>QLOH01000028.1:1480722-2961444 GCA_026901365.1 Sesbania bispinosa | reverse complement strand
ACCGGTCAAAAACCGGTAAAAAAACCGTTATAAACCGGTCTTTTTATAAAAATTCAATTTTTTTTAATTTTTTATTTAATTTAAAATACTTTTAAGATAATAAAAACATATGTTTGAGAATTACACATGGATATTTATTATTTTTAACCAATTATTTTTATTTTTTATTTTATAAACCTATAATAAGGTTATTTAAACAAATTTATAGCTTCATATATATTAATTTCTATAATTTTGTGTTATTTATTAATTAAAATATTATATAATATTTAAAAATATATGTTTATTAATAGTACCGGTTCGACCACGGTTCAACCATTGAACCGGAACCAGTGCCTTCACCGATTCAATTACCGGTTCGGTTTTTAAAACATTGATGTTTACACACACTTCTCAAACAAATATCTCCTCACCCAAGATAAAAGAATTACTATAATATAGGCACAAATAAATTTTAATAAATTTAATTATAATTAAATTAAATACTTTTACAAATATTAAAGTGAGGAATGCTCGTCATTGTGTGTGGATTAAGGTTATTGGAAGTTAGAACTAGGGGTGTTCACGGGTCGGTTTGGTTCGGTTTCAGAGGAAAAAGGAATCCGAACCAAACAAAAGTGTTCGGTTCGGTTCGGTTCGGATTTCGTTATTTTTTCTGCATTGACCCGAACCAAACCGAACCAATTAAATACGGGTTGGTTCGGTTCGGTTCAATCGGATCAGAAAACTCAGAAATGTCATTTTTTACCAGTTCGGGATAAAAGAAAAAATACATGATTTTGCCTAAAATAATACATATAACCTGATATAGAAAATGCACAAGATTGTTTTGTTGCTTCAAATTTGCACCAACCATTCAAGTTTCAACCAAGTATCAATAGTAACATAACCAAATTACTAATAACATTCAAACATGAAAATTACAAACCAGCATAAGTGCATAACATATTAACACATTGATAAAATTACTAATTAAAGATCATAGGAAAATTAGTCCTCAAATATCTTGATATCAAGAAAATCATAAACACTAACCGTAAAAAAATGCATTTTTTTTTATATATATGGGTTTGGTTCGGTTCGGTTCGGGTAACGGGTTGGGAAATCCAAACCCGTTACCCGAACCAATAGACCTCGGTTCTAATTGGTTCGGTTCGGTTCGGACCCGAATGAGAAAAAAATCCGAACCAATTTGAATGGTTCGGTTTGGTTCGTCGGGTTTATCGGATCGATCCGAACCAATGAACACCCCTAGTTAGAACCTTGTTTCCCATTGATAAAGACACTTACGAAACTTCTTGTTGAAATACTCACTCCCAAAAGTCACTCCCAAAGCAATAGTAGACTTTGAGAAGTCGCGAGTGTAGGGATTTTTGTCCTCTTAAATTTCTATCAATTAAATCTTATGTCAACCATGGCCACAAACCTAATTAGATACTCCCTCCAGTCTTTTTATAACACACTTTTTATAAGTTTTTGTGGTTTTTTATATAAGGCACTTTACAATTTCAAGAAAATATTTATTATCATTTTCCTTATTTGCCCTTAGTAACTTTAATGTCTTTGTAACTATCAAATAGTAGTGAAGTTAGTTAATGATATTAAATAAGGTAAAACTAAAAAGTTAAAGTATTTTTTAAAACTCCAATAAAATTAACAACCTTTAACCATTTTCATTGGTATGTGTAATTCGGTTAATAGTGCCTTATAAAAAGGACCGGAGGGAGTAATTTGATTAATCATATTTTCAAAAATATTACTCCTTCCCGTATTTTTTATATATAAGACACACTTAACTGAATTACACATAGCAATTAAAGTGGTTAAAATTAGTTAATTTTTAAGAGTTTTAAAAAATAATTTAAATTTTTAGTTTTACCCTTATTTAATATCATTAATTAACTAACTCAACTATCATTTGATAGTTGAAAAAACTTTAAAGTTAATAGGTGTAAATAAAGAAAATGTTAATAAATATTACATTGAGACTATAAAGTACTCCCTCCGTACTTGAATATAAGCAAAAAAAACCTCACATTTTGTGGACTAAAATATAAGCAAATTTTAACTAATTTTACCTTATTTAATGAGATAAACCCAAAATGCCATTTGATTTTATTTCCAACCACTCTATTTAATGATTATGCGCCAATAGAAAGAGAGTATGTCCACTTGAAACAATTTTCAATAAAATTGAATGTAGGGTAATTTAGGTAATGCAAATACTTTTTACATGTATCAAGAAAATTTAATGAGTTTAACTAACTTTCTTAATAAGTGTGAATTTAATTATTTTTGCTTATATTCAAGTCTGGAGTAGTATCTTATAAAAAGAACCGAAAAATCGAGGAATCATCCTTCGATGACTTTCTCCAATAGATCTCGATTTGCGGACGAGTATAACATTTTCAATATTTAATTAAAATACAGAGTAAAAATAAATGTCTTTTATATTTTAAGAATATACAAAAAAATATTCAATATTTTGAAGATTTTTTTAAAATGTTAAGAAGATGTATGACTTTAATTTTAAAAATTACTAATACATATATATATATATAAGTTTAATATATATACATTGTTAGTGTAAAAAAATTTATACAGACATTCAATTATGTGTTATCACATCATTTTTTGAATTTAATAACACACCATGTGTCATATTCATTAGATGATGTAGTGATACACCATTGAATGTATGTGTAAAACTTATTTACACTGACAATGTATATCAATTAAATCCTATATATAACTTAGGGGTTTTGTGTTCAAGTGGTACATGTTTGATTTATAGAGATAATAAAGGTGATAAGAAAAAGCTTAATTCATTTATGGTCATGATTACAAGTATATATAGATACAAGTGTTGAATTTCAAAAATTAAACTATAACAAGATTTTGAATTTAAAAATAACAATAACAGATGATACAAAGATTGGTTGTTACAAGAAGATAAAATTACCTTAACTACTTACATGATTCACCTCAAGCAAGATATTGAGTTCGAGTAATGTGGATGAAAAAAATACTAGATGAAAGAGTGAATCCTACCATTACCATGGAGGATACATGTAATTTTAATATATATATATATATATATATATATATATATATATATATAGACACACCACACCCTTCCCTGAGGGGCCCTTGGAAGTGGAAATGAATACCAATCAACCAAATTTGTTGGTATTGGTGGAAGGTGATAGCCGGCCCATACCATAAATTAATTAAACAGAGCTATTTAATTAACATGTTTCATCATTCATTCACGCTCACGCCGGCCACATTCAATTCAATTGTTTAAATTAATTAAATGGACACCATAGAAGTAAAGTTCGAAAGCTCGTGGACCTCACTAGTAATCACTTTAGGCATCACTCACCAGGGATGGAATTGATATATATTATGAATCCAATTCATCCTATAATTTGAACTAATTAGTTTAGATTAAATTAAATAGTTTTAATATCAAATTTTAACTGAATAAATTATTATCCATTAATTTTTTATTTAGTTTTTTTAACGCGTTATCTATATTCTTTACTCGATCAATTTTTTATTAAAACATGAAATATTTAATCTATATATTTTATATTTTAATTAATATTAAATTTATTTCATTCATTTGATATTTTAAGTATTTTTTAGGTAGGGGGCTAGCGCCCCAAAAACAAACTAAGAGAACCTCTTCTGGAGACAAAACGTAGAGTTCTTTTAAAAAATTAATTAAGGAGGAGATGCAAAAACCGGTAAAACATCACATTCAATATCTTATTTTGTTATCATATTATATAGTATATAGAACCCATGTGACCATGTCGAGCACTGTATATCTTTTATCTTTCTTTTTATTAGCTCATATAATAAATTAACTAAAAAATATTGATATTATGTAAATAATTTAACAATTACAAACAAATATTTAGTTTATAGTATTCTTTGTTTTTTTGCTCCTTTACCAAAAAAAAATATTTAGTTTAGTATTACTGTATTAGTTTGCACTAATTTCTAATTACTCTTACTGTATTTTCATTTGTGTAAACTCATTTAAAATATTTCATATAAATAAAGCTATAAAATTAATTAGCAATTCCATTTATACAGGCCTTTACAAATATTTAAGAGTGAATATTCCGAAAAAAGCTTAAAATACATTATCCTCTCTATCCTCTTATTTATAAAACAAACACTTATCTCCTATGATAGATTAATATGTATTAAGTACGTTTTAATCCATTTAATATAAATAAACCTTTTAGTGACAGTGAATAATTATGAATAAGTCTCTTAATGAATTTTTTATTTTCTTTACAACCTTTCATGAATTGATTTTAAATATTATATTATTTATTTTTGCACTTTAAAAGATGAAAAGAAATTTTAAAATCCAATTTCATCAACTTTAAATTTTTTCTAAAAATTTTTATTTTATTTTTTAATGTTTTATAGTTGATAGTAAAGGTTTAAAAAACTACATACTAATAATGTTAAAAATCACAAATTAAGAAAAAAAAAAGTTCATAAGAAGCATTTTACATTAAAATGGACTAAGTTGTAACATATATTCATCCATTAGGCGAGGGAAATTTAGGTTTTAAAATAAGAGGATATGACAATGTAATTTAAGCTTCTATCAGGGGAGGGGAGTATAATTTACCTAATATTTAATGTTATAACCCTTCAATATTAATGTATTTTTGTAATGAAAATATTTGCGAGGTTTTTATGCTTCACGTATTTAATGAAATTGATACTATCTTCTTTAACTATGTTTATTGTTTTTCAATTAGTTTCTTTTACTTTTATTAAGTAACTTGATTAAATAAATGACCTATAGTAAATTCTATTTTTATTTACTTTTAATTTTAATAAATAAATTTATATTAATAATATTTCCTAATCACAATGTTAATTGACTTTTATAAATTAGACTTAAAAATAAAATTAACCACCCCCATTTAAGGAAATAATATGCAAGACTATAAAAATTATATAAAATCTAAGACTACACAATTTCAATATATTTTGTTATCATTCTTTTTTTTTTTTTGTTTTGAAAAGTATAAGAATAAGAAAATACCATTTTTTTCAAGTTTAAAGAAATTAAATATTGAAAGAATTCATTGTGAAATTAATTACTCATTTATAATAGTGTTGATATTGTTTTTTATGACTGAAATTTAGGGTGAGGGGATGGTGCCACATTCCAAGACAGAGAATGCTTCGGGCTCAGAGCGCTTACAAAGGTACTTACATTTTACCTCACCCCAAGGGGATGAATGGGGGTTCGAACCTGTGACCTGTCAGATACGAGACCCTGTCTTGCTCCACCTCACCCCAAGGGGATGAGTGGGGGTTCGAACCTGTGACCTGCCCTGTCTTGCTCCACTCGACCAACTCATTGGGATTAATGTCGATATAATTTATATTCAAATAAACATACATAAAATTGAGTAACCGAGTAAGTTTTATGAAATTTTAATACATTTAAATGTATTTCACATAATAGGTAATATTCACATTGATGTAAAATAGAGTAATTAGCATTAACATTGATACATACATATATCATATCATATATTATACATAAAAAGGAAGGAAACAAGGGATATATTTATCAACTCAAGCTTTCCATATAAAGTAAGGGTATTTAAGTTAATTATTAATTCAATACTATATTTTTTCTTTAATTTGAGTGATTTGAGTAGTGTGTTTTAATTATTGCTCACCAACCAATAGGGCAATAGGTAATAATGTGATTCCCCACTCACTACAATTTAAAGCTCATTTATTATCTCTACTCTAATTTCTATGAATATACATATATATATATATATATAAACTTACTAATAATTTAATTATTGGAAAAAAATAAATCACATGTGATAAAAAAATAAAATAAAAATTAATATTTAAATTACTTAATGAATGATATTAAATTAAAATATAAATATTAAATTTTGAAGTTGAGCTCGATTATTTAAATGAGTCAAACTTAAGTTTTATATATAAGTTTGACATTAGGTTGATGAATAACTCAATTGTTATATATTATATATAATTAATATAATAATGAAAGTAAAATAAGGTTAATAAAAGTTAAAAAAATATAAAGTTATAAGTTTATTTTTAAAATAAATAATAAAATAAAGGAATACCCTAGAAATAAGAAATTAAATATTAAAATATTATTTATATTAGTCAAGAAGTTTTATGATTGATTTTGAAAATATAGTACTTTAGAATTTTTTTCACAACATATACCACATGTTAAGAATATATTTCAATTTTTAGATTATCATTTAATAAAAATATTTATTAAATAATAAATTGAGAATTTTTAAAAATATTTAAAGAATTTTTTCATAAAAACAAATTAAATGAAGCTTTAAATGAATTAAACAACTCAAGCTCAAGTATCTTTTAACAAATTAAGCACAAACTCAAGTTTAGTTCACCCATTTTTTCACAAGTTAAACATGAGCTAGCTAGAGGTGCTTGACTCGATTCATTCACCACATCATTTAATCAATATAACGTATCATGTTTTATTCAATTCATTAAAATATGTGACAACATATCATTAGATAAAAATATAAAAGTTATTTATATTAACAATATATAGTAATTAAACTCTTAATAAATATTAATATGGTTATAAATTATTGTTTTTCATTCCCATATACATAAATATTTACTCACTAGGATCGACCTATAGTGGTAAGGAGTTATGGTAGTTTAGCATAAGATCTTAGGTTCAAATCTTATTGCATTCCGTGTAAATAAAAAAATATACATTAAAAGATATAGAATTTTTCTGATTTTTCTAAATTTATGTAAATTAAGTAAAAAAATATAAGTTAAAAAACATAGAATATTTCAAAAATATTCTTTAAAAATTAAAGGGCATAAACGTTATTACTTATTAGATTGGTAGAGATATAAAATATTTATAAATTTTATAATTATTTAAAAATTAAAAAGGGTATGTAAAATTATAAATCACTCTAGAATAATATAATAAATATATTTCAAAATATTAAAAAAAAATAATCTCTTGTTTTCAGTTTCTCATAAATACATATATTCATTTTATCATTTTATTGAAGAATAATAATAATAATAATAATAATAATAATAATAATAATAATAAGTCATATTTTGAAATAAAACATATTATAAATAATAAAATAATTTCAAGAGATTTTAAATTTAAATAATATATTTTAAAATTAAAAGGTGAATTAGAGACGGAATTATTTCGTCTCTAAATATAAAAGTTATAGTATTTCTAACTTCAATTCAAGAGAAAGAATTGATGAATAAAAATATTTCCATCTCTATATTCCGTCTCTAACCATTAAAATTATGTTTTTATAATTTAGAGTCGGAATTAAAGATGAAAAAAAATTAGACACGGATTAGTTACGTCTCTAAATTCCATCTCTAAAATGGTTTAAAGTATTTAAAAAGAAATTTAGAGACGGAATTTTCCATCTTTACGAAAATAGAATAGTTGTTTCGACTTAATGAGGTATAATTCGTCTCTAAATCCGTCTCTGTTAGAGACGGAAAAAACTATGTCTCTAAATTCCACCTTTATTTCAAACTTTTCTAGTAGTACACATAAAGTTTTTTTTTTTTTTTACATCACACATATTTAAAATTATTAATTACTATATATACCATAAAAAAATTTAAATACAAATAATTAATTTTTAATAAATTACATTTCAATTAATTTTATAACTTTTTTCAAGTTTTCATCCCATAACTAAATATTAGTGTATTTCAATACTCAACACCAAAAGTTGGTATATTTTTATACAAACTCACCTACATTGTAAACATTGAAATATCTAGATAATAAATTAATATTTTTACGTCAACCCAATATTATAAATTTTTTAAAATATATTAAAAGAGTACTTTGATTCCTATATATTAGTAACCTTTTGAATATGATTCTATCGTATACCCCCAATGGCCAATTTCATTGTTTAAAAAATAAATTACATTTTATAATATATATCAGCAAATTAAACTCACGTCCCAAACAAAAATTTCTCTGCGTTTTGCTCTAAGAAAAATAGAAAATCCTTAACTCTCATTCTCCCTGCTAGCTTAGTGTTGCCGTCGTTCACTCATCATGGCCAACAATGCCATGCATTCTCCTTCACTCTTAGACTGTGATATATAACCCAGTTTGGATACACTTCTGCAAAAAAACTTCTTGAACATAAAAATAGTTAGAATTAAAGAGGTCAAATGAATTTAACTTTTTCATAAGTTGAAATTAGTTATTTATACAGAAGTTGGATGGGAGAGCTTTTGGAATAAGTGAGATACAAAAACTAATTTCAAGTTATGAAAAAGTTAAATGCATTTGACCTATTTGATTCATTTTAATTTTTTTTTCACCTAAAAATACTTCTAGAAGAGTTTAATCCAAATTGGCCCTAGTACTCATTGTCACTTTCACTACTAAAACCGCAATATACAATTTGTTCACGCTTCAATTCTCAATCGTCGGATGGTCCTCCTAATCGTCAAACCTTTCCCCTTGCCAATTTTCAGTAGAGTAGTTTTTTTTTTTTTTTTTTTTTTTCCAGCATTTGCAATTCTTAGACCTTCTCCTTTCCATTTTTTTAGTTCTCGCCTTTATCTCTATACATTACATTCTTTCTTCCTTTAAACAAATTTAAAGTGGAATTTTGGATTTTTTAGCTTGGTTCTTAGTAGTTTGCATATATATTTCTTGTTGTAGCCCATTGTTTTCATCAAGTTTGTACTTGATAAATTTTAATATGACACTCTCTTTTATTTGGACTAGTTCTGATTTTAGCTTTATTGGTTAAATTATTATTTGCTATTTTTAAATAATTTAAAAATGGTTTTTGTATATAACATAATCACTTGACCCTCTATTTAGTTTAGATTCATTAATAAAAAAATGCAAAACTCGAACCAACCTCATTTCATTTTCTTTTGTTTAATTTGGACTTTAAAACTCCATTAACTTTATTTGATTACACTCCTTAGGGAAATGATGCCCATACATGTATACATGTACAAATGGTTTAGTTATACATTTTGTGTTAGAAACTAACAATCTCATAAATATTAACCTTTAGAGTTGAGGATATATAATTAAGAGTCTTAAAATTGAATCCTTTATAAAAAGAGTAATAAATATTTATTTTAATAAACCTTTTTATTACATTCCTATAAAGGTTGATGTTATCAAAAGTTTAAAAAAAAACTAATTTCATATTTAAAGAATATCATAATAATATATATCTTAGAAGAATCACAAACATAAAATATAATATATAACATTTGAAAATTGCATGACATGACATGACACAATATTTAATATATATATATGATTAAGATTAAATTACAAATTATAAATTAAAACAAAAGCATCAATGTATTAGTGTTTATTTGAAACACGTTACAATAGGACAAAATTAACTTGCATAGGAAGTCATGTATAATTTATTTTCAGTCATTAATTTTAAAATTAATTTTTTTTAATTGTAAATCCAACGATTTTTTTTAATTGTAAATCAAACGAACAAAAAATATTAGAATAAACCCTAGAAAATCATAGTTGTTAAAGCCATTTTTATTTTGTTTTATAAATTTTATATAGAAAAAAGTGAAAATATTTTTTATTAGTTTTACTATTTTTATATAAAACTCTAAAATCATGGAATAAAATAAAACAAAATTAACATTTTATAACAATTAAAACTAAAATAGAAAATGAAACTTCAAATCAAAGGATCTATGATTCAGAGCGTAGATTTTTTTTGGGCTAATCAAAGAGAATTGTATTAAGGCTAAACAAAGAGAATTGTATTAATTAAGGCAACATAGAATGTTAGCCCGGCAATTAGATTAATTACTTGATATTTATTACGTACCTTTATTAAAATATATATTATAATTTTTTTATCTTAATAAGAATTACACCAGAATAAAATATATTACTTGTAACCATCTATTTTTTTCTTCAATCCACGAGATGATTAGAGTGAGTAACTAAGAGTGAGTAGTAGAATTGAATTGACCTAGATGATGTTTAATTTACAAATTACTTGAATTTAATATATTAATTTAGTTAATGAAAATAAGTTTGACTTTATAATTTATTGATATATTTTTTTTTTCTACATATATTTAGGCACAATTTAAATTTAACAATAATGTAACATACTTGATATAACTTACACTAAAAATATTATTATTAAATATATATAAATTTATATATTGAGTTTTGTTCACGAACAAATTATAAAAATAAAACTCAACTTATTTATAAAAAATAAATTGAAACATGTAACTCATTAAATTATTGATATATACATACAGATACAGTCCAGCTGGATTGTTAAAGTGTCGACCCTATGAATTGGACATTAGTGAAAATTAATTAAAATTGAAAGGTGATGGGGATGCTTCCGGAAAGGCACAAAATAAATGTCTAAAAATATGGACAAAGTTGACACGTATTATTGTCTATGAACTATGATTAATACAGGGGGCTTAGGAACTGTTTTAACATGTGAACTCTCACCCATAACCGAAAGTAATCAATATGCGTGGACAATAAACAGCTCCTCTTAATTTCTCATTTATTTTCGTTGAGGTGTCACCCCCTCTTTCAAATTTTGTCAGGTACCTATGATTTTCATTATCAATACTTGATAGCAGCCGTACACTTAATTAACTTTTTTATTTTCATCCTTAAATTTCTTTTATATTATACTATAATATAGTATTAAAAATACTTAATTTTTTTTAATATATTCACTATTTCGTATAAATCGATTTAAACTCTAGCTACTACTCATGCTTGCATATAAGTTTTTCGCATAACTTAACAACTATTTCTTATACGCAAGTTTTACCGTTTTATATATGTACCTAACTTTTACTGTAACTTTTATTGACATCAATAATAGCCTTATTAGCTGATTTATTTTATATATATATATATGGCATAGTAGTTATGGAAGTATATATAGTTTTAGTTAGTAACCAATCCAGATCCTGAGTGAGACATTTTTTTAAATAAAAATTTAACAATAATTATTAATATACATATAAATAGTGACGGACCCAGAAAATTAAGTTGTGGGCTATGGGGACAATATACACATAAATTTATAGAATTAAAAATATATTATTATTATTATTACTTAAATTATCAATAATTATTATAACTATTATTTATGAATTTTCTTATTTTAAAAATATTTAATAATTTTCTTATATTTAATATTATTAGAAATCTCTTTAATGAAAGGGAAATTTATATATCCTATATAATATTAAGTAAAATAAAAAATTAGGGAGTGTATTTGCACAATTTCAAATACATGTAGGTTCCACATTGGTTTTAGTCTTCACTCTTCAATATAGTTTTTTTTTTTCCATTTTAGAAATCTCAATTTTTAAAAATGACTTTAAGCTTTTATTAGTAATTTAAAATTAAGTGGGGGAAATTTGTTACAAAAATGTTTGTTCTTTTTTTTTTAATTATATATGACTTCTACTTATGATATTAGTATTACATAAGTTCTAATCTAAATTAGGAAAAAATAAGTTCTAATCTAAGCCATTCATAACGCAATTGTGGCTCAAACTCGAGATAATCGATTAAACTATTCGAAGATTTTTTTTAATTGAATTAGGTTGAATGAGATTTTAATTTAGAAAGAGATAACTTAAATAATAAAAAAATAGACGACGTTGCATTAAATAATCTCTCAAAATCAATTTATTTCTAAAAAGATATCTTTTAGTTTTTAATTACTATAATAAATCACTTGCACTTTCTTCAGTTTCTTGTTAAATCGGATCTAAAGCAACCGTATACAACCATCGATGGCGTCACTCGAAGTTACAGGATTTCAGAAGATTGAATTTGATTTGATTGTACTCTCCCGATTATTCATTTTGGACTTTCCATCACTTGTTTTCTATCGACTCGACAGAAAATGAAGCTTCGTTGAAAATTCTTCCAACTCAATAACGAAATGCTATGATTGGTCCAAATAAATAAAAATTACTAATGGTTGGGGATTTTTCATTTTGTTTAGTATTATGGAAATATTGAAGAAATAAAGCGGAGGGTGAGGAGTGGAACATAAAAAGACAACGTATGCTCTTTGCAACAGTGAAATAAGAAAGGGGTTGAGAAGTAGATGGTCCCCCTTTCTTTCATTTTTTCCACAAGATTGATGAGAGATTTGAGGGGAAATGAGAAAAAAATTTCGGTGGAGTAAACTAACAAATCGGTTCCTGACTTTGCGGGGACCATGCAGTTTCGTCCTGACTTTACTAAAATAGCACTTTAGTCCTTATTTCACTAAAAACCATGCACTTTAGTCCTTCACTTTATTAAAAATATGCACTTTAGGGACTAAAGTGCATGTGTTTTTGACAAGTACGGACTAAAGTGTTATTTTAATAAAGTCAGGGACTAAACTACATGATCCCCGCAGAGTCCGGAACCGATTTGCTAGTTTACTCAATTTCGGTGCTACTCTACTAAAATTTCAATACATACTCATATATATATATATATATATATAAAGTTTTCTTTAATTTCAAATTTGTTATAAATTATAATAAAAAATTATGGCCACATAGTAAGTAAAAGAGTCCAAAGTCTTCAAGAATGAGTGGAAACGAGTAAAGCCAAACTCAAAGTCCGACCTTACTCCTAATTCTTAAATTTGAGTTTGGACATGTTATTGTTACAAACATTTTTTAAGGTCTGGTTTGATCTGTAAGTCTGTTTAGAAACATGTTTTCATAATAAAATATACAAACTGATCAACAGACCAAAAAGCCTATACAAGTTAGCAGTATAAGCAGAATATTATATAATTAATTTAATATATTTTAGTTTTTTATTATATTTATAATTATTTATATAATTAATTTAATAGTTTATTATATTAAACAGGCCGACATGTCAAACCTGACAGACTTTTTATAGGCCTGAAATCTAATCTCATTAACTAAATATACCTTTTAAAAGCCTTAATCTGACATTTTTAATAAATTAACGAGTCATGTTAAGTCATAAATAAGCCGGGCCACGAACTCCTGATATGCTGACTTACCTATTTTCACCCCTAGTCTTCAGTATACGTTAGTACTGAAAATTTACACGGAGAAATAGATTTATAACTATTGACTCTATGAGTACTGAATAAATTATAATTTTAAAACTTAAATTCAATTACAATAAAGAGTGATAGTTGAGGAAGTTTTAAAAATATATAATTTTTTCTATCACTTTTATTAAATCAAATATTTATTTTTTATTTCAAGTTTATTTCTTTTTCATTAAATAATTTATAAATCATTTCTATTTCATCTTTATTTATTTATTTCCTATTTTTTATTTCATATTTTTCGATTTTTTTCTTTCTTCATATGAAACAAAGCATGTCAGAAAGAAAAACAATAAATAAGAGATATTTTTATTTTACTTTTTTATTCATAGAATCAATTACAAAATCACCATGTTTTTTTTATTTATTTTCTTACTTTTTTCTATACCAAACCAAACAAAGGCTAAAAACCACTCATCCATTTCTAATGCGCTCTATTTTGTTAACAAATAGTATCCTCAATTATAATTTGTTACATTAAATTAAAATTTTATTAAATATACAACATTATTTTTTATTTTAGTTATTAAAATTTAAAATGTTCATTTTTTAAAGTTTATAAATAAAAATTGAGATAACATGTTGAGATTTATGTCTTATTTTATAAAATATTTTGTTAATGGGTGTCAGAATGTTAGAAATGTTGGTTAAAAATAATAAATAAAAAATATTTATTAAAATTATAATAGTTAACATATTATTAACTTAAAAAGTTATAATTTTTCAAAATATTTCTTCAATTTTCTAATAAGAGCACTCAGACTATTTTTACATATTTAATAGAAAGTGAAATGAAATTAAATGGGATGCAACAGAATAAAAAATAGAATAAAATTATCATTTCATTATTTATATATTTTTAGGATAGAAGCATTAACTATATTTATTCCATCCCATACTCCAAATTAAATTAGATGAAAATAATAAATGATTTATTAAATAAAATAAAATGAAATATTATGAAAACCATTTTTTATTTATTTTGTTTTAAACAATCTAAATAATGAAACCTATATTATAGTAATATTATTATTATTAAATTTCATTTCACTTTATTTCTTCTTTTAGCATCCATCTTTCGGTCAGTATTTGCCTTAATTAATTAAAAAAATGTAAATTTGAGAAATGAAGTGACATTGATCAGTTTGGTTTAGACACAATACCAAAATGAACCAAGTACCCAACTAATCCATTGAAACCCCATCATTTCCTTTGAATTGAAGTGATGGGAGTTCATGTCTACCCAATAAAACACTCACAGACAACATCCAAACTACTTCCAGAGTCCACAAAATTAAATTATTTGGGCTATCCATCCTGAATCAATGTTCCCTATATATCATTGGCTTTTCACTCATATATTATTATTATAATTATAGAGGGAATATATGGATCAGGAAAGGTTGAATAGAGATGATGTAGTGAGCAGCCTAAGGATGAGCATTGGATCTTCTAGCAGCAGGAGGAGTTGGGCCTCAGCAAGTGTTCCTGAGATATGGAATGGACATGGAGGAGATCATGTGTTTGAGAGAAGCAGGAGCACAAGGGAAGATGATGATGAAGACCTCAAATGGGCAGCTATAGAGAGGCTTCCCACTTTTGAAAGGATGAGGAAAAGCATAGTGAAACAAGTTTTAGAGAGTGGAAGATTCAATTATGAGGAGGTTGATATATCCAACCTTGGTATGCAGGAAAAGAAGAAACTCCTTCATGCTATACTAAGGACTGTTGAAGAAGACAATGACAAATTTCTCTGTAGGATGAGGGAGAGGATTGATAGGTCAACAACTTAATTATTGGATTTTTTCTCTCCTAATAGTGTCTTCTGGAACACAAATTCTTCTCTGTGGTCATGCTGCTAACAGATAAGGGGGAAAATTTATTAATTATAGTTATTATTAATTTGGTTTTAATCATGAGTCATGACAGTTGGTTCTGATGTTTGGACATTTTTGTTATTATTATTATTATACTTTTATTTTTGGACTATAATTTTGAATGATGTTCTTCAAGTTTCATGTGTTTCTTGTTTTGTTGATGATCAGGGTGGGTATAGAGATCCCAAAGGTGGAAGTCCGATTTGAAAATTTGTTTGTAGAAGGGGATGCATTTATTGGAAACAGAGCACTGCCAACGCTAGTAAATTCCACCATGAATGCGATAGAGGTATGCCTCTTAATTTGTGATTATTCAATACCATGTTACCCTTCCCATCCAACCATTTCAAATTGGATTAGGATGAGAAACAAATTTGGGATGTGATAAGTGTTGGAAGCAAATAGATAGAAAGGAGAAAAAAAATGAATGAGAGAAAGGGAAAAGAAATGGTAATTAAGATGATAATTGAAGAGAAAAAAAGGTGTAAAAGGACATGGGTGTAAAAAAATTATGATTATAAGAAAAATAATAGGTTGATACCTTAATTTTGAGGTGCAGAAGAAAGATAAAGAGAGAAAAACAAAAATAGATGTAAAAAATTAAAATGTGTAAAAATTTAAATTCTTATAATTGTGTCTACATCACTTGGTGTTTACCCCCGTCAACTTTTTAATTTAATTTTGTTACATTTCACTCTTTTCATATCTCTTTTCGCAACTTATTATTTTTTATTTATTTCATTTTCTCACCATAGATGTTATCCCAACTTTTTCCATATTTTTTATATTATATCAATTTTTTTTTACTTTTTATTTTTTCTTATTTTTTCTCTTTCCTCTCCTAAAAGAGTGAACAAAACGGCCACCAATTGTTTTCCTTCTAAATTTCGGTGTTTTTTCATTATTATTATTTTAATAATCTGACTTTGTATAAAAGATATTCAAATAAGTTATTTTTATATAAGAATAATTTAATTTCTTAATATATTTTTTTAAAAAACAAAACAGATTATTTTTTAAAATTAATTTGTTTTTTCTCTTTACAATTTTAAAGAACTTGTTTTTTTTTTTCTCTCCTCAATACAAAAGGCTTTCTCCTTTTTGGCTTTATTCATTATCTTCATTAGATATCTTAATATATGATTTCGTCTACTTCATTTTTTCAAATACCTTAAAGAGTTATCGAAATACTACTATTATGAATATTTGCCAGGTGTGTAACTGTGTGTTCACTTCAATTAATGATTATATTCTTAATATTTTTTTATTGCCCAAAAAAACAGAGGATCCCTGTCTCGTATGTCATATCTGGTCAAATTTAATACCCAAAAACAGTTGGAGATGAAATGATGAACAGATATTAGTTGAAGTCATAATTCAGCGTCCTTATGATTGAATTAATAGAGGGCGTTGAAGTCTTAATTTTGCATCCTTATGATTGAATTTATAAAAAGGAATCAATCATAGTGAAAAGAAATAAAATAATATTAAAATTTTATTATTTGAATTATTTGACAAAATTAATTTTATTCCATTTAACATTTCCCCCTTTAATTAAAATAACCAATCAATGGTTAATTTTATATGAATATGTATACTAAATTATGATTTTTTTAAAATTTTAATTATTAATTTTTTGAGAACTTGTATATTTGATTAATTTTTCCTATTCGAAAATTGTTTAAATGAAGAAGAAAATGAAACTATCAATTTTTATTATAAAAAAGAATATTCAGTACTCACTATTGTAGCAGTACAGTGTACTACTTAAAATTTTCTCGCTATAATTTTATATTATGAGTAAATTTATAAAAGGAATCATACACAGTGAAATGAAATGAGATGATACTAAAATTTTATTATTTTAATTATTTTAAGTTAATTAATTTTATTCCATCACATTCCCCCTAAATTAAAATACCCAATCAATGGTTAATTTTATATGTATACTAAAGTGTGGAACTTTTTAAATTTTAGTTATTAATTTTTTGAGGGGTTGTTTATTTTCAGAAAACATTATCATTTTTTTTTAGATTTAGTTGTAAAAAATGTCAATTTGTTTATTTTATTTTATATTTTTCAAAATTTTATACATGAAACAGATAAATAAACCAATCGAAACTGAAAGTACTTTTATAATTAAATTAAAAAAATATGAAAATAAAAAATAATTTATGAAACAATTTAATTTTTTAATATAAATAAAAAGAAAAAGAAAACTATCAAATTTTTATATAACATAATACTGTGTACTGAATGTTATAGAAAATGCTATTTAAAATTAAGTTTAATTAGTACACACTCACAATGTAATAAAAAATTTTTACATTGTTATTTAATAATGTGTTACCACATCATTTAATGAATATGACATCTCATGTATTATTAAACTCAATAAATGATATGACAGCATATCGTAATGACTGTGTAAAACTCTTTTACACGGTAAATGTATACTTATTTAATCCTTTAAAATTTTCTCGTGATAATTTTACATTATACTTTCTTCTATTCTAAATAATAACATATTGCGTTACATCTCATTCTTGTTGATAGTGCCTTGCAAAAACGTTGTGGTTTTTTTTTTTTTTTCAATCATTCCGAAGCATTGTCTAACGATATTTTCTTCTTGTTGGTTTATTGCAAACAGAGAGTTCTTGGATCAATCAAGCTTCTCCCCTCAAATAAAAGTGTTGTCAAGATACTTCAAGATGTTAGTGGAATCGTTAGGCCAGCAAGGTACTTGACCTTGCGGGGTCATCCTTAATTAAAATTGGTTGCATGGTGCATTTCTTAACTTAAAAAGGGAGGGTGATTTGGGAATGTGCCCTTAAGATTGCTTGGGTGAGACTTTTGTCTCCATTGACGGGAAAATTGGCATGAGAATAACCTTTGTTATGACCAAAAACTAAAAATGTTATATAAATGCCATGAAAGTTTGGGTGCATTTTCTATTCAGTATTGGACAAGTCCAGTAGGCGAAAGTGATACATTTAATATGTGGGTCCCACACAATAAGTGGGATCCACATATTGGGTGTGTCACTCTCTCTCCAACCGGAGAAGTCCAATTAATGGAGAGGAGCCTAATCCATGAAAGTTCTATGTTGACTCTGATTTAATTGAGCATAAAATTAAGGGCAATTTAGTCTTCATATTCTTCTTTTTAGTTTTAATTTAAAAATATCAGCTTTCTGAAAATAAGGTAATATATTTTTTAATTAAAACCAAAAATATTTTTATAATTTAAATTAAAAATTGGAAATATAATTGAATATAATTATCAAAATATTTTCAGTTTTGATTATAAAAACATTATTCTGTTTTCAAAGTTTTGTACAAGAAACGATGAAAACAACTTTGTATTGTTTCTATGTTTATGGTACAAAACTTTAGAAATAAAAATGAAATGAAAAAACTGACTAACATTTGTTTGTAATTAAAATTAAAAAAGGAAATGAAAACAAAAAATATTTTAAGTAATGATTTTAGAATATATTTTCTATTTTTATTTTGTATTTTAGTTTTAATTATAAAAATAATTTTAATTATGGTTAAAAAAAATCATATTGTTTTCATTTTGTTTCTTGTCTTAAAAGTTTTATATTTAAAATAATAGAAACAACTTTGTATTGATTTCTCTAGTTTTTGTATAAGACTTTTAAACATGAAATAATATGAAAACAACAAATTGACAATTTTTTAAAATTAAAACTAAAAAATGGAAATAAAAAAATATTTTCTAAACATAAACAACCCCTTAACCTTGACATTTCTACTATTTTCTTTTCATGTTGTTTCGTTGGCAGAATGAGAGGGAATAAAACACTTTTCATATTTAGTTCAATTTGTAAAGAGGAAGAGGAGGGTCAAAATCATCCATTTTCCCCTCTCCTCCAATGTTGGGGGATTTGGAGGGGAATGAAAAAAAAATTTAGAATCAAATCAAATAATTAAATTGATTTAAATATCTTTCCACTCGTATAAATTGTAAACCAAACAAGTAGAGGCAATTTTTCCTCTCCTCCCATGGTCCAATCAAGTAAAATAAAATTTTATCTCACCCCACCTTCATTAAAATCTTTTTCCTCCTCTTTTTTATTTTTTAACCAAACATAATGTTAAAAATGCTTCTTACAAGAAAAAAAAAAGTGTTCTTACTCTTTTTTTTTTTTTTTTTTTTTTTGCCTTCTATGTCTGTCTCAAACACTGTTCAGAGTGACATTGCTTTTGGGGCCTCCAGGAGCGGGAAAAACTACACTACTGCAGGCACTTGCAGGGAAACTGGACAGGGATTTAAGGGTTGGCCATCCTCTTGCTCCATTTTTAAGTTTTTAAGAAATGATGCAATCATATTTTCCTATCATTTTTCATTTTACGATTAATGAATTTAAATGATACTTGAGCATAATTGAGGACCTAGGTTTCAAGTTTCAACTAACCTTGAAAAAAAATATATATTCTCCACCATTTTGGTATGGGTTATGTGTAAAATAGTAATGCTTCACAATGTTCACATGTTGAAGAATTTAAGAAACTGTTGCAGAAGTTTATCATTTCACACAGTATAATCTCCTTGCATGTCTGTCATATGCTAATGCTGTCAAGTACTTAGTCACTGCTTTATGTATTCCTCACAACTCAATCATGATTATGTTAAGGAATATGGTGATTGGTGAATCGGTAAATGTAATTTCAATTGGCCTTCTAATATATAGGTTGTACCTCTCACCTAAGGATCATAGAAAAGAAGTCCAGTAAAATGAGCTATATAAAATCCAAATTTCTTACTTTTGATTCTGCATTATCAAAATTTACCTATCAATAGGTAGCAGGAAGAGTCACTTACTGTGGTCATGAGCTATCAGAGTTTGTTCCTCAAAGAACATGTGCATATGTTAGTCAACATAATCTTCATCATGGAGAGATGACAGTCAGAGAAACACTGGACTTTTCTGGACGCTGTTTGGGAGTTGGAACAAGGCATGATTTACTAGTGGAACTGACAAGGCGAGAAAAGCAAGCAGGAATCAAACCAGATCCAGAGATAGATGCTTTCATGAAAGCCACGGCAATGGAAGGTCAAGAAACAAGTCTCATTACAGATTATATTCTTAAGGTTTGATGCCTTCTATTTCTATTTGATTACTGTTCTTTCAGCCAGTATACCAGGTTTCTTTCTGTCTGACATATCAAACAAAATGGATCAGATTCTTGGATTGGAAATATGTGCGGATGCTTTGGTGGGAGATGAGATGAGAAGGGGAATATCTGGTGGAGAACAAAAGCGGTTAACTACTGGTATGGGAAAATAGTTATAAGAAATTTTTATCTTACTTGGGGCCTGTTTGGTTTACATTTTCATTTCCTGTTTCCTGTTTTTTGAAATATTACAAAGGAAACACTGGAAATGCTGGAAACAAAATTTCTAGTTTTTCCTTTGTAAAATTTCAGAAAACAAGAAACGGAATGAAAATAGAAAATGAAAACAAGAAATGAAAATGCAAACCAAACAGGCCTTAAGGATTAGGGTTAAGCGTTTAGCTTTTCAAGATTTCCTGTTTGTCCAATTCTCAAGCAGTGGCTAATAGGCTATCATATCATGGATGCAGGTGAGATGTTAGTAGGACCTGCAAGAGTTTTCATAATGGATGAGATTTCCACTGGTTTGGATAGTTCCACAACCTTCCAAATTGTCAGGTTCTTGAGGCAGCTAGTTCATATGATGGATGTTACAATGATTATCTCTCTTTTACAACCTGCACCAGAAACATTTGAACTTTTTGATGACATAATCTTACTTTCAGAAGGTCAGATTGTCTACCAAGGTCCACGTGAGAATGTTCTCAATTTTTTTGAGAGTGTAGGTTTCAAATGCCCAGAAAGGAAAGGAGTTGCAGACTTCTTACAGGAGGTTACTTCCAGAAAGGATCAAGAGCAGTACTGGTTCATAAGGGACAAACCTTACCATTATGTCAGTGTGCCTGAGTTTGTGGCTCAATTCAACAATTATAGCATTGGTCAAAAACTTTCTGAAGAGCTTCAGGTTCCTTATGGCCGTGCAAAAACTCATCCTGCTGCATTGGTTAAGGATAAATATGGGATCTCAAAGCCAGAACTCTTCAAGGCATGCTTTGCAAGAGAGTGGCTGCTGTTTAAGCGCAGTGTTCTTATATATGTATTTAAGACTACTCAGATTATGATAATGGCTTTGATTACTATGACAGTGTTTTTTAGAACAGAAATGAAACATGGCCAACTTGATGATGGGAGAAAATATTATGGTGCACTATTCTTCAGTCTCATTAATGTGATGTTCAATGGAATGGCTGAGGTTGCATTGACTATTCTTAGACTTCCTGTTTTCTTCAAACAGAGAGATTCATTGTTTTATCCAGCATGGGCTTTTGCACTGCCCATATGGATCTTCCGAATCCCTCTCTCTTTTGTGGAGTCAGGATTATGGGTTGTCCTTACTTATTACACTGTAGGGTTTGCTCCAGCTGCAAGTAGGTAAAGAAATTCACTAATTTGTTTATATCAAGGAACCAACCATTCCAAAAGGTTATAATGTAGACCCTATAGATTGTTGAGTGAAAATTAGGAAGTGAATCCTTGCATGTTTATGGTTTGTTATCTATGTGTCTAGTTCATAAAAATCTTATCATCAATGATTAATTTATTATTATCTATGTGATTAGCAAGCAATGAACTATATTCAATAATGAATTTAAACAATTGTTACAGATTTTTTCGTCAGTTATTAGCATTCTTCTGCGTTCATCAAATGGCTTTGTCTCTATTCCGTTTCATTGCTGTTCTTGGAAGAACACAAGTTGTGGCAAATACACTTGGTACTTTTATACTGCTACTTGTTTTTGTACTTGGTGGGTTCATTATCGCCAAAGGTGAGCCTCGGTTATTCTTTTGGTATAATGAAATGCATGACAGAAAACAAAATTTCATTAATTCAAGTAACTGTTTTAAGAAGAATGGTTCATGCAACTTTAATTATCTCCTTTACAGATAGCATTGAACCGTGGATGATGTGGGGCTATTATGCTTCTCCTATGATGTATGGTCAGAATGCCATTGCCATCAATGAATTCCTTGACAAGAGATGGAGTGCTGTAAGATCTTTAATATGAGGAAAATTTTCTTTATTTCTTTTCTTGTAAAACTGCATTAATTTGTCTTCTTTACAGCCCAATGTGGACCCAAGAATTCCTGAACCCACAGTAGGGAAGGCTCTTCTCAGGGCTAGAAGCATGTTTACAGAGGACTATTGGTATTGGATTTGTGTTGGTGCTCTCTTAGGCTTTTCTCTGCTTTTCAACATTTGTTTTATTGTTGGTCTGACATTTCTGAATCGTAAGTTTCTATACTCCTTGTTTCTGTTACTCCTATAAGAATGTGTCTAACAAGGTCTTAAAAGTTAAATTGCAGCATTTGGAGATTCTAAATCTATTATTCAGGAGGATGAAAACGAGAAAAAGGGAAACACAAGGGAGAGTTCTGTTTCAACTGCTAAAACATTTGAACGTACTAAATCTTACCTTATACTTTCTTGTCAATATACTGTAAAAAGATTTCTGTTTTCAGAAACTAAACTTCTTGCTGGTAACGTATAAACATGTCAACCTACTTGTATATGACTATATACCATTGCAATGTATGCTGTCGGAAAAATACTTGCATCATTCTTTGATTAAGTGTAGTTTGGTTTCATCAGAATGTGTATTTTGTCCTGCATGATTTGAAATGTTTATCCTATTGGTGCTCTCCTAGGATTTTGATTTTGTCATGTTTTCAAATTTTTTCTTCTTGCTTCAACTATAATATATTTCCTTTTCAATCACAAAATAAAATGGTTAAATGCAGACATTGAAATGACAGAAAGAAACACCCCAGATACTTCAATTCCCAAAGCAGGCACTGCAACAACCAAGAGGGGAATGATGTTACCCTTTAGGCCCCTATCAGTTGCTTTTGATCATGTGAATTACTACATTGATATGCCAACTGTAAATTCTGCACACTCTAGCCTCATTTTAATCATCTCCATTATTATTCACTTCACCATTGTTTTTCACTGCTCTAATTTCCTACCTGTGACAAATATCTCTGTTGATTAACTACTTTTACATTCAAATTAATCCCCTGATGTCTTTAAAATGTCGTAACAGTGTTTTTATATCAGGAAATGAAAAAACAAGGAGTTGAAGAGAGTCGGCTCCAATTACTAAGAGATGTCAGTGGTGCTTTCAGGCCTGGAGTACTAACAGCATTAGTAGGTGTAACTGGTGCTGGAAAAACCACACTGATGGATGTTCTTGCTGGAAGAAAAACTGGTGGTTATATTGAAGGAAGCATCACCATATCTGGTTACCCAAAGAACCAAGCAACTTTTGCTCGAATAAGTGGATATTGTGAACAAAATGATATCCATTCCCCAAATGTGACAGTCTATGAATCTCTTTTGTTTTCTGCTTGGCTACGTCTTGGTAAGGAGGTCAAGAGAGAAACACAGAAGGTGTGCTTTATTCTAATCAACTCTCACAATTGAATTCCCACACTCCCCTCCCCTCTTTTCTCATAAACCTTTTTTCCTATTTATATAGAACATTGCATATGCCAATCTCCCTAATCAGAGACATCAAAGTGACCTTTGTTTCCTATGAACTCCTCATCCTTTAAGAGCATGGATAGGAGTCAAAACCATGGCTCCAATTTCCACCAGGATGTGTATGCATTAATTTCCAGGGAAGAAAAAAAAAACAAAATTGATTACAATCAATGAGTGGCTTCATGTTAGAAGTATCAGAGATGAAATATACAGGTTATTGTATTTCTGGATATCAGATAACAAGATATATAGGGCCAGTTTGGATGAAACTTCTGCAGAAGTACTTCTAAGTGAAAAAATAGAATAAATCAAAGAGGTCAAATGCATTTAACTTCTCCATAAGTTGAAATTAGTCTTTGTAGCCCACCTACTCCAAAAGCTCTCATATTTAATTTCAACTTATGGAGAAAGTTAAATTCATTTGACCTCTTTGATTCATTCTATTTTTGTCTTCTAGAAGTTCTTCCGCAGAAGTGTATCCAAACAGGGCCATAGAGTTCTTTTAAAAGAAAAAGTCCCAAGAGATTCGTGAGATTGCTAGATTAAATTGACAGTTGTAAGACATTAATATGTTTTTTTCTGGTACTCTGGAAAGTTTTGCAATTACTCATACCCAAGTAGGCAAGTACTTCACCCAATTCCTACCTCAGCCATTCCAACCACCTGAGCTTAGTTTAGGTGTTTGCAAGAAACCGTTGAGTGGAAAGCCATTCACTTCTTGGAAGTTGGAACAACCACCTGAGCTAAGTCCATGTGTGAACTCTAAGAAAGCAATGACTGAAAAGTCTTTCATTTCTTGGAAGTTAAAATTTTCACTTTAGCAGAGATTTCAGTTGTTAAGGAGTAAATGGAAGTTATTTTGTTAGAGCTGTCCTTTGTTTTAGATGTAAACTGCTAGAAGCTGGTTCTGATCCGTAAGAATATTATATTCTTATTTGAAACGAAGGAGATCACATACTGTCACATACTGTTCATTTGGGGTAGAGCCACAATGGTTTAAGCAACTGTATCATATGCTCAAACACAATATGTTACTAATCTCTCAATTCTAGCAGCATGTACTTTACTTAAGAAAATATGTAGCTAAATCATGTTTAGCAATGTAACTGTTAAACAGCCTCTCTTATTACAGATGTTTGTTGAGGAAGTTATGAAACTTGTTGAGCTACATCCAGTGAGGAATTTTATAGTAGGCCTTCCTGGCATAAATGGTTTATCAACTGAACAAAGAAAGAGACTCACCATTGCTGTAGAATTGGTTGCCAATCCTTCTGTCATCTTTATGGATGAACCGACCTCAGGCCTGGATGCTAGAGCCGCAGCTATTGTAATGCGTACTGTCAGAAATACAGTAGATACAGGGAGAACTGTAGTCTGCACAATTCATCAACCAAGCATTGACATATTTGAGGCTTTTGATGAGGTATGACTTCCCATGTAAACTGTTTTGGAAGATGAAACTTTTATTAAATTCTCTCTAATTTCATCTTTTCTTCAGCTGCTTTTAATGAAGAGAGGAGGACAAATCATATATGGTGGTCCCCTCGGTCCCCAATCTCAGAAGCTCATAGAGTACTTTGAGGTGAGTATGGTTTGGTTTCTGCACTGAAAAATGTACAAATTCTCAAATTCAGTAATCCTATATGCAACCTTTTGCAGGCTATTCCAGGAGTTCCTAGAATCAAAGATGGATATAATCCTGCCACATGGATGTTGGAGATCAGTTCTCCATTAATTGAGTCTCAGCTTAGTGTAGACTTTGCAGAATTGTACATTAAGTCAGAATTGCATCAGTTAAGTATGACTTGAAGTTGCATTGACAGAGTATTGATTTCCACTGTTCCTTTTTTTAATCTGAAATTAGACATGGTCTTCTCTTTTCATTTCTGACATCATCTCTTTTCAGGAGGAATCAAGAACTTATTAAAGAGCTAAGCACACCGCCACCAGGAACAAAGGATCTTAATTTCCCTACAAAATACTCGCAGTCCGTTGTTACTCAATGTAAAGCTTGTTTCTGGAAACAGCAATGCTCCTACTGGAGGAACCCACAGTATAATGCCATCCGGTTCTTCTTGTCAATATGTGTAGGTGCTATTTTTGGACTCATTTTCTGGAGAAAAGGAGATAAAATGTAAGTTAACATGTTTTCCTTGTTAGTATTATACTTACAGAAACAGTTGTTAACTTTTCTGATAGGAACACACATGAATCAAGTAATATCAAGAGTCAAGAGTACCATAAGTTCCTGGTTGGACAGTAATGGAACAACTTAAAGCTTTGTTCATATTGGACGAATCTTACCTATAAAATTTTTAAAATGAATGAAAAAAATAAGTTGAGTTGAAATATTTGTACGAATCATCAATATCTAGTCAATAGTTCTTAAGCAACAGTTATCATAAAATTGCTAAACCATCTACACGAACTCTTGTTGATCTCTAATTTGTGTTGAAAAAGACATCAACAATGTATTTATCAACATCCTCAAAGAAAAAAACAACGTTACTTTCACGCTCATGAGATGTGACTTAGTTGAGGACAAATTATTTTTGTCTGCAGACACAAGGAACAAGATCTCATGAATCTAGCAGGAGCTATATATGCAGCTATTGTATTTCTTGGAGGCTCCAACACTTACTGTGTTCAACCTGTAGTTGCAATAGAAAGAACGGTCTTCTACCGTGAAAGAGCAGCTGGAATGTACTCAGCTCTTCCTTATGCATTTGCTCAGGTAAATGCAACTGATCCTTTCACCTATAACAAGGCAAAAACTATCTATCTATTTATAATCTATAAATAAATGACACTTCAACTAATCAATTATCAATCAGTTTAAACTTCATATTATTTAGCCAACTCAGCTTTTAGTTTGAACTGTCTTCTTGCATACCTTCTCTTAGTTTCCATCCATTTCTACCTCTTTAACTTACCTTTTGAGTGACTAAAAAGTAGGAGTTAGAAATTCTAATTATATGTACATTTATGTGCTACATTATTTAGATTAGCATAATTAAATATGCACCATATGCTTCACATTTCTTCATCGAAATTTATTTCAACAATTAAATGGTTAAAAAAGCACTGGTTACTTAGCTTGATTAACTACATATATGTTTTTGTACGAGCAGTGATTGACAAGGTTACCGATTTGGGTATGAATAATATGGAAGGTTGTACAGATGATAACTTCATTGAGGAAAACAGTTAATATATGTAATGGAATTCCCGGTTTTATTCTCTTTTATGTATGTAGTAAAACTGTAGAAAGTAGTAAATATCTCTATGCTAGGGGTTTTCCATGAGGAAGCCTGCTTAATAAATACAAATACAAGTTCTGTAGTAAGTTCATAGCAAGACATTAGCAACTACTTTATGTCTGTAATTCATCTTTCCTAATTCATAGAAATCATTTGAGTCTGCATTAAACCACATTTCAGAAACCTGCATTCATCCCCCTTTCATGAGTCATGATTAATATCTTTGTTCACTTTTATAATCTTTAACATTATGATTGATGCATCTACACATCATGCTAGTCTATATCTAGTTGATAATTTATTTCCCAATGACTGGGCAAACTTATGGAATCTATAAGCATTACCTTGCAGGTAGCAATAGAATTTATTTATGTTGCAACCCAAACATTGGCCTATACTCTTATCCTTTACTCAATGATTGGGTTCCTTTGGCAAGCTGACAAGTTCTTCTGGTTCTACTACTTCATGTGCTTGTCCTTTGTCTGCTTCACACTTTACGGCATGATGACTGTGGCTTTGACTCCAAACCACCAAATTGCTGCAATCGTTATGTCCTTCTTTCTGGTGCTCTGGAACATATTCTCGGGTTTCATTGTCCCTAAATCGGTATGTATAGAAAAACAATGATCAAATATATTTGTAGTCAGCGAGTAACAAAATAAATTGAACATTAGCCAGCATTATTTAAGGAATATGGTTCACACATTAAGTGCACATATTGAAATCTTTCTGCAATCTATTCCAAGTTGATAACTAAAAATCTTCATGAAGAATTCCATATTATAGTTCTTAATATTTAATTTATCCTTTTCTTTTACCATAATATATTGATCAAGTACACTTTTATCCAGAAATAGTATGGTCCACAATTACAAAACAAAAATGGTTTTTATATGATTTAAATTTGTCAGATAAAGTATTATAACTAAAATATGATAGTCACAGCATAGGATTCTTCCATAATTATTAGATGGGAACTTACCCAAGAATCCTTCAACAGTAACCACATCTCTTTTTTCCCCACTCATTGACTGCTTCTGACATGTTTGCAGCAAATTCCAATATGGTGGAGGTGGTGTTACTGGGCATCTCCAACTGCTTGGACTATATATGGCCTACTGACATCTCAGTTGGGTGACAAAGACAGTCCAATTGAGGTACCTGGATATGGGTCAATATCTGTAAAAGCATACCTTGAGAAACAGATGGGCTATGAATATGACTTCCTTGGAGTTGTTGCTGTAGCTCATATTGCTTTTCTTGCCCTGTTTCTTTTTGTATTTGCATACAGCATCAAGGTTCTTAATTTCCAGAAAAGATAAGTAACACAGAATTAAAATTGGAAAGAATAAATACAAATGAAAAAAAGTGTAAAGAAAGATATTAAAGGTTTCTGTACCATAAATTGCTAGAATAGACAAGGTGCATTGTGGCTTTCAATGTCTCTTTCATATACAGGCTGGAATTTTCAATTGTATCTAGTTACTCGTTATTGATCATTGATCATTGTGATATATCTTCTGAAATTGTCCAATCTGGGATGATAATGATTAATGTGCATATTACCGTGTCTGTGAGAATATGGAGTATGGACCACTTTTTAAAGAAGCTGAAGTTATGTTGTTCCTATCAAGGAAAGATATTAACTTATGAAAAAGAAAATGACTGGTTATTCATCCTTCAAATCTCTCTCTCAACATTTTCTTTTGTAGTTTTCCGTTTTGTTCTTGATTAGATTGAGATACAAATTACAAGGTTTGGGATCCTTATGGAGAGTCTATGAGTGATTCTTGAAGAAATTCATTGATGTCCAAGAATATTTATTAACAGACAAGACAATGCTTAAAAAATGTTGCTTGATTGTGAGGGATAGCAAACTCCACGATTACGCAAGTGGGTTGGATGATTTATCTAATTCAATTATCATTTATGTTTGTGTAAAGGCGCAGATTAATCAAACCCATTGAATACTATAGTCAAGTGTTAATATGAGGATTATTAACATAGCAACAACAAAAAATTGCTGATGTTAGAAACAAAGTAAAAAGTGTTAATATTTGGATAAAAGAAAATTTTGATGCTGATCTCTTTAATTCTTGAGTAAAATGTCTTTATATAAAAAGTATTAAATCGATCGCAAACTAAGCACATAATATGGCGAAGAAGTACAAAGAGAATGAAATAGTTTATTTTCAACCTTAATATTTTGTTTTTCTTCAAGATCATTCGTGAATATTGCATGCCATCAATAGAACCACGTATGAGAAACTCTTTGTTACAAGTTTTAAAAAGATGGCATCAGTTCAGTAATTTTGTTATGACCACCTACAACAGTTCAGTAATCAAGATCATGAATATGGATCATAACGTAAAGAATAAACCATTACTCTACAGAGAAAGGGAACAAGATTGGTTGAATCTCCTAGGAGTCATGTATTGAGCTGTTCTCATACTTGGAGCCATCCACACTTCCTTGTGCAACCTACCTATATTGTTGAAAATGAAAGAGCTGTTACCGTGAAATGCCACCGGGATTGTACTCAGCTTTGCCTTATGCATTTGCTCAGGTCCCTTCACTGAAAGCAAGGCAAAAGCATTTGATAATCCCAGTTCAGGAAAATTTATGCAATATAACAAATACTTCCTTTGTAAACAAGGGGATTCATTGCCAACAGTTAAGTACTTGACTAGTAAGCAAACTTAAAGTTAAATTAAGCAGTTACTAGTATTTGCAATATTAGGAATTTGAATCTGCCTATACATCCTGTTACATAAATATATTGTTTAAGGGGATGTTTGTGTATTGAAAAATGAAGAGGAAGCGAGGGAAGAGAAATGTTTCAAGGAAACTCTTCCCTTCATGGCTTCATTGTGTTTGTGAGTGCAGCTCTCTCATTTTATAATTTATAAGTATTCTCCCTCCTTCCTTCCCATTCATTTCCCCCCTAAACCTTCCTTTTCTCTTCCCTTCAAACTCACAAATATACCTTAAAGGGACAACCTTGGTACACTGAACAGAATTTACCTCACATCCCAAGACTATAGAAATACCTGGACAAGGAAAAAAAGAAGGGGAAAAGAAAACACACAAGTGCATTTGTTGTCTGTATATTAGGTGTAGGATGAATTTTAAGCCTATACTTTGTGTTGAGCATGTGTTAGAGATCATGAGTGATGGGATGCATTAAAATTTAATTTAGCCAGTACCAGTAAATTCTGAGGGCGTTCTCAGTAAATTTCAAAACACAAGTTAATACATTTCTAATATACATCGAGGCATCTAGGTAAAGAACATACATACCAAGTGTGTAGAAAACGAAACTTAATGGAAGCAAAAGCCATTGAAAATCAAAATTCTTCGTTTACCTGATAGATGCAGAGCACAAAAATGGCATGCCACACCACTAAATCTCTTAGAGTCAAGCACTGATTTTGCAATTTTTTTGCTCTCCTCTTTCTAATGTCCATTCATAAGTTGTCAGTCATAAACTGAATTATTATAATAAAATGATTTAGATATAAATACAATTTCAGAAATAAATAGTAGCACCTACTAACTTGGCAAAATTTATTCATTTCATAAAGCAAATAAATACATTCTATGTAATTCCAAATTAACTATGATAGTTTAATAACATCGGGGACATTCATCCTGAACGGTCATTTAAAAAAAGACTATATTGCTCATCACAGAAGCACAGGATTCTGCATCAGCTTTCAGTCAGATTCAGTTTATAACATTCAGAAACTGAAAAAGATATCCTACAAAGGACTCATGATTGAAACTCCAGTTCCTGTCCTATATACATTAACTACTGACATAAGCATGGGGAAAGACAAATTATGCAATTAGCACACTCAATTCTTAGCATTAGGAGACCATGAAATTCCTGCAAGGGTCTTCAACCATATTGCAACTATCGCCTCTCCTCGGTTTTAACAGGAGCCTTATCCAGGTCGTCAATCTCCTTCCTGCTCTTTACCAAACTCCATTTCTTACTATTGAAGTCTAGTTTGTCCAAGTCCTCTGCAATTCCCACATAACCATACAGAATACTCTCCACTTTGTCTCCCTGATCTATCTCTCTGATGTTACAGCTTTTGATACCTTCAGATTTTACTCTCTCATAACCAGCTCTCCCACGGTTATTATCAGAAAGATATTTATGAAGCCTCTCTGCATCTCCCAGTCCAACAAACGTGCCCAAGAACTTCACCAAAATAATACTTTGGTCTGCAGGCTTCCCTAAGCATAATTTGATTCTTCCCCTCACAAAACCTTTGCCTGCAAGTTTAAAATAAATAAAAAAAATATTGCCAAATGTGCAGTTTTCACAAGGCAACAATTAATGAGTGAAGATTCCAAGGAGGAATAAAAATTTCATGAGGTATAAATTTAATAACTATTATGCCAAACGTGCATACTCAAATGGATATTTATATATATAATCAAACTAAAACATAAAATTAAGTAACATTCAGTTCATTAAAAATCATATTTAAGTTTGAATAATTATTATAGCACAGTATCTCAACATTCATAAACATACTCACCTCTTAGAAATGCCTCAATTGTTTCCATGCTTACAACCTTCCAGTTTTGAGGATTGTCATCAGACATTGATATGTTGTGGATGATAACAATTGGAGGCCAAAGAATCAAATCCTCCTTCTGAGCTAAAGCTTCTGCATGGGGCAAGACCTGGGGAACCCAAGTTACTGTATCTTGGGAAACAACAGTATCCCATCCCATCAGAACAGATATTGCTTTGAGAAGACCCAAGTGTTTTGCTCTCAGCCCAGCCTTATGGGACATAAAAGCATGAGTCACTAAGCGTTGAGTGTCCATGAATTCCTTTGAGGAGCTGTACCATAAAGAAAGATAGACAAGATAAATAAACATGTTATTAGTAGTCATACAACATTGATTACACTTATTTTTAAAATATAAAACTTAATGGTGGCTTATACAATATAAAATTCTCTCGAGCGTAAAAAAAGTACAGAAGAAATTTAAAAAGATAGAAACTCCACTACTTTCATTATAACGCATCTGAAGTCTTCAGCCAAGGAAAAAAAATTGCAAAAGTGATACAAAAATTTGGTGGTAATCATCCTGATAAATAACTTAAGTCAATCAGAAAAAAAAAAAAACAAGATCACATTTCCAATATTACAATCTCCAACAGTTATAGGAAATAGCCTCAAAATATTCACTTTATAATTGCATCAATGAACATGGAAACATATATAATTAGCCATCTCACTCACTACCAAATCTGTTCATCAATGCAATAACAGATGCATAACCACTTGCATGTCATCAACTTCCTAGGAGTACCTAAATTTGGAACTTGGTTTTGTCAACCATAAATTCCCTCAAACAGAAGAGGGAAATGGTGATAAAGCCAACTATAATTGATTTTGTATAACTTACTACACTACATTACTGCTTACGAGAAAAATAATTTAAAACCCCATTATAAACAACTCCAAATTCAGATAATCCTAATTGTTACACAAGAGCAGCATATCTCTGCAAAACACCTGAATCCTCCATCCACTTCCACTAGAAGTCTAAACCCAAAATTACAGTCATACTTGTAATAGGAAAAGCAATCTTCATGACCAGAAATCCTTAAAGGTCTAGACAATTTTAACCTACTCATATTCTCCTATCATTATCCATTACTACGTCATGACATGTTAAAGCAATCCTTTTTGTTGTTGTCAATGTTAAGTCAATAATTCAGCTTCATTTCCCTTTGAAGATCATCAGTCATATAAACCTCTCTTGTCCCAGGTCATCCTAGCTGTCTTCCCCCTTTCTTCCTAAGTATAATTAGTCCAAAATTTCACAGGCATCTAAAGGCTAAAATAATTACTTAAATTATTTACATTTGCTTAAAAATACAGTTAAATGCAAGTCTAGCGAAAATTCCAATCAAACTTCTAAAGTCAAAACCATGCAATAGAGCAGTAAATTTATATTTAATTTGCACCATCATTCAAAAGCATAGACACCACTTCTGCAAGATTTGCAACTCATGTTCATCCACAGAGCAGTTTACCATATGTTTGATCCTATTAACATGGGATTGGTGCTATCAAACCATTCAAATCATCCATGCATCCCCCTTATTATAGTACAACAATTACGCATACCAACATGTTACACGTCCAAAGTTGCAGAAACCTAAATCGTGATCCCAAGAATAATAGCACATGTAGTTGACTCCGCTTGTAAGTTAAATGCTAGGGAACTCCTGATTCAATATGTGAGCAGAAGCGCTCCATGTAATAAAAGAGCATCATAGAAAAGAAAACAGACCTTCTACCACATACGATGCAGTACAAACTACCAGCTTTTCCTTGGTCCAGGTACCTTCTTTGGACATATAAGTTCAGATTCAACTTCTTGGAGTATGATAAGAAATTTTCATGTACCATTTCTTTAAACTCTTCAGAGCCCTCAGTTGGCTCAGACTCTGCAGCACTTACCCAATCTTCATATGATTCATCATTAGTTGTATGCTTATTCTCATCATATCCATGATACTTTTTCCAACCTTTAGGTTGTTTTTGAATTGAATTTCTTTTAGAAAAATGCTGAGATTTATACCAGTTTGAAGAACAAGACTTTGAATGATGCTTTATATTTTGACTGGAATACTTCTGAAATCGAAATGAATGTCTTTGAGCATGTCCGATAGAATCTTGAGGTAATATCCGCTCATCAGAAGGAAAATCTTCTTCTTTCTCCAACTCATTGTATTCTTTCTTATACTTTCTGTATATCTTATGGTTGAATCCGACATTATCGGATGAATACAACATATTCATATCTTCATCACCTACCCACTCTTCACTTTCATATAAATCTTGAAATTCTTCAGTTGCATCCCATTTACTTGATTTCATTGTCCTCAAATCATGCACATCTATTTCATCATTGGCATTGTATTTTCTTTTCATAAGTCTATCTGAATGATCAAGAATGCCAAGATCCTGTTTCATTTCCTGCACTCTGATAGCTTGTCTGTAGGTTTCTGAATTATGTTTAGACATAGGTGAACTTAGCAACCTTTCTTGCTGGAGCCCTGGAACTCCATCTCTTCGAGATTCATATTCTGTTCTTAAAATTGATAATCGATCAGCTTCTGGTGCACCCAGATATGAAACTTCATAATCTTGTGGCATTCTCTTCCCAATTTCAACATGATTATATCCAGAACGCAAATAGGGCTCACCCTGCATTGATGTTCTTCTCATATCATGATAGTCAACATATTTTGGCTTCTGTGATGCAGGGTGGTCATGTATAATACCTCTTCTCGAATTGCCATAAGAATCTTCACTCTTACCAGTCCTATCTAAATCTGGATGTGAGATATATGGTCTGGACAACTCCCTATTATCATATTCCATAACAGCTTGCTCATAGTCCAATCGACCATGAGGAGCTATCCTTCTAGGTAAATCATCATACTGATATAAATGCTCAGCCTGCGCTGCTCTTACATGTAATTTGGAATTAAAATAATCCACATGCTCAGTCCTGGTAGGACTAAACTCACACTGTTGGTGGTGACACATCATATTTCTCTGCCCAATTTCAGGACCTCTAGTAGTTTCTATAAGTGGCCTTTGCCCATGTCCACTAAACCCTAAACCTTCTGCATGTTTTCCGCCGCTCCTTGACTGATCATAAGATGTAGGTAAACAGATTCCATCACCACGCGAGCATAGAAAATCACTCCTCGACATTTCTATGGAGGAGCTTCCATAATCCCTCATGTGAGAAGTGCCTGCAAAATCCTTTGTATAAGAGGGAGATACGGCAGAATATGGAACATCCCTTGCATGAAATATAGTTTTATCTGCCCCACTACGGGATTCTGTGATGGGTATCTTATCCATAGGTAGAGGATCTCGGTGCTGTAGTCTTTCATGCTCAAATCTCCCCATGGGCACACTCCTAGCCTGCGGAGGCAAGTGCCCACCAGCTTCTTCATACCGTGGTGTTACACTTACGCCCATATCTGGAATTGACCTATATGAACCTCCTACTTCATTTTCACGTATCACAAACTTTTGATCCACAATGCCACGTCCACCACCTAATCTGCTCTCCATCAACTCCTTCTCTCTATTAAGGTAAATACGCTTTGCATCCGAGTTTTCATCATCAACACTGTAATCCATGGCTTTTGACAACTCATATCTTGGTCTCATCCCCAAAGGTGGTGGTGAACAACTCCTATGGCCAACCCCGTCATCAAAATGTGACCTTTTTCTCACTTGTTCAGTAGGAGGCGACCTCGACCGAAATCGACCACTCCTTCGACCACCCAAATGCCAATCACAATCCCTTTCTTCAAACCCATCACCACCCCCTTTGTTCCCACCAGAAACCCTTCTTACTCCATCCACCTTCAGAGGGCTCAAGTTCCTCTGCTGCACCGGAGACCGATCCGAACCGTCACGGCGATTTCTCCGAGACGGGTCAGGACCCGATTCGAGTCGATTCTTAGCACGCAGCTTTGGAGAAGGAGACAGTGCAGCGTGCTCTTCTTCGCGCCTTCTGTATTGCATGGTTAATTGAGTAAACAAACTCAAACCCTAAATACCCTTACGGTCGAATTTTGGTAATTCGAAAAGGGATCTTAAAAAGCGAGAAACCCTACCGATCCCCAAACCCTAAATATAGAGAGATGTTGATAGGGAGATTGCAGGTGGAGATCAAGCAAAAATTTAAAAAGCGATTGATGAATGAGATAAGATTTATTGTTGATTGTTGTTGTCATCAAACCTTTTGGGGGATAGCGCATCGATGCATCGAAGAAGAGAGGAGATGAATCATAGCGATGCAATACGAATCGATATTTTCGTGTGTATGAATCACTGATTCACTGCAACTGAGACTGAGACTCAAAAGGTTGATATTTTAGGATTCATAGTCTTCTCGTATATGCAATATAGTCAATTGACAAATTTGATATGGTCCTCAGGTCCTAACGCGTTTGTTTGATTTACATGATATAATAATAATAATAATAATTTAGGGGTGGAAGTCAGGCCTACGACTTACTCTACCACATGACATGCTTGAGGGATGCAAGGGGTTTTTTTTGGGTAAATGAATTAGGGGCAAGGCCCAAAAATAACTACTAAAGTTTACAAATCCCTTTGAATGTGTGTATAGAGTAATCAAATACATAGGGTAGAACATCAAAATGTGGAATGGGTTAAAATAACTTAAAGTGACGATTAGACTCTAATTCATACTTGACAAACCTATCACCTATAGAGTTCGTCTCTCTCAGAGTATGTCCTAAATCACCTCTGTAGATGTTGTGAATGCGTTCCACCAAATTATAAGATAGATGAGTACGCGAACACCCATTCTCCAATAATTTCACTGCTACCAGAGAATCAGATTCTAGAATAACACTTCCCTTATTGCTTGGCAATGGCTAATCCACAATAAATCCCCCACAATTCTGCATTGAGGACTGAACAACTACCCAGACTAGCCGAGAACCCCACTAAAATTCGACCCCAATAGTCATTGAGCAACCCACAACATGAAGTTATGGCACGATGAGATGAAACTACACAATCTGTATTAACTTTTATCCAATCAATTGGGGGAGGGCTCCACCGAATGGTCTTTGGGTTGTCATTGTCGCATTAACTTGAGGGATGCAAGTTTATTCCACTCGGATTAACACATATTGGTTACTTATTAATTATTAACTTATTTAAATATATGAGTATATATTATTTTACATAAAAAATTTAAGCCTATAAGTCTATTTTATTACATGCTTATAAAATAGTCTTTTAAGTAGGTTAGGTCTTAAAATAAAACTTACATTAAATAAATAGACTATGCTCGAGTCATAGTTTTAGGATGCAGACTAGGCTCATATCTTAAAAAGTTTTGTTTTTTGGTCTTTGACTAGGAATTCCTCATAGGCATAGCTGTGGGGTTTAGCCCTCGCACCGAGGGTGGTGGTTAGGTAAAGTCCTCCCAAGAGTGGCGACTCCATGATTCGAACCCCTGACCTTGCAGGTAAAGTCCGCCTCGGTCACAGTCCACTTCCACTGCAACCAACCACTGTTTGGTTTAAAAAGTCTAGCTTGGCCCAACTTATATCCATCTCTAAATAATATATATAGATAGAGAAGTTTAAAAATATAAGGCAAGCCTACTTGCCCACTAACATACTCAATTAATCAACTTTTTTTGTGCATTAATTTTCAGGAAAAAACTTATTTGTTTATAATTTTTAAAAATATTTTTATGTTTTAAAAAAGAAAATTGAAAAACATTTAATAGACAATTTTTAAAAAAAATTAAAAGGAGTAACTATTTTTTTTTTACTTTAAAATTTAAAATTTTGAGACGTTTTTGAGATGTTTTGAAAAACTATAAATGATTTCATTTATAAAAAAAATTATTCTTGACAATCATTTTGTAAAATGGTGTTGAAAAAATAAAAACACAAAACAAAATCATACACATCTTCTATAATATATTCTTTTTAACATGCTATTTATTAACTATTGGGTAAAATTTATATGAATCCCATCAAATAAGTAGCAACTACTACCAAAAAAGGAAGTAGAGCTCACACGAATTAATAAGTCTCATAGTAATTTCATACAACAATAAAAAATGTTAGATAATGTATTACAAACATTCTCTATCATAAGTGGTAAGGGGAGAGTGAACTATTAACTTCCAACTAAACATAAATCATTAATGAATTAAAATTAGGATTTATCACATGACACCGGGGGCTATTTTTTTATTATTATTATAAATACATGCATACATAAAAAAAAAAGTAAGTTGAAGCACAAATTATGGAGTTGTCATGTAGATGTAGTTTCTTCTAATTTCTTATTATTGAGTCACATTAACAAAAAAAAAAACATTGTTAGCTTCTCCTTATTCCTATTTCTTTCAAAATTTCAACATGCTAAATGAAATATTACTCTAGGCTCTAAATGTGAGTGCATATCAAATGGCTATAGAAGTTATGAAATCCCTTGCCATAAATATCTCATCATTCATCTTTGATGAAACCATCCTTGAAGTTAGAGTTGGTAATTTGGGCTACTTGGTCCGGTCCGATGTGGGTAGCAGACTTTATTATGTTAGGTTAAAAAATCTGGAAGTTATTCGAGTTTTTAAAATAAATGTATGATCCCACATTTTTTCGGGGTAGACTGAATTTATTGTGGGCTACCCAACCTTTTGCAGGTTTTTTGTGAGTAGCGAACTTTATTGGGCTGGGCTACAAAGACTGGGAGTTATTCGGGCTTATCAAATAAGTGCTCGGGCTATATATTTTTACAGGCCGACCCGATCGAGCTAGCCCATTTTACCAGCTCTAGATTGAAGTGTAAGCAATCCAAGTGTGTATACAACATCAAAGAGTATTTCACCTTTTTGTTCATCATGCTAGCTCATGGTGTGATGGTGACACAATTTTCTTTATATCACTTTAGACTATCATTCTTCTACATCAAGCTTAGGTTACTCCTCCAGCATAATGGCTATGCAATTCTTTCATTTCTCCCTAAAGTCACTCTCTTAATTATTCAATCACGCTCTATTAATTCAATTTTCAGTGCAATCATTTAAGCTATAGAATCATTTAAGAATGGTAACACTTACAGATAGAAGTTTTTCAATGCGTTTTTAGATTTACAACAATTATGTGCCTATTTATGTCTGCGTTGAGAGTAGACCGGATTGGTTTGTATGCCCACCCATAATTCACCTAGTGCAGATTTATTAAAACCAACACAAGTAAAACCTTGAAAACTATGCAAGGAAAAATGGTATTTGTGTTCCAAATTCTCATTGTGTCCAGTTATAACTTATGAAACTAAAGCTGTTTGCATAATGCTACTTAGCTCCCTATTTTTTTTAATTGACAATTGTTTCATTTAATGTTTTATCAGAAAAGTTTTAAGTGGAGCTACATTAACTCATGTCGAACCACTAATAGTGCAATTAGCATCACTTAATCATACGAGTGTAAATAATTATAGTCATTTCAAAGGTTAAATTTAATTATTTAACCAAGATGATAACTGATTCACAAGATTTCAATAATAAAGGTTTCCCAAAAATATGTATCTTTCGCTTGAAGGAATGTAAGTTGGCACCCATTATCTGACTTTGAATATAAGATTGCAAGTTCCTTTTGAGAAAGCAATGGTTTTCTTTTCAAGTATCCATTTGGGAGAAATATAGAACCTCATCATAATCCATCATCAAGCAGGTGCTAATTGTGTATGCAATATCAGATTAATTTCAGATTTACTGCTAAACCTTGAGTGCCACTCTCCAATGTATCCCCAGGAAATAATATTTCCCCAAATACACCCAATATTTCTATAAAAGTCTCTCATAAAGGCAAGGGGCTCCTTGGAGTCTCTTTACTGCTTTTAGAAGTCAAGAGAAAACCAGTTGTTGAGATGGACAGAAAGAATGTTGAAGTGAAAGCAACCAAGCCTCTGCTACCTGACATAAGCACAACACAGCAGTTGGGGTAGGTTTTGTGGAATTAGCATATGTGCCTAGTTTGCAGCAGCAGAGACAAAATGCAGAAAATGAAGAACCTTGGGAGTATTGGAAGCAGTGGGAGGCTATCAACAGAAGAGTATGAGGATGAGGAGGTTTCAAAATTGGCCATTTCCACATTTCAAGCCAAGGAAGAAGAGATTGAGAGGAAAAAGATGGAGGTGAAAGAGAGAGTTGAACTTCAACTTGGACGTGCTGAAGAAGAGACTAGGCGCTTAGCACACATTTGGGAAGTAAGTTCCATGACAAGGAGAACATCTGTGTGATCATCATTTTATCTTCCTTCTTACTAAGGAGATCTAAAACCTGTTATGAGAAGGAGGGTAATTAAGATCAAGTATCAAACAATCCACAAAAATGTTTGGTGTCTCTTGAGCTAAAACTCTTGGACATGATCATTATTTTAGTAAACTTAGTATTAGTACTTATTACCATGCTGTTAACTGCAAACAGCTTCAGTTCTTGAAGTTAATTCTATCAGTTATGCTAACCATTAATGTCATCTGTTCTTTCTGTCACATAATAATTTACTATACTAGGAGCTTGAAGTGCTGGAAGATCCTATGAGGAAGGAAGTTGCAATGGTACGCAAGAAGATTGACTTAGCTAACAGAGATTTAAAGCCACTGGGACAGAACTGCCAGAAAAAGGTATGATACTTGTATCCATTAAAGGCTAAATAGCAAAGACTAGTATTAGTATATCCCTTCCCAATAATATCCTACTTAACAGTTTTGAGAAAAATTTAATCATGAACCTCTAAAACTTTGAAAACACAATAATGGCAGACAGAAGTTTTAGAAATGGAGTGGCTTTTTCATGTATGACAAAATAAAAGTGAAAACTAAACTTTGAAATTTACTGATAGGAAAAAGAGTATAAAGAAGCCTTGGAAGCTTTCAACGAAAAGAACAAAGAGAAAGCTCATCTGGTAGCAGCATTAATTGAGGTATATATAGTACTCAACAGTTATGTCTTCCATGTCTTGGTTTCTAGAGAAAGCTAAAAGTTCTTTCAATGTTATCTTTTTTAACAGCATTGGTAACAATTCTCTTTTCATTTTTGTGATTTCATTAATAGCTGCTGACTGAGAGTGAAAGGCTGAGGATGAAGAAGCTGGAGGAGCTATGCAGGACCGTAGAGTCTATGTCATTGAAACAATAATCTCATAATCTCATTGTGTGCTGTGTTTGCTTGGTTTATTCAATTTTCAAGGGATTGTATTTAAATGACTTATATTTTCATTATTCAAAATGCCTTGTTTATGGCCCTTAAAATAAAAGTGTAAGTAAACAAAATATTCACATTTGAGTAATTGAAAGAGAAAAAGAGGCAAGGAGCAGGAAGGCATTGCTAGTGTTTTATCTGAATCTTCCATCTAAATTTAAAATCAAATATTTCCATGAATTTATTGGTCTTTTAATAGCATCTTAATTCCATAGCATCAGATATTTTCATTATATTTTGCTGAATGGAAGGCCTAATAGCCAAGCAGATACATACTATTTTACTTAATCACCGTAGCTAGAACGATTCAAGCAGAGAAAAAAAAATCTTAAATAGATACTCAAGACATGTTAAAAATACACCTATCCTTAAATAATTGTCTTTTTCCATGTCAAACAATCATCTGAATACTTATCATAGACTGCAGATAACATTTTAAAATCCTAAAACAAATTTTTTAATGGGAGGGAGAGGAAGCACATGGAAAGAAAGAAGAGAAAACAAACAAATTTTTGTACATACAACATTACATAGTATATATAATCGACCACATTTTTCAATGTTTAATGTTAAAAATAGAAAAGCTACATTTCGGGATATTTAACAGTGTCGATGCTTATAATGATTGTAAACTACCTAACCACGTTTTGCTTTTCATATAATCTAGAAAATATTCATCATGGAATTCCTTTGCACCTTATCTCTTAAAAAAAATCATTTTAATCAAACAAATGTTTAAATAGGTAGCTGTTTGTACTCTGCCAAAAGTTTTGGAATATCATCCATGCGCAACTGCAACAGAATTAAGAAGAGACAATGAGAAAACAGAAAAGGACATTATAATTGTTATAGATTTAAAAATCACACATATTCCTTCACCTAATAGATCAAATTTTTTAAATAGTTGCTTCATGACAACATTTAACATAAAAGAGGAATGAGAGACACATGATATAATGGGGAACAAGGATAACTTTCGTATTCCATTTAATTTATATGATAAAATATTAAAATATTTAGGTGGTAAAAATAATTCACAAAAGCATGGACTGTACACATTGAAAAAAAAATCAATTGAGAAAGCCATATGGCATCAGAATTGCATTATTTCAGCTGCAGCGTCCATACCAGCTGCATATCATTTTTATGGTGTACAAGGAAAACAACGAGGTTTGATCTTAGGAGTTAGGACCTCATGCTCAACTACTCAAACCCCCCACCACTAGGCCGGCCACAGTGGGTTATACCTGCTGCATATCTAGTACCAGTGCTTGGGAAGTACTGGATAGTTAGTTAGTATTTAAACCTCCACATATTTTGGTCTGGGCACACATTTGTTTTCCTAAATTGCTTGGGTATAGAAATGACAAGACTTTTCAAACAAAAAAAAGGAGTGAAAGTGCTCAAAACAAAGTGTTAACTCCTCAGGTCAAGATAACACAGATGGCTTCTTTACTTACAGCAAACAAGCCCTTCCTGCATCTGTGGACCTCGCATGTTGCATCTTTCCTTAGTTAGGGAAAGGTGCAACTTCAACTATGTAAAATATAGGCCAAAAGAAAATCACATATAATTATGCAAGTGATTCCCCAATATGGACTACTTTAAGAGTCACATTACCCTGCGTTTTAATTTTAATTCTAATACTATTTGTTGCTAAGCATAAGTGTGTGTGTGTGTGTGTGTAATAAGATAAAATGCATTAGGCCCTATCAATCTCAACTCTTACACATAAAAATTTATTAATTTCAATATTTTCAATTACACTCCCTCTGTTTTAGTGACCTCTATAGCCAGTTAACTACTCTCCATCTACATGGGCAGCTGAGACTTTGCAACTTAGTAATTTCAGGGGTAATTAATTTTTGTAGGGGAAAAAGTTGCATATCGCTAGAAAAAACTAAAGTGAGTTTAAACAAATTAGCTGGCCATGAAGAATAGTAATCAATTACAGACGTAACCAAATTAAATGAAGTTTCTGCAAATATGTATATAAAGAATGCAACAACCTAATGTGCCTCCAGTTTCTATTTTCATCAAGAATTAGCAATGCCACAGTTCTGATATTATTTTTATAGGTACTCAGAATATTACCACCATGTATATCTAACACACCCCCTCACACAAGAGTCTTTTGGACTTGAAACATGGACAATGCAAAGGCCCACCTAACCTTGTGTTGAAATTTAACTTTTATTTAGAACAATAGGATTTTACCAAAAAAAAAAAGGAACAATAGGAGCAACAAGGATCAAACTCTAGAGCATTTGATCATAGAGGCTATGATACCATGCCATGAATAAACTATTCCAAAAAATTAAGTTGTTAGCTGAAAGCACATAACAGTTTATATCTAACAATTACCAATGAAATATAATGCAATTAATTCTTCCCATGTTAAAATGAAAAAAAAATATCTAAAGAGAAACAAAAGTACAAGAGAAGTGGATATTTATTTAACCATAAAAGTATACCTGAGAAACATTTTTGATATGGTAAAATTGATGCATCACATGTTCATCAAATCCAGGTTGCTGGTCAGATGCACTCCTTTCTCTAATGAAGTTAGGAAAAAAATGAAGAAACATAAGCCAAACTATTCATCAGTCAAGTTTGAAAGGCAAATGAATTATCCACAAAATAAAATAAATTATAAAGCTTCTCCTGTCTAATAAAGTTCCATTTTCTATCCAAAAAAAAAAAATCCCTTGGTCTCAATTTCATTCAATTCCTTCTATAATTAAGTGAAATCTACCACAGCATTCAAAACTTTCTGCTAAGATCTCCAAGTTCCACTAACAAAGATTACCAAATGCCAATTAATCTATAAATTTTAGAAAATGCTATTGAGCAACTTTGAGGCAAATGTATCAGGTAGCGAATCAGGCCAGTAGGAAGGTGACATTAGATAGTGTGTGATCAACACGTGTACATATCATTACCCGGAAGAAAAATTGTACTCCCTCCGTCCCTAATTATAAGACCCCTTCTAGAAAAATTGGATGTCCCTTAATATAAGACCCTTTACAGATTTTTAGATGAATTAGTAATTTTTTCCATATTTGTCCTTCATTAATGTTTAACCTTTTTAATCCCCCATATATTGACTAGTGTGAATAATTAATGAAGGTTTAGCCTCATGTTAACTAAACCAATGAAAATTGACTTTTTGATTCTTCCACTATGTAACAATTAATGTTCCTAAAATATAGTGACCTTTAATAGGGGTATATTTGGAATGCTATAATTTTTTTTTTAAAAGACCAATGTATTAACTAACTTTTCTTAAACTGTGTGAAACGGTTGAAAGGGTCTTATAATAAGGGACAGAGGGAGTAATAAATAAAACATCACGCAAAACTAAAAGTTGCCCAAAACTTTATTGACAATAGGAGGATCGTTAAGTTTAGCAATTACAAACTTACTTTACAAGCCTTCTAAACACTATAGGGTAAAACAGTAAAGAAAGAAATGAATAAAAATGTGGTTCTTACAGATGGTGCCGGTGAATTAGACGTTGGTAATCCCGAAGCAACGGTCCAAGCTCTTTGAGTTTAACCATATTTGATTCAGTCTTCTTCCAGTGTTCACGAAGTGCTTCAACTGCCATCTTATTGGGAAATGAAACAGTATTTCAATTAAAATTTCTACTATGAGACAGACATGTAGAAAAGTTTTACTTAAGTATAGGAATGTTTTAATTTACCAGTGAACTTGTAGAAACTTCTTCACCTGCTAACCTCGATGCTAATTCAAGAAGCTCTTTATCTTCCAACTCATTCACAATTGGAAGCCTAGAATTGGATGGTGAAACTGATATTTGCAATCTTCTTTGCAATTCTGAGAAAGGAAATTTCTCTGTTTGGTTATCCTGAAAAGGTGTCAGCAGCAAATTAATCTAAGACATAAAGATGAATCTACTTAATGATGGAAAGGTAATATGACGTGTCAAAATTTTCTTAGGATCTACAAATGAAATCAAACATTGTCAAGATGAAGTGTCAAAGTATAGATGTAAAGCATGGGGCAAAGCATCAAAGTACTATTTTTCTTTTTCAGGTTGCAAGTGAGAACATAAAACTTAGAATGGGAATGAGAAAAGGTGGCTAAGAGTCAATATTGAGAATTACTGGGGACCAAATTCATTATCAGGAACTTCCAAACTCCTAAAGAAGCTATATGCCAGTGCCACTTCGCTACAAAGCCATTGGCAAAAAGAATAAATTAACATATACGTAAAAAGCGAAAGCTGCACTTAAGACACTAGGAGGGTTAAAATGCCTCAAGGCAACGAGAGCCAAAAAACACAAATCTCAAAAATAAAAAGCCTAAACATTAGAAGAAGAAAAGAGCAAAATATTTAATCAACTTTCCATTAAGAAATTAACTACTCATGCATAACACGCAGTAAAAATAAAACATTGAAGCGCTAAAGTTATAAACATGATATTAAGCTATAAAGATAAGGTGTGCCTAAATTTTGAATACTCCCTTCAAATTAAAGGAATACCAAGGAAAAGAAGTACAAAGGAGATAAGGTATGCCTTTTTTCTATATTAAATCATTGTGCTAAAAGTCAAGACAAATAAGAGATGGACACTATTATTTTCCAACACCATAATAGGAGAGATGGGTGTGATCAAAACAAGTTTAATCAATACCTTGAATTGAGATTGAAAATCATCATTAAGTGATGCTGCATCCTTACTTTCAGGAATATTTCTGGGTGGAGATGCAGTTAACCTATTTGCAATTGGATCCTCTGCAAAACAAGCAAAAGAAGTGAGAGGAATTTAGGATGTCATTTTGAGCCTCTATGACAGTTCAGTTCTTTTAACACTTCTCACATAAGCTTGAAAGGTTTTCTGCTTCTTATTGAAAATATTTTCCACTAAAAACAGTATATATTTAAAAGACTAGTCTCAATTAAGTATTTAAATTAATGGTTTTGTTAACATCACTAATGTTAAGGATACAAAAATGGAAAGTTTTTATTGGAAAAGAAAACATTTATTGCGCTTTTCTATTTCCAATGTAATAAATGTTTTCTTTCCCAATAAAAATTTTCCACTTCTGTAATAAATTCCCTAAGGGCCGACATTAGCAAAACCCTTAAATTAAAGCACAAGACAAATTAGAAAGTACCAATTCCAAGAGTAAAATATTCCTTCAAGTCAACTCAAACAATACTCCCAGAAAGTGTACGCATACAGAAGATGCAGCAAATCAGATATATATTATACACAGAGAAAATTACATATTTCATGCAACAACATGTTGTTGTTTGTCAAAAAATCTTGTCTGAGAAGAAGTCTTTGCCATACAAAAAACATTTAATTACCTTCATTTGCAAGTTTACAGTGAAAATACCTGGAGTTAAAATGAGAATTTAACCAAAAAACAGGAAATAAAAAACTTTGAAGACCATGAAAGAACAATAAATACCTTGAGGGACTAACCACCATAGATCACCATAAGTTGATTTCCCATCAAAGCCACCAATTAGCAGATACCGTGAACCGATAAGTGTCATAGAGTGGTATGCTCGAGCAGGAGGGGGTTCATTGCCTACGGATAGCCGCTTCCATTGTGCTGAAACTATATACAACAGAAGAACAAAAAATTAGCCCAACTTAACAATTTAAGTAAGTGGACTTAGTACGGGCCACTTCCTCCAGTAAAAACTTGGATTTTGTGCATGACCTTGTCATAATTTAAACCAAAAGGAAGGATACCATATATGATCTGTCTCAAAAAGCATACATCTGAATTCTGAGTATCATACTTTACAAACTTGACTCTGAACAAAAGTTAAAGCAACTTGTAACACAACTTTTCATTCAAGGACATTCATGTGCATTGTCGGCTCATTTGCTTCTTTTTAAAATAAGGTAAGTAATCCAAGCTTGAAAAAGAAATTAATCTTCTTGAGACTGAAAATAAAATGTTCCAAGGAGTATCCTCAAGGTTCAAACAGTAATAAAGTGTAAGTTTGTAACTTCCCAACAAATGAAGATTCGTGAAGCAAGCAAGCATCACAAGGGAAGAATGTAACTCTTTTCTCTTCTTTATACTATACTTTCGTACAATTTATTAAGCTAATTATAGCAACAAAAAAACATTAAAAAAATTGTTTTAAATTAAGGGGCTATATTCATGACATGAAATGAAAGCCAAATATGTTATTTTGGATAAATCTTGATTTTAATGATTAGCAAAAAAACTTAAAAAATAGTACAAAAAATAACTAAAAAACATCAGGTTAACTCCAAAGAAACCAAAGACTTTTGATTCCTGAAACCAGAATCTCTGACTTTCCAACCAAAAAGAAAATAACAAAAGATTCCCTTCATGTAACTAACATACATCATCCATTTTTCTCTCAAAACCATTTAGCAAAGTCCCAGACTATATTTTGTGGGTGAGAAATGTATGTGAAATGATGCCAGAGATCATTAACAAGTAGACTTTAAAAATAGAATGGATTAACAGAGGCACACAAATTATAATGGTTCTTAACATAACAATTGTGATGGATACACCTACTATCATTCCAGATAGGTAGACTGAAAGTTCTTACCTCTGTCTAATATAACGCAATCATTATAATAGATATCATAACGACTCAACCATCCACCAGTTCCATGCCCTCCAAACATCAGCAACTGCAAAATCCCCTCCAACAGAAATAGAAAAATTAATAAATGATAGGATTTAAGTTAAAGTGGTATTTATACAATCATATGGAAGGATAAACAAGTCTTGAAGACCCTAGGTTTCTTGATAGCCCAATGGGATCAATTGATCTACAGCCCCCTTTTGTGGGATAAGGATTAGTTTCTTTGTTGTTACTAGCAACAAACCCTCAACAAACCTCACAAGTCACAGCTGACCATATGATCCCTCTTACTCATCAACCCATTTATAGTACATCCCATATCAACATAGGCTTAACATACACAGAATAGTCAATAATTTTAATCCAAACCTACGATAAAAAAGAATAGTGACAATAATAAGCTTCAATATAGATCATTGATTCTATTACAGGATAAGGTGAGCAGTATAAAATTCCATACTTGACAGTAAAAGGTCAAAAGCAATCTACAAAAATAGCAAAACTAGAAAGAGAACTAAGGATTGTGCAAATGTGATTACATAGTGTCCTCCAGATGTAACTGTATGGCCACAACGGGGAGAAGGAGCTTGACCTGGAAGCTTTAATTGAGTCCACCCGGGTGCTTCATTCTCTTCCCTCCACAACACATACAAACTTTAAGTACATAATCCAAATGAATAAGAAGCCATCAATAATTAAATATTTTAGAATAAAGAATTGTATTGAAGATTAGAGAAAGAAAGTATAATAAAGGGAACCATAAGATTTGCTCCAAAGAAAATAAAATGAAACAGAGAATCAAGAAGAATTAAAAATGCTCCAACACTGTTAATCAAATTGCATGTAAAAAAAGTAAACTCCCTTGAAACAATAAACGCTGGAATTAAATATTGTGCAAAGAGAATCACACTCTAATAATTGAGATATAGAAACACAAATGGTAACCTGTAAACTGCAATTGAAGACGCATATTACAGAATGGAAGCCCCTTGGTGCCTATCCTCCAGCTCCTCTTCACAATACTTGTTCAACTCGTAATCCTCACCCATTTATGCGTTTTAAACTAGCATTGTCTATCTTCCCCATATTTTGTTTTGTCTCTGCTATGTCAGTATGTCCTCTATCTCCATTTCTAAGACTACAGGTGGGACCCTATCTCATCTTGGGCTTTGATATGCTATGTTGGATGAAATGACAATGTTGACTGGTCTTTCTACCAATGTTGCAATCTATTAGACGAAATATGTTTTATATATTTTGGAATAGATGGGCAAGTCAGACTGCCAACTTATGGACACACCTATGGATTCAAATGTTAAAGGGAAGCCATTATCAACCCGTAACCAGATTGAATACTTGTTAGGAAACTAAACTGTCCCGCCATCACTATGTGAGGTAACCCCCTAGTTGGTTATTTTAGTTGGCTATTAGAATAATTAGTTAGTTAGTTAGAGAGTTGGTTAGTTAGTTAATAAGGCATGTTGCCTATAAATAAGAGGAAGGGTTGTGGGAAAGGTATCTGGTCATTTTGAGAGGGATTTAGGGCCTTTAGGCATGGGGAGGTGCAGACCCTCGAAGTTCTGCATTACTATTCTGTAATAAAGGGAGATTTTCCCTATTTCATTCTAATAAAAGATCAGTTTCTTACAACTGGTATCAAAGCTCTCGACTCTGGGAGTTTGTTCATGGTGCATACAAGAATGGAGGCTAGATTGGATAACCTGGAGAAGGGTTTCGAGGCCAGAATAGACAACCTGGAGGTCAGGTTCGACAATCTGGAGAGTGGCTTCGAGAATCTTTTGGAGATGGTGCAGAATATTAACCAAACATTACAGCAAGGAGGGAACTCTTCAAGGGACAGTGGCATCGGCGCTGAAGGAAATCTTGAAGGACGAAACGGATCTAGGAGCGGAGCAACGGAGGAACGGTGGAGGAAATTGGAGATTCCGCTCTTCTCGGGAGATGATGTGTATGAGTGGGTAAGCCGTGTAGAGAGGTATTTCAATTTGAAGGGCGTCTTGGAGCAAGAAAGGTTGCAAGCGGTGATGGTCGCACTGGAGGGAAAGGCCCTTTCTTGGTTTTGTTGGTGGAGGTTATGCGTTTCGAACCCATCATGGGAGGATTTCAAGGCAGCCATCATTAGAAGATTTCAGCCAGAATTTGATCTTGATATCTTGGTTCAAGAAGAGGGATCAGAATCTTGGGAGCAAGAAAACAAGAGAAAAGGAAGCTTTGAAAATAAAGAACCAGGTCAAAGAGAAGACTCAATTGATGAGGAGGAAGAACCAGTAGAAGAAACAAATATTAAGATAGTTGTGGCAGAAAAAGAAATAGAGACAGAAGTGGAACTGCATGCAGGGACAGTGATGGAGGTGCAAGAAGCTGATGTTGCAGACAAGATTGAAGGGGAAAAGAAAGTGGGATGCTGAAAAAGAAAATAATTTTCTGGGTTTAATGGGCCAAACCCAACTCATTCAGGTGGTGCATCTTAGGACAAAGGTACATCTTAAGATCCATGTTGAGTTGTTTCACAAATTTCAGATTGTTGCTGGCAGTGTGTTGCAAGCCATACGTTTTCTCTGCAAGACATTTAAGCAGAAACTAGAAGCTGGTCTTGGGGAGGCTTTTAAGGGGAGTTGGCTGCAGGAGGGTCTAAGGGGCTTTTCATTTGATCCTGGTGGAAATTGGCTTTCAGCAGCTACTAGCTATTCACCTTGAGGACAAGGTGAATGTTTAGGGGGGAGTATTGTGAGGTAACCCCCTAGTTGGTTATTTTAGTTGGCTATTAGAATAATTAGTTAGCTAGTTAGAGAGTTGGTTAGTTAGTTAATAAGGCATGTTGCCTATAAATAAGAGGAAGGGTTGTGGGAAAGGTATCTGGTCATTTTGAGAGGGATTTAGGGCCTTTAGGCATGGGGAGGTGCAGACCCTCGAAGTTCTGCATTACTATTCTGTAATAAAGGGAGATTTTCCCTATTTCATTCTAATAAAAGATCAGTTTCTTACACACTACACTATCTTTTTTTGCTGTAGGTGTGATCAATCAATTCTACGAGCTTCATATGATAGTCATACTTGGATACTCTAAAATGAGCATCAAGCTAAGGGCTTCTATATGAAGATAGAGGACATACTCTAGTAATTTGCTCTACAGATGCAAAGTACCCTGGAAATAGACATTCTACTTAGGGTATTATTTTTTTTATTGGAGACAGATTAATATCTTGGGAAAGTAAAATTGAGATGTTGCCATGTCAAGTGAAGAAGTTTCACACTGACAATGGATCAAATTTAAATTTGAATAAAAACAACAAATCTAATAAGAAAGGAAGATTTAGCACCCAACATAAAGCAAAGGAACAAGACATGACAATAACAACTTGCAGACTGCAACTAAATAGATGACAGCATACATGATAGACATATAAATATGGTAAAAAAAAAAAAATTACACACCTTCTTCAATGAGGCCCTTCAAGGCCCATAAATCACCCATAATTGGTCCACCTCCTCCTGTTAAAGTCAGGTTAGAGCACTCATTGCAGCTAACAACTTATGAAAAGGACATTGCAGCAATTAATATATGTGCTCCCTCCATTAATTCACAAAAGTTATTTGTTTGCATGTAAGTTAGAGAAATTGAAGCAATGTGATTATTTGGATTTTTTTTTTTTTTGGGGGGGGGGGGGGGGTTATTCCAGAGCAGGACACACCCAGTGCTAAAGAAACTGTCCCAAAGAAATGATGTTGATTCAGAACTTAAGTTTTGCATTACACGCATTAGGTAAAGAGGACTAATTGACTAAACCTTAGAATGAGCTTTGGAGTTTCAGATAGATTTATGAAGGTCAGCCATGTGACAGCAGAATATCTTTGAACATAGAAAAAATTAACCAATACTTCAAAGTTTAATTTTATTAGTTGCACTGGGGAAAATGTGTACCTAAAACGTAACTTCATGACTATCACGCATATCAGAAATTTCATCAATCTTGCCCCCTAAATTCAAACCATAAGAGAAGTGCCAAATCTTGCTCCTAAATTATAACTGAAGTAAAAGTGATGGAATGCACCTAATTGCACAAATTAATCGTTAATTGAGAAATTAAGACATGCTCCTTTAACATGGAAATTCACAACATATGAATATTAGAAACAAAAAATAAGGAACAAAATAAAGAAATAATTGCATGATAAAATGCTCTTGACACATATAGAAGTTGTCAAGTAACAGCTGAGTATGATTTTTATTTGGATAAAAGGACTAATATAAACTCATTAAGTAAAAAAAAAAATCAACATCCGAGCAAATCAATTCTTAAACTAGGAGAAACTGTGTATTTACCTCTTCCACCATAAACAAGCAACCGTTTTTCAACCATTGTGGCAGAATGCCCACATCTAGGATGTGGCAATGTTCCAGAAACTGAGAGCTCCATCCATTCGAGGGATACTATGAGAGTAAGAAGCTGATGTTACAACTTGTTCAACTGCATAAAAGGTGATTACATTTTAGGAGATAAAACTTAGTCCAGAGGAAAATACTTGTGTCCAGGACATAAACATCGGATAACCACTTTTTTCCATCCCATCCACCATACCTGCATTATATCAAAACCCAACATATCGCATAGTTTTAGTTTAAACCTAATCCACCCAATTGGGATTAAAAAGTAAGTCAAGCGTTATGAGTCTCACATAACAATTTTCCGGTTTCCAATTGCTGAAGCTGCAGCAAAATCTCGCGGTGAAGGCAAGTCACCAAAGCTGGTTAGTTCAGACCATTGCCATATATCTTGAACAGCACCATTTGTTGCAAAAGCCAACATGCAAATAAAGCAGCAGTCCCAAACATGTCAAACCTCACAACATGAAAGTTATCACAAAACATGAACTCAACAAATATCATACAAAATGCCATACCAGTATCCAAGACCCAAAAGTCCCCCAACCTGTAAAATTCAGACATTATCAAGAGAAGCAAACACACATATACAGGGTGCATCTAGTGAGAGCATTAGATAAGATGCATTAATCTTGACTATATAACCATCCATTGTCAATAGTGACTCCTCTCAAAATCTTATCAGAGCATGCTCTCCCCGTATATAGAGTGATAAGCAAAATATGGAATGCTAAGCCTAAGATAGAATGAGAAACAAAACACCAAGATGCAGAAAATAGAGTGATAAGATAACACAAACACAGACCTTTGACCCCCAAAGCGGCCCCCAAAAATGAACATGTGACAATCAATGGCAACAGCAACATGGAATGACCGTGGGCTGGGACCCACGTGCCCATCTGAACCACTTCCTGTGCACTCAGGCTGAAACCATAGCTTGGCCTCTGAGAAAATGTCAAAATGAATCAAATGCCCAATTTTGATCAAAGAGAAAAAAAGAAAAGAAAGGGGAGGGGGTTACCAATATCGTAGACAACGATGTCGCTTAGAAACTTTTTATCGACAAGGCCTCCGAACACGACAACCTTGGATTTCCCGATATTAACAGCAGAATGTCCACTGACAATGATATATGAAACAAATTCAGTTGGTGAAAAACAACAACAAAGAAACAGAAAATTAATTAAGAGAGGATATTGATCTTTGATAATGATAACCTGCGACGTTGAGGAGGAGTTCCAGCGAAATCAGCAGATGTAGCTCCAACCCAGTAATGCATTTTTGTTTTGATATAGTTTCAGTCCTTCAATTCAAAGGCTGAATAAGTTTCAGATGCAACAATAGAAATAGGATCGATCAAGTAATCAACCCTGCTGTAAACAGCTTAATTTTTACCCAACATTTTTTTTTTTTTCCTTGGTAATAAGGGAAGGGGGTTAACAGTTAACACCCAAAACTACAAAAAGCAACTACGAAGAAAAGAGACTCCAACTGTCATCTTAGAGAGAAGTTCAGTTACTACCTGAGGAGGATTAGGAATTAGATGAGATCCACAGTCACAATGAGTCTCTAGGTAGATTCATGGTCACAGATCAATTGGTCAAAATGAATTTAGGGTGAGTTTGATAAAATTAGCTAAAAAGTTAGTTGAAACTTTGAAAATTAAAAGTTACTCCCTCCATTTCATTTTATGTATCGTTTAGGGTTTTTACACACAAATTAAGAATAACAATAAATGATTTAAAAGATATAATAATCTTATTAAACTAGTGTACGACCTATGCGATGCATGGACATTATTATTTAAATAGATTATTTATACTGAATACTATAATATATTTAATTTAATTAATATATAAATATGTAAATTTTAGGAAATGATAATGATTAGTGATTTTTTTTCATATTAAAATTTATACTTTTTATATAGAAAGAATTAAAAAAATTAACACATAAAAAATTTATTTGAAACAATAAATTTCAAACATTAATAATTATAAATGTAAAATATACCATATCATATCATTTATATTTTTTGAAATATCTTTATACACTATATTTTTCGTCAAATTATAACGTTTAAAAATATAATCACATATAAAAATCCTAAGTCCTTGTCGAAACTTCACCCTAGATATAACAACATACTAGTCACGTGTACTCGTGTCATGCACGGGACATTTTGTCGTATTAGACATACAATAATAATTTGGGGAAAAAAAGACATACAATAATTTTTTAATAAATAGAATTCATAATATATGAAAGTTAAAAATTACATATCAATGTGAATGATTATTTTTCTCTATTCATCTTTTATTTTTATCCCTACCTCAATTTTTCACTTACACAATATATCCTAACAAACTCAAGCTACTTCCCTTTCTCCTTTATTCCACCTCAACATGTAAATTTTTTGGATTTAATTGGTATACATTGTCCTGAGACCGAGAAGAACACTGGTTCAACTTTTCCCACAGAAGGAGTTGTTATTAAATTCAATGATGTGTCAACACATAATTGGATATCTGTGTAAAATTTCTTTACACTGACAATGTATATATATTAAACTCAATTTTTTTTATATTTTCCGTATATATCCGTTTAAATCTTATTTTAAATTATATTTATAAAAGAAGTTTAAAATTATAGTAACTTTTAAAATTATTTTAATTTATTAATTACATAATATTTTCCAAAAAAAATGATTATCTATACATTCTAAAAGTTTCAAAAGTAAATTTTTAAAAAGGAACTATTATTCTTTTTCGTAGTTCGTCAAAGAATTTTTTATATATTACATTTTTTAATGGGATAACTAACTTTTTTTAAAGGTTGATAACTATTTGTCCTATAATTGCTCCCCGTAACCCATTTATGTAACTGAAAATATGTCTCATCACTATTTTTCCATGGAAGTCATATTTAAATTTTTTTGTCTATATCCATGGAATTGACTAATTTTTTAAACTTTTCCTCTCATATACCCCCTTTCATACCGAACAAATTTTTCTCCAAAGAGATTCACTTATGATTAATATTTCCCACTCTCATTTATCAAATATTATTAAATTAAATGATTGCATCTTTTATTCCTAACACACTCTTATATCTTATAGGCTTTTATATCTTTTTTATTTATTTGAAAAGATTTTATTTTATTTGATTTGTTATCTGATCTATAATAAAAATTCATACAATATAATATTTAATTTGTTATCTCTAATGCTTATGGAATGACCCTTAGTGAGATTTTTTCAATTGCTTATGGAATGCATCTAGTACATACATGATATAAAAAAACATGAATGACTTTTTAGAGTATTATTTCTAGTGCTCGAAGAATGCATCCCGTATAGGATAAAACTTTAAGATTTTTGGAATTGCTTTCAGACGTAACGTTCATTATTTTATTTTAAGATTTAAATTCAAATAGACCGGACTATAATATTTATTTCTAAACACCAATAATTTCCTTGCCAACTTATATATGCTCCCATTTGGCAATACAATTGAATAAAACTAAAATTTTATGGGTTATAGACAATGCTCAGTTCATCAACCAAACTTTGCTAGCTAGTTTTACCCATAACCAAATCAAATTTTAATTTTCTATCAAGTGAAATTTTGCAAAACAACTAAGTTGTTGCAACACATACAAAAATAAGTCACCAATTAAAGAAATTCTGCAACATTATCAATATTTCATTTATCATTGTCAACAATAAAATTTAAAAAAAAAAATACAAAACTCAAAAACCAAATGAAGATGGTCATAACCAATCACAATTTAATTTTTTTCAAATATTTAGTCGGGAGTTTGACATTTGCAAAGCATGTAAACTAAGAAGCGTTGTTCTCGATCCTAGGTCACAAAGACCCTTTAAACAAAATAGGAAACCCACATAAGAACACTAATTAAATAATTATAATAATTACTATTAACGTAATTATAAAATATTTTTTAATATTATTTAAATTTCATAGTATAATTTATTTATCTTATAAACCTTTTTTTTAATACATTTAAACTATTAAAATGACCTTTAATACCGATATTTGATATTTTGATATAATAATTTACTATAATTATTATAACAAAAGTTGTACATTTTTTTAAGTGTTTAGGCATGTTTCAAATTTCGTATTACATTTTTAATTTTTTGAAATGATTTTCTAAATTATTTTAATATGTTATAAATTTTGTATTATATTTTTATTTTTGTTATAAATTTTTTTAATATTGATTGTAATTGGCTTTAATATTGATGTTTGATATAATGAAGGTATCTATAACTAAATAATTAATACAATTACCGTAATTATAATTATTAAATAATTTTTAAATGTTTGGGTGTGTTTCAAATTTCATATTATATTTTATTTTTTCAAATAAATTTTTACCTTTTTGAAATTATTTTATTATGTTTTAAATTTCATATTATGTTTTTATTTAGAGGAGGGTTCAACCTACACCGTTGTAAGTTACACCAAGTATTACAGCGCTGAATAATTTTTTAATGGATCATTGTATTAAATAATCCACCGTTGGATTGAAAGTTACAATCATATAGAAATTGTTATAAACCTTTCCTTTTTAATATTGAAATTGTTAAAATGGGTTTTAAATAATATTTATTTTTATATAAAAATAACTATAACTGAATAATTACTATAATTACTACCAACATAATTATAAATTAGTTTTTTAAGTGTTTGAGAATGTTTTAAATTTCTTATTATTTTTTATTTTTTAAAAATTATTATATATGCTTTAAATTATCATTATTTATATTTCTTATTATCGTAATTTTTTATTTTTATAGTGATATTTACTTTAATATAATTATTATAGTTAATTAATGGTTTTTTAAAAATTATTAGATATGCTTTAAATTATCATTTTTTATATTTCTTATTATCATAATCTTTTATTTATACAGTAATATTTACTTTAATATAAGTACTATAGTTAATTAATGGTGATGTATAATATTAATCATTTGAAATGTCAAGATACTTTCTATTTTTAGAAGTTTTGCTTAAAGGAATTTACTATTGTGCCCTAACTTTAGATTTCATTGGCCACTTTCACTACCTTACTTTTATATATATAAAGATAAAGATATATAATTGACCATGAGAGAAAATAGTTTTTGGTAAATAAACACCAATGTGTGACAATGTTTAGCTTTGACTTTTATTATTGGTCACAACAAAACAAAAAAAAATAAAAATTGTCTTTGTTAAAACTTTAATGGAGTGAGATGATCAAATAAAATTAAATTCATTCGAGGTGTCCCCAATTGTGTTCCGCATTTCTTATTTTTTTGGGAAAAAAATGAAAATCTAGTTTATATATACATTTAAATATAAACAAATATAATATACTTCATCCGTTTCTTTTTATAAGGTACATTATATTGAATCACAAAGACCAATAAAAGTAATTAAACCTAGTTAATTATTTTATTTGAGTTTTAAAAAATAGTTTAACTTTCTAGTTTTGCCCTTATTTAAGTATTATTTAACTAACTCCACTATCATTTGATAATTGGAAAGACATTAAAGTTAATAAGGGCAAATAAGGAAAATTATAATAAAATGTTTTCTTCAAATTGTAAAGTGACTTATAAAAAAGGAACACAAAAATTCTAAAAGGTGCCTTATAAAAAGGAAATGAGAGAGTATGTATTTAGGTGATTTCAATTAGGGAAATTCTAGGGTACCCTCTCGTGAAAGAGGGTTTTGGTACTTTCTTTGATTATTTAATCAATTTCTCTCAACTTTCTTAAATGATCTTAGTATTTTTATACAATATTTAACTATTAGAATTTGTATTTTTTATTTTTGAAAAACTTTTTGACCCCCAATAACTATTATCATGTATTTTTTATTGTATTCCCCCATTTTTTCACATTCTCATTTTGCAATACACATGTGTCTCATTTAAAATCTATTTTATGTCTTTGAAATAATTTAGGATGGAGTACACGACTTGTTCCTACCTAATTTTGGTCTATTCAATAAAAAAAATGATAAGAAGGTACCAAAACCCTCTGTAACGGGAGAGTACCAAATTGCGACCCTTTCAATTAATATTATATTCATTTCAAAAATTTAGTGTTGTCTTGTTATTTGTGTTTACTTAAATTTCTATTATTTATATATATTTTCGATTGCAATCTGTAATGTATTTATGTATTTAAAACTTGTTTCAATATAATTATAAAAAATAAAAATTAAAATATGATTAAAAAAGAAAAAAAAAGACAGGAGCTGAACTAACTTATGTGGTTTATAAAAAAAAAATATTTTACTGAAATGAGAATAAATATGAATGAATAAAGAGAGAAACTATTTTAATATAATAACAAAAAAATAAAGTGTGATAAAAAAGGAAAAAAAGAAATAGTATGAGCAGGAATGTCTCCCGTGAACGATACTCGTGATTTATAAAAAAATCACATTTGTAATGAAACATATTAATGGTATCAAATAATGAGAGAAAATATATTAATATAATAACAAGAATAAAAAATTAAAAATGAGATAAATAGGAATTTTAATATAGATTAAATAGATAAACAGAATAGATGGGTGAGATAATAAATGAAAACATTAATGAATAAAATAGAAAGATAAATGATATATTGAAATATCATATTAAAAGTAATGTAAATCAACACATTTATTGTATTCCGTAATGTGAGTTTTTAATTAATGAAACAGATAAATAGGAATAAATAATGAGAGAAATTATTTTAATATAATAATAAAAGAAAATTAAAGTATGAAAAAACAAAAAAAAATGTAGGATCAAAACTATTCCACATGAAGGATATTCGTGATTTATAAAATATCACTTTTATAATGAAACAAAATAATATAAACGAATAATGAGAGAAAATGTTTTAATATAATAATAAAAAATGAAATTGTGAAAAAAAAACAAAAACAAAAGGGAAAAAAAAGAAAACAATAGGAGCAATGCTGTCTCCCTGAAAGATAAATGTGGTTTATAAAAAAACAACTTTATAAAAAAGAGAAAAAAAAATTGAAAAAATGAAAGAAAAAAAAGTACATGTAAATGATACATGTTAATAAGATTGTCTCGTAAAGGGTACATGTAATTCATAAACTCATTACCAACAACGAAATAGGTTTGAAAGAGAAATAGGTTTGTAGTTTGGTAAGGTAGAAATTTGGGAAGAGAGAAATGTTCAGAGCTTATTCCCCGAGGCTAAAAATTTATCCGCAAATTTGCGGAGAAATAACGAAGATAACTGCTGTCTCCGAAGAGATTGTAGAGAGAGAGAGAGAGAGCAAACAAAAATGAGCATACTCATTTGTATGACCCCAATAAGCGCGATGAGTATGTTCATTTACAATATTAGTTCTGGATATCCGTTGTGCGTCGCACTAATATAATTTTTAATTAACTAATATATTTAAAAAATAATATGATTTTATTTTTTATTTTTTATTTTTATAACATTTATTGTTTTTAAAATTAGAAGAATATTTTTTTATAAATTTAAATACATTAAATTTTAATAAATTTAATTCAAATTATATTTAGGGGTATTTTGGTCTTTATATATTATAATCCAATTTCTCTCCTTTTATTTCTTGTCTACCAAACAAAAATACTATTTCGATGCCACTCTATTTCATAGCTGATGCCTTTCCTACCAAACAACTCAATTTCGGCTATATTTCTCACCTATTTCTCTTCACCTCATTTCTCTCTTTCCTATTTCTCTTTACTCTATTTCTCTCTACACTACCAAACACAGCGTAAAAGTGAGATAAATAGGAATCTTAATATAGATTAAATAGATAAATAGAATAGATGAGTGAGATAATAAATGAAAACATTAATGAATAAATAAAAAGATAATGATATATTGAAATATCATGTTAAAGTAATGAAAAATCAAACACATTTATTGTATTACTTAATGTGAGTTTTTATATAATGAAATAGATAAACAGGAAATAAATAATAAGAGAAATTATTTTAATATGATAATAAAAATAAAATTAAAGTATGAAAAAAAAGAAAAAAATGTAGGATCAAAACTGCTTCACGGGAATGATACTCATGGTTTATAAAATATAACTTTATAATGAAACAAAATAATATGAACGAATAATGAGACAAAATATTTTAATATAACAATAATAATAAATCAAATTGTGAAAACAATCAAAATAAAAAGAAAACAAAAAAATTGGTGAATGGATGTGAGTTTTTATATAATGAAACCGATAAACAGGAATAAATAATAAGAGAAATTATTTTAATATGATAATAAAAATAAAATTAAAGTATGAAAAAAAGAGAGAAAAAATGTAGGATCAAAACTGCTTCACGGGAAGGATACCCATGGTTTATAAAATATCACTTTTATAATGAAACAAAATAATATGAATGAATAATGAGACAAAATATTTTAATATAACAATAATAATAAATCAAATTGTGAAAACAAACAAAACAAAAAGAAAAAAAAAGCTTCACATGAAGAATACTCATGGTTATAAAATATCACTTTTATAATAAAACAAAATAGAGGAGGGTTCAAATTACACCGGTGTAAATTACACCAAGTATTACACCGCTAATAAGTATAAATCGAATAAGTTTTTTTTAGTAATGCAACCGTTGAATTGTGTTGTTATCATCATGATTATATGTGCCAAATTTCATAAAATTTTGACACTAATAACTTGATAATCAAATGGTTGGATTTTTCATATATTTCAAATGCAATATATAACGTTAATCTTGAGACATCTCAATGACATATCAACTAATTTTAGATTAATGTAAAATTTTATATTTATGATCTATATGATAGTAACTTTCAATCCAACGGTGGATTATTTAATACAATGATCGGTTAAAAAAATTATTCAGCGGTGTAACACTTGGTGTAACTTATACCGGTGTAATTTGAACCCTCCTCAACAAATAATATGAGCGAATAATGAGAAAAAATATTTCAATATAATAATAATAAATCAAATTGGGAAAACAAACAAAATAAAAACAAAAAAAATGGTGAATCAACATTACCATATACAACTTCTCCAATGTAATAAAATAAGAAAACAAAAAAAAAATGGTGAATGAATATACCCTCCACTACTTCTTCAATGTAATAGTATAGATTACCTTTATTAATTTACTACACATTTTTTCTCATTTTACCTAAACACATTAATAAGTAGTATGGTGCACAGTTTTTTAAGCTCCTTTTCCCATAAAAGTGAGAGGGTAAAAATGGAAAACTAACATTAATACTCACATAAAAACTAGAGAACGACTCATATTATGAAAAAAAAAATTATTTTCCTAAACGACTAATAAATTGAAATGGAGGAGTATTTGAGAGTTGAGAAACTGGCTGATTTAATTGAAGGTATTTGGTAAAAACTAATTGAAAATGGTAAACTTGTAACAAATTTTCAGTTAGTAGCTGAAAATAAGAGTTTTTTTTTTTTAAAAAAAAATATCTCAAGTAGTTTTTCAATAAACTAGTAGCTATAAAAATACATTACTAAACATAGCAAAATGATTTTAGCTACTAATTTCAACTTTTAGCTAGCTGAAATTACTTACCAAACACATTTTTGATCTCACTGGGTGAGCTACTCGTTATAAAACCCTCCAAGAAAAATAACTTTAGTATTTGAACTCTAACTTCAATGATAGAGTACTTTTGGGTCACAATTCATAATTAACTCTCTTAGCGGGAATTTTTTCCATCTAATTCCATATTTTACTTAAGAAGATGTATCACTTGAACTAACGTAATTAGTTATGGCCAACTACTTGTCAATGTCAACCATAAAAAAAATAATTGTAGTTTTAAATTGTAAAATTTTTATTTAAATTAAAAAAAACTAAAAATTCACAATTACGCTATGAGGTTTTCAATTATTGTGTGTTCGATCCTTACTAAACACACTGTTAAGGAGAGGTGAAATGTTTTAACTGTGACAAAGTCCTGAATAGGATTGTCTCTGGTAATAGGGATAAACGTGATTAATACCAAAAAAAAAAAAAACATAGTGATCCTATAAATTGAAGTCATGTTTTTACCCAATTTTTGTATAATCCAATGATTTTTTATTTTTTTTTGCAATTTAACTTGTCTTGATGTATCAATCTTTATATTGAAAACATATCACTCTTAGTATAAATCCTAGTTAATTGCTTGAATAGTGGTTGCACACAATTAATTAACCGAACTATAAGATAAATTGGAATTAGAATTATGACTAGAGACCATAGTATACTTAATCTACCTCTAGGCGTTGTGAAGTTGATATGGAATCTATCATACATTGCATTCGTCATTGTAACATCCTAAATTTTATTAAGTAAAATTAAATTAAATTAATAAAGTAGAAGAAATAAATAATGAATAATAAATTAATATTATGAGTAGTTTTATCCATAAAACTAGTTCAAAACTTAAAAAGAAGATAAGGGGGTTGAGGATGGGCCCAAGCCCAATTAGGCATTCTAGTAAGGAGGGGTTAACAATTCACCCTAATCCTTATTCGTATAATCATCAGAGAGCGAAACGCTAAGGATGGGAGAAAACGAGTCTCAAGAAATGATTGCTGCAGAGTGAGCATCAAGAACCAAGAAAGGAGCTTCATTACTGTAATCGATCTTCGCTTAAGGTACGGTGGGGGAGAGGGTGCTTCTTGTATATGCATGTAGGGGTGCTTGGGTAGTGAGGGCAACCATAAGACCCTCTAAGACTCTAAATTCGAAATGATATATATTGATGTATGGTATGATGAGAACATGTTGATTGATGATTAATTCTGTGAATCTTGTGAATCTTGATTGGATTGAATGAGAATAAAGAGAATGGTGAAATGGGTTAATGAGGGTTTTATGATTTGGGGTTTTGATGGGAAAACCATGTAAAATTGTTAAAGATTGATGATTTGGATGAGTTTGATGAATATTAATGATTATGAATGGCGTTTGATCGAAAAAGATTGAATAGAGGTTGAATAGAGTGATGTAGAAGTATTAGAAATCGTGAAATCTGCGATCTGCGTCGCGGGTAATCGATTACTGAAGTTGGTAATCGATTACCAGGGTGTTCTGGGCAGCCTGGAGTGCTATTTACTTGCAGGAAATCGATTACAGGGATGCTGTAATCGATTACCAGGGTGTTTGCTTGCAGGTAATCAATTACAGGGATGTTGTAATCGATTACCAGAGTGTTTGGTTGTAGGTAATCGATTACAAGGTGGTTGTAATCGATTACCAGAGACCTTGTTTGCAGGTAATCGATTACTAGAGGTTGGTAATTGATTACCAGAGTGGATTTTGAGCTTCTAAGTGCTTGGTGATGATTGATGTTGTTTGGTAATGTTTTTATTATGATTATGGTGTTGATGATTAATGATGTTGATAATGATGTGGTGTGTATAATGATCGATGAATATGCAATGTAATTGATGATGATTGGGTGTGCATAGTGATTGGTGAATATGCCATGTAATTGATGATGTTATGGTGTGCATAATATGCAATGTGAGTAATGATGATAGTGTACATCACTTTATGATGATGATGTTAATGATGATAGTGTATATCACTTTATGATGATGATGTATAATGATGAGCATGATGATGCATAATGATGATGATAATGATGATGGTGTATATCACCTTTTGATGATGATGTTACCTAAGTTGTGCGGGCCCATAGAGGGGGTACAACTTAGGAGAGTTGCCTTGAGCATATGTGATGAGACCTCAATTGTGTGGGCCCATAGAGGGGGTACAAATCAGGAGGTGAACTGAGTTGTGCGGGGCCCATAGAGGGGGTACAACTCAGGGGATCAAGATGAGGCGTTCGATGCACGGACCCATAGAGGGGGTGCAACCCAGGGGTGATTTGAACTGGCCCATAGAGGGGGTGCAACCTAAGGTCGAATGTCGTTGTGCGAGCCCATAGAGGGGGTACAACCTATCGGATTGTGTGTGGTGACACCGATAGACTATCTTGGTACTAACTAGAGTGATTGACGAGGTGCACCCATTGTGCGGAGTTCCAAGTCATGATCTTTGGGTAGGTGAGGTGATAAGTTTTGGATGCTTATGATAATGTGTTATACTCGATGATGGTATTGAGTTATATAATGTTGGTGATAAGTTTTGGATGCATATGATAATGTGTTATACTCGATGATGGTATTGAGTTATATAATGTTGGTGATAAGCTTGGTGCTTATGATAATGTGTTATACTCGATAATGGTATTGAGTTATATAATGTTGGTGATAAGTTTTGGTGCATATGATAATGTGTTATACTCAATGATGGTATTGAGTTATATAATGTTGTTGATGAGTTTTGGTGCATGTGATGATGATCTATACTTAATGATAATTGAGTTATAATATGATGATGATGAGTTTTGATGTATGCATGATGGATGTATATATGTGATATATTTGATGATGAAACTGAGTAAATAATGATGTTATGAGTATTAATGATGATTGAGTATTATATGTGAAAGTAGAGTATGTGATTCCATTGGTGAATGATGGTATGGGACTTATATGATGATATAGATGAATAGTTATATGATGATTTATAGGTGATTATTATCTGATGGACTATTTGATGTTTGGTATGTGGTATGATTGATAATGATGTTGTTTATATGAGGGTGAGGATATGGTAGCCTCCTATGTGTATGTATGAGTAGTATTCTTTTCCTCACCGTTATACTGTGGATATTTTTACATGTATTGATGATGACACGACTGGTGTCGAGTTTTGATTAAAGGGAGTGTGCTCTGGTATATGTGACATTAGGGCGTAATTTTGGGGGTTCTTTCTTTATGTTTCTAGTTAGGAAGATTTTTTGTAAACTGTTTTGGAATCCTTGCACAACAAGTAGGATGTTTAGTTACTTTTATATTTTTTGAGATTCTGTTGCATGAGTGTTTTAATACATTTGAGTTTCGTTTTATTTTAATTAAGTTATTTTCGAACTGATGAGGTTTTCAATAAGAGAGTTATGTGAACCTTTTACCCATTGTGGGACGTTATCTTTTCTACACTTCAATTTATTAATTGTATAAGAGTTTGGGGTAGAAGGGTGTCACATTAGTTGGTATCAAAGCAGGTCGGTTCACCGGCCTTGAGTTATGAGTTTACTATGCTTCTGAGGTGTTAATCTGATTGATTGGTTGGTTGGTTGTTTGAGTGAATTGTGTTGCTTTGGCTTAATTGTTTGTTGGATTGGTCAGTTCATCGGCCTTGAGTTATGTATTAGTTGTGCTTCTGTGGTGCTAAATTGTGATGTAGATTGAGTAAGGTGTATTATTGATTTTTTTCTAGATTTTTCAGTGTCCTGCAAGGTTGGAAAGTCTTTGATTATCTTGCTTCAAGTGATTGGGACTGACCACCCTAATGATTTGAACATGATAAGAGAAGGGGGTAACAACTTGAGGAGAGTATTTTGTCAATAACATTGCTAGAAGAAAATCTTTTGCGAAAATGTTTTAAGAAAGAAAATTTTAAATAAGATTTTATGTGTGAATGATGATATGATTATTAAAATTATATAACTGTGATGATTGATTGATTGAATTGTGTTGTCTTGATTGGATTGTTTGTTTGACTCCCCTACTTTTCTGTGAATCAAGAAAAGTGATGGCTATAAGAGGTAGGAATGATTGTGTGATTGCTGAAGCCTTAATGGCTATGGCACAGGCTGTTGGCAACCTGAACCAACATCATGAGGTGGATTGGCTTGCTCGGTTCCAGAGGAACCCATCCACCTACTTTTCATGGGGGTTATGATCCCGATGGTGCTGCTGACTGGATCTTCGAGATCGAGAAGATTTTTAGAGCGATGGACCTGCTCATTGGTGCAAAAGGTTACGTTGGCTGCGTTCATGTTATCAGGGGATGTCGGGTTCTGGTGGCAGATCACTTATCAGAGGATGATCGATGAGGGCACCGCGTTGAGCTGGGATAACTTCAAGAAGACGTTCTTCGAGAAGTACTTTCCCCATGATGTTCGTAACAAGAAACAGATCGAGTTCCTTGAGTTAAAGCAAGGAGATGGCACCGTGGCAGATTACGTATCCAAGTTTGAAGCGCTAATACGATTCTGCCCTACATATGAGGGAGCTGCCAATGAAGAGTCCAAGTGTATAAGTTTCTCAACGGTCTTCGTCCGGAGATCAAGCAAGTGTTCAACTACCTAGGGATGACGCGCTTTCACGAGTTGGTGAACAAGTGCAGAATTTATGATGAAGGCATTAGGGCTAGCGCGGCACATCACAAGAGTGGAGGGCCTGTGAGGAATTAGAACAAGTTCCAACCAACCAGCGAGGGCAAACCGTATTCTTGTGCAACGGGAGGCTCCAAGTTTGGAGGTGTCAGTAAGGGTACAGTGTAGAAAAAGTGAGTTTCTTAGGTCATGTGATTTCTATAGGAGGTATAGGCGTAGATCCTTCTAAGGTAGAAGTTGTGCCTAAGTGGGAGGCTCCTAAGTCAGTAAGTGAAATTAGAAGTTTCCTTGGGTTGGCTAGGTACTATAGGAGATTCATAGAAGGGTTTTCCAAGTTAGCTTTGCCTTTGACCGAGTTGACTAGGAAGGGAGTTGCCTTTGTGTGGAATAGTAAGTGTGAGACTAGTTCCAAAACCCTTAAGGAGAAGTTGACTAGTGCACCAGTGTTAGTGTTGCCTGACCTTAACAAATCCTTTGTAATATACTGTGATGCCTCTAAGATGGGTTTAGGTGGGGTGTTGATGCAAGAGGGTGAAGTAGTAGCTTATGCTTCTAGGCAATCGAAAATCCATGAGAGGAACTACCCTACCCATGACCTAGAGCTAGCAGCCGTGGTGTTTGTGTTGAAGATATAGAGACATTATTTGTATGGATCCAGGTTTGAGGTTTTTAATGACCATAAGAGCCTTAGATACTTGTTTGACCAGAAGGAGCTGAACATGAGGCAGAGGAGGTGGTTAGAGTTTCTTAAGGATTATGATTTCGAGTTGAGTTACCATCCCGGTAAGGCCAACGTAGTGGCTGATGCCTTAAGTAGGAATCTATCCATGTTAGTTCCCTGATGATTAAGGAGATGGATCTGTTAACCCAATTTAGGGATTTGAGTTTAGATTGTGAAGTGACTTATGTTAGTGTGAGGTTAGGGATAACTAGAGTAAGTAATGATCTGTTAAAGGATATTAGCAAGACCTATTTAGAGGACCCATTTTGGTAAATAGGCGAGAGACCATAGAAAGAGGTAATGGTGGAGAGTTTGTAATAGGTATCGATGGGGTAGTGAGATTTGGAGACCGAGTGTGTGTGCCTAGTGAACTTACTATTAAGCGTTTAGTGCTAGAAGAAGGGCATAGGAGTAAGCTTAGTTTCCATCCACGATCGACTAAGATGTATCAAGACTTGAAGAAAGTGTTTTGGTGGCCTAGAACGAAGAGGGACATAGAGGAGTTTGTGAGTGCTTGCTTATTGTGCCAAAAGTCTAAGGTAGAACACCAAAAGCCTTCAGGATTGCTTCAACCCTTAAGTATACCTGAGTGGAAGTGGGATAGTATTTCCATGGACTTTGTAGTTGCTTTGCCTGAGACTGTGAGGGGGCATGACTCCATTTGGGTTATTGTGGATAGGTTAACTAAGAGTGCACATTTCCTTCCTATTAACATTAAGTACTCCTTAGAGAAACTAGCCCAGCTGTACATCAGTGAGATTGTGAGGTTGCATGGCATACCATCTAGTATAGTTTCAGATAGAGATCCCAGGTTCACTTCGAGATTTTGGGGAGAGTTTTGCAGCAGGCCTTGGGGACCCAACTTAGGCTTAATTCAGCTTATCACCCTCAGACTGATGGTCAGACCGAGAGAACCATTCAATCCTTAGAGGATTTTGCTTAGGGCTTGCGTGTTAGACCAATGGGGTAGTCGGGATAGCTTCTTACCTTTGATAGAGTTTACCTATAACAATAGTTTTCATTCTAGCATAGGTTATGGCGCCTTATGAGGCATTATATGGTAGGAGATGTAGAACACCTTTGTGTTGGTGTGAGCCGGGGGAGAGCCTTGCGTTAGGACCTGAGATAGTGTAGCAAACCACTGATAAGGTTAGGATAATCCAGGAGAGGATGAGGACAGCTCAGAGTAGGCAGAAGAGCCATGCTGATAAGAGGAGGAATGAGTTAGAATTCAGAGAAGGGGACCATGTATTCCTGAAAGTCACTCCGTGGACTGGGGTTGGCAGAGCATTAAAGTCTAGAAAGCTTACACCTCGATTCATTGGTCCTTACCAAATTCTCAAAAAAGTCGACAATGTTGCCTATCAGATTGCTTTACTTTCACACTTGTCAAACCTTCATAATGTTTTCCATGTTTCTTAACTCCGGAAATACATTCATGATCCTTCGCATGTGATCGAGTCGGATCATCTTGAAGTTAAGGAAAACCTGACGGTGGAAACCATGCGGTGAGAGTTGAGGATCGGAGGGTGAAACAACTTCGAGCTAAAGAAATTCCTTTAGTTAAGGTAATCTGGGGATGACCTACACCCGAGAGTGCTACTTGGGAACTTGAAGAGAAGATAAAGGAGTCTAATCCAGAGTTATTCGCTTCAGGTAAATTCGAAGACGAAATTCTTTTAGGAGGGGAGAGTTGTAACATCCTAAACTTTATTAAGTAAAATTAAATTAAATTAATAAAGTAGAAGAAATAAATAAATAATAATATAATTAATATTATGAATAGTTTTATCCATAAAGCTAGTTCAAAACTTAAAAAAAAAGATAAGGGGGTAGAGGATGGGCCCAAGCCCAATAAGGCATTCTAGTAAGGAGGGGTTAACAATTCACCCTAATTCTTATTCGTATAATCATCAAAGAGCGAAACGCTAAGGAGGGGAGAAAACGAGTCTCAAGAAAGGATTGCTGCAGAGTGAGCATCAAGAACCAAGAAAGAGGCTTCCTTGCTGTAATCGATCTTCGCTTAAGGTACGGTAGAGGAGAGGGTACTTCTTGTATATGCATGTAGGGGTGCTTGGGTAGTGAGGGCAACCATAAGACCCTCTAAGACTCTAATTCAAAATTGATATATATATAGAGTATGGTATGATGAAAACATGTTGATTGATGATTAATTCTGTAAATCTTGTGAATCTTGATTGGATTGAATGAGAATAAAGAGAATAGTGAAAAAGGGTTAATGAGGGTTTAATGATTTGGGGTTTTGAGGGGAAAACCATGTAAAACTGTTAAAGATTGATGATTTGGATGAGTTGATGAATATTAATGATTATGAATGGTGTTTGATCGAAAAAGATTGAATAGAGGTTGAATAGAGTGATGTAGAAGTATTAGAAATCGTGAAATCTGCGATCTGTGTCGCGGGTAATCGATTACTGAAGTTGGTAATCGATTACCAGGGTGTTCTGGGCAGCCTGGAGTGCTGTTTGCTTGTAGCAAATCGATTACAGAGATGCTGTAATCGATTACCAGGGTGTTTGCTTGCAGGTAATCGATTACAGGGATGTTGTAATTATTACCAGAGTGTTTGGTTGTAGGTAATCGATTACAAGGTGGTTGTAATCGATTACCAGAGACCTTGTTTGCAGGTAATCGATTACTAGAGGTTGGTAATTGATTACCAGAGTGGATTTTGAGCTCCTAAGTGCTTGATGATGATTGATGTTGTTTGGTAATGTTTTATTATGATTATGGTGTTGATGATTAATGACGTTGATAATGATTTGGTGTGCATAATGATCGATGAATATGCAATGTAATTGATGATGATTGGGTGTGCATAATGATTGGTGAATATGGCATGTAATTGATGATGTTCTGATGTGCATAATATGCAATGTGAGTAATGATGATAGTGTATATCACTTTATGATGATGTTAATGATGATAGTGTATATCACTTTATGATGATGATGTATAATGATGAGCATGATGATGCATAATGATGATGATAATGATGATGGTGTATATCACCTTTTGATGATGATGTTACCTAAGTTGTGCGGGCCCATAGAGGGGGTACAACTTAGAAGAGATGCCTTGAGCATATGTGATGAGACCTGAATTGTGCGTAGAGGTGTCAAAATGGGCTACCCGGCTCGGCCCGGCCCGCATCGGGTAGCGGGCTTGTGCGGGCAGGGCTAAAATACCCGGCTAAAATTCGGTCGTGTGAACTTAGTGCCCTAGCCCGGCCCTATGCGGGTGGTAGCGGGCTTGTGCGGGCCGGCCCGGTTAAAAAAATTAACTTATTTAAAATGTTGCTCATTAAAAATTGTAAACAATTATACTTTTACAAAACTAAAAAAAATTACAAGTTAGTTATAAAAATCATTTAAAAGGGGAAAAGCAAAATGAATTTGCATTCGATGAATCGAAATTGTTCCAAGATTTTTCCATTTTATAATACTACTCAATTGATATGTAATTAAATTAAATTAAATTAACCTATACTGCACCCTGTTCCAAAAATTGTTCTTCAAAATTGATTCTAAATTGTTCCAAGATTTTTCCATTTTATAATAGTACTCAATTGATATGTAATTAAATTAAATAAACCTATATTGCACCTGTTCCAAAAATTGTTCTTCAAAATAGGATTATAAAATACATATTTGACAAACTTGGATTTGAGGAAGTATATATATGCACTAATATAATAATATACTCGATCATAATTGCTTTAATTAATTAGTTATCTATCAAAAGAAAATCATAATTGCTCACCATATCCATTGACTTCACAGTAGAAATTTCAATTTTCAGAACTTCAAATATTTTTAGATGGAAGAAAAATAAAAAATGGGCCATGCCAACGAACTTAAGCATAACTCAAAGCAAGGCAATTTTTTTCTTTTAAAAAAAACGGGCTGCCCGTTAGCCCGATCGGGTTAGCCCGGCCCGAACCCGCTTAAGATCGGGCCTTTTCATTTTTGGGCTAAAAAGCCCGGCAAAAATTCAGGCCTCTAATTTAAGTGCCCAAGCCCTCCCATATTGCGGGTTAGGGCGGGCCGGCCCATTTTGACACCTCTAATTGTGCGGGGCCCATAGAGGGTGTACAAATCAGGAGGTGAACTGAGTTGTGCGGGCCCATAGAGGGGGTGCAACCTGGGGGTGATTTGTACTGACCCATAAAGAGGGTGCAATCTAGGGGGGAATGTCGTTGTGCGGGCCCATAGAGGGGGTACAACCTATCGGATTGTGTGTGGTGACACCGGTATAGACTATCTTGGTACTAACTAGAGTGATTGACGAGGTGCACCCATTGTGCGGAGTTCCAAGTCATGATCTTTGGGTAGGTGAAGTGATAAGTTTTGGATGCTTATGATAATGTGTTATACTCGATGATGGTATTGAGTTATATAATGTTAGTGATAAGTTTTGGATGCATATGCTAATGTGTTATACTCGATGATGGCATTGAGTTATATAATGTTGGTGATAAGTTTGGTGCTTATGACAATGTGTTATACTCGATGATGGTATTGAGTTATATAATATTGGTGATAAGTTTTGGTTGCATATGATAACGTGTTATACTCGATGATGGTATTGAGTTATATAATGTTGTTGATGAGTTTTGGTTGCATGTGATGATGATCTATACTTAATGATGAATTGAGTTATAATATGATGATGAGTTTTGATGTATGCATGATGTATGTATATATGTGATATATTTGATGATGAACTGAGTAAATAATGATGTTATGAGTATTAATGATGATTGAGTATTATGTGTGAAAATAGAGTATGTGATTCATTGGTGAATGATGGTATGAGACTTATATGATGATATAGATGAATAGTTTATATACTGATTTATAGGTGATTATTATCTGATGGACTATTTGATGTTTGGGTATGTGGTATGATTGATGATGTTGTTGTTTATATGAGGGTGAGGATAGGGTAGCCTCCTATGTGTATGTATGAGTAGTATTCTTTTCCTCATCGTTATACTGTGGATATTTTTACAGGTATTGATGATGACACGACTTGTGTTCGAGTTTTGATTAAAGGGAGTGTGCTCTGGTATATGTGATATTAGGGCGTAATTTTGGGGGTTCTTTCTTTATGTTTCTAGTTAGGAAGGTTTTTGTAAACTGTTTTGGAATCCTTGCACAGCAAGTAGGATGTTTAGTTACTTTTTATATTTTTTGAGATTCCACTGCATGAGTATTTTAATACATTTGAGTTTCATTTTATTTTAATTAAGTTGTTTTCGAACTAATGAGATTTTCAATAAGGAGAGTTATGTGAACCTTTTACCCATTGTGGGACGTTACCTTTTCTACACTTCAATTTATTAAACGTATAAGAGTTTGGGGTAGAAGGGTGTCACAGTGATTGCTCTTGTAGCCGCTTGATATGGGAGTCTTGTAGGTTGGGAGAGTTATGCACATAGGATAACATCATATCCATCAGAGATTGGTTGATTAAAGGAATAGAATCTGCCGTGAGTCTTTTTCTTGCAGTGATTTGGTTTATCTGGAAGAGCATGAATGAATTTACCTTTGACAATGTTAGGAGTAATAATTGGGAGACTGTTGGGTCCATTTTCCATCTAGCTAATAGTATGAATCGTGTTTTTTCAAACCCACAGGGACATGTGTTGCTATTCAAAGACCAGCCTGGATGTATGTTGGGAACCTCCTAGCCAACATCATTTTGCTCTAAACACTGATGGGAGTGTCTCTGATACTGTTGCTGGATTTAGAGGGATTATTCGAACTCAAGATGGCAGCTGGTTTGGGGGCTATTATGGCACCCTGAAGGATGTGGATATTCTAGAAGCAGAACTGATAGCTATCTTAGAGGGTCTTCGCATTTGTTGGAACCGAAATCTGAGAAATATCAAATGCATGACTGATTCCACTCTAGAAGTTAATTGTATCGAGCAGGGAGTGTCTAATTTCCATCAACTAGCCACTCAATTGGTCAAATTACAGAGATCATGCGTAGGGACTGAATTGTATCTCTGCATCATACTTTGAGGGAGGGCAATCAATGTGCAGATTTCATGGCTAAAATGGGAGCAACAAGTGATCTTAGTCTGGTTAATTTAATAGACCCCCATGCTAGGCTTTCCCTTCTTCTGCAAGCGGATGCTCAAGGAGTTTGCTTTCCTCGTGTGTAATTTTGTTTTTCATTTGTTTGTTTTTTAGTTCCTTTGCCTTGTTAAAAAAAAAAAAAACTTAATCTTAATTTTCAACTAGTTGTTAAAACAACAAATTTATTGGAAGTTGATGTTATTCTTAATCATTGGCTTGCATGACCATTATAGGTAATTGATTGGAAAAAAAAAGAATAATACCATTGGTGGCCTATAAATGAATGTCCTAAAGTATTAGAGTATCTTATTCCTAGTGAGTTTTTTTTGTTATTTTGTTATTGTTAGGTTATTGTACAGTTGTTCTGTTTATTATTAATTAGTTACAAATTTGTTATAGAAAATACATTAATTTGCTTACATGTGTATTGGGTTTCATTATTCTATATATAGAGTGACTTAAACCCTGTGTAATTATCTTCTTTTTTTACAATCAATAATAGTGTGTTTGGATGAGGGAATTTAAGTGAGTAATGTATTTTAAGTGAGGATTTAAAATGATTTACACTAAAATTACTTGTATAAAGTCATTGAATTTATATTCCACCATTTGTTTACATACTTCCTACTATAGGCTTAATTGTAAATTCAAAAGATTAGTTGATCAATACAGAAATGAATATACTTTTTAGAGATGTTGTTGACTTCTCAATAGAAAGTTCAATTTCTTGTTAACATTGTGCTTAAATGAAAAGACATGCGTTATTTTTATGATTTTAATATATTAGTTATTATTAATTTATTTTATATAAAATATTATATTTTTTTATATTTTTATAAGTATGAAAAAATTATTATTTTAAATAATATAATTATTTTTTTCATTTACTTATACATATATATATCTAAAAACAATTATAAAATTAGATTTTATAAAAATAATAGTTTTTTATTCTATGATAAATTATTTGTTTTAAATTTATTTAAATTCTATTATTATGTTATTTATTTAAAATAATCTAATTTAATTTAAAACAATAAAAACAAAGAATTTTGAAAAATGTGGGAATTTGATTTCTCATCAAAACCAAGAATTTAAAAATGAAGCAATTTAATTTCTTCATCCAAACAATAAATTTTAAAATGAAGGAATTTCAATTGAAGCAATTGAAATTCCTAGAAATTTAAATTCTCTGAAATTCTCAATTGCTTCATCCAAACGCAGTGTAATAGAAATCTCACATGGTATCTTAGAGTTAGAGTTAGGTTTAGATCGATCCTTTTTTTTTTTTTCGTTTTAAGCCCTTTGATCCATTGTTTCACCTTTTCGAGCTCTCCAACTCATATTTGTTTGTGTATTTTGTACATTTTTGTTTTTGCTTGTGTTCGATTGCTACCCGAGGCGCGGGTTGTAAGTGCGATCTAACGATCTTTGTCATTGAGATCACAATCTTGAAAGGTTCTTGCTGCGATGTCTCTATGTCGCATTCTTTAAGTTTTCTTTTCTTCCCGTAGTGTTGTTGGTTTATGTTGATTCCTGCAATTGTCAACACTTGCTAATGAAGTTGATCAAAATGTTTCATTCTTCATCTCTCATCAAGAATTTCAATCAAACATCCGTTTTGAAAACAAAAAAAATGATTTTTTAGTTTTCAGTTGTAAAAACTTGGTTCAAATATTTTGAAAATAAAAAAATTGAAAACTCATAACCACCCCAAATAGAAAGATACAACAATTTTCAATTATGCAAAATATCAAAAATTTATTTAAGAGTTTTGTAGTTCTAGATATAAAAAACTAAATTAAGATAGAAAATAAGGATATTATAAATAAGATAGTAAATAATTTATTTTATAATACTAAAATATATGTTCAAAACGATAGTGAATGCTATTCTTCAACATGACAACTGTTAAAATATATGTTAAGAATGAAAGAAAAATTTAATAAAGAATAAGATAACTAACAGATTAAAAATACCATTAAATATATTTAAAATATATTTTTTCAAGTAATGTATATACATGCAGTGCCATTAAATTATTTTGAAAAACATATTTTTAAAAATAATGATTAACAATTAACATTACCATTAAATAATTTTAATATTGATATTAAATTATATATAAATAATTTTAAGGTTATAATTTAATATTAATATATTCAATAATATAAAGTGATATTAAATACATATAAATTTTTATAACTAAAATAATAATAATCAATCTATCATTAATACCCTCTTTGAAATGAATTTTACTAATATATATAACTATTTTGTTAACATTAGCTTTTAGGGCGGAGGTTGATAATATAAAATTAAATAATCTCATTAAAAAAATTTATTATATATTTATATTTATGTTGTAATAAATATTTTCTAATAATTTTTTTTTACTTTAATATCATCAACTCCATTATAAATTATAAAATTAATTATTTTACTTCTTTCAATGTATCTTATGGATACTGAGATGAATAAATTAATTCATTTTTAATAATTAATAATATAAGTGCTACTAAATACATATACATTGAATTAATAATTAATAATATTATCATTAATGCTCTCTCTCAAATGAATTTTACTAATATACTCCTCCGGTCCTATTTATATGACAATTCAAAAAAAAAAACATACATATTAAGAAAAGTAATTAATCCGTTGATTTTCAATAAATTACTCTATAACTTACAAGTGGTGTCACTTTAAAACATTTAATGATCAACAATGGTAAATATGAAAAAAAATAATAAATGTTTCTAGATTAGTGTACTTTTGTCTTATAAATAGGACCATGTAAAAGCTTCAAACATTGTCCTTATAAATAAAATCAGAGGGAGTATATACTAAAACTATTTTATTAACATTACTTTTTAGGGTAGTAGGTTAATAAAATAAAATTTAAAAAAATATTAGTAATTATATTTAATTTATTTCTATATTTATGATTGTAATAATTTTTTTTAATAAAAATTTTTACTTTTATGTCATTAACTCCCTTATAAATTATAAAATTAATTATTTTTCTTCCTTAAAAAATTAATTCATTTTAATAATTAATTATATATAAGCACTATTAAAAACATATAATAATTTATAACTAAAATAACAATTAATTAATATTGTCATTAATATTCTCTCTCAAATGAATTTTACTATATATATAATTTATATATATATATATATTTTAAACCATTTTATTAACATTAGCTTTTTAGGGTGGAGGTTAATAATATAAAATATAAAAAAATCATTAAAAATTATTAATTATATTTTTATATCTATGGTGTAATAAAGTTTTTTATTCAAACTATTTATTAACATTAGCTTTTAGGGTGGAGGTTATAATATAAAATATAAAAAAGTATTAAAAATATTAATATATTTTTATATCTATGGTGAATAAATTTTTTTAATAAAACAATTATTTTATTGCCATTAACTCCATTATACATTATTTAACATACTTTTAGGGTAGAGGTTAATAAACTAAAATTTAAAAAATATTAGTAAAAATATTAAATTTATTTCTATATTTATGACGTAATAAATTTTTTTTAATAGAAAAAATTACTTTTATGTCATTAACTCCCTTTATAAATTATAAAATTAATTATTTTCTTCCTTAAAAAAATTAATTCATTTTAATAATTAATTATATATAAAGCACTATTAAATACATATAAAATTTTATAAGTGAAATAATAATTAATTAATATTATCATTAATATTCTCTCTCAAATGAATTTTACTATATATTTTAAAACTATTTTATTAACATTAGCTTTTTAGGGTGGAGGTTAATAATATAAAATAAAAAAAGTATTAAAAAATATTAATTATATTTTATATTTATGGTGTAATAAATTTTTTAATAAAAATTGATTTTATGTCATTTACTCCATTTTTAAATTATAAAATTAATTATTTTTTACTTTCTTTCAATGTATCTTGTGAGATGAAGAAATTAATTCCTTTGTAATAATTAATGCTCAAATTTAATAGATGAAATGAATGAAAGATAAATTCAACAATAAAAATAAAAGAAAGGGGAAGAAAGAGGTGCAATTAGTGCAGAAGGTGGGGTCGGTTGGGGCAATGGTGGTCGAAAGAACCTTCCTTTCTTCGTTCCCAGCGGACCCAACAACCTTCTTCACCTCTTCCACTCAAACCACACTCAAAACCTAGCCTTCATTCATCTACACCCTTTCTCCTCTTTTAATTTCCCCTTTTTCTTAAACTGCTTCCCCTCTTCCATTTACTCTCAATCTCTTAGCTTTTGGCCTTTGCTGAATTTCTAAGAAGCTGGAGTTGGAGCCTTGTTCATGATCATGCAAAACCCCGTTCTCGATCCGCAAGATCAGAGGTAATTTAAATTTAACCGTTAATAAATTTCTGATTTCGAGGTGTTTCTCCGTGTTTATTATGCTGCCTTCACCGTTGGTTTTGTTGTTATGCTTTCTTTTATCCAGTTTTTCGATTGTGAATGATATTTGATGTCAATTGTAGTTTTGTAACAGTTTTATTTAGTCTTGCTTACTCCGAGTTTGCTTCTGGTGGTGGAGTTTAATAATCTAAAATTATTATTATCATTATGTTCAGGCTTCCTTCTCTTTTTTTTTTAAACGTTGGTTTTGTGTTTATAATTTCTTGTGTTGCTTCTTCAGCAATATTTTTATGATTAAAAAGAACAGAGGACATAGAGTTATAGATCTATTGGAGATTTGTGAATCTAACTTATCAGATGTTTACAGATAGACATGTGGAGTCTGTGCTTGAAAATAGTAATCCTCTAATTCTATGAAGTAGTATCTAATGGAGGTTCCACTTTTGTTGGCTTGTCTAAGTTACGTTACTGATAGATGGGCTAGGAAGCACAGACACTTCAAAACAGTAGTCGTTTCCATGTCGGACATGTGTTTATATCACTAACTCAAACTCAGAAATCCTTGGGCCTTACTAATAAGACACTAGAACTATGAATTGACATAAATCTGACCTTAATACTACCTGAATCGAGAAGCTATGAAAATTGATTAAGGTTATTTTTAAGCTTAAAAATGATGGTTCTATGATACAACTATATTTTTTTTATATTTTTTTCTGAAGCAATTATGTTTAGCTTCTATGAAAAGCTCTAAAACAACTTTTTTAAAGACGTTTTCTTTCTTTTTTTTTTTAAATTTTACAGAATTATTATAAATTTTTATAACATTTCTTTTTAATTTAAAAGATCTTTTTTTCCTTTGAAAAAATACAAACAAATGGGCCCTTAAATAGCTTGAAAATATTAAGATAACTCCACTAGTAATTATTATCTTTTCTAATGCTTCTGCATCCCAAGCCCGTGACGAGAGCAGAGAGCTCATCTCAAAATACTAGCTTATTTGGTAGGAGAGTATTGTGGCTTAAGTACCACATTGGGCTTTCTTATTTGCTCAATGTTGGACATAACATAACACATGATTTTATTGTTATTCTTCGGCTGGAGGGAGGGGGTTGAGCTGGGGCAAGGTAAGGTAAGGCAGTGAGAGGAAAGGAAAGATAGGAAAAAGATAGTGATGTCACCATGTAGGTCCTTCCTCCGTCTTAATTTGTCAAAGTAAATTAAGTGATAGTTATGTAGGGTTTTTCCATTACTAAGTTAACATTAGAATCATTATAATATTTCGTTCATTTTTTTTCTGTACCTGATATTCTTTGAGCTATATTAATTAGATGTGTGTCACTTAGGATTAGTTCCTGCATGGAGGATTCCACTGCAATGACTATTGAATTCCTGCGGGCAAGGTTACTTTCTGAAAGGTCCATCTCAAGAAGTGCTAGACAGAGAGCTGATGAACTGGCAAAAAAGGCATGTTAAGTTTAGGTTTGCTAGTTCATGGAGTCAAACTTGTTTGATCTTTCTTAATGTCATCTTCATAACTCTTGAAGTTTTTTTTCTCAAATATGCCAATCAGGTGATGGAATTGGAGGAACAGCTTAGGATAGTGACTCATCAGAGAAAGATGGCTGAGAAGGCCACTGCAGATGTTCTTGCCATTTTGGAGAATCAAGGAATAAGTGATGCATCTGAAGAATTTGATTCGGGCTCAGACCTTGAAAATCCTTATGAATCTGGTGTTAGTAATGAGTCTGTGAAAGAGGGCGAAAATTCTATGAGTTCAAAAGGGAGACGACATGGGTCAGATGAACTGTCTGGTTCTCATGTGGATTCTTCACCAGTATCCAGTAAAAGTTTGTCTTGGAAAGGACGTCATGATTCTCCTCATTCTCTTGAAAAATACAAGACTTCTCATCCAAGAAGGCAAAATAGTATTTCATCTATCAGTTCTTCTCCAAAGCACCGCCAAGGAAAGTCATGTTGCAAAATAAGACATAGACAATCAAGGTAAGTCTCTTGACCTTTTTCTCTCAAATTTTTCCCCATTTAAGTTACCAGTTCCACTTATTACCATCTTCTTTGCTCTATTCTTCAACTTGGTTGCACCTCTTAACCAAGATGCACATAACCCCTGAATGTAATTTACATTTATCTTCCTGATTTCCTATGAAGTTAGTATTTTTGTTTTCTCAGGTCAGTGATGGAGGAGTCCAGAGATAAGTCTGTTAAGGTTAACTGCCAAGAAAATGAATTTGTATTCTCTTCTGAAGGACTTACAAATTGCTCAGATGGTGGATCTTTCATTCCAAGAATAGAATCTAAAATTCAGGAAGAGGATGAATCAGAGGTGAACCTAGTTGACAAAAATCATCATGTAGATGGATATGAAAGAGATAAGGACATGGAAAAGGCACTTGAACACCAAGCCCAACTTATTGACCAGTATGAAGCAATGGAGAGGCTCAGAGAGAATGGGAAGAGAAATATAGAGAGAATAACAGCACAACACCAGTATGTTTCACCTAGACTCATCATATTCTTAGTGCTTTTATTGAAACTGTTGATGTTTGGTTGTTGCATGTATGGCATTGGTTGGAAGGTTGCAATGTGATTTTAGGCTCATATAGTTTGAATTAATTTCAAGAAATTTCTTCTTTCATTGGACACAGCAAGAAAGAGTCTCTCTTAGGATCTTAAATGTCACTGTTTCAGATTAGTAACAGGCTTGTGATCCCACGTTCTATTGCAACCTTGCCTTTTCTACATGCAAACAGCATTGGATGCAAAGGTTTGTAAAATTATGAGTTAGTTGAGCACAGAAGAAAGCAACAGTTTCCTGATTCTGCAGTTAAAAAGCTCTGATTTGCTTTAGGAAAAAGCTAATATCTGTGTTTCATATTGCTTTGAGGATACTATTTAGGAAGTGGTAGTTGATTAATGTTTGACATTTCAAACAGAAGTAGAGGTCCAGGGTAGTTGATTAATGTTCTATCTGGAGGATAGCAATATTTATGATACACTCACTGCATTTGTTGGAGCATATTCATGTATCTTTAAAAAGATTTAAGATTCCATTGAATCTGCAGCTGTTTTGGGATAAGATTAGGTGATTGACTTCTATTTGGTGTAAAGCAAAAGATCTTTTTTAGAAGGTTTCCCTTAAATCTTGAGGGATTAGGTAACTCTGCTTCATTGATATTTTCTCTTCTTCTTTGATGTTTGTGGTTTCTTTCTTACAAGAGGGGAGGGAGGGATAGAGCAAATGACTACATGCGAAATATTAGTTTGTACAGTGATAGACTATTAGTCATTGTCGAGTAGAAGTTTACTTTTGTATTATTTTGACAAGAGTAGTTGCAATAGGAAGTAGATGCATTGTATTACATAGAAATAAGATGTGGAACACAAAACAAGAGGTGCAACCCATTGGTCTTGAAACTAGTATTTGTTGAAAAGTACCTATAATTATTATAATTTGATTTGCTTTGCCAGTTGAACATAATACTTGTCAAGGATCAATTCTCCTAAAAGCTACCATACGAGCACCCTTTGAACTTGAAATGTGGATAATTCTTAGGGTTCATTATACCTTGTGCTAAAATTCAACTCCATCTATAAAGACTGCAGATGGCAAGGATTAACCTCTTGAATGATTGATTGAAGTCTAAAAGTTTAAGCCTTGATGAAGGCTCAATATTAGTTTTATATCTCTTGACTTCACCGATGTCTTTTGTAGTTGTTGCTCTCATTTAGAGTAAGTGAAGCACTTAATTGATGAGTAGCAAATTAGGAAAATTGCTTTTTCATCACAAGATAGTTTTCTCACATGCATATATTTGTCCCTTTCTTTTTCAAAAGAGGAGAGTGAATTGAATGAAACACTTAAATCAAGTTTCAGTTTGAGCCAAAATGTATGAGGAGAGTGTTTGTTGCATATTATATATCAGCTTTTAATCTATGCATCCACTGAGATGGGCAAGTAATAATTACATTTTCCCAATGTTTCAGTTAATTTAGTTCACGTTGTTTTTCTATTTGCTTTGTGCATTGATGATTTTATGATTCAACATAGGTCCTATACTGCTTTTCTATTCTATTTAAAGTCACCTGAAGTCTGAAACTTAGTTTTGGGTCATAAATTATCCAGGACTCGTGTGATCCGGGGAATCACTCAGATATGACTGAGGATAAAGATGAGAGCAAGGCTCAGATTCCATGCTCTGCTAAGGTGGTCACCTCAAATACTCAAGAGGACAAAACAGAGCCCAGAGGTGTTTCCCTATCTGAAGAAATATTCAAAGCTGAGGCCAGAGGGATTATGCCAAAATCATATGATGATACAGGAGCTTACAACAACCAGAAGAGCACAAGTATTAACACTTCCAATGTGCATGGTCAAGAAAAAACACATTCCCCACTGAAGGGAAACCAAAATGAGAGCTCAGTGAACCGTCATTTTCAGTCTTCTAATATGAGCCATCAAGATCCGCGCGGGGAATGGTTACCCTGATTCCAAGCCGACTTATTACTCTCCAACTGATGTTTCTGATGGTCTGCACCAAAATGATGCCTCAAGAAACAGAAATGACCTCTATGCATTAGTTTCTCATGGACAATCATCTCCAGAGTTCAATGGTGTTCTGAATCACTTAAACAAGCTAAGATGTCCCTACAACAGGAGCTCAATAGGTTGCCACTGGTAGAGAGTGGGCATACTGATAAAGCCATTAAACCATCTGCTTTTGTCAGTAAAAGTGAGGATAGATTTATCATTCCCGTGGATGTTCTGGTCTCTTCAGACTACCAACAGATTTTTCTGATGAGACAACTGCTAGATTTAATGTTCGTGATTCAACTGCTGGATTTAGTCCAAACTTCTATCTTAATAGAGGCATATCTAGAACTTCTGGTGGTCAATTTGGCACCGATCCATACTATGGCACAACATTGAGCTTGCCTGCTGATGACCAATCTCTTGGCACCCGCTACTTGGAGAATGGGTCAAGATTTGATTCTAGAATGACCCCCTTTGATCCTTTCTCCAATGGAGGCCCATCCTCTTCTGGTAGATTCATGTATCCCACATTTCCCATCAATCCATCCTATCAAAATGCAACACCACAGATGACATTTGGTGCAACACCACAGATGACATTTGGTGATGAACTTTCAAGACCCTATTCAAGTAGAACTATTGGGGTTCCCCATACACATCGTTTCTCATTTAATGGTGATCATTTAAGATGAGACATGTATATAATTCCATTAGGTTGCTAGCAGCTTCACAGATGGTGTTAAAAGTGATGGTTTTGTTGTCAGTACCTTAAGGTGATTCTCTGTATTATCTCTAGTTGTGTACTTGTGTTGTGGAGATAACTATTTATGACAAAATACCCTATAAATTCTTCTATTTATCCTGAATGTTTACTTTTAATATTTACTTTGATTAATCGTTTAATAAAAAATTAAGTTTAATTAATATTTAAAATAGCTAAATCACCATTAGACATAATGGACCAATACTTGCTATGCAAGTGGCAAGCTTAATTCTTTTTAAATAAATTCTTAGGTTCAAATTTTGTGATTGAAAAAAAAAAAGATCATGCGAGTATGTGGTTTCAAACATCAAAAGTCTCAAATAAAAAATAATGGAAGGTTTACAAATTATTATTAAAATATTTTTATTAATTAAATTAAATTTCTAGATTTTTAAAATTAAAAAATTTAAACATTTATATTTATTTTATATTTTAATTTATTTTTAATTAATATTTAGAATAATCTTTTATCAAGTAAATTAATTTGTTTTTTTGTTCAAAAGTAAATTAATTTTAATATAATTTTTATTTATCCTTTTTGTTTCGGTAAAAGGGAGAGCCTAGGCCCAAGAAACACTACAAGATAACAGACCTAGGAAAGGACACGCCTACAAAATAAGATACCTCTTCTTTTCTCTCTATCAAAAACCTAGCTGCACAGTGCCGCAACATCTCTAAACAACTCCCCTTGGGGGCTTCCTCCCTCCATGGGAGGGATTTCTCTCTCCATGTGAGGGTTTTCTACTCACATTAGGTGGGTTAATCTCTCTGTTTAGTGAGAGTTTTATTTTTATTTTTTTTTCCTCTACTTCCTTTTTCTTTCTTCCTCCTCCCCAATCTTTTTCTCCCTCCTCTTTTCTGTCCACCACTTCCATGACCTCTAACCCCTCCTCCCGAAAAATTTTCTGTTAGAGTCTCTTAGCATTGTGCAACACGGTTCTACACAAGTCCGTTGCCGTTATGCACTCCCACCACGAGCAGCACTGATCTACTCAGAATGGCTGTCATTGATGATATGATTTTGCTTTGAGTGAATGCTGGACATGTGCTGATCCGGAAGGAATAAAAAAAAAGAGGAAGAAAAGTCCAAGGCTTTTTTCAGGATTTATGTATTAGGAGGTTTTTTTTTTTTCTGTTGTTAGTAGGTTTGCTAAATTGATTGCTTTATGAGTATGCATGCTTGGTTTATTGTATGGATTTGTAGTGCATTGCTTTAATACTCTTATTTTAGCATCTTATAAGACTTGTAAATGTCGTTGGACATTTTTTTAATGAATCTTTGATCTTTTGACAAAAAAAAAAGAGAAATTGAATACAATCATTAGGGGATAAATTTAATAAATGTAATCCTAGAGGAAGCTGGAAAGCAAAGGTGGCAACAAAGTCAGCAACTCTGTTGACCTCTCTCTATAGATGTGAGTTATCCGAATCTGCCAAGGGAGATTTAGGAAGTCCTAATTATAGTTATTTTTAACATTTCACAAATGTAACACATGAAATATTTGGGATTGTGATACGAAATAATGAAGGATATGTTATGGCGGTGGATTTTAAGATAGATCCTACAAGTTTTGGTTTATCGTAGACCACAAAATTTTTACTGCAATAAAACATTAATAAATAAAATTATTATATTAGAAAATATTTATGTGCTTGTTGCTTTTACATTTTGGGTACCCCTCTTCTTCTCACTCAAAACCTAAACCTCCTCTGCACATTGTCACAACCGAATTTGGTGAAGGCAAGTTCATTCAATGGCTATCACTGCAACAACTAAACACCTACTATAGAAAATACATATCAAATAGTTGCATCAAATGGATCAATAAGACAAACCAAATCCACACAAGCTCCATCGCGGAAATGGGGCATATTGTTACCAATGACGACTTTGCAACTGTAACGGGAGCTCACACCAGATCCATTATAGTGCAAACTCAATGGAAAATGATAACTAATCAAAAGTGACAAACCAAATCCCTTATCCCAAAGCTAAATAAAGGATAACGAAAATTTACAGCAATGCCTCCAAGAGTATACACTCCGCCGGCAACTATGTCATTCAAGGTTGTGAATATTAGTCCCAGATTTATTCTCCTCAAATCGTGTAATAAAACACCTTCTACATTAAAAAAACAAAATATAATAGGGCTAAAATTTGAATTAAAAAATGATTTAAACAACCTCAAATTGTCGCTGAAATATAAACCGTGACTTATAAAAACAATATATCCACGACTTATATTAATTGATTCACCATATACCACATTTCAAGTGGTCTATCCTAAATGACGCCATGTTATGGCAGCATAGCAGCAACAAGTCATATAGTTCACTCCTCAAGATGCAGATGCAAGTCCTCCCTCCGCCACACTTGTTATTTAAAAAATTGCCTATTTTATTATTATTATATAATCTGCCATGTTATGGCAGCATAGCAGCAACAGGTCATATAGTTCACTCCTCAAGATGCATATGCAAGTCCTCCCTCCGCCACACTTGTTATTTTTAAAAAAATGCCCATTTTATTTAGAGTTTAATATATGCAAATTGTCAGTGTAAAGAAGTTTTACACAGATATCCAATAATGTGCTGTCATATAATTTATTAAATTTAATAATACATGAGGTGTCATATTCATTAAATGATGTGGCGGCACACCATTGAATGTATGTGTAAAACTTCTTTACACTTATAGTGTATACTAATTAAATCCTTTTATTTATTATTCTATAATTTTAAGGAATATTTAAATTTTTAATTAAATATATTCTTTATAAAATAATAAATGAGATAAAATTAATAAATAAATAAACAATGAAAGATATAATAGAAAATTAATTAAGATTGTTTATGAAAATAAGACAAATAAAATGAGACGAGGAACTATAGTAGAAGTCATTGGAGTCTGATTGAGTTGTTAGGAAGTAGCCACTATTATTAAGAAGAGATCAAGCTCCTCCCATCCAATCTTAGTTTAATCACTAAAGACCGTAGCCTACTTCCAGAATCCATGGCTTGAGTTTGACTTATGTAGACTTTATATTAAGGTCTAACATAAACTATTTTAAAGTTTGGCTTGCCTTGTAAGTATATTTAAAAACTTGTTTTATAATAACGTATTTGAATATATTATAGGCATATATTTCAAGAGATTTACATGTCAAATCGATTTGTTAAATAGATCAGTTTAAGATATTTCTAAAAGCCTATATAGCTAAACAGACCAGACTTCGAGTCATCAAAGAAACTTTTTAAATCTATCAAACCAACTTATTTGAATAAATATAAATGAAATAGTAATATCTTTTATATTGCTATTGTTGTTAAAAAAATATATTATAATGTCTATTGTTGACTTATATTTTAAACTAGGAATATCTCCCAACAAATATTTTTTTCATCCATAACACTCAAATTTGGGACCTTATTTAAAAAGAATCAAGTATGTGTCACTTTTATCATATTAAAAAATATTGATTTACTCTATTTGTTTATGATTTTTCAAAGATGATCTTAAATTAAAAAATATGCTAATAATTTATAATAACGAATTTTCTAACATGTGCAATGTTACACATGATAATAAATCAAAAATGGAAATTTTTTATTGGAAATTACAATTATCACAACATTCAATGCATTGGTAATATTAAATGTTACATTTTTTAATAAAATATTTTCACTTTTGATTTATTATCCTATGCAATATTTTACACATTAGAAAAACCGTTATTATAAATTATTAGCATATTTTTAATTTAAGGTAATCTTTGAAAATCACAAACAAATAGAGTAAATCAATCTTTTTTAACATGATAAAATTGGCACATGCTTGATTTCTTTTAAGCAAGGTCTCAAATTCGAGTCTTATGGATGAAAAAAAATTATATAGGAAGAGTTAGCTCCACCATAATGTGGATATTCCTAGTTTAAAATATAAGTAAACAATCAATTTAGTCCTTAAAAGTGTTGATAACTGTCAAATTAGTCCTTGCATTGACAGGAATTAAAAACAAATCCTTAAAATTATCTTTCATTGGTCAAAATAGTCCCTCTATTAACAAAATCAAATCATGTAGGGACTAATTTGATAATAACTTTTAGTTCTAGGAACTTATTTGAATTAACTTATTATGATTAAAGAGACTAAATTGGATAAATATTAACTTACATGGATGGATTGAATTGATACTTCTCTTGATATATGAGGTAATTTTGATAGAAGAAATATAGTTTCATGTATATATTTTTAACTTCCGCCAATCAGAGATTAATTTGACATTGAACAATATTTTTAGAGAACAACATGATAATTTATTGGATAAAATAAGGGTTGTGTATAAATATGATTACTGATATAATAATTAATTAATTATTACCCTCGAAGATTTGTTTTTTAAGAAAAAGGAACACATCATAATCAAATAGTAAGATGGCCAAAGATGCTAATAACAATTTGATTCAGATCTGAAAAAGCTTGATCATCATTATCATACCCTGAAATCAAGGACAGAGGCATCTCATTATCTCTCCCCAATGCTTTCTTACAATCCAGTGCTGGTTTTGTCACTCACACTCCCACTCACTTCCCTCTTTCAACATCACCATGCCTTCTAGGGTTTCCATTTCCTCTGTCACTTTGACAATACAACAGTCCCAATTCTCACCCTCTCACACCAACACTCTCAGTCTCTGATTCACTCCCCCAGCCAAAAGAATAATAATAATAATGATAAAGCATGGTTCTTTGGTGCCACCGTGTCAGACCCAGTTCAGTTTCTCATTCTTGTGACCCAATGGAGGGTGTTGGTGGTGGTGTCTGTTACTGTTGAATTGGGGGTTTTCATTAGGAATCTGAATTTGCGAGGGTGCGTTTATCAATTGGGAAAATTTTGGACATTTTCTTGCACCATGATTTCATCAGGTATTAACTTGGTAATGACTGTGATTGGGTTTGCGGTGAGCACCATGTTCATTTTTTTCGTCTGCACCAGACTCATCTGTGCTCGAATTCACTTGAACGCTTCAAGGAGAGCCTTTCGTATTGCTTCCAGATCCAATCTCAGCATGGTGAACATTTGTTGATTTAATCTTAATAAAAAATTAATCATTTGGTTTTTTTTTTTTTTTCATTTGTTTCAGAATTGGGTTGTTCTATGTAAATTGTTGCAGCTTTTACTTCTTTATGCAGTGTGAAGTGCAAACTTTCTGTTGTTTTCCCATTGAATATGTCATTTAATTTGCATTGGATTTATGAATTGGACATTTTCTTGTGTTCAGATGGAGCGGGGTAGCCATGGTCTTGAAAGCATAGCTGTCGCCAAATTTCCAACAAAGAAGTTCAGTGACAAATTTTTTGCTTCTGCAGAAAATTCTCAGTATGTTCATATCTCTGTTTCTGATTTTTTTTTTTAATTGCAATCTGTTCATGTCTCAGTATGTTCATATCATTACAGAAAATTTACCTTATGAGTTATATATATGTGTGTGTGCGCGCGCGTGTGAGCACCAATTCTTGTCAGTGTCTTTATTAGGTTGTGGCGTTGTGCTGTCATAATTTCATCTGTTTTGTTGATTTGTTGCACTGAAATACCACTAGAGTTTAATTTCTTTGTTTCTGTGTGCCCGCACCAGAACATGTTGAGCCTGTTTGTGTGTAAGGGTTGTTTTGTCATTTTATTTAACTAGACCAAAACCTCATTTGGAGGGGGGGGGGGGGGTCAGTGAATTTTTTCTTGTTATAAGTACTTTTGTCTGTCTGTCTGTCTGTCTCCTAAATAAATGAATGAATGATTTTTCCAACCTTGTTCAGTGTTCATCTTATTGGAAATTTGGAATATAACATGGGAAGTGGTTGAGCTGAGCCCCATTGTTTACTGTAATTTTGAAAGGATACAATACAAGATATGAAGTGGAGCTTTTATGTAGTGTATGGTGTCAGGAACTTAATTATGGGGAATTATTTAGGTATTGGAGTGTTCTTAAATGATCTTTGACGTGCCCTTCTCATTCAGATAATTAATGCCTGGTTAAGAAACATTCAATTTTGCTGAATTTTCAGATGCACAGTCTGCCTTTCAGAGTACCAAGATGATGATATGCTGCGTATCCTCCCCTATTGTGGACACTCCTTCCATGTGACATGCATAGACTTATGGCTTCAGCAGAATTCCACTTGTCCTGTTTGTCGAATATCACTGCGTGAATTTCCCGAGAGAAAGCGATTAATGCAACCCCAATTCAGCTCTGCCTTGCAACCTCATAATGGCATGGAGTCCTTTGACACTCAACATTATCACTGTATAATGGTTGATAATGGATTATCATCAAGAACTCCTGAGAATGATCGGGTGAACCCTATACAAGAGAATCATTTTCCATCTGAGGGTGATGGAGCAGTTGCTATGGACAATATCACCTGTTTAAGTCAGGGTGATTTCATTAAAGATGAAGGGAAGAAGCATGTAGAGAGCCCATCAAATTTCTAGATTTCATTGATCCCTTTGAGATTTAAGCTTCAATGTGATACTTTCAAGTCACATATTGTGTAAAGTTCATGTTCCATAATTGGAGTAAAATGCATTAGCAGACAGATGGTAAATTTCTTTTCTTTTATTTTACTGTAAATGCAGCAGAGAAATTTTGCTCCCTCACTGAGCCACCCGTGTTACCATCTTCTTTGTTCTTTTCTAAATCTTCAACGCTAGCTATATTTGAGATTCTCTCTCTCTTCCTTCTTAGTTGTAATTGTTGTAACGCTAGAATTAATTGAAGATCAGCTGGAGCTACAGCTGTCTCCCCCCTGCAGATCATTATATTAATGCAATTCATACTCTGCCATTAATGTATCTTGTCTTTCTGTGCCACAATTTTCTCATCTTTTTCTTAATGCAATATGGGCTATTCTAGCAAGGTTCAGTGGGTGGTTATTTTCCTTCTTTTTTATTTATTATATATTTCTTAAGGAAGATTCAGTAAATATGGTCTTTAATTTGTTGTTAAAAGATATGGTAGAAAAGGTAGACTAATCGAAAGATTTTAAAAGGAGGAAACCTTTTCCATTGTTTTCATTCACTTTTTGGGGTTTGTATTTTTTTTTTTGTTTCATCCGTGACTGTTTTACTTCATCTCTCTTTTGCATGGATAAAGGAGAAACACGTGCAAAAGATTAATGCCATACAAAGAATATAATCTCCAGAGCACAACTTTTTAACTACAATTACAATTTGTTATCACTGTAGAGAGTTTGTCTCTTTTTCTAAACAATTTTTTCCTTTAATTTTAAACAGGAGCTTAACCGTTCATTAATCATCTGCGAAGTTTTGATTGTTCTGCAGAATTACTGACAATTACAAGCATATATTTGCTTGAAGTCCAAATATGTCTTTATGGAGTTTTGCTATAAACTGTGTGCAAACTTATCAAGCAGAAGTTCAGAGCTGTGTAATTCAACTCAAATAGTAAGTTTTAAAAGAAGTAAGAAGCAGTCAAGCATACAGGATACTTAGCATGTGAAGAATGTAGTTAAAAAATTATTTTGGATTGTGTCTTCCATGCTTGAACAGTTGAGCAAAAAGAGAACTTAAATTATAATGTAAAAATTCGAGTAAACTAGCAAATCGATCCCCAACTTAAGGGGACCATACAGTTTTGTCCTGACTTTGTTAAAATAACACCTTAATCCGTACTTGTCAAAAACACATGCACAACTTAAGGGGACCATACAGTTTTGTCCTGACTTTGTTAAAATAACACCTTAATCCGTACTTGTCAAAAACACATGCACAACTTAAGGGGATCATACAGTTTTGTCCTGACTTTGTTAAAATAACACCTTAATCCGTACTTGTCAAAAACACATGCACTTTAGGTATACTTTAGTACCTAAAGTGCATAATTTTTAATAAAGTGAAGGACTAAAACACATATATTTTAGTAAAATGCATATTTTTTAGTGAAATAAGGTCTAAAGTGCATGTGTTTTCAACAAACAAAATACAGATACAAACTAAAGTGCTATTTTAACAAAATGTGTTATTTTAAGAAAATCAAGGACGAAGATCCTCACAATGCATTAATTAAATCCTCTTGACATCTGAATTAAAAAATGCAATAAGTAAAAGCACTGATATCAAAAGCAAACAAACACTACAGAATGATCACAGTCTAACCATCAAATGATGCAATTAATTAATAAAAACTTTCAAACTATAATTGCAGAGCCCTCTAGAAGAGGACTCTTCCAAAAATAGGCGTATGCCGCTTAAAGTAACGAGCACACGGTATTCTTTAGTAAAAGGCGAAAGAATAGTTCGCTCTGTGCTCATTACACGGCTCCGTGATTTAAACAATAAGAGTCTTTCTTTTTATAATATAAGCAGTTCACCCCCACTTACACACTGCTCGATGTGGGACTTAGTAAAAACCAGAGACTCATGCAGCCTATCTTTCTTTGTCATCTGTGGACTGTGGTGCCTCCACTTTCACGAACCTGTTATCAGCTCCCACCACCCCTTAGTTATGCTTCATTTTTCATTTCACTTTTCAGTCTTGCTAGATAGTAGATATCATCATTTCAAAGCAAAGGGAGAAAAAGAAACTAGGTGTTGAAGCTTTGCATCTCCAGAAAGAGACCAAAATTCCTTTGCTTAGTTTATAGAATTCTATATCCCTACAAATTCAATGCTTTAGACTTTGTTAATCGCTCCTTCCAAATGTTACCTATATCATTTGGATTCTTCTTGAAGCACCTGACCATGGAAAATGAAATTTCTTTTGTAGGAAAAAAAAAACATTAAAATAAAGGATAAACACAGGTAAGCTGAAAACTCCTTTTTTTTTTTTGCCTATCCTTACTTTTATATTTTCTCACTGCCACAACTCGTTAGATAATGACCATATGCATATGTATATAAAAAGAAAAGATTTACTTGGACATTTTAGTTCAAAGCAATTTAGGTTATATTGTTATAGATATTCGGTGAACATTTGCAAAAAGAAGAAAAAAATGACATTACATTGTTATTTAATTTTTACCATATTATTTATTAAATTTAATGATATATGGGGTGTTATTTTTATTACATAATGTGACAATATATTATTAGATGACAATCTTTTTACTTTCACAGTATATAATAATTAAATTTTATATAAAATATCATCATTTTTAATAAAATCTTTTTATTGTTTTGTTAGGAAATCATACTCTCTCCATGTTTTATATATTAAGATTTAGACCGAGGATGTAATAAATAAAATTAATATTCTTATTTTCTAAATTTATTATTAATTTTTTATTATACTATTTATTTTTCTCCCTAACTAAATTTTTATTTAATAATTCAATATATGTAAATATTAATTGATAAAAATAATTAATATTAACTTAAATGTTTAAAATAACATATAAATGGAAAATGTATTTTTTCAAAAAATAAATAAAAATCAAAGAATAAAAAATTTATAAATAATTTTAATTTTTTCATACTCATTTCTCTTATCTCTTATTTTACACGTTATTTTTTCTACCACATCTTTTATTTATTTTTATTTTTCACAATCTTCACACCTCACTTCCTAGAGAGGGGATATTATCCATTTACGAACTATTACACTAATAAATTAATGGAAGGAGTTAGAATATATCGGACAACAAACTAATTAAGTTAGCTAGCTTATTTAACTAATTTATAAATTAATTTAATTAATATAAAAGTATTTGTATTTGATAATATATATATATATAGTTATTTTATTTTAGAAGTTTATAACTGTAGCATTTTAATACACTTTCTTATTTTTCATTACTTTCTCTGTTTTTAAGTGGGACTAATAGAAACATTTTCTTCTCTCTCCTCTTCTTACTTAAAAATTAAAAATTATTTAAATTATTATTTCTTTTTTATTATTTTAAATTATCTTTATACTATACTATTTGTTTTAAGTATTTTATTATTTATTTTAATTATAAATAAAATGTTTTATTTCTAAAAAGTTAATAGGAATTTAAATTTTACAAAAAAAAATTAACACTATCTAATAAAATATTTTGTTTATATAATAAAATTTATGTAAATATGATATTTTAAATCATTTTACATTTATTAACCAACCTATTAACTAGTTTTATTAAATAATTTTAATTTATTAGACTAATTTACAAAATTAATAGTTTATCAATTACCGTATAACTTATCAATAGTTTTAGCAAAGCCTTAATAAATAAATGTTTTTTTTAAAAAAGCCTTAATAAATACGGCCAAATTTAGGAGAGAAAAGAAAAACTGAGTCACATGCTAGGGAGATATTTCTCTTGTCCTCTGTTAACATTTTAATTCACTGGTAAGTCACCGTAGGCGACTATTACTATATCAATATGCCCATTACTTGGACCGACAATATTAATTATAGAAAAGACAGTTCCACAGGATTGGTATTATCTTAAAAATACCTTTACAATGGTAGTATTACTTAAAAAATTGAGATATTCAGTATCCAAAAAAAAATTGAGATATTTAATAAAAATATATCATTACATAAAAAATAAAATAATTAAAAATATATAATAACATATACTAATTGGTTATAATATTCATATTTCATTCCATCTCTTTTTCTCCTTATTTTTCTTCCACATATCATTTACCATTTCACTTACTTCCTCTATTATTTCTTTTTATTCACTTACTTCCTCTATTATTTCTTTTTATTTTTAGAGGTGGATCAATGCAAGAGGTGTGTCTATAATTTCTCTATACTAATATTATTGTTTGTCATTTATACCTTTATTTCATTGATAAATGAGGAAAAAATTACTTTAAAACCATAAATTTGGGGTGTGATAAATATAGTATAAAAAGGAGGAAAAGAAAAAGAAAATGAACTATATATAATAAGTAATGTAATAAAAAGAGAAAAATGATATGTAAAAAGAGATATGAAATTGGGGTCTAAAAATTAAAAAACTTATATTAAACAAATTATATTAAAAAGAATAATTATCATTATATACTTTAAATTTAGGGTGTAGAGTTAGAGGAAAAAAGAGATAAATAAAATAAAGAAAAGAAAAATAATAAATGTGATAAATAATGTGGTGTAAAAGATAAAAAAATGAGGTGGAGAAGGAATAATAAAATTCTTAGGTGAAAGAATATCATAATTGTATTAAAAATGGTCTGTATACATTAAATTTTTAAGAAATTGAGGTGTACTTAGAATTGAATAGTCATACGTATAAACTTTTTCATAATCATCACACCTCTGCAAATCATTCAATTCTGACAGTAACTTTAATGTGTCTCTCTTCAACCATAAAACAGTTTAAAAATAAGTACTTTTTGTAAAATAATAATACTAATTTTTTTTGGTAAAACATTAGGTTAACACATATTTTTCAATTAAGGGTGTTCCCGGGTTGGCTTGGTTCGGTTTCTGTAGGAAAAATAAATTCGAACCAAACAAAATTGTTCGGCTTGAATTTTTCAATTTTTCTGTAAGTGACTCGAACCAAATCAAATCGATCAACAATGGATTGGTTCTGTTCAATTCGGTTCAATCGAATTATAAATTTTGTTATGCTAATACAATAAAAAAACAAAATTTTTTAAACAAATAATAGAAGAATTCACTTAGGAAAAAAATAATCTATGATAAAATCTCATAGTGATGTTTAATCTCTCCTGTATGATAAAAATCATGTTGAAATTTAATCTCTCCTCTCTTTCAATTTTTTTAGTATAGTTTTTTTTCCATCTAGGGTGGTTTGGTTCGGATAACGGGTCTAATATCTTTAATCTGTTACCCGAATCAATCATTGATGAATTTAATTAGTTCGGTTTGGTTCATCGAAATAAATACCCCTAGTTACAACAAGTTAAAACTAATGGTTCATGCATAACAAGTTAAAACTAATATCAATTAAATGTTATTATCTCTCTTGTAAATGTGGTTAAAAAAATGCTCTACTACTATTGTCACCATCACAGTTGTTATTATGGCCACCTTTTATCATCGCTTTTAATTTCTTAAGAGATTAATAGCATGTTTGGTTTGGAGTTGAAAAAATCAAAACCATTGCAGAATTGATTTTAAATCACTTTCGTCCAACATATTTCGTAAAGTGTGCATCACTCATCTCAACCATTGATTTTCAAAATCAATTCTACTCAACTGTAAACCAACGGACCATAAATTTATACAACAATAAAAATATAATAACTCATATATACAACACATTTTTTTTATTATTTCTTTATATCACATTACTTATCCCATTTCATATTTATTTCTTTTTTCCTCTTTATCGATGTTTTATGTTATATGTTGTATTGTTCTACAAACAACAATATTCTTTCCTTATTACCGCCTTTGCCACTAGAATTATCGCTATCACCATCTATCAATGTATCACTAGTGTCAATTTGCCTCCAAGCATTTAAAATAAATTTTAGCAAACAAGTTTTTTAATAAAGATTATAGAAATGAATTATATCAAATATTTTTTTTTCAAAAAAAAATGAAGTCAAAGGTACCTATATATTATCACGAACCAACTATCCCAAAAGGGAGGACATATGAATATATGTATTTCTAACAATTAACGCAAGAGTTTTTTGGGCTTGAAGTGTGAACAATGCATTAGTTCACCTACTTTGTGACCTTGTGCTGAAATTAAACTTTTTTTAATTAGAATAACTGGGGCGACAAGAATCGAACTCTTGACCACTTGGTCACAGAGAATCTGATACAATGTGATGAACTCAACTATTTCAAAAATTTAAATTATGTTTTATATTATATATTTCTAATATATATTATTTCATTTAGTTTGGTTCCACCTATTGATTCAATATTCCCTTTTCTAAGTAAATTGTTAAGTGTTTTTTAATTTACAATTGAGTAAAATTGATTTTAGAATCAATAGTTGAAAATGAGTAATATACATTTTATGAAATATATTGGATAAAAATAATTTAAAATAAATTATATGAAATTGATTTTAGTCTATGAAAATTTAGAACAATGAATTGTAACATTATTTCTATGCTTAAACCGACATAATATATTTTTTATACTTATCACTTTCATAATTTAAGTCAAATATATACATAGTTCATGTTGTTTATCACACTTTTCCTTAAAAAAAGTAAATTAATCTCTTTTCTTTCTTTAATTAGCAGAAAATAATTAACGTGTGTGAGAAGGAAAGTAAATTTTAAATGTAAAACTGTAATGAAGATATTGGAGCTTCAAGTTTGGATGCGAAGCAAAACCCAGAGAGAGGGAGGAGGAGTGTGGACCATTTTGTTTTGTTTGTGCTTGGTTGATGGATTTGGAATCTTGGATAGAGACTTACAAACATTGGGTGTCAGTTCACTCATGTACTGTGTGTGTGTTTGTCCACGTATCACTCCACTGAACCTAGTAAATTTTGGGCCCCTGTGGTATGTACAACAGCACAAGTACAAAAATTATTTACTTTAATTACCTGAATAGTAATTCATTTCTGTGGTGGAGCCAACAAAAATTATTAAGGTGGGCCAAATATATAATACATTTTTCATTTTTTTTATTTTTTTACAATATGAAAAATTATAAAACTGAGGATATAGCGATTTCTCCCTTAAGATTATTATTTTATTGATATTTTTAAGATAATAAAATAATGGAAAATATTATATTTTAAATTTAAATAAAAATATTTGAAAAATGAAAAAAATGTCATATAAAAATTATTAATATGCTTTTTAATCAATATTTTAAAATTTTAATGTATATAGTTGATTTTAAAGAACAATTTTTGTAATAACATTTCATATTTACAATTGTTTATATCAAAGTGTTGGGATAAACTCGGATGGAAAGACAGGAGTTATGTTAAACTATTGTGTAAAAATATATAATTTGGAAATATGATGATTCTTCCATCACAATGCTTTTGATTAATTTTCAGCCTTTCAGGGTATATGGTTGCTGAATAAAGGACATGCTCCTGCTTTTAATATCGACAATTTCGTATATTCTTATTCTTATAATATAAATTTATTACGTTGAAATTATTTCATGACAATTTTTAATCTTTATATGCACGCACATGCATAGCCACATACAGTACTCATCACATTCCTGCAAATCATTTAACCTGCCAGTAACTATCTTGTCCCTTTCAACTATTGCTATCCGTATTTATAGACTGTTTATATCAACACCATCCATTTTGTCATTTTTTTCCTATCTTTCTTTTATTGTTATAATATAATATATTATATTATATTACCCATCTCATTTATCATCATTGCTTCCTAGCTCTTTATTTTCCTGTCTTGATTCCAAAAATTATCTACCAAACATGGGCTGCTTGCACACCTAAAAAACCATAAAAAGGCAATATCTTCACCTAAAATAATTACGAAATGCAGAGGATAAGAGTAACATTAATAATTCACTGTTTTAAAAACGCTTAAAAAAATGACCAATTTATTTGATAAGTACATTATTTTTTTAAAAAAATAAATCAATCATAAACCATGTTTTTAATGGTGTGTCACTAGGATTTGATGTTCAATTTGCCTTCAATCGACATTCTGTAAAAAAAAATCAAGAAAAGCATTACATCTATTAACAATAAGAAAGTCATTGTTACAATCAGGCATGGATTGCTTCAAAAAAATGTTAATATTAGAGTGTATTTAGTATGTTTAAAACGTGGATCCGGATCAATACTATATTCTAGATTCACGTTTTAAACATGATTTTGATTTAAACCAAACACATTATAAATAAGATAAAGGGTTATAAATAAGATAAAGGGTAAATAATATCCAATAGATATCCATTTGATGACAACTCCAAAACAAATTGATCCAAACAAACATGACCAATTAAGGCTATAAATTACAATAATAAGATGAAACATGAAATTGTATGCAACCACAAATTAGCATGATGATGTATATATCATATAAGGAACTGAAACCAACAAAAATTTACAACTCTGCTGTTTCTCCTCTTGGCTTGATGCTTGCTCTTAGAGACTCTTTCATCACCACAGTGAACTCTGATTTCCCAGTGAAATCCAACTTCTTACCTGGTGGATATGCACTCCATTCAAACTCCTGCACCATTCTAGCCAGCATAAGATGAATATGCACTGTGGCCATAGCCAAACCAGGGCATATCCTCCTTCCCACTCCAAATGGCATCATTTTCACACCTTTGACACCAGTTATATCAGCTTCCTCACCTCCAGAAATGAACCTTTCTGGGTCAAATTTCTCTGGGTTTGACCATAATTTGGGATCCTCATTAATACCTGGAATATAGACCTCAACACTTGCATACATGGGTATGTCATACCCTGCTAAAGTAGTAGGCTCAGTAACAGCATGTGTGAGTACAAAGTGTGTTGGAGGATGCTTCCTTAGAAGCTCCTTCACCACAGCATGTAAGTAAGGCATTTTCTCAACATCCTTTTCATCTACTTTCTTGTCTCCAACCGTTTCTTTAATTTCTTGGAACAACTTTGTTTGAATCTCAGGGTTGGCTATGAGTTGTGCTATGCCCCACTCAACTGCAGTTGCGGTTGTGTCTGTGCCACCATTAAGAAACTCTGAGCATAGTGTCACCAATTCAGCATCTGAAGGTGCTGATTTTTTCCCTTCAACTTTGATATCAAAGAGTGTGTCAAGGTAAGAAAACGTTGTAGCAGTGTGATCTGATCCTGGATTTTGAATTGCTCTCTTTCTCCTCTCAATAATAGGAACCAGAAACTCAACTTGCTCTTTACGAACTTCAAGAGCTCTTTTCCTCTGCTTTGAGAAAAATGGACTTAGAATTGGGAGATAGTCATCAATTCTAGGATCCAATGTGATGAGAACATTCTTCATAACCTGATCTATTTTCTCCATTTTTTCTTCATCCATTTCAAAACCAAAACACATAGCCACAAGTATACAAAACACAGCAAACCTTGCATCTTTAAGCACCCAAACAACTCCATTATTTTTCTCTGCTTCAACTCTAAGCCTGTTGATAAGCTTGTCCATTGCATTGTCTCTAACACCACGAAACTCCTTGAGCCTTGTTGAGCTGAGCATGTTTTGAACCATGTTCCTCCTGAGTGACTTCCAAACAGGGCCATACACTGCTGCATTGACAGTGAATTTGTTGGCACTGAAGATGTTCCTTGTTGGATTCTCTGGAGGCCTTGTAGCATAGAGTGCACCTTTCTGGATCATTGACTCATGCACTAATTTTGAATCAGTGAGGATGATCATTGTCCTTTTCCCCATCTTTAGGGTGAAGATTGAGCCATATCTTCCTCTCATCTCATTCACATACTCAAAAAAAGGCTTGCCAGAACGTGCAACTTGGAAGAGGTTCCCAACAATAGGCCATCCAGGGGGTCCTGGAGGAAGGTTGAGCTTTTTGGATTTGGTTTTTTGTGTGAGCAAAAGAATTAGGCATGAAAAGAGGAAGGCCAGGGCAGTGAAGATGAGGTGGTAATAGGAGGAAAGAGAAGAAAGGTCAATGGCCATGTTGAGGATGTGGAAAGAGAAGAAGAAAAGAAGGGGTGGATTAAGTTAAGTGAAGGGGACATGGAGGGGTATATGAATGGGAGGCAGCGTGAAATTGTAGGTGAGTTTAATTAAAGCACTTCAAAGTGAAGCCACCCTAACAGCAAAGTTGGTTGTAATGTAATCCAAGAGTTGTAGCTCAATTGTGAACTGAGATTATGGAAAGAGCTTACGGTTTGATTTCCACTAAACACAGTTTTTTATAGGGGTGACAGTTTTTTATAGGGGTGAGGAGTTTTAATTGTGACTCCATCCCAAACGGAAGTGCTTCTAGTAACAAGGGATACCGATACATGTGGTTATAAAAAAAAAGTTGGCTGTAGTGTTATAAGCAGTTTTGTACAGGGCAAGAATGGTTAGGAAAGTGTGTAGGGTGAGTGATGGTTTGAATAAAGTTGTGGGAGATGGGGTGGGATGGTGACGGGCAGTTAATGAACTCAACAACTTTGGTTGAACATGGGCAATGGGGATGGTTTGATGGCAAATTTATGACGGACCAATACAAAACAAATGGAGCGGCTCACAGTTAAACATTAAATGCATTACTGACCACAGTAATTGTCACATATACGGATTGAAATAATGAAGGTCAACGATAGATTCTTGCTTAGGAGTAATTCTTGCTAATTTCTGATTCTGAGAGCATTCTCCTTTGGTGGGCCATGGTCAACGAGAAGTTTCTACTAAAATGCAGTACATTAATATGAGCAAAGTCGCATGGGAAGTGGGCCGGGTCCCTTGATTTATTGGCTAGCAGCACCTTATATATTACTCCCTCCATTCCATTTTTACAGTCGTTTAAGGTTTCTACACATAAATTAAGAACAATAATAAATGACTTAAAAGACATAGTAATCTTACTAAATTACCCTTATTAATTTACTACACACTTTTTTTCATTTTACCTAAATATATTAATGAGTAGTGTGGTGCACAGTTTTTTAAGTTTCTTTTCCCATAAAAGTGGGAGGGCAAAAATGGAAAACTAACATTAATACTCACATAGAAACTAGAAAACGACTCATATTATGAAAAAATTTTATTTTCTTAAAACGACTATCAATATGAAATAGAGGGAGTAGAACAAGGCGAGTGAAGGAAGGGATGAGTTCAAACACAGTGAGTTTGTCTGTGCTTTAAAAAAAATACCTTTTTAAATTTTTTTAAAAAATTAATTTTATTTTAGAGATTTTGTATCATCATCATAAATAAATTTTTATTCACCTATAATTATAAAAAAAAACATTTATTTATCACAATAAATATTTTTATATTATTAAAAAAAATTCTTTTCTATTTTAACTATTTTTTAAAAAGCAACTCTAAGTTGCTTCTTAAAAAAAGTTAAAAGTTGATTATTTTATGATTCTACTTTTAAAGTTTAAACAAACATATTAAAAATTCTTATAAGTGATTTTAAAAAAAGTGATTCTTTTAAGAAATAATTTTAAATAAACGAGCTCACAATGCCCTCTAAATAGATTCAAGAACATTTTGGGAGTCACATACAAGACACGTGATATATTAATGTATTTAAAGTGATGAAAACAAGTTATCTTTATTTTTTAATGTGTGGGTTTTAACCATTAAAAAGATACATAATCTATAATACTACATGGGAAGTGTTTTTTGAACACTATTCATTCAAGTTTTAATTTTTTTTTTCAGTCAACCACATTTTGGGCCTTTAACCATAAGTATTGGGCTTTTATTTTTTAACTGTTTTTTCAGCATTGTTCATTTAAGTTTTAATTTTTTTTCAGTCAACCACATTATGGGCCTTTAACCATAAGTATTGGGCTTTTATTTTTAACTTTTGATTGGGATTGTGTGCTATTTATCTATAATTTTTCGAAAAAAAAGGTAAAACAAAATCTATAATTTTACAATTGTCTTGATTTTTTACTATTATCTATTGAGTGAGTTTTTTTTTCTATTATGTGGGGTAAAAATTATTGGTGAGATATAGTCTAGCCTTTAGTAGGTGTATAAGATATATAAATGTTTATTTGTTTTTGCTTATAATTATATAATTGTCTTGGTTTTTTGCAATTATTTATTGAGTGAGTTTTTTTCTTCTACTATGTGGGGTAAATATTGGTGTTGAGGTATAGCTTAGCCTTTAGTAGGTATATAAGATAAGATATATAAAACGTTATTTATTTTTGCTTATATTTTTGTGAAATTAAAAAAATAATTTTAAATATTTATGTTTTATAATATTTAACAAATTATTTATTAATTATTATGCTCTACAACTATTATGAGAAATATTTTTTAACACTTTAGAGTTTGCTTATCTATCTATCTATATCTATCTATGTTTCTACAACTGAACAAGAGCATGATTCACCTTTTTACTATTCACAAGTGCAATTCTATTTTTTAACATTAATCTTGAGTTGGTTTGCTTTTTACAATTAGTTGGGCAAAAATATTTTAACGTGTTGGGTTGATTTAAAGTAAAAGCTATTTTGATGTGATTTTTTTTTTAACATTAACGGTGGGTTGATTTGTTTTTTTACTATTGATTTGCCTTTGACAATCACTATTGGGCTTTTATATGTTGAGTTTTGGTTGAGATTGTGTGCTATTTATCTATAATTTTACAATTTGACTGAATTTTTTTTCTACTGTGTGGGGTAAATATTGTTGGTGAGATATAATGATTATTATTAAATCATTTTACTTGCATGTACTAATATTATTTATTATAATTATTATGATATAATATTTGTTAATGCGTACTAATCTAAATCTATTAATACATTTAATAAAATAAGAGCTAATATAGAGAATATTAGTATAAGTAGTAACTTTTATGAAAATATTTTTCTAAAAAATTTATATTTTCATTAATAGGAATTATTTGAGTAATGAATAATTTATTGTCAATCTTTAATCAAATTTTATGTATTTATTATTTGGTAACATATTCACATAGTTAATCGAAAAAATTTATTTTACTTTAATATGTGACCAAATCACATTTGATTCCTTTTTCTTTTTAAAGTAATTTTTAACAATTAGAATAGATTAAAATAGAAAAGCATGAATTAGTTGTTACATGAAAAGAGAAAAATTTTATGAAATATGAGAAGTAACTAATATTATATATATAATTTATTTTGTGAAAAATATTTTAAAGATACTAAAAATGAATTACAATATAAAAGATGTAAGTATTTAATATTTTTTTAAAAATTTTTAAAAATTCACTCATTTGATAAAAATTTATTTTATTGATAATTGTTATACATTTTTCAATATACATATTTATTTAAATTTACAAATTTAATTAAATATATATAATAATATTTTGATGACATATAAAAAATAAATTATGAGATATTAAGATCCCGTGCATCGTACGGGTAGAACACTAGTACAATTACAAATTTCATGAAATAAGAGTCAAATAAAAATGAATTGATAAGCCTTATACGTGAAAAAAATATATGTACTCGAATAACTATTTTTGTATTTCTGTATGTTAGGGTCAAACTCAAAGCTAATTAACTGATCAAATAGAATATAATGTATCTTTCCACATTTTTTTCCTTAATTTTCCCCATCAACCAACACATCATTAAGATCCAAAATCAACTGAACATCCACAAACTTCCTCCAGTTCCCTAAGGAAGAGAACTTCCTTCTTACAATTGGTGACGGACCAGTACTTTAACAAACCGCTAATAACAGTATCCGCCAGCTTGTGTAATCCTTCTCCACAAACTGAGAGATGCAGTACCGTAAATAGCAAGGGTCTTAGCTTTTAAAGAAAAAATTTATCTCTATTTAGCTATTTACTTACAAATCCAATGTAAAAATAATTTCATCTTTTCTTAATATATTTACCCTTATGTTAAAACTCTTTTTTAAGGATTAATGAAATCTAATAAATCATAAGAGAAATAAAGGATATAATAGAAAGTTTAAAATTATTTTCATAAAAACAAAAATAGAAAAGGAGATAGTAAAAACTAGCATATTAATTACATTTTTTTAGTTTATATGCATAACCTTCAACTTCAATCAAATTGAAATGGAGTGAGTAACTAGAAAGGTAAATTAGGTTGACATTTAATAGGTGTAAGAATGCTATGAAAAAGTTATAATTTTTATATAAATAGAGTAGTCATGTTATGCAGGGCCGGATATTCAACAAGGCAATTAAGGTCACTGCCTAGAGCCCCAAATTTATAAGGCCCCCAAATTTTTTTTAATAATAGTATTATTGATATAAATTACTTTTTTAAAAAATAATAATGTTTGAGATAAGTCACGATATTTTATAAGGTACATATTTTACATTTTTTATATCTCTTTTTTTCTTATAATTTAAACTACTTAAGTCCACACCCATTTATTAGTTTTTGCAAATGAAAAGTCACACAACACTCAATAGTGGGTTTCCTTGTATCAGTAGTATTGTTGAGCCTATGATCTGTTGGCTATATGTATGGTTACCACATTAATACAATTTACTTTTCTTTGATAAAAGATTGGCTATATGTATGGTTACCACATTAAGGCAATTTACTTTTCTTTGACAAAAGATTTTGAGTTTTGAGGACCATTCTGATATTGATGGTCTTGATTTGTTTTCAGAATGCCTTAAATATCATTTTGGTCCCTACATTTTTTCGTGTTTTTTGTTTTAGTCCCTGCTAACTTTTTTTTTAAATTTAGTCCCCGCTTTTTCAAATGTGTGTTATTTTAGTCCCTGCCAACTTTTTTGTGTTTTTGGTTTTAGTCCCTGCCAACTTTTTTTTTAATTTAGTCCCCACTTTTTCAAATGTATGTTATTTTTAGTCCATGGCACTTTTAGTTTTAGTCCCTGCCAACTTTTCGCGTTTTTGGTTTTAGTCCTTGCCAACTTTTCGTGTTTTTTGTTTTAGTCCCTGCCAACTTTTTTTTTTAAAATTTAGTCGAGTAAATCGTCAATTTGGTCCTTGAAAGTGTTGCTCGCTGTCAAGTTAGTCCCTGAATTGGCATAAACTAAAAATTAGTCCCGAAAACTGTATTTCATCCGTTTAAAGTAGTCCCTCTATTAATAGAAGTATAATTTAGTCCTTGTAAGTTGATACTTACTGTCATTTTAATCCTTCAAATTTTAGTACGTTAATTCAAATAAGTCCCTAAAACTAACAAACCACTATTAAAGTAGTCCATGAAAGATTTGTTTTTGTTAACAGAGGGACTGCTTTGACGGACAAATATAGTTTCAGGGACTAATTTTTAGTTTCTGCCAATTCAGGAACTAACTTGACAGCGAACAACACTTTCAGGAACCAAATTAACGATTTACTCAATTTAGTCCCTGCCAAAAACACAAAAAGTTGGCAGGGACTAAAACCAAAAGTAGGTAGGGACTGAAATAACATATATTTGAAAAAGTTGGGACTAGATTTAAAAAAAAATTGACAGGGACTAAAATAAAAAATATGAAAAAATGTAGGAACCAAAATGATATTTAAGCCTTTCAGAATTAAAGTCATTGAAAGAAATTCTAACAAATGAAATTAACACACCATTAAAAATATTGAACTATATAAAAAGATTAGGTTCTTTTCCAAATATATACATCGCTTATACAATATTATTAAAATTACCAGTAACTGTTGCGACTGCTAAAAGTTTTTCAAAATTAAAATTGATTAAATCATATTTAAGATCAACTATGCTACAAGATAGATTGAATGAGTTGGCTATATTATCTATTGAGAGTGAGATGTTAGAATTACTTGATTATAAAACTTTAATAAATAATTTTGCAGCTCAAAAAGCCAGAAAAATAACATAAAAATTATGTATATATTAACGTGGGCCCCTGTCTTAATTTTTGCCTAAGGCCCCGAAATTCCTAGATACGTCCCTGATGTTATGGGAAGAAAAGTATAAAATAAAATTGATAAATTTCAAATTAATAATAGCGAGTTTTAGTCTTTTTAGAATGCTAAAATTAAATAATCTTTTTTAAAACAATTTTTAAATAAATAAATATTCTTATTAATTTAATTTAAGTGTATATTGATTTAAGCTCACTAAAATTTATCGACAGATTCTACTGCAGGGTTTGATATTTGGCTATACAATAGAGGGCATAAGGAGAGATTGCGCAATGACACTGTGTTTAGCAATAACAGAATCGACATGGAATCTTTAAAGTATCAATAATCAAGTTTCAAATAATATGAGGGCTTTTTCAAATCCCAATTGTAAAACCCTAAATATGGCATCGGGAATACCTTTACCTATTCCCTGGATGCCTCCTCCCTTTGGGTGGATCAAAATCAATTCTGATGGAGCTATGTCCCCTGGTAGTGGTAACGTTGCTTGTGGCGGAGCTGGTCGAGATCATTGGGGCCGCTTCTTATTCGGTTTCGCAAATAAATTGGGGATTTGCTCCATTCTTCAAGCGGAGCTTTGGGGGATTTTTCGTGGTATATCCATTACTCACAAAAGGGATTCAAGCAAGTTCAGGTTGAATTTGATTCTCTGATTGCTATCAACTTAATCAGCAAGACTTGCCCAGACACCCATCCTTCCTCTGCACTGGTCTTGCGCATAAGAGAGGTTAGAAGACGTCTCGACAGCGTTACGTGGAGTCACACTCTTCGTGAAGCTAACTCAGTGGCAGACAACTTTTCTAAAATGGGTATGGATATGTCTGAGAGTTTTAGGGTTTTTGAGGAGATTCCTGCTAGTGCTAATTCTTAGTTACATTGTAAATCACTCTGGGGTCTCTGCCTAGAGAGGTCTTTAGTTTTTTTTTCTGTCTCTTGGCCTTTTAGGTCCTTTTTTATTCACACAAAAAAAATTATCGACAGAGAATTATTGTTTATTTTGAAAAAAAAAATCAAAAAATATATTCTCTAAAATTTATCCACTCTCTTGTATTTGTAACAACATTTCTTGTTTAGCATTTATTGTTTTTTCTTCCCCTTTTGGGATTTCTGGCCTAATGCCAAGCCTTAATGTATAGTTATATATTATTTCTGGTACTATTTATAACAACGATCTTGCTAACGAGTGCCTCCGGGCACTAGTTAGGAATGCATATATATAAAAGATTTTTATTGAAAATCAAGACATTAATTGCATCTGTAACAAATATTACACACTCTAATAAAAAAAATTATATATTTTTTATTTCTTAAACAGTGCTCAGGGGCACTCGTTAGCTATTTTGTTATAAGAATCATATGACCAAATTATCAAGATCAAGGAAATGCCATGAAACCCTTTAATTATAATTAATAATGTTATAATTTTAAAGTTTATTCCAAAAATATCCTTAATATTAAATAATTAAAATCGCGACAAAGTTACTCCTAATTAAAGCTATCATTAAAGTGGTACTACTTCTGGTCCCATTTATAAGAGACAAAAATGTGTTTTTTTCTTGATCTTGGTCCTAAATATAAGAAACATAGTACTATTTTGAATTGTCTTAATTATGAAATTCATTTTATGCCCTTAATTTATTTCACTACCCACATATTTCCTATAATAGTGGATGTACTGCGTTATTTTTACTTTCAATGACCAACTATTGGAGCATGAGTTATTGTTTTAATGAAAGCTTTGTTTGGAGTAATTTTACCACTATTTTAGTTACTCCATCCGGTCCTATTTATAATAAGTTTTTTAGCGTGGGTCTTTGTCCTTTTTATAAGAACCTTCTCATATTGTCTCATGTATTAGTTATTTCTTTACAAAAATACCACATTAGTAAAGGTGGGTGAGTAATTAATTAATAGAGAGTATGACACAATGAAGTAATTAGTTAGAAAGAGAAAGATAATGAATCTCAATAAATTCAAGGGTAATCCAGGAAATATGATACAAATTTATGAGAAAATTATTGTAACCAACTAAATTAACCAATTTCTTTAATCCATGTGAAATAGTTAAAATGTTCTTGTAATTAGGACCGAATGGAGTATTTAATAGTAAGGATATGTTTGGAATAAAAATTAAAATTATGACATTATTAATTACAGTTAACTGGTTTCAAGATATTTCCTTGGTCTTAACGATTTAATGCTACGTTTCTTATAAATAGGACTTGATGGTAATAATTTATGCTCCAATAATTGGTCATTGAAAATAGCTATCACGAAAAATAGGAGAGTAATGGATACTAAATTAAGATTATAAAAGAAAATTCATAATTAATGCGCACAATTTAAAATAATATTGTGTTTTTTTATATTTAATTATTTATGACAAAAAAAATATTTTTATCTCTTATAAGTTATAAGTAGTACGGAAGGTAGTATTAATATATTGATAAAAAAAAATAGTATAGCATTATAGCTCAAGTGCATAGATATCCGTACCTCTCCATGGGTTTTTTTTGGGTGAACGTCCCTCTCCATAATTAAAGTCACTAAGTTTGGTCCAACATAATTTAGGCCGTGAAACACATCGTTGGGTCCAAGAGAAAAATGGTGACGTGCGGTACTAAATGATTGCTTTTTCCTTAATTCCATTCAACAGGTTGTCTTTGCCTCTTTGAAACTACACTTCAAAGCTTCTATAAAGGGTTTAGCTCCCTAGAAAACAAGTTCCAGTTAAAAAAAAAAAAAAAAAGCTCAGTAGGACCTAGTGGTTGAACTTGAAAAAAAAAATTTGAAGGAGTCAAATAGGTAGATAAGATTTTAATATGTATTATTATGTTATATATCTAAAATTTAAAGTACATTATGAATATAAAATTGAGTTTGACCATAAAAAGAATAATAGAGAAAAATTATATATTATTAGTATTTTCATATTAAATATTTAACGAGAAAAATGATCTCCGATTGAATAAATCTAAAAATACTTGTGAATGTTACGAGAAATCCTACTGTACATGTTAGCAATTGAAAATGTTGACAATTATATATATATATATATATATATATGAAACAAATCGCGTGAGAATATTTGTTTATTATAAAAAATAAGAATATTTAATAATAACTATAAAATTAAATTTAATGGTTGAGATTATTCCGTAAAAAAAGTCTTTCTTTCTATTTATCTCTTTTTAGTTTTTACGTTTATCTCATTACTAAAAAACTTAACTGCATTTTCCTTTTTTTTCTATCCCACCATTTTTTCTTTTCTTCTCCGATATGCAAGTCGAACATTCCACTAAAAAATATTTTTCTACTTCCTCACTAGTTTTTTTCTACCCGCATCCCATGATACCTTATAATAGTGTACACGCCTCTGATCAATTAGTATAAAATCATACTTTGAACTTTAGATTTGTTAATTTATGCTTAAAATGTTTCTCTCATGTAGGATGCGCGCGAGGAGATGCAAGTCGCAAGAAGACACTATGGAATGACTTGCATAATGGAGAAGAAAAAAAACAGTGGGAGAGAAAAAAAGGGAAATGCGGTTAAATTTAATCTTAAAAGATGATTGTGTATGGTGTAACAATTTTAAATTTGTGCAGACTTAGCAATATATATATATATATAGGGGTGTGATCGAGTTGGGTTTGGGTGACATCAAGTCTGAACCGATAGGATGATGGTGGGTTGGGTTGGTTCGGATTTTGTATGTTTTGGGTGAGAAACCCGACCCGAACCAACCCGCATATGTTCGGGTTGGGTTGGGTTGGGCCATCGGGTCATGAACATTTTTCCCTTTTTTTTAAAAAAAAATGTGGAAGATGAAATAAAATTATAAATATAAAATGAAATAAAAAAAAGAAATAGGGAAACATAAAATGAGAGGAGTAGATGAAAGAGGGTTTGGGGAACCACCGCTGCTTGTGTTGCCATTGTGCCTATTTTTGTTCTCTCTGAGAAGGAAAATGAAATAAGATTAAGGCTTCTTTTCTTAGTTTGGTTTGGTTCGGGTCCATCGGGTTCAAGACAGGCAAACCCGAGACCCGAACCGAACAAGATCGGGTTCGAAAGAAAATGTCTGAACCGAACCGAACCGCTAAATATCCTTCGGGTTGGGTTGGGTCAATCGGGTTCACGGGTTGGGTCGGTCCCGCTTACACCCCTATATATACACACATAAGAGAGCCTTGCTTTTCGCACCCAGTTACATTTTATAAAAAGTCATTTTTAAAAATGCCCTCCAATCATTTTAATTTGGTTAATTAACTCTTTGTAGCCTCCAAAAATTATTTTTAAGGATCTAAATAATAAAAATACACTTCCAGAAATTAAATTCTTGAAAAATAACTTTCCGAAATTAATTATCCGAAGTGAGATTTTCTTTTTATAAAGTTTCAATTTTTAGATATATGTAAAAAAAATCATTTTGAACTTCTTAGAGATAAATTAGAGATGAAAAAAATTTCTTTTCTAAAAACTTAAACTTTATCATTCGCTTCCGAAAATTATTAAAAATAAAATTTTTCCGTCTCTAAAAATTATAACTTCATAATTTTTTTTAAATAAGTGCCTATTTTTAGAGACAATAATTCTTTTGTCTATATTTCGTCTTTAACAAGTTTAATTAGTGACGGAATTTTTCTATCTCTAAAAGCTGAAACTTCATAAAATAAATTTCACTTTTGAAAAATAAATTCGAAAGTGTTTCTTTTATAGAAATTAATTTTCAGAAAAAAGATAGAAAAAACAAAATGAAAAAAATGGTGGAGTGAAGTGGTCATAAAGTTGCATAAGGCGAGGTGGGGGATAAAGTAGTTTAAGAAAGATATTTTTTTCAAAAAGGGAGAGAGTTTGAATAACAAAAAGGGGTGTTAAAAGCAACTCCAATGCAAGAGGTGAGAAGCTCATTAATTAGAGTCTTGGATTCATATCTTATGAATTAAAAAAATAAAAGTCTTGTGATTAAAATAAAAATAAGGAGATGTTTGAAGAGTTTTATCTTTTTAATAGATTAACTTAACTTGACTTGTGGAGATTCAACATGATTTTTATACATTGGAAACTAAAATAAATGTTGTGCTACAAGAAAGGATCCCAACATAATTTTAGACAAATATTAAATTTCCTTAAAACAATCTCGAAATGGAGATATGCCTAAATCAAAATCTTATGAATTTCTTTTTTAAAAAAAGTTAGAACACACTTTTTAATTTTTTTAATATACTATTTATTATTGGATAAAATTCAAAGAAGTTCCATTAAATCATTTGAATCCCAGATCATATTTTAGTGGGATCCGCTTTCTATTTAATGACAATTTCATAAATTTAATCTAATAATAAAAAATATTAAAAAGATAAAATGTTGAATCACCGGATATGTGAAATCGAACCCACATCATAGATAAATTTTTTAATCCTCAAAGTACTCAATTGTAGTATTAGGAATGACAAAGGGGGTCGGTCCGCTGCATACCCGTAAAAAACAAGGCAAAGTAGGTTGGTCCACCAAACAAAGTGGACCAACATAAACAACATACCTCGTTTTAAGCAAGCAGGTGGGTAGACTCGTCTGACTCATCTAAAACGTAAAAAAATAAAATTAATTTAAAATAAATATAATACATAATAAATTTTAATTGCAATAAAATTAGAAAAAATATATTGATATTTGTTTGGTTTTACATAATATTTTTGTTCAATATTCATGAAATAATTATAATTAAATATTATAAATATTAGATTTTTGAAAAATATTAAAATTCGTGGACCATCCGACTGGCCAGCCCGCCCAACCCACCTGTTAGCCCACCGGGTTGAGCGAGACAGGTTAGAGGGACCTAACCCACCCCACAATGTTTTTGCAGGTTGGTCCGTCAGGCCCAACACACTTTACCATCCCCAATACTAGGGGTGGGAATAGGCCAGCCGGCCTGTCAGGGGCCTGCGGCCTGGCCTGTTTATGGCCTGGCCTGGCCTGGCTCGTTTATTAAAAAGGCCAGGCCAAGGCTTCTTAAAAGGCCTGTTTAGTTAAATAGGCCAGGCTTCAGGCCTATGAAAAAGCCTATTAGGCTTAACAGGCCGGCCTGTTTAATATAATAATATATAATATATTAAATTAATTATATAAATAACTATAAATATAATTAAAAAATTTATAATATAGTAAAAAATTAGAATATATTAAATAATTATATAAAAAAGTCAGCTTAAAAGGCCTGCTGACCTGCATAGGCTTATAGGCCTGTTGGCCTGTTGGTAGGCCTTGTTATAAAACAGGCTTCTAAACAGGCTTACAGGTCAGGCCAGACTTTTTCGCAGGCCAGGCCAGGCCTTACAAAAAGGCCTGTAACAGGTAACAGGCCAGGCTCAGGCTTTAGAATTATGAGTCAGGCCAGGCTCAGGCCTGCCAAAGCCTAGCCTGGCCTGGCCTGTTTCCACCCCTACCCAATACTTATTAAAAATGTAATTTAACTAAAAAATTAATATGAGACAAACAATACATGTTAGGTTTCTACATTTAATGAAATGAATATGTACTCACAAGGACTTTTACCTAGGAAAAATAAGCTAATTCTTAATAAAAGTGCTAATCATGTCATATTAAAAAAACAAAATTTTTTACTAATTTTTTTCTAACTTTATTTCTATACGTTGAATGATATACCTTTCCTTAAAAGCTTTTTTTAAAAAAACAAGCTTGATCGTGCTATAGGGGACCTTGATTGGCATTTAGCTTTTCAAAATGTTGTCACCCAGAACCTCTGCAAACTCCACTCTGACCACAACATTATCCTTCTAAAGTGTAATGGTGGCCCTGAAATTAGAGGAGTCAAACCTTTTCGCTTTGAGGCAGCTTGGGTTAGTCACCAAGATTACATGAATATTGTCAATCAAGCTTCTAGATCTAACAACGTCATGGAGTCCCTTGATGAGGTAAAAAAATGACCCAATTATGTTTAATACTAGTGTTTTTGGTCATTTGAAAAGCAGGAAGATAAAACTATAAAGAAGGATCCAGGGAATTCAGAAAAAGCTGGAAATAGTAAACATTGCAGCCTTATGTTATCTTTAAGATGATCTTAAAACATAATACAACAAAGTCTTGGAACAAGAAGAAAATCATTGGTACCAAAAGTCAAGGGAAGATAGAGTAAAATTTGGGGATTAAAATACCAAATACTTCCATACCTAAACTATCATTAGAAGGAAAATGAACAGGATTCAGAGCCTCACCTTTCCCAATGGTGAGAGATGTGATGATCCAGATATACTTCAATTGGAAGCTATTAATTTTTACAAAGATTTATTTAGCCCAACAGCACACCATGTTTCTATTTCCTTTGATACTCTGAATTATCCTATTTTATCTACTGTTGGTGTGGATAAGCTTATGCTTCCTGTTACCAAAGATGAGGTTTTTAAAGCTATCAATTCTATGAAACCATTAAAATATCCTGGACTTGATGGTTTCCAAGCTATTTTATTCAAACAATTTTGGCATATAGTGGGTGATGATCTTTGGAAATTAATTCAAAATGCTTTCAATCAAGGGTACTTTGATCCTAAAATTACTGAAACCCTTATTGTTCTTATTCCTAAAGTTGACCCTCTTAATAGCTTCAAATTAAAGATTTTAGGCCTATAAGCCTTTGCAATGTAGTCTATAAAATCCTACAAAAGTTATTGTTCAAAGAATAAGACCTTTCATTGTTGATCTTATTGGCCTTTTGCAGAGTGCCTTTATTTCTGGAAGAGGCACTTCTGAGAATGTTATTATTTTACAAGAAACACTTCATTACATGCATAAATCTAAAAAGAAAAAAAGGTGATCTAGTTTTTAAATTGGACTTAGAAAAAGCCTATGATAGGGTTGACTGGAATTTCCTAAAATAAACTCTCATTTTTTTTGGATTTCATAATTCTATTGTTAAACTTGTTATGTTTTGTGTCAGGTCCTCTTCTCTGTCCTTACTTTGGAATGGTAACAAGCTTCCTGCTTTTACCCCTACCAAAGGTCTTATACGAAGTGACCCTCTCACCTTATTTGTTTTTTATGATAATGGAAAGACTTGCTTTGAAAATCAATGAATCTGCAGAGATGGGTAATTGGCAAGCTTTAAAAAATTCTAAAAATGGTCTCGGATTTTCTCACCTTTCCTTTGCAGATGACACTTTCCTTTTTGTCAAAGGTAAGTCTTTCCAAGTAAGGGTTATGAATGATATTCTAACATCCTTTTGCCAAGCTTCAGGTTTAAAAGTCAATATTTAAAAATTTAGAGCTTTCACTTCTAAGGGTGTTTCAAGCATAAAAAGGACAAATTCACTTCCATCTCTGGCATTCGTTTTACAAATGACCTAGGTAAATACTTGGGGTTTATTGTCAAGTATGGTAAGCGTGTTAATTATGATTATAATTTCATTGTTGATAGCATCTCTAATAAACTTGCTTCTTGGAAGAAAAGTATGCTTAACAAAGCTGGGAAATTAACTCTTGTAAAATTTGTTTTAACATCCATACCTTTATATCCTATGCAAATTCAATGGCTGCCTGATATGATATGTAACAGGATTGATAGTGCGGCTAAAAAATTCCTTTGGAGTAATAATGAGGGACGGGGGTTCCACCCCATCAGCTGGAAGAAAGTTACTAAAGCCAAAAGTGAGGGTGGTTTAGCTATAGAAATCAGAATATTTCCCACCTAGGTAAATTAATTTGGGATATGATCAATGATAAAGAAAAACTTTGGGTTAAGATTTTACATGATAGATATGATATCCGTGATTCTTATCTCTTCAGCCCTACCAAAACAGGGTCCCATGTCTGGCATTCTATGTCCAGAGCAAAAGATAAAATTAAGCCTGGGTATGAGTTTCACATAGGAAACGGATTAAGTTTCTTCTTCTATGAACATTGGTTGAATGGGGAAAGACTTTGTGATTTGGTTGATTATGTTAATTTCCAAGACATTAATCTAAATATCAAAGATATGTGGCAAGAGGACCATTGGAAACTAGATCAAATTGCTACTATTATTTCGGATGATGTCAAATCAATTATTCAGCAAAAAGTGATTCATCTTAATGATCATATCAACTATAACCTAATTTGGCATTCATCTCCTAATGGTAAATATACAGTAGCGGTAGGGTATAATTGGTTTAATCGACAAGATATTCTAACTATTCAGCAAGAAACTAAATGGAATTGGATCTGGAAACTTACCATTCTAGAGAAATCAAATTCTTCATTTGGCAGCTTTGGCACCAAGCTCTTCTAGTGAGCAGTTTTGGAGTTGTTTTATTGTTGAATTTCAATAATATCAACCCTAAATATTCGAGAAAGTTTTTTTTGGAAAATAAAATATTTATTGCACCCTTATATTTTTAACATAATATAATTTTTTTTAAAAAAAATCTATTTAAAATTTCTTAAAATTAGCCTATCATTTATTATCAACTAATGCACTAACCCATTAGGGCCTTGGATACCAAAATTAAAACAAACAGGGTTTCGTTAATATCAACACTTATGACTAATGTTAAGAATATAAAAGAGTGCAAAATTTATAGGGTAATGCTAACAAATACCCTTACATAACTGTCAAAATGAGCTGTAACGTCCTAATTTCTAAATTCAGAAATAATGTCTGTTCGGAACACTATTTCCAAACTCGTGAAATTAATTCGTCAATTTCGCGTATCAAAATAAAACATAGTCGCTTGAGTAACCCAACAATTATTAAAGCTCCAACATTACATACATAAGCTCAAGAAAGTCAACACAAGGTTGCCATCAGGGTTCTAATCCAAAGTATTAAGGTAGCTTGATAATTCCTAAGAACATCCTAACAAATAACAACAGTGGTCCTAAGCAAGGTCAAATACATCAATGTAACTAAACACTATACTACTATCCTTCACGAGTTCTTTACTGCTCGTCGTAATCCTGAGGAGTATCCTGCACCACTGAAATATTGTTCCCATGGAATGGGGTGAGACCAACGTCCCAGTGAGCGTGACAAGTGTGTGCAGTGTGGGGAGACAACCAAGAACCACCACAAAGATACATATTTATTCAAAGCATCATAAATAAAAGCAATTAAACGTGATTCATCATCTTTAAATCAATGATTATGATGCAATGCATGACTGTGAGGTGTTGTTACCCGACACCCGGGGTCTTTTCTCTGTAACGTGACTGTGATAAGCGCTCGGCCATGTAACCAAGGACCGTCATCCAGGGCTACCTATGATTAAATCTTAAATATTATTTCAAATCATAATTCATTCTGTGATTGGGGACCCCATCTCCCTCTTGGCCAGGAGTTTGATGTGGTTACCCCGTCTTTCTTAAATAATTTGCCCGAAGGCCTATGATGGTCAATGACCCTATGATAGCCCGAAGGCTCTGTGATGGCTATAAGCCCTGTGATAATTAAATTCATAATTCATGACTGTGATGGCCAAAGGCCCATGATTTCATAAATATATGCTCAAATTCATAACACTTATAGTTAATCACCTCTTCTACCCTATGGTTTGTAAAAACATCACACTCATCCATCAACACATTAACATTCCCTAGGTTCATCTAAACAAATTCATCATATTTCAGTGAAGGAAGGGGATAATAAGATGGGGGATCATGCTTAGACAACAACAATAGCAAACAAGTGAGAATCACACCCACCTGAAAGTCGAAAAATGAAGAACGAACGGAGAGTAGATAGCGTTGAAGGAGGAAAGATTGATGAAAGATTCGTTCTTGGAGCGTAGGAATCGTTCTTGATCGTCCCAGGGGTGTTCTCTCACTAGAACCTCTCTTTCTCTCTCTAAAAGTGCGAAGAAAAGGATGAGATAATGAGTGAAAACTAACTGGGTTCGAAACTTAAAAGTGCAGTAACCGTTTTTTTCGCTCAAGCGAATTTAATTCGCTTGAGCGAATGGTTTGAATTCACGCTCCCCTTTGAAATTCGCTTGAGCGAAAATACTTTCGCATGAGCGAATTTCGTCGAGAGAGCACTCTAAAACCCCCCTTTTTCGCTTAAGCGAATTTCCTGATAGTTGAAACCTTATTTTGCCTCTTAAGCTTTTCCTTATCCATCTACATTCAAATTTAAATCCAAATCTTAATGTTAATTATTATCCTAACTGATTTTTACTTTCTTATCTCTACTTTTTGTGAATCATTCCTATTTTGAAATATGATCCTAAATTAAAATGCTAAAACATATCTCTTTCCTGAGGTTATCCCAATCGATTTTGATATTATTATATTCATATTAATAATATAATAACTACTATATTTACAATAATTAATGTTATTTGAAACCTTAATAATATGATTTATCTTCTACTAATTTTATTATTATCTTGCTATAATCATAACAATTATTATATCTTCTAAAATCCAATCCTATATCTCTCTCTTAGTATCCATATTATCGTATCATTATTATATCATTAATATTAATATTATTTTATTAATATTTACCGTTATTATTATAAAAATTCTCTTTTTATAACCAATATTATCGAAATACAGTTATAAATATCTTTATTTTATTATTATTATTATTATTATTTTTATTATAATTCTAGATTTCTAAATTTTTGGGATGTTACAATTCTACCCCCCTTAAAAAAATTTTGTCCTCAAAATTTGACTTACTATTCTCTTAAACTTAAGTCTATGACACTATGTATTGGTAACCTATAGCTTTGGGTTGGATATCACGTTTCTATTGATAATAATTGTAAACTAACTATTCGAAGTCTAGAATAAATTATATTCCTAAACCAAATCCATTGAATCATTCACCACATTCATCATAACCTAAAAATGCAAGTTTCCTTCCTAAACTTAAGCTCTATGTCTTCAACTGTAATTTTCTGAATATTTTTCTTATGATCAAAGACCTAGGTAACTATTAAATAATTAATTTCGCACTTTCAAGGATTATGGCCTAAATAACGATAAACGTGTGAGCCTTTAACTTGTGATGATATCTTAATTATAAAACTATCTAAACTGTAAAATATCCTTATCGAGATCCACCTAGATCCAATGATCAAATCAACAACTCTTAACTATATATATACATAATTACTCAAATTCTAACAAGCTCAAGATTAGATCTTTATCTTTAAACCTTTTCACTATAAACATAAAATTATCATATCCCTATCACCCAAAACCATCAAATTAAAAGAAATCTCTATCTCTAAAAGATAAAATCTCTACCCCTTAAATCATACAATATCAAATCTTCATTCTTAAAACTATCAATTAAAAATTAAATCTCTATATCTAACTTGTAAAAACAAGCTTAACAGATTTCCTCAAATAAAAGATCACTTAAAAATTTGTGCAAAGCATTGTCCATCTTCCTAGGTTATAATAATTTATCTTTATTATTAATCTAGAAAGATTTCTATATTTGAAAATAATTCAATTTCTTATAAGATTTTTCCTAATATCCTTCATCAATTGAATACAATTCCAGACCTATATAATTTTATCCTAATATCTAAAGATTCACTTATAGTTCTCATTCCATCTATTTCCCAGTTTTAATTAGCTGTGAAGATTTGTACACTTAAACTGTTTTTATTTCTAAGGGTTTATTTCTTTTATTTCCCCGTTAACTAATATAATTCTTATTTAACATTCTATATTTCACGATAGTGATTATACTATGCTTATTAACTAATAAAATACTTATTTATTTATTTTTTTAAATTTAGATATTGTTATAATTTCAAGTAAATAAATAGTATAAAGATTCTAGTAGAAAATTCCTAATATTGAATTATATAAACTTTGTAAAGTTATTCTTAATTTTCTAGTTTCATATCATCATTATTTTTATTCTTGAACAATCTTTATCCACCTTCACAATTTTTTTTTATGGGGTAAGATATATTTTAAAATACTATGATCTCTCTCTAATAATTATCTATCTTGTGTTATCATAAAAATTCCTATTTTCCTCTAACAATCCCTAAAATATATAGGGGATAATAGATACTATTTCCTTATGAAAACATTATTACAATCACAAATATGTATATATCAATTATAGTCACAAGGAGTTTACTATTAACAAATAAAATTAGTCACAATAATTTACATGATCCATAAAAACTAAATAACATTTATCTTAAAAATAAAATTCACACTATCATAAATAGAAAAATTATTTTTAATGCATCACCACACGGATAATATCTGATTTCATCTAAGCTATATGTCCTCACTCATTCCCGACTTTATTTACTTCTAACAAGCCTTATCTCATTTTACAAATATTTTATTCATCTTACAACATCTATTTCATCTCAACCCTCTAACGCTATAAAGTAGTTTATTAGTTGCTATTATCACTACCTTTATCGAAGTCTTAGCTATACTTCATAGATTTCTAGCTTCCCCAAAAAAAATTAAACTCATAAGATAATCCAATCTTAGAATCCTCCAATTTAAATCTAAATAAGTCCTAACATTCCTTCTTTTTAACAAATCCCATTCTTGAAAACATTTTACTTTAAATTTAAATAAGACCTTATTTGGGAATCTAAATTCAAAAGTAAACAATTATTATCTATAAATATCCTAATTTACAAAAATCTAAATTCACCATCAACCAAAGTCTCCTCATTCTTTCAACTCATCTTGTAACTACAAATAGAATCTAAACTAATATAAACCCAAATTAAGTTGACCATTTAATCCAAATCTAACTAAATCTTAACAAAATTTCAAAATCACATCCTAATATTAAAACTCGACATCAAGGAGATACATATCTTTCCATATCACATAACCTAATGAAATTCTAATCCTCAGTTTCAAATTCATATTATGCAGATTGTCCTAATTTAGATAAATCTTAATCCAATAAATTCAAATTCAGTTAGGTAAATCGAACACTCCTTCCTACTCGAGTGAATTACGTCACCAAGGTGCAACTATCAACAACCATCAACATCAACATCAACATCAACATCGACATACACTAACAGGGATTTAATGAAAGGAAACAAGAATGTGATATAAATGTACTATAATTACATCTAATGACCCATTAGGGATTCTAGGAGTACTAGTCTAATATCTTAGGGGACAAAGGATTACACTTGCTTTTTGCATAATAAACCAAATTACTGTTCATAAGGCTTAAAGAATCTAATCACCATCAAATTAAAAATCACTGAACACCGAATTAGATATCTAATTGGATCAATAGAATGACTAGGTAACTAATAATGAGATTGGAATCGAAATAGTAGTTCAACACCAACATACACCAATAGGGGAAAAAGGAAAGAAGGCAAGAATATGAGATTAAAGGCCCTAATTCAATTCATCAAATTATCTTTAAGATTACACCTACTCGAGTGTAAACACTTAACCAAGAGCTAGTGTTATTCCCCCTTCACTAATGGCGTTAGGTTCCTCTAACCTCCCATGAGTCCTACACTTCTTTGCTAACCTCTACCTGTCATGGAAAAACTCCAATCCTAGAAATTTATCATCACCTCCACATGCAAGACAACAATGTAAACAAACAGACATATTCGTCAATTATTCAAGCAAAATAAGCATCATGATTATTCAAGCAAAAACAAGCATCATGATTAATCAAAACAAGTCACACACTCAAGGTGTAACCACAAGCAACCAGCACCATCCTCCCTTACTAGGGAGCCTACTCATGTTCCCTCTAAACCTCTCTAAAAAACTTCTGCTTTACCTTTCTTTTCCTTCTCAGTGTGCCTCATGTCCACTAGGAACTAAGAGCGATATTCTATAAGATTTCTAAGGTGGAAGTCTTACTCTCGAAAATGGACCTATGTCATTCTCCCTCCATCTAACAAGTGGGTGGCTCTAACCTTGTTAGAGAAGTGTCCCAACTCCCTTAAAGAGGTATCATGTTCACGTCACTAACCATAATCCCGTGTACAACGCATCCAATAGAGGGGTGATCAGTCCCTCTATTGGATACAAGGGCAACTAACTTAGCCACAGTCCAATTGGATTGAACTGCTCTGATACCAAAATGTAACGTCCTAATTTCTAAATTCAGAAATAATGCATGTTGGGAGCACTATTTCCAAACTCGTGAAATTAACTCGTCAATTTCGCGTATCAAAATAAAACATAGTCGCTTGAGTAACCCAACAATTACTAAAGCTCCAACATTACATACATAAGCTCAAGAAAGTCAACACAAGGTTGCCATCAGGGTTCTAATCCAAAGTATTAAGGTAGCATGATAATTCCTAAGAATATCCTAACAAATAACAACAGTGGTCCTAAGCAAGGTCAAATACATCAATGTAACTAAACACTATACTACTATCCTTCACGAGTTCTTTACTGCTCGTCGTAATCATGAGGAGTATCTTGCATCACTGAAATATTGTTCCCATGGAATGGGGTGGGACCAACGTCCCAGTGAGCGTGACAAGTGTGTGCAGTGTGGGGAGACAACCAAGAACCACCACAAAGATGCATATTTATTCAAAGCATCATAAATAAAAGTAATTAAACGTGATTCATCATCTTTAAATCAATGATTATGATGCAATGCATGACTGAGGTGTTGTTACCCGACACCCGGGGTCTTTTCTCTGTAACGTGATTGTGATGAGCGCTCAGCCATGTAACCAAGGACCGTCGTCCAAGGCTACCTATGATTAAATCTTAAATATTATTTCAAATCATAGGGACCCCATCTCCCTCTTGGCCAGGAGTTTGATGTGGTTACCCCGTCTTTCTTAAATAATTTGCCCGAAGGCCTGTGACGGTCAATGACCCTATGATAGCCCGAAGGCTCTGTGATGACTATAAGCCCTGTGATAATTAAATTCATAATTCATGACTGTGATGGCCAAAGGCCCATGATTTCATAAATATATGCTCAAATTCATAACACTTATAGTTAATCACCTCTTCTACCCTATGGTTTGTAAAATTATCACACTCATCCATCAACACATTAACATTCCCCAGGGGTATTCTCTCACTAGAACCTCTCTTTCTCTCTCTAAAAGTGCGAAGAAAAGGATGAGATAATGAGTGAAAACTGACTGGGTTCGAAACTTAAAAGTGCAGTAACCGTTTTTTTTCGCTCAAGCGAATGGTTTGAATTCACGTTTCCCTTTGAAATTCGCTTGAGCGAAAATACTTTCGCTTGAGCGAATTTCGTCCAGAGAGCTCTCTAAACCCCCCCTTTTTCGCTGAAGCGAATTTCCTGATAGCTGAAACCTTATTTTGCCTCTTAAGCTTTTCCTTATCCATTTACATTCAAATTTAAATCCAAATCTTAATGTTAATTATTATCCTAACTGATTTTTACTTTCTTATCTCTACTTTTTGTGAATCATTCCTATTTTGAAATATGATCCTAAATTAAAATGCTAAAACATATCTCTTTCCTGAGGTTATCCCAATCGATTCTGATATTATTATATTCATATTAATAATATAATAACTACTATATTTACAATAATTAAGGTTATTTGAAACCTTAATAATACGATTTATCTTCTACTAATTTTATTATTATCTTGCTATAATCATAACAATTATTATATCTTTTAAAATCCAATCCTATATCTCTCTCTTAGTATCCATATTATCGTATCATTATTATATCATTAACATTAATATTATTTTATTGATAGTTACCGTTATTATTATAAAAATTCTCTTTTTATAACCAATATTATCGAAATACAGTTATAAATATCTTTATTTTATTATCATTATTATTTTTATTATAATTCTAGATTTCTAAATTTTTGGGATGTTACATGAGCCATTCGAATTGACTCACTTTTTTGGTGAGACAAAAAAATACCAACTTAGCTCATCTACTGCTGATTAGTGGGTTATACGTGCTGCTTCACCTAATGAATAATAAAAAAACTATAAAAATCAAATTTTTAAAAAATAGAAAAAATGAAAATGCCCCGTATCGAGAGTAAAAGTGTCTTTCACTTAAGAGTAATTGTATTTGTACAACAAGTATATACAACAACATCCTACAACTATGTGAGAGAAAGAAAGAAAAGAAAGAGAAGTATGAGAGGTGATAGGTGATATGATGAAAAGAGATAGTGTGTTGTATGAGTTGTTGTGTGAATTGGTTGTATAAAACATATATCTCTTCACGAGATAACATATTCATACAACAAAAAAAATACAACTCATACAACACATTTTTTCTCTCTATATATCTCTCTCCATCACATTCCATGTTTATCTATCTTTTTCCTCTTTTATCTCTATATCTCTCTATGTTGTATACGTTGTTATTGTAAAAACAACACTTCTCTTTAAAAAAAATTGTGAGAGAATACTGATTGGATAAGGATGGATACCATCCTAATGGGTTCCTCAATAAGCAAAGGGTAAAAGGGTCTTTCACTTTATCTATTTTTTTTTAATTCACATAACTTATAATTCAAGATTTAGACAATGTTAACAAGTGATCTAAAGATAAGAAATTAATAAATATAGAAGGCTAGTTTTTTTTTTTTTAGAAATTATCACATTAATTACCTTTATAATATTAAATATTATACATTTTAATCATTTTTACTTTTTAAAAATGCATTTCCTTGAAAAGTCCATAAGCATTTAATTATATATGTTGTGTTAGTTGGTAGTACTTATCTAATAAACTAGCACTAGAAGTCGTGTCTTGTCTTTTTTATTTAAATATACAAGTATCCTTTAAAAGATAATATTGTTTAAGTCGGGAACAATTATAGTGAGACTAGCTCTCCCAATGATAATTTTTTATCAGTTGATAGCCAAAAATTAATTAATATTATTTTTTTTCGAGGTGCAGAGATCACCAAAATGAACTGCCTCTTGCAATAAAGTTTTTTTCATACATGCATACCGTTAGAGATTAAACCCCTGTCAAGATGCTTAAGATACCCAATTATTTGCAAAGTGTGTCAAACATTGTTGGTAAGTAACGAATTAATTACCTTCAGCGAAATCTCTTTGCGATGAAATAGAATGACATGCTGTTTTTGTTTTCTTTCTTTCCTCAAGTATAAAAAAAAAATGAATGACATGCATGTTGGCGTTATAACAATTAATACTACCTCAATTCCTATTTAATTGTTTATTTTTTTTTTAAAAAATGCGTTCTTATTTAACTATCCATTTATAAACTTAATGTAATAATAATTATATTTTTATTTATTTTACTCTTATATTAATAAATGACTCACTATATATTAAAAATTAATAAGATCTAACAATACCAAGAGAGATAAAGAGTTCCATAAAAATAAAAATAAAAATTAAATTTCTTAATATGTGTAGTTAAATAGTTAAATAGGAACCAACATAGCAAATTACGTACTAGAAATGAAATGATGCACTGACCATTGCTAGCTTTAGTTATGCTATCATTATAATTGAACGATTCTTTTTCGAAAATAATGAGGCCCAAAGGCCAAAACAAAAAACTTAAATAACTACTTTATGAGGGAATGTAATTCCCCTAAGATCATTCCAAAGAATGCCAGGAGGAGGATTATGAAAGACATGTAATCCTAAATATAAACTATGGCCTAAATTTGCTAACCAGTCAGCAATTTGATTACCCTCCCTGAATCCATGTGAGAAGACAACTGCACATTCTTCATTACTCAGACGATGAATCTCCCTCAGAATGGTTCTGAAGTCTAGAAATGGTAACTCCTATATATATATTTAGGATTTTAAAAAATATTTAATTTCTATGATATAAAAAATAAAAATAAACTTTCTGTCAAAAAAATAAAAATAAAAATAAATTCGATATTTATTTTTTATGTAATTAAAAAAATATTTAATAAAATGTGATAAATACTTCTTAACTAATATATATTCTTAAAATACTCATTATCATATTCTAAATTTATTAGTAAAATAACTGAAATGATCTCTCTCGCTATATATAATTGTCCATAAATATAATATCATCAAATGCATTTCATCCCACATTATCACGAGATGTAATCCGAGTCTATTTTTAAACAACAAAAAATTTATGCTCATCTACAAATTAACAATGCATACACAACATAACTTCAACACCCATTGAGTGAAAGAGGTCAATAATCACGCTCAATAGAAGAAGACCTTGGACCAGTTCACTTGGGACGACAGGGACACTGAGAGCTGCAAAATATCACAATTATCAAATTTTTTATGTTAAATATTACTATCTCATTTCTTATTTGGCTATCCATTTTTTTTAAAAAATCATTTTTTATGTTAAATATTAAAAACTCAATCATGGGCGTAATCAAGAGGGGCTGACAGGGCCACGACCCCCATAAAATTATATAGATCTCACATAAAATATTTTATTAACCATTAATCTGACCCCCCAAAATATTCTATAAATTTTATAGTATTACCTCTTTATAATTCTTTCACTACTAATTTTATAATTTTTTAAATTTTTTTTCCTTTTTTTTTATTATTGAAGGGGCCAAAGACCCAAGAAAAAACAATTACACAACTAGCACTTACCTAGGAAAAACAACACCCTGAATATCACTCTCAAGGAATTAATTATTTGAATTATTTATATTAATTATTTATATATTCTTTATATTAATTATTTTTCCTTATTTAGAGATTATAAGGTTTCATTCAAAATTAAAGAATATTATTGTGTTTTATTTGAATGTGATTTTTAGAGCTGCATGATAAAAAATAAAAATCTTACAAGAATAAAAAGGAATTTTCTTTGATTTGATTTGAATTTTACTCTTAGGATTAGATAATAAAATAAAAAAAGATGTTTTAATATTTTAGTTTTTTAAAAAATTATGCAACTTCCAAATTTACCCTTATTGTAAGTCTTTTTTTTATACCCTTTTTATAGGTCAAACTTTGTATTCCCCACATTAACTAACCTAAAAATTATAAATGTTCAATAATTATGAGGGGTAAAGATGAAAAAAAGATAATAAATACATATAAAAATTATAAAAAGTTTTAGAAAAATGACTAAATAAAATCATTAAAAGAATCTTGTAAAAATGACTCAATAGAATATTTTATTTGAGCCCCCAATGAAATAATCATGGCTACGCCCCTGTACTCAAAGCAATAATAGTTACACATCTCTCCATTTTACCATTATGCTAATAAATGATGACCCACTATTGAAAATTAATAAGACCCGATAGTAACAAATTAAAAGAGATAAAAGGTAAAATAGAAAATTTAAAATTTATTTCCATGAAAATAAAAGTAATAATTAGATTTTTTAATATGTATTTTTTTTTTCTGTAAATGGAGAATTAAATAAGAATGACTTAGTAATAATAGAGTCTTTGTAAGGCTCAGTTTTGATCGATATTAATGTTAGAGGTCATATCCTCCGGCCACCTTCTCCCATATTTTTTCACTCAAGTGTTTACATGCATGCACCTCCATATATTATTGTAACTCTTAATAAATGAAGTGTCAAATTTCTTGAAGCATGTGGATTTCTCTCTCCCTTTCCCCCTTTTAAGTGTGGGCTCGGTGAGGATATATAGAACAGTCCATGACAAGATGGGTTGTTCAGGATCCAAAGACAAAATAGATCCATGCTATTCCCTTATATGTGTATATCTGAGATTGCTGGATTGAGACCATATTGTGACATTTTTTTTTGCATCTAGGACATAATTAAGACTCGTTTCTTTCTCGCACTCGCTACAAGACATGTTTTTCCTAATTTATACGAGAACTCTTATACGCAATGTTTTAAAAATCGGACCGATAATTGAACCGGGCACTGGTTTATAGTTCAATGGTCGAACCGGTTTTAATTAAATATTTTTTTATTTTATATAATATTTTAAATAATAAAATAATACAGAATTATAAGAAATTAAGATATATAAAGCTGTAAATCAGTATAAATAACCTTATTATAAGGTTTATAAAACAAAAAAATTAATAATAATTAGTAAAATAATATATATCTATGTGTAACTCTTAAATATATGTCTTTATTTATTTTAAAAATATTTTAGATTAAATAAAAAAATAAATAAAAAAAATTGAATTTTTTTGAAATGGATCGGTTCAACCAGTTTTCTGACATCAGTTTTATACCGATTTTCATCGATTTTTTATTGGTTCTTGACCGGTTCTCACCGGTTCTAAGCTCATCCGATTTTTTTGGGTTAAACGACCGGTCACCAGGCTGGTTCCCGGTCGGACCGGTCGAATCGGCCGGTCCGGTCCGGTATTCATATCATTGCTTATACGTATTAAAATCATGAGTATAATTTTTTATGGATAGAACATAATAAATTCAGCAATATATCATATCATATAAGTATATGATTTGAAATAAAATCACTATATCAATAAAAAAATCACTATGGCCCTCATTTATTTATTGTACACGAAAAATCTATTCTAACAAATATCAATATACACTGTTCTAAAAATTGTTGTATGCAAACTGTAACGTCCTAATTTTTCAACTCAAGAATAATATCCGTTAGAAACATTATTCCGAATTCCTGATATTATTTCGCGCATTTCGTGTATCGACATACAAATCACGCAACGCTTAAGCAATCTAACGTTTGCTTAGGCTTCCACGAAAATCATACATCATTATTTTCCATATTAATTCCTAATTAAGAACCTAGGGGACGAACCTACACTTTGAGTGTATGACTCATAAAACTCCTACCGGAAATCCGGCAGAGTTTCCCCTGAAAATTGGATATTTCCCAATTTTGCAACTTAGCTTGAAACTCAGAAAAATACCAGTATAGTTTATAATATCACCATGTAGTAACAAACTACAATAAGGCCTCCATGGCCAAACCAAAATTAATACATTAATACATCAATAAACTTCAAATTCACAATTACAATCCCTGACATTTATTTCAATTGAGTTCTCTACTCTTCCGCCATCAACCTGTACAAAGACCTGCACAACTGAAAGTAATTCCCGCAACGTGGGATGAGACTACGTCCCAGTGAGTGAGATAACAATGTGTGCGGTGTGGGGAGGCAAAGCACAAGATATAAAACAATATAACATCACTTGAAAAATTAAGAAAAACATTCATAATGACAATTAGAGACATGTAATGTTAGTCATCCAATGACAATCATAATGCAGGGTCAGTCATGAAGTGTTTTATCCAACACCCAAGGGGTCTTTCCACTTATCTGTGAGGCTAGACTGAGCTCAGACTAACAAAGACCGTCGTCCCTGAAGGCCATAAGACCTTAACCCATTAACTGTGATAGATTCAAACAAGAATTTATTTCTTTTCACATGAGTCAATGGACTGAAGACAAAGTCTTGAAGCATGAGTCCATGGACCAAAATCTTGCTTAATTAACATGAGTCGAAGGACCGGAGACAAAGTCTCAAAAACATAAGTCCAGGGACCAAAACATGATTATTTACAAGAGGTTTAAAGAACCAAAACCATTTCCATGAGGTCCAAAGACCCAAATCATTTTCCTTTACCATTATCATGAGGTCAAAGACCCAAAACATTTCCTTTTCCATTTTCATGAGGTCAAAGACCCAAAATATTTTCCATGAACATGGTGGGGGTTAGGAACATGTACAAACCTTCATTCAATGCATAAAACATGACAATAAGCATGAACATAAGCAATTATAGGCACAATCAACATCCTAAACCTCCAATTTCATGAAACCCCCAAATCCTCTAACCTAGGGTTTGAGCCAAAAATCATACATTCATATAAACCTAACAATCAACCCTAGATTTTGCATAATCTAAACATAATCATCAAGAATAGAAAGGGGAGGAAGAATGGGGAGCATGCATAAGAGAAAAACCAAGAGAAAGTGAGTGAAACCACACTCACCTCAAAAGGGCAACAATGAAGGAAGAGGAGGAAGAAGATGGTGGAGGAATGGTGGAAATCCAAGCTAGGAAAATGGTGGGAGAGCTTCTACCCAAGCCTTCTCCTCCTTTCTCTCACCTTCTCTCACTAAAACCCTCCCTCTCACTTTAAAAGGCACCCAAGAACGGAAGAAATGAGGGGAAGAAGAGGAAAATCGCGTTTTTTAAAACGCCTCTGATGTGCGCGCGCTGGAGCGCACTTTTAGTGTGCTGGGGCGTGCTCCAGCGCACTCTGCGCGCTGTGGCGCGTAAACTTGCTATTTGGAGGTGCAAACGAGCTTGGAATACTATCATATAGCATATCAAATTGAAGCCCCGGAAATAAGTTTTCTAATGAAAGTGGAATCACCTTAATTGGACACCCTTAGCTCTAGATATTTGTGAATTAGTGCACCAAGGTCATTAGGCCTAACTCCCAAAATTAAGCGATAACCTCGGTTTGTGCCCCTCTTGGTTCCAATTCATTTTCCTCCTTCTCAAACCTAATTCCTCTCCATGAAAACCTTAAATCTAACTTAGTTCTTCTCATTCAAACCTTTCCCCACTCTAATTCTTAACAAATTCATTCCCTTGACCACAAAGCTTATTCTTCCGCATTAATGGCTAAGATCTAGGGTGTTGCTCTTCTCCTGAACTCTTTCTCTTAATCCTTCCTTTCAACTTATTTTTTCTTTAACCAAACTCATTTCCTCACTCCTAAACCTTTATATTTCTATCCGATTCCAGGTGCGGTTCCTTCTAACTCGTTCTACAACTTAATTGACTTAGCTCTCGGTCCCTACTCTAAACTCTTTTAAAACCCGTGGTTCTTAATGAATTCCTTAATTCCTTGTCTGAAATCACACTTAGTTTCTGAATTCTCTTCCTACTTTTAACTCCCCTCTTTTTGTTGGGTTTACCATTTAAGGCTTCTCTTATGTTTCCTAGGTCCCGATTTCCTGGATGTTACGCAAACCTTTCTTGAAATTGTATAGGCACACCCCATAAAATTAATTTTTTAATTTTTTCAAAATGCTCCTCTTATCAAGTAGTCAACATTTTATAATTATTTTCCGTAAAAAAAATATATATTTTATAATTATTTTGTCTAGGAGAACAAATTTTTTCTTTCTTTTTTTATTTGGTATGATGGGTGCGTATAGGACAGTTTTAATTTAAATTAATTAGTAGTACTCTTTCATTTACAATAAGTTAGCCCCTCTATTCCCATGTATAAGACAAAGCATATAAATCTAGAAGTATTTATTATTTGTTTTCTCATCTTTGCCCTTATTGACCATTAAAGATTTTAAGGTAACACAATTACTATGGTAGTGAAGTTTAATTTTAAATAGGAGTAAACTTGTAATCTTATAAAATAATTTCTTAAAAATCAACGTATTAATTACTTTTCTTAACATGTGTGTTTTTGTCTTAATTGTCTTATAAATAGTACTGACCGGGGGTATAATTTATTAATTAAGACATAAATCTACATGCCTTGATCTAAATGGAACTACAATATAAGAAAGGTAACCAAATAGCATTCACAAATCAGAGGTTTTTTTTACCAATATGTATTCCTATTAAAATTGGGATTAGCTATTTCAATTGAGATTTTTTTATAAAAGAAGACTCAAACCCAAGCTTACCTAAAAGCCTATTTGTTTTTCAGTTAAGAGTCTTCCGGAATCTGGAATTACATTTGAGTAAAAGTAATAACTGCTTCATTTCGATAGAAGTAGATTGCAACCTTACCAACTACAAAACAAACTAGCACTTAAAAGAATCGGACATTATGGCAAAATGCAACAAGAATAATGAAGTTAATACGAAGTGCTACAGAATATATTTTAAGGAACAAAACTCAAATTAAATTGGCATAAATTAGTAGCCGCAGCCTCTGATGAGTGATCACTATTTTTTTCCTTCAACCCTCTCAAAGCAGCCAGCCTGTACGTTACTGCTGTGCTGTGCTGTGCTGCCTCCTATCTACACTAGCCGTACGTAGTTCCTCCCACACACACGCTTCGATCTTTTCTTTTTGTTTCTCTCGCTTGTTTGATAAATTTAACCAATTCTACTAGTATATATCTAATGTAAAATCTGTTTGATTTTACAAGCCCCCGTTCTCTTTTAATTTGTTTGAAATTTGAACTTAATATTATGACATGTTTGATTTAGCGTTAAAATATGATAAACTCACTCTAACGTTAGAAATAACTGCGTTGAGAAATTTAAATTTGAGTTTGATCAGTTTTAATGCCAAGTGAATAAGACACTTAGTTTTGTACATATATGCTCAGTTTAGTTCCAATTTTTGTATTTTTGTTTTTCGGTCTTAATTAGGGTCAGTTAACCTAGCTACTTCCCCCCCAGTAATTAAGCAGATCGATTTGGTTTGCTACGCTAGATCGATGGATACGTACGTACGTTGTGATCATTGGGTCAATGATAATTAAACTGAATTATATAGAAACGAGAAACTTTAAATTATATTGTCATTATCATACTTAAAAAATATAGTATGAGGAGTTCAGAGTAAGCCGTAATTAAGTAATGCTTTTGCTTGTATAAAACATATATTCTTTACTTTAAATGAAAAATCAAACGAAATATCTTATCTAATTAGTATATTGCGCTGGCTTCTCTATTCCTCTGTCTCACAAATTTATCACATGTTATGATGTTATTAGACATATAAAGAGATGTCACTCTGATTTATATATATAACAGTAATTACTTAAAAAAGTTTTTTACTACTGATCTTGGAGCATTCAAATTCAGTGAATGTACGTACTTGTATATCATATATAATATATATGCATCAGCAGTGGCAGTTGAAAATTTTGGTAGTGTTATTAATATTACAACTTTGATATATTCATATCATAATTAATCTCCACACGCTATCTCTACCTAACGCACACAAATATTGTGTGTAGGGGTAGGGTAAAAATCCTTTTTTTAATAATCAAAGTATATCTCATGAACAAGTAATTGTAAAATTACATACATACTGTGATAAATAATCCTAAAGAATGCAAATTATTTGGCAATTAATTACCAATTCTTAATTTCTGGTCTTCATCATCTCCTTTCCTTTCAAGTTTGTACAGACAGATAGATAACAACTATGTGAAAGCTGCAATTTGAAACCATGAATACACAAATTACAAACTTACACATGATACATACATAGATAATAAACAATTAAAACATCAGAACTTACAAAGTTTTCATAATGGATAATTACTGAACTCAACCATTTGACATGAATATAATATTAAACAACAAATGTCAATGTACTTGGCACTAAAACATGAGTCCTCATACTCTATATATATAGTTAAACACTTGACCTAGACTTACACCTTGTGATTTAATTTCCCAATGAGCCATTAAACTTGCTAGTGCATGCCTAATTAATTAATTATATAATCACCCTTTCACACCCTAGCTTGTTTATTATTGTTTTTCCCCACAAGTTTCCTTTTCACTACCTCAGAACTCAAAACCTGATCTGATGCATTAGAATACTTGAAATGAGTCAAATGTCATCATCATCTGTCAGCTTAAGTCCCAAACACCAAGGCTTGGTTTTAGCACTACCACCACACTCCACTGTCCTTCTCAGAGAGATGCTGATCTCATTCCATATTTGCTTACACTCATCTGCATTCCTATCAAACCCCAAACACACCATTTTTTCTGCTATTTCACCCCAAATTTCATTCTCCAAATACCCATTTTCTCTGACTCGCTGTTCAAAACCAGTCCTTAATTGTATCAAATTTGAAATCTCCATCTCTGTCCATCTATGATCCACACCTTCACTGCAGGGATACTCATTATTAACATCATTTATTGCCTCCTGTACTGATCTCTTGTTCTTATTATTTGTTGGTTCTTCAACCATACCTTCAAGCTCTATCCCAATGTGTTTCTTTACAACTTCTACCAATGCAGCATCTCTTGCTTCAACCCATGCTTTCTCTTTAGCCCAAAGTTGATGCACTTCTTGGTCAAACCTCATTGACTCTTTTTTCTTCCTCTCTTCCTCTTTAGATGCCATTTCTTTCTCTCTTTGTTCAACAACACTCAACATTCTCTCCATCCAAGCATCTTGAGTCTCTATGATCTTCCTCATGTGAGAATCCACAATCTCCTCCACTTTAGCCCTCCAGCTTTTTCTCACCCTCCTATGACTACTACTTTGTCTCTGGTCTAAGTCTAACCCTTTCTGCTTATCCCTTGACTGTTTCATCATGTATGCAATAGCTGAAAGATCCTCATCATTGTTCTCAGATGAAGATGTCTCAAATTCAGATGAATTTGAGAAACTCAGGCTCTCTGAACACTTGAGGTTGTTATTATTATTATGAAAGTCACCACCATTATTGTCATGGTTAGTTGTGAAACTTGGAGTTTGAACACCAACAGTAGTGTTTCCAGCACCATGATGATGATGGGTTTTATCTGAAGTTGAAGCATGAGCACTGCTTGCTGCTTCTCCACATATTGCTTCAAGCTGCCTAAAGAATCTGTAATGCTTTCCATCTTGTCTACTAGCTTTACCTTCCTTAGTCTTCTTGTAATACTTGTACAAATTCTCAAACTTCTCTTTGCATTTCTTTCCACTTCTTTGGTACCCAAATTCCTCAGCCATTATCCTAATTAAACATGTAAATCACACAAATTAAATTACCACATCAATCACAAAACCCTTTTCCCCCTTTGGAGTAAGAAAAATAGGAAGATATATATCTCCTTGTAATTTGAAACATTGGGGTAAAATATCGTACTAATTAATTAATAAAGCACAGCACCACATAAGAATTTCTGTTTTTTTTTTTTTTTAAACCATGTGATAGATATTTATAGAATAGTCTTATTTTATGGTAAAGGATTAAAATAATGGAAACATTCTCTCTTGGTTAAAGATTATGTCAGAAACATGAAATTATCTTTGTTTGATAATCAACAAAAATTCCAATAGCCCTAGCTGAGGAAATTAGGTTAATAGGATTACAAAACAAAGACAGGCTTTCAGTGTGAGAAATAATACTTACACCACCACCTGCAATGATTTACTACTCACTCAAAAAACCAGTGCAAGTATACACAATGAGTCAGTGGAATTATTTCTTGGACAAAACTAGATATAGATAACAAAAAGCACAAGGATCTCTCAGTTAGCTGTAAGTAATGGCCTGTCATTTTCAAACCCAAAAGAAAATTAGCCCCCAAAAATAACAAAAAAAAAAAAAAAATTGCTCAACCAGTAAGACAAAAAGAAAAGACAGTAAGAAAGAACAAGCATATATTTCTTCACTCTAAGTCTAAGCAGAAAACAAGAACAGAAGCAAAAGTGATGAGGGGTTTTTATTCTGAGTTATGTATATATAGTTTACCTAGAAATTTCATTCCACAAGGGTGCTTTCTGATTATTCTCTCTGAACTTGGAATCAAGACGAGATCTGATCTCTAGAAGAGAAAGAGTCTCTTGTCTAGGCCACCTGTTGTTTCCAGAATCAAGACCAGGCCACCCTTTTTCTATGCTACAGAATGCAGAAGCAGTGGCAACAGCAACATTGTTACTTGATGTTGGATTGACACTAGTGGAGGAATAGTGATCATGATGATGATGAGGATAGTGAGTGAAGCCACGAGGGAAGAAAACGTCCCCAACCATGATGTTATTGTGAGGCTCATAGTCATAGCTATTTGGTGGAGGAAAAGTAGAAGAAGCACCACCATTAGCATTAGCATTCACACCATACACACACAGTGGTTCTGTTATATGAGTGTTGGTTAAATGGGTTCTTGATGATATCAGCCGCCGGAGATCCTCCGGCAACCCATATGGGTCACCCATCTTAGTGAGAGAGAGAAGAAAGAGGAAGAAGAAAAGAAAGTGTCCTGCAGACAGAGGACACGAGAGAAGGGTCAAGAGTTGGTTCTGTCAAGAAATGAGATTTTTTTTTTTTTAATTAATTAATTATTTTTTATGGGGGACAGGATCCGAGTCTACCGCAACTCTTAAAAGTTAGACTCACTCTAGCTCAGAGTGAGAGAGAGAGAGAAGGAGGTGATTTAAGTAGAAAGGATTGAAGTACTTGTTTGGAAAGTATAAATTACAATTTCTCCTTACAGCCATTCTTCCCTCTTTCTAAACCTAGGAGATATAAAAGTACTGTGTCTCAAATGGAGCAAATCAGCAAATTCTTCTGTTCCTAATTATCTTAAGGAAATTAATTAATCTATAATACCACATATGATATGTAAGAATGTATTTTGATAGATATTTTAGTGGGATGAAAGCTGAAAATAATAGATGAAGTCAGTTTTTATCATTGTTTGGTAAGATAATTTTTTAGATAGTTATTAAATTTTCTTAAGAAATTATTTGAGGTAGTTTTTTTTTAAAAAAAACTTCATTTTTCAATTATTATTACTAAAAACTTATTATAATTAAGTTTGTTCCTCAATAATCTTTATTCATTATTATTTAATAATTAATTATGTTCTTATATGTCATTTTACCATTTTTAGCTAGTTTTAGTAAACGTTTTCAATCAAATTAATCAACTAATTTTTCAGCTTTCATCTAACTTTTTAGTTAATTTTATCAAACACATTCAATTCTAATTCATTTTCTTTTTTATTAAACACATATATCTCTTAGTATTAGGACTAAAAAATACTTCCCAATCTCAACTTACATCTCTAAGTACAAATCATTTCTATTTATTTCTTTATTTTCGTGAGATTTTAGGGTCTGTTTGGTTTGCATTTCCATTTACTATTTTCCTTTTCTGTTTTCTATTTTTTAAAATTTTACAAAGGAAAAACTGGAAATGCTGGAAACAGAAAAATTTTGTTTAGGACAACATTTCTAGCTTTTCTTTTATAAAATTCCAAAAAATAGAAAGCAAAATGAAAACAGAAAATGGAAACACAAACCAATCATAGCATTAGTACTCATCACATCTCTATTAACGATTTAATTCTCTCTTCCTTTTCTTTTCTTTTTTTTTTTTCTTGAGTGCCTATAAGTGTCTACCTACCCACCATTTTTCTTTAAACAATATGTTAAGTGTTGTAGGAAGACGAAAAATTCTTGTTAAATTCTCTTGAGAAAAGTGATTGAAACTAGGATGCCTACAATGATGTGTCCGGCCAGTGAGAGAGCGACAGATGGCAGAGCATCACACGATGAAATTTGATGCCTGCACTGGTCCAGAGTGACGTGTGCACAGTGATTGTGGCTTCACCTTTTTTATTACTTTACTTACTATTTAGCAGCAGCATCTTTGTGGATGATAGCTTAACATAGCTTAAAGCGAAATACCTATCTTAATCATGACTGTTAGGTAAACATGCATATATTTGTTTTGTTTTAGATGTAACATGTTGCTTTAAACAAAATTTCATTATTATCCTTGTTAATATGTCAAGTGTAGTGATGGATAATAAGTATAAAAATTGAGTGGCTCGAGCTCGTGCTATATATATAATCTACTTAAAATAATTAATTTTCTTTAATTATATAAATTATTTTAAATTTTATCCTTTTTATATTTAATTAAATAATATATATGTGAGAGAGAGGACATTAATAATATGGTATATAATAGTAAATTTTGTAGAATAATTTTTAATATTTTTTATCAACCAAGTAAATTTATTTTAAAAAGTTACCCCAATCGAATAATTTTTAATAGTATATAGATTTGTAAAGTTTTCGCTAATATCTTTTATGATATACAAATGGAATTGAATATTTGATATTTTAAATCATATTTTATTATATTTGCTATATATGTATTATAAGATTTATTTAAATCATGAAATATTTTACATTAAATATAACACAACCCATTAAATTAGCTTTTAACGAAATCATGGGGTGGGTAATTAATTGTAAAGTCTAGGGAGTACGTAAATGTTTACCTGTCTTCTTGTGTAAGTTCATACACACATTTTTTTTTCCATAAGTTTTAGTATTGCATTTGAAAAACAAGACTAAAAAACAATCCATTACAAATTACTTATATTGTGTTGAAATTGATTTAAACTGAAAACCAAATTAATATATAGAATGGTAAAATAGAAAGAAAAATAATGATTTGGATTGGATGAACTTCCTTATTAAAATCAATCTATAATTCGCAAATACCTTTATCAATTTTTCTCAAATTTTAAAATAATTTAATAAAATTCTACATAGATATTGTCACAAAACAAAACAACAATCAAATTAAGTAACACAATTTCGTTTTACAAAGTAAATGAACGCTCGCCTCAACTTTAGCTCACCCATTTAAAAAAAAAAAAAAAAAACTAAATCGATATGTCAACCTACTACAACCCACAAGTTATATGAAAGTTAGTTGATTTGGAGCCATTTTAAGGAAAATTTATCATTACTTACTCTTCATCAACCCTCAAAGTCAGTAGACCTTTGGGTACATCAAGGAGTGCTCCTGAGGTTATTAATAAGAATGAGTCATGACCTTCCAAAAATAAGAGACATGTTAGCATCCTCATCTATATCAAGTATTACAAAGTGTAGACAAATATCACTTTGTTAACTTTGATGAGTAATTTCTCCACTTCCATATGTTTGGCCCACCTTTTTTCAGTGTTTTATAAGCTACTTTAAAGTCAAAGTAAAAAAATTAAGAGCTTTTAAAATAAAGTAAAAATTGTTTGATAATTTTAATATTTTTTAACTTAAAATCTCATTTTAAGTTAAAAGCAGTTTGTTAAAATATTTTATGAAAAAAATTACTTTCTTTAAAATGACCATAAATATTTTATTTATAAATATAAATACAAATACAAATATCAAGTAAAATTTTGGTGTTAAATTATTCTTATTTCGCTTGATTTGCTTTACTAGTCACTAGTCGTGTACCCGTGCCACGAGACATTCTTATCGTATTAGACATACAATAATTATTTGACAAATATATATATATAATAATTTTTTAATAAATAGAATTCATAATATATGAAAATTAAAAAATTACATATTAACATGAATGGTTATCTTTCTTTATTTATCTTTTATTCTCATCCCTACCTCAATTTTTCATTTGCACAATATTCTAACAAACTCAAGTTACTTCCCTTTTTCTTTTATTCCACCTCAACATGTAAACTTTTTTATATTATCCGTGTATATCCGTTAAATCCTATTTTAAATTATATTTATAAAAGAAGTTAAAAACTATAGTAACTTTTTAATTTTTTTTTAATTTATTGATTACATAATATTTTCCAAAAAATGATTATCTAAACACTCTAAAACTTTCAAAAGTACATTTTTAAAAAATGAACTATTATTCTTTTTTGTAGTTTGCCAAAGAATTTTTATATATTACATTTTTAATGGAATAACTAACTCTTTTTGAAGGTTGATAACTATTTGTTCTATAATTGCAACCCTTAACCCATTTATCTAACTAAAAATATGTCTCACCACCATTTTCAATCATACTCTCTACCAACTCTTTTTCCATGGAAATCATATTTAAATTTTTTGTACATATCCATGAAATTGACCAATTTTTGAAACTTTCCCTCTCATACCTCCTTTCATACAGAACGAATTTTTTCTGTCACCTATGATTAATATTCCTCATTCTCATTTATCAAATAGTGTTAAATTAAATGATTACATCTTTTATTCCTAACACGCTCTTATATCTTATAGTCTATTTTACATCTTTTTATTTATTTGAAAATATTTTATTTTATTTTATTTGTTATCTGATCTATAATAAAAAATTCATACAATAATAATCCATTATTTCTAATGCTTATGGAATGACCCCTTAGTAAGATATTTTTATTGCTTATGGAATGCCTCTAGTACATACATGATGTAAAAAAAACATGAATGACCTTTTAGAGTATTATTTCTAGTGCTCCAATAATGCCACTTGTATAAGATAAAACTTTAAGATTTTTGGAATTGCTTTAGACGTAACGTTCATTATTTTTATTTTAATATTTAAATTTAAATAGACCGAACTATAATATTTGTTTCCAAATACCAATAATTTTCTTACCAATTTATATATGCTCACCTTTGGCAATACAATTGAATAGAACTAAAATTTTATAGGTTATAGGCATTTCTCAATTCATCAACCACTTAAAAACTTTGCTAACTAGTTTTACCCATAACCAAATCAAATTTTAATTTTCCTATCAAGTAAAATTTTGCAAAACAACTAAGTTGTTGCAACACATACAAAGATAAGTCACCAATTAAAGAAATTCTGCAACATTTTCAATCTTTTATTTATCATTGTCAACAATAAAATTTAAAAAAACTAAAAACCAAATGAAGATGGTCACAACCAATCACAATTTAATTTTTTTCAAATATTAATTAGTTCCGACTTTGACATTTGCAAAGTATGAAAACTGAGAAACGTTGTTCTTGATCCTAGGTCACAAAGACCCTTTATACAAAAATAGAAAATCCACAGAAAAACACTAATTAAATAATTATTACAATTACTATTAATGTAATTATAAAATATTTTTTAATATTATTTTAAATTTCATGGTATATTTTTTTATCTTATAAACCATTTTTTAATATATTTAAACTATTAAAATGACCTTTAATATTGATATTTGATATAATAATTTACTATAATTATTATAACAAAAGTTGAATATTTTTTAAGTGTTTGAGCATATTTCAAATTTCGTATTATATTTTTAATTTTTTGAAATGATTTTCTAAGTTATTTTAATATGTTATAAATTTTGTATTATATTTTTATTTATGTTATAAACTTTTTTTTATATTGATTGTTGAAATTAGCTTCAATATTGATGTTTGATATAATAAAGGTAACTATAATTAAATAATTAATATAATTACTGTTATTATAATTATTAAATGATTTTTAAGTGTTTGAGTTTGTTTCAAATTTCATATTATATTTTTTTTTTTTACAATAAAGTTTTACCTTTATGAAATTATTTTATCATGTTTTAAATTTCGTATTATGTTTTTATTTACGTTATAAACCTTTTCTTTTTAATATTGAAATTGTTAATATTGGCTTTAAATAATATTGACTTTTTATATAAAAATAACTATAATTAAATAATTACTATAGTTACTATCAGCATAATTATAAATTAGTTTTTAAAATATTTAAGAATGTTTTAAATTTCTTATTATTTTTATTTTTAAAAAAATTATTAGATATGCTTTAAATTATTATTATTATTTATATTTGTTATTATCATATTTTTTTATTTTTATAGTGGTATTTACTTTAATATAACTACTATAGTTAATTAATAGTGATGCATAAAATTAATCATTTAAAATGTCAAACATACTTTTTATTTTTAGAAGCTTTTCTTAAAGGAATTTACTATTATGCCCTTACTTTAGATTTCATTTGTCACTTTCACTACCTTACTTTTATATATATAAAGATAAAGATAAAGATAAAGATGGGCTACAAAATGTAAAATCGCCTTATAAACAGAATATTTATTTAAAATTTTAAAAAGGAGTAGAAGAGGTACTTTAACTCGTAGAGTTATAAAACTCAATGAACTAGAAACATCCTAAAAAATAATATAATAATATAATTCATTCTAAAAACCAACCAAATAAGGAGAGGTAGATATAGAGGATAAGACACCGAGACACTTTGTAAAATTTTTAAAGAGGATTATGGCATTAAATAATAAAAAATAATAAAAAAGTAAGAGTGAATAGTATGTGCTAGCTGGGGTTCAAAGCCAGAACCTTAAAAAAAACCTCTGTGTTTTTAATTATAAGCTATAAAATATTATTACTTTTAAATAAGCTCATTTTCTTTTTATAAATTAAGTAGCTTTTTTAATATAAGAACTTTTGAAAAAAAATGTTTGGCAGAGCTTCTTCTTTTAAGGAGAAGAAAAGCCAAAAATAAGCTCCACCAAATACAACAATTCAAGAAAAATAGTTATAATATGCATCTCAACTTGTTATTTTTTACTAGTTATAGTTAAAGAATTCAACTAATAAATAGACCTACTTTTACATTTCTAAATTTAACCTTCCTAATCTCAAATAAAAGAATCTTAAAATGTGTTTAATAAAACTAACTGATAAGTTATCTTTAGCTTATAAGCTACCTACTAGCTGATAAGCTATGAACTTATAAGCTAGCTTATTAATTGAATTAAAATTGTTTGGTAAAACTAGTTGATACACTAGGTAACAAATGTAAAATGACATAAAAAATCGTAAAAAGAAAACAAATAAAAGATTGTATTAAAATATGATGGATAATAATGGAAGAAAAGCTACCTAAATTAACTTGTAGCTTATAAGCTAGAACCTCATAAAATAAGCTAGTAGTTTGTGCCTTACCAAACACTTTTATGTTGGTTAAACTAACTTATAAGCTAGTCAAATAAACTAATAACTAGTTCAGTGGTCTTACCAAATGCACTCTTAATAGTAAAAGATGCTTAAGACTTAATTGCACTTTTGGTCCCCCTACTATCATCAATCCGTGATTTTGGTCCCCCTACTTTTTTTTTCGCGATTTTGGTCCTCCTATTATTCCAAATTCGCGATTTTGGTCCCTCTAACACATAGATTTTGAAAATAAGGGGACCAAGATTTTGAACTACAATCGCGAATTTAAAATAATAGGAGACCAAAATCGCGAAAAAAAAAAGTATGGGGACCAAAATCACGGATTAACGATAGTAGAGGGACCAAAAGTGCAATTAAGCCATAATTGTAACACATGCACGTTTGGTTTTCCAAAGTATTCCATTGTCAAATAAATGAAAGACTATTGTTTTGAGATTTGGTCAACTACAAAAGATAGGACCTTTTCTCAATGATAATTTTTTTTTTTCAAATACAACCTATCATATATGTTTAAGGGATATGTACACTTTTACGCTTCAAAATTTTCAGAGAGCAAACTATATATCTAACCCTTTTGTTGTCAAGTTGTTAAAAAAAAAAAAACAGAATTACTCAAAAGAATAAGTATTAATATTATATGCATAATTAAGGCATATATATATCAGGGGTAGCCAGAAATTTATTTTAGGAGGAGCCGGAATAAAATATTTAAGATTAGGATAAAAATATTAAATAAGTTTAATTAAGAATAGTAAATTTTATTTAAATAAAACTCTCTAATTCTTCATCTGCATGAAATTTCTCATCAAGTTAGTAAATTTGTTCAAGATCAAATGATTTTAGAGAGTGTTTCGGATCTAAAGTTTAACTTGCATTTTCGTTAAATCTTCTATTTAATTCAGATTAATTGCAAATCAAATTTTTAATTTTTCTTATCATATAATTCTAAATTCAAATCAAACAATTTTTTAATGTTATATTATGTTACCTAATGATATTTCTCCCTTCTTTCCTATTCTTTTTATTTTTATATACTAATATTTCTAATCAAATATTTTTTATAAGCAATATTTCTTATCAAATCTATCTGTAGTTTTGAATATTATCCTATCTTAACATCTCTAAATAAGAAAAACAATTAATATAAAAATAATAATAAAAAGTTAAAACTTATTTTTTTGATAAAATAAAGATATATAGCAAGAGTCATAAAAAATACTTAATACTACAAAATCTACAAAAATTTTTAGGAGGGCCAAAGCAATGGTTCATGAGATATATTATACGGGACCTATATAGTATGAACAAAAAATTTAAAAATTTTTGGGGGGTCATGGCCCCTGCCAGCCCCCTGGCTACGCCCCTTACATGTATACATCATAAAAGTTAATTTTAATTATTTTTTGAGAAAATAAATTTATACAACAAAAATATATAACAACTTACATAACACATTTTTTCTCTCTATATCTTTTTATTATATCAGCTATATCACATCCCACATTTCTCTTTATTCTTTTTCTTTATGTGTTTGTTTTTTATGTTGTATGATTGTATTGTTGTATGAATAGCAATACTCTTAGTTTTTTTTCCTTGCTCAAACTCCATTATTTATTATATTAATTACAGTTTTATGATACTCTTATATATTTTTTATGATACTCTCATATATATTTTTTATGAAAAAAAATCCTTTTGACATCGGGAGACAAGATTTTTTTTTTTACTCTATTATAATTTCTTGTCATATTAAATGCATCAATATTTTTTATATTTATATTACAATAGTTAATTAATAGTATATAATAAAGAGTTAAAGTATTTTTAAAAAAAAATTTCATTTTTATTTCTTAATAAAAGAAAACCGTTCAAAGTGTAAACCACCCCGGTATTCTAGCTAGTTATACATAGGTTGTTTGATTTAATTCACGAAGGAAAAACGTTTTCCTTTAAAAAGACAAAATATATATGCATCTAGCTGGTAGTAGTACAGGAGGAATAGAAGTAGACGTTGGGGGTTGGGGAACTGTAATCGGGAATCCTGGTTACAATGCTAGCTGGATAGAGGCATTTGCAATTACATGGAAATGGAATAGACTACGTACCTAATATTTGACTTGTGCTTCTTCATCACTTACATCTGCCACATCGATTGTCTCAAACTTCCAACCACGTTACACGATGCATGTATGAGCTAGTGGTAATTGTCACCCTTGTGTACTGCTTCTTTTTTTCCTCACTACACCCGTAATGGAATAACTCTTAATATAGTGTTTTTAATGGGATTCACTAATACTCATATGTTATGTTATGAGTTTACATTGAGTGAAATAAGACACTCATTGTGGTACTTAAGCCATGGGACTTTCTCACTTAATGGATTAGTCTTTTGGGTTGGACTCTCCTCATGGGCTTAAATCATAACAATGGGTGCTTTCATTGTGAGTTGGGTTACGGAAAGAGCAACCTATAGGCTGGACTGAGGTGTAAAAAAAACCGAATACAAAAAAGAGGAGAGGGCTATCATCGGGTCAGTGCCGATAGAGTGAAATCATCATGGACTTCGGTTAGGGTGACAATGTTATGAGTCCCGCATTGAGTGGAACAAGACACTCATTGTGGTACTTAAGCCATGAGGCTCTCCCACCTAATGGACTAGTCTTTGAGTTGGGCTCTCCTCATGGGCTTAAGTCATAACATCATCACTCATTCTTACACTTCTTAATACAAATACTTTATTTCTACAATGCATGGAACAACTATCTTTGGGTGCTTACAATACAAAGTAATCATTTTTTATTTTTTTAATTGCTTTTGAGTGTTGCTTTAGGAAGCAATTCACGTCCATGAAGTAACTCATGACAATTGCCCGCAACGCCAATTAAAAATGAAGCATCGATGCTTCCCTTGGCGAAGTTGCTTCCCAAGCTGCTGATAGTGGTGATCTAAACTATCCTTTTTGTGTGTTCATAAGATGAGTTGGGACGAGTTTTGCTTGTCCTTAACCCGACCTTAATTTTTACCGGACCAATTCTATGGACCCCGAACCCGTCCATAAACGCAGAAAGACTATATATATGATGTACGAGTCTAAGTAAGACCGGGTCTAAGTATGACAGGACCGGGTTGACCCAATATATAAGTTAAATATAATCATGAAACTATCATTCATATAACAATGTTTAAAAGAAATTAGTTCATACAATTAGTAAATATATTGCATATATACAATAGAATTCATCTTAAGTATGTAATATTTTTTACTTTTTTTTTTTAAGTTTGTGACATTACTAAAACAAGAATAACATTATATCACTATATAACTTTAAGTATATAATGTCTTATTAAAGGTACATAGAGGTAATTTATACTCAAAAACCCTATCTAAAAGGGAAAAAAATAATGTTAGGACTTTACATAATAGAAAATTATAAATAATAAATATTATATTTATATATAAAGGACGGGTCGGGTAACCCGAAGGTTAACCTGAACCCGTCATCAACCCGATGTTGGGTCAACAAATGAGATCCGATTTCGTTATATTCTTTCTTGTAGTACAGAAACAAACTCGGCCCGAGTAGGACGGGTCAAAGGGACCGACCAACATTTTGGACACCCCTTATCCTTTTAAATATAAGGTTTTGTAATTATTTATTCATCGTTCCAGAATATCATAAAATAATTTTAATTATTATTTATAAATTATACTTTTCTTCGCTTTTCAAAATAATTCATACTTTTCTTCATATATAAATAACTATAAGAAGAAAGAAATAGGAAATATTTGAATTGCCCCTTAATTTATCTTGGTACCTATATCTGTATGATTGGTATATTCAGTAAATATATTGATTTGGTTTTAGATTTTTAAAGATTTTTTTATTTTATATGTCATAGTCATAAAATTTAGGTTTAAGGGCTCGTTTGGTTTGGTGCACAAGATAAGTGACATGATATGATACTTTATCCTATCCTATCACTTATCATATGTTTGTTGCACCAATAGGATATGATAACTTTATCATGTTGCTTATCATATATCCTTTCCTCCTAGTGTAATTCTTATCTTAGGGGGGCTGGGTTAGGAGTAGTAATAGTATAGGATAAGATAAAAAAAAAATCTTCCTCATTTTGTCCTCTCTTTCTCCTTCTCCCTCTCTCTCCTATTTCTCTTCTCCTCCCTCCCTCTCCTCTCTCCCTCTCCTCTCGCTTCTCCCTCTCCCCTCTTGTTCCCTCTCTCCTCCCTCTCTCTCCTCTCTCTCTCTCATCTCTCTTGTTCCCCTCTCTCCCCTCTCTTCCTCCCTCTCTCTCCTTTCTCTTCTCCCTCTCTCTCCTGAAGCATTAGAAAAATTAGAAAAAAATGATTTTTTTAAAAATCGGTCTTTCTGATCATCGGTTTTCACTGATATTGACCAGTTTTTTTTTCCTGAGCGGTTCAGTGATTTATTTGGACCGGACACATGACCGTTTACCCGATTTTTTTATCAGTTCGATCAGCCGGTTCGACCCGATTTCATAACCATGTTATATATAATTGTATATTGAAGAGGGTTTGTCTACGGTGGACCATGGTTCACATGGTCCAAAAGGTAAAAAATATAGTCATTTAAATTCTTAATCACCAAATTCAATGCAAATTTTATTAATTATTGATATTAAAATAGTTTTCCAGTTGGTTTTATGAAATATTACTCGAAATAATAAAAACTCAAATCGTATTACCATGTAATGTAAAAGCTTGCCCGGTTAACTTTAAATTAATATATTCTCAACGAAATTAGCATAGGTTCCATATTTTCCCTTAAATTAAACTTAATTAGGTTGAACCAAATTTAAACCCTAGACCCTAAACCCAATTTTTTTTTTTGTTTATCCTATAATCATAGAGAATTGGCGCATGGGAAGGATGATTATGAAGTTCTATTTGGGATGATCCGAGGATTGTTCCCGTTCCCGGGATCTGAACCAGAGGTCTCACAATCTCCATGGATAAAGGTCCTCTCACATTTAATTAAAAAGAAAAAAGAGAAATGGAAGTGACTGAATCACTGTGTCTGTCACAACTGATTGCTTACTTCAGACGTTGATGACCCATGCCACTTGTTACAGTGTTTGTAGGCCACACACCCACCTTTGCTGCCATGCACATTGACGTAGCCCGCGCGATATAAGCAGAGAGAGAATCAAGGAATGCAACTTGTTCGGTAAAGCAACACGTGACTCATCAACTATATCACGTGACTCCAATGATCATCATTAAATCCTTCACTCTTTCTTTTCTTTTTAATTTCTTTTATTGTGTAATCATGTTTGAAAAAATTAAATTGAGTTTGATAACTTTTAACATCAAACCAAATTAATATACAATTTCATTATTAATTTTATAATCAAACCAATTATACAATTTTATTATTAATTATAATCCTTTGGACTTTGGTTGTATGTTTTTAACAGAAATATAGAACTTATAATATTAAAAAATGTCTTAATATTTTTAAAAAAAAAAAGAAACTTAATTTTTAATTCCTTATTTGAGGCCCAATAATTATTTTTAAAAATATAAACAATTGAATTATATGTAGTATAATTTTTAAACCCCGTATTGGAGAGTGAGACACTCACTCACCATACTCTTTCTCTCTCAGTGATCTTTACTATTCTCCGTCTCATGATGAATTCCACACGCTGCTTATGAGAGTGAATTTTATCTCTCAAACCTTAATATTAATATTCTCTCTCGTTATATTCAAAATTTTAAATGTTAATCTTTATTTTTTAAAAAATTGTTAAGATTCAAAATCTTATGTCCTACCTGTCATTTCCTATTTAAATCCTTATTTTAATATGGGTTCTGTTTGGGACATTATAACATTAAATGTTGCAGAATTCAATAAAAAAACTATCTAAGTCTGGTTCCTTGACCAATTCCCTTAACCCACTCGTAAACATTTCCCTTTTAATATATATCTTTATTCTTATCATTATTATTTTAATTGCTAATTTTAATTATATCTTATTAACAAATAATAATATAAATTAGATTTCAATAATCATCACTACAAGAAATCGGTTTTTAGCCGTCGCTACAAGGAAAATCATCGTTGTTACATAATTAGCGATAGCGGGCCGGTCGCAAATAGCCAACGCTATATGGTCCGTCACGACAATAGCGTCGGCCTTTAGCATCGCTAATAATTTTTTCAAAAAAATCCTTTCTTCCTAAAGAACTTATAAATTGTGATGATCGAATCCACAACCTGCATGATACCAAGAAATAACATTCCAGTTGCCCTAAGTTTGTTTCTTGAATATATATATATATATATATATATTATATTATAATATATATATATATATTGCAAAATATTATATAAATAATGAAAAAAATAACAAGATTTTAAAGTGGTCGGCCAGATCAACACAAACTTTATGAAGGTCGATGCTAAATAAAAATATTAAAAAAAAGTTATTTTACCATTAGCGTCAGTCGGTCGCTATTTAATAAAGTTAGTGTCGGCCAGACCGATGCTACATAAAAAAATGTAAAAAAATAAATAATTGTGATGCCTTTATAGCATCGGCCTGACTGACGCTAGTAGCGACGGTGTCATGGCCGACGGCCGACGCTACCCTTTCGCATATAAATCGCCGATTTGTTGTAGTGAATAAAATATAACCTACTATTATAATTTAAAATTGAATAATTATCCCAAAATTATTTTATTTTTTAAACTTAAAGATATTAATTTATTAACATTAATTTTAATTATATAAAATCATATCTTTACCCGCGTATTATGTGGGTTAATATCCCAGGAATCTATAAAATTAATTTAACCTGATATAAAAAAATTATAGTAAACAATAAAAAAATTGAAAAAAAAATGGATATTTAGAATTTTTTTATTTTTGAAAGTACCAACATTAATTTGATCTAAATGATATAAATTATCTAATACTGATTTGAAAATGAAAATAATGTATTAAAAATATGTATGTTGGATTTAAAATTGAAATGTAAATAGTATAATTAGTTTAGATTATGTGTATAATTTCAGTTTAATATAAAAATATTATAGAAAATTAGATTGAGATAGAAATTTGATTTGAATGAATATTTAAAGGATGATGGTTTTAAATTTGAATTATATGAATCAACAAAAATCAATTTTGGTATGAATTAAGGGTATCATCTTGACCAATAGTATGGGTTTTGAACATCTCTGATGCTCTATTCGATGAATTTTATTTATAAATAAAATGCTCTGATCAATAGTTAAAGATTAATTTCTTTCGAGACTTTAGAGATCACCATAAAAAACTTTGTTTCTCTCAACAAACTTTTTTCATTCACATTATCATATCGAATCTTTACCAACGCGTTTGAGGGATATATATATATATATATATATATATATATATATATATTATGTTAGACTTTATTGGTAATTCATAAAATCATGTTAGACTTTATTGGTAATTCATAAAATCAATTATTTAATCATACTATTCAATCAACAATTTTTCATATAATTTTAAAATTAGCAACCATTTTATATAGTTAAATTTTTAAATAGTAATTAATTATATTTTTTAATTTTAATACTTTATTGTTATAATTATTAATTGAAAATTTATTTATTAGTAAATAATAATGAATTCGAAATTGAAATACAAAGTATTTGAAATATGAAAAAATGAGTTAATGATTATATCATCAATTTTTAAATTTAAAAATATCAGGTTTTCAGAGATTGGTCCTTGATAAAAAGGTTTAAAAATCTTGTAAGAAAAGGATATGAAAGACACAATTAAAAGAAATATAGAGGAAATATAAAAAAATACGTAATTGTTTAGAGTAGAGAAAAAATAAATTGAATGTCTAGCTCATTATCCAGAATAGGAATTGATGGGTGGATATTTTCCCCTACAATCCTTTCCCCTTCCTCACCATAGGGGTGTAATCGGTCGGGTCGGGTTCAGTGGTTTTTAGAATCCGAACCGATTAAATAACATCGGATTGGGTTGTTCATTTTTTTTATCATGTAACTCGAACGAACCAACCCGGTCATTGACGTGTGGTCGGGTCATCGGGTCGGAAATAAAAATGGTTTTAAAGAGAAGTATAAAAGGAAAAAAAATTGAAAAAACCAAACCGAGAATAAAAAATCATTACCCAGCCACCATCAGATTCAAGAAAGTAGATCTTTCATTTCCATTTCCATTTGCCAAAAATGCATGCTACTACGGTCCCAACAACCATCAAGATCTTTTCCTTTCCATTACATACATTTATTCAGACCATTCTAAACTTTCAATAACAAAAAATAACCACAAGCCTCCCTCCTTTTTTACTAAGATTGTGAGTTTGAGAGATTAGATAACAAGATAGGCAAGAACACAGGAACAAGAGATCAAGATGGAAAAGTGATTCTCGGCTGGCCAAGTTCCGGGAGACTGTTCGTTTGATTCCTTGTGTTGACGATCAAAGGAAGGTCGCGGCGGAGTCGCGCGATTCTTGGCCTCAGATCTCCATAGCCACACTGCAATAATACCCTCATACCTCCACGCCGCAGCTGCAGTAAGACCCTCAGTCCTCATATCTCCTTTTGTCTCCCACCATCGCGTCCCTACAACGAGAGAGGAGTTCTGCAGGGAAAAAAATTAAAACTGAAATAGTAAGTCGATGGGCAGTGAAGAGCGGCGAGCTAAGCGACGATGACAACGTGCAGTTGAAACAACAGTAACGGCTGAAGAAACGGTGATAGTTGATGGCGACTTAGTGATGGTGGCGGCCGGTGGATGGCAGAATGGCTGGTGACAGTGGATGAAGTGTTTGGGGGAGAAAGAAGTGGAGTGGGGTTGGCTAGGGCAACAGTCTTTCTGAATCAAAGTGATCCTAACTTGAGGAAGGTCAACAGTACATAGCATAATAGCATATGGGCTGCAGAATATGGGCTTTTCTTCTAATACATGGGTTGGGGTCGGTTTCATCGGTTTGAAATTCCAGAACTCGATACCCGACCCGAACGTGATCGGGTCCAGCAAAGTAAAATCGAACCGAACCGAACAAATACCTTCGGGTTGGGTTGGGTCCATCGGTTCACGGTTGACCCGTACCCGTTTATACCCCTACTCACCAACATCCAAACACAATAAATCCACGCATATCATACTCGAGTATCACTTAACTGATCTCTTACGTGTTTATTTACAATTTTTAAAAACTGTTTTTATTTTTAAATTTAGAAAAATTAAAAAATTTGTTTTAACAGATAATTTTAAAAACAATTTTAAAAGTGTGATTATTTTTAGTTTTTAAAGTAAAAATTTGAAACTATTTTGAGATATTTTAGAAAACCGTTTTTAGTTTTTTTCTGTTTTTATTAAAAATATTGTAAATAAATCATTTAATTTATAAAAAACTATTTTTAAAAACTATTTTACAAGACATCTACAAAAATTAAAAAAAAAATTGAACAAAAAACACTCTTATTCTCTTTTCTTTTATCAACCGAAAATGTTGATCACTGACAGGGAGTTGGAACTCCGGCTAATTTGAGATTAGATAGTTGGATTCATTAAACGAGATAAAACTTTCAAACTTTTGTTATATAAATTTGAATCAATGCCTTATTTAAGGAAAATCAATGTCATTACTGCTTGAATCGATGATTAATCTCAATTTGAATGAGAGGAGCAAAAATAAACAAGGATAATTTTTTCTCCACTTCTCATTCTTTTCTTTTTTATCCATTCAAACACAAGGTTAGGATTACAAATCAAAAAGGGGGAGGTTCCAAAATAACAAAGAATTCTGCTAATGAATCAGTCAGGTCATCATCTAAGAATCTAAGAACACCCCTTATGAGTCTTCACTAGTTGGGTGCTTAGATTACACTAGATTTTTCAGCAACCAATAACAAGTGGATACATACCTAACTGGTTTGCAGGTAGAACTTGGTGGAGTCCTAGGTTCATAAGCCTAGAATTCTTTAGAACTAATGGATTTCAATTCAAGTAGTTGTTGGAGTATCAAGGCATTAAAAGAATTTGTTTCAATTCAGTGTCCATACCCGATTGTGTTGGTTAAGGTTTTCTACGGCAACTTGACACTTTCTAATGGGGACTTGTGCTCTGAGGTGAAACGTGTTAAAATTCCAGAAAGGCCAAGCATTGTTTACACTTGCAGGGGTGAAGTTTGAGGGTGAACAGTTCGAAGTTGCCAACATGCGAAGTTGGGAAAATTATGATCGCATTGAAGCTATCCATCAAATGGTTAGAAAGGGGGTTGCAACAACCCAAGAAACTCAATGCAGGTAGTTTAAATGTAGAGACCGCTTGTTTGCAACTACAAAACCTTGCTCGCATTCTGACTCCACGAGGAAGAAATTATGCTCAGTTGACATAGGAGGATTTTTTGTCTTGTGGGAAATAAAAGAGCGTATTTTGATTAATTGCACTCTATACATTTCCCAACATATGCAAAAAGGTTAATGTAAGGAAAATGAACAGACCTCCCATATGCCATGCGATAAACAAAAATTATGGAACGCTATGGAGTTGACACTAGGAAAGAGGGTGAGGTAGGCATTTGTTGGTGCAACAAACAAATTTGAGTGGCCAATACTAAACAAAAATGAAGATAAGACAAGTGGATGGGGTAATGGCAATATGCGACCGAAGGTGTGGCAGAACAAGATCAAGCGGCGGAGGAGGCACCACTCTCGCGGACCACCCATAATGTTACTGAAAGACCATGGTGTGGATGATTAACAGGCTATGTATATTAACTGCCATTTAGGGCCTCCAACACAAATTAGACAATATTTTCAACACAATGAATGAGCATCACACGACGATGGAGAGGAAGATTGATGAGTTAGTGATTCGTGTTGTGGCTATTGAGGATCGTCTCCCCCCATAGACTTTGGAGTAGAAAACAATGGATGTTAACTTACTAGCTACTTTAAAACTAGATTTGTGTTCCTTTATGTTTACTTCTGCTACTATTATAATTATATTTGTGTTGCTTTGTGTTTGCAACTGAAGCTGACTAGATTAACCTATGTTTGGTAATGAATTTCCATGTTGTTTGATTTATACGCATAGCTTGGTTATTATTTATAGTAAGGTCAATCATCAAAAAATACATATCACATGTTTATTCTAATTCCAATTCCATGCACCTCCAATGTCAATGTTCTATTGTAGAAGCGAAAGAATAGATTTCAGGGCATGGGAATCGATTACTAATCAAGGAAAGATTGGGGATTGCATTCTGTCTTTGAAGTGAAATCGATTTCATGCAACCAGAAATCGATTTTATCCAAGTCATGCCTCTTGTCTATGCTTCTGACTTGTTAAACAATCAATTGTTTACCACTATAATCGATTATTTATCCTACCAGAATTAACTCCAATTGCCTCTGACTTCAAAAACAATCAATTTATAGCCTGAAAATCGATTACTATTTCAACTGGGTAGTTGCGTGGCACACTTTCTGAGTTGTTAAAAATCGATTTCATCAGAGCAGAAATTGATTCTTTCGACCGGAGACTGTTATCATCTATTCTCTGCCTTCATACTAATCGATTTCCTGCTGGAAAGATAATCGATTTCCTGCAGGTTTTAAAAACAGTAATGAACGAAAATTAACGAAAAAAAATGATTTCATATATAGTCCAGTATAATCGATTATATTATGGTTGGGGGCGCCAAAATACTAACCAACTTGTTAACAGATTACTAGTTCTCTCCACCTCTTCAATCTAACCAAACAACTCAACTTTATATTTCTCTTCATCTCTTTTCTATTTCTCTTTCACCATACAATCTTAAATTCATCTTATCTCTCTTTGTTTCTCTCTTCCAACCACTTCTCTCTTTCCTATTTCTCTCTTTCTTATTTCTCCAACACAACCAATACAAGGGCTATATGTTATGGAAGCAGTAAACAGTTTCTTCCCCAGCAACTGGAATGCTCTAGGAGAGAGAACGAGTTACAATCCATGTGGTCCTGATGAGGACATCAAAGCAGTCTAAAAGACTAGGAGGGAATTATAACAGGGGCACAAACAAGAAAGGCAAATGAGGTTGAAGAAGGAGGAAGCATTGATGAAGCTACAGTTGCATTTAATGCAACTACCAGTTGAAGAACCTTCACTAAACAGGAGATGGGGCCATGGTGGGCGGCCATTCAACCACAATTTGTTGATTTATGATGTTTTATTTACTTTCAATAAGATGCTAGTGGCTTACACAGAAGGAGATTAATTTTCTGGTGGTTACAAGACAATGTGATAAATGCATTAAAACCATGGTCTACTAGCCGTTAGAAAGTGTGTTTCTGGTGCATGAACCTGGACTTATTTCAAGCCACATGGGAGACCTTCCACCTAGCAAAAATGGGGCGGCCAACATGTGATTAAATGGCTGAGTAATATGCCATAAAGGTGGGGCGGCCAACATATGCATAATTGGGTGAGGTTAAGTGTCATCAAGCATGGGCCAACAAGTGAGTAAATTGGCTGAGTTATATGGCCACTTACTTGGGCGGCCAACACATGCATACATGGCTAAAATAAGGAGTTTAAGAGGTTGTAAATGGCTGGTTCAATTGCCATCAAAGTGGCGGCCACATTCATGAAATGAAGGTACACAATGAAGGCATTCTTGATGGATTGTGGCTGTTTTGGGCGGCCACTTCAATGGCTGATTCAATGAGCCTCTTTAATCCATGATTTATGTGTTACATTTCATGTAATAATGCAGCCCACATGTGCCACAAAATTCTGGTTGAAGTTACAGCCACTTAAGCTTGTCTAGGTTAAGTTTAGAAGCTATTTATGTTCCTATAATTTATTTAATTTTACGTAATGTTATTAGGGTTGCACGGGAAGTGTGTAAGGGGTATTTTGGGAGTATTTTGGGCGTGAAGGTGCAGCTGATTGCATGGCCCCTAATTCACCTTGTAAACTCTATAAATACATGCTACATGCATGCAAGAAAAGTTAGATGTTTTATGCCAAGTTTATCAATATAAGTGAAAGTGATTTTCTCTAAATTTCTTGCTAGTAAAGAGTTGAAGATTATCAAAGGTTCTTCACCTTGTGTGTGTATCTTCAAGGCTTATCTTTCAAGTCTTGAAAATGTGACGTCCATCTTCTATCATTTCTAATTTTCCTACTTCTAGTTTGTTCAAAAAACCTATTTTTCCTATACGTGCTACTTGAAATATATGCGATTTATTTTTCAAGTAATCAAGATTGAAGATTAGTTTTTGTCATCCTTCTATTTATTTTAAAAAAAATAGTGTTTGAATTCCCAAGAAAAGAGAAAAAGAAAAGAAAATAAGCAAAAAGAAAAGTAAAGGAAAATATTGCAAGAATAGAAAAGGTGCTTGTTAAGAAAGGTGATATTTTATTCAGAATTTTTTCTAAAGTCCATTCAAATAGAACCTCAAGGTTCATATCAGGTCCTCTGGATAATTCAAGTTAATGGCATGAGAGGATTTTTTCCACAAGTTTATAGATTATGGTAAACTTGGCCAGATAACAATATTACTTGATAATAGTATATATCGTTTAGTGTATGATATATATAGTATATATATATATGTAGAGTTAAATATGTTTTTGGTCCTAAACTTTTACCGGAATTTGGTTTTGGTCCCTAATTTTTTTTTCGTTTGTTTTGATCTCCTAATGTTTTCAAATCATTGAAATTAGTCCATGTCGTCACCCTTATATTTAACGAGTTGACGGCATGGACTAATTTCAATTATTTGAAAAAGTTAGGAACCAAAAACAACGAAAAATAAAGATTAGGGGACCAAACCCAGATCGGATTTGGTCCCTAAACTTTCACCCGATTTGGTTTTGGTCCCTAATCTATTTTTTCGTTGTTTTTGGTCCCTAAAGTTTCAAATCATTTAAATTAGTCCCTGCCACATCACCTCTATATTTAACAGAGTTTACGACAAGGACTATTGTCAATAATTTGAAAACGTTAGGAGACTAAAAACAACGAAAAAAAGATTTTGGACCAAAACCAAATTTGGGTGAAAGTTTAGCGACCAAAACACACACACATATATAACCACTGCATATCAATATCACATTGCTATGTTGTGATTTTTTTTATAGAAATTTTTTTTATAGGCAAAGAAAATTAATTAATAGAAAGTACATGGGATATTTAACACACCCAAATAAAAAAAAATTAAAGACAAACCAATTTGGACAGGAATAGAAACCGGCAACTACATACATCTTCAAATTAAATAAAAGTAATTATATATTTTTTAGAAATTTGTTTATTATAAAAAAAATTCAAATTCTCACTTTAGTAGAGGAGATTTAATAATTAATTTATAAGAGAATATATGTAATGTTTAAGAAATATAGGGTTTGTTAAGATTTAAGAAATATTAAGATTTTTTTGTAATGAAAAGAATTCATAATAAAGATATTTTTGTTGAATTCATATATACCAAATAATAATTAGGGGTTTATAAGAAAAAAAGAAGAGTAAACCTTCAAAATGATCCTGAAAGATATGGGGTCGGTCACATTGGTCCCTGAAAGATAATAAATTGTAAAAAAGGTCCTGAGAGATAGTAACGTCGGTCAATTAGGTCCTCTGTTACTCCCCTCTGTTAAAGTTAACAGAACTGCAAGTAAATCCTTAAAATGGTCCCTGAAAGATATGGGTTTAGTCACATTGGTCCCTGAAAGAAATAAATTGTAAAAACATCCCTGAGAAATAATAACAATCATTTATAACCCTCAAAATGGTCCTTGAAAGATATGAGGTCGATCACATTGGTCCCTGAAAGATAATAAATTGTAAAAAACGTCCTTGAGAATAATAACATCATTTATTATGCTTTCTTTTTCCTCGTTGATTTCGTTTCATATCCCAAATATAGTTGGTCGACTACCCAATACATGCATATGTTTCTACTATAATGCTCTACACACACTTTGGTCCGTGTCTGCTATTTTTGGTTTTCTCCCTTGGCTAATGTATCATGAACTCCAAGTCCTTTGGTTCCTCTTTCACTAGAAGCTCACGTATTGCATCCCCTTCCTCTGCAGTCTAAGAATAATAAAAGAAACTCCAAAACCTTTAAGGACAAAGAAAGTGCATGAGTCAAATCATCATCTTCTTGTTGAAGATGACTTTGAGGAAGCCCACCATCAAATGAATCCTAAAATAATATTCTGTTGAAGGAGGGGAAAACTTTATAAAGCATAGAGAATAGAAGTAAAAATGATATGGCAAGAAAGAGTAAAAGCAAAACTTCACACATGAGTTGGATTCACAATTCACAACTCCCTAAAATTTCTCAATCATAGGAAATGGACAATCTATCCAAAGCATCAAGCACATGCCTCATGGTAGGTCCCTTATCAGGGCTGTTATGGACACAAGCCATCACAATTTTCAAAACCACAATCATCTCTTCTTCCTTATCTGCATCTTCAGCCAAGTGTGGGTCTAATACGTCTGAGAGTGGCTTCTTCTCCTCAATGCAGAACTGAATCCATTGAACAAGGTCAATTTCTTAGTTACCCACTTGGATAATGGGTAATCGCCATGTGGTCATTTCTAACAAAATCACACCATATGAATAAACATCTCACTTCTGTGATGGCTTCACCACTTTCAGTGCTTCTGGTGCCTGATAACATTTTTCCAAAAATTAGTTGCAACTTCAGTGGACAAGCTATTTTGTCTCTCTTGGAGTTTCTCTATAGCCACTCAATTGGATTGCAAGGTTGGGGTTCCCCCAGCTATATATTTGCAAGGCGCCCAAGTCCAAAATCAGAGATGTAGGGTGTCATGTTATGTCCAACAAGTATGTTACTTGGCTTGAGATCTCCAGTAACATTTTTTGGGGCTAAATTCATGCAGATAGACCAATCATTTTGCAGTTCGTTTCATGAATTTCAATCGATGGGACCATGATAGCGGGGTAAATGTCATTAGTCTAGCCTTTCCAGAAATGGTGAGGCATGACTTGCATTGGGAATGAAACGAAATCAACGGGGAAAAAGAAAGCATAATAAATGATGTTATTATTTCTCAGGGACGTTTTTACAATTTATTATCTTTCAGGGACCAATGTGATCGACCCATATCTTTCAGGGACCATTTTGAGGGTTTATAAATGATGTTATTATTTCTCAGGGACGTTTTTATAATTTATTATCTTTCAGGGACCAATGTGACCAAACTTATATCTTTCAGGGACCATTTTGAGGATTTACTTGCAGTTCTGTTAACTTTAACAGAGGGGTTGACAAAAGGACCTAATTGACCGACGTTACTATCTCTCAGGGATGTTTTTACAATTTATTATCTTTCAAGGACCAATGTGACCGACCCCTTATCTTTCAGGGACCATTTTGAGGGTTTACTAAAAAAGAATGGATTTTGTGAAATAATTTACTTACTTATAAAAAACTAGAAACAGTTTGCTTTAGTTTATCATCTATATATATATATATATTAATGAAATGGTATATAAATTTGGGTCATTTGTCTATTCTTCTTCTCATATTATGATAGAAAAAATTACAAAAGCAAGTTCAATAAACTTTAATACTTTGTTTGTTAAAGCAGAATTTGAAAAGAGTGAGTGAGGTGAGAGAGAAAGAGAGAGTTAACGGAGAACGTTGATATCCACCGTGCTTATTTCCCAAAGAGAGAGAGAGTTAGATGGAATGTTTTGCTTTTTAAATCTGTTCTTATGAGCGAAGAAATGGAGCAAATAGTTGGAATATATTGACAAATCCTATTTTACCCTTTTGGGGCCCACAAAGAAAGTTTTAAACATTTTCCCCCATATTTGTAAGTTATCAATATATCTCTTCTATCTCTCTTATTCTCTCCTCCCAAACAACCTCAAATCCTATTCAAATTCTCTACTATTTATCTCTTCCCTATCTCACTATTTTAACCAAACAAAGGGTAAGTAGTGATGAGAAATGGAGTAAATTTTTAGGTTGTATTTGTTTAAAAGAAGAAGAAGAGAATGTAACTCTCTTTACTCTTGTTTGATTGAGTAGAAAGTGTGAAGAGAGAAAGTGAAAAAGATTAAGGTTGACAAAAATCAAGGGTATTTAAGTCATTTTCCAACTAATCATCCTCTCTCCCTCCCATTTCTCCTCATAGTAAGAGATTATTTTCAAGTGAGAGGGCCCACCCCTTTTAAACTTCCTCTGGATTTGGATTCTCTCCAGCAAACGTTAGCTACAGAATAACAACGAAATAACTAGGAACACAAGCCATAGCTAATTCATAGTTATTCCGTAGCTAAAACTGCTGAAGAGGATGGAGAGACAGGAGAGGATCCTTTCAGATTTCCTCTTCTCTATTTCTACCCTAAACCAAACATGGGTTATTTTCTAATTCCTCTTCTATCTATCTCTCCCATATCTAATCACCATCAATTGTAATTAGTGTTATATTATGATTACATAAGAGTTCTAATAAATAAGGAAATGCAAATCTCATATTAATATATAACAATTGTAATTATATCTCCTTCTGATGGGAAAGTGCCTACATTTAATTAATTATACATGAGTGCTTTAAATTAATTAAGTTTATCGCAAGCATGTTAAAAGGTTAAAAATTTCATAAAGAAAGTGGAAAGTGTTCCTTTTGTGGTCTACGGTGGGAAAGATGTGTTAGTTCTTGCCTAAATCGGAAATGTGATGATAAAAGGCCAGCTGGACAACATGGTCTGCTTGTACGGAGAGTTGGAAAAAGGGTGGGACCATGATGGGGAAATGGGAGGACTATGATGGGATTGCATCATGATTCTGTAATGTATAATAAGAATAAACAAAGTTGTAGGGGACCTCTTTCTGGGTTCATCATTGGATAATCTCGTATTGAGAATTTCCACACATCATTATTTACACTTCTCACAGTTCTTGATTCTTCTCCCTTTTTAATTTTGGGTCCAATATTGTCAAACAAATAGGAGTACTACTACTAAAACCATCCATGCATCTTGGCAAATAGACAATTAGACACAGACAGACAAATGGGATGCATAGGGAGTTGGGATTTGGTGGGTGGCGTGTGTTTACACGGTTACTGCAAAGAAATTTTACATCAACATTTAATAATATATTATTATATTATTTATTAAATTTAATAATATATAAAATGTCATATTCATTAAATAATATGATAATACATTATTAAATATCGTGTAAAATTTTTTTTATATTAACTGTGCATATATATTAATGCATTCTATTTTACGATAAAATGAAATAATAAAGAGAATATCATCATGATTTTAAATGGGCCGCCACACAAAAGACATTATTATTGTCAATGTGGGTGCGTGGTAAAAACAAGCAGGTAGCTAGTTGATAAATATTCTTGAACATGGATACAAACGTACCAGTTCCATTGTTTTGTCCTTCAATTAAAATTTGTTGATATACAAAAATATATAACAACTTGCCCAAGTTATACCACCAGCAGTTTTTACATTTCTGCTTTTTATTTGCACCTTATATAGTTGATTTAAACATTTCTTCCATTAATTCTTAAGCTATTTTTTTTTTAATTTTTATACACTGTTAGCGTGTTTGGTAAGTCATTTCAGCTAGCTGAAAGTTGAAATTAGTAGTTGAAACCATTTTGACTGTGTTTGATAAGGTAGTTTTTTTTTGTTAGCTACTAGCTTTTCTTGAGAAGGTACTTGAGGTAACTTTTTTAAAAAACTTTATTTATCAGCTACTAGCTGAAAATTAAATTGCAAATTTATATCCTCCAACCACCCTCACTTATCATTATTTAATAATTAATGATGTCCTTATATTTCCATTTTATTAACCATTTTCAGCTAGTTTTACCAAACACATTCAATAGTAAATGAATGTGTTTAAAGCTACCTTAAAACTTAAAGTTATTGAATGTGTTTGGTAAAAACTAGCTGAAAATGGTAAGATGACATATAAGGACAACATTAATTATTAAATAATGATAAATGAGGTGGTTGAAGGCTAAACTTGTAATTAATTTTCAACTAATGACTTTTTTAAAAAAACTACCCCAAGTACCTTTTCAAGAAAAGCTAATAGCTACCCAAAAAGACTACATTACCAAACAGGCAAACACAACTGAAATTGTTTCAACTACTAATTTCAGCTTAACTACTAATTTCAGCTTTCAACTAGCCATTTGGCTTACAAACACACTCTATATTTATCTTAATTCATAATCCATTTTTGTATTTCATAATTGAACCGTCAATTTGAATGAAAAGAGTAAGCAGATAAATAAATAGAGGAAGAGAGAAAGAGTCCAACTAAGTTACCAGTATCTCAACTTCATTTGGTTGAACGAGGAATAAGGGTGGAGAGGTGAAGAATGATGTGAGTCTTATGACAAATATAATATCCCCATATGGAGAGAGGGAGGTGGTAGTGAATCAAATTTAAACAAATTAGTTAGCTATGCTTTTACTTTAATTCAGTATATATAATATTACTGGGCCATCAATAATAAAAAAAAATGCAATATTACACAACAACCCTTATGTGTCTTGGCCCAACTTTTTTTTCTACTATTTTTTTCTCTCCTCGTGTTCTTCCTGACTAAATAAGATGAGAGTGATTAACACTTCTCTTTTTTATTTCTCTTAAACTAGATCACTTATTAATTACTCTATTTTTATCACTTTCTCTCTTTTTTTATTTTTCTCTTCTGCTTTTTTTCTCTCACCTTTATCCAAACAAAGTACAAAGACGATTAGTTAATGTGGGAATGAAAATAAGTCATGCCACCTGTCAGGGGACTAGCTATGACTTGGCTTGTCTAGGGCTTGATCTGACTTGTTTAATAAAAATGATAAGTTAACGTTTTATAAAAAAAAAGTCTTTTAATTAAATAGGTCAAACTTTGATATCTAAAAAAACCTAATAAGCCTAATAGTTCATCCCGTTTAAAATAATATTATTTTCTTAAGCTCATTAGTTTGTAAGCCTAATTATAAACTTGGCTTGACCCATTTAGTGATTGTTTATATTAAATTCTTAACAGAATAGAATCAATTTCATATAGAATTGATTTTAAATCATTTACGTTCAACGTGTTTTATAAAGTGTGCATAACTCATTTTAACCATTAATTCTAGAATTAATTTTACACAAATGTAAACCAAACAAGCACTTAAAGGCCTTACTATGAGATAAGTTAATAGGTTAAATCAAACTTTTAAACAAGTCAAATCAAACCTAAAAAGGCCTTTGACAGATAATGAACTAAATTATTGGGCCATGAAATTATAAAGTAGGTAAAGCTTAATTAGGTTTTTGTAAAGTCTGACTTGACTTATTTCTATCTTCTTGACTTATTTCTATCTTTAGTTGAAGGTATTTTTTCACTTATAATTAGCTGTAATTTTTATTTCAATTGGCTTGTTTTCCTTTAAACTTATCCATCTTACTCTTTTGAAACCCAATTAAAGTGCATGTTGCCTATCGTCTTTTTAGTTTGCATATGTTGCCAAGAGAAATTGCTAGAATTAATTAACACAAAAGGGAAACTCATAATGTAATAAGGGGATTTCAATCTAAACCACAAGTATACAAGAAACAATCCTATTCTATAGGAATGTTAGCATCATGATGGGATGAACTCTCTTAGTATAAGGTGTCGCTCATACCACCTAAACCATTTATACCCGTCGATAATATAATTAGGAGTTGTGGAGAAATTAAACTATAAAATTTTGAGAAGAATATCTAGTGGTGTTTGGTTAAAGAAATGCAATTTGAGGACTATAAATGTAAAACCACTTATAACACTTTCTCTTCTCAATCTCAATCTCAATTATATACAAGGAAGATAATGGAGGGACTGTTCTTGCAAAGTCGATGGCAACGATATTAAATTCTCTATCGATTAAGTTTTTTTTTTTTTTTTTTTTATCTTACTTGCCAAACTTTTACTCAAATAAAGGCATAAATAAAAAGGAAAGATATTTTTTTTTACGGTAAAAGATAATTTATATTCGTTACGTAACAACGGGTCTCAATAATAAATTAAATACAAAATCTTTCATTTATACAAATATTCTATTTATATATATATATATATATATAATTTACAAATTTAACTCCTCTAAACTGAAAATACTTTTAAGTGTGGTATGCAAAGTTATAATTAATCGACAAATTTTCGGTTGAAATTCTAAATTAATTTTTTTTCATAATATATTACAGATATACATGTATTTAATTGCAATATCAGATGTTAATTGTTCCATATGATTATTTTTACACTTCATTTTAAGTATATAACCTCATTTAAATAGGTTGAGCGAAGGAGGAATAGTGATAATTTGAGATTTTCATTGATCTTCGAAAATTATGAAATCATAATCAATTCATGTTGTTAGCAAATGGCATTGCAATCCTGCTGGGTTTTAGAATGGCAATATACATCCTGATTGCAAGAGAATTTGTCCTTTTAAAGCACAATCTTGGATTTTAGGCCTCAATGTATTATGGTGACAACTAAGATTTAATAGTATGTTTAGATTTTTCATTTGCATCAACTCAATATGTATGTTGATAAAAATAAATAAATAAACTGAGTCTTGGTGTATTAGGTTGGATATACGTTTCCCCTTTTCAAAATTAAATCAAACACGTTAATCAGCCTCATCCTCTATCATTTTCCAAAACACGACGAAACAAGAGGCCTTTTAACAGAAAATAAAAGAAAATAACATAGGTAGTCTTTGTTATTTACTTGTCAATTTAATTAGCAAAAATCACCACTCTTGTTTTTATCAAAATAAAATTTCAAACTTTCTGTTTTACCATTTATCTCTCTTTAATACTATTAAGTCTTATTAATTTTCAATAGTGGGTCAATTATTAACATAAAGGTAAAAATAAGAATCTGAATACCCAATTTTATCCGGGCTAATATTATTTAATTTCAGTTTTGTTAAATTTAATTTGTAAATAAATCTCAAAATAAAAATAATAAAGTTTCAATTTCAAAATAAAAAAAAATAAATCTAAATTTATTTTAGTTAAAATAAAAATAAAAATCAGAAAAAAAATAAAAATGATTTTAAATATTCAGAAAAAAAAAAAAAATTAGAAAATAATATAAAAATCCTAAAATTTAAAAAAAAAGGAAAAGCTAAGAAATAAAAAAAAATAATAAAATAAAATATCTTGGAAAGTAAGTTTGAGTTGAGAAAATAAAGGGATGTTAGTTGTTAATGAGAGAATTTGTTGCTAGAAGTGAGAAAATGGGGGAAGTGGTTCTAGGAGGTGGTTTCAGTCAAGATAGTATAAAAAGGAGCTACACACGATTACTTAGGAGGAGAAGATGATCTGCATAGTTACATAAGAAAACAGAGGAACAGAGAATTATCCTGAATGGATAGAGGGGCACACAGTTACAAAGACTAGAGAAGAGTGAAAAAAAAACAAAACGAGGGAGAATTAGAAAAAGAGAGAACAAAATGAGGGGGGGTTGGTCTCAAGGGGATCTCGTTGAAAGTAGAGTTCGAATTCAATTCTGAGATTAAAGAAACAGAGCACTCAGAGGGAGAAAATACAGAGGAATGCTTGGGTTTTAAGGATCTCAAGGAAGGTAACTAGGAACATCATTTGACAAAAAAGCAGTTGATCAATAACAAAAAACACAGCAAGTAAGTAATCTTCCCCTTTAGCTTTGATAGAGTGAAAAGAGGGTGTGATTATAACTTAGATTTCTTTTGTGAGTATACATCTCGTGGTCACATGCTCAATTTCAATAAGGTTGTTTTTTTAGCATACAATATGGTAATTGAACCAAACAATAAAATCCAATTTCAACAGAGAAACAATGATCAAATGTTACAAAAAAAAATAGAATGAAAAACAATCAATGATGCCAGTGTTGCTTCTGTTAAATAGTTTTCTTTTTCTTTTCATTGCAACCAATCTCCTCTGAAGACATAACCATCCCTCCATGTAACCACACCCAAACCCCATTGTCAATCCATACCAAAATAGAATAGAGAAATGCCAAAACCAGTAGCCCAAGTCCAGCCCCTGATTTATCTTCACTGCGTAGCTACCATGGCTGCCGTTGTGTCCAGCCATCTCCGGTTCTACGTTCAGCCTGTTGTGAGACCACCATGGGTTGTCGCAATTTTGATCAGCCACCCCATGCCCTCTGCATCACAGTCACCATCACCCTCCTCTGCCGCGTCCTCCGCCGCCAGCCGCCGCGCGAGCTCCTGCAACCATGGTTGCCGTTCACCACCGCGTGCCAAACCGAAGTTGCTGGGCGTCCAGTCACCTTCCTTCTTCCAGCCGCGAACACCAGCAACGACGCCGCACGCATCCCAACTTCGTCGATCCTCAGCTGCCGCGCTGCTGCACCGCGGCCATGGCCGCATCCCTTTCTTCTTCAAGCCACAACGTCCCTTTCTTCTCCCACTTCTTTCTTTTCTTCCCTCTCTTCATTAGGGTTTGAGTTATTGAAAAACAAAAATCTGAATGTGTGTGAGTTTTGTGAAAGAGGCGTGAAGGTTTTTTTTAAAAAAAAACTAATCCCTTTTTCTTTTTATTTTCTCTGTTTTTGTTTGTTTAATTAGCATATTTGTGAATAGTGATGGTAAAATATATTTGATTGTGTAAATTTTTGTTAAACTTTTTTGTAAGAACTTATTCATGTACATATATGTTTGAGACTTTATAGATATAGGTTTAATTTTGAAATCTTTAAATATTCTAAAATGTTGAAAAAATATTAATGCAATAATTTGGTAATATTACGAATAGCGTTTCTATCGTTAATATCATCCAATTATATAAGACTATGGAGTATAGTCATTTGCTAACAAGATAGTCCTCGCAAATTGTAAATTATTTTTTAAAATTAAAAAGGGTAATTTTTCCTAAAATAAAACGTTAACGAGTAGCATTTCTATCGTTGATGGGACTACGAAGTATAACCATTTGTTAACAAAATAGTCCCCACACTTAAATTTTAAAAGATAATAAAAATATTTTTTCCAAAATAACAGCGTTAAGACTAGCATTTCTAATAATAATGTTGTCTCTCAAAAATAAAAAATTTTTACTCGATTTAAAAATAACTTTTGCTAATAAAATCACTCAATGATAAAGTGATATTAAATGAATAGCAATTCTATCGTTTAATATTATTTGAATGAGGAGGGTTCATTGTATAGCCATTTGCTAACAGAAACCCTTTAAAGTGAATTTTCTTTTTAAAATCAATTCTTTAAAAAATAAATCAAATAAAAAAATCAAATAAAAAAAATCTTTTCAAAAATATCATCAAAATCTAAACTCTCAAATAATCAACAAATCAATCTTCAGAACTACGTGGCTTTGATTTCCCTATTGCAGCTGGGGATACGTAGGAGCGGGAACTGGCCCCGTCAAGCCCAAATAAATATTTTCTAAAATTTCCCATGATCTAAAAAATAAAAATAAAAAAGATTTTTTTAAGGGAAAAAATAAATATTTTTCAAAAGTTAATAAATTTGCATAATTAATTAAAGGTAACCGTCTTAGGACGGATGTCGTAGGGTGCTAATACATTCCCTACACATAATCGACTCCCGAATCCAAATTGGTTTCAAAGACCATTTTTCTTAAAAAGGGTTTTTCCGATATTTTCCCTCAAAAAAAATATTGGTGGCGACTCCATTGAAAACGATTTTTCAATACATTCGTTTCGCCGTCCCGTCGTGACCCCGATTTCGACAAAGAAAAATGAATATTACTGCATGAGGTGAAGTGAATAATACAGAAGAATAGGTTTTTCCTCCAAAAGGATAGTTAAGTAGGAATAAAGGTGGCTAGTATGGGTGTTGTGAATCGTGAATGTCAGATAATTAAGGAGATTTGTCTGTCAACAATAAGAAAAATGAGAGTGCCATCGATAGCAGTTGAGTACCGGGAAAAAAAAGGCGAAGAGAAAGTAGGAGATATATTTTGAAAAAATATAAACATAATAGTTAATTTCTATAAAAAAAAAGCTATATTATAAAATCACAATTTTAAACTTAAAAAAATGGATCCTAAATTACTATTTTTATTCTTAATATATCTATTGTTAGTGGCTTAGTCTGCCTTATTTTCAAATGTGGTTTTTTTTTTTTAAATGTGATTATTTTCCTTTTCCTATTATTTTTTCAACTACAAAATGTAGGAAATTATGTTAGAAAAACATGAAATGTGAGATATTAAGAGGCCGCGCAGTTAATATTTTTTTTTCAAAATAAAGAGAATAAATTAATTAAAGGAATAGGAGTATAAAGGACACTTCAACTCATAATAAAAAATAAGATACAATAAATAGACAACCAATACCATATATGACAACAAATACAGCTCCTGAAGAATAAATAATGATTCAAGTGATACCAAAAGATTGACCAAAAAAAAAAAAGTGATACCAAAAGAAACCAACCTGTGGAATTGCATTATTGGAAGATAAATGCCAACCAAAAAAAAAATAAATCACTACCAGCCGATACAAATAAAAGAGTTTTGCCATTGTAAGACCAAATTAACCAATACCATAAAAATAGATCAATTAATATTTCCCACAACAGTGGCATTTGGCTGAAATTAGGTAAGCCAGTAAAATTAATGATACTGATGTAAATCAAAAGTTAAAAGTCTAGAGAAAAAGAGAGAATCTTAAGATATTGTTATTATGAAACATGATGAAGGAAAAAAGAAGAAGTTAATTTATACTTACTCAGCACTAGAGTTGATTTGAAGTAACTCAAACAAGGTTGAACATTTTATTTATTTATCTGGAATAACGAGGACGTCTTTATCTCCAAAGATCGACTTATTTTTGCCTCAAGTTATAATTGGTAATAAAAAATTTAAAATACAATACTAATGGTGGCCGCTGTTAATTATTTCACCACTCATTTCTTTCTTAAAATTTTATCATGAAACATTATTTTTTATTGAAGGCCATTAAATTAAACGTGAAATTTATCAATGAGTAGTGGTTTAAGATGGTATTCTTGATTCCTCATTTAGTTATTCATTTGTTTTTTTTAAAAAAAAAACTATATTTTATTAATAGTAGAAAAATAAAGAAATTATTTGGTGGTATTTTCCTTTTTTTTTGGTCAATGTGGTATTTTCCTATTGACTAAGTACAAACAAAATTCTCACAGAAACATTAGTACATATATTGGACAAAGCCCATCTACTAATCTGGCAATTGGGCTTGTCCGTATTTAATATGTAGTTGAAATTACGTATATATATTATACAATGAAAACGATTAAACGTCATTGACCGCATAGCGCAGTGGATTAGCGCGTTTGACTTCGGATCAAAAGGTCGTGGGTTCGACTCCCACTGTGGTCGTTTGTTACCTTTCTTTCTCTGTTAAAATAAAAGGTTTATCGTCACTTATCGTGCCATTTATATTCTTTGGTCGCTTTGAATTTCTCTTCTTTTTTTTCATTAGCTCTTGCTCACAATATCATGAAAGAGATTCTTGTGCGGTTCAGATTTGTGGAAGGAAGGGTGTTTTTTTATTAAATTTATTTTTAGTTTTTGAAAAAAAATTATAAATGAAAATGATTTTTTTTTGGGTCGAAAAAATGAAATGATTTGTTTAGGACATTTTCAACCCAAAACTATGGATGATAATTGGACCCGGACCCAATGAGTACCCATAAAAATTACTCATGATGGGTGGGGTAATTACCACCGTTGTAAAAACTCCGGACCGACCCGATCGGTTGGAAAGGAAAACCGGACCCAAGGCCGTCCGATCAGTTATATGGATCAGTTCTGCAAGGATTTGGATCCTCTCTAGCCCTCTCCATCCTCTCCAGCAAACGTTAGCTAGGAATAACTAGGAAAACAAAATCCGTAGCTAATCCGTAGTTATTCCGTAGCTAAAACTGCTGGAGAGGATAGAGAAGATCCTTTCACGTTCTGCATCGGCCCAGCCCAGCCAAACCAATTTTTGATTAAGTTGGCAAATACACAAAAATGCTAGGTATAGGGTTCAAACTCGCATACACAACAATCCTAGGAAGTGAATTTGCCACTCAAACCACTAGCGCTTGTTTATCTATATGCACTACTTTTAATGTATATATCTTGTGAGAATTGGGTTTTAAACAAATAAAATAATTACAATGTCAATAACACAAGCATTATAGTCTTGATTAATTACTTCAAAAATTCCTTCATATATTTGCTGACTTATTAATCCTTCCATAATTATAAAATTAAGATTTATTAATTTTTTAAAAAAAACACCATTAAGTTAATAAACAGATACATGTTTATTTAAATTATATATACACATATATTTAGTAGCTAATAACAAAGATAATTATCATTTTATAAAAACCACTGAGTTAATGTTTTTATTTTAATTTAAGATCACATATAGATATATTAAATATTATATATTTTTTATATAATTTTGAATTATTGATGGTTTAACCGGTTCAACCAGTGACTACTCACTCGTTCGACCAGTGACCCATTAACTCAGTTCCTCCTCGACTGAGTCGTTCACTGGTCCGAATTTTATAACATTGGTAATTACCCACCAAATGAGTTCGGGTCTGGGTATTACCCGTATTTTTAATGGGTAGTACCCTACCCTACACATACCTGCATTTATATATATATATATATAATTAATTTAATTTATACATATGTTTACATTAATATTTTTTCAAAAAAATCAATTAATATCAATATATATTACAGATACCGAAAAATATTAATATAATGATTAGTAATCTGTTAGTGTTTGTTTAATTTTAGTTTGACCAATTAGTTGGTAATTGGTTGAGTAATGTAGTCTTATAAATAGAAGCTCCTTGTATTCATTTGTATCTTTTCAATCAATATACTAATGAGCTTTCTCAACTCTCTCTGGCTACTTGTGGGATGATCCATGGGAGAACCTATGGTACTCATCTTCAACCTATTACTATCCCTCTGCTGCTCCTGCTCCTCCATCTTATTTACTAAGATGGTATACAGAGCTCCATCCATAGACCTCACCTCGCTTCAAAGAAGAAGAAACTGATGGTGTCACGAAGAAGCTACAGTTGATTGCTGTGAATCTTGCAGAGTCATCATCTTCTGCGTTGCTCTCTGGTTATCCTGATATTGCCTCTCACCGATCAGAAATTACTTCTCCTTCTTCTGTTTTTTTTCACTCTCACAGATTTATTCTTGCTGCGTGATATCTGCAAAGGCTCCACAGTAAGATTAGAATGGAGTCATCACCAGAACCTTTCATTTTTTGCAGCTTCGAATTAATGGATCTTCCCTCTCCCCTGCAACCACAAAACAGGTCTGGATGAATTGATGGAATCGTCAACGGATACGGATCTGTATGAAGGAGATCCTTCATCGACGTTGTTAGATCAGACTAGCTGCATGACCTTGACTCGGTCGAGTTGCCTCCAGAACTCACCAACCCGAAGCAGCAACCGTATTGATTCGAGTCGACTCTTAGCGTCCTCAACAACAATCTCGATGAGCTCAAGTCTTGGAAGAATGGGGCGCGTTCGGATGAAGACGATGAAGAAGTCGTCTCGGCAAGTGATAGAGAGGTACTACTCTCGGATGACGATAGACTTCCCACACGAACAAGAAGGTTCTGGAGGAAGTGGCGAGTGTGCTCTTGACCAGGGTCCTAGTGGTGGCCCTAACCAACATTGCCTCAAGAAGATTTGGATTTGGAGGTACTGAACTTACTAATTTTTTGGTTCAAGAACTTGGCAAATTCAATTCGCTAGCTAGTGAATATCAGTATGTTTGATTTTGAGAAATAAAACAACAATTCTCATGTTGTGATGAAAATGAAATAGATTATGAGAAGATCCTGAGATTCTTTCCCTATGGATTTCTATGCACAGAAACTGCTTGATGAATTGTTGAAGAGGATGTAGTTATGTTGTTATTTCCTTTTCTTCCTTTAGTTAATTTCAATTCATTTGAGAGGATGATGCATGAATTTACGTTTGCATGATTTCTTCATTGCATATGATGAAGTATGTGATATTTTGGTGCAATGGGATTGCAAGAAAATTCTATTCTGAGAGGCATTTACGCTTGTGTTTTTTAGAGGCCTTCTGCAATCCAACAAAGGGGAATTGTTCCCTTCTGCAAAGGTCTGGATGTGATTCAACAGGCTCAATCTGGAACTGGGAAGACCACAACATTCTGTTTTGGAATTTTACAGCAGCTTGATTATGGTTTGGTTCAGTTGTCTTGTGGTTAAAGTTCATGCTTGTGTTGCAAAGTTGTTTCGTACAATTGGAATCATGTCTTGGTGCACGTTTGAGTTTGATTCCTGGGTATTTATAGAAATTATTCAGCAAATGCAAGTGAAAGATGTGTAACATCCTAAAATTTCTAGAACAGATAAATAAAATAAAGGGAGGAATAATAGTATTAATATTATCTTTATTATTATTATTAGTAGAGATCATAATATTTAATTAAAAAGGGGATGGGTGGGTTGGAGTAGGCCCACCCAATTAGATGTTTAAATAGGGGGAAAGGTTATCTATCTCACCCTATCCTTCCTTCAAACGTCAGCTAACCAAAGCCTAGGGAGGAGAGAAGCGACTCCACAGGGAGAAGGTGCCATAGAGTAGATCATCAAGGGAGTTCTGCTAACCGTTCTTGATCGTCATCTCTAAGGTACGGGGAGAACGGGTGCTGCTATATGTGTATGCTGGAGTGCTTGGGTAGTGAGGGCAACCATAAGTCCCTCTTAGGATTCTTAAATTTTAAATTATGAATGGTGAATTGTCTGTAATATGATGAAATTCGTGATTGTTGTGATGATTACTGTCATGTTCTTGTTGGAATTGAGAGTATGAAGCGAGATTGTCAAAAGGGGTCAAATTAGGATTTGGGAGAGAGATTTCATAATTGATTGATTGATGATTTAACTGTAATCTATTGATATAATTGATGAACTGATTGATTTTAATCTGGTAAAAATGAGTCTAATTGGAGTTGGGGACTTAGAGATTTGAGTATAGATTGAAGAAGGAGGGTTAAAAGGGGCAAAATCGCAGGTACAGTCGCGTTCTGCGACACTTGCGCTCCATCTGCGCTGAGCGCAGGATGGAGCATAGCTCTCTGGGACCTGCGCTGAGCGCAAGGTGGAGCGTAGCTTTCTGGAACCTGCGCTTCACTTGCGCTAAGCGTAGAGTGAGGCGCAGAAACGCGGATTAAGCCTTTTAATTACAATTTCAACAGATTCCTTCCAAATTTCAGATAACTTTTTCTTAAAACGTGAAATTGAGATGGATGTTTACTTAATATAAGAATTGTTTTGTGGGATTGTTGAGATTAAATTGGATATATAGAGTGTATTAACTGTGGCATGAAGTATTGTGGTGTGAGTATCTTGTGTGATGTTCTATGTTTATAATATTCGTTATGTGATGTTGGGCTGATTAGAGTATGTGTCTTTTATTCAAGATGTGATGTGGAATGAGTAGAGTAGACTATGTTGTATGAGAAATGTATAAATGATGATTGATGCATTGAGCATGAGCATATGAGATGTGACTGGTATGAGATGACGGTTGATGTATTGAGCATGAGCATATGATGTATGCAATATATGAGATATATGAGTAGCCAAACGTGGCTTAAATACCCTAGCCCAAGAGAGAGACAGCGAGCAGGGTTCGGTGACCATGATGGGGGACATTCTATGCACGGACCCATCGAGGGGGTGCAACCTATCGGCAAGAGAGGGCATTTAATGGTAGGGCCATCATTGCGGGGCGGATGTCTCTGCACGAGCCAGAAAGGGGTGTTTAACTGTTCAGCCCTATTAGCCAATAGAGGACATTTAACGGTTGAGCCATCATTGATAACAACTAAGGGGATTGATGAGGTGCGCCCATTGTGCGGAGTTCCAAATCATGGCTCTTAGGAAGAGGCGTTGTGCATGAGCATAGAGTGGAGCATACTTGTCATTTCATGATTGTTTGAGAAGTGTGAATTATATATTTGTGTGAATTAATGTGCTGTATGCAAGAGTGTGGATTGAGATGAATGATGATATGTATGGTGATAGGTTAATGTGCTGAATATAAAGAGTGTGAGTTGAGATGAATGATGATATGTATGGTGATGGGTGGGGAATAAGGGTAGCCTTCTGTATTGCATGTATATGTATGTATTCTTTTCCTCACCGTACTCTTTTGTGTGTTTTATAGGTGATGAAGATGGCACTCAATGTGCCGAATTATAAAGGGACAAGGTCTCGCTCTGATAGGTGTGACATCGGGGGTTAGTGTCTAGGAACTTCATTTCTTTATTTTTCTATGTAGAGATTTAGAAAGTTATTTTAAAAAGGGTCTTACATGGCCAAGACATATTTTTATTATGTTGATAATTTAGTTTTGAAAACCTTGATTTCACCTTTTATAGAATTTTAGTTTGATTTGGATTAAGTAATTGTTTAAATGGGGATTGTGAACATTTTACCCCATTGATGACTATAAACCTTTCTTATATTTCAAATCAATGATTATATTAGTATTTGGGGTAGAAGGGTGTCACAAGATGCACGGGTTGAGGAGCTGTATTCATCATAATGCATTGCTGGTTGGAAGCCTACATTTGTTGACTTGGATATTGGCCAAGGTTCTATAACAATTCCTGGTTGCATTGCTGATACTCCAATTGAAATGCCAATTGATTATGTGGAGGGAATTCCTCTTGAAATGCTCTTGTTACTTTTACAAGCACACAACTCCAAATAATAATGTAGAAATTGTATAAAGTGCTTGTCAAGGAGCTCGCAGGGATGTGGGAGAGACAATTGTTGGGATTATACTGTTCTTTTAATTTCTTTTGTTGGGTTCCTCTCTTGGTTTCAAGTTGGTATTGGTTAATACCAAATACTAACTTGCGGAAGGGTATTATATATTTCTGTTAGTAATTTGTTAGTGTGTTAGTAACCTGTTAGTGTTTGTTAATTTAGTTTTACCAATTAGTTAATAATTGATTGAGTAGTGTGGTCTTATAAATAGTAGCTCCTTGTATTCATTTTGTATCTTTTCAATCAATATACCAAATGAGTTTTCTCAACTCTCTCTGGCTACTGTGGGATGATCCATGGGAGAACCCATGGTACTCATCTTCAACCTATTACTATCCATCTGCTGCTCCTGCTCCTTCATCTTATTTACTAAGAATATGTATTACTAATTTAATTAATTGTAAATATTATAATTATGAACATGTTATAATTTGGTATCCCTAAACACTGAAATGACAAAACTTAAACTAATTTTCCATTCATCCCCCACCATTCTTGTTTGTAATCCACTTCCACATACCTAAGTTATTTTATAGTTAAAGTAAGATGATCTATGAAATATTTTTTAACTGTGCTAGAGTTATCTTTTAATTAATTTTTTTTTCTAAATAATTTATTGTTTTATAGTTAACAAAAGTGCATGTAATGGGCACGAGTACGGGCTACTTAAGTACCCAGGGGTAATGGTGTGGGTATTAGAATCACTACCCACGTGGGGTATGAGTCAAGAGGCGGTACATGAAGGCTTGGGCCTTAGGGTTTCTATCTTCTAAAACCAAAACACTTTTTTAATTTTAATTGGAAAAAACAGGCTGGCCCGACTTAACCCGACCTAAAACTCACTTTTGCTCGCGGGATTAAGTGAGTCGGACCAAATTAACTTGGGGAAATGTAAATTGCTATTTTTCTAACCAAACGTACCCACCCGGTGAACCGAATTAAGCCAAATTGGCTCATCTGGTTAAGCTCATTTTGACACTTATAGTGGGGGGAGGGAGGAGAACTTATCCCAAACCCCTTTCTCAATAGTTAAGAAAAATATAAATTTTCAAAATACTAAAAGTAGTAAAAACAAGTTTTTCCAGGTGTTATATATAATTAAAATATTTAGATACTTCTCAGGTAATAATTAAAAAGATACATACACTTGACAACTTAATAATATATAATATCATTTAATTATCTTTAAAATATTTTCCCCCTAAATTAATGACTAACAATTAGCACTGTACCTCATAAACTGATTTTAATGTTTAATGTTTTTATCATATATAAAAAATCTATAATTCATGATTAATATGCAATAACTCATACTATGATTGAACAACTTTAATATTTACTATTTTAGTTAAATATAAAATAATATTTGTATTTGATAAAAGAAAGTGTCGTTAAATACATATATTTTTTAAATAAAGTAATAATTAACTAACATGGTAAGTAATATTTTATAAAGTGAATTTTATTAATTTTCAAAGTGGTAATTAATAGGTTTAATTGCACCCTTTTTTCATCTACTATAGTTAATGTTTAATTTTGGTTCGCTATGTCACAAATTAGGGGTGGAAGTAGGCCGGACCAAACCAGGTTTTGCAGGGTCCAAGTCTGGCTTGCATTATATTTTTGTGGCCCAGGTCTGACTTGTTAACTGTTATAGATCATTTTTTTATGCCTGATCTGACCTGTTTCAAATCCTGGTTTGACCTATTAGCCTGTTTAAAAGCCTATTTTATATTATGACCTTTAAATAGGTCAATAAATCTATCTCTAAATAGGTCAGTCTATTTACAAACTAATAGACTTACTTTTTTATAATGTGAATATATCACTAACATATCGTTTAGATGAGACAATAAGCCCATCTCTAATAAGTCAACAGGGGAAACTAAAAAATATATATTATTATACTATTTATTATTATATGTAATATATAATATATTTATATGTTTATTAAAAAAATATCATTTATAAATGGGTTTTTTAAAAAACCTAAGTCCGACCTATTTAATTAAAAAAGTTTTTTCAAAAGCCTAGACCTAGCATTTTATTAAACAAGCTGAGTCAAACTAGGCCTTAAGTAGGCTGGCCGTAGACCCCGGCGAGTGGCCTGACCTATTTCCCCTAGTCACAATTAAGCATTTCAGCCCCCTATATTACCTTTTTTTTTAGACCAAAAATATGTTTTATAAAAGGTAATTACGCTCCACACGAATGAGACCACTTAGATAGGGATATCAAAGTGGCTCGGTTAACCCCGACTAGGGGTGAAAATAAGTTAGGTTGCTCTCGGGGACCTACAACCCAGCCTATTTACGACTTAATTTGGCTTGACTCGTCTAATAAAAAGGCGATACTTAAGCTTCTGAAAAAGTCTTTTTAATTAAATAGGTTAGGCTTAAAGCTTTTTTAAAAGACCATTAGTCTATTTATAAATAATATTTTTTTTAATAAAAATATAAATATATTATACTTAATAAATAGTATAATAATATATAACTGTTTAATTTCTCCGATGGACCTATTTAGAGATAGGCTTGCTGGCCTATTTAAAGGTCCATATCATTGACACATTTACATTTTTAAAAAGTAAGCCTATTAGTTAGCAAACATACTAGACTATTTAGAGAGAAACCTATTGGTCTATTTAAACGTCATATATGAATTAGGCTTCTAAAATTTAAATAGACTAATAGTCCAACCAGGCTTTAAAAATGGTGGGCCACAAAATAAATGAAAACCGGGCCTGGACCTCGCAAAACCTAGCTTTACCTCGCCCTACTTCCACCCTAAACCCGACTACCCATTAACACCCGCAAAAAATGGGGCGGGGTAGCAGCCCACCCAATATAAAAAAACAGGTTGAGTGGAGTAATTGCCCCCATTTTGTGTGGAGTTGACCCACTCAATTTATCTAAAAAATAGCAAATAATAGATTTATATTCTAAAAAATTAAAAAAATTATTTAACCTCTTTTGACTTTGCTTAATACTTTCCCTCAATTATCATGAAATAATTACAAGCAAATGTAGTACTAAATAAAAAAAATAGTAAATAATCTATTTTAAACTTAAATTTGGTGAGTCATCAATTAGCCCCGTGTGACGTCATAATTTCTTAATTCAAAAATAATGTCTGTTGAAAGCACTATTTTTAAATTCGGGAAATTATTTCGCGCATTATCGATATCGATGTACACAAACAAAACAACGCTTAGGTAATCCAACAATTACTTAAACATAAATTCAATACATCAATACAAATACATATCTATTACCAACAAGGCTCAAATACACATATTCAATAATTAGGCATAATGGGATATGATGATACATATGTCCTGTAATCATAAAAGGTATCCCTGAGGGCTCCACATTTACTATCCTACCCCATAAACCTAAAGAATTTTATGCTTATACAAAATAATATTTATCAAAGGAGTTGGGCCACCATGGGACCCAACCAACAGCTCCAATCTCCCGATCAAGCATCTAGACGAGGACCCTGCACATCTGAATATATGTCCCACGACGTGGGGTGAGACTAGAGTCCCAGTGAGCGTGGTAAAACATGCAGTGTAGGATAGCACACAAATGGGATGCAACGGTCAACAGGCTCAACGATTCCAGCATATATACAAATACTATGAAATGATGCAAACATGACTGTGATGTGTTTTTACCCGACACCCGGGGTCTTTTCACTATTTGTGACTGTGATTGAGCGCTCGGCCATGTGACCAAAGACCGTCGTCCAGGGCCACCTATGATTAAGTTTTATTAGAAATCAATGAGCAATGCCTGTTTTCATTTTAACTTAAGGACCCCCATTTCCCTCTTGGCCGAGATGTCGATGTGGTTACCTCGTTCTTCTTATAATTATTTGCCCAAAGGCCTGTGATGGTCCGAATACCCCTGTTATGGTCCAGAGACCCTGTGGTAGTTCGAAGACTCTGTGACATATTCTTTGATGGTCATTGGCCCATGAATGCTTAAAGGTATTATAAATATATCCATCAATGAACACGAATGGCATGGTATGCACAAATAACTATTTCATAGAGATTTACAACCTAAACACACTAAGCATAACCTAGGGTTTAAGGGCATCTACACATACCATTCAATCAACATTCACTAGCCATAGAATCATACACAAACAAGGTAAAAGAAGTAAGGGGAAGAAGAATATGGGACATGCAATGGAGCAAACAAGATGAAAGTGAATGAGTGACCACACTCACCTCAAGAGTAGAACAAAGCTAACAAAAATGGGAAAGAATGGGGGATGGATCTCCTAGGCTTCTTTCTCTTTCTTTCTCTTCTTTCTGTGTGCTCGTTGAGCGCTCATAAAGCGTCGCACCCTAAATCAGTGTGTGCTGCACTATTTACTTATGGGTGCTTCTCGTACAGGGGAATAGGTTTTCGTATTCCGTGAGAAGTAATATATATAGGATAGAAAAACATATTATGTGAAAAGTATCCATATATATTTATTGTTAAGTTATCTAATTATGTACCTGTATAATATTACCTTTATATATATATATATATATATATATATATATATATATATATATATAGGGGACATATCTAGTGAGAAAGCCTCATTGATATGAGAGTGAGAGGATTTAATATTAGCCATTAGATTAAAATACAAGGTTGAGATTAAAAGAGTCACTAAAACACCCATTACCATGTCACGTGTTTTTCTCTTTTACTGCTTGGTTTCTTTTTAGGTTTTTTAATTTTCTTGAACCTTTTTTTTTTCTTTGATAGCACATAACTCTCTCAACAACTAGTGTCTTCTATTCTTCTGGAAAATTAAATTAATTTTGAATGAAACTGAATCTAATTTGATAATTTGTACCGATTTCAATTTCAGGTCCAATTGTTTTGGCTTTTCCTAATAATAAGAAAGGCTCCTCAAAACAATAAAATAAGGGTGAGAATTTCATTAACAAAATAACAATTGGGGATTAGCTGCATGAGTAATAATTTCAAGGAGCCCATTTTATCAGACAATCAGTACAAAATAACATTGCTTCAAGGTGCGATTGGATTGGTGATTTACAAACTGTTACTGGCGCACGCTGATTATGGTGTTGTGATGGTTGGTGGTGGTGGTTTACGCCAGATCTAAAGGGTGAAGGTCCTCTTATCACCGGCTGCAGGGCTGAGGGAAAAACTTGGAAATTTCCAGGATTAAAGGTCGAGAGAGATAAAGTTAGGGGTGGAAGTAGGCCGAGCCGAGCTAGGCTTTGTAAGACCTAAGTCTGGCCTGCATTATATTTTTGTGGCCCAAGTCTGGCCTGTTACCTGTCATAGGCCATTTTTTTAGGCCTGGTCTGGCCTGTTTCAAAGCCTGATTTGGCTATTAGTCTGTTAAAGCCCATTTCATATTATGAACTTTAAACAGGTCAATAAATCTATCTCTAAATAGGTCAGTGCGGTTATAAATTAATACTTACTTTTTTATAATGTAAATATGTCACTAACATATACGTTTAGATAAGAAAATAAACCTATCTCTAAATAGGTCACAAAAGAATTTAAAAAAATTATATATCATTATACTATTTATTATATATAAAATATTTATATGTTTATAAAGAATAATATTATTTATAATAGGCTAGTCTGTCAAGCCAAATAGGCTTTTTAAAAAAGCCCTGAGCTTGACCTATTTAATTAAAATGGCTTTTTCAAAAAGCCTATACCTGATAGGCTGGGCCGTAGGCCTCTGTCGAGCGGCCTGGCCTATTTCCACCCCTAGATAGAGTCATGTGATTGATTTTAGCGTCTCTTTTAATCTCAGCCTTGTATTTTAATCTAATGGCTAATATTAAATTCTCTCACTCTCATATAAATGAGGCCTTCTCACTAGATATGTCCCCTATATATATATATATATATATATATATATATATATATATAACCATTATTCATCCCTATTATTCTTGTAATTATTCATTTTTTTTCTAAATTCAATTTATATTTAATTACCTAATTCATGATGTTGCACTTTTCTTATTTATAAGATCCTTATTCATCTACACTCAAATTCAAATCTTATAATTAAACATTATCCTAAAAATTTGTTATTAATTTCTCATCTCTAATCATTGTAAATCTTATCATTCTTTTTTTAAATCATATCTTAAATTAAAATACTAAAACATATCTCTTTCATAACATCATCATTATTAATCTTGATATTATTATATTAATATGATAATTACTATATTTATAATAATTAAGATTAATTGTGGTCTTAATAAATATGATGTATCTCTCAATAATTTTATTATTATATCTAACATAATCAAATTTGATTAAAATATTAATAATCTATTCTCTCCCCTAATTATTAATAATTTATATTATTATTATTATACCATAAATATTGTTATATTAATATTTATTATTATAATTATAATAACTTAATTTTTTATTAATGAAATACGTTATAAGTATTTAATTAAAAATCTAGATTATTGACTTTTGGATGTCACCCCCCCCCCCCCATGTCATTGATTTATTAGGCGTGATAGGTTAGGTGGGTTGGTGGGACCATTTTTTATATGTTGTCCTTGTCCGCAAGAGGTTCAACTCACTTTGACACCTTGCACTTTCAGTTGTAAAATATTTAACTAATATTTGATAATATATAGTTTCATTTAATAATTTGGAAATAATAAAATAATAATTAACAATTATCATTGCAACTATATTAATTAATTTTAATATTAAATAATTTTAGCATATATAAAAAATGTGTCTAATAGTAAATATGTAATAATTTTCACAATCATTAAATAAAATTAATATTTAATATATTAATTATATATACTAAATTTATATTTCATAAGAATTTAATGTACATACATTAATAGTGTAAAAAAATTTTACATTATCATCCATTATGTGCTGTCACATAATTTGATAATCATGAAACCTCATTATTTTAATTTTAATTTTAATTTATATTATCAAGTGTTATAAAAATCATTAAATAATTGAATGACAATGAAAAACTTTTTACACTATCAGTGTAAACTACTTAAACTCGTTTAATAATATAAATTTTTTTAAATAGTTTTAAACTTTTTGAACTCAAGAACAAATTTTCTAATAACTTCATATCATTAATATGTGTGTGTTGTATGTTAGAGAGGGAGCAATTTAATATTTTTTTAATTAATATAATTATTATTTAATAATACATTAGAACATTTATAAATTAATACTCCATAAATTAATAACATATCTGAAATAATAATTTTTTCAGTCCCGACTTGGGCCCAAAGTTTAAATTAATAATTTCGATAAATTAATAAGATAATAATTTTCCAAAAGACCCTTATATAAATTTATGGTCTCTTCAATATTATAAATTAATAATTCTATAAAATTACAAATATAACTTGGATTGACTAATTATGAATGTTTGATGTTGTTTATATAGTGGTTGATTTCCTTACCATACATGAACTTGCATTAAGTTTTAACTCGTATTACGTACCACGGTACAATGAACTTTGTTTCTTAGAGGATGTTTTATAATTTTTTTTTTCGGTCAACAGGATGTTTTATAATTTAATTAGTCATATTGTACATGTATATCATTCAATTAATCAATACAGTGTACATATGTTTTTTTCATAAAGAATAATGTAGGTTCGTATTGAATCGGGAAAGATATTTTTAAATTAATAAATTATTAATTTTATCGGTTAATTAATACCTCTTTAAATTAATAAAATTACGTGGTCTTGACATTATTAATTTATAGAGATTTTACTGTATAAAAGTATAGTTAAACGATTTAATTTAAAATTTTAAAATTGAAATACTAATTAATCAATAATCAATAATGTCATTAATATTGTATCTAGTGAATATCACAACGAAATATATAATATTTAAAAAATTTAAGTGTCTTTAAATACATTTAAACCTTTGAAACTCTTTATCAAAAGAGAAAAAAATCCTTTGAAACTCAAGTGGTAAATGATTAATACTACGTACCATTAATGTTTCCTTAAACAGTGTTTGTTAATATGGATATGAATAATTTATATTTAATAATTAATATGTAATGTAAAATATCATTCGATGATTTAATAAAGAATTTAATTATTATGCAATGTCAGTGTAAACAGTTTTACACTGACATTCAATGATGTTTATCACATCATTAATTTAATGAAAATGACACCTATGTATTCTAAATTCATTAAATGGTATGTCAATAGATCATTGAATAACAATATAAAATATTTTTACATTGACAATATGCATTTATTAAATTATTTATTAAAATATATTAATTTAATCTTGAATCATTCAAATTTCATTAAATGTATCTAATGTTTTTATATATATACACACACGCACAGACACACTATCTTTGTTTCTACTCATGTATCCACTTTTGGATAAACAAGTTGTTCTTATTTATCGGTTCACTTACAAGATTAAAATAATATGAAATTACATTTTTCAATTATATCCTTAGGCTGATTTTTAAGTAATGATAAATGCATCCCTAATAGAAATTTTAACAAAATAAAATAATGTGAGATAGTAGAAAATAGTAAATGGTATAATAAGTATGTTTATTGACTATTGTTTTAATGGATACATAAACACGAACAAAGATATAATATAGTATATATGATGAAAAATGAATGCCAAAGCAACATATATGTGTATAAAATATGTGGGAGGATAACCCACGTAGCTCATTATATGGATGTCTTTATATATATATATATATATATATATATATATAATATACACATAAATAGGAAACATACTTACTAAATCATATTATAAAACTCATGCATGTGTTCATTAGTGTTTTTTATAAAAGGTAGTTATTTTTATTTTTATTAATTATATATCTATACATTCATTGCACTATATTAATTACTTTTAATACTTAATACTTTTAGCATATATAAAACATTTATGCCTAATGGTAAATATTTAATAATTTACACAATCATTAAATAAATTTAAAATTTAATGTTTTTATGATATAAATATTAATGAATTTATATTTAACAAGGATTTAAAATACATACACTGACGGTGTAAAAATTTTTACACTATTATCCAATGATGTGTTGCCACATCATTTAATAAGTATGAGACCTCATTATTTTAATTTATATTATAAAGTGTTATTAACTCATTAAATGATTAGCGTTAGAAAAAAAAATGACAGTGGAAAACTTTTTACACTGTCAATGTATAGTACTTATACTTATTTTAATAATATAAATGATTTTTAAATAGTTTTAAACTTTTTGAACTCAAGCACAAATTTATTAGTAATTTTATATTATTAATACATGTGTGTGTTAACATGTTAGAGAGGCTGCAATTTCATATTTTTCTAATTAATATAATTAATATTTAATAATATAAAGTATAGTTAATGTTTTAAATTGAAATAGTAATTAATAAATAATGTTATTAATATTTTCTCAAGTGAATATCATAACTAAATATATAATATTTAATAATTTTAAGTGCCTTAAATACATTTAAACCTTTGAAGCTCTTCGTCAAAGAGAAAAAACCTTTGAAACTCAAGTGGTAAACAGTTAATACTACCAATAATGTTTCCTTAAATAAAGTTTATTAATATAGATATGAATAATTTATATTTAATAAGTAATATGTATACAAAATATCATTCAATGAATTTAATAAATGTATTTAATTTTTTTATTAATATATATAGTAGATGGATAGAGAGAGACAAGTACAAACACGCATAATTAGCTTTATTTCTATTTATGTATCAATTTGTGGATAAAAATATTTTTATTTATTTGTTCACCAAAAAGATTGAAATGATATTAATTACATTTTTTCAATTATAACCCTTATTTTGATTTTTAAGTAATGATAAATGCATCCCTTACAGAAATTTTAAATGAATAAAATAGGGGGAAGAAAATAGTAATTTATATAATAAGTTTGTTTGTTGTCTTGATGGACACATAAACATGGTCAAATATAGTGGATATATATGAAGAAAAATGAATGTCAAAGTAACATGTATGTGTATAAAGGATGTGGGAGGATAAGCCACGCATCTCATTATGGATTGCTTATTATATACATAAATTGGAAATATACTTACTAAAATCATATTATAAACTCATGTGTTCATGAATTTTTATAAAAGGTATTCGTATTTTTATTAATTTATATATCTATATATTAATTGCACTATATTAATTACTTTTAGTACTTTAATACTTTTAGCACATATAAAACATTTATGTCTAATGGTAAATATTTAATAATTTACACAATCATTAAATAAAATTAATATTTAATATTTTAATGATATATATATTATAAATAAGAATTTAATGTACATACATTGATAGTGTAAAAACTTTTACTATCATCTAATGATGTGTTGACACATCATTTAATAAGCATGAAACCTCATTATTTTAATTTATATTACCAAGTGTTATTAAACTCATTAAATGATTGGATGACAATGTAAAACTTTTTTTACATTAGCCGTGTATACTAATTAAATTCATTTAATAACTAGTATATTAACCCGCGTAATACGCGACAAATATATTTTTTATTTAATTAAAGTTGAATTTATGATAAATAAATTAATCCTTTTTAAAATTAAAAAATTTAAAAAATAGTTAGGACAAATTTTCAATTTTAAATTCTAATAATATATTATATTTTTTTTATTAAAATCTAATTTACATTATTATTTGATAATAAGATATGATAAAAAAAATTAAATTTATAGAGATAAGAATAAAGATTTATATATTAAAAAGAGATTGAAATAGAAAAAAATAGGATAAGATTTCGAATTAATCTTAATAAATTTCAAAATTTAAGATTAACATTTGTTAGCATTTAAAATTCAATTAGGAAAAGAGATAAATTAGTATTAATGATTGAGAAGAAAAATCTCACTCTCACAAATATGAGTGAAATTCACCATCCAATGAAAGAAAGAGAGAGAATGTAAAAAAATCATTGTTAGGGGACCGTAGAGTGAGTGAGTGTCTCACTCTCCAAGATGAGGTCTCAAAATTATAATATAAAGATATAAAAAATTTAAATAGTTTTAAACTTTTTTTAAACTCAAGCACAAATTTATTAATAATTTTGGCCCTCTTTGGAAATACAACTTATTTAAGTGCTTATCACATAAGCTCTATTTAATAAACACTTAATGAATAAGCTCTTAAAAATTGATGAAAATTGAAAAGGGTGCAGTGTACTTAAATTCTCCATAAGTTATTTTATAAGCTATTCTCAGGAGCTTATTGAAATAAGCTAAAAACAGCTTATGAGCATGTCATAAGCTCTTTTCATAAGTTTACCCAAACAGTTACATAAGTGCTTATGTCATAAGATAAGGTTAAATAAGCTCATCCAAACAGCACCTGTATATTATTAATGCATGTGTGTCTTGTATGTTAGAGGGGTACAATTTTATATTTTTAATTAATATATTAATATTTAATAATATAATGTATAGTTAAATGCATTTAAATTTTTTAAACTGACATAGTAATTAATCAACAATGTCATTAATGTTTTCTCAAGTGAATATCACAACTAAATATATATTCCCTCTATTTCTTTTTAATAGTCGTTTTAGAGTATAAAATTTGTTTCTGAATAAGTGTCGTTTTCACATACCAAAGCAACAATAAATGCTAATTTTCCAACTTTACCTTCTTCCAAATTTATTAAATGATGGAGTATTTATTGCATATGACTAGAAATGGTGGAGAACTTTAAATGTTTTAATGAGAGAGAGAAAGAGTATATTTGTAAATAAGGAGCTAAAAAAACACACTTATTGCAATTCTTAATCTATGTGCAAAAACCTTAAATGACAAATAAAAAGAAATGGAGGGAGTAATATTTAATAATTCTAAGTGTCTTTAAATACATCTAAACCTTTGAAACTCTTGGTCAAAAGAAAAAATAAGTTTGAAACTCAAGTGGTAAATAATTAATACTACCATTAATGTTTCCTTAAATAAAATTTATTAATATAGATATGAATAATTTATATTTAATACTAATTATTATGTAATATAAAATATCATTTAATGAATTTAATAAATGTATTTAATCTTGTATCATTGAATGCATTTAATGTTTTTAATATATATAGACAAGCACTATGTTTGTTTCTATTTAAGTATTCATTTGTGGAGAAAAAATGTCTTTTATTTATTTATTCACTTACATGATTAAAATGATATGAATTACATGTTTCTCAATTATACCCTTATATTGATTTTTAAGTACTCATAAATGCATTCCTAATAGAAATTTTAACAAAATAAAATAGGATGAGAGAGAGGTCACTCTATGTGGTATGTGATTGCAAAGAAATGTGGGGACCTCTTTGTAATTTTGCATTCATGTATGACTATAAAAAGGATGAGAGGGAGGTCACCCCATTTGTTATATGCATCAGGAAAAGAAAGAGTAAACCCCCACATCGGTCCCTAACTTTTTTCGCGTCATGCAAATTGGTCCCTCACTTAATTAAATAGCTCCATTAGTCTCTAACTTATTACACCGTCATGCAAATTAGTCCAAAACATATAACGTCGTTAGTGAGGAGCTGACATGTTACGTTAAGTGACATGTCACGTGATAAACGACGCCGTTTTTAGTCTCTGAGTCCCACATCATTCTCCTTTCTTCCTTCTTAACGTCACATAGACCTTTTCCGCCATTGTTAGTCATTTTTGTCTACTGGTAAGATTTTTTCCCCCAATATCAGCTGGTGTTTTTTTATTTGTAAAATCAATGGCTTCCTATGGTGAGAGAAAGAGGACGGTTGGGAGTGTTGGATCAACATCATTTGCTTAAGCTCTGAAATGCAGATGATGTGAGTGGATGTGCTAATATATCAACTATATTTCTTGTTCTGGAATCATTGAGCTTTGTAGTTACTAAATAGACTAGCCTATTATTCTCTTGTCGTTTTTCAGCATATGAAGTCTTCTTTTGTTTTTCATAGGATGATGAATTAACAATACCGGATGTTCGGAAGTTCAAACCAATTCATAGGCGCAAGTTCAATTATGAGGTATTACCTAGTTTATACATCATTCTTACTGACTGTTCTGTTTCTGAAAGTTTGTTAAGACTTATTTTGAGGATAATAAATGAAACTGAACCTTGAAATTTGAGAGCAACTTGTCTTTATACAACATTCTTATATTTTTACATATAAATGTAAATGTGCATTGGCCTTTACCAGTTTAATTGGTAAAATAAAGGATGTTAGTTTGATTTTCTTCTCTGTTAAACCATCCAGCTATTTTCTGGAGTTAGAGTTGAAATTTGCAGTTTGATAAGTGATAAAGGACATGTTAGTTGGGTGTAAATTACATATTATTTTATAAATTATATATAAATTTGCAGTTAATTGGCAGAACTAAGTGCCCTAGTATGAAACCATCAGAATTAACCATGGTACATGAATTTGCATGCTTCTGTTATGTTTGACTTCCATGTTGGTCAAATATGAATGACTTCAACTTCCATATTTTGAAACCTTACACGTCTGTTAAAAATGGAAAGAAGTCAAAGAATGTTGTTTTCACTTGCAACCACACCGATGCAAGATATAAGGATTTACCCTTGATATATAGAGAAGAGTTTGGATTAATAAATATATGCCAATTATCAAATATTTAAGCATATCATCTCTTTTGACTGTAAGAGTTCTTTCACATTTTCTGATTTTCACCATAATGCTCCTGCTCCTTAACACACACCTTCACTTTCTGCATCACATGCGTTTTCTGTTTCCTATTCCTTCAACATCATTGTTTATGATGCTATTCTGAAGTTCATTGTTTTGCTCAACAACACTAAACTAATGCTTGATCTTTTGGGAGTTGATAATATGTTCATACTTAATAGTGTACAACCTTGCAGTTTAGTTGTATGGTAGATATGTGGTTGAAAATAGATGTGAATTTAACTAATAAAATGACCTGTCTTGTAGCCACAATATATATTTTGCAGAGAGAGACATTTGGTTAACTTCTTTGAGAAGAATTAATTCTAATTTACTCTATGATTCCTGTATTTTTACTAGGTAAATGAAATTGCTTGGAACATGACAGGCTAGAGTGGTCTATAGGGGAGGTCAGAGACTAAAAACAGCGTCGTTTATCATGTGACATGTCACTTAACGTAACATGTCAGCTCTTCACTAAGGGTGTGTTTGTGAGTTTAGAAAGGAGGGAAAGGAAATGATTGGAAGGAGTAGGGAGGGGGGAGAAGAGGAGGGAAAGGCTTTGTAAAATACTTAAACTCACAAACACAAAGAGGGGAAGGGCTTCCAATAAACCCTTCCCTTCCCTCCTTTCCTTTCCAAAATTCAACTCACAAAGATGGACTAATTTGCATGACGGTGTAATAAGTTAGGGACTAACGAAGCTATTTAATTAAGTGAGGGACCGATTTGCATGACGCGAAAAAAATTAGGGACTAATATGGGAGTTTACAAGGAGACCAGCGAGAAAAAAGAAGTGAGAGATAAGAGGAGAGGATGGGAAAGAGAACTTGAGAGCCAGTCTTAGTATGGGTTCTAGAGGAAGAAGGTCGAAAATTGGAGGATCCAGAGGAGGAGGAGGAGGATGAAGCGGCAGCTAGGGCTAGCAAGTGAGGATGTAATAAAGAGTAAGAACCATCAGATCAGAACTGTTTTTTGTTAAGCAAGCCATAAGGTAACAATAAACTCTCTCAATGACTTGAAAAAACCTTCTGATTAGTGTGAATATAATGTATGTGTTGATTTTAGGATTTTGAAGTTGATTTATCTAAATCCTCAGTTAACTGGGTATTTCACTGTTTAAGATGTGTTTGGAATGATTCAGGGGCCAGAGATCCCATATCTGGATCAAAGAAATGCCTTTGAATCATAAGATTTGGTGAGAAATCCATGTAAGCCAAGAATAGAGATTACCCCAACTCAACCAATGCTTAAGGTCTAGCAAGGCTCCCGCTCTAGCACTAGCAAACCAGCACTCAGTTTGTCGATCCCCTCGTATATCCCCCTCTTCCATTCCAAACATATAGATTTAAGGCCTAACCCGATCATATTATTAACCTAAAATAAAATCTTAGTGATAACGATTAAAAGAAAAAAAAAAGATAAGAAAAAGGCTATACTTAGACAAGGAAATTGTAAAGGCAAATCATAGGTGTTAATTACTGGAATAGACCGGAAGCATAAACCACCACCCTGTAAGCATGCAATGAACTTTGGAGAGGCAACAATGTGACTCGGGAAACTCTATGATCCACAGTGAACTCAGGGAAATATCACGACAACTACGAGGTCCCTGTGCATAACATGAGTTGGTTAAATGACTAGCCACTTCGAGAGAGACTAACACCAACAACACTCATATAGTCTAAAAGAATGTTAAACAGACACAGAACGAGGAAGGAAATAAATTGAGGATAAAAAATAATAAGTATGAGTCGTCTTCATTTTTTTTATCAATGCATAATTGTGTGTTTAATCAAGATAAAATGACAACAGAGTGAATGCCTGTGGTTGTGTAATATGGACTTGAAATGTAATAAAGATATATGCCTTGAATAAATATGTTCAGATTTACTTTTGTCATGGCTTCTGTACAATGTGATATTGTTTTGAAATCACTATACATGAGACCTATAAGGTATAAATATGCTCTGTAAATATATTATGAAAGCATGGAATGAATTAACTCAATAAAATGTAGATAATGAATGGATTAAGTGTAAGATATTTGCACTTTGTGTTGTGTGATGTTATATGGTTTTATGCATTAAAGGAAAAAATAAAGGCTAAACTCTCTTCTTTTAAATATTTATATTCATTCCAAAATGGGTGAATTTGAAAGGGAAGAATGATGGTTTAAAATATAACACTAAGCACACAAAATTTTATTTCACTTTATTTTCTTTATTTTCTATTTTAAATTTGTCCCTACACATTTTATACCTAAAAATTTGATATATCCTTCATAATTTCTTTGCACGTTGTTGCATTTATGTATTATGTATGTGCTTATAACTTGTATTTTCTTTCATGCTTAGTGTACTTGCTAGAAAATATCAACAACATAAAAAATAAAGAAACTTGAAAATCAATGTTTCCATATTGTCATTGGGTGAAAATTTATGCACCCATACTCATGTTATTATCAGACATAGGATATATTACTTTTTAACTGAATGATTCGTATCAATTTCATTCAATCAGTTATAGATACCATTGTATTGGGCTGTGGAATTTGCAAAAAAAGTGTTTGGATGTGAGAATGGGTTGTGAACACAAGAAGGAATACTTAGAAGGAAGCACCTGTTAAGGTTCAAGCTCAAAATTTGTGGAGCAGGTGAACAAAGGTTTGGGTAGAGAGAAGTACACTTGGTCATAGTGAACATATGAGAGCGTATCATGGCGCAGGTGCGGGGAAATGTTGAGATATTAAACTTTTCCGACTATGGCTGCAGAAACCCATTTAACGACGTCAGTTGAGTGGCATGAATGGATTTTTCACTTGAGACAAAACCTTTGATCCTCTTTGGTTTGCGAGCAAGAATTTGTTGTCGGTGAAGGAAAATGTGTTGGACACTGTTATTGATTCCGGGGAGAATGGAAAATCAACTATGGCTTTCATAAAAACTAGTAAGCCAAGGAGAATAAGAATGACAAATAAGATTATTTTATTACTTTAGTTTCATCCATGTATGATCCAACTATACCCACCACAAAAAGGGTATAATAGCATTGTCCGACCAATTTTCCTTCATGGTCAACGAGTTTTTTTTTGCAGATCAGAGAGGATCAAAGGTTTTGTCTCAAGTGAAGAATCCATCCATGTTACTCAACTGACGTCGCCAAATAGGTTTATGCAACCATAGTGGAAAATTTTGAGCATCTCAACATCTCCCGGTGCATGTGCCATGTAGCGCTTTCCAATTTTCACTATGAACAAGCATATTTTCCCTACCCAACGTCTTGTTCACCTGCTTTACAATTGTGAGGTTGAATCTTAACGGGTGCTTCCTTTGGCGCGTTCCTTCTTTTTGTTCACAATCAATTTTTGCATCCAAACCGTTTTTTTTGTAAAATTCATAACCCAATATAATGATATTTATAACTGATTGAATAAAAATGATATTTGATCATTTAATTAAAAAAATATTTTTTCATCTACCATTAGGTGCTTTGGTTAAGAGTTTGAATAGGTATCTTGAAAATTATAGACTTAAAGAAAACACTTTATTATTTCACATCATCAATACATTAGATATACATATCTTAATTCTTAGTATGAAAAATCATAATATAGTTTAATAGTTAATGAAATGAAACCTGAAAGATTTGCAATGACAAGAATTTTAGTGCCAATCAATTTGCTAGTAATTATAATATTTCTATACTTTATTTGCCCCAAGATTACCAACACTAACAGGAGACAGAAAACAATCACCAATAAAAACATTTCCAACATGATTTAGCAGTCAATATCATTCCTGTCTTCAACACCATCATACTGTTTTTATTACCAATTTAGTTTTCATAAACGCTACCATCAACGCTATACCAATTGTTAATTGAATGAGCTACCACCATGAAACTGTGTTTTTTTTTGTGTGACAATACTTTTGGCATTGATTTTCAGGCTATCGCAACCGTGGACAAAATCCTGCCATCGTGACTAAAAAATCTCAAGTACAATGATCAGTATCATATCTTCTCAGGTCATGTCACCGTTCATATAGCCATGATTATTAGAGGATTACATGTTGATGACTATGCCTTAAATATCATTGATTCATTATACCAAACTACAACTATGCTTTCAACTTTCTTCAAACAAAGCCATAATACTCTGCAACCTAGCTTAATCTCTTTGCAGGTGGTTGCATTCCTATATTATGTATGTGCTCGTAACTTGTATTTTCTTTTATACTTAGTGTACTTGCTAGAAAATATCAACAACATAAAAATAAAGAAACTTGAAAATCAATGTTTCAATATTGTCATTCGGGTGAAGAACTTTTGGACCTGTACAGATGTTATTATTAGACATACGGTATATTATATATTTTTTTTATCTAAATGGTCCGAATCAATTTTATTCAATCGGTTATAGATACCGTTGTATTAGGTTATGAATTTTGCAAGAAAAAAAATGTTTGGATGCAAAAAATGGGTTGTGAAAAGAAGAAGGGATGCTCAGAAGGAAGAACCTGTTAAGGTTCAAGCTCACAATTTGTGGACCAAGTGAACAAAGGTTTGGGTAGAGAGAAGTACATTTGGTCATAGTGAACATATGAGAGCGCTTCATGGCGCAGGTGCAGGAAATTGTTGAGATATTCAACTTTTCTAGCTATATGGCTGCAGAAACCCATTCAACGACGTTAGTTGAGTGGCATGGATGGAGTTTTCACTTGAGACAAAACCTTTTATCCTCTCTAGTTTGCGAGCAAGAATTTGTTGACGATGAAGGAAAATGTGTTGGACACTGTTATTGCTTCAGGGGAGAAAGGAAAATTAACTTTGGCTTTCATAAAAACCAACAAGCCAAGGTGAATAAGAATGATAAATATGATTATTTTATTACTTCAGTTTCATCCATGTATGATCCAACTATACCCACCACAAAAATGGTATAATAGCATTGTCCGACAAATTTTCCTTCATGGTCAACAAGTTTTTGTTTGCAAATCAGAGAGGATAAAAGGTTTTGTCTCAAGTGAAGAATCCATCCACGTCACTCCATTGACATCGCCAAATGGGTTTATGCAACCATAGCGGAAAATGTTGAGCATCTCAACATCTCCTTGTGCATGTGTCATGAAGCGTTTTCCAATTTTCACTATGAATAAACGTACATTTCCCTGCCCAGCGTCTTATTCACCTGCTTTACAATTATGAGGTTGAATCTTAGCGGGTGCTTCCTTTGGCGCATTCCTTCTTTTGTTCACAATCAATTTTTGTATCCAAACCCCCCCCCCCCCCCCCCTTTTTTTTGCAAAATTCATAACCCAATATAATGATATTTACAACTGATTGAATAAAAATGATATTGATCATTTAATTAAAAAAATAATATATATATTTTTATCTACCATTAGGTGCTTTGGTTAAGAGTTTGAATAGGTATTTTGAAAATTATAGACTTAAAGAAAATACTTTATTATTTCACATCATCAACACATTAGATTTACACATCTTAATTCTTAATATGAAAAATCATAATATAGTTTAATAGTTAATGAAATGAAACCTGAAAGATCTGCAATAACAAGAATTTGTGAGGAGAAGAAGGAATAGTTAGAAGGAAGAACCTGTTAAGGTTCAAGCTCAAAATTTGTGGAGTGGGTGAACAAAGGTTTGTACAGAGAGAAGTACACTTGGTCAGAGTGAATATATGAGACCGCTTCATGGCGCAGGTGCAAGGAAATGTTGAGATATTCAACTTTTTCAGCTTTGGCTGCAGAAACCCATTCAGCGACCTCGGTTGAGTGGCATGTATGGATTTTTCACTTGAGACAAAACCTTTGATCCCCTCTGTTTTGCGAGCAAGAACTTGTTGATGGTGAAGGTAAATTTGTTGGACACTGTCATTGCTTCCGAGGAGAAAGGAAAATTAACTTTGGCTTTCATAAAAACCAGCAAGCCAAGGTGAATAAGAATGATATATGAGAATGTTTTATTATTTTAGTTTCATCCATGTATGATCCAACTATGCTCACCACAAAAGGGTATAATAGCATTGTCCGACAATTTTTCCTTCATGGTCAACAAAATTTCGCTTGCAAAACAGAGAGGATCAGAGGTTTCGTCTCAAGTGAAAAATCCATCCACGTCACTCAACTGTCATCGCCGAATGGGTTTATGCAACCATAGCGGAAAATGTTGAGCATCTCAACATCTCCCTGTGCATGTGTCATGAAGCGCTTTCTTATTTTCACTATGAACAAGTGTTCTTTTCCCTGCCCAACGTCTTGTTCACCTGCTTTACAATTGTGAGGTTGAATCTTAACGGGCGCTTCCTTCTTTTGTTCACAATCAATTTTTGCATCCAGACCCATTTTTTTGTAAAATTCATAACCCAATATAATGATATTTATAACTGATTGAATACAAATGATCTTGATCATTTAATTAAAAAAATAATATATATATTTTATCTAACATTAGTTGCTTTGGTTAAGAGTTTGAATAGGTATATTTAAAATTATAAACTTAAAGAAAACACTTTATTATATCACATCATAAACACATAATATTTACATATCTTAATTCTTAGCATGAAAAATCATAATATAGTTTAATCATTAATGAAATGAAACCTGAAAGATTTGCAATGACATGAATTTTAGTGCCTATCAATTTGCTAGTAATTATAATATTTCTATACTTTATTTGCCCCAAAATTACCAACACTAACAGGACACATAAAACAACCACCAATAAAAACATATCCAACATGACTTAGCAGTCAATATCATTCCTGTCTTCAACACCATCATATTGTTTTTATTACTAATTTAGTTTTCATAAATGCTGCCATTAACACTATACCAATTGTTAATTGAATGAGCTACCAACATGAAACTGTGTTTTTTTGTATCACAATACTATTGACATTGATTTTAATGTTATCACAAGCGTGGACAAAATCTTGCCCCCGTGACTAAAAAATCTTAAGTACAATGATCACTATCATATCTTCTCAAGTCATGTCACTATTCATATAGCCATAATTATTAGAGGCTTACATGCTGATGGCCATGCCTTGACTATCATTGATTCATTATACCAAACCACAACTATGCTTTCAACTTTCTTCAAACAAAGCCATAATACTCTGCAACCTAGCTTAATCTCTTTGCACGTTGTTTGATTCATATAGTATGTATGTGCTTGTAACTTGTATTTTCTTTCATGCTTAGTGTACTCGCTAGAAAATATCAACAACATAAAAAATAAAGAAACTTGAAAATCAATGTTTCAATATTGTCATTCGGGTGAAGCACTTTGCACCTGTACACATGTTATTATTAGACATACGGTATATTATTTTTTTTAACTAAATGGTCCGAATCATTTTCATTTAATCAGTTGTAGATACCGTTGTATTGAGTTATGAATTTTGCAAAAAAAAAAATGTTTGGATGCAAAAAATGGGTTATGAAGAGAAGAATGAATGCTTAGAAGGAAGAACCTGTTAAGGTTCAAGCTCACAATTTGTGGAGCAGGTGAACAAAGGTTTGGGTAGAGAGAAGTACACTTGGTCATAGTGAACATATAAGAGCGCTTCATGGCACAGGTGCAGGGAAATGGTTAGATATTCAACTTTACCAGCTATGGCTGCAGAAACCCATTCAGCGACGTCAGTTGAGTGGCATGGATGAATTTTTCACTTGAGACGAAACCTTTGATCCTCTCTGTTTTGCGAGCAAGAACTTATTGACGGTGAAGGAAAATTAGTTGGACACTGTTATTGCTTACGAGGAGAAAGGAAAATTAACTTTGGCTTTCATAAAAACCAGCAAGCCAAGGTGAATAAGAATGATAAATACAATGATTTTATTATTTCAGTTTCATCCATGTATGATCCAACTATACCCACTGCAAAAGGGTATAATAGCATTGTCCGAAAAAATTTTCTTCATGGTTAACAAGTTTTTGCTTACAATACAGAGAGGATCAAAGGTTTCGTTTCAAGTGAAAAATCCATCCATGTCACTCACCTGACGTCGCCAAATGAGTTTATGCAACCGGAGCGGAAAAAGTTGAGCATCTCAACATTTCCGTGTGCATGTGTCATGAAGCGCTTTCCTATTTTCACCGTGAACAAGTGTGTTTTTCCCTGTCCAACGTCTTGTTCACCTGCTCTACAATTGTGAGGTTGAATCTTAACGGGTGCTTCCTTTGGCGCGTTCCTTCTTTTGTTCACAATCAGTTTTTGCATCCAACCCCCCCCCCCCCCCTTTTTTTTTAAATTTCACAACCCAATATAATAGTATTTATAATTGCTTGAATAATAAAAATGATCTTTAACATTTAATTAAAAAAAAGTTATTTTATATCTAATAATAACATGTGTATTTAACTTGTGCACCTTAAGCCCAATCTACTCTTTTCTTTACCATCTTCTTGTTAAAATCCCTAATTTACTTTATTCTTCTTTCTTTAATGTTGTGTTTGGTGGAGGTGAAGTGGGGGAGGGAGGAGGGAAGTGGGAAGAAATGGAGAAAGTTCTCCTGTTTGGTGGAGGAGGGAGGAGGGAAGTGGAAAGAAATGGAGAAAGTTCTCCTGTTTGGTGGAGAAGGGAGGAGGGAAGTGGGGAGAAATGGTGTGTTTGGTGAGTAGAGAAATGGGTGGAAATGAGGGGAGGTGATTACACTGTTCATTTCTCTGCAATGTTGTAGTGAAATGGAGAGAAATGAGAAGTGAGCAAGTGATAATCGATTTTTATGTATACATAATCGATTATCATGTTACCCAATGTCATAAATAATTGATTTTCATGTACACATAATCGATGTTTATGTTACACTGTCATAAAAAATCGATTTTTAATGTCCCATAATCGATTGTTGAGCAAAAAAAAATGAGTAAACTATCACTTTCGCCCCTACTTTTACAGTGTCTTACAGTTTCGCCTTTGACTTTTTCAAAATAGCATTTTAGTCCCTGACTTTCTTAAAAAATGCACTTTAGTCCTTAAACTTTATTAAAAAACATGCATTTTTAGGGACTAAAGTACATTTTTTTAATAAATTCAGGGACTAAAGTGCTACTTTAGAAAAGTCATGGACGAAACTGCAAGACGCTGTAAAAGTCAAGGGCAAAAGTGATAGTTTACTAAAAAAAATTGATTTTTTTTAATAATTGATTTTTCATTTTTTTTTCTTTTATTTCACATACATTTCTCTTGTACCAAACAACTTATTTCTCTTCATTGCATGCCTATTTCTCTCACACCCAACAACCTATTTCTCTTCATTTCTCTCTTTTCCTATTTCTCTCTATCTCACTTCTCTTCTCATCACTTGTCTTCTCTCTATTTCCCTAACTTTTCCTATTTCTCTGCTTCCCACTTCTCATCTCTTCTCTTCTCTTCTCTCAATTTCTTTCAATTTCCCTATTTTCACGCAACATAGCCTAAATGAATTTGTCTTTTCACTTTGCTATCACATCTTATTTTCTCTCCGTACCCAAAGAAACCATGGATGATGAATGGAGTAAGACAGTAAACGGTTTTGAAAAGTTAAGGAGGGAAAAGAACAAGTGGCGGCAAATCCCAATAGCTTCGACACTGTGTCTTGCTCTCTTTCTTTGAACTCTTCTCAATCCCCATATCTTCCCGTCCTGTCATCGATTTCACCCTTTCCAAGATCAAACCCTAATTACTGCATTGCTTTCTTTTCCCCCATCCTTTTCTCGTTACTTTGTTTTGATGCTAGGAAAATCTCTGCGAAATAGAAACCGAAAACCTCATCTAACGGTACAGTTAACATACGCTGCCTTTGTTTATTCTCCTTTAAACACGGTCTCATATATCAGTATTTTCACGATGGTTTAATTAAAATATGTTTATTGAGATGAGCGATTTTTCCCCTTCCTTTTCGGATTGGGATCGTTTGTGGAATTCGCTAACTACCTTGGTTTCTGATTGCAGATAATGAGGGTTTCTGGGACTGCCACTACATTATTTTTCTTATTTGGAAATTCGATTTCGATGGTGGATAAATGCTTTGAAGCAAAATGGAGAATGATCTTGTGAGTATCACCTCAGACTGAATTATCTACCGTTTTCATCTCAGCAGTAGTAGAACTAGCTAGGGTTTGTTTTTGGTGACTGAATAGAATTTAGTTCTGAAATAGCAAATGGATTATAAATAATTGCCACATTTGCTTTATAGATTTATGTTGCCATTGTCTTTGTGGATTTATGCCATTTTTGTGCAAGGTTTCTTATGTTTTCATTAATTAAACTATTGATCTCATCATTATAATGTCTTTCTTATCAGCTAATTGTATAATGTGTTATACTTGTGGCCTTTGTCTGCGTAAATAATAACTAGGGGTGTGTAGGAAGCGAACTGAACTGAGTAAGACTATTAAACCAAACCTCACTGATTGGTTTGGTTTAGTTTGAATGGCTGATTAGTCTAAATAAGGCACGGCCTTACTGACTTAGTTTCAAAGTTTAGTTTGGTTACTTAGATTTAACATCAGTTGCTTTGGTTAAGAGCATAGTCACATAATTCGCCTACTCCCCCTGAGAACCGCGAATTGGTACGTGCGTACGTACCAATTCGCAGTGCGTATACGAATTGGGTTGTTAATGGGGGCGCTTCAATTCGCAAAGGAAAGGGTTCCGGGAACTCAATTCATTCGTCCAGATTGAACAAACAAGATGAAGGGAGAAAGGGGACTAGGTTTTTGCTGAAGAAAAAGCTGAAATAGAAAGAGTGATCAAGATGGGAAGATTGAGACCCAATTCTGGTTTAGTGATGAAGTTGATAGGCCGAGGGAGGGATACAATGAGACACAAAAAAAAAAAAAGGAAAAGTGAGTGGGCACCTGGACAGAGGCATGCGGGTAGAAGATGTAGAGTTTACATTCACGTGACATTGGGAAAGAAAATCAATTTATAGCAATTGACATTGGGATGGAAAGTAACTCTTTAAATTAAATTCTAAAAAGTTAAATTAATAATAAGTGAACTCTATAAAAATCATATTAATAGTGTATTACTTCTAAAATTAAATCAAACTACATTTTACGAGAGAGAAACAAACGGTTTTTGTAATGTGTTGTGTTGGTTTTGGATTCTTTGGTTTTGATGTGAGGATGTATGGAGTTTTCACATGGAAAAAAAGTGAAAGTATAAAAACTTAATAGATTTAACGTACCATGAACCAAAATAGCGAACCGACTGAGTATACCCCCCTCGTACCGAATTCTTATCATATAACGAACCGCGTACCCGTACCCGTACCAAGTACCGGAGCGAATTGCGAATTATGTGACTATGGTTAAGAGTTTGAATAGATATCTTGAAAATTACAGACTTAAAGAAAATAGTTTATTATATCATATCATCAACACATTAGATTTACATATCTTAATTCTTAGCATGAAAAATCATAATATAGTTTAATAGTTAATGAAATGAAACCTGAAAGATCTGTATTGACGAGCATTTTAGTGCCTATCAATCTGCTAGTAATTACAATATTTCTATACTTTATTTGCCTCAAAATTACCAACACTAACAGGACACCGAAAACAACCACCAATAAAAGCATATCCAACATGATTTAGCAGTCAATATCATTCCTGTCTTCAACACCATCATACTGTTTTTATTACCAATTTAGTTTCCATAAATGCTGCCATCAACATTATACCAATTGTTAATTGAATGAGCTACCAGCATGAAAATATGTTTTTTTTTTGTATCACAATACTATTGGCATTGATTTTTATGCTATCACACCCGTGGACAAAATCCTGCCACCATGATTGAAAATTCTCAAGTACAATGATCAATATCATATCTTCTCAGGTCAGGTCATCATTCATATAGCCATAATTATTAGAGGCTTACATGCTGATGACCATGCCTTGACTATCTTTGATTCATTATACCAAACTACAACAATGCTTTCAGCTTTCTTCAAACAAAGCCATAATTCTCTGCAACCTAGCTTAATTTAATTCAAGGCTGTAAATCACATAATCTACTTTTGGTATTTAGATAACACATGGAATGAATTGTAAGAATAGATCTAGGGTTCTGAGATCCTTCCCCACAGAGAAGCTAGCTCTTTTCCTAACAAAATGGCCAAAAACAATGTAGCAAATGCTGATTGTTTTGATTTTAACACTTCAGCCATTTCAACTTGCAATTTCTCTTGGAATCTCAAAGGGTTGCACTAAACAGGATCTGAATAAACCGTAAACTCATGTTATTTAGTTGCCGATGCATGATTGTGACAATCTATCTGAGATTATTATTTCCTTCTTATCCTTTTGTAGAAGTTGCAAGTTCTTTGTTATCTCTTATAATTTGGGTTAGACCTATCTCAACCCCAAAAATTAGCTCAAAGGGGTGAGGAATGCCCAAGCTTGATACAGACTACTTTGGCCAATATCTCTAGTTGATATGGATCTCAAGCTCAACACACCCTTCACACTCAAGGCTAGTCATTTGAAGCGTGAAGTTTGCAAGACAGGACATTTTTGAGTGGCTCAATAATGGATCTATTATAGACTCTAATACCATCTCAGAATTTGAGCTAGACCTAACTCAAACCCAAAAACTAGCTCAAGGGGTGAGGTTTACCCTAGCCTTATATACTATATAGACTACTTTGGTCATATAGATGTGTGATCTCAACTTTATCTAATCGACAGAAAATATAAACAGTAAAAGAAAATAATATAATGATTCTAACTTTCAATATAAACAAGGATTTGTGTCACTCATTTTTCTAGTTAATTATAAAAGAAGCGATACTGTCTGGTGTTGAACTGTTTGTCTATGGTTATTGGTTTGTTTGTTGGTACATATATAGCACTTCATTGTATAAATGTTTGTTTGAACTTATGGAAAAGATACTATCGGAGGCTACAACTGGAAGCCTTCCAGCCTACATAAGGCATGCTAGGGCAACTAAGCCAGTTTTCAAAGAGATCAACCTGTATTTCCAAGGCAAACTTGGTTTGGTTTGAACTGGATTTGTACCCTTCCCTCTTGATTGGAAATCAAGCCAAATTCATAGAAGAATATTGTTGATATTCTTTTTGAAGGCATCCTAAAAATTCCAAATATGGGCTTAAGGCCCATTATCAGACCCTAAGTATGAACAGGAGCTAGTTCTCTGGCAGAGTGCTTTATATCATCCTCTCCTAGGGAAACAGTCTGCAATGAAGGTTTGGTAAGATTAGAGCTAAGGTTGCATCACTCTGTTAAATCCTTCTACACCTCAAAGGATTCCTTGTTTAATGTTTACTTTTACTATGTTGCCCCGGAATTTGATTCTAGTGCTTGTGCTATAGTTTTTGTCACACCACACTGTTTAATCATTTGTGTTCTCACTTACCCATCAGCTTGTCATCATCTCATTCCTTGAGTGGAATATACACTGTACTTCATCATGTTTCTGTGCCTACTACATACTCTTCATTCACATCACATCCACAGCCTACTTGCTTTGACTGTCATGTTTTGCCTTCCTTTTGTTGTTTGCTGCAATGCAGGGTCTTCCAAAAATTGTTATTTGGTCATTAATGCATAATTGACCCAAAGCTAGTCTAGGTTCCTTATATTACCCATCTTACCAGGCCCTTGAGTCATCCATTTTAGGCTCGGGTAAATTTCACAAAGGGAAAGAATGTGTCAAGAACCAACTATCTCAAAGGTTTAGGCTATTGAGTATAAGCACATGAAAAGGTTTATATCTAGTGTGCCCCTACATGCAAGGACTCTTTGGGCTTCGAACTTGGATAATGCACAGGCTCTACATTGTACTGAAATTTAACGTTTTTATTTGAAAGAATGGGGCAACAGGGATTGAAACTATGGAGGCTTTGATACTATCTCATGAACCAACTACCCCAAAAGATTAAGTTGTTGGGTGAATACACATGAGTGGCTTTATATCCTACGGTGAGAAGCTAGCCGATGAGGCCTATGGGCTCTCTCTCTTTTCAAAATTTACCCTACTAGTATTAGACAGGATCCCTATTCCTAATTAAGTTACTAGATATGCATCTGCTGAGCAATAAAGCCCATGCACTAAAGATGTTTGCAAATAACAAGCTGTAATTGTTAAAAGGAGCCACTGCTGTTCTTAAATCTGTTTCATATTCCATGACATTTTACGTGACTTTTCATACTCTGGAGAAGGAAATTGGTGTTTGGGAAAATGTAGATATTTGTTTCTATTTTCTAGAGTGAATGAAATATTCATCAGTATGAAAATTACTGGAAAGTCATTGATGTTTAGTTGTGCATGTTATATGCTTTGTAAATTTGGTTGAAGCTTGTGTGGTTTATATATATCCTTATTTGTGTTATTTGGTGATGATAATTTTTTGTTGATATAAAGGCCTTTGGTTCAACTAGTAAAGTATTCTTTTGTTACTATGATTATGATAATGATAGGATTGCAATGGAAACTACTTCATTGTCAGATAAACAGAACAGAATGTGCTTTTGTTGAAAAAGCGATGGAGATTTTAACAAAAACTAATAATATAAATGCATTTTATGCTATCGATACTTAATAGGATAGTTCCAAAAAAAATCATTGATTTTGATCTTTGCACTCCCCCCTCTGTACATTGTTTCTTTTGTTCTCTATCTTTCTACTCCTCTTGCCAAGTCCCAACTCCTTATAAATTTTAATTTTAACATAGTTCATTCTTTAAACCACTTAAAATGATTTTGCTCTTTTGGATTTTTTTTTTTTTTTTTTTGCGTTCATTTGAATATATGTATTAATAAAAAAAATCTGAGCTTGTTAGATAAGGAAATTGTTGAGTCCCACATTGAATGGAATAAGACACTTATTGTGGTACTTCATCCTTGAGGCTCTCCCACCTAATAGACTAGTCTTTTGGGTTGAGCTCTCCTCATGGGCTTAAGTCATAACAATTGGTGCTTTCATTGAGAGTTAGTCTAGAGAAAGACCTACCTATAGGCTGGATTAAGGTGTGAAATTACCAAAGACTGATAGGTGAATGAAGCCGCCAAAAAAGGGAGAGGGCTACCATCGGGTCAGTGTCGATATAGTGAAGCTGCCTTGGATGTTGGCTCTTAAAGGGGGAGGCAATGTTATGAGTCTCACATTGAATGGAATAAGATACTCATTGTGGTACTTAAGCCATGAGGCTCTTCCACCTAATGGACTAGTCTTTTAGGTAGGGCTCTCCTCATGGGCTCAAGTCGTAACAAAAATTTTCATCATATGAACACTCTTATTCTACAATGATGCTTTAATAGTAGTGAACTCGGAAGTATTGAATAAATCATTAGCTGCTTGGACTTAGTCTTAGGTTCTAGTTGCATTATTATATTTGCCACGTATGCACAATTTTTCACTTGGAGAGTCATAGTCATGCATACTTGATTGTGGTGTCTTGGCATCTTAAAGTAAAAATTCAAAGAAAAGATCAATTATAGGTTCAAGTTGTCCTTTTCATAGTATGTAGTTAATAAATCCTAACAATAGGAGGTTAGGTTAAAATTAGGTCATATTGAAAAGTTAGTACCATGGTGATCAGGTTTCATAGTGTTGAGACTGAGATTGTTCATATATATAATAAGTGGAAAAAATGATGTTGTGTTAAACACCTAATTAATGAGAGAGTAAATGGAATATGTTGTTTAACTCTGAAGGAGACTTTCTTCTTGGCCATGAATATATTTAGTAGAAATTTTGATATTGATTGTAATCTAATTCTTTTTTATTAAGTGTGACACATGGATGAACTTGATCAACCAATAACAAATCTTTGGAAATATAGGTTGAAATTTGATGACAATGATAATTTTTCTATGGTACATGCTAGTTTTGATTTTTCAAACTTTTTGAAAATTTTTAATTAATTAAAGAAAAATGTATGAGGTATACAATATACTGCTAGAATTTCCTTGATCATTTAATCATTTGTAAAATTCTCTGTGCTGGACTTTTTTAATGTATACCAAAATTGAGTTTTCAATAAATATTAACTCTGTATTCTGCAAATCTTCAAACTACAATAGTTCTTTGTGGAGAATTGTCTAAGATAGTGTTTGACCCAGCTTTTTTTCTCCATTTAAGAAGCTAAGCTTAACACCTTTTAAGAAAAGCTCTTTAAAACAAAAAGCATCTTATTTTTTATAAAGATTTTAAAAAATAGTTTTTTAAAAGCTACTCTCACTAGCTTCTGGCTTAAAAGTAGCTTTTAAGTTAAAAAAATTAAAATTACCAATTTACTAAACAACTTTACTTTTAAAGGCCCTTATTTTTAGCTTTAACTTAAAAGTAGCTTTTAAGCCTAAGTCCTTGATTTTTATTGTGTAATACTGTAATGTATTGGCTTGCACATTCTGTTATCAAGGATTTTATATAGTTTGGCGTGACTCGAAATAGAAATATGGAAAAGTGTATTTTGATTGATAGAATTAGCAAATACAACAGTGTATATATATACATGATATGAGAGAACCAATCCCTAGAGATTTGGGATTAGGATCAATCTAAATCAGTTTAGGATCAACCTAAATCAGGAAACTATACAATAAATCAAAGAGAATAAACAGTAATATCTCTACATATCTTAACACTCCCCCTCAAGCTGGAGCATACATATCATAGGCATCCAGCTTGTCACATATATAGGTTATCCTAGGACCCCGTAAAGATTTAGTAAAAATATCTGCAAGTTGATCCTTGGAGCAAACTGAGGAAGTCTTGATGACACCGGAGAGGATCTTTTCTCTGATAAAATGACAATCAACTTCTATATGCTTTGTCCTTTCATGAAAAACTGGATTAGAGGAGAGGTATAAGGCTGACTGGTTATCACACATTAGTTCCATAGAGCCAACCTTGCAAAACTGCAACTCTTGAATTAAAGACTTTAGCCACAGAAGCTCACATGTGGTGTGAGCCATTGCACGATACTCTGCTTCTGTGCTCGATCTGGCAACAACACTTTGCTTTTTACTCTTCCATGAAACAAGATTACCTCCCAAGAACACACAATAACCCGTTGTTGACCGTTTGTCACTTGCATCACCTGCCCAATCTGCATCGGAATACCCAACAATATTTGTATGTCCTCTATCACTGTAAACAAGTCCCTTCCCAGGTGATCCTTTGAGATATCTGAGGATCCGCACAACTGCATGCCAATGACTTTCACAAGGAGAGTTAAGGAACTGACTTACAACACTGACAGGGAAGGATATATCAGGTCTGGTCATGGTGAGATAATTTAACTTGCCCACTAGTCTTCGATACCTCCCTGGGTCAGAATAGGGCTCCCCCTGGTTAGGTAGAAGCTTCACATTAGGATCCATTGGGGTGTCAACTGGCTTACAATCTGTGAGTCCTGTCTCCTCCAGAATGTCAAGAGCATATTTCCTCTGAGAAATAGCAACACCGGACTTTGACTGAGCAACCTCAATCCCAAGGAAATAGCGCAGAGGACCTAAATCCTTAGTTTGAAAGTGCTCAAATAAGTGCTGCTTTAGAGCCTTGATGCCCTCTGATCATCACCTGTAATTACAATATCATCCACATAAACCACAAGATAAATGAATTTATGGGTCAGTGAGCATCTAAAGAAAACAGAGTGGTCTGCCTCGCAGCGGATCATTCCAAACTCCTGTATGACTTTGCTAAACCGACCAAACCAAGCTCGAGGTGATTGTTTAAGGCCATATAAGGACTTCCGTAATTTACACACAAGATCAGACTCCCCCTGAGCAACAAACCCAGAGGGGTTGCTCCATATAGATCTCCTCCTCCAAGTCACCATGTAAGAAAGCATTTTTGATATCCAATTGAAACAAGGGCCAATGTCGCACAACAGCCATGGCCAAGAAGAGGCGAACTGAGGCCATCTTCGCAACTGGAGAGAAAGTGTCACTGTAATCCAAACCATATACCTGTGTGTATCCCTTAGCCACAAGACGGGCTTTCAATCTATCCACCTGTCCATCAGGGCCCACTTTAACATTAAAGACCCACCGACATCCAACAACAGATTTGCCGGACGGAGGTGGAACAAGTTCCCAAGTATGGTTAAATTCTAAAGCTGTCATCTCATCAATCATAGCTTGTCGCCATCCTGGATGGGTTAAGGCCTCCTGTACTGTCTTGGGAATGGTAATAGAGGATATAGTAGAGACAAAAGATGATATGAGAGAAAATTATAAATGGGATGAGGATTAGAAGTAGAACGTTTAACTTTACGGAGAGCAATGGGCAAGTCAACTGGGAGAGGTGGAGCCGGAGTAGGTGAGGAGACTAGAGCAGAAGCGGAATCACACGGTGTACTAGGAGGTGGAACCAAAGTATGTGACCGACACTCATAAGTTATCCCATATCGGTGTGGGAGATGACCAGACCCTGGTAGGGAAGGAGGAGGACACTCTGATGGAGGCTCAGGTGTCTCTAAAGTAGCAGGTGGAGACTCAACAGAATCAACAAGAGGAATAGGCAATACCTGAGAATAGAGATCGGAGTCCAGTGAAGAGACTTCTGAGGTACTGAAAAATGGTGTGTCTTCAAAGAAGGTGACATCTGCACTGGTGTAGAACCGATGTGTAGTGGGAGAGTAGCAATGGTACCCCTTTTGGACACGAGAATATCCTAAGAACACACATTTGATAGCACGGGCAGACAACTTATCACGACCTGGGGAAAGATCATGAACAAAACATGTACAACAAAAAACACGAGGGGGGACAGAGTAAAGAGAATCCAATGGATATAACAGGGAATGAGGAACTTGATCATTCAAAACAGAGGATGGCATCCGATTTATTAAATATCCTGCAATAAGGACAACATGACCCCACAATTTTGGAGGTGCATTAGCATTCAATAGCAGAGTACGGGCAATGTCCACAATATGTCTATGTTTTCGCTCGGCAACACCATTTTGTTGAGGTGTATGAGGACAACTAGATTGATGTTGAATGCCATGGGAATTCATGAAGGAAGTGAAACAATCAGAGAAGTATTCCTTAGCATTATCACTTCGTAGAACACGGATTACTTTGCCAAACTGAGTTTGATTTCTAAACAGAAAGTTTTGAAAATTGTGAATAACTCAGAACGATTTTTCATTAGAAAGATCCAAGTACATCTTGAAAAATCATCAATGAAAGTAACATAATACCTATGTCCTAAAATAGACGCAACACGACTAGGACCCCAAACATCAGAATGAACAATATCAAAAGGAGACACGGCTCGACCATGAACACTACTAGGAAAAGAAGTTCTAACATGCTTTCCTAGTTGACACGACTCACACTCTAAGGACTCCAACTGGGAGAGATGAGGTACCATTTTCTTCAGTTTATGTAAGCTAGGATGACCAAGACGACGATGGAGCAAACCAGGAGACTCAGTAGATGCACATATGGTAGAAGCAGAGGACTGAAGGTAGTAGAGACCATGTGATTCAGATCCTGCTCCAATCGTCCGTCCCGTACTCCGGTCCTGTATCAAGAAAGAATCAGAAGTGAAGGTGATGACACAATTTAATGATTGAGTCAACTTGCTTATAGAAATTAAATTGAAGGGACATCCAAGAACTAATAAAACTGATTTCAATGGTAGTGAGGGAACAGGTGAAATTTGGCCAATACCAGTGGCTTGGACTTTGGACCCATCAGCAAGGGTGATATGATGTGGAGTTTTAGGTGAGGATAAGTTAGGGAAAAGAGAGGCATTACCAGTTAGGTGATCAGAAGCACCAGAATCCAAAACCCAAGGTCCAAGAGGCGTAGAATGAGAGAGACAAACTGTAGAATTACCAGTGTGAGCAACAGTGACTGAGGAAGAGGTCTGTTGGGCTGCCTTCAGTTGAAGGTACTCCTTGTAATCATTAGTAGACCAGGAGATTGGATGATTGCTCTCAGATTCAATCTTGGGCTCTGAAGTCAGAGATTGAGCAACATTAGCTGTCTTGCTCGGAAAGCCATGCAAAGAGTAACACCTATCACGTGTATGTCCATCTCTCTGACAGTAGGTGCAATAAAGGTTTCCTCTACCCCCTTTTCCACGACCACGGCCACGACCACGACCTCGTCCTCCACGTTCAGTGGTACTGGAGACAAAAGCAGAGGACTCAGATGCTGTTTGAGATTCTGCCTCAGGTGAAGGAACCCGAATCAAACGATCTATGAGTTCTTCCACCGTAGGGATGGTGGGATTTGTCAAAATCTGATCACGAACAGATCCGTAGTCCTTATGAAGTCCATGAAGGATAAAGACCATGAACATATTATCGAGCTTGCTTAATACTTTCTGAAGATCATCACTAACCAACATCAGCTTCAGCTCATCAATGGTGGATTGAGCATGATTCAAATAAGATGGCAAATCATGATCAACCATTTGAAGTGTTGCTAAACCACGAACAGATTCATACAATCTCTGGATGTCATTGGCATAAATATTCCGAGCTTTCTTCCAAACATCATAACATGTCTTGTACGGGCGAAAATGCACCATTAATTTGGGCTCAATGGACTGCCATAATACAGATACAAGTTGATAATCTGCTCGCTGCCATTCATCACTCACATCTTTATCAACCTCGGAAGCCTTCTTAACAAGGTGATCATAAAGACCCTGGCCTAAAAACCATATCTCAACTGCAGTAGACCAGTCTAAATAATTTTTACCATTCAACTTCTCAGAGGTAATAACCGGTGAACCAGAAAAAGCAAAGGAAACCAGTCCCCTTTTAGAAGACTCAATTTTTGGATCCTCCTTATCAACTTTGGAAATCTCCGCCATGTGGAAAAAGAAAGAGAACAGCAACCAGAACACCAAACAACTACTAAAAGACAGTCTTGCAGCAACAAGAAAACACCAAACAGCAGCAAGAACGTCAACCAGCAGCAGGAACGTCAAACCAGCCGCCAAAAATCGGTTTGGCAGCAACAAAAAATGACCGAACAGCCACCAAAGAGTGTGACCCACGACCTGAAAGTGGTCAAACAGACAGAGGAAGAGCCGACGAACCCAACGAAACAAGCGGCGTCGCGAACGGAGGCCGGGAGGGCGGCGCGTGGACCCTACGCGCCGGCGAGCAGCTTTGAGAAAAACGGCGCGTGGAGGAGGCGTCGGAGGCGGCGCGCGGTGGGGTGGCAGATCGGCGACTTCTGAACACTTTGGCGGCGTCCACACAGGCAGCCGCTGAAAAAAAAAGGATGACCTAGGTGGGCGACCCGGAGTAAAAAACGGTTCCCTGGACCAGAAGAGCTCTGGTACCAACTTGAAATAGAAATATGGAAAAGTGTATTTTGATTGATAGAATTAGCAAATACAACAGTGTATATATATACATGTTATGAGAGAACCAATCCCTAGAGATTTGGGATTAGGATCAATCTAAATCAGTTTAGGATCAACCTAAATCAAGAAACTATACAATAAATCAAAGAGAATAAACAGTAATATCTCTACATATCTTAACAGCGTGGTTAGGTTAGGTTCATCAATAATGCTGTATTTGGTAAGCTCATATTCCATTGGCTCCTAATTGAAGTATTAGTATTAGTTTACACTAAAAATCATTCAGTGCTGAATTGAGATTTAAAAATGATAGGTTTGAATGTTGAGATCCCACACCAACTAGAGATATGGTCAAAGTAGTTTATATAATGCATTAATGCTTTGACAGGGAAATTCTCACTCCATGAGCTAGATTTTGAGGTTGAGTTAGGCTTGACTAAATTTTTAAGATGGTATTAGAAACTATCCTAGACCTGTTATTGGGCACTTGCAGATATCTAGTCATGCAAACTTTACACTCAAGATGTCTAACCCTGAGTGTGAGAAGGGTGTCCCACATCAACTAGATATATTACCATATTAGTCTATATTAATGTTATAACACTTGGATTGGTTATAGACTCGGTCAGGGTATTTGGTCACTGATTGGAGTAGTGAGTCATTAGTTGAAACCGGTGTATATCAAATTTTGTAATTTTGTAGTAAGAAATATGAGACTTATGAAAAGATAGATGTCACATGATAACAGGATAAGCATATTCAAATAGAAATAATGTATTATTTATATATCTTATATGATTGGATTAGGTTTATGAATGTTTTTTAAAATCAAATTGGATTGGTTTTATTATTGTTTACTATATTTTATATTATAGTACTGGTTTATAGTATATTGTTCCAACTGTGGCTGAGTCAATGATAAATGAAAATTATAAAAATACATGATACTTGATATAATATATTAAAAATATTAAATGATGAACAAACATACTGATGAAAATATATATTTATTTTATAATCATGTAAAATGATGATACATTTAAATTTAATAATAAATGTAATACTTTTTATTCATAAATATATTATATATTATAATATTTTGTTTAAATATACTTTTGTAATATATAACATTAAATGTTTTTAGTTATAGTAAAAATGGTTGATGTTTAATTGAAGTGAGTATATATATATATATATATATATATATATATATATATATATCTATATATATATTGAAATTTGTATATAGATATAGAAGGACGTAGTTGACTTAGGGTGTGTTTGTGAGTTTAGAAGGGAGAGAAAGGAAAGAGTTAGAGGGGGAGAAGGGGTGGGGAAGACTTTGTAAAATCCCTCCCTTCCCTCCAAAACTCAACTCGCAAAAATACCCTTAATGGTTGTACATGCGTGTGTCTCCTTTGCACGGGCAGGTTCGATTCCTGTTATACCTACTTTCATATATTTTTAGCAAGTAACAATTAACCTGGTTATATGCTCTGATTGAACTAGGCTAGTTCTCATCAATTTTGGCAGTTTGCAGTTGGTTCAATCATGTAATGTTTGGTTTGATAATTGATAGCAGATCTGATCCAATGAGCTGAACGGACTGGCCATAGGTCCGGTTCATGGTCAAATTGATCTGACTAGTCAGTTTGGTTCGGTTTTTGTAACACTGTTCTCTTTAAAGCTAGGGCAATCCTCACTCTTGAGCTAGCTTTTGTGGTTGACTTAGGCCTAATCCAAATTTAAGACTGAAAACAAACCCCCAAAAAGGTAAAAGTCAGTTTGCAATTTTCATCCTTTCAAGCTCATGATGTCCTTTATGGCGAAAGGTGTATATAAACTTGTAAGTATTTCATATTCTTGCCATAGCAGTATGGTGCCTGATGGAAGGCCACCCGTTTCCTTCTGTTTAGTTTGCATCCGTTTTCCTTTGCCTTTTTTCCTGCACCCTTTGTGATGTGTATTAGGAGGGAGGGGGTGCTGTGAGAAAGAAAATAATAATTATATGTATGCCAGCTGGTCATAGCTGCAATATAATCAAAACAATTATTCTGTATTGTTGCACTAGTATTCCTAGTTAGGCTTCCTCTTGCAGTGTCAAATCTTTGAATAGACCTATCTATCGGTAATTTCCCTGTAAAAATAAAACTCTGGCACTCTAAATGCTATTTATTTTTTAAGTAGGATTTATCTAATCATTTTATAAATAATGTATATAATTCTGGCAGAATTATTCTTTGAAGGATCAGTTTGTAATTGTGAGACAGCCTTCCGTGCCATATTGGTTTTGGTACATAATTAACATGAACCGAATTTCTCATTAATTACGAACTTGTGCTTCAATATCATCCTTGTGTTTCAAAGATGATTTTGGCCTGTGTCTATGGTGATCAAGTCCTTCCATGACAAATATCTCCCTTGAGTGGTTAACTTTTATTTGTATAGAAGGTACTTTTATTGTTCGGCATATTTCTTATCAACTATCTATGCATAGTGTATGAAAATAATCAAATCTACTGGACATGCAGGAATAAACTTTTCTGATTGATTTCTGCAATTTCTGTTCATCATCAATGATCACTTATATTGATAATAAAGCAGTAATTACAATTGGTTTTGGTATAATGTCAGCATGTTTTAATGAATGGCTGTTTCGAGCTTGAATGGAGATGATTACATGTCAATCCCACTTGTTATGGGATTTCACATCCTAAACGGAAAAATCTTGTACTTCTATGACATGCTGTGTACTTGATTCTTGTTAAGAAAGAATGGTCAAAGGTACAAAAGTTTGCTAATTAATGATCCTCTGTCACTCAGGCAGCAATCCCATCTGGTCTTAGACAGTAGGATCTTCAATATTAGCTTTCGCTGGTAAATTTCTTAGCAAACATGTCTTGTTGTTCTTGTTTTCATTTCTTTGTCTTTGCTAACTGATTTGGTGAGCAATGTAATCTGGTCAAAAGAGGACGAGGTGCTCGTTCTTGTTGATCAAATCCCCTGACACAAACAAATCCTGAAATGAAGTATCAAATTGTTAATAGGCATGACAAGATTGAACACTGATGCTTCTTAGATGCGTATGGGAACTAGACTGATTGCAATATGTAGAATGGCACTCATGTTGTTTTCAGGAAACTCTATTGGCTGACTAGTCTGCTATTGGGTCACTCAGGAATGATACCCGCACACACATTATAGGACTAATCTTTTGATTAGAGAGGGTAATTGCATGCTTTTGAAATCTGAATGTGGGTGTATGTGATGGTTTAATACTTTAATATGCTTGATATGTGTCAGACTCAAGGTTCTGCTGTAAATTATACTGGCTTTATAAATGTTATGACAATTGCTTATGATTGTTACTTGTGAGAAGATATACCTGCTGAAAATTCATGCATACTTGCAAATCTCAATGAGTTAAGTTTGGTAATGGATTTTAGTAGATCATTTATTTCCTTTGAGGGCAAGCAGTGGAAATGTTTATTTTTTCAACTGTCATCAATAAGTATAGTGCGGTAAAAGAAGAAATAACGAAAACATTTAAGGGAGTCCTCATACCTCTCCAAAAGCAATACTGAATTTCTTGAGTTGAGAGACCTAGTACACACATGCATTTTTGGTGAGTACAATTTAACTTTCTGGGATAAACTGGTTTAGAATAGATATTAGTAGATGATCATATATAGTTTTTCCTACCTTTGAAAATGATGATACAGAGGTCCCAAAGTATACCGTCCTCCTTGGCAAATTCCATATCCATTCCCTAGGGATATCAATGGGTTGAACGCTGGATGCATGATCCGCAAATAACTTCATGATAATAAAGGTTTATGGATTTTGTTGGTGAATATTGAAATTTAAAATAAGGGTAGACATGCAAAGGTTATTCAACAGTAACGAAACCTAGATTACACATACCTCATTAACTTGAAAGTAGTTCCATTCAGTGGAAAGCTTCCCCTTGTTGCTGTTCGACAAGGTATCTATATATGGGATAATGCTTGTGTAAGTTATTAAAGTAAATAAAAGGCAAGAGAATATAGTTTCTTTCATTTTTCTGTATGCTCGAATTAATCTTTACCAGAAGTGTTCCTCTAACTGTTTGTGAATTAGCTTCTCTAATGCTGTTGCATGAAAAACATGTCTGGTCATTGCATAGGTTGGTCGAGTCTTGGGATTCACACCTTCTTTCTGGTGGTTCAATGGAATATGCAGTCTCACCTAGTGTTCAAATGTCATAAATATGGATGTGAATATATTATACTGTTATCTGACTTTAACCTAGCATAGAAGTAGTTATGATCTTGCCTATGCTTCACTTTTACTTTTAAATCTGTCTGTTTTAGATGTATTTGTGCATTGATATCAGTAAAAAAAGTAGCTTTTGGAGACTATTTCTTGCATCTGTTCAGTAATTGAGAATTTTTCAAGTGTCTTTTGCTAACCTGGTGTCCATATTGCAAGAAGATATGGGGTTGGGTCATCCGGCTCCCGTTTACCCATCTGCAAATTTTAGTAAACAAACCAATATTAAAAAAAAAACCTCCCAAGGAACTGCGTGTTTTCAGTACATAGAATAGAATAACTGACCTTTTCCAAAAGAGGATGTGAATCTGGGAGTTCATATCTGCATCAATCAGGGAGGTGTTAGAAAGCATCATCATTTAGACCTCCATTAAAAAAACTGATCTGTCATATAATCTAAGGAGTCAAGGCTTTTTACTTCACGTTTACTTGTAAAATATTTTTGCTGGGTCTTAAAAATAGAGGTGTGACATGCCTTATCATTTGGACTATATGAGAATGAATAACCAAAGGCCTTGCATTGTCAAAATGCTTAATATACACAATGAAAAAAATCACCCTTATGAAGGTAAAAATCTAATTTAATGTAGGACCTACAAGCATGTGGATGATTCGGTTGCTTCATAGTGTTTTCTAGGTTGGTCACTTCTAGGTTGCTCAACTTGAAAAAAATGATGAATATTCTAAGTTTTTTGTTAGATCTGTATTTTTTACTACCAAGATTTGTGCGGTTGCAAGCAATGCTAGTATCTACTTACACTTGGTGTTCTGTTCTTAGCCCACTCACATTCTTCAGTTTTGGTGTAGGAATGGCAGCAGATTTGGAGACAAAACAACAAGTGCCTTAGACATGTCACCTTCATGGTTCTCCTTGTATTGCAGGCAGCTCTGTACATTTTTTGCCATCAGTTTAAGATCGATGATGATATTAGGAATTTCATCAAGATCCTTCCTGCAGAAGTCCTCAATGTCACTTTCTAATGCCTCTGTTGACTGTTGTTCTGGTGTCAATGGTTCTTCAATGATTGGCTCACACTGCCCACTTTCAGGACTTCCTTCTTTGATCAGGTTGTTCTCTGGGAGAGTTAGCATCATGGGGTTCATGTTGACATAAGGGTTTCTCCCAGCTTCAATGGGGACAGGCATACTCACAATGCGTTTCTCTTCTGGTCCAGGAAAGGCAAGCCGTGCACTGTACTAAAACGGTTAGTCAGCTTATAAAAAAAGTCCACCATGCAATTAATACTAGTATAATACAGTTGAAAGAAACAACTCATTTTTGCTTGAGTTATCTGGTTGCTTTTTGTGATAGGTTTGGTATTAGCATTAGTTTTCTTCTTTGAACTTTTGTTTTGGGCTTTAAAATTTGGCTCCGGTGGTATGACCTATTGGATCTTCTTTGGGACGGTGGAGATGGGTGCTGACTAGTTTTTGAACTGTCATCTGTCTTTCTGTTGATACTATATGTAAATGACATTGTGTCTTTGTGCTTTTGGATAATCAATGGTTTCATTTATCGGAACCAAGAGTTCATAAAATCACTATAAAGTAAAAGCCATTGTGGGTTTGCAGTTAGTTTTCTAAACTAACTCCTCCAATAACCACATCATATAGTACTGGAATCATGAACAAGAGGATGAGATTTAAAATTTTAAGCAGGAGGAAAATGAAAACATCATTAAGAACAAAAAGTTGGTAAGAGAAACTGAAAATACATATAACAACTAGGGGGCAAACGATGCATCAATGTAGACTTGACTAGGAAGGGTGGGGATCCTGGAGATTTGAGAGTGGTTTAAATACATTTGTTAGAAGTGTTTAGAGGTTGATTTGGAAAATTGGCATAAAATACCTAATTTGTCATTTAATTTTGCTTTCAGACTCATCAATTGGACCTGCCAATATCTGGATCTTATCTTAAGTCAAACTAGAATATAACTAAGAACCTTTGGTTTGTTGTCCTTGTTTTATGGTTTCTTTGGTTTTCACTTCTTTCGCTGAACTCTCAGTTATTTTATTTTATTTTGCACCTGTTCTTTTAAATTGGCTATGGATTTAAAGTATCAGATGTAATTTAACAGAATTTTGTGATATGAATTTTGTGTTTCAGGAACTTGAATGGTTTGATATATAGCTTTACATGTGTTTTGCACTGAGTTGATGGCAGTATATAATGCAACTGACATATTGAATTGCTAACCTTGCAAAAGCACTTGCAAAATGTCTGCACTCTGCTCGCATTGGGCATGCATTGCAATTTGGATTTTTCTTTGTGCAGAAAACCTACATATTTGTAGCATGAATTACTTTTAACCTCATATCTCCTACCCGTGAAGCAAAGCTAGTTCTGAAATATGTTATGCCCTTTCCTGAATATTGTATCAAATGCGGAAAGAACTTATGCGTACCTTTCCAAATGTAATCAGCTGGTAGTGTAGCTCATACCTGCATTACAGTTATATATCTATTAGTTAGAGTTTCAGCTAGCATAGTAAAGTGGTTATTTCTATGCAGATTTTGGGGGATTTATGATATTACAAGGTTCCTTGATCGAGTTGCACAATCTGGGCCAGAGATACTTCTGAACTGACTCCAGCACTGGATACCTACATGGCACAGTAATTAGCAGTTTCTATCTATAATGTGTTTATTACTTTATATTAGAATAGAATATGAAAATATTTTCATATTCTATTCTAATACTTTATCTCCTAACTGGTTGGCATAAGGTACTTACAATTCAAGGAGGTGTATGTGAAGTGTTTCAGGAAGTGGTCGTATAGGGACCCATCCAAGTCTAACGGCTATCCTTCCAACATTGGTGTCAACCTTCAAGACATGAGTCATGGAAACACGTTATTGCAAGGCTTTTTTTTTTAGTGATTTGCATTGGCTAGTAAGTTGTAAATGGATTTCAAATAAGCCTTACTGGGAAAGCAAGGTGATGAAGTGTCAGAAGCCGTACACATTCCACACTTTTTAACCCCAATCCTTGTATGCTTAGCAGATAGTCCCTGCATTTGATTATGTATATGGAAACCATATAGAAAGGACATGGTTAATTTGCATTATATATGCAGTCAGTGTCTGCTACACAGAAACTTTGTTAGGATGGGGATTAAGGACACTGGTGAATGGTTGGTGATAGAAGAAATTGGCTTACTTTGCTTTATCAGGGGGAACATGTCTTAACCATTCAAGATCAATGCTTCCGTGTTCTTTAACCAGTCTATTCAAGAATTCCTAAAATGTAATAGAAGCCCCTTGTGTAAGCATGTGTTAGTCAAAATTCAGTGTTCTACAAACTTGATTTGTTGAACATACCTTGATCCGTCCTGCTAGCAAGATGTGCATCCCTCTTTCTTTTATAGGTTCAGCTATCTCTTCAATAGAGGCACGTCTTACTGCTTCATAGTCCAGTGAATCCATTGTATCTTTGCTTCTTTCTTCCTTTGTCCCATTTTCCTGTACCTCTTTTCTTAGTTTGTCCCAGTCAACTACATGCTTTTTCTCAGTCGTAGGTTTTGGTTTCCTTGCTTTTGGAACCTTGAGTTTGCTCTCTTTATCTTTTGGGTCAGGAGAATACACTTGCTCCTGTGTCTTTGGTTCAGCCCTATTATTATCTGAGCATACTTGCCTGTTTGCTGCAGACATAATTTTTTCACTGTCAAAACCTTTTGCATTTTCAGGAATATTGCGGTAATCATTCACTACACCATCTTGCTCTCTGTCCAATATGTGAGGAGTAGTTAGTGATTCTGCACATGGCCTGCCTTCTGATTCTAAGGTTTTCTGAGCTATGTGATGATGGTTAGATGAAGTTTGATTATGATTTGTATGAAATCTAGATTGAGATGTATCTTGTAGAAAGACTGAATGCTTGCTTAATGGTCCATAAGGGTTCATTGGTGGTAACTCTGGAGACCCTAGTGTTCCATTTCCATACTGCATCTCAGTGGGTTTATCTGCACTGTCTCCTTTTTCCCTGTTGCCAAATCTTCTATAATTGTTGTCTTGGAATTTACTGTGTAAGGAAACATTTTCAGGCCAAGAAAACTCTTTGCCATTCATTTGAAAAGACTTCAGTCCTTGTGTGTATGAGTAATTTAACTCATAGTCAGTTGAAGAAGCTACAGACAGTTGCTTTTGTTGATAACCAAAGCTGCTGGGATGACTAAATGCTGAGTGGAATCTGTGACTATTGTTTCTGCCTACTCTAGAATTTTGTTTCACATGTTCTGCTTGTTGCAGCTTTCCATCTTTGTTTCTCTCTTCAAACAGTGACACTCCATTTACACTGTTGTAAAATTCCTGGAACAAAGTAGTCTTTCCTACCTGAGAAGAATTCGTCGAAGTTAAAAACTGTGCCTTGCTGGGCTCACACCCACTGTTAAGTCCTTCTGATTCTGAATTGAATCCTGCGGAGGATCTAATTCTGGTATCTTGAGCAATTGAGGAATCAAGAGAATCTTGTGATGATAAAAATTCTTCCTCTGAGCTCTGAATATTTGGCTTTAGTAGGCTCTCATTAATCCTCGAGCTTTCATTTTCTCTCCAAAGCTCTCTTGTATGATGGGGTGCCTCAAAACCAAGATAGTAGGTTGGTTGATTTAATGTTTCTCTTCCATATGGTATTATTGTGTCAGCTGGATTTACTACTGAGAGTTCTGGTTCTTCAACCAATATGTCTGTGGCAACAACATCATATGATCTCTTGCTACTTTTTGACTTAAGAGGAAACCTTGCTGCTAGAGACATAAAGGCAGAGCTGCAAAGAGATGAAAGAAACATAAATTTTTTGTGGGGTTGCACATCATCTTGTACTAGCATTGGCAATTTTGGTGAAACATCCCAAGTGAGAAAAGACCTATCACTGATATATAAGCTTACCTTGAAAGATGGTCTGAAACATTCTGTGTGAGGAAAACACCTATCACTGAGTCAACCACAGATCCTTTCCACTTTGAAAACCGTCTATCTCCTGCACATTTGAGGTATTGTTTATTTGAAAAATATATGCTGACTAGTAAACAATTTAGCAATCAAGTGAATAATTTTAATAAATCATTGGCTTCTGTTTTTACCAATTGTCCCATTTTATTATCAATGTCTGCTGCCCAAGGGCTGTTACTGAAATTATAGAGGATTTTCCCATCTGTTCATAGCAGTTTGCCTTTACATATTTCTCTTCCTTTGTGTCAAAATTAAACTGTCCTTTAGAATTCATGCTGTTTGAATATTAGAGTTATTAGTCTTATCTTACATGTGTGCTAGTGCTTGTGCTTGAAATGCTAATACTTGACCTAATTATTAATAAGACAGGAGTATTAAGTTAAGGTATTGTATCACATTTATCCTATCATATATTCAGTTTACTTTGTTAACCATCTTTCTCTTTTTCTCTTCCCTACCTCAACCTATAATTCCAAAAAATTCAAATATATGTAAGAACATTGTAATGACAATTTTAATGTCAGTTATTGTAACTTGCAGAGAAACAGAGGCATAGCATCAGCAAGTTTTGGCCTTTTGGGCTTCTTGGTACTTGATGTTTGGGGTATGGTGTATTGTACCTTGAACAAGATGCATCCGTGCAATGAAGGAATCAACTCGTCCACGAAATACATTTCTTTCTTCTTCCCACCACTTCTCCTTTTCCTCATCAATTTCTTCAAGGCGTTCATTTACTTCCTTGCCCATCAACAGTTTCCAGGTTCTCTCTGTTTCTGGGTCAAGGTCCACTTTAGGCCTTAGTTTATGTTTCTTGGAGAAATCAATTTCCTGGTAGGGCACAATCGAACCATCTCCCTTGTATGGGACAAGTGCCTTATGTCCTTCCATCTGTGATATGTTGCTCTCATTGAGGTTGAGACCATTCAGTTTGCAAATTATCTCATCTATCAGGGTGGAAAATAATTGGTGTGGTTCTCCTGAAAATCAAGAAACAGATAGCCATCATTACTTGTTTATTGAAAAAGTCCATTCCTTTATCAAATATTGCATTACCTGAGGTTGAAAAGCAATCACCAGTGCTAGCTCTGTTGTTTAGCTGCTCTACAAATCGATTGCTTTCGATACAGCCGTTTGGCATTATATGGTTTGAAGACCTTCCACAGAGTTTTGCATGGAATCTATTTTGAGTTTTTTTCCTCTTCTTATTTTCCAAAAAACCTTCAGCAAGAGTTGCATCTTTAAAGTTTCCATCTACTTGTAAAATCTCTTGGCACAAGGAAGTACCAAGTGGATTTGTAGCTGAGTCATGTTGGTTCTCAGTGCTATTGCAATATTTTCTCTTGGAACGCTTTGCTTCAATGGAATTGGAGAGAATGTTAGGCACCAACTGAAGGGTATTCTGGCAATTCAGTTCCTTGGTCTTCTGAGAGTTCTCAAAACGTGTTTCTGATTGAAAGAGGATGTTGCCAATTTCATTTGCATTAATATATTGCTGCTTGCATCCATTATTTCTTTCCTGGTGCGAACCAGAATTTCCCTGAGCTGGACCTTTTGCAGTGACTGGAAATATTGCAATCTGCTGTTCTTCCGTAGTTGCTGACAAGGCTATGGTTGATTTCCTTTTTGACAAGAGAGGGTTAGTTACATTTTCATTTAAAAGAAGTGTAATACCATCTGTGTTTCTGGGTTGTTGGTTTTCTACTGTAAGTTCATCCTGCTGGCTGATCAACAAAGCTGAGTTTCTATCATACTTCATATTTGCTTCACCAAGCATCTCTTTGCCCTTGTAGTCTGAAGTGGTATTAAAAGCTTTCTCAGTTCTATGGTGGATCTCTTGCTGACTTGCCATTCTGCTCTGCCTTTCATATCCACCCTTTTCTAAGTCAAAATTTAGAGCTTTCTTGCAGGATTTTCTAGTTGCAACAGTTGAATCAAAAGTTTCTTTTATAACATCAGCCTGTGGTGTTGCTGCAGCTTTTGGGACATTCTTCCTCTTTTTGCGGGGATTGTCCCGTGTCTTTTGAGTTGCAGGGTTTGGATTTCTTTTGGGCTTGTCCTCTACTATTACCTTTGGCCTATGCTTTTTTCGTTTGGGTGCTTTCTGCTCAGGTGTCTTGTTCAGGTCAAAACCCTGGTCACTTCCCTTGTCACAGATGTTGCTGACAGAATCCTTTTGATCCCCATATGGTGTAGTAATTGCTGCAGAGGATGACTCTACAACTTGCTGTAGAAGCCCATCGCAATATTCCTGAATCTCATTTTCTGTGGATGAAACCAAGTCTTCTTGTTTGTCTTTCTCCTGACTCGTGCTTTCAGCTATTTGGTAATCTAGCATCGCACAGAACTGGTGGTCCACAAACTTGAGCTGATCCGTTGTTTTTGGTATTGATTGGCGGAAGTTTGTGAAACTAGCAGTAGCATCAGCTTCTGCTATTGGCGCATAGTTCAGATTATATCCAGGGTAAGAATCACCTGTAAAAGCAGTTTTAGTCATTTACCAATTAGTTGCTGAAATCAAAATGGATGCAGGAAGGTATTGCTTAAACTGCCTAAAGAAATGGAGTTATTTTGTGTTTGTAGCATCACAATCTTTATCATAGTTTCTCGTTGTTGCTTAATATGTAACTTGTGTGAGGGATATCAGTTCCATGTATTCCCAATGTAAAGAAAAAATAAAATAAATGATAAAAGAAACTATTGTCTGCATTCATTATCAATGTTTGTAAGTTCATTGCTTTTATGTCTTAATAATCGAAAGAATAATTACTGATATCAGTGTTATGAACATCAAATGTCTTTTGGGTTACTTTGAATGCCAAATAGTACTGAAACTTGTATTTCTTTTTTTGCTCCCTGTTTCATTACAAAAGTTTCAATTATTGGAATTACAGTAGAAATGAATTTGCCTTAAATCTGATATATCAGGTGTATATTAAACTACCTTTTTATGCAAATTAACTGTTATGGGTCACAAAAGTTCCCTACAGATTTAGTTCATCGTCAATTTATTTATTAATTTGGCGATAATATTACCTTTAAGTTTGTGTTGCTAGATGTGACATGCAATTGAATAGTTTAATATGTTTCTGATTCAGTTGTCTAAACTTGAGTTTGTTTCAATTAGAGTAACATTAGAAAAGCACTCTAACCACAAAGATTTCTCTCTGAATTTGAAATGCAGAAAAAAAAAAGAAGTTACCATAGGGTATCTCAGGGAAGATGCCCTTCAGTTCGTTTGAGACTGAGTAGTAAATGTCATTGTTGAGCAAGCTGCCTGAGTTGCTGCCACTGAATTCAGAATTCCTATTTGGAATCAGAAGTCTATTTGCTTCTTTATACACAATGTCTGAAGCTGGATGGATATTGCATCTTTGTACACCTGCATAGGAATCACTCTCATCATTGCTAGCTTGAGGATAAAATTTTGGCAGCAATGGATTTCTTGCTGCCATGTTAATGCTCGCATCCAAATTCCTGTCAGTAGAAGCTATATTAGTTGCGTTCTTCTTGAGCAGTAGTTCCAATGTATTACTGTTCAATCCAGTGCTGTCATAGTGCCCCGCCTGAGTGTAGGAGCTTGCAATGTGATTGAGAACACTTTTTCTATTGGCTGAGTTGCCACCAAAATTATTGTGCTCTCCAGTTTGACCTGTTTGTCCCATCAGATGGACATTCTGATCTGGTCCATGGTAACGTTGCAGCATGTCTTTCCTGTAATCACTTCCAGGTACAGGAAATTCCTGATAATTTACTCTTTTCATTTGGTTCATTGCCCAGTCTGATACTGGATTAGATCTTACTTGAATGAGCTTCTCAGGGGTGTTGGGCACCCATGTATTGTTCATTGGAAATTGTTTCCCATCTTGACTGTAAAGTTGTTCTCCGAAGTTCATTATTATCCTGCAAGTTAGAAACGATATTACTATCTTGTTGGTATCTGTTGAAATTGTTGGTGAGTATTGAAGGAGAAAATGGAGAATATATTAATGTATGCTAGATGTGTTACAAAACATAAACCTAATACCCCCATTTATTCTAATATTCTAGCTCAAGTACCTGTGTACAACTAGTACAAGCCCGGGCCCACATTATAAGGCTTCTTAAAACAATAGGCACGCTAATATTTTGACACATACGTTGTTAGGCAAAAAGGTAACGAGACAACAGCCGAACACAAATAAATGGAATGGCCAAGAAGTTATACTATGTGACAGGCAATATTCAACAATTAAGCAAGAAAGAACCATAAATTCCACTTTACCAAAAATGATTTGCAAAGTAAAACATGTAGGCTAAAGAAAGGTTTTGAATTAGTAAATCTGGTTGTCCTATGTATCTATGTTCTTCCTAAGCAATTGTTGTATTATCATGTATAACTTTAAAAAGAGCTATATCCTATATTGAAATAGTTAGCTTAAAAGAAACTGTTTCAGCTTCACTCTCTGATGACAGTTATGTATAAGTGTTTCCTTTTCATCCGCAGCTATGCATGCATTTGAAGTCACATTATAATTAGGCCCAGGTTGGATCCATTTATTCAGAAGAATTTCTAGAAGATAAAAATAGAATGAATCAAATAGGTCAAATGAATTTAACTTCTTTATGAGTTGAAATTAGTTACTTATGGAGAAGTTAAATGAGAAAGCTTTTGGAGTAGTGGGCTACAAAGACTAATTACAACTTATAGAGAAGTTAAATGCATTTGACCTCTTTGATTCATTCTATTTTTTTTCTCCTAAAAGTACTTATGCAAAAGTTACATCCAAACTGGCCCATAATCCAACAATTAGGTTCAGTAGTAAAAATGACATAAAATAATTGAGTAAACTAGCAAATTGGTCCCTGACTTTTTTAGGGTCATGCAGTTTAGTCCCTAAAAAATAAAAAACCCCAATATAGTCCCTGACTTCTTGCTTTTTCTTTCACTGTAGTCCAACTGTGTGTTTTCCGTTAATTTTTTTATGATGTGTCACGTTTCGTGACACTATATCATACTATTTGGCATCGGGGCACAAAAATAACGTTATTGGAGTTGATACCTTCCAATGAAAAAGGGGGAGAAGAGAGAAAAGGGGAAAATAGGGAAGCACACAACGATTGGAGTTGAAGCATTTAAAGCTATAAATTTGACAAAACCACATCATTTTTGTGCCATAGTGGACACTATAGTGACAAACAGTGAGACAGAGTATCATTAAATGTGACACGTAGTAAAAAAATAATGAGAAACACACGGTTGGACTATAGTGAAAGAAAAAATAAGAAGTCAAGGACTATATTGGGGTTTTCTATTTCTTAGGGACCAAACTGCATGATCCTAAAAAAGTTAGGGACTAATTTGCTAGTTTACTCTAAAATAATTTCTAGTGTTACTGTTAACTTAGCAAATGGAATTGCAATAGCAATCAACATTGATAAAATTTCTATTTAGATCATATCAAACCCATGCTATATCAGTTGGCGTTTGAAAATATAGTACTAGAAAATGAATGTAACCCTAACAATGAGTGAGTCCAATCATTTTCAAATGAATTGAATGAAATGAGAATTGTAAGTAGAAGAGGGCGAGAAATTTACATTAATACCTGCAGGTGATGTTACTAGAAATGAAGCATTGCTTGTAGAGGACTCAAAAGGATCGAGGAAGGCCAAGAAGGCAAGAATGATATATTGATATGCATAAAATGGCAGAGAAGGATAAACAGGGAGAGGTAAGATGGGATGGTGACTCTAAATCATGGGTGCTGAATAACCATTTCAGTTTCTATAATATGTATGTGAACAAGCAGCCATGCCATTAACGCTAAACCAATCTCCAACCAACTCAACTCCATACATCAAAGTACAAGATAAATTAACATAGCATTTCAAGCCTTAACAAATATCACCAGCTATTATTTATCGAATAATATATTCATATAATCAAAACATACAACAACGTATATAACATTTTTTTTTCTATTTCTCTTCGTTACATTCCTCACTTTTCTCTCTTTCTTCTTTTTTATCTCCTTATCTCTTTTTATTGTAAATATTATTTGTTGTCCAACAAACAACATTTCTATTATTTATCATGTTTCATATACAACATCAGACTGTAAACAAGGTCATTTGTGTTATTCCTAATTTTAAGCTGAATAGAGTTTCAACTCAATATGTTTAATATTCAGAGAAAAGATCAATAATCACACTGACAAGCAGGTATTCAGCTTTTGAGAATCAACAGCTGCTGAGGAATCACATAAAAAGAGAGAGAGAGAAAGAGAGGGAGAGAGAGAGAGACCCAGTAGAGGATCTCACCTGCTATGTTGTTGCTCATTCATCTGAAGAAATTTCGAAGTTTTGTTATCTGAATGGACTAGGCTAAGGCTGCTAAGTTCCACGGCTTCTACCTCTGCTAGATTTTGCCTTGAATCATTGAAAACCCAATGCATTCATAGACCCTTTTGTGTTTGCCCCATTGTCTAATCCCAACATGCCAAAATCCCTTCAACACATTCCACAGCATAGCTACTGTAACATTACAACACAGCAACACATTAAAGAATAAAAATAAAAACTCCCCTCGGGCATGAATGACCTGATTTAAATGCTGAAATGAATGACTTGAACATGGAAATGGTGAATAACAAATGGAAACTAAAAGTAAAAGCACATGTATCCAGCACACAATACCAAAAGAAGATTTTTATGGGTGGTTATGAATCTGACTATATTGACTAATTAAAATCCGATTTAAATATATGGGATTTTGCCACAATGGAGGGTAATAAACAGAATCTTCAGAATCTGTGAAATGAAGAATACACCGTAAAAACTTGTCTGGGTTTTGTTCATTGTATAGTAATTAAGTCGAACATGGTAAAAATGGTATTAAAAAAATGATCTTTTCTGCAGCCCAACTTACCGATCTATCTGAACGCTTCACAAGACTCAGAGTATAGTCAATGCCGGAATTGAAACAGAGCAAGAGCAAGTCTTTGAGAGAGAGAGAGAGAAAAAAAGGGAGGGGGGTGCACGGGGAGGAAAAGAAAATGATAGATTATAATAATAATTTTAAATAATATTAAAAAAAAGGCACACGTTAGTTTGGGATAAAGATTTTAATATAATTGAGCACTCAAACCCTCAATTAATGTATTCATCCATTGGCTTTTGCTTCTGTTTTCATTCTATTATCCATTAATGACTTTACGAAACAAAGAATCCAGTTGTCTGTCTCTGCCCTTTCATGCCTTATTTTATAACATTTACTACAGTGATTCCATGTTTTCTGAATGAGTTATTGCAGTGTTAATTGTTTTGATCACTGGTTAAAATATCTAAAGCTACGTGTGGATATTACTACACTTGCAAATTGATATATTAGGTGAAAATTCATGATTTGAATTTGTAATTTTCTTGTAAGGTTGGAATAATTTGCATGACTTTGTTCAATTTTTTTTGTTAAGAGCTGGGTATTTGGAAGCTACATTCGAGTCTAATTATGTGAACCTATTTAAGGAGACAAATTTCTTTCAACACCTTTTTTTTACAAAATAATTATTTTGTTGGTCTTTGTAATTTTATTAATTTTTTAAATAGATTTTTTTATAAGTAAAATTAAATTAAAAGGAGTGTTCAACATTGATATTTATCAAATATATCAGTATAGACTATTTAAGTTTTCAGATAAATATTTATAATTGAACTAAAGTTTAAAAAGTTTTAATGATTATTAATAAATAAGGATTTATTTTAGAAATTAGGAACATAGAGATCACGTTAAAAACACTTTTAAATATTATTTAGAAATTTAGCAAAATTATAGGGATTTGAAGAGTAACTTATTCTGATATTTATATACTAAGTTCTTTCACTATAATTATCTATCCGCAACACATTAAACAATAAATGTTACTTCTTTCATTCCTTTTTGAGTGTCTAGAGTGATAATTAGTGTTTTAAAGATTAGGTTCTTGTTGAACGGGAAACACACTATTTAAGGTTTAATGATACAAATTAAAAAAAAAAATTCACATCATTTATAGGTTTTTAACATTCAAAATTATTCATAAAACCAAATCAAATATGACATAGGTTAAAAAATCAATAATATTCATTACCAATTACAACGCCTATAATAAAAAATAAAATAACAAATATTATTAATATAAAAAAGGGTTAAATATGTTTTTAGACATGAAATTTGACTCAAATTTGGTTCAGGGTCGGCCCAACATATATGTAGGCCTAAAGCAAATTATAATATGAAGACCTAATTCTAAGAAATAAAGAGTTGAAATGACATTTTAAAAAAAATGAGTCTACTTTTTATAAAAGAAACTTATATTAAATTAAAATTTTTATTTTTTATAGGAAAAACTTATTTTTAATTATTATCTATTAACTAATAATTAGTAATTTTTTTTATATTTTAATATAAATATTTTATTAAATTTTGGGCAAAATATGTTTTTTAATCCTTATAAATTTAAGCATATTTGAATTTGGTTCTTATAATTTAAAACCAATGTGTTGGATTTCTCTTTTTTTTAAAATCACCTCAATTTAATCGTTAGAACCACTCTCGATAGGTACTAAAAATACACCTGATAAGAAATACCGGAGACTAAAAATACACCTAATAATGGGGGTGATTTAAAAGAGTGAGAGATTCAACACACCAATTTTAAGTTATGAGAACCAAAATCAAATTTATTTAATTTTACAGAAATTACAAATATATTTTACCCTTAATTTTAATATATAAAATATACATAAAAAATTTGAGACCTTGTTACAGGGGAGGCCTAAAGCGATTGCTTTACCGGCCTCCCCCTCGGGCCGGCCCTGATTTGGTTTTAGTCGATAAATAAAATTTAAAACAGTTGATTTGTATCCCTCATGTTTTGAAATAACGTAACTATAGTCTCATATTCAGAAATTACGTAACTTTAGTCCCTCCCCTTGACACCGTTAACTTTGACGCAGACGTGACGAACAAATTTTTGTATAAGTTTGTCCAGTCAGTTACAATGATTATGTTGTGACAATTAAATTACACTTCAGCTCATCTAGTCAGATTTTATTTAATGTTTTATTAATTTTAACTTCACATTTTTTTCATGAACAACAAGGCCACAAAACTGACTGGATGAGCTGAATTGTAATTCAATTGTTATATCATGATCGTCATTGAAAGTGATTGGACAGACTGACACAAATTTATTTATTACGTCAGCGTCAAAGTTAACGGTGTTAAGAAAAAGGACAAAAGTTACGTGATTTCAGAATATGAGGGACCCAAACCAACATTTTTAAAGTTTAATGACTGAAACCAAATTCGAGTCAAATTTTAGGGACTAAAACATTTTCAACCCTATAAAAAATAGTTGATCAGACCATCAGATGTCGTTAGTATAATCGGCATAAAGGTGTTGTAATCTTTCTTCCACCGTGAAAGAATGTATTCATATAAGGTATCTTTTTAGACAATTTTACCCCATTAAAATTAATTACCACAAAATGCATGCCGATATAAATATCCATAAAAATTTAAAGCACCTATAGATCAATTAGCAGACTACATATCAATTAGCAGATCCAATTGGCTCCATAAAAATTAAATCAACTACATATCAAAAAGCAAATTCAATTGGTGGCAAATCAATTTTAAACTCATGCGTTGAGAACTCGAGAACAAGGAAAAAATATAGACATTGGGAACTTGTGAGAAAGAACAAGTGCAAGGTCAAATTCAAGCACAAGTAGAAAAGTTAAATTAGAGTAGATCGATTAGTACCTAGGCATTGCTTGATATTTGCAATGTTATGCGCAAATGGAGAGTAATAATTGATTAATTTTAATTAAAATTTATACTTTGTTGTTTAATATTATAAACGTTATTACCTATTCATAAAATCTCAATAAAAATTAACAATGTCAAGACAAAAATTAAGTGAATTGATTTTATCATCAAGTGAAAAGCAAATGTAAAGAAAATTAATTATGATATTTTATTAAGTAATTTTATATCTCAAAATGTCCTGAAGATAAACTTTAAATAAAATTATAATTATTATAATTAATTAAAAAGTCTCATTTTATAATTTATTTCTGACTCATATACATTGGATGAGCCTGATTTGTATTCCCTCTTATATAATGGTGTGTAGAAACATCAATTAACTTCTAACTCCTGTTTTTTTATTAATAAAATGCAACAAACTGCTATAAGTCCTCTTATATTTGAGTTGCTTTACTCGAACTATTGCATAAATTAGGCACATTTTAAAGATATTTTGTAGACAGCTAAAGCTAGCTAAATCAACAATAGAAAATAGAATTTCATGAAACGTATCACCCTTTGTTGGACAATGCAATACTGCCAATACACTGATGAGTGTTGTATCCCTAACGTGAAAAGTATGATACACAAAAATAAGAAAAGCATGCTTGAACAAAAAAAAAAACAAACACAACAACAAAAAGAGCATGCACTCTTTTGAAATTCAAATTAAAAAATTTCTTAGTCCGAGGCTCTAAGTTTAAATGAGTCAATATACAATTTGGTATATATCTAAAGGTGACACTATATTAATTTATTTGTTTATTTCTGAAAATGTATATAATTTGGTCCTTATAAGTATCACTCTCAAGGATTAAATTATACATTGACTCAAATTTAAACACACATATATATAACAGAACAAACTTTTAGAAGCCCTTGTCCTGATCACTTTTAATAGAGGATGAATTCTCGGAAGATAATATATAAAGGAACCTGCTAAGGTTTCAAAAGTAAAGAAAAATTATTAAAAAGGTATACTAGTTAATATAATTAATATATTAAATATTTAAATTTTAATAAATACTTTTTTATTAATATTTTTAATCAGTGGATCCGGATTCTCTAGTTTTCTAGTCTCTCCAGCCAAATTTAGCTACGGAATAACTAGGAAATGAAAATCCATAGTTATTTCACAGCTAAAGTTGACTGGAGAGACAAGAGAAACTGAAGAAGATCCTTACATGTGGGGGTATCTCCTAGCAGATTTTTTTTTTTTATACAATGTTCAAACAAGTGACATTGTTTAAGGAGAATTACCACTTGAACCAACCCGTTGCTAAACATTATACATCTATTATGTTTAAATTCTATTATTATTATTTTGTGTGTGTATTATATAAGGTTTCCATTAGGCAACGTGCATTACGTGGTGGATGTAACCACTTGGCTTTTGCATGTGTAGTCATGCCGTGTGTTTTGGGGATAGAACAAACAAATAGTCACCCCACCCGTCAATGTTTGATCAAAAGCTTCAAGAAAACAATAAAAGGTAGTGTTCTCTTTTAATATTTTTCTTTTTTTTTTAAAGAAAGGGAAATAATAATATTATTAGCTCAAAGCAGCAATGTAACTGTAACAGAGGAATAATAACCAATGGAGGGTCCATCTACCCAAACACTATCATGCACACTAAAAGAAAGATGTGATAATAAAAATTAAAAATCTTATAGTATCTTCACACGAAATGGATTTTCTCACGTGATAATAAAAATTTAATTTTTTTATATATTTGTTTAAAAGTTTCATTATTCAATATTTACGAAACAAGCAAATAGACATAGTTTTTTAATTAATAATTATATATTGACATTATTATATTATAGGGTTTACACTCATAGTGAAAATAAGTTTTATATAAAAATCTAATTATATTTCATTATTTTGTCACATCATAATATAATTTCAAAAATTAATATTATTAAGTGATAAGAAAATAAATGTATCTAAAAATATTATTTATACCCATTTATAATATTCTTATATTATTTTTCATATTATCAAAACTCTAATTATATATTAAAGAATACGATTTTACTATCTAAACAAATAATTTTACGATTTTAATGTAGTAAATTCTCATTACTTTTATATTGACTCTTTAGACCAATCTGAGATGAAGGACATTCATTACAATATACAAATGTAAATAATAAATTATTTTGTGCATTGAATATAATAAATATTTGTTATTCTGAAATAATTTTTATTTTTTTATAATAAGTGTTTATAAATCTTCGTTAATTTTCTATTTTTATAGTTATACATTAAATTTAGAAGTTGTGAATTAATGGGTTTCATGCATTTATAAATAAGGATTTAATTAATATATACTGTCAGTGTAAATAAATTTTACACAGACATTCAATAGTGTGTCACCACATCATCATCATGGAGCCCAAACCTCCAGATGATCATAGTAATCAACAGCAAAGCAAGCCTTCTTTCCGTGATAAGCTTTTGGGAAATAAAGATCCTAGCTTCCAGCAAGACAAGGTTAATCTCATTAGCAACAAGTTATTCAGGATCGAATTAGAAGATGGAAACCGCCTCAAACCTCGCTGCTATATTGCTGATTTTGTCTTGGACAACCTTAGACGTTCATGGTTAGATGCAATTGTTATTAAACTGCTGGGAAAGAATGTAGGATATATCACTATGCTATCAAGATTGAAAAAACTCTGGAATCTGTTTGGAGCCTTTGAATTACTTGATGTGGGAAATGGTTATTTTGTTACTAAGTTTGCCAATGATGAAGATAAGAGTAGGGTGATTAATGAGGGGCCTTGGATGATCTTTGATCATTATCTCTCAGTTAGAGCTTGGTCACCAGATTTTGTCTCATCAAAAGGTTCAATGATAGCACAATGGTATGGATTAGATTCCCAAATCTTGGTTTGGAATATTACGAGGAAAGTGTTCTCTTGGCCATGGCTGCTGCAGTTGGAAGACCTGTTAAAGTTGACAGAACCACTCTTAACATCACAAGAGGGAGGTTTGCAAGAGTCTGTGTGGAAATTAACTTGAATGAACCTGTCGTGGGAAAAGTCTGGCTCCAAGGTAATTGGTATCATGTTGAATATGAGTCTTTACATTTAATCTGTGGAATGTGTGGTTTGTATGGGCATGGAACTAGTGCCTGCACTTCATCTGCTGCCAGCAAGTCACATCCTAATGAAAATGTAAGTGACTCTTGTAATCCAAGTGTGTTACCTGAGACAACAACAAAGACTCATGATCAGGCTATATGTAAGCCTGACTCTATGGATCTTCAGCAAATTCAGGATTCTTTACATGGTGACTGGATGGTTGTTACCAAAAAAAGAAATAATTAGACATGTGGTAAAAGGAAAAAACAAGTCAGAGGTTCAACTGTTCCTCCATCTATAGGGGATAAAGTTAAGAATAAGGATCCAAGAAAATCTCCAGGCACATCCATGTCTGCTGATGTCCAAAGTGGAGATGTTCCTCAAAAGAATGAAGAGGTTATTTTTAAAAGCTCTGCATTACCAATTTCTGATGGCAAAGACTCTAGGAAAAAGCGACATAGAGTGGATGATTCTATCAAGACTGTTCAGATCCATTCTATTTCAAAACCTACAGCGAAGCCTAAAATTCCTTTCACTACTAAGGATTCTAATTCTGTTGTTCAGGAGTTTGTTAATAATGGTAATTCTTCAGGTAATTCAGGTAAGAATCCTTTTGGTATTAAAGCAATGTTAAATGTGGATATTATTGCAGCAAACAGATTAAGATTTAAAGAGGGAGTTGATCCCTCTGAAGAATCCCCCTCTAGAGTTCAAGAAGGGGTTGCAAGCCAATGCATGGCTGGTGAGTCTGATGTTGATATGCAGGCAGGCACAAATCATAGTCAGCATAATGATGACATTCATCAACCAACTTGATGAGTCAGGTTTCATTTTGTTCTCCCTATTTGTTATTGTTTTTCTTATGATGCATGCTTTCAAATATTTTGTAGCCCTTTCTTGGAATATTAGAGGGGCAGCCAATAAGAGAAGCCAAAGTCACATCAGGGATAATTTAAGGAAATTTAATCCCGATATTGTGTTCATTCTAGAGACACATGTCCAATTTCAGAAAACTCAAAGTTTTTGGAACAGTGTTGGTTATGACCCTATTGCTCTTGAGGAAGCCAATGGGCATATGGGTGGAATTTGGGCAATGAAGCAATCAGGTTCAAACTTTGATTTTTCTATTATTGACTCATGTTCTCAAGCTATATCCATTAAAATCTCAGCTGGAAATGACAGTTGGATTTGCTCTGGCATCTATGCCAGCCCAGTGCTAGCCAACAGAAATTTGATGTGGAACCATCTCCAGAATTTGAGACTATCTGTGTCTTTTCCTTGGATTTTAATTGGTGATTTCAATGACATACTTTACTCTTTTGATCAGAAAGGTGGGAGTTTTTCCATAACCAAAGCTAATAATTTTGCTAGCCAAATTGATAGGTGTAATTTGCTTGATGTGGGCAACTATGGTTCAAAATTCACATGGAGCAGACATTGTAGAGGTGGTTTATGGGTTCATAGAAGACTTGACAGAGGGCTGGCTGATCATTCATGGAGATTGACTTTTCCTAATGGATCAATTGAAAATTTATGCAGGTTGCATTCTGATCACCATCCTATTCTTCTCAGATGTGGTGGAAAACCTATTCTCCATGGGGAAAGACCTTTTAGATTTCAAGCTGCTTGGTGCACCCATCCTAATTATGCTTCTCTTGTAAATTCTACCTGGAGTATCTCTGAGCACAATGTTTTGAAATGCTTGTCTGATGTCAAAGAGGCTTCAGTTAAATTCAACAAGGAGGTCTTTGGTTCTATTTATGCTAGAAAGAAAACTATTGAGAAAAGACTTAAAGGCATTGAAAGGGCCTTGGAAAGAGAAGAATCCTCAAGTCTTTTGCAACTCCAAGACAGTTTACTAAGGGAATATAATTCTTTTTTATTCCAAGAAGAAGTCAATTGGTTTCAAAAATCAAGAGAAAATTGGGTAAATTTGGCAATAGAAACACAACTTTCTTTCATGCTCAAACAGTGATAAGGAGGGCCAAGAACAGAATTAATGGTTTGTATCTTCAGAATGGTGATTGGTGCTCTGATGATGAAGTCCTTCAAGGGGAGGTCGTCTCTTACTTTAAAGAGTTATTTTGTACCACTTCAGCTAGTAGAGAATTTGAATTATCTCCTAATCTCCCTAAACTGTCTGAAGTAGATAAAGATTCTCTTTTGGCTCCTGTTTCCAAGGATGAAGTGTACAACGCGTTATCTTCCATGAAATCCTACAAGGCTCCTGGTCCTGATGGATTTCAAGCTATATTTTTCAAAATGTATTGGGACAGGATAGGTGATGATATTTGGAAATTTGTGAGAGATGCTTTTTCTACTGGCTTGGTCCCCATTGAGGCTGCTGAAACTTTAATTGTTTTAATTCCTAAAGTTGATAGGCCTAATTCTTTCAAGGAATTAAGTCCTATCAGTTTATGCAATTGTCTGTATAAGATTATTTCTAAAATTCTTGTCCAGAGACTTAGACCTATTTTGCAGGAAATTATTAGTCCCTTGCAGGCAAGCTTTATTCCTGGAAGGAGTACTTCAGATAATGCCATCATTCTCCAAGAGGTGGTTCATTTCATGAAAAGGTCTAAAAAGAAAAAAGGTGATATTGTTTTTAAACTTGATTTAGAAAAAGCATATGATAGAGTTTATTGGAATTTTTTGAAAAATGTTCTATATGAATATGGTTTTCCTCACCTAACTGTTTCTTTAATTCTCAGTGGAATTTCTGCTACTTCTATTTCATTGCTTTGGAATGGTAGGAAATGTCCTTCCTTTACCCCTAAAAGGGGTTTAAGGCAAGGTGACCCTTTGTCCCCTTACCTTTTTGTTATGTGCATGGAAAAATTAGGTGCTATGCTATCTGATTCTGTGTTTAATAATTCATTAATTCCTGTGAAAATATCCCCTAATGGTCCTGGTATTTCACACTTGTTTTTTGCTGATGATGTTCTCTTGTTTACTAAAGCTAAGCCAGCTCAGGTCAAGTTAGTCTCTCAAATTGTTCAAAACTTTTGTGCCTTTTCTGGCTTTAAGGTGAACATTGATAAATCAAGAGCTTTTTGCTCCCCTGCTGTCCCAATGAGAAGAAAACATAAATTATCTCAATTGAGTGGTATTCAGCTGACTGGTTCATTGGAGAAGTATTTGGGATTCAAAATATTTCTTTCAAGACCTTGCAAAGCTTATTTTCATCACATTGTAGATAAAGTAAATCAAAGACTGGCATCCTGGAAAGGGAAATTACTGAATAAAGCTGGAAGATTGACCTTAGTCAATTTAGTCATCAACTCAATTCCTACCTATGACATGCAAATACATTGGTTACCTAGTAGTATTTGTGACACATTGGATAAAACAGCCAGGACCTTTTTATGGAAAGGTAATAGCTCAGCTGGTATGAATTTAGTCAAATGGGATACAGTTACTAAGCCTAAGAAGCTGGGTGGTCTAGACATTAAAATTGCTAGATTTCATAACATCTCTTTGCTTGGAAAACTGGCTTGGCAAATTCTACAGCAGGATAAATCCAAACTTTGGGTGCAAATTGTAGATGATAAGTATGGTTCTGGTCATCAAATATTTAAACCTCATAAGGGTGCATCTTTTATATGGAGATCTATTCAAAAATCAGCAAGCTACCTAAAAGATGGTTATTCTCCAAGATTTGGAGATGGTTCATCAAATTTTCTTTTTGATGCTTGGCTCCCTTCTGGTCCACTTTGTAATGAAGTAAATTTTGTTAATTCTCATGATTTAGAACTGAAAATCAGTGATGTGTGGGATGGTTCTTCATGGAATCTAAATGCTCTTTGGACTACTCTTCCTTATCATGTCTGCCAAAAAATTTCAGCTTTGAAGCCAATGCTTGTTTCTGGTGTTCCTAATATTATTAGTTGGAGCAATTCTAGTAATGGGAATTATTCAGCCAGAGATGGTTACAATTGGATTCTAAGCCAACATAATGATCAAACAGATGGAAAATCTTGGTCCTGGATTTGGAGTCTCAACTGTTGTGAATCTGTCAAGTTCTTTTTATGGCTTGCTGCTCATGATAGCCTCCCAGTCAAGGATCTTCTACACCACAGGTATGTCTCTGCATCATCTTTATGTGTTAATTGTCACTCATACAATGAAGATGTTCTTCATTGTTTAAGAAATTGCCCCTCTGCATTCAGGATATGGGAATTGCTTGGCTTGTCATGTCAGACTCAATTTGTCAGCATCTTAAATACCTTTGATTGGTTACATTGGGCTTGCACTTCATTTGATTCTTTATTCTTAGCTTCTGTCTGGGAGATCTGGTTAGCTAGAAACCAAAAGGTCTTCAATGGAAAATCAATTTCTCTAAATGAATTGGTTTGGAAAGTCACAAACCTTCATCAACTTTTCAATTCAATTTTTGTTACTAAACCAAGTTCTGTACCTGCAGTGAAGGTAGTTAAATGGATTTCCCCTCCTCTTGGGTTCATTGCACTTAATGTTGATGGAAGCTATTATAGCAACTCTGGTAGAGCTGGATTTGGAGGTGTACTTCGGGATTGTAATGGAAATTAGCTCAAGGGGTTCTATGGATCCATTTATTCTACTGGTATTTTACAAGCTGAACTGCAAGGCATTTTATCTGGCCTTCAGCTCACTTGGGACAGTGGCTACAAACATGTTTATTGCTGGACAGATTCCTCTTTAGCAATCTTTCTTATCAAAGGTATCTTTCCTCAGTTTCATGTGCTGGCTGGATTGATTTATCAAATCCAGCTGATGATGCAGAAGGACTGGGCTCTTCAAATTGATCACATTCATAGGGAAGGTAACCAATGTGCAGATGCTCTTGCAAAGAAGGGAGCTCATTCTTTATCTCTGGATATTCAAGTCCTGGACTCAGGGATTGATTTTGCTGATCTTCTTACAACTGATGCTAGAGGGGATCAATTTACTAGGCTTAGACCAATTGGTTAGGTAATAGTTTCTGTTTTCTTTTTCTTTCTTGTTCTTTCTTTTCCTGATGTATCCAAAAAAAAATACTATATTTTCATCATAAAAATAATAAATTTCAACATATTAATTAATATATCTTAAATAAAAATATTTATATTTTTATTCATCAAGCAATCTCTTATTGAGAGGGAGTTGCTTTTAGAACCCCCTTTTTACTATTCGCACCCCATCCCATACTCCCTTCCCCATATTACCCCTACCCCCCATGCTACCCCTAACGCCCCCACCCCTCCCCTGTTGCAGAACCTGCAGCTTCCCCCCCCCCCCCACCGTCTCCCCCTCCCCTACCCCCTTTCAAACATTACCATGGGGGTAGGGGTAATATGGGGAAAGGAGTATGGGATGGGGGTGCGAATTGCAAAAAGGGGTTCCAAAAGCAACTCCCTTATTGAGACCATTCATTAGAATTTCAAAAAATAAATATTAAACACTTTTGAGATTTATTTTTTTTGTGTTCCCCTATTACCAGGGGCAATCCTGTTCGTGGCTTAGTCACCGTTAAAGCTCCTCACCCCTCTCGAAGTGTATGTTTAGTGGAGATTGAACCCAGGAGCTCTTCCCACAATCTCACCAGTCAATGTTTAAAGCATTTATAAAAAAATAAAAAATAAAGCATATTTAACAAACAAATAAAAACCTTTAAACATTTTATTTTTTTAATGTAATAAATATTGATTAATTATTTCTTTACCTTTTTCTTATCCAATGTCTAATTAGGACATTCATTAGCATTCAAAAAAGAACATTTTAAATAATTTTGTGCCTTGAATTCAATAAATACATTTTTCCAATGAACTATTTTTTCATTCTTTGAATTAGTGTTTATAAATATTTGGTAATATTTTTCTTTCTTAAATTATACATTAATTTTAGAAATTATGAATGAATGTATTTAAATCATTTATAAAAAAATTCTAAAAGAATAACATATTTTACAAAAGTATAATGTTTTTCAAAATTCTAATATATTAAATAATATTTTTATCAAGCAAATATCTTATTTCTAATACAGTAAACAAAACAACTTTATTAAACAAAATAATACACAAGAGGGTTGTGGCTAATTAGTTGACAACGCATGATAAGATTGTAGGAAGAGCTCTCGAGTTCGATTTCCACTAAACACACTTTTAATAAGGAATGATGAGTGTTTCTATTGATAGAAATGCTAAAGACCGTTCAAATGACACTGGTTAAAGAAAAAAAATTAGTATTGAAATATATGCTATTTAATATTATTATAAATATAATCAATGTTGTGATTTAGAAAAAAGTCTTCTATTTACTAATTGCTTAACCACTACCCTTAGGAATTGATCAGTATCAATTTGTGTATTTGAAGTAATAATTGCACACTAAATATTTTTTTTAAATTTTATTCTCTTAATCAATGTCTAATTAAGGACATTCATTAACATTTTCAAAGCTAAAATTTAAATAATTATGTTCCTTGAATATAATTAGTACTTTTGCTTAATAATTTCATTTTTTTAGAAAATTTGATTGTTTTTTATTTTGAAACATATTTAATAAAATACTACATCTGTTTCTATTTAGGAATATAGTTATGCAATATTATAAAAAAAAAAGTTTGTGTGTACGTGTGGAATTATTCAAATGGGGAACCGTGTGCATAATATAATAATCTTTCAACACTAAACTTGGTTAGTGGAAAGAAATAAATAAGAGAGAAAAGAAGTAAAATAGAGATGATTTATAAATTGTTTGGTATAACAAAAATGAGTGTGAAATAAATGAGAAATAAAAAGTGATAGTTGTATGATTATAGATAGAAATTGGTAAAAGATAAATTATAAAAGAATTTTTTTGTCAAAAAAAAATTGTTATTTATAAAAGACGATTTTCATGTATAAATTGTTAGTTAACAAAATGGTGATTGTGAAGCAATGATAATCAATTTCCAAATAATAAAATTCAATTATTAAGAGAAACTCTTCATTTCTTCGTCATTTTTCAATAATTTTGTGCAAAATCTTCCAATACGTGGAGCCCACGACCTTTTTAGATTTCTCAATCATTCTAACTAGATATGACAAAATTGGTTATCAAACCCGATTTAGGTTCGCCCGTTGCAGGCTATAATGGATTGGGCCAAAATATTGAATTTAATTCAGGCTCCTAAAATGTCCAAATCCAATAAAATACGAGTTAAGCCCGATATTATAACGAGTTTTATGGGCTAAATTTATCATTTTAAAAAATAGATTGGGCCAAAAGAACAAATTAAATTCGGATTTAAATTTCGAAATATATGCCTTTTAATTTAATAGGCAATTCCGGGCTGACCTGATAGGCTTGGTCATTTTGTCACCTTATAATTTCAACGATCCTCCAAATAAAAGCTTATCTATTTAAACTTATATATTCCTTATTTATTTAAACTTTTTTAATGATTTCAAACCAAATTTAAGTTTAATATTTTTTAACATCAAACCAAATGTACACATTGACATTGTGTCAGCATCAAAAAAAGAAAACGCAGACATTGTGTCTTCATATCTTCATTGTGTCTTGCTCCTCCACCATCTATTTCTGCCGCATCAGATCTAAAGAGGTTGAAATTTTAAAAAATTAAAATTTCACCCTAATAATTAAAGAAAGATAAATTTTTATATAATAAATTTGAATCTCATTTTCTGAAGTAAATAACATTTATTTATACTCTCTTTCTTGCTTTTTAATAATTTGTTATAAATTTTTTAATAAAATATAAGTGTCATCCTTCAAAGATTTTTATATTATTTTAATCTTTAAATAATACAAAGTAATTATTAACATTTCTATCCCATAAAATGTCATCAAATTATTCTATAAATGAATTTTTGTTACACTAGTTTCTCATAGTCTAAAAAAAAAACAATTTGATGAAAAAATTCAAAAAAGAAAAATACAATAGTGACATTTATATTTTTTTTGGATGAGATGAAAATGTGGGCTTAGGGGTACACGTTTTACGAAGCACGTTTGTCAATTTTGTAGAATTGATTCTGGATGGTTCAAAATTTAAACCAAACAGACACTTACTCTTTAGTATTTAACGTGATTATTCATGTCCTAATATTTAGTAAGTTTAATAATCTTCTTGTTAAGAGATTAATCACATTTCATATAAATACTGCTTTATACATCTCAATTTAATTTAATTTTAGAAAATACAATTCTGCTCTAAATTTTAAAACCATAGCGCTCTTCTTAATTAGCGGTCAATGAGCTAGAAAAGGCTCTTTAGTGGCGCGGGTGTTTCACAAGGCCAGGGTTATGGTGCCATATGGCCCTGTTTCTTGGATAATTATAGAATTGATTCCATCATAGACAATTAATTTTTTTTATTACAAAATTATTTTAATTTTATAATATATATTAATACTTTTTTAATATTACATTTATATTATTTATGGTAAAAATTTATCACCCAATCTCAAAGAGTCCACCTTATAATTATCTTTATTTTTATTTCTTTTCAGCTGAGATAGGAATCTTGTAATTGTAATTGAACTTTAAAAAAAATCTTTTTTTTTCCGCTGCTCAAATAAACATATATAGCAAGTATTAAAAAAAAACATATATAGCACTTAATGCTATTGCTATGCCATGATTTTACAGCTAAGGATAAAGGGAAGAAAGGAAGGAAAGAAGTGGCAGATGGACCCCTTTTGGGCCTTTATTCCATCTACATTACATGTGTGCTTTTGTCTTCACCACTCAATATATATAGTCGAGTGACATGTCACTTTTTTTTTTTCATTGACAACTGGGGGATGCTTTAGGGTGAAGCTGCAGTGGTATTCTACGTGAGCAATACGTTGTTAGATAACATCTAATTCTGGGAGAGCTAGGTTATTTCCATGAGTTTTAGCATCAGAGTCAATAGTATTCTCAATATATTAATAAAATATGATTTTTGTTATTCAAACATAGTAACAGTTTGTTATAGAATGTTGTTTTTGACGCCAACACTAACAATTCATCCTTGTGGACTCGCTTTTGCATTCAAGAATGATGTTAAACAATCAAGGAAAATACTAGTATATAATTTATTTATCATAAGTACCTAAAGTGTTATTTGATATGTACCAATTTATGTCAGGGGTCACCTAAAAATACATCTATTTTAAAACAGTTTGTGATTTTTTTTACATTAATTTTTTTTAGATTTTTTTTTAAAAAAAGTTCATTTTTGTTTTTCATGTTATATATCAATTATGTCAAGGGTTACCTAAAAATGTGATAATTTATGTCAGGGGTCACCTAAAAAATACATCTATTTTTTTTTCATCATATATCAATTATCACATTTTTTACTTTCTTTTCTTATTTCATTTTTTTCTTTTCTTCTCCCTCTTTCTTACACTTCCACTACCCCAAAACTTGTCAAAATATTTTTTCTCATTTTCAAAAAGATATCTATTAAATAATAACTAAACTAGCAAATTCGTTCCTCATTTTTTAAAGGTCATGCAATCTAGTCCTTTAGAAATAGAAAAATCCAATATAATACTTGACTCATTCTTCCATCCGTCACTATGGTCCAACTGTGTGTTTTCCGCTAATTTTTTAATAACGTGGCGTGTTCAGTGACACTATATCACACTATTTGTCAATTGGAACACAAAAACAACGTCATTGGAGCTGAAACATTCCAATAAAAGAAGGGGAAGAAGAGAGAAAAAGGAAGAATAGAGAAATCCACAATTGTTGGAGTTGAGGCATTCCAGACTATTAAATTGATAAAACCACGTCACTTTTGTGCCACATTGGATGCTGTAGTGACAAACAGTGTGACATAGTGTCACTAAACGTGACATGTCATAAAAAATTAACAGGAAACACATAATTGGACTATAATGACAAACAAAGCAAGAAGTCAAGGATTATATTGAGTTTTTTATTTCTTAGGAACTAAACTACATGAAAATCAGGGACAAATTTACTGGTTTACTCGTTAAATAATGGTTCAATTGTATAAGAACTCATATCTACGTAACTTTATAAGAAAATAGCATGACTTTATGAGATTTAAGAATAATAGTTTAAATTTAATATAGTGATAGATTATTTATCTTCACGAATTCAAAAAAAGTTATAGTTAGATCAAAATATTATTCAATGACTTGGAGAAGCTATGAAAATTTTGAATATAAAATTTGTCCAAGAACATAGATATTTTTTTCATTGGTACAATTCAATTTACACTGAAAAATTGAATTAAACCATAAAGAAATAATTTCAGCAAACAATTTACTTGGTTCAGTTGGTTGGTACAACTAAGTACTAACCTCGCCATAACTCCTATATGCCGTGAAATAATGAAATAGTTTTCTTTTTTTTTAAATGAAACGGGACATTATACCATTAAACCTTACATTATTGTTAATGAAACTATAATATAAAAAAGAGTAATAGTGTGTTTAGTTTACATTGAATCTACGTTTTAAACGTGAATCCAGACAAAAATTACTTTCTATACTGTTTACCCGAATCCACGTTTAAAACGTGATTTTGGGTAAAACCACACACACTAAATGTCCATTTTAAGGGTTGTTCAGAGTGGTTGCGAACTTTCAATTTTTTTATTAAAAAATTTTTAATAAGGTTTTTACAAACTGAAAACTTGATTTTGTGATTTTTAAAATAGACATTTTGAAAACTATAAAAAGAGGTTTTCAATTTTTAATTTTAAATTATAAAAATTTAATTCAAAAATTTTAAAAATTAAAAACTCATGCCCACCCGAAAAAAGGTTTAATAATCCAAAAATACATATAATATCAATTGTGTCTTTCAAGTAAATTTGACATTATTTAGTTTCTTAATTATTAAAAATAACACAAAAGAAAAACTTTTCACATGTGACCCGCCTTTTATGTCGGAGTTTGACATTGATTGTCGAGCCTTCGATTTAGATTAATACTATCTTTCTATGGAATCAAAAATAAAATTGATATCAATTTTTGAAACCTAAACTTTGTCACTTGTATCTTGTAATACTAAAATAAATGTTTACTCTTTCAATAAAAAGCTTAAAAAGAAATAATTTTAATGTGTTTACAATTTTACTTTTTTCAATAATGATGAGGTTGTCGAAGTCTGTTACTTCTTTACTTTTTCAATAATTAGTAGGTTATATGGAAGTTCCCCCCCCCCCCCCCCTCTCCTTCACAAGTCTTTGTTGTATGACTGTATCATAATGTGCTAGGTAACATCTTCAAAACAGGTTATCAAACTTGATCACTGGGTCTTCAAATGTTGTAGGTGATTATAGAATACATGCACTTCCTGTGTACTGTAATTCATGAGCTATGGAGATTCAATAACACGACACATTATTCCCTTCGGCACGCATAGGAAAAGTAATTATGGGAGAAAATACATTTTCACAAAGGAAGGAGGAGGAGATGAGAACAAATCAACTACAGTGACAAAGGGAAAAGGAAATGGTGAAAAGTGTAATAATAAACTTACTCCATTTGCTTGGATATTTAACATCCTCCAAATTTGGAGATTTTTAAAATTAAAGATTTTGTAAGATCACATGATAATCTTTATTAAAAAAAATAAAAACTTCCCAAAATTAGAAGTGTGATTAAATAACCAGACAACGTTCCCCTCTCTTCTATTCTCTGTATCAAGAAAGGATAGATAAAGCATAAAGAAAAATGAATGCCCCGGGCCCGAAGAATCCATTGTTCACTTACCATTGCCAATCACAAATCAAGAATAATTGTTGTAACAAACAATTATTATTATCATTTTATTCTCGTTTCTTACTGTGATAATTGTGGTATATTGAATTTTAAACATCACAAGAAAATAAGCAAAACTACAAAAATTGCATAAGCCTATTGCTTCAATTGATGTTCCCTGCATCTCAAATCACTATTGCAAAAAACTACTAGATTCAGTGAAACAATCCCCGAATGGCAGAACAAAAAAAAAACTCTTTATGCGAAGTCTTAAACCGCATGATGAAGGAAAGCAGAGATTCTACTACACCAAGGTGTTTTATTTTAAGACAATTTTAGTCATAAGGTCTCTAATATGTCGTAGTGACCATACCCATGAAATAGCACATTGATGGGAACCTCTTTACCGTTCGTATATTCTTCACCATACTTTGCTATGTTTACCAAATCAATAGAGCTTGTAACTCTCATGAAGACAGATATTGGTGTCCTGACAAGTTATGAAGACTGTATTAGATACAGAGCAATGGAAGAACTGGATAAAAAATAATAGATGCCTGAATTAGTCATACGAAAGGGGATTTCATACTTTCATATCCTAACTAGTAACTGCAAATAAAGACATGCAATTATTATCATATAAATTGCAGTAGAAGTTTGTATCTTCAAAACTGTTCAGGTTTTATAATGTGATCATGGTCTATCGTAGGGTTAATGTATTTCTACATCCATCAATTCTCATCTTTTCCAGCTCTATGTAACGTGTTCTAAAAAGTAGTCACAGTTAGTTAAATATTTAGTTGAAATATATGAATATGATGTTCTAAAAGTTATTGGGACTTTGTTTTCGTCAAATTGTATGCCACAACGTTATCTATGTATCATATTTTTCTCATTTACAGTTATGATAATTTGAACTTTTACGGTGATCAAATGTAATTGAAAACTAAAACAATAACATAAAGAAAGCTCACTTCAAAACGTGAGAAGCCATCAATAGCTCAGGCTCTCCTCCCCAGACATAAGGTTGTTGAATTCTCTTCACGTATGCGTCAAAATCTCCTTCAATAAACCTATACACACATCAGAGATAAAAAAAATAACAAAGTCAAGAAAAGCAAGCATAAACTTAATAACAGCTATCTTCAAATTACAATGTTTACCATTCTGTGTCCTTACGCCTTTTCAACAGTTCCTCTACAACCTAAATAAAACATCATAATTGGGTTACAAAAATAATTAAAAAAAAAAAAGTTGAGGAAGTTGAAAGAATCCTTCTTGTAATATGGTCTTACTCGAGCCCTTAATTCATCCGCCAGTTCCCTCTGGCGATTCTCATTGGGTGCTTCTTCTCCATTTTTCAAGCAAGCTCCATGAGCTATTGCTCTGAACAGACACCGACCATCAGCAGGCACCCCTATAAAATTCAGTGACATAACTAACAAATGAATCCACAACATCTCTAACCCATGTTTTTTATTTTTGTTAAACAGGCAATCAAACATTCATAAAGAAGATAATTGAACAATAACAAAACAGACTAATACTTTTAGAAATCAGTGAGAGTGTGTGACAGATCATCAAACACTCAAAGAATAATAATCATTCATTTCATAAAAATGACAAACAAAAAAGAACAAATTAAAATTGCCAAAACTTCATAGAATTTACTAGACCATCAATAACAAACAAGAATTTTAACCCTATAAAAGACAAAAAGGCTAACTGTTTGAAGGTCATGGAGTAACTTTCCGACTCTTATAACACAATAAAATTAGCATAAATATCATCAAACCAAGCAATTCAACCAATCCCTGTACTTTAGAAAAAAATAACATACAAATCATCCATTAAAGACAAAAGTGTGATTTTATTTTTCATAAAGTAGTCATCATTGTTAAAAAGTGCTTTCTCCCAAAGCAAAAGCAAAAGGATTGTCCATTTCTCTATAAATTACATATCCAACCAAACATTTCAAACCATAAATTACATTACAATATCCATTTAATCACTTTTTCTACGCACAAAATATAATCTAATTTAATTCTTTTTTAAAAATAAATAAATTAATTAAAAATAAGAAAAAAGAACGAACCAGTGACTCTGTAATCAGGAGTGACCTCATCATCTCGTTCCTTATCGCATTCCACGCTCTTCAATTCACGTCCTTCGGAACTATCGTCCGTGGCCGGCGGCGGAACCGACGGTGCCTCGGGATCGACGTCGACGCAAACCGGCGGCGCAAGGCAAGCGCAGACGCCGAACAGGAGCCATGCGGAGTCAGGACGGTGGAGCCACCTGGCTGGACGCGCGTCCCACGCAACGTTCCACGATCCCTCTCCCTTGAGCTCGTGGACCGTCACGACGCCGCGCCGGGATCCATCGCCGGCGGAAGGCATAATCGCGTGCCATATCGAGGCAGCGCCACCGGCAGAACCTTGAAACTTACAGGCGCTGGAATGGTGGCGGCGGCTGGTGAAGGCATGGGAGAAACAACGAGGAGAGACGGCGGAGGAGGAGGATGCGAAGCCGTGAGCGAGCCGAGCTGCGTGGTGAGCCGCCGAGCCGTGAAGAAACGAGAAGACCCAAGGCTTGGGGCGAGTGGTGGCGCAGAGTACACCAAGCATGGATGAGTGGTGAAGGGGACTATCGTGCGCTGGTTTGGTTATCCTACGCACCCATAACGGTTAAAGTTTGCATGAGAGAAGAGAAAAGGTTTTTGGTGTGTGAAGTGCAACAAGACTGGGGAAGGGGAATATCAATATTGGAATCAACAACCAAAAAGAAAAAGAGAAAGAGAAAACAAAGCGTATAGAGAGAAACAGACATGCTCAATTTTGCTATGCAAATGCCTTTTTATATTTCCCCTTTTTTATTTAATTTAATATACATTTTTCAAATTTTTATCCTCCACGGACAATAAGAATATTCCTTAATGTTAGGTGAAATTTAGAATTCAAGTCTCCTCCGATCCTTTAATTTCGACCGGTTGAGAATAATTTAATTATAAGTTTATAACTAACATGTGTAATGTAATACAAAAAGATAAATAAAAATACTTTAAGGAGATTGATTTAATTGATAAAAAAATATTTTAATGATAAAAAAAAATATAAAAAATATCGAAGTTTGAACTTTTAAAAATTACTAGTTCGTTATTAACAATAACGAACTAGTATTTACTGGGTATAATGCACGGGTTAAATGTTTTGTTTTTATAATATTAAATTATAATATATATTTTTAAATATAATTTTAACATGCATGAAATTAAATATAAATTTTGTTTTTTAAAGGTCATATATATTTTTATACAAAGCATTTTATCCTATTGTAATATAAACATGTACTTGTATGAAATATATATTAATATATCATATAATGGAACTTATACAAAGGTTTTATTCAATTGTAATGTAAATATTTATTTTTATACTTTAATTTGACATAAATATGTTTAATGTAAAGTTTTCATTCATGCGATACAAATGTTATTTTAGTCTAACCACAAATATTTAAACAATTTTTCTTTTTTTTGTATAGGTCATATTTATTTTTTACGGGAGATAATTTTGCTCAAGTCAAGAATATTTATATCATAGTGGGCTTAGTTCTCTTAATGGAGATTTTTTTCATACATAAGACTTGAACCCAACACATTACTTAAGAGAAATAAAAAAAATATGGTTGTACTGTGAGTGAGTACTTGTGTTGGACAACTAAACATGGCTAAGTGATACACAAAGAATCCATTGAAAAATAAAAACAAAAAATAACTTAGGATTTTGTTAGTAATAAGAATCAATGGCAACCATGTAAATTTCTACATTTTTTAATGTTTACAATGAAAAACACATGTTTGTATGTGAGAGTACATAGTGACACGAAGATAAGGAAAATCGAAGTTTTGAGTACATTATGTACCTTTTCATATAATCTAACCTTATTTATTTAATTTGACTTCACTACATCTTTCTTGATTATCTTTGTTTTATCGATACTCTTTGATTCATAAAGCAAATCTTACTTAAAAATACATAGAAAACCAAATAATACTGAGAGAGCAAGAATGGTCAAGAAAAAGATAAGGTAAAACAAACAAGGTTGGATTATAAGGGAAGGTACCCTACATCCTCAAATTTGTCATACTCACATTTTCATGTATCAACATATCTTTTTAAATATAGACATTAAAGAAGAAAAATATTATATAGTCACCACAAAAAGTGATTCCTATCTCTAACATTTAACTAAAATTAATTTCTTGATAGGTTTACTGAACACCAAATAGTATTTGTCTAGCTAACACACACAATGCACTTGTATGTGTTTGCAATACATGAAACATACACATTTTTTATATGACAACATCTCTCATTGTATTTGTATGCATTTCCCTCGTGGCACATTGTTTCACCACTATTTTGACTCTTATTATTAATTTTAATAAATTATCAAACAATTTCAAATTTTAATTAATAAACTTAAACCCCCAACCCAACTAAGATATTTGACTCATGTTCGATAACCCCCTTTCAATCTTATCTCTCGTGTTATCACCCATTTTGTGTCATTGACGCTTATAAATCTCTCTTAAAATCTTCTAAGAAAATGCCTCACATGACCATCATTTCCATTGCCTTATTCGTTAAATATACTCATGTCTAATTTGTTTTGAGACACATTATATTCACCCTTTTGAAACTCTTAATTTTGCTAATCATAGATCGAGGATAAGTACTCGCTCTAGAGCAAACATGGATAATGAAAGGTATGGGTTAAATATTCAATAACAAACTATTGAATAGTCAACTTATAGATCTCACTAAATTATATTGAAAGTTGTAATTTGATGAAAGTCATATGCATAACCTAGAGGGAGATCCTTCACATCATCAATGTTTGCTATAATTACACCATAAAATCACAAACATTCATAAGAAACAACATAAACATAAACATAAAGAAATTAAGAGTTATCTAGGTAACTTTTTTCTTTGAAAACTCATAGCAGATGAAATTAAAATAACTAACAAATTCACCTTTATAAAATGGAATTCGATCACAATAAACAAAAATAAAAATAAAGGGCAATGTCTAGTAACTGTGAATAAAATAGAGATTATAGTTGTGACAAATTGAGAATAGAATGTTAAGGCACGGTGAAGGCCAATGATTAGAACCTATAGTGACTTAAGGTAAAGGCACAAATAGCAATGAGGTGATGATTAGGTGAACAACTGGGGTAAACAATGTGAAGTAGATGGCTAGAGAAGATAGATAAAACCAGTGCCGAGAGAAAAGAAGGAAGAAAGAAGTGAAGGAGAAAGACATAAGGCATTCTTTAAATTTAAATCTCAATAGTAGCTTAATTGAAAACAAATAATCGGACCCATCCTCATCTTCAACACTTTCATTTTTTTGGTGGTTTTTTTGAATCGAAATGGATTAAAAAGTTTATGGTAAAATAATAGGATATTTTCAATGGTTAAACTATGAAAATGGATGAAATAATCATTGGTAACCAAGCTATGACATTAATAACCCTAGTGTGTGTGAGTAGTAGTCCTCTTCCTCTCTTATTACTACTGGCATAGAAAATAGTTTTCTAGTAAGCGAGTATAGGACATTCAGCTTGCTGCCGTGGATACTATAGGGACGTGGTTGCGACTGTCTTGTATGCGATTTGAAAAGTATATCTATCTCGATTTTCTATTGCGTTAAGCCTTAATTCATGTGTCTTCACATGAATAAAAAGGAGAATCCTATTATATATTATGCTGCACCTTATAACATGTTTGATTCCCTTCAAGGTTTGTTTTGCAACAATAGCTAATAAGTCAAGTAAAAGGTAGTTTTTAGCTAAAAACTTAAAGTTGTTAAACTACCTTTTTAAATTAGAAGTTTTTGATAAAATTAGTTGTTGGGTATAATTAAGTTGATAAATGTAAATAGCATAAAAAACATGTTTATATTATTTTTTAATACAAGTTATATTTTTAGGTAATTATAGTTTTAGGTTGTTAATCTTAAAGTTTTATCATTTTTTTAAAGATAAAATACTTTATTAAAAATTTAAAAAAGAGTGTAAATAGAGCAATGTTAAAAAATCTAAAGGGAAAAGAGTATAAAACCACATTGAACTTTTGCTCTTTTGCAAATAGTCAACATGAACTTTTAATTTGCCTCAATTAACCCTTAAACTTTTATCATTATTACAATAGGTCCATTCGTTAATATCAAGTTAAATAATTACCATAATCAATCTCAATCTTTCGAGATGTTGTGTTTCAAATATTAAAAAGACATAAAAGAGTAAATTTTACATTTTTTTTATTCTTGAATTATGTCAAATTTCAAGCATATTTGAAATTTTAAAAGCGAAATATGACCATGTGTTCTTTTAATTTAGAGTTTTCATTTCCTATTTTGTTAATTTTTAGAACTTTATTTTATATAATTTCAATATTTTAAACATAATTTTGAAGGGTTGATATTATATTTGTTAATTTTTAACTTCATGCTAATGAAATGACATATTGCAATAATAATGAAAGTTTAAGGATTAATTAGGACAAAATAAAAGTCCATGGTACTTATTTACAAAAGGGTAAAAGTTAAGGGTGTTTATATACACTTTTCCCAAATCTAAAAAATAGGGAAATTAGCATAATGACTAATTATATTTTATTATATTATCATAAAATAATAAATAAAATAAATTTATTATCTAGCGTCACACATAAATCTAACATAATTATAAATTAATGAGATAAATCATTTATTAAAACCTTTTATTTTAGTCAAATAAATTTATAAAATAATTAAATAAATTATAATCTAATTAAAATAACTAGCTAAATAAAGACTTTCACACCGGCCGAGGCATATTAATTTGGTTATATGTCCTCTCCCTTTCTTAGTTCATCGAATCATTTTCTACACTAGGTGGCAGCTAGCATTATTATGGCAAATATTCGCTATATCTTATTTCAGTTAATTGAATATTGACAATAGAGGAAATGAATAATACGGAAAATAATTAAAGAATATTTCTATTTGAGTCCTGAGTTTTATACTCATGTATGTTATTTACATTTTTTACATTTTAATTTTTGTTAATCATGACATCTTTTACTTTTTTTTTCCTATACCTTCAGTATCCAAAATGGGATATGCGTGTAAAAGATTATTTTCGTTCCTATTATTTGCGCATATATATAGAGTATAGACTTTGGTTGTTCACCAATGATGCCGTGTGTGCATATATGTAGCACTAATGGCAGGTAAATGAAACACCGACGTGGAAGATTTTGAACAACAAATTTTTTTGTGTAGCTTCTTGCGGTGTTTAAGAAGGAAAAGAGAATAAACAAAAATATGGGACCATAATCAGACTTCAGACTATTGTGGAGTTTGGACACGCTGCCTTTCCAAATTCCCAAGGAAAGTATATTGGTGTTGAATTCTTTCTCTGTATTTCTGTAGTGACAACAAATGCAAATTAATTATATGAACACTTAGGAATTTTACTATATAATTATGGGTTTTTCTAACATGTGCAACCCTTGCACAGGATAAGAAAATAAAAGAGGAAATGTTTTATTGGAAATTGCAACTACCACAATATTCAATGCATTGGTAATATTAAAAGTTGTAATTTTCAATAAAACTTTTCCATTATTGTTTTCTTATCCTGTGCAAGGTTGCACAAGTTAGAAAAATCGTTTAATTATACATGGGTGGTTAATATTTTTTAAATCTCAATCTATATATGTATGATTATATGATTAAGAAATTTTTTCAATACACTCACACTTTTACTACTAAGCTCAGTCAATTAATAAAATATTTTTTGAAAGCGAACACAATTACTTAACATCAAATCTCACATTAATTTCACCCTTTTAAAGTGAAAATGATCCTTCCCCTTTTACATTCATTCTTGGTTTGAAAAAAATGTTCTGATTTTTTTTTTTTACTTTTATCAATCATATAATATAAAAATATATAGGAAACTATAATTATAATTTTATACAAATCTTTAAAATAGAAAATAAAATGAAAGCAATATGATATTTTATAATTACTAATAAAAATAAAAATATTTTCTTAAACCAAATATATGTCTTAAACTTTTTCTAGATATCTTGTTTGTATGGATGTGGTCTTCATGGAAAGAATGTGTTAATTAAGTTGATCATGAAGCACATGTTTTGCTAGAAATCCATCAAGCTTACTATATTTATATTTCATGAGTGTCTGAAAGCTGAAATTAGTAGTTGAAACTATTTCAATTTGGTAAGATAACTTTTTTGGGTAGCTAGTAGCTTTCCTTAAAAAGCTATTTGATGCAACTTTTTAAAAAAAACTCCAATTTTTTAAACAAGTTTATCCTCCAACCATCCGTACTTATCATTGTTTAATAATTAATAATGTCCTTATATGTCATTTTATCATTTTCAGCTAGTTTTACCAAACATCTTCAATCAAATCAGCTAATTCAACTTTCAGCTAATTTTTTTAAATTTCATCTAATTTTTCAGCTTTCAGCTAACTTTACCAAACACACTTATATATGTGATTCTATAGGTGCTTGTGTGCCCTATATATCTATTCCAGAATTGTAACCCTTGTAAGGGTTACGTGCCCGGAGCTATCACAAGGACCAACAAATTAAAGAGAGAAATTGAGTTTTGAATATGTTGTTTTTGCTTCTTGAGAGCTAATTTACTTTATGGTTTTATAAAGGAAAACACACTATATTATTGGAATGGACAAATGTTTTTCTTTTGTTCAACGTATATATTGAAAAGTATAAAAAAGGACAATTTGCAATGACATAAAATAAGTTTTATACAAACAAGCTGTTGTTTGTGGCGTTTAATTTCAATGACTAACATATATGTATTAAAAAATTTGATTATCACAAATTATTGAGACACACACCGCATAAATTACTTGCACGCCTCTAGGACTACCCGGCCACTTTCATGCATGCCCTACTGGGACAAGTAACATGTCAACAGCAAATGTAACAAGATATATACCATATGATGATGTATAGCACTGTCACTAATTTACAAACTTGTAAACATCAATTACAAAGCAAACAAGTAACAAGCCAAAATATAGTTATGGAAGAAAAGTGAAAGACATCGACGTTAGTGAATAGCCAATAGGCAAGTAAGACGATGGATTCTGAAAACCCAACATGCAAGTAAGAAAAGTAGTCAAACTAAAAAAGAGGACACAAAAATGAGTTTTCTCTTTTCTAATAACTAAATTTTAATGTCATTACTTAATATCGGGTAAAATATATTTTTCATCCTTTTAATTTTGATCAATTTTGGTCTTCCTTGACTTTTAAAACATTTGTTTTATATCTCATACTTTTAAAATATCGTAATCATAATTCTTAACATTAATTAGCTTTACTAAATTGTTAACCCCTATTTAATATATTTCCACATTATCCTTTAGTACGGTTGAGTTTCATTTGATTAATATGAACGTTAAATTCATTTATTAATGTTAGTGACTATAGTCAAAAAAATAAAATATGATGTGTAAACAATTGCATACGTGGCTTAGTTTACGTGGCATTTAACTGGCCACGTCATCACTTAACTAATTAGATTTAACCCCATATACTAATTTTATTAACAACAAATTAACAAGGGACTCAAACCATAAAAAAAGTGGGGAGGAACTAAACGCAAAAATAAATGTAATTTGAGGGACCGAAAACTTATTTAAGCCTTTATTTTTTTTTTTTAGATTTATTATTTACAACTCCTCTTATACTTAACTATTTTTTTAATCATTCATTCATTATTATTATTATTATGATTTATTGATTTCCACAACTTTTTAAATTCTTATTCTCCATCCAAATACAATATTAAAGAACATCATTCAAATAGTACTTGAATATAATTAAATTAGTTTCAAACCCTAAATAAATATAAGATGACTTAGGAAAAGAAACTACGTTACAATGTTTTTTTTAAATAAAGATTTGACTCGTATAAAATAAACTGATAGATTTTTGTAGAGTTAAATCCTTTAACAAAGAGTGTTGCACATGCAAAATCATGAAGAATTTCAAATAAACCAATGAGAAAGTGATATTACACGACGACAGGAGACCTAATCACGGAGCCAGAGCAATTATACAGTGACACATAAATTCGCATAATTCTATCTTGCCATCAAGCATTGTTCTTTAAATATGGTGTTTTTTTAATCACATGTATATCTAAGTAATTAAAGTAATCCTATTTGAGTCAAAAACTTCATACCATGGTGGAGTTAATTTTTTCATTGTTAACATATCACTTAAACCAATCACATATTGATTTAACTAGTTAAAGCGTGTTTATATTTGGTTGTTTATTTTACAAAAAAAAAAAACTGTATTTTTTTAATGAAATTTTGAACAATTAAATCCTTAAATTAAATATTCCTTACTCCCCCTAAATACACACGTTAAAAATAATTGTTTCTTTCACACCAATTTTTTTGGATCATCTTCCTGATGATCAGAAAACTAAGGAGAGTAAAACAACGATATGATTCAAATCAAGACTTATTGAACAGCAAGGTTGGTTCAAATGATACATATTTGTTTCCACTTAATTACTTAAGTAATGTCTCAAGTTTGAGTTTTATGGATGGAAAAAATCTTTACTGAAAGAGTTAGTCCCACCATGATATGGATGTTCCCGACTCGAATAAGATTGTCTCATGTTGAGAATATTGTGGTTAAAAAACAGACTTATTGAGTTCCATGTGTCAAACTCAAATCAGAACAAAAATGAAAACACTATTTAAACGACGTAAATTCATAACAAATCCACTTTTAAGTGAAATAAAGTTTACAAATTTTAATTAAGAGTGAGAAGTGCAACTAAGAGCTCGCCGTTTGATAAGGTAATGACCCAAATAAAAAAAAGGACAATGACTCCATTTCTTGAGAAATTATTAGATAAATCGGACAAACACATTATTTATAATCCAAACCAATTAGCATTTGAAACTGAAAACAATATCAAATTTAATAGAAAGAAATGGAGTATTTAAATTTATTCATTGCTCTTATATAATATTTTTATATAATTAAGCCCCATAGGTTAAATAAAAATATTTATTAATAGTTAGTAGTTAAAAAAATTATCTAGCAGCACCTATTTTATAAAAAAAATTAATCATGTTAAGCCCCATTGGACGAAACTCTGCGTGTTTTTTCATTTTTTCAAGAACCAATTTTTATTCTCCACTAATATAGTAAGGCATAAATTGCTTCAACAAATAGAACTCCACTGCACCTTTATCTTATATAAGCCATTGGATACTTTTTTTTTTTAACTACTAACTATTCCTAAATTTTTTTATTTAACCAATATGGGGTTTAATTCTGTAAAATTATTTGAGTAGAGCACCGAAGAAAATTAAATATTACATCTTTTCTATTAAACTTAAATATTTTTTCATGTGTCATACGCAAATTAATTGAGACTATAGATGATGTGATAGTCCAGGACTAAATAATTTCTCCCATTTCTTTCATCATGCGTTACCTTAATAGTACCTTAATAAGGTATTTCCAATGTTTTTAAAACCGAACTGGTAATTGAACCGGTGATGGTATTGGTTCACGGTTTAGTGGTTCAACCGTGATTGAACCGTGGTCGAACCGGTAATAATTAAATATATTTTTTAATATTATATAATATTTTTTAAGTAATAAAATAAGATAAAATCATAAGAAATCAAGATATATAAGATTATAAATTAATATAAAAGACTTTATTATATGTATTATATGATAAAAAATTCATAATAATTGACTAAATAAATATTTATGTGTAATCCTTAAAAAAAATTATTTATCTTAAAAATATTTTAGATTAAAAAAAAACAAAAAAATTGATTTTTTTTAAAATGGCCGGTTCAACCGGTTTTCTGGGGTTCTTGACCGGTTCTCACCGATTCTGAAACCAGCCAGTTTTCAGGGTTGTATGGACCATACACCAGGCCGGTTCCCGGTCGGTAGGGGTGGAAACAGGCCAGGCCAGGCCAGGCTTTGGCAGGCCTGAGCCTGGCCTGACTCCTAATTCTTAAGCCTGAGTCTGGCCTGTTACCTGTTACAAGTCTTTTTGTAAGGCCTTGGCCTGGCCTGCTAAAAAGCCTGGCCTGGCCTGTAAGCCTGTTTAGAAGCTTGTTTTATAACAAGGCCTACAAACAGGCCAACAGGCCTATAAGCCTATGCAGGCCAGCAGGCATTTTAAGCAGATTTTTTATATAATTAATTTAATATATTATAATTTTTACTATATTATAATTTTTTAATTATATTTATAGTTTTTTATATAATTAATTTAATATATTATATATTATTATATTAAATAGGCCGGCCTGTTAAGTTTAATAGGCTTTTTCATAGGCCTGAAGCCTGACCTATTTAACTAAACAGGCCTTTTAACAAGCCTTGGCCTGACCTTTTAATAAACGAGCCAGGCCAGGCCAGGCCATAAACAGGCCAGGCCGTAGGCCCCTGACAGGCCGGCTGGCCTATTCCCACCCCTACCGGTCGGACCGGATCGGCCGGTCCGGTTTTGCTAACAATGGATATTTCCATAGCTTTCCCATTCTCTAATTTGGGGCTTTAACATTATTTTTGAAAGTCGTAACATTTTAAATATTCAAGATTATTGTTTTTCCAAATTATACATATTTACCAAAATGAATGATACAAAAAAAAGAGAATACATAAACTACCTCTTACTTATCTGTATGAATTTCGTTCATTGAATATCATAAAATACAGAGTTACATTGTAATGGGACCCCTTCCTTTTAGAAGAAATAAAAATCTAACACAGAATAATCTGATGGAATTCATGCAACCACTATAGACAGAGACCAAAATTTAGAATAACGCAATACAGTAGCCACGAATTATAGCTTGCTCTCAACTCTGACATTAGCAAGAAACCGTTTCAGCTTCCTTGAACCAAATTACATGCGAACACAAATCTGCTATCAACACTTTCTGCTCTTCAATCTGTAGTTAAATTCCCTCAGGCTTGCATTTTGGGTATTTATCACAATTCACAAATCACAACCTTTTTCAAGCCAAATGTAGAAATGATGTTAAACCACGGTAGTCAACATTAAGAATCCTCATCCCCAGAGTTCATTGTTCCATTCCATTTGCTTCAGATACTTTGAATATTTGGAGCTTCAAATATGATTATAATGTTTCTGTAACAAGAGTGGTGTCATGTATGACGGGAGGAGGCTGGAAAGATTTTATTAGATATCGCACATTTTGATAACGAGACTTTGCAAAAGAGCAACTGAGGTGCCTTCAATCATTGGGCCATCATGAATCTGATCTGGGAGCTGTAAAAGATGAAAGAAGACCAGCTGCATGAGCAGGTAGAATATCTCCAAATGTGGACATAGCTGCTGCAGATCTATCCTTAAAAATGCCCACTTGCCCATCAGTTAGTATGGATCCCAGTTTAAAAGTACTCTCCCCAAACCTGCTTCCAACCTAGAAGAAAAATAAAACATTGTATCAAGTACCTACAAAACTATGCCAATCAAACAGCATATTTTAAATCAGATTCTATATATATAAGCATAGGGAAATATCAGTATGCCGATGCATTTAACTGATTTAAGACAAAATTCAGTAAATTATATAAAGATCATTCATTTTATAGGTAATATTACCTCCAAAATTCCAGCTAATATTGCAAACAACGTACACCGAAATCTACTCGGTCAAGCAATATGGTATGGTATGCTCAACCACAAAGCATTAAAAGGAATAAATATCCATATTTTGCTACAACTTATAAAGAATTCGCTCAACAATCAGGAACCAAATAGGCAGCTTTCAAATAGTTTAAAAGCATATGCTCAAGCCTCAGCTTTGATTCCAATAAAGCATTATAGCACTCTAATATTAATAGACATTAAAAGACGCAAGTATCATAAAAGGCTGGAGGGGAAAATCAAAAGAACACTAAGCCTTCGTTTGGTGTTAAGGTAGTGGGAAGGGAGGGAGGGGGAAAGAGGGAAATAGGGGAGAAGTCCACCCCCTCATGTGTTTGGTGTAGGGGAGAAATGTGTGGGCCCCACAGCTCTTTTATTTCTCTACTAAAGAGAAGAGAAAAGGAGAGAAATGCGCCCCATGCGGTAAATAATCGATTTTAAGTATGTAAAAATCAATTTCTGGCCACATAATTGGTGCAGATAATCGATTTTCAGTATGTAAAAATCGATTTCTGGCCACATAATTGGTGCAGGTAATCGATTTTTTATATCAGTAATCGGTTTTTTATACCATTTCTCTTCCATTTCTTCACTCAAACCAAACAACCCACCTTCACATTTCACTTTTATTTCTCATCTATTTCACCCACACCAAACAACCACAAGATCATCTCTATTTCTTCTCTATTTCTCTTCTTCCCATTTCTCTTTTTCTCATTTCTCTTCTCTTTATTTCCCAAATCACACCAAACAAAGCATTAAGGGCGAATGGCTAAGCTCTATCCAATAGGCAATAGCTGGATTATCAAATATTGAGTAGTCATGCTCAGACGCTCAGTTCATTCTGTTAGAGTTCAAGGTGATGAATTTTATTCTAAAATTGACATGTTTTTATCTAGGTTTAATTGTATTTTGTTGTCCCTCCGGCACATCCTCTCACCCCAAATTTTACTCTACCAAAAAAAAAATTTTGTTGTCCCTCTGTTATGGTTAATGCAAGAATTTGATCTCCCAATAAGTTTCTGCTCAAATTTTGTTTCAATTTTTTTAATTACTGATCCAATCATTCCATCAATTTTTCTTTACCTAAAACCATCAAAATCCTCATTTTCTACTAAAAAACACTACAGACTGAATCAAATAAACAATATTAAACCTTCTTTTGCTCAAAAATCACTAATCAAAACATCAGGTTTTACTCAAAATTAGAAAATCCCAAAATCTCCCCCTTTTTAAAACCCTAACCCCATTTCCTACAAAATCCTTTAAATTTCCACCGAATTTTCATATTGTAATGTGAACTGTTCAAACCATCTCCTACTCCAAATCCGTTCTCAACCCCCCCAAGTATTTGAGTAGAAAATGAAGCTTTAGGAGTTCTAGGCAGAGGGAAATTGACAAAAAGACTAGATTTTAACAATTAAAAAATTGAATGACTAAATTTAAGCAGAAAATTACTAAGAGACCAAAATCACACATTAATCATAATAAAAGGACTAAAAGTGCAATTTGGTCCTTTATTTAACAGTGTCTTGTAGGGTACACTATATGGTTGGGTGAGCGATCTACTGATCTTTCTCTATTCATTTTTCCTTTCAAATTTGAACTAGTCAGGTTACTTGGGGTCCTATTCTCCTTCATGCGATAGCAACAATATTTTATGTTTGTTTAATTAAAGAGTGGCTCTGAGGAGGCATACATAAAGGATTGGCAACGTGTCATCAAATAATTATTTCTACATCAATGCCATTTCCAAATAAATATTTTGTACAGAAGTTAATCACTAATAAACCAATAGGTCAAACAAAAAATCCAGAACAAAGATGAAAAGCAGTTTCAAGTGAAACTGCAACCCAAGGATTCATATGGCATTTCATTGATAGTTCCTTGTAATCTGTAGCATTTTTCTTATTTCTACATCAGATTCATTTTGGTACCAAATAATCTTACTGCAAATAGGTGTTAGTTGGGTGGTGTATAGTTGAATGGATAACCTTTTCCAGGCTAGAGCAACGCATGACACATGTACTAGGAGATAGAAGTTTTAAGCCATCTAAGAATTTGAAGCAACTTGAAATTAATTCCGTTGAATACTATGATAGTTCAGTCCAAATAAAATAACTGAGGTATTCTTCAGATTTTGAGCAATAAGGCAAAAAATAGTTCCAAAATTCAATAAGCACTTACTTGCATGAAAGACTTCAGTAATGGTGCTGCCACCCCCAGACTTGAGCTGTCATCCAAATTTATCTTCTGAGAAAGTTCTCCATTTGTAAGAGAATTCCACGAACTTCTTGAAGAGATTTCATTTGAAGATGGAGTAAATGTCTTCTTTGCACCTCTAGAGGACAATGCTGGAGCACTGGATTTACCAAGATGTGAGTTTGTAAATAATAAAATACATTTTAGAGTATTAATTACTAGCTCTGATACATTAATAGATTATTTAACAAAACTACCATAAAATTAGTCATTGAATAAACATTGGATTTAAGTTAATTCAAAATTAAATACATAGAATGATTGTACGAGAGACAAGCACAAACTGACCTGATGGGGAGGTATTTAAACCGGGGAACTGTAGAACACCTCAGAATATTAGACTCTGAATTAGTGGGCAGTTTCTGAACAGTATCTGTGTACATCCGGTGAAGTTGCACAAAGAAACCAAAGAGAACAGCATGTCGTAGGTATGACTGCCTCTCATTCTCCCAGAGATATGGCTCGTACCTTTAACATATGTAAACAAAAAATCATTGTAAGATTAAAAAAAAAAGATTTGGGATGACGGTACACAAGTCACTAAGAGGACAAACTATCACACACCACCACTGATGTAACCATGCGTAAGAAATGCACATTAAAAATTTTCTCTAATCATGATTTTTTTTAAAGAAAAAATATATCATTATAATATTTCCAACGTCCTAGATTGCAAAAACTCCAGGCCTAAGTATGTTATATTGATCTGCTCCTGCATGTGCATGCATTAAATGATGGTTGTTGCTTGAAATGAATCATGGCATCTTCAAAATTTAGGATAGTGCACAGCCTTGAGACCTCATTTCTTAGACCTATCTATTTCATTCACACACTGGAAGTTTTTATGCATTAGTGAGAATTTTTCCCATTTACCTGCTTTTGTTTTCTTCAATATTTGCCTAATTTAGTTATTTCCTTGCAGGTGTAATTATCACATAAGCCATCATGGATTGCACTCGTTATGTTACTTCTGATGTACTATTATAACTAAAAAAATAAAAAAAAAGGAAAACCTTGAATGGATGAATGAGAAACTTACGTAAGCCAGTCTATGGGATCCAGTCTTTGAGAAAGACGGTTTAGCAACTGATTAGAGCGTTCTCTAATGGCTGAGATTGTCAAACTTTGGTCCTGCTTTCTTCTGAGAGATAATTTTGCTTTCGGGATACTAGATAATTCCCCAACCACATTTGAATCACCACCAGAGAGAACATCAGTGGCAAATTTGACATCTAACAAAACCTGCAAGACTCCTTTTTCTGATAGTTGGTGAGCACCACCCTCTTCAGCGGAAAGGAAGTCCTCAAAGATTCCAATTACCTGTATAATAAAATACAATCATTATAAATACAGATGTACAAGCAGTCTAGCACATAGACACACAGTCATTGAAACAATAATAGGAGATAACTTGTTTAGAAAATTGTTCTAAACCATTGAATATTTCAGGATGGAAAGTCAGCATGGCCAAATGACACTTCTTTGACCAATGATTAATATATCTTTACAATGAGGCAGTAACACTTTGATCTGAGCAATATTTTCAAGGTACATTTGTTCATGGTTTTAAGTAACATAACAAAAGGATTGCAAGTTTCAAAACATGGGTTGCTTAGGCTAGTTTCGTCGATACACATGCAAAGGGGTGGAAAGCTATTATGAACCAGCCTTTATTTTTATATACTTGTACTTATGTTTCTCTTAGAGACATGCATGTACTTCTTTTTGTATTTTTTATTTTGAAATTGGAGACAAGCTCAGTGACTCTAGATGAGTTTTAGTAAAATTAAAAACAAAAACTAAAAGGAAACAGCAATAAATAAATAAAAAAACAGATATAAATTAGTAATTTAATGATATATCTATAAGAAAAAATAGTTTTAGGGCACATGCTGCAAAAGAATTTTATAATTTAATGATAGATATGTACTTTTTACAATCTTATATTCTTATTAATAATACTTATTGATATTTCAATGTTTTTCTTCAAAACATGTTTTTTTGAAAACATTCGGGTTGCAACAAGAAGAACCCATGCATTGCAAAGTCCACACTATTGTTTAGCTATCCCTGACCCCCTCACAAAAGGATAGAATGCTGGCTGTCAACATCATGCTATCACCGACAAACACACACACACACAAAAAAAACAAAAGAAAGTAAACAAAGCGGGTGAAGCTATTTGCATGCCCATGATTTTATTCAGTCCATCTTATTCAATTCAAAGCATAAGAAATTTTGAGCCTCATAGATTTCAGGAGCTTTCATATCCCATTTTAGTACCAAAACACACCAGGACAACTATACTCACAGCTCTAGATATACCTATGAATAAATGACAGAATTAAAAGGATTTAGCACATCAAAAGGTGCTTAAAGGGTGTCATTGAATAACTTGATTACAATTAATCTTTTAAATTGGGGGGGGGGGGGGGGGCACAGTGGCCTAGGTATTACCATTATTTATCTCTGTTACTCTAAGATTCTAGTGCCACAGGTCACAACTTCAGTGTAACTATAAATTTTGACAATGAACTGATTCAGTGTGAATCCAAGAATACCAACTATCATGCTCTAACAGGGATTTAACAAGGACTAGAACCATCTCCATTTTAAGTAAGCTAATAAAGAAAATAACACACACCACAGACTTAATAAGAATCATTTAATAAGGACTAGCTTCTGTTTATTCTTAACTTGGGGATCCACACAATTAAAAAGACACCCAGGTAACATATCAATTTACTGTGACAATACCTCAAAAACCACCGAAGGTCAAAAGGCAATAGTCATGCAAGCAGAAGGAAAAACTGTAGACGGATTAGGCAGCCTTGCTGCATTCTTAGTTCACTCCTTGTTTTGTGTATTTTGTATTCTATGATTTTCAGCATACATATTATAGCCACCATCATTTACACTTCTTCTATATATATATATATATATATATATATATATATATATATAGTGTGTGTGTGTGTGTGTGTAACCAAAAGGAAAGACTGGGGGAAAAAACAGTCACATTAGTGGACTTGAAAATCAAGTGGACTAACACATCACAGAAAACCTACCTTTTCCAATAATCTTGATGCAAGTTTATGCAAAATCTTCTTGTCAAGTACATGACCTCCAACTTGATGGACTTCTTCACAAGCTCTAAATAGAAATGAGATGATATACAGAGAAGGCATGCATGGAAGAGATATTTTCATCTCGGATTGGTTCTCATCAGACTGATCTTGCTTGACTACAATATCCTCCCATCCCTGTTCAGGCATGAAAAAAAAATGAGCATCCTTCTAGATTAAAGGCTAAAACATTTTGGTAGGTGTATCACCAACAGAAGGTCAAGCTAAGAGATATAAAAATAATACACTATGATAAAACCTACTACCCCCTTCAAAAAGGCAAACAAAACAAGCTGGTTCAATATTGAAAGGCCACAAATTTTCAAATGGCATATCACTAATAGATGGTTCCATCTGGAGGAAGTAAAAATGATGATGGTGATGATGATAAGAAACTATAATGCTAACTTAGTCAACATCATTAAAGCTTTATCTAAAACATAACAACCAAGCTGTATTCTACTAGGTAAGGTCCACTACATGCATCAACTAACGCTATTGGGCTCAGTCAAAAACCAAATTTTGTTCAAACGGGCTTTCTCACATGAACATCTATTACCATGCTATTATTGTTCAAACGGGAATCAAGGACAAGCTTTGACCCAATTCCTGTTAAGGGGCTTTCCCTTCTACTGATATACAAATGGAATGAAGAGCTTAAATTTATTTATCAATGCATTTTTTCTTTTTATTTTACTCTTTATTTGTAAAAAAATTCTTATCCTCTTTATCATGCCTTCCGTCTTTATTTCCTATCACTTACCAACATTCCATTTTATTAAAGCAGAGAATATCCAAAATCAATAAACAATGAAAGGCTGACAAGAGGGAAACTAATAAGATATAAACATGAGGGGAAAAAACAAGCTTAAGCCATCACAAACCATGGAAAAGCAAACAACAATCAGGGGAGAAAAAGGTAAATGGCACTTACCCTCCAGGGTGTGCTCAAAGATAAGGCATCATCTTGTTTGAGATCCCGAGTGACAATAGCAGAGAGTTCATCTGACAGCCATAATATCCACAAGTTGTAGGCTCTGATGCAAAGATCCCCTATAGTCCTATTCAGTTCTTCCAATTCATGGCTTGCACCTTCACTTGCTCCAAACAAGGCAGCTGCAGCAGATGAATTTTGCCTTTTAGAGCCAAGGCTTGTTTGTCTTCCTGGACTATCACAGACAGAAGCATCAGATCCAAATCGAGAATGTTTCACCAGAGATGGTAATTTCCCAACTGCAGATGCATTTCCACTGGCCCAAAATCTGGGAGAACCAAGTATCAAGGGTATATGTTTAGAATGGTTTTGGAATGCAAACAATAATCGTCCAATGAAAAGGGATTTTTCAACAGTAACAATTGTTGGCACCTCCTTGTGGTCCATTGAGTTATATAAACTATCAAGCTCTTTCTGCAGTGCCATCAATATAGTTGACACGCTTTCATAACATTTATGTTGCAGATATGGTGCCAGATCCTTCAATCTTCGGGAGGCCTTTGGAGATTCTAAGAAACTCAAAAGATCCTCAAGGATGCTCTGACAAGAAACATCAACTGCATCCCTGATTCGACTTACTTCAGGACCAAAATAGGCATTAAGACAAGACTGAAATTCATTCTCCTCAGGCTGGACTTTAAACCCAGAAGCAACTCCAATTTTTCTGGCATTGGATTCCAGAAACCAAACACCACCTGCCATAGAAGGTCTATTCAAGTACCGCAGCACATCATTCTGCTTGGTGAAAGAGTCAACTACAGCAGAAATTGAGTTCACCACATCAACAGCACCAGTTAGTTCCCTAAACCTCAAGTCAATGATTGCTTTCATCCTGCCAAGAAAAGCGTTCTCAAATATCTTATCCCAAAGATCTGAATCATCTTCCAGAACGAGTTCCCGAATCCTACTCCAAGGCAACTCAATCTCAGACCCAAAAACACTCTTGAGCCATTCTAGACTCCCCTGTAGAACTTGTTTACTTTCCATTGTCTCCCTTATTGATTTCTCAGCAGAAGCAAGATCCTGGCCACTACTGATGGCATCAATCAAATTTCTTTCATTTATCTTGTTTACACACTCCCCTAACCAAGTAAAACAAGAATCGGCAATGTAACGTTTATCAAGCATTACCATGATCGATTCCAGTTTATCTCTAAATGACTTCCAGAGCCGAACTTCCTCATCAGGATTGGGAATCCCACCAAACAATTGGGATGCCGGAGGAGATCCCAGAATGACTTTGTAGAAAAGGGGCATATCATTCAACACTTGCAAAAACAACTCACCCACCTGACCCACACTGACCTGAATTATACCCAACACATCACACAAGACTGAAACCACCAAAGAGGAAGCATCTCCAGCACCAGCATTACCCAAAACCTGTGATATCCACGACTTTCTCGATTCCAGAAACAAGTCCAACACCTGTTTTTCATGAACAAATCAGTTTATATCCACCAAATGAAGAACCAAGCAACTCCCCATATCTCAGATCCCATAAATCTACAAACTACAAGCAAATGACATACTCTCTTACACCCCATTTCCAACCCAATTCTCAATCCACATCCAAAACAACTTCACACCAACCAGTATTTCTTCATCAAATTAAAAACTAGGTACCTAACCACATCTCAGATCACATAAATCCACAAACTCAAATTCCCAATTCACACTAAAAAAAACCAATTACCTGCTTGGGCTGAAGCTCGTCAATAACGGCTACGGCGGCGAGGGCGTCGGCATAAGCGGTGATGGCAAGGCCGCGATCAAGTAAACGGTCGCGGCTGCGCTGTGAGATCTGAACCCTGAAACTCTCGACGATCTGCCACTGGTGCTGAAGAAGCGGGAAATTGGACAATATATTGATCTTCTGCTCATCGGAATCGAGAAACAAGCGCTGATGCACGTGCTTGGCACGCACGTAGCGCGATGCGGCCTCGAGGAACATCCCTTCGTCGAGGCAGCCCCAAATGTTCTCTGGCGTGTCGACGAGATACTTGACGCGGCACGCAACGCCGTAGGTCCAGGCTCGGGACTGGGAATGGAGCTTGGTTTGGGAATGGGATTGGGATTGGGATAGGGAGCGGATGCGGTCGTGAACGGCGGCGATGTTGGAGGAGATGGAGGTGCAGGAGGCTTTCATGTGGACAATGGAGTCGGCGGAATCAATAAGGTCGCGGTAGCGGTTGCCAACGAGTTGCCGGAGCTCCTCCTTCTTGTCGTCGATCTGTTTGCGAGTTGCGGCCTCCGTGTTCCGGATCTCGGCGATGGGCTTTGAGCGGAAGAGGGACTCGGCGTCGCGGTAACCCAGAGTGGAAATGCGGTGGTCGTCGGCGTGAGGGGACGCCGACGCCGCGGCGGCGGGGGAGGTTACTCTCATGGTTGGTGGCGGTGTTGTGTTTTGGGGTTTATTGATTCGGCATTGATGGTCCGGCGAAGGAGGGAGAGTAGAAAATTAGAGGGAGGGTCACTTGGCTAAAGGGAAACATAGGATGATCAAGTTTCTTATATGACTAATGATGATAATTATTCGCTTTCTGATTTCTTACGTTAATTAATTGAGTTTATTTAATTTAAACATATTTTTTTTACATTAAGAACTTGTATTAAAAAAATAATTGAATTCAATTTATATCAAAATTATTATGAAAAACAATTAACGAAAAACACACAGTTGAATGGAAAAAAAGGAAAACACACAGTTGAACTATAGTGAATGAAAAAAAAAAAAAAAAGTCACAGACTATACTGGAATTTTCTATTTCTTAGGGACTAAACTACATGACCCTAAAAAAAATCGAAACTGATTTGCTAGTTTACTAAAAAATATTTTATTTCTATTTTTATTTTTCTATTTCATTTTTATTCTCCTCTCTTCTTACATATCTATTATAATTTCTATTGTACATATTCAAATTTTGTTTTATCATAAACTCTATCAAAATTATTAAGTCTGGAGACATTTAAAAATAATTTGAAGTCTTGATCTAAGGGGTTTTAATAAATATAAATAAAATAATGATAGATGAATTTGTGGATTTAATATTTTATTTAAGCATGCAAAAATTATAATACAAGAATTATGCATTAACTCTAAATGGCCTAAAATGTTGAAAGAAACAATCATTTTTTTTTTGTCAAGAAATTACATTTATACAACCATACAACTAAGAGAGAAAAGAAAAAGAAGAGAGAGAAATGTTGGATGTGATAGGTGATGTGATGGAGAGATATAGAGAGAAAAAGTGTGTTGTATGAGTTGTTGTATGTTTATTGTTGTATGAATCATTAATCTCTTTTTTGTTTTAGTAGACTGTCATATATAAATAATTTTCACCATCAGATATATTGTTGTAATAATGGACAGTGGGTATTTAGGGTTGGTCTAGGGGTTTAGTGTTGGTGTATGGGTAAGGCGGTCCAAACTCTTGCTTTAGGCATTATTTGCTAGTAACATCCTTTGTAAAAAAAAATTATAAACATACGACAAAAAAAAATGTAAGTGTGGATTATTGTTATTGGGTTTAGCACATTAATTTACAAATTATTCTTCCACCTTAAGAATTAGGGTTCAACCCTTATTAATTGATTTTTAACCTTTTAAGGCTCCCTTTTTGCACTTTGTTTTTTAAAAAGGCCCCCAATATGTAGGTTTGTTTGAGGGTGTTATCTAGGGTGGGTTACCAAAAAGTTGCACCACCAGTTATTCATAAACTTGTAATCGTTAGATATATTGATTTAATAATCAATGGTGTAGATCAACTACCTGCTACTTGTCATATCGCTCATCATTAAAAGTCAATTTCTATATTACAGAGTTTAAATATTTTGTAATTAATCCTTGGGGTGGTAGCTCTATCGCACACATTGAAGAAGTTAAGTTTAGAGATTTTGGTGTAGGCTTCCTTCGGGTGGCTTCCTCTGGTTCGCAGAGGGTGTTTTTAGAGATTTTGGTGGATTCAGCTTGTTCTATTATTGGTTTATTAACCTCGGAGATGTAAATGGAATGGTTTGATGGTTGACTGCATTTGTGTGAATGTAGTATAGGAGAAAGTGATGATACCATTTTAAGGAGTTAATTAAAGATGTTTGTGTTTTGGTTTGATGGAGAAATTGTTCATGTCGTCGCGCAACAATGGGTTGTATCCTTCCCCTGTATACCAGGTATATCACCTTCACAAACCCTTGCAAGCGAAAGAACATGAGACAAACTAGGGGAAATGGAGGACATCCCACAACCGCAGAGACTTTTTCGTTAGACACCTTTGGGATGGGAAGGGGAGTAACAAGAATGGTTAGAGAAGGAAATTCCTTCTTGTTGTTTAAAGGCTAAGGCTTTCGGCCCCTGAGTTGGAGGCGAAGTGTCATTCCACTGCTATTTAATTTTTATGTTCTTCAATAAATTCCTCCTTCTGCCTTCACAAAATCGCAGATCTGACCAAATATCGACTCACGGACTCAACGATACTACCGATGAACAGATCTGTCCCAGCATCCACCTACTACTTTGTCATCCTCTGTCGAAAAATGCCATCGTCACTGTGATAGCCTTCGTCCTGCGTCTCACCAAGTTTCAGCTACCACAAACACAAAATAGCATAGATCGGACGAGATCAACACCGAAAGGTCCTTAAAACGTTAATTAGAGTTGAACACCTTCGATGGGAGATTTTCAGCAGTGATCACAAACACCACGAAAGACCATTTAGTGGAGTTGCAGTGAGGCTCTCTCTGAGAGCTAAAGACATAGTGACAATAAACAGAAAAGAAACAAAGAGGGAATTTTTGCAAATTATTAAAAGTAATATTTAACACATTAAAAATATTATTATTTGTCCTATTCGGTTAGCTAACCTGGAATTCAAGGTAAAATAGGTGTGTAGCACCAGTGGTACAAATTTTAAATAACTCACCGTAGTAGCACCTTGTTTGAGGCCTTTCCAACATATTGGGTCGGCATTGTGGATGTTATATGAGTGTGTTTGGCTTACCATTTCAGCTAGCTGAAAGTTGAAAAAAGTAGCTGAAACCATTTCAGCAGTGTTTGGTAAGGTAACTTTTTTGGTAGCTGCAAGCTTTTCTTAAAAAGCTACTTGGAGTAGCTTTTTTTAAAAAGCTTTAATTTTCAGCTACTAGCTGAAAATTAATTACAAGTTTAACCCTCAACCACCCTCACTTATCATTATTTAATAATTAATGTTGTCCTTAAATGTCATTTTACCATTTTCAACTAGTTTTACCAAACACATTCAATAGCTTTTCAGCTTTCAGCTAGCTTTAAGCTTTCAGCGAGCGAGCTTTTCAGCTAGCTTTAAGCTTTCAGCTAACTTTTCAGCTAGTTTTACCAAACACAATCTATATTCACTACCTAATGTTTTATTGTGCAAGAAAACTATAGTGAGATGTTATAAACTTTATTGTAGTTTCTATCTTGTCCTATTACCCCTATTTTGTCCCCTCATATGCCACCACCATGCCCACCTCCGATTCCTCCTTTACGCTACCACCTTTGCTATCTATGGTTCCTCCTCATCCAATGCCATTACCATGTTCTACTCCAATTCCTCCACTAGAACCACGTTCAGCTCCACCTCTACCAAAGCCACCACCATGTCCACCTATGACGCCTTCTCTTTTTCCACCTACAGGTCCATTGCCTCCACCAATGCCACTACCATGTCTGTCTCTGATTTCTCACCCAGAACCAATTCCATCAATGTCACCACCACGCCTGACAATGATGATTTCAAATCTACACCCTTTTTGTCGAGAATAATGTTGCAACAGAGTTCCTTTCACTTTTCAGATCTCTCAATGTACCTTACTCAGTTCAAGAAAAAAACTGCAGACTTGCAGATATATTTATAGATTAAGGGTAGACATTGGTTTTCAACTTACAACGTCATACTAATAAACCATTTTTGTTTGCCTTTTGAAAATAATTGAGCTTATTTGCAAATTTTTAAAATATGTTAACTCATTATTATATTGTTATTTTAAATCCATATTGGTCAAGTTTATTGTTTTGTAAAGATCAATTTCGTGTTGCATTGGTGAGTCACAATTTGTATAGCCCATAGTAGCAGCCACCTAAGACAATAACTCACACATGAAGCAAGAAACACACCGGAAAGCATACAACGTCGAAATGTTTGAAACCGTTGAATAACGTCTAATAATACTTTGTATGACAAGAGTTTAAAAGCTTTAAGTAGTTAACTTGGTGCGTTGCACTCTCCAATGATGTTTTATGTTTGATATTCAATTCAAATTCGGAAACAATGACGTATACTTTATTTCGAAATTAAATGAATAAGCATTGATAGGAGGATAGTACATGTCAAATCAATGAAAAAAAGCAAGTCTGACCAACTACATCTAACTTGTAAGAGACACAACGAGTTTATCTATTGCATGTAAATCAAAATGTTCAAATTCAACAAGCCACTGTGTCTAACAGACTAAATACCACATTGATCTATAACTGAGATGAAAAGACAGTTAGATAGAACCTACACATATTCAAAGCCCCAACGTTCTTCAACTATTTCCTCTCAAAATTTTAGTGCATTTACTCTCGAACAATTTGTACAATTAAAAGAACATGATTCTGTACTCTCTATATTAAAATCTTCGCGGCTTTTAGGGTGCAACAGCTAATGAAGTTGTGCACCGTGCCTCAGTCAGTTTTTAGCTTTTTCTCAATTCTCGGGGGTGAAAACATGAATTGAAGAAATGTGAGGGAATTTTAGGTATTTGCAAAAGTAGCCCTGTAAGGAGTAATTGAATAATGGGAAAAACAATTTTCCTTCTCCATTGTGTCCCTCTCCTGATCGACCCGTTGTTTTCCTTCGCCATTTTCGTTCCTTCTCCGTCGTCACGGTGAAGCGGATACACAAGACGGAGGACGGGTTAAGATACACGGCTGTGACACGCCGCTCCAAGCCGTGCACAGGGGCAGTGGTGGAGGAATCATGTCGCGCTCTGCCTCCTTGCGAAAGTCGATGACAACGCACCCTCTGCCGTGGTCTGCCTCCAAGACAGCGAGATCACAACAAGTGAACACTTGTTGTTGCTCTCCTAGTCAGGTAATTTTCATGGATTCAATCTCTGTGTTGTTTGGAAATTGATTCACTCGAGATATTGGAAAGACTGGATCTGTAGTTAACATTTGATTGCCAAAGCCACAACCTTTAAGTTCCTATTTGACCGAAACCAAGGCTTTAATGGATGCGTTAGTTCAGTGGTAACATTAGGTAAAGAATGTATTAGGGTTTAAATTGTTGGCTGCTTTAAAATTGTTGATGGAGCATGTGCATTTTCATTCATGTGTGCAGTGAAAAAGTGTACCATCTATCCTCTCCCTAAATTGGGGCTATCAATCCCAAGTCTTCACTTCGCTTCTAACTTTGCAAGTTATTTTCCTGCCATGACTTTGTTTGTAGTAGTGATTACTTTGGCGTTGGTTCATATCAATGTTTCTAAAGCATATATTGCCTAGGAGATTCCTTGTTCCACTCTGTTGAGTTTAAGTATTTTAGTGTGTTAGTGGGCAAATCTACTTTTCTGAGTTCAGTTATATACAGAAGACAAGAGTGAAGTGAATGAAGGGTATAGTTTAGTTCCCAGTAGAAGAATCATTGTGAACAAACTTCTGTACAAACCACTCCCCTTCTAACCCTTGAGTGAAAATTGAAGAATCCAAAGCAGTCTCCAATATGATAAGTTTGGGTCATAACACAGCGGTTGGTTGTTATTATTCTCTAAGTGGAGGTAAATGTTAAATGTTGTTGTTGCAGGTTTTGTATATGCTAGTTTATGGCAACCTTGGCCAGTTGTCAACACTCCACAACGTTTTTTGTCGTTTATCACAATTGTCAAGCAAATGGCTTGTTGTGGAAGGTCAAGAACAATACATAGAACAAGACATAGAACAACAACAATAAGAGATAAGAACAAAGTTCAAGAAGAAGCTGAATAGGAAACAAAGCAAAAAAACAAACAGAGCAAAAAAACAAGAGTTGGGCATGGCCACCCTTGTTTTTGCTTTTACATGTTAAACAATAAGGTCCCAAGCTTTTTCAGAAGAAGGTGAAAGAGAAATTTCTGATGTGAATGGTGTCCCTAACAGTGATTGATTCACAATAAAAGGTCAGAAATTTATAGTACTGGAAATTTCAACATCTCGTCCACAACAAACAATCACTGTTAGGGACACCAATAACAAGGATTGCTACAAGTTGTGACACCCTTCTATCTCATACTCTTATATATTAAAGAAATTACAGTTTAGAAAAGGGAAAGTCCCACGTTAGGTAAAAAGGTTCACAATCACTCTTATGATAAATCTCATAGTTTGAAAACGACTTCATTAAATTAACTCAAACTCCAAATACAAATCAATTATAAACAGCGGAAATCTCCTTAGGAATAAAAAAAACAATTAATAATCTCCTGCCATACAAGGCATCCAGAAGTTCATAAAAATACTCCTAATTTAGGAACATGGTAAAACCCCCAAGCACACCCTGATGTCACATCTATCAGAGCATACCCTTTTATTCATAATCGACACCAGTTGTGTCCTCATCAACACCTGTAAAATATATCCACAGAATACGGTGAGGAAAAGGAATACTACCCATACATACACATAGAGAATACCCATCCTCACCCACAACATCATTACATCATATCATCAATGCATTAAAATCACCAATCAATAACATTCATCTAGACTCAACATATATTTAATCATCTATATCAACACATACATGTCCTACCATCATTCCTATTTATAACGCATAAATTTATCCATTATACGTTCACCAAGCTCATCATCATTACGTCATGCATATATCATCATACTCATTATCGTCGTAACATCATTCATATATCATCATAACATCATTCATATATCATCATACTCATTATCATCATAACGTCATTCATATTTCATCATACTCATTATCATCATAACGTCATTCATATTTCATCATACTCATTATCATCATACATCAATACTCCTCTCATCATCTACCCAAAGATCATGGCTTGGAACTCCACACAATGGGTGCACCTCGTCAATCACTCTAGTTAGTACCAAAATAGTCTATCGGTGTTACCAGACACTATCCGATAGGTTGTACCCCCTCTATGGGCCCGCACAACGACATTCAACCCTAGGTTGTACCCCCTCTATGGGCCCGTACAATCACTCCTAGGTTGCACCCCCTCTATGGGCCCGTGCATCGAACGCCCTATCTTGATCCCCTGAGTTGTACCCCCTCTATGGGCCCGCACAACTCAGTTTACCTCCCGAATTGTACCCCCTCTATGGGCCCGCACAATTCAGGTCTCATCACATATGCTCAAGGCATCTCTCCTAAGTTGTACCCCCTCTATGGGCCCGCACAACTTAGATAACATCATCATCAAAAGGTGATATACACCATCATCATAAATCATCATTATCATGCATTAACATGCTCATCATCATTATAAAGTGATATACACTTATCATCATCATCATACATCAATATCATCATCATTAAACATCATCATAATAAGGTGATATACACCGACATCATTATCATATCACACTCATCATCAATTATCATCATAATACATCATCACACTCATCATCAATTATCATCATAATACATCATCATAAGCATCGCAATCCTCATCAAACATCATTAATCATTAACACAATACTCATCATAAAGTACTCTCAAACAACATCAATCATCATCAAACAGTTAGGATCTCAAAATCCACTCTGGTAATCGATTACCAAACTTCTGTAATCGATTACCCGCAAACAAGGTCTCTAGTAATCGATTACAACCACCTTGTAATCGATTACCTGCAAGCAAGCTCTCTGGTAATCGATTACCAAACTTCTGTAATTGATTACCTGCGAGCAAACAGCCCTCCTAGTTGCCCAGAACCCTCTGGTAATCGATTACCACTCCTGGTAATCGATTACCCGCGACGCAGATCGCAGTTCTTGCGATCTCCACCAATTCCAAACCTCTCTATTCAATCTCTAATCAATCCTTTTCATCAAAACATCATTTATATACGTTTATATTCATCAAACCCCACCAAAGTATCCATCTTTAACAGTTTTACAAGGTTTTCCCATCAAAACCCCAATTCATCAAACCCTTATTAATCCTTTTTTTCTCCATTCATATTATTTTATTCATTCCATCAAAATTCATCAAGAATCATACAATCAATCATCAATCTACAGAAATACTAATTGGGCTTGGGCCCACTCTCACCCCCTTATTCTATTTTCAATTAAAATTACCTTTACGAAACAAAACTAATAATAATGACACTCCTATTATTTATTTCCCATTAAATTAATTATTTTCTTAATTAATCTATTTAATTTAATTAATATTTATCCTAATAAAATTTAGGATGTTACAACTCTCCCCTCCTAAAAAGAAAAATCGTCCTCGAATTTTACCTGAAGCGAACAATTCTGGATAAGACTCCTTCATCTTCTCTTCGAGTTCCCAAGTGGCACTCTCGGGTGTAGGTCCTCCCCAGATCACCTTAACTAAAGGAATCTCTTTACCTCGAAGTTGTTTCACCCTCCGATCCTCAACTCTCACCGGCATGGTTTCCACTGTTAGGTTTTCCTTAACCTCGAGATGATCCGACTCAATCACATACGAAGGATCATGAACGTATTTCCGAAGTTGAGAAACGTGGAAAACGTTATGACGATTAGACAAGTGTGGAGGTAAAGCGATTTGATAGGCAACATTGCTGACTCTTTTAAGGATTTGGTAAGGACCAATAAATCGAGGTGTAAGCTTTCTAGACTTTAATGCTCTACCAACCCCAGTCCACGGAGTGACTTTCAGGAATACATGGTCCCCTTCTTTGAACTCTAACTCCTTTCTTCTCTTATCAGCATAGCTCTTCTGCCCACTCTGGGCTGTCCTCATCCTCTCCTGGATTATCCTAACCTTATCAGTGGTCTGCTGCACTATCTCAGGTCCTAATGCAAGACACTCACCCGACTCACACCAACACAAAGGGGTTCTACACCTCCTACCATATAATGCTTCATAAGGCGCCATACCTATGCTAGAGTGAAAGCTATTGTTACAGGTGGACTCTATCAAAGGTAAAAAGTTATCCCAACTACCCCCTTGGTCTAACACACAGGCTCTAAGCAAATCCTCTAAGGATTGGATGGTTCTCTCGGTCTGACCATCAGTCTGGGGGTGATAAGCTGAGCTAAGCCTAAGCTGGGTCCCCAAGGCCTGCTGTAAACTCTCCCAAAATCTAGAGGTAAACCCGGGATCTCTATCTGAAACAATTCTAGATGGTATGCCATGCAACCTCACAATCTCACTGATGTACAACTGAGCTAGTCTCTCCAAGGGGTACCTAATGTTAATGGGAAGGAAATGCGCACTCTTAGTTAACCTATCCACAATAACCCAGATTGAGTCATGTCCCTTCACGGTCTTAGGCAAGGCAACTATAAAATCCATGGATATACTATCCCACTTCCACTCAGGTATACTTAAGGGTTGAAGCAATCTTGAAGGCTTTTGATGTTCTACCTTAGACTTTTGGCATACTAAACAGGCACTCACAAACTCCTCTATGTCTCTCTTCATCCTAGGCCACCAAAATACTTTCTTCAAATCCTGATACATCTTAGTTGATCCTGGGTGGAAACTAAGCTTACTTCTATGACCTTCCTCTAGCACTAAACGCTTAATGGTAGGTTCACTAGGCACACACACCCGGTCTCCAAATCTTACTACCCCCATCAGAACCTATCACAAAATCTCCACCATTACCTCATTCTATAGCCTCTCGCCTACTAACCAAAAATGGATCCTCTAACTGGGCCTTACTAATATCCTTCAGCAAATCATTACTTACTCTAGTCATTCCTAACCTCACACTGGAAGATGTTACTTCACAAGCCAAACTTAGATCTCTAAACTGGGTTAAAAGATCCATCTCTCTAATCATCAGGGAACTAACATGGATAGACTTCCTACTCAAGGCATCAGCTACTACATTGGCCTTACCGGGATGGTAACTTAACTCGAAATCATAATCCTTAAGAAACTCTAACCACCTCCTATGCCTCATGTTCAGCTCTTTCTGGTCAAACAGATACCTAAGGCTCTTATGGTCACTAAAAACCTCAAATCGGGAACCATACAGGTAATGTCTCCAAATCTTCAACACAAACACTACAGCTGCTAACTCTAGGTCATGGGTAGGGTAGTTCCTCTCATGGATTTTCAATTGCCTAGAAGCATAGGCTACTACTTTACCCTCTTGCATCAACACCCCACCTAGACCCATCTTAGAGTCATCACAGTACACCACAAAGGATTTACTAAGGTCAGGCAACACTAACACTGGTGCACTAGTCAACTTCTCCTTAAGGGTTTGGAAGCTAGTCTCGCACTTACTATTCCATACATAGGCAACTCCTTTCCTAGTCAACTCGGTCAAAGGCAAAGCTAACTTAGAGAACCCTTCTATGAACCTCCTATAGTACCCAGCCAACCCAAGGAAACTTCTAATCTCACTCACTGACTTAGGGGACTCCCACTTAAGCACGACTTCTACCTTAGAAGGATCTACACTTATGCCTCCCTTAGAAATTACATGACCCAAAAAACTCATTTGCTCTAACCAGAACTCACACTTGAACATCTTAGCATACAACTGATTATCCTTAAGAACCTGAAGCACTACCTTTAGATGTTCCTCATGCTCCTCCTTGGTTTTGGAATAAATTAGTATACCATCTACAAAGACAACTACGAATTTATCCAAATAAGGGTGAAAAATCTTGTTCATATAATCCATAAAAATGGCAGGAGCATTCGTCACACCAAAAGGCATTACCAGATACTCATAATGTCCATACCTAGTCCTAAAAGCGGTCTTAGGTATATCCTCCTCCTTAACTCTAATCTGATGATAACCTGATCTAAGATCTATCTTATTAAACACACATGCCCCCACTAACTGATCCATCAAGTCATCTATCCTAGGCAAAGGATACCTATTCTTAATGGTTACCTTATTTAACTGGCGGTAATCAGTACACAACATCTTGTAGGAACACAGGGAAACACTAGAAGGGGGGTTGAATAGTGTTTCTAAATATTTTAGAAAGCTTTTCGTAAACAGGTGTTAAAAACACGATTTCAGACAGGCTCTTAAAGGGCTGTCTGAAGTTTTCAGACGGCTTGTAAAACCTGATTTTAAAAGATGTTTTGTGCCTTTATAAAATATCAGATTAATTACTCTAACCCCTTGATTAGTATAAAAAGAATTGACAAGAGATAAGGGTAAGAAAACTTAGCCAAGGAATTTATCCTGGTTCACTCACTACCACTGTGAGCTACGTCCAGTCCCAATGCCAACTAGCAATTGGATTTTCTCTTAATCTTTCAAGATTACAAGTATTCTTTTACAGTCAAGCCTCTTCAGGCTCTACAACCAAGTATTCTTTTACAGACAAGCCTCTCCAGGCTCAAACCAACAAGTATTCGTTTACAGTCAAGCCTCTTCAGGCTCTACAACCAAGTATTCTTTTACAGACAAGCCTCTCTAGGCTCAAACCAACAAGTATTCTTTTTCAGACAAGTCTCTCCAGGCTCAACAAACAAATACAAAGAAGATAAAATGCTTAAGCTTACAAACTATATCAGTCTTAAAGCTTAAACAATTACAAATGTACAGAAAAATTGAGGTATGCTCAGGATATTACAATATGTGTACAAAGATAAATATTATCAGAGTTGTTGCAGCGAAAAACTTGCAGAGTTTTAGTTCTTTTTCACAAAATTCTTCTCTCTAAATGGTCTTCAAAGGAGGGGGTATTTATACCCAATCTTCAACCCGTTGAAATACCACCGTTTAGAGATAGCATTAAATGCTATTTAATCCGTTGTGAGACATGCTTCTGAGAGCTCTGATATTTCTGACACGGTACAAGGTTGCTCCTCCCATAAAGCTGCTACAAATGTTGCTGCAGAGGCTGCGTTGCATAGATTTCCTCAGTGGTGTATGAAATTCAAAAATACCAGGAAAGGTCTCTGTGTTCCTTGCTATAAACATGTTTGAAAAGGTACGTGCAGCAGAGGTTCAGAAAAGTCTTCACAAACTTCAGCAAAGGGTGTCACGTCATTAATGAGACTTCAGACGGCACTGATACTTCAGACGGGTTGAGCTACTTCAGACAGCTTCAACTCTTCAAACGAGTTTTGCTTCTTCAGACAGCTTCAACACTTAGTCTTTTTATGTAGGCTCATAGTGACTCTTGCTGAAATCATAGATAAAACATTAAAGCATATATGTATCTATGATAAATAATTTAAGTCAAATTTGTTAACCATTAAAACTTGGGAATCTAGTTGTCTTAAAACATCATAAACAACCTTATGATATTTTTGAGACTCAACACCTCATACTACCATCCTTCTTCTTAACAAACAATACAGGCGCTCCCCAGGGTGACACACTAGGCCTAATGAACTTCTTCTCTAACGGGTCTTCTAGTTGCTTCTTAAGTTCTGCTAGCTCTATGGGTGACATCCTATAAGGTGTAGCTGAAATCGGTCCTATACCTGGCACTAAGTCTATAGCAAACTCTATCTCTCTCTCGGGCGGTAAACTAGATACATTATCAGCAAATACCTTAGGGTGCTCACACACTACAGGTATCTCACTCACCACAGCGCTACTATCAGATTTCAAAGAAGCTAAAAGCATGTAAACCTGGGCATCTTCCCTTAGAGACGCCTTTACCTGATTGGCAGTCATAAAATCCTTACTCTTACACTCGACAGGGTGACCAAAAACAACAGACTTATCAGCATAGTTTAGAAGGACATGGTTGGATGATAACCAGTCTATACCAAGAATGACATCTAGTTGACTTAGAGGCAAACAAATCAAATCAACTAGGAAGTTTCTATTATTAACAGATATAGAACAGTTTAAGCAAACATCAGAAGTAGAAACTGACCTACTAGCTGGCGTTTCCACAGACAATACAAAAGGCAAAGAAGAAACAGGTAAGTTCAATTTAGACATCCAAGCAGGTGATATAAAAGAGTGAATTGCACCAGAGTTAAACAACACCATCAAGGATTACCGACAATGAAACCAGTACCTTGGATCAAATCTTCGGATTGAGTAGCTTCAGTACCACTTAAGGCAAAGACTCTCCCAGTAGCCTTAGGTTTACGGGCGCTTCCACTGGCATCTCCCGACAACATGAATGCCGCTAACGTCACCTTCTGTAGCATAGGGCAGTCCATCGCTCTGAAGATCTTCTCGATTTCGTATATCCAGTCGGCAGCACCATCGGGGTCTTAACCCCCTCGGAACGTAGGTGGATGGTTCCTCTGGAACCGTGCAAGCCAGTCCGTCCCGTGATGTTGGTTGAGGTTGTCAACGGCCTGTGCCATAGCCATTAAGGCATCGGCCATCGCTCGATCGTTCCTACCCGCAGCCATTACTCTTTCTTATCAAAGAAAGGGTAAGCAAACATACTAAGTAAAGCAGAAAAGTAAAGAAACAAGACAAACGATCCAATTCAAGCAACACAATTCATTCAAACAATCAATCAATTAATCAACCAATCAATCAGATTACACATCAAAAGCATAGTAAACTCATAACTCAAGGCCGGTGAACCGACCTGCTCTGATACCAACTAATGTGACACTCTTCTATCCCATACTCTTATATATTAAATAAATTGCAATTTAGAAAAGGGAAAGTTCCACGTTAGGTAAAAAGATTCACAATCACTCTTATGATAAATCTCATAGTTTGAAAACGACTTCATTAAATTAACTCAAACTCCAAATACAAATCAATTATAAACAGCGGAAATCTCCTTAGGAATAAAAAAACAATTAATAATCTCCTGCCATACAAGGCATCCAGAAGTTCATAAAAATACTCCTAATCTAGGAACATGGTAAAACCCCCAAGCACACCCTGATGTCACATCTATCAGAGTATACCCTTTTATTCATAATCGACACCAGTTGTGTCCTCATCAACACCTGTAAAATATATCCACAGAATACGGTGAGGAAAAGGAATACTACCCATACATACACATAGAGAATATCCATCCTCACCCACAACATCATTACATCATACCATCAATGCATTAAAATCACCAATCAATAACATTCATCTAGACTCAATATATATTTAATCATCTATATCAACATATACACGTCCTACCATCATTCCTATTTATAACGCATAAATTTATCCATTATACGTTCACCAAGCTCATCATCATAACGTCATGCATATATCATCATACTCATTATCGTTGTAACATCATTCATATATTATCATAACATCATTCATATAACATCATACTCATTATCATCATAACGTCATTCATATTTCATCATACTCATTATCATCATAACGTCATTCATATTTCATCATACTCATTATCATCATATACCAATACTCCTCTCATCATCTACCCAAAGATCATGACTTGGAACTCCACACAATGGGTGCACCTCGTCAATCACTCTAGTTAGTACCAAGATAGTCTACCGGTGTTACCACACACTATCCGATAGGTTGTACCCCTTCTATGGGCCCGCACAACGACATTCGACCCTAGGTTGTACCCCCTCTATGGGCCCGTACAATCACTCCTAGGTTGCACCCCCTCTATGGGCCCGTGCATCGAACGCCCTATCTTGATCCCCTGAGTTGTACCCCATCTATGGGCCCGCACAACTCAGTTCACCTCCCGAATTGTACCCCCTCTATGGGCCCGCACAATTCAGGTCTCATCACATATGCTCAAGGCATCTCTCCTAAGTTGTACCCCCTCTATGGGCCCGCACAACTTAGATAACATCATCATCAAAAGTTGATATACACCATCATCATAAATCATCATTATCATGCATTAACATGCTCATCATCAAACATCATCATTATAAAGTGATTTACACTTATCATCATCATACATCAATATCATCATCATTAAACATCATCATAATAAGGTGATATACACCGACATCATTATCATATCACACTCATCATCAATTATCATCATAATACATTATCACACTCATCATCAATTATCATCATAATACATCATCACACTCATCATCAATTATCATCATAATACATCATCACACTCATCATCAATTATCATCATAATACATCATCATAAGCATCGCAATCCTCATCAAACATCATTAATCATCAACACAATACTCATCATAAAGTACTCTCAAACAACATCAATCATCATCAAACAGTTAGGATCTCAAAATCCACTCTGGTAATCGATTACCAAACTTCTGTAATCGATTACCCGCAAACAAGGTCTCTGGTAATCGATTACAACCACCTTGTAATCGATTACCTGCAAGCAAGCTCTCTGGTAATCGATTACCAAACTTCTGTAATCGATTACCTGCGAGCAAACAGCCCTCCTGGTTGCCCAGAACCCTCTGGTAATCGATTACCACTCATGGTAATCGATTACCCGCGACGCAGATCGCAGTTCTTGCGATCTCCACCAATTCCAAACCTCTCTATTCAATCTCTAATCAATCCTTTTCATCAAAACATCATTTATATACGTTTATATTCATCAAACCCCACCAAAGTATCCATCTTTAACAGTTTTACAAGGTTTTCCCATCAAAACCCCAATTCATCAAACCCTTATTAATCCCCTTTTTCTCTATTCATATTATTTTATTCATTCCATCAAAATTCATCAAGAATCATACAATCAATCATCAATCTACAGTTTTCATCATCCATATTTAATATATCAATTATTAATACGAATTTAAATCTTAGGTTACTACCCAAACGTCCACTACATGCATATACAGGCAATACCCTCTCCCCCACCGTACCTTAAGTGAAGCTTGATCACAGCAAGGAAGTCTTTTCTTGAATTCTTGGCGTTCATTCCACAGCAGCTCTCTCTTGAGACTCCGTTTCTCCCCTCCTTAGCGCTTCGCTTACTGATGAATGATACGAATAAGGATTAGGGTGCTCTGTTACCCCTCCTTACAGAAATACTAATTGGGCTTGGGCCCACTCTCTCCCCCTTATTCTATTTTCAATTAAAATTACCTTTACGAAACAAAACTAATAATAATGACACTCCTATTATTTATTTCCCATTAAATTAATTATTTTCTTAATTAATCTCTTTAATTTAATTAATATTTATCCTAATAAAATTTAGGATGTTACACAAGTCAGCTGGTGCAAAGAATGAACGTGGTGAACTGCCCAAAGAGCAATTTCAATGATGTCCCTAACAGTCATTGATCCACAACAAAAGGTCAGAAATTTATAGTACCAAAAATTTCAATATCTCGTCCACAACAAACAAGCCAAGGGTACTTTGAAATTGCTCTTTGGGCAGTTCACCACATTCATTCTTTGCAGCAGCTGACTTATAACAATCCTTGTTATTGGCACCTTGAGATGTTTCGGTTGGATTTTGTGTGTTCCTAGCATGATACATATTTTATATATAAATAATGATATGATCATGATACTATAGAAGAATGAATTTTAAAGTGGTTTTATTATTAGTACAGTCTTTGTTCATACCCATAGTAAATAAGATGCATGCATTGATAAGTGTTTTAGATTTTGGTGTGGGTTGATCTTAGGAAACAGTTACTTGATCCTTTCTATGTAGTTTATCGTACTTTTAGTTTGTAACAAATTGTAGCTGGAGTGGCTTTGAAACTAAGTTTAGATATTCAGGTTGTTATCTTTTTTAACCTCTTATAGAAGTTATGTACTGTGATTTAAATTTAAGCGTGGTCAGTGCAAATGTAATGTGTGTGGTTTGAGATTTGTGAGTTTACAAGTTTGCAACTATATATAGCTTCAGTTGTCAGTTAGTGATAATAAGATAAAAGAAAAGTCACATACTTCTCCTTCTGTGTGTATAAATGTGCTCTTCATAAATTCCTTTATTGCACCACACAGATGAAGGTGGTGATAATATTTTGAGTTTTAACAATTTTAGCTAGGTAGGTGTCCTTTCTTGCTATTAAAAATACTGTTAAGGAGGAGACAATTAGTTACTTAACAGTAAAGACTCCATAATATGCATATATAAGAAGAAAAATAATGTATTTCAGTTTCTGTTCACATTAACCACTTTGTACATGTAATTAAACGTTTACGTGAAAAGCATTAACCAAGTCGTCACGGCATTGCATTCCACGCAGTGGGTAAGTATGATTAGGACTTGTCTTGCACATGGTCACCAAACAACAGGGATTGTGGTCAACTGCCTTTCTCTTTAATTAGGTTCCATTAACGGCCAAAAAAGTAGTGCATTTCATATTCTGTTCACATTAACCAATATGAACATGGATTTAACCTTCCGCGGAAACACAATTAACCAGTGCCTTCCATGCATTGGGTACGTATAATTAGCCGTTTTAATGGACATGGTGACCAAACAACATGGATTATGGTCAATTCCTTGACTGTTTAATTAGGTTTAATTAAGGTCCAGAAAATTGTCCATTTCATATTCCTATTAAAATTAACCAATGTGTAGATGGAATTAACCTTCGGCAGAAACACCATTAACCACGTGCTAACAACACTGCATTCCACCCACTGGGTAAGTATAATTAGCCCTTGTCATGGACATGCTCACCAACAACAGGGATTAAGCTCAATTGAATCACTATTTAATTAAGTTCAAATATGGGCCAAAAGAGAAAAATATGGCCTTTCTTTTTTCTGTTCACACTTACCTCTTGTACACAGAATTAACCGTTTACGCGAAAAGCATTAACCACAGTCGTTATGGCATTGCATTCCACACAGTGGGTAAGTATGATTAGGACTTGTCGTGGACATGGTCACCAAACAACAGAGATTGTGCTCAACTGCCTTGCTCTTTAATTAGGTTCCATTAACGGCCAAAAAATTAGTGCATTTCATATTCTGTTCACATTAACCAATATGAAAATGAAATTAACCTTCCACGGAAACACAATTAACCAGGTGCTAACAACATTGCCTTCCATGCACTGGCTACGTAATTTAAGAAATAAATTTTAAGTTTTACTATGAAAATTTACCCAACAAAATTTTTTTAGTTTTTACCATAGGTATCCACATAGTTAACCAAAACTCTAGATGAATGATATTTTTCTAACCATAACTGCACTTTTCCAACCACTATATTACACACAATTAACCAGACATGTGTAATAGTGATAAGTTTCTTTAGCAAGTTTCATTTGTTAATTTATTTTTCAATAATTCCAAAAAAAATTGAAAAACAATGTAATGACACTGATAATTTATTATAGTATGTTTTTGAAATCGTGGATGATTCCTTTTTGGAAAGATGCTATAAATATTATTGTTTAAATGAAGCATATAATATTATGGGTACTTAACCATTTATATTCAATAATTAACCACTTTTGTTACACCCTATTAACCAGACAAGTGTATCAGTGAAAAGTTTATTTAACAGGTTTTAGTTGTTCATTTATTTTTCAGTTCTTCCATGCTCTACCAAACACACGACATGCACATAGATAACCACCAACCTATATATCGTTAACCATAAATTCATACTCCCTCAGTTGTGTAATAATCCTTGTGATCAATTGAAATAAAAGTTAAATGTTTGTCATTTTAAACAATTATTTAAAATAACTATGATATTAACCAATTATTTAAAAAAAAATATACTTCTAGTTAACCAGATTAATAACATAGATAACCACTAATTTATATAGTATTAACCACATATTAACTCAAGTGTTCATTTGAAACAAAGTTAAAGGTTTGTCATTTTTAACAGTTATCTGAAATGATTTTAATATTAACCACTTGAGCAACTCATTTAACCACATATGAACTTACACTTAACCACCTTTTGCATCAGTTGTAATTATCTGAAGTAATTTCAATATTAACCACTTGAGCAACTCATTTAACCACAAAGTAACACACACTTAACCACCTTTTGCCTCATAATTTTCTGAAGTGATTTCAATATTAACCACTTTAGCAACTCATTTAACCACATACTAAGTCACACTTAACCACCTTTTGGCTCACTTGTAATTATCTGAAGTGATTTCAATATTAACCACTTCAGCAACTCATTTAACCATCAAATAACACATAATTAACCATAAATTTATACTCTCTCACTTATGTAATGATCTTTACATTCAATTGATCATAAGGATTATTACACAAGTGATCAGTGGGTATGAATTTATGGGTAATACTATATAAGTTAGTGGTTATGTATGTTATCAATGTGGGTAATTAAACGTAATTATTTAAAAAAAAAGATCAGATTTTTTGTAAATAAAAAATTTAAAATAAAAAAAATGCTTACTGTTCATGAAAAAAATAAAATAAAAGATAAAAAATGGAGAGGTGTGTGGGAAGTGTGGGGGAAGAGGTGTGGGAAAAACATTATTGATACCTAATTTACAAAATATTAAAACAATCCTGATTTTTCCACACCCAAACAATAAACACTTCTCACACACCTCACTTTTTGTTTTTTTTTGTTTTTTTTATATGTGAACAATGGTAATTTTTTTTTTTACAAAAAGTCTGACCTTTTTTCTCTAAAAAAAATTTACTTCAAGTTAACCAGATTAATAACATAGATAACCATCAACTTATATATCATTAACCATAAATTCATACTCCCTCACTTGTGTAATAATCCTTGTGATCAATTGAAATAAAAGTTAAATATTTGTCATGTTAAACAATTATTTAAAGTAACTTTGATATTAACCAATTTTTTTTTAAAAAAATTACTTATAGTTAACCAGATTAATAACATACATAACCACTAATTTATATATTATTAACCACATATTAACTCAAGTGTTCATTTGAAACAAAGTTAAAGGTTTGTCATTTTGAACGGTTATCTGAAATGATTTCAATATTAACCACTTACTAACTCACACTTAACCACCTTTTGCCTCACTTATAATTATTTGAAGTGATTTCAATATTAACCACTTGAGAAACTTATTTAACCATATACTAACTCACATTTAACCACCTTTTGCTTCACTTGTGATAATATGAAGTAATTTCAATATTAACCACTTGAGCAAGTCGTTTAACCACATACTAACTCACACTTAACCACCTTTTGCCTCACTGTAATTATCTGAAGTGATTTCAATATTAACCACTTGAGCAACTCATTTAACCATCAAATAACACAGAATTAACCATAAATTCATACTCTCTCACTTATGTGATGATCCTTATGTTCAATTGATCATAAGGATTATTACACAAGTGATCAGTGAGTATGAATTTATGGATAATACTATATAAGTTAATGGTTATGTATGTTATCAATCTGGTTAATTACACGTAATTTTTTTTTAAAAAACATGTGATCTTTTGTGAAGAAAAACCAAAAAAAGGTCACTGTTCATGAATAAAAAAATAAAAAAAGGGTGAGGTGATTGGGAAGTGTGGGGGAATGGGTGTGGAAAAAACATTATTGATATTAAAAACACAAATACACCTTCCTAAGTCATAGATAGTTGTGTGCTAACCTGTAGATTTGTTGAGACCCAATAAATTTCGGGAGCTATATCCCCTCTAGGTATGCCATCTGGCCTAGAAGAAGATCCCTGATGAGGGAGAAATAGAGCATTCTCACCGTCCCCAACGTAACAGTGCAGATTCTCCACAAATGTGGCTTGCATGACTCAAATGTCACAGAAATCTAGTCCAATGGAATATGTTGTTTTTAACCAAAATTAGTATTTTCTTAACCGTTTATGTCTGAATCGTTAACCTACAGTTCACAGGTAGCCATGGAGGGTTAACAGGTCACCTTTTTGCCATTGTTCAATACTGAATATTTCGGGTTATTGTATCATAAATATAATTCTTTAACATTGAGGATCCCGTGGTTAATATAGTGAATATTTCGGGTTATTATTGCATAAATATGGTTAATGACATTAAACTTACATGAATAATGGAAGGAAAGTTTTGTTAATCCATCAAGGATAATTTATCAGACATCAACGCAACTTTGGCAGCAAAATAATGGTATGTCAGATATAAGATTTTGGTAAAAGTGATGAAAAGAAGAACACGTGGGTGGAAAATGTAGATGGTGGTTAATGAAGTGTGTACAAAAGGTTAAAGCATAAGCCACACTGGTTATCAGTAACAGAAGGAAAGCTAAACAATAGTTACTGGTTATCTTATATTAATGTTGGTTACTGTAGATGACAAGGCATACTTACCCACTGTGTCGATTGCATTACTGTTACTAGGTGGTTAATGTTGTTCCCGTTACCGGTTAATTCTTTGTTCAAATTGGTTAATTTGAACAGAAAAAATGAAGGCATATTTTTTGTTTTGCCCATACTTGAACTTAATAACAGGTTACTGCAGTTGATCATACTTTATCAGATTCCCTAATGTTAGGTTACATGCCCATCAGAAGGCGTCATTATACTCAGACTGCGTTCAATGCAATAGTATGAACACCTGGTTAATGTTGTTTCCGTAAACGGTTAATTCCATGTGCGATGTGGTTAATTTGAACACAACATGACAGACCTACTTATAAGAAGCCCATATTTGATCTTAATTAAGGATTAGTGCAGTATATCATAATCCCTCTTCTTTGGTCACCATTTCCCTTCGTAGGCGTAACAATACTTTTCCACTGCGTCAAATGCAATGCTGTCAACACATGGTTAATGATGTTTCCGTAATTGGTTAATTCAATGTACGAATAGGTTAATGTGAAAAGAAAATGAAATTCCATGCATTTGGCCCGTATTTTGACTTCATTCAAGATTAGCTCAATGGAGTATAATGAATCTTCTTTGTAGACCATGTCCATGACAAGGCCTAATTAACCTTACCAACTGCATCGACTGCAATGGTGTTACCACCTAATTAATGCATTTTCTGTAAAAGGTTAATTCGATGTAAAAAGTGGTTAATGTGAAAATAAATTGGATGCTCTACTTATTTATTGGCCCATAGTTGATGTTAATTACATATTATTGCAGTTCACCATAATCCCTGTTCTTTCATAACAATGTCCATTCGAAGGCAAACTTATACTCACCCACTTTGTCTATGACAATGCTGGTACCACAAGGTACTGTCCTGTACAAATTAAATTCCAAGTATTTGGGCCATATTGACTTAATTAAACATTACTGCAGTTCACCATAATAACTGTTCTTTGTTTAACTTGCCCATGACAAGGCGTAATTTTGCATACTCACTGCTTCAAACTCAAGGCTGTTACCAACTACCAATTGGTTAATGTTTTATCCGTAAACGGTTAATTAAATGTACAAAGTGGTTATTATCAACACGAAATGAAGGGTAGTTTTTATGAACCCAGAATTGTACTTAATTAAAGAGTGGTGCAATTTAACATAATCCTTGTTCTTTAGTGACCATATCCATGACAAGGGCTAGTAACTATTACCCACTGCGTCCAATGCTATGCAGTTACCACATGGTTAATGTTCTTTCCGTAAACGGTTAATTCTTTGCCCCATTGGTTAATGTGAACAGAAAACGAAAGCCTTACTTTTGGCCCATAATGGAACTTGATTACAGATTACTGCAGTTGAGCATAATCCATGCTCATTGGTAATCATGTCCATCACAAGGCATACTTATACTAACTCACTGCATAGAATGCAATGCTGTTACCACATGATTAATGATATTTCCACAAACGGTCAATTACATATAGAAATTGGTTGATGTGAACAAAAAAAATCAGAGGTGTCCATTTTCGCCGATATTTGAACTTTTTCAAAGATTACTCCACTAAACCATATTTCCTGGTTTGTGCTGACCATGTCCATGACAAGGCCTGATTAACAAAACCCACTCCGTGGAATGAAATGACATTAGCACCTACTTAGTGTTGTTTCAGTTGACGGTTAGTTCCATCTACATGCACTATTATCAGTGGGTAACAGTAGAATGTAAAGTCCACCCTCATAATGTTGATATGAAAACATGCAATTGGCTGAATAGTGATATTAATTACAACTGAACTCTGCATTTGCACTATTAGGGAAGTCAGTGTCTGCACTATTGGCACATTTATACTTTGCCTTTTAATTTACAACAGGTAACCCTCATGTCAAACTCAAAATCTAAAAGGCACCTAAATTACATTACACACAACATTTACGGTTAGCATTCTGACTAATGTATCCTTGGTCCTGTACATACACTGCACATGTACAAAAGGTTGGAAAATCAAGAGACCAACAACTTAGGCACAAATATTATCACAGATACGTGTTGCAAAATTCAACTAAAGGTCATATCTTCTGGGAGATTTGCTGCTGCCAAAACCCTCTTTCTTTCTTCATTCAAAGGATGCAACACCCATTCTTAGCCCTTGCATGCAAGAAATACATGCAAAAACAAAATGTATCAATTCAAGCATAATAAAAGAAACAAATACTTGACATTGGACAAAAGAAACAAAAAGCAAGGCTTGTAAACATGAAATTAAAATTAAAAAACTAAAGAGAGTATGAAATTTCCACTTCAAACTGCTAATCTCACCTACCTTTTTTGTAAGAGATTTTTTTTATAAAAGGATAAAAGAGAATCCTAATGGCTATTTACAAGCGTCTGACTTGAAATATTTTCTTTTTTCTCTCCAAACCGAGTGAAAGAAAGAATACCATATTGGCGTAATGTTGGCACAGGAACTATAAGCAATACCTAAAGTAAAATAAAATATTGACATTGATCCTTTTTTCCGAATATCATAGGGATCTAAACTTACACAAAAAAAGGTTGATTCAATATCTCAGTTCTCTTAATTCTCATCCAATTTAATTTTCTAAACCTTAAAAGTACAAATTCGAGGGATTAAAAAGAGTTTCTCCAGTCTGTTTCAATTTGTCTCCCCTTTTCCACTAAAATTACTAATCTTAGCTCTCATGCTTATCAAGCAAGACAAGTTTCCACGAATCCTCTTGTAAACTCAATAACTTCTTTTTGCTTCAATCTCGATCACACAAAACCAGCCACAAAAATCCAAAGTGAAGTGTTAAAAAAGGGTAAATTTTATAAGCATAAAAATAAGAAGAAAAAAAATGTAACCTATGGATCCAAGACCAATGCCAAGGATGAACAAGGAAACATTATAGGGAACTCTAGTGCCACGCAACAGGTGCCTACAAGCAATTCCACGAGCCATATTTATACAAAAGAAGATAACTACATCTGTTGGATTGGAATGTTCCTCTAAAGGACAAGGAGCAGAAGCTTCAGTAGAAGCAACAACAGAGACTGAAATGGGATGTTCTTGCTCCAACAGTCTGTAGGGAAGCAGTGCTTCTGCTAACACCGCCATTCTAAGTGGAAAGAGATTGGAACTCAGCAGGTGTTTGCAAGTAACCAGAACCACGTGCAATATTGATAAATATAGAGTGAGAGAGATGGGTTTCGTATTCGTTTCGTTGGCTGCTGTTGTGTCTCTGTGTCTGTCTTTATTGAATGATGATGTAAAAATAGGATAAAATGCAGTGTTCGTTGACTAAATAAATCAAGCCATTCAGAAACTAGTTACTTAACACTCACTCTCCCTTGGAATTAGATAATTCAAGTTAACATTACCATCACATTTTCACCCTCTTCCTTAAACCCACAAACTGTCTCATGTTTTGTCATAGTCTTCAAATTTAAATCATTACTTTGCATTTTATCTACGTTCTTCATCGCACCTTACAATTGAAACTGCATATTACTTAACAAATTCTGTTTCTTTCAACCTCAAGCCGTCATTAAAATTAAACAAACAACTTAAATTTATTGCTTCATTGTTCACATAAAACTATAACCACTCACACCAACTAGCCTGTTCCTCAAGGTTTAATAGGCTCATATTAATACAATTGCAAGAAAATAAACTATGTTCATAAAGAACACAAGCCGACTGAAGAGTGAAACCTTGTATCATCTAATGTTCATTCCCTATATAAAGGAAATGAGAATAGACAGGGATTAACTTCAAATAAAGATGTCAATCAATCTACTCTACACATGCTCAACTTCTAATTTTTACTTTTTAACTCCATTCTCAATATGATCTTGGGGAACTGTAGGGAATGATAAATGCAATAAAGGTTAGAAACCAGAAGGGAGGAATTCCCAGATAATGCCAAAAATAGTCTTCCATTTTTTTCCTTCCCTTCTCTCTTGATTTTGGGGGTGGGGGATTGCCGCTTGACATATCTACGACCTTCCATGGGTTACATCACACAACAGTTGCATTCGCATGCCTGGACATGTTCTTAATAGTTACTTAAACCCTCTATAAGCTGCATTAAACTTTACCTTTGCATGCCTAGGTTCAATTTCCAACATATAGAAAAAAGCATTCTAAGGGGTCAAGGAAGAGTTGGTTTAATAACAAACCTCCAACACTAAAAGCCCAACCCCAAAGGCAGAGCAATAAAATGGATATGGATAAACCGGTTTTAACTTAAATCATATCCGTTTTGAAAAATGGATATGGATATATCCGGTTTTCACATCCAAATAGTTTGGATAAATTTTTTCTCTAACTAACCGGTTATTTAAAATGGTTATGGATTTGGATGTTGTTTGGGCCCAAATAACTTGTATTATGCACAACCCTAATTCAAGCCCTAGAAAGGATTATTCAACACTAAAAAACAGATAAAGATAACTAAATTGAGGTCAGACAAAAGAAAATGGGGCATTGCAAGTACAACAAATTGCAAAAAGTGGTAAAGCAAAACAAAACCAAGTATAAATTCAAGATGAACAAAGCAATGGGTATTCGATCAACTCCATAAGGAACCAAAATGTATGCAAATTAACCAACCACCCTCATTCAATTTTTACAAAAAGATAAATGCACAAGCTCCATCAACAGTTTACAGCTAACCACATTTTGAAAAGCTAATACTTTCTTAACCTATTGTTAACTCTAAGTAATGCATCTACTAAAGGTTTCGTTTTGGCAAAACATGAACAACAACACTGAGGCTTTGCCAGTCAACTGTTAATTTCAGTTCAAGTATTTCCAATATATCGAAGGGAAACCATTTCCAATAACCAATGAGATAGAACCCAGAAAATTTACCTGAGTAGGATATGAAAAGAAAATCTGGACTTGTTGATATTTGGTTCCCTTGGAGGCAGAGCAGGCCACAGGCTTTAAGCCCGTCAATCCTTGGCCGTGACCGACGACCGCAACGACCCACAGCACGACTTCAATCCTTAACCCCTCAACGTGTGCGACGTTCGCACGCCACCTCACACCCGTCACACCTGACCATGGCAAACACTTCACCGTGAGCAACGGAGAAGATGAAGATTGGTTAAAAACGGGGGGAATCGACCAACAAAATTAGGGCTCAACCAACACAATTATTTTGGGGGAAATCCAAGAAACCTATAATTCCACACATTCACGGCTCAATCAACACAATTTTTTTGGGGGAAAACCCACTAACCTCAATCGCGGCTTCTCCATTTTCCTCCTCCACCACTTCGAACACCCTCCGTTGAATCCGGCTCTGTTGATCTCTCTTCTATGGAAGATGAAAGCAAGGGAGACAACCAGAGTAAATGGAAGAGAAGGGTATAGTATTGACAGAGAACAACTGGAATTCCTGCAAACCCTAATCGACTTTCTTTCTCTCTTGCGCGACTCTGGGGCTATTAACACTCTAAAGGGATAAGTCAAATGTGTATTTGCTCAATTTTCTGGGGCTCCGGGGCTTCATTTGCAAATATGTTAAATTCTTTTAACTTTACATTAATCATGATTTCACCCCCGAGAATTGAGAAAAAACCTCAAAATTGAGTGTGGCACGGTGCACAACTTAATTAGCTGTTGCACCCTAAAAGCCACCTTAAAATCTTATCATCGCCACCTCTTCAAGAGTGATTGAGAGATAAATATTACTTCACTTACTATTTTGTTTATTTTAGTGAGTGTTGGTCTAAGGAGGCAAATACCTTATTGTAATGGCCTGAGGAGACAAAATCAAGTAGTTGTTGTAATTGTTTAAGCTAGTGGGATTTTTTTTATACTATGTTAAGGATTGAATATAGCTTTCAGTGGTTGATAATGAACAAAAATGTATTTTGTTGTGATCTTCTTACCCTTGAACTCATACTTATTGTTTGTTGAGTCTGAGTGACAAACCATCTAAGATTATGTGTGATTCCTAAAGTCAAATCTTTAACTACTTGCAAAAAAATATAAGTGTTTAAAGTATTATTTGAAACTTCATATAATAATTTATAAATTCTCAAATGTTTTATCATCTACCGTGTTGCTGTGGAAACTCGTAGGGGTGTTCACGGGTCGGTTTGGTTCGGTTTCAGAAGAAAAACGAAACCGAACCAAACAAAAGTGTTCGGTACGGTTCGGTTCGGATTTCGTTATTTTTTCTGCATTGACCCGAACCAAACCGAACCAATTAAATACGTGTTGGTTCGGTTCGGTTCAATCGGATCAGAAACTCTGAAAATGCCATTTTTTACCAGTTCGGGAAAAAAGAAAAAATGCATGATTTTGCCTAAAATAATACATATAACCTGATATAAAAAAGGCACAAGACTGTTTTGTTGCTTCAAATTTGCACCAACCATTCAAGTTTCAACCAAGTATCAGTGGTAACATAACCAAATTACTAATAACATTCAAACATGAAAATTACAAACCAGCATAAGTGCATAACACATTAACACGTTGACCAAATTACTAATTAAAGATCATAGAAAAATTAGTCCTCAAATATCTTAATATCATGAAAATCATAAACACTAATCGTAAAAAAACGCGTTATATATATATATATATATATGAGTTTGGTTCGGTTCGGGTAACGAGTTTGGATTTCCCAACCTGTTACCCGAACCAATAGTCCTCGGTTCTAATTGGTCCGGTTTGGTTCAGACCCGAATGAGAAAAAAATTCGAACCAATTTGAATGGTTCGGTTTGGTTCATCGGATCGATCCGAACCAATGAACACCCCTAAAAACTCGAATGTAAAAGAAATGATTTTTATAAAAAGATTTTAAAAAAACACAATTCAACATTATTCTTATATATTCTCGGTGCATTTGGTTGATAGAATAAGTTAAATTATTACTTTTACTCCAATATATTAATTTTGAGTGGTTCTTGAATATCATAAAAACACATATTTGTGTTATTCTCAATTTTGAACTTTATACTAAATTAAATCAAAATAATATTTTTTTCTTCTTAATCAATTGTTCAATCAAGAAAATTTTATTTTTCTTAAATTATTTATTTTTCTATTTTTTAAATAAAATTCAGAAGGTGATTTATGTTCGATTACAATTATAATTTTTTAAACATTTTCTCTTATATTTTATTTGATTGTTTTGAAAAACAAGTAACAATAACTTCTAATTATAATAAAATTTTTATATGTTTTAAATTTTTTATTATTTCTAAAATTTAAAACAAATATTAAAAAGTTTTAAAATTTTTATTATGTTGAACCCAATAGACTCAACCCGAACTAATTAAATCAGAAAAAGAATCCCTAATCTTATTTAATTTTCATGCCCGAAGAGAATAAAAATAGGTGCAAGTGACAACAAAAATAGGGGTGGTTCTCCAAACCTTATTTCATTTATTGCTTTCATTTTATTTTTCCCTGTTTCTTTTGTTTTTTATATTTTAATTTCATTTAATCTTCGACAATTTTAAAAAATAAAAGGAAAAATGCTCATGATCCGGTGACCCAACTTAACCAAACTCGGATATATTCAATTTAGTTCGGGTCGAGTTACTCACTTAAAAAATACTAAAATTTGAACCAACTCAACCCGTCACCATTCTATCAGTTCGGACTCGATTTAACCCAACCCTGCTACACTAATACCTATATTCACCCTTATTTAGTTATTTTTGACGTTCGAACTAAAGGGACAAAGTAGCATTTCAATCAGCTGGACTGCTGGAATTATGTCCCGATCCAACTCAGACCCGACCACATGACCAATTCGGGTCGAACGGGGCCAGTTCAAGTCCGACCCATCGGAACCATGCTCAATTGAAACGGTGAGTTTCTGTCACTGGACAGGGGCACAGGGCACTCTCTCTCCACTCTTCAGTCTTCACTTCTCCGAGGTGAGGACCGGTCACTACCCACCGGTGACAGCACCACCGCAACACCGTTTCATCCGCCCCCTTCTTTTTTAGTTTTTACCATCTGTAAGTAAAAGTAATACTTAACTAGCAAGCTGTAAGCTCTAATTTGAAAAAATTATGAGAAATGGGGCTGTGTTTCAGACACAGTGTAGATGATGGTAAGCCAAAGGATTGAACAACATATTATGTCAGAAGGGAAAAAGAAGAAGAAAAAGAAGAGGAAGAAGGAAGTCTTGCTTCCTCGTCCTGCATGCTCATGGGTCTATTTTAGGTGATTTTCTCCTTTAAAAAAAAAAAAAAAACTGGAATTACGTTCATTTTGTGTTTTTATGTGCGTGTGTATGTTTTTTATTCATCAATTTTTAAATTAATTATCGCAGCAAGGAGTTTATCAAAGAGTACATTGCCTCCCATCCTGAGTCACCAGGCCTTAAAGCTGTGAGCCTCTTTATTGTTGACTTTTGAAAATGCTAGATTTGTACTTTAGTTGTAGATGGAAAAAAAAATTGTTTATGGCAATAAAATTCAAGTGCAGGCAACAAAGGCTGCCTCAAATGCTTGGAAGTCCATGAGTCTTGAGGAGAAGGAAAAATACACTAGACATGCTCGTGAAGTGTGGGATGGCTACTTGAGTTCAACTGCTGCCCCTATCACCAAGCCAAGGAAACAGGTGAATTCTAAACACTTGTATGGTAGTTGATTTGTTTTGATAATTCTTGCATTACCACGTGCTTACTGGAAACAACCAATCAAAAGTCCTTCGGGGTGATTGCAAGTTTTCAATATTTTGTTTTCAAAAATTATAAATCAAGTTTTTACAACTCAAAACCAACAATTGAGAACTTGTTTTTGTGGTTTTCAAAACAAACATTTTGAAAACCTTTCACTTTTTTATTTTGAGTTGTAAAAACTTGATTCAAAATTTTTAAAAACCAAAAACTGAAAACTCACAATCACCCCGAACAGCCCATAAGATAATATTAAAATGATTTCAGCATAAGTTTTAATGTTTTTTTATTATCATTTTAATTTTAATGTATGTTAAGCTTTTGATTGATTGTGCCCAATGTGCTCATGCAAGAAATACTCTGATTTGTTTCTTCATTTCCACATTTAATGAATCTTGAAGTTAAAGATTAAATAATGCAGGCTAAACTGGTGACAAGATGCTCTCCTGGCCGTGTATTCAATGTGTTACAGCGGCTCACGCCTGAACAGAAGGAAGCAGTTAAGAGCATGGGATTTGGAAGTCTCCTTGGCCTTAGATGCCGAACACTTCGGCGCAGTTTGTGTCTTTGGTTATTGGAGAGGTTTGACACTATTAATTGCAGCTTGGAGATCTGCAATGAGCACATGCCATTAACTCCAAAAGATGTGGAGATAGTAATGGGATTGTCAGCCAGTGGGAAAGAAGTGGTGAACTCAGGTCCAGAAGTCTTGATTTCAGGTTTACGTAGCAGTTATAATGCGGAAAATCATGGAATTTCAGTGCGGCTTTTGGAGGAGCGGTTGGCAACTGCAGAGGCTGGAGATGATTTTAAGAGGTCATTTGTTCTCTATGTGCTGGGAACGCTTCTGTCCCCAACAGCTAGGCTGGATGTTAGCCCATCATTCCTCCATTTTTTGACAAATATGGATCTTGTCCATCAGTACGACTGGGGTAAATTCTTGCTTGATAGGCTGGTTCGAGAGGTATCACGCTTCCGTCAAGGGAAGCAAAGAGCTGTTGGTGGTTGTCTCTTGTTTTTGCAGGTATGGTAATAATATTTTCCCAGCAACTTCTATTTAACTTGTTCATAAAGTTCATTTCTGAACTTGTACTTCTTTTTCAGCTTTTCTACTATGAGAGCATATCTCTTGAGGGGTGCTTTAGCTTCAACTATTGTACCATATCTGTTTTCTTGGGGAGAGGAGGAGATTGCTGAGAGAGAAAAACAAGAAAAGGAACTTGGAGGCTACGGTTTTGGGAAGGTAGATAATGACGTGCAATTTATTTTACTCCAAGGCTACAGTCGTTTTATGGAAAATGTGTTATTTTCCTATTTTTAGTTCCACGAACAGAAAATATTTTCTTAATGATAATGAACCCTTCAACAAAGGAAAATGACTAACCTTCTAGGCTTCTACCCACCACTTGTTTTATGAAATGTAATATGACTGTCAAAATTATTTTCAGTAGTAAACAGTCTCTTGAAGCCTTTTTAAATTGATAGCGATTGATTGGAAATTGTTAATTACTTAATTTGATTGCATTTTCTCAAAAAATGATATTTCATCCTACAAAATTCTAATAATGGTGAACTTATTTCAGAAAATTTCCCTTTGTTCTTTTCTTTAAGAGTTGCTTTCTATTGTCTAAAAAAATAGTTTCCACATGCTTCATCACATGACATAAATAAAAAACTATGTAACTCTGAGAGAATATATCATTTACTATATATTTTTTTTTTCAAAATGTTAAAAATAATTTAAATGGTGAAACTGTGAAATTAATTTTAAATTTTCCAGAGTCATACTATTTTGATACTTTCTGTTAAACTAGTGGATCCTAAGTTTGTGTGGATATTAAGGCATGCTTTTACTTTGCAGGTAACAGGCAAGAAGAAATGCCATAATTTGAAACTCCCAGAATACACAAATCATATAGATGGCCCACCAATCAACTCAGAAAGCACCAGGACTGGGCATGGTCCTCTGCCTGAACCAGAATCAAACCAAAACCAGGTCACAATGCCATTGCCATTCTTTATTGCTTGCCTCTTCGCATGCCACGAGTGCATGTCAAAAGACACTGTTTTATGGGCCTAAATGTTTTTATAATTAGGAGTTTCAAAATTTTTACTTTTCTTTTATGAAGGAAAAATGCCAATGGATAGGTGAGTTTCTTTCAAACTCTGCAATAATTACTAGTGGAGGAACAAGTGGTGGGGAGGGGGGGGGGGGGGGAAGCAATTTTAAAAATTTTACATGTTTGATTGAAATAAAAATATGAGCAATTATGAGAGGTGTTCTCTTTAATATGAGATGGCTATAGATTTTGGTGAAACCTTTTCTTTTGTAAAAATAATATTATTTTGGTGTATTACATGAATGACCTTGTTAAGGTGACCCTTGCTCTCTGACTCATTATCAAGCAAATGGTCTGCAGTCTATTTGTTTGGTGATGTTGGGTCTTGAACTAATGATTTTGTTGTGCTATAAGACCCAAAAACTGCTACCTAGTAGCCCTGGATCATTGGAAAGCTGTCAATTAGCCTTTTAGCTGGTGCAACTAATATACCCATTGTGGTATATTCAACATGCTTTATTTCAGAAAACTTTAAAAATATTAGAATAGAATAATCCTGGAATCAAGGAAGAAGTGTAACATTTGATGAACAAATGAATGCCTTTGCACTGGAAGCTGATTATATTATAGCTTTTCTCTTATTGAACCATTCTTGATTGTAGCCTTCTTCATTTAAGGGCACTATTGTAATTTACATTCATGATAACAGCATGCTTATGGCGTTATGCTGAGCTGACACTAGTTTATAGTGATAGGAGTTGTGATGTGACTTGTAAGAAGAATGGTTTTCACGAGGTATTAGTTAGCCTTGAGATTTTCATTTTGTTCTATGTTTTTCTTAGGTGATTTTAGGTTGAGCTTCTCAGTTTTACATTAGGAATTTTACTTCTTTAAATAGCTTGTTGCTGTCGATTTTTGTTTCTGTTCCTGATTATAAATATGTCAATCTCGAGGCATCACTTGTTACTAATCTGAATGTAGAGAGAAGTAATAAGTGAAAAAGCATTGAGGTGTTTGGATTTATAGCTTTTTTGAACATTATCTTTTCGAAGCTGTGATAGCTGGTTGAGTTTATTTCTAAATGAATGGTGGAGCTTTCAAAGAACTAATAGTGTAAGCTCCATTTCTATTTGAGTTGTGCATATGCATTCAGGTGAGAGCAGGCATCCAGATTCCAAGCATGGGTGCATTTGGATGTATGCACATGCTGACTTGCATGTTTTGGTTATGAAATCTACAGCTTGAGATTGTTTACCCTCTCATAAACTAAATTCTATCTACAGGAAAGCACCCTCGGTTTTCCAAGAAGTAGATCTGTGTCGTGTGGAGATGTGGGTTTAGTAGTTGACTCAATCAAAGCTCCTTGCCGAAACAGAGAATATGGTTGCAATGAAACTGTGGATTACATGATTAATAATGACCACGGAGTGACATGCATATATTCTCCATGTGCCTGCCCACTTCAAGACTGCAGCTATGTTGGATCATTTGAACAGTTGGTGTTGCATTTTAGCAGTAAACACTGGGATTCTGGAAGAAGATTCAAATATAATCATCCATTGGCTATCTCTTTACAGATGGATGAACAATTCCTTGTTCTCCAGGCAGAAGAAGATGGTGTTCTCTTTCTCCTCAACAAGGGCACAGAAACTAATGGGAATAAAGTGATGATAACCTGTATTGGTCCAAGCTCTTCAAAAGAAAGGTTTATTTATGATATTGTTTCATGTAGAGGAAGGAGTTGTCTCAGATTAAAGACAGTAGCTGAGAATTTTCCTGGTCGAATGGAGGATTTCCCCCTAGTAGATTTTCTTTTGATTCCTTTCCATTTCCTTGCTTCTGGAAAGCTCAATCTAGATATTTGTATATGGAATTCTACAGAACATAATCCAGATTGCTCTTGATATGTGACAAAGAGAGTAGATAATTTTATTTTAGGTAGGTGAGAATTATGTCAATTGGCATTTATTTATATGAATTTTCTATTATTTCTTTGGAATGAACCCTTGATCAATGACTAAGAGTGACGATTCATGTTCATTCTCAATATTCATGGCTTCCCTAAGGATATTGTCATTAAGATTTATCTTGCTGCTGAGATGGATTGAATGGTGTGAAAATCTTCTACAAAATAACAGGCCCTTCTAGAAAAGATTCTAAGGGCATCTCTAGCAGCAACTTTATTGGGTTCTTAGAACTAGTGCTTACAAAAAGGCACTATTGGAGCTGGTGCCTTATACAAACACTCGGTTCTTAAATAAATTCTTAAATAAAGTATGGGTCCATTTAATTATTTTTTAGAAATGTTAAAGTTGGAGAGAAAATGTGTTTAAGTTATAAAAAGTATAAATGAATGATGTGTATCTATGATGTTACTTAAGATATGTTAATATTAAAAAAAATGAGATGTTGGGAAGGAAATCTCCCATGGTAACTTTATTCGGTTCTTATATCTCCATCTTATACGGATCTCAATTAAGCTTAGAAAATAAAAGGCAACTGACCACTGGAGTGCCCTGACACAAGTTCTTAAAATAAGCATCGGTTCTAAAATAAGAATCGATGTTTAATTTTTTTGTGGGTCCCAATATTTATGTAAGGGTATGTGGGATTATTTGTGTGGTCCATTTAATTGAATTTTTAGAGATGTTGGATTGGAGTGAATAATTGCTTAAGTGATACAAAATAAAAATAAATGATTTATATTGATGGGATCCACTTAAGATTTGTAAATAGTAAAAAGTGAGGTGTTGGAATGACGATGACCTTAGCACGATTTTTAAACTAAGAGCATTTGCATCAGAGATGCTTAAAGAGGATCTTAGCAAAAAGCAATCGGTGCTTAGCTATCCGCAACCATGGAGCACTTCCTTATTGGGTCTTATTTTAGCACTTGATGGTTGTAGAAGCATCCGTGCTTACTTTTTTTAAAGAAATAATTATTGTATGGTGTAGGATTGGTGGATGCGTAGGTTGTGGGGTCCATTTAAATTTTTTCTTTAGAGTTGTTGGGATGAAGATAAAAAGTTATTGAGTTACTTAAAGTACTAAAAATAATATAGTAGTATGGGAAAATGTGAAAATTTATAAATATTGGTTTAAGAAACTTTTGAGAGTACTGTAAATCTGTAATGGAGATGGTCTAAGAATCGCTGCTTACAATAAAGGCACTCTTGCAACATGTGCTTATATAAGCACTTGGTTCTTAGATAAGCATAGGATCGGTTCTTAATAAAGTGTGGGTCTATTTAGTTGAATTTTTAGAGATGTTAAGTTAGAGAAAAAAGTTGCTTTATAAAAAGTATAAATTAGTGATGTGTACTATTAAGATCCATTTAAGATATGTGAATAATAAAAAGTGAAGTGCTAGGATGGAGATGACTTAAATATATTATGTAGCCATAAATACATTTTGCTTAAGTCGGGAAGAATACAAGTAAAACCATGGAAGAAGAGGAGGTTGAATGGTGAAAAATGAGATCAGGTTACCTAAGTGTTAAAAATTTAACATTACAGTAGATAAATACCGCACGGGTTTATTTATAATTGATAATTATAATGTTATATAAGTAAATTTTAAATACACACATATATAATATGTACTAATTAATTATTTTCTCTGTTGTATGTTGAGTGTTCTATATTCGTGAAATTTGTGTTTTTATTTTCCAATCATATCTTATGAAAGATTTATCATCATTAGTTGACATCCTCCTAAAAAATATCAGTAAATGTTAGTTTATAAAAGTACTTTTTATGATACATGATTTTTTCGGACTATTTTTTTCCCTCAATATAAAGATTTGAGTATGAGTGTTCTTTATATATATACAGAGTATAAGGAAAGGAAGTGAAATGACATGATGGAAGCTGAAATGTTGTAGATGACCATGTTTGTTTTAGTAAGTTAATAAATAACATTTAAATATGCAAATTATTTTTTATTGTTTGTGTTATCTAATAAATATTTTAAACAATGAGCATAGATTAATAGGTATAATAACATATTAATTAGTCGTCCAGTATATGAAATAATTGTAATTATGTATAGATATGCGGTTATATACACACACACTTACATATTGCATAAATATAGGCCTTATGAATATGAATGAAAATAATTCTCCTCCTCCACCACCACCTCCTCCTCCTCCTCCTCCTCCTCCTCCTCCTCCTCCTCATCATCATCATCATCATCATCATCATCATCATCATCATCATCATCTCTCTTTAATGTAATATGTTATTAACAAAATTAAATTACTATAATCTTTATTCTATAAAATTAAAAAAAAAAAAAATTTGGTACAATGATATCTTTGTGTCATAATGTTAAACACTTTTTCAGCTTATGTTGTTCTTGCTATTTTATCTATTCAATATATAAAGCAAAATAAAAATGGTTTTAATTGTCTAATCATCACGTTTAATTTTGTGATGCAGTGTTTTTTTTTTCATTATTTGTGAATAAAATTATTAATATTAAATATAAATGTTCTTATACATAAATTTAAGATGTTAAAATTGCTTAAAAAATTATTATTATTATTATTAATAATAATAATAATTGAAAATGTTGGGGCAATTATGAAATGCACTTACCTTTGTGTTCAAACATAATTGTTATACTTAAAATTGTTAAATTTAATGCTTAGTACTTATGTTATTCATTTAATTTTGGGTTCAAGTTAATTTTACATATAGATATAGAATAGATAGATAACATTAGTAAATGCAAAAAACACAGGTTGGGCCAAGTAAAAAAATCTGAAAAACAAAAAGACTAAATTTCTATTTTGAAAAATAAAATTATTTTGCAAAATGTTGTGAATCACCATTAAAATAAGCCATAGGGCTAGTAGTAGGGGTTTGACTTGATCTTGTGCAATTAAACCCATTTCTTTCACAATTTTTTTTATAAGCCAAACAGTTCAAGATGGTTTATAAACTCTTCTATCACTCCTCGCTTAGATAATGTGAAACTTGTAAAATACATACAGAACATTTTAACAGAATTACCCTATTATTATTTGATATTTGAACTTGAACTAGTAATTGACTAATGTCAAATGAACAAGTTATATATACACATAAAAGAGGCTAAAATTAAGGTGAGCGTCGTTTGATTTGATGTGAATTTATGAAAAAAAAGTGTTATCGTAACCTTATAACTATAAAAATGTTTTTTTTTCTTTTTTGTATACATGTGTATAAGCATTACAATAAAATTAATCTCCTGAGCTTGTTAACCAGAAATTCTCTTAACAATTGCCATCTCAAGTTGAATTTAATGATAAAGACTTAATTTATCTAATATTATTGTTCGTTTAAACTTTTTTTTTGTGTTCACCACATGTGTTCCCTATTATGATAATCTAGGTTTAGTCATAGAGTGTGTTTGGTAAAATTAGCTGAAAACTAAAAACTTAGATGAAAGTTGAAAAACTAGCTAAAAGTTGAAAAACTAGCTAATTTGATTGAAGGTATTTGGTAAAACTAGCTGAAAATGGTAAAATGACATACAAAGACATCATTAATTATTAAATAATGATGAGTGAAGGTAGTTGAAGGATAAACTTATAATAAATTTTCAGCTAGTAGCTGAAAATGAGAGTTTTTTTTTTTTAAACCACTTTAAGTAGTTTTTCAAGAAAAGTTAGTAGCTATCCAAAAAAGTTACATTATCAAACACAATTAAAATGATTTCAACTACTAATTTAAGCTATTACTTAAGGTTTTTTGTCCCTCTCTAAAATCGTGTTTATTGAGAATTGAATCTACGAGTTTTTCTCACAATTTCAATATATGGCCAACTTAGCAACGATTCTACGGTATATATTGGTTAAGCTACCCAATAATGTAAATGATAGGCGATTGGCTCAAAGACTCCACTTCCACCGGGAAAGTGTTTGCCTGAAACTTTATGCACGTGGATTAAAAAGGAATTTTGGTCCCTGCTTGATATAATGAGTTCGCTCATGAAAGTTGAATCAAGACATCATCAACTGATGGATGCTTAGAAGGACATATGGTAACTTCCACAAAAGTTTTGAATTGCAACACTTTTGTTTGGTGGGAGTAAAAAAATAAAAAAAATAGAGAAGAAAAATAGTAAAAAGATGGAGGTGATTTATAAATTGTTTAATGTAAGAGAAATAAAAGAGAAATAAAAAATTAGTTATTTGATTTGATAACAATGAAATAAGAAAAATTAATTTTTTTATTATTTTATTAATTACTTTACTACTTATATATGAGTCTTTTTTGTCTGCATTGGTTTAAAATAAGCAAAATGATTTTTTGAAGTGTTTGCTCCTATTTATAATTGATTTTTCGGTTATCTCTCTTTTAAATTGAAGAGAAATAAAATTAGAGGGGCTCCCTTCACTTTTCTTATTTCTCATCAATCTCCACCTTCCACCAAATAAATGAAGTACTGCATTTCTCAAGCACCTCCCTCCCTCTTTATTATTTCTACTCCATTTCATTACAATCAAACTGATGCTTAAGGGTATGTTTGGAAATATAGAAGGGGATGGGAAGGGTTAGGAGGAAAATGAAAGGGAAGGAGTTAGGGGAGATTTAATAAAAATTGGACATTCTCAAACACATAGGGGTACAAGGCCGACCCAATATATATATGCAAGTTTAAAGAGAATTATGAATTGGGGCTTATTTCTAAAGATTTAAATAAGTTTTTAGTCCCTATAAATATAAGCCATTTTGTTTATAGTCTCTGTAATTTTTTTTTTAGTTTTTCATCCCTAAAAAAATTTTCCGTAAGCCTTTTTTATCTCTTCTGTTAACTTTAAGTTGATGTGGCTAACAGAGTTCCACATCAGCATGCCACATATGTTGTTTCTGCCAAGTTTAAATTTGTTTTTAGTTTCTAAAAATATGATCATTTTATTTTTAGTCCCTGCAATTTTTATTTTGGTTTTTCACCTCATCAATCTCATCCCCATCCAACATCATAGCGTCTTTTTGTCTCTAATGCATTATTACACTTGGAATTTTAGAACTTCTCATGGGTTTATGAAAATAAATTTTTTATGTATTCAATTATTTGAAATTTCAACACACTTAGATTCACTGTATAAAAGGGAAAAACCTGTAACGATCTTTTTTTCTCTACAATTCTTTTTTTTCTTCTGTCAATTGACTAACGAATTTTTCATTTGATTTGCAATTACAAGTTTTTTTTTTGTTAGTCAACACAAATCCCATCAAGTTACATGTTAATAAACAGAAGTAAAAAATTGCAAAGAAAAAAAAAGTCGTTATAAGTTGTTTCCCTTTTATACAATGAATCCAAGTGTGTTGAAATTTCAAATAATTAAATACATATAAAATTTATTTTTTCAAACTCACATGGAGTTCAAGAATTTTAAGTGAACAATAATGCAATAGAAACAAAAAGACTTTGTGATGTTGGATGAAGATGAGATTGAGGTGAAAAGCAAAAAAAAAAAATATAGGGACTAAAAACAAAATGACCATATTTATAGGGACTAAGCTAGACAGAAACAACATATGTGGCAGACTGATGTGTTAGCCACCACATCAGGTTAAAGTCAACGGGAGGGACAAAAAAGACTAACAAAAAAAATTTTAGGGATGAAAAACTAAATTTTGTTTACAGAGACTAAAAAGAGAAAAAAAAAACCACTCATATTTATAGGAACTAAAAACATATTTAAGTCTTTTCTAAAAGACAAAAAAAACCTTATATTACATGTTTATTTTTTTAAAAAAAATGGGAGTCTATTTTTTAGAAAAGAAAGTTATATTAAATTTCAAAATATACTTTTTATAAAAAAATATTTTTAATTACTATCTATCAATTAATAATTAATAATATTTTTTAATTTTATAATAGAAGTATTAATAATTAGTAATATTAATTTTAATATATATATATATTTATTTGAGGGAAACTTAAATGATTGATTTAACGGTTTCCCTCGGGCCGGCCGGGGGAGGGTAAGGGGTTCTACAACCCGAGAGAAACAGAAGCTATTTTGACTTTCTTCTATATTCCAATTTTTCAATTTATTGATTATTCTTTCTAAGTCATTTCAAGTAACAAACAATTTTTTGTTGTTTTTATTCATCTGTCTTCCTTACCTATTTCCATGAGAAAACAATTCAAAGTATTACAAATAATTGTTGCAAAATAATGTATAGTACTAAAATTGAATGGCAGCTGCCAGCAGAAGAAACTGCATTCTGTTCCAACACAGAGTTCCTCTAAGAACTGGGAACATAGATGCCAACATAGCCAATCCCCACAATGAAGAAGGCAATAGATTGCGGGAAAAGATATATGAAGTAGTGGTTCCTCCCAAAGGCAAGGTCATAGCATCCACATAAAAAGAGATACATCCCCACACCAAGCTCTAGGAAATGAAGTCTGTTTATCATCAACAAACAAGTAGAAAACATTATACAGTGAACAATACTAGTTGTAGAAAACACATGTTTGGATATACTTCTGTAGAAAAACTGCTAGAAATAAATGAATCAAAGAGGTAAAATGAATTCTAACTTCTTCCATAAGTTGAAATTAGTTACAGAGAAGTTAAATGAGAGAACTTCTGGAAAAGTTGAGGTGCAAAGACTAATTTCTCATAAATTGAATTCATTTTACCTTTTTAATTCATTGTATTTTCTTCTTCTAAAGAAGTTTATCCAAACTGACCCACCCTTTAAGTTGTATGTAGAATGATTGTTATCATGCAATTGCAGGCATAATAATCCCAATCACTATGTAATTTTAGTTATAAATATTGACGAGTTAACAAAATTAAACTTGCCTTTCACCAATCCTGATACGAGGTTTCCTAGCTGCTTTGCCACCTGATTTTGTTTTGAGGGCATCTCCCAATTTCTCAGTAACTACCCATTCATTTACTCTTCCTGCTTCTAGCAAACCTATAAATGTTGCTTTGGTCCTATGCATTGACATAACATTTTCAAAAAGTATCCAGAATACCAATAAGTGGAGTGACCTGTCACAAGATGTATATGAAAAGTTACTTATAAATGAATATAAGAAAACATTGTCTACAAAATTTTGCCAACATAAAATGCTTGCCTTGGAGTTCCAACAGCATTAAGTAGTGTAATGATTGAAGGGATATAGACAGCACCCCACTTGGGGACCTCCACTTCAGGAACTAATACAGTTGCTGGCAAAACCACACAGTAGAATACAAATGTGACCACATGGGCTATGATCTTCCGGACAAAGAAAAAACTATAGATCACATAAAACTTCTTCCACATGGTGACTTTCTGCATGATATGGTAAAAAGGAATTAGAAGAGAAGATGGATAATTATAATTTGACTTATTGTAACAAATTATGGAAATTAAAGATAAAGAAAATTGCAAGGAAACTGATACCTTGTTTCTTATGATTTCCATTGCCATTTTCCTGAAAAGATTAGCTGGACCACATGACCACCGGTGCTGCTGATAACGGTAGGCTTTGAAGGTACTTGGCAATTCATTTTTCACCTAATTTTATTTAAACAAATTGTTATATAAAATAAACAATTCATTATTGGAAAAACTCATTGAAGAAAGTTTATTTTTGTAGTCTATATATAAAATTTACAAAACCAACTCAGACAAGACTCTTAAATTCATGTCCTATTATTCATCTCAAATAGGTGAAACTAAATGCATCATCCGCTGACATAGGGCTAGTTTGGATAAACTTTTGTAGAAGAACTTTCAGGAGAGAAAAATAGAATAAATCAAGAAGAAGGTAAAATGAATTCAACTTTTAAGGTTTTAAAACCCAAGATCCAACTAGTGATTATATATTGACCTATAGTTTGGTAATGCCATTATATGTAGTGCTAGAAATAGCCTTGTAAAGCCTTATTGGTAGTCTGCCTTAGATGTAATGTGGGAGAGGATCAAGAGTATAGGATTCAGATGAAGTTATCCTTTGTGAAAACATAGGACATACCCTACATAAGCAAGGCTATACATGATATACTCTAATGACAAAAGGGTACTTTTGTTTGTATATATAATATGTCTCTGCCTGATTGCCCTCATGAATCCTAAAAAAAAGGATCTTGAAGCTATGCAATTAAATGGTGTGTGATTTAATGATACCTTGAGGTCACTAAGATACAAAAATTTCCATCCTTTGAGACTAGCTCGGACAGCCAGGTCCATATCTTCCACTGTTGTACGGTCCTTCCATCCACCAGCTTCATTTAGTGCTGACATTCTCCAAACACCAGCTGTTCCTGCACCATGTCATCTTCTTTCACATGACTTGTTCTATCCAAACAAATATATCTCTACATTTTACTAAATATGTCAATCAAGCAATATTAGGGAAATGATTTACCATTGAAACCAAAGAAGGCATAGGTTGAGGATCCAACTTCCTGCTCCACAAGGAAATGATAGTCTAATGACATCTCTTGCATTCTTGTCATTAAGCATTCATCAGCATTAACTGCAATTCACAAGGAACATTACTGTCACATACCTTCCCAAACACATCTACATTCTACTTTTTGACAAATTCATCACATACTGTTGTGTGCATACTTCTTATCTGTGCTTCTTAGCTTCCATTAGATAATTGGATCTCAAGGTAAATTTTATTTTTCAGTCCATTGCTCATCTTGACCAGGAAATTTTGGTGCAAAGTGAATGGAAAATTTTCATATTCTTTCAGTTTGAACTGTCCATCTACTATCTTAGCCTTTGTTTGTTTTACCGTTGCTACATTGTAAAACCATAGTTTCGTAGAATTGATTTTAAATCACTTCTGTTTAACGTGTTTTATAAAATGTGCATCAGTATCTCAATCATTAATTTTTAGAATCAATTCTACTCAACTATAAACCAAATGGACACTTATTCATCTGAAGTGGGAAAATTCTGAACCAGATCTTCTTTTTTTTCTAGTATATACTATTTATACCAATGTCCAAAAAGTGGTGATCATATAAAACACAGCTAAATCAGTTGTAAATAAACATACTTTTTAACTGAACAACCAAATTTTGGCACCAGATCCTTTGTAGAACAGAGTTTTTGTTTTAATTTGTAAAGCAAGCATGCACATAGGAGCTTCATGAAGGTTTAACTTTAATAAGCAGAGAATTACCAAATTTCCATCGAGCTTGGACAAGTGCAACTTCAGGGTTGTGAGCCAGGAATGGGATGGTGCGCCAGAGGAAGTTAGGCTCAGGTTGGAAATCAGCATCAAAGATGGCCACATAGTCACACAGTTTGACATAGCTGTGCTTCATTCCTTCTTTGAGAGCTCCAGCTTTGTACCCATTTCTGTTCTCCCTGATCTCATACTTTATGTTTATGCCTTTGCTGGCCCATCTCTGACATTCCACCTCCACCATGTTCTGTGATGTTTTGGTAAAAAGAAACAAAATTGTTAAGGCTATTGTCAGAAAACTAGGACTTTATGAATGTATTGGGCCAGCTTAATTTTAGTGATGATGAGTGACTCAGAATCATTTATTTAATTTTTTCTACTGAAAAGATCTAAGATTGATTGTCACCATTTTTCTTTACCACCTAAATGCTCATAAGCATGACTTGTACATTATTTTGTAGCTCAAAATGGGCTTAAAAGAAAATAGAAATATTAAGCATTGTTTAATTATGCAAGACAAAGGAGCAAGCAAATTGTAAGTCAACTTTGTGAGCAGGGGATGATTTCAACCTTAATGATTGGGTCTGTTGAATCATCAAGAACTTGAATAATTATTCTATCAGAAGGCCATGATAGCCCACATGCAGCTCCAATTGATAATTGATACACCTGCAAGCAATGGAACAGTACCCACAAAAGCCTTTAACAAAAGCCCAAAAAAATAACTTATTTTTTTTATTTGAAGAAACAACAAATGTGATAACTTTATAGTATAGTGATACCTCTTTCTCATTGTACATTGGGATTTGCACCAAAACCATTGGGTATGCAGAGGTTCCAAGCTCAAGGTCATCCTTGAGTGGCTCCCATTTGTAACGCTTCTCTGGCTTATGTCCAAACAACTTCACAAAAACAATGACTATACCCATATAAACTCTCTCCACAAATAACATAACTGACATGGCTAGGCACAAAACCACTAGCAATTTCAGCACTGGAACAAGCAGGGGTGCCCTGGCTTGTTGCATAATGAAACCCATTTGTCTTGCAATTCCATAATGCTGCACACCTTCAACTTCAAATGAAATCCGATCCATCTTAGAAGCTTTCTTGGTTTGGTTTCTCACTGCCACTTAGGGTGGTGAGTGATATAAGACTATATCTGTGTGATGAGACTATATATTTGTGCTTGGTATATATGGTAGCTTGTTGGCTTTGCGAAAAGAACACGAATTGTTTCTAGTTTTCACTTTTGGTCACACATTGATTGTTCTTAGGAGTTACGTCAAGGCAATAAGGAAGGAACAAGGAAGAGATAGGAGTCAGTCAGTACTGTGATGAAATTGCATTCCCACTGAATTGGTCTGGCTAGCTAATTGAGCAGATCCATGTGCTTGATTTAGCCACAACCAATTAATGTGACACCATATGGAGCAAACGTATATTGCAATGCTTTTCAAGCTCTCTCTTCTCGTTTGTTTGTGATCAACAAAGAGAGAGAGAGAGAGAGGGAAAAGTACTTGGGTGTCTTGCACTTGTTAGACAAAGCTCTACTTTGATTCTTGGTACTTAAAAGCAGAATTTGTTGAGTGAGAGGAAAACAATGTGTAAAGTATTTACGGTTTTAATAATGTCACATATTGAGGATTTTTTCTTGGGTCAATATATTGAGGATAATGACAACTAAAATGGAATGTGTTTTTTATCAATAAAAGGAAGTTATTTATTATATAATATTTAATATTATTAATACATTTAATGTCGTGATAATTATAATTTTTAATAAAAAAAATTATTTTTGATTTATTAAAAGATATAAAAATATAATAAATATATTCTTTTTAATAAGAACTTTTCATTTTTTTTAATATTATGGGTTTAAGTTATTAATATTGAAGTATTTTTTTTAACAAAAATATTGTAGTATTTATATGTAAGAAATTGCAAAGAATTTGATAGATTATGGATATAGATGGCTTACAAAAAGAGTGTCACAATCCAGCAGCGGTTTTAGGCTTGTACCTAACAGAACATTAAATTATAGAGTTGTGTGGTTTCTACAAAGAGAATCATGATTTCCTCCTATAAGCTTACTTTGAGATTTTGTGTAAAGAAATGTTTTAGTCAGTGAAGACATAGGGAACATTATTTTAGTGATCGGTATCTATAGTAAAATTTACTTGTATCCATCCATGTAGACCTTCAAATCTCACTGCAAAATCTAACGACTAATACAAAGACTGCAGATGCATGATGATTACCCTAAATTCAATAATAATATATGGGATATAATTATTGATATATCAGGTGTTAAACTTTTATATTTATACCATTTAATAATATTTTAAAAAATATAAAATCAATAAATTCAATGATTGAATTATGTGATATTAATATATATATATATATATATATATTAAATTTTATATAATTTAGATATCTCTAGACAAATTATTTAATATTTGACATTTACTTATATTTTAAATAAATATTATACGTTAAAATAAATTAATGTGGTAGGATGAAATATCAATTAATCTTTAATTTATATGAGACTTTTGTAAATTTGATTTATTTAAGAAAAACTTTTAATTTAATGGTTAAATTAATTAATTCTATATTTATAGAAAAATATTAAGTAATGTATATAAAACTTTGACCCATGGTATAATTTGATTCTATTAATTCCATTACATATTATACCAATTATAATTATCATATAATTAAGAGTCACTTGGAAATCTTTTATTTTATTTTATTTATGTATAACTCATTAATTAATACCATCCTTAATTAATTCCTTATTTCCTTATTCAATTATGATACTTTTTCCCCAGCTGTCATCCAGATCCAGATATGGGAAAATTCACTATTTAATATTACTAATTACTAATTATTGGGTTTGCTTGTTTGATTGTGACTATTGACCATCACCGCTGGAAAGAGATTCCAAGTTGTGGTGATTATATATAATTTATATATATTCTTTTAAAATGCTGTCAATTTGGTCATAATCCATTATATATGGATTTGAGTATTAATTAATTACATACAAAAGTAAAATTTTGCTTTACGATATTAATGATCCATACAATAATGGTCCGTGGAACAATAAAATACAAGATCATTATGCATGGGAAGAAGATTGATGAATAGGACGGTCAAATTGTGCTAACAGCTCCCTATATAGTTTGGCTTCACAAACAAGAGGCAACACGTAAAGCATGCATATTCAAAATTTGGACAAGCACCCAATAAACCATGCAATCACGATCATCATTGGAACTGAAATAATCATCAAAGTTACATGTCAAGTGCATGTTTTATAATGTTAAAAGGAAGTGCAATTAATGTTGGTTTAGACCATTGGCTGTTTTATTAAAGTTGCCTTTATTGATAAGGATGGCTTTTATACTTTGAGTCTGTGGGGGTCATTTCAATTACATGTACTCTCCTTGAAAAAGGAGATTCTTCTATTAAATTTATATATGCGAATTCGACTTGATTACTCAATATCATCAGCACATTGATTTAGGTTTTTTTTTTTTTTTTTTTAGTAAATGAGGATATTGGTCCCTTATTTGTAGCACTATGGAGCTTTGTTTCTGATTTGTAAAATACTTTATTTTAATCTCTAATTTTATTTTTCATCCCGCATTTTTAAAGTGTAAACTTTTATTAAATTAGTGTTGATATGTCACATTAAATGACACATGGGTCGTCAAATAGTATGTACAATTACTTATTCTTCTCTAGAGGACGCAAAATCAAAAAAATAAGATGTGACAATGGCATTGCAGAAGGTGAATGAAAAATAAGGAAAAGGGAAGAAGAAGTGACTTTTAGTGCTATTTGTCTTAGACTTAATAAAAATTATGGGAAACGAAGTCATTTTTAGTCCTACTATAGACAGCTTATGGTCATTTAACGTGACACATCAACACCAACTTAACATATGTTTGCACTTTGGACTTAAGTGTGTGATGGAAAGTAACATCAGAGACTAAAATACTTTTTTTTACTAGTACAAAATTGCATGATATCCTCAAAATCAGAGACCGATATGCTACTTTACTAGTTCTTCCTTTTGATAAGATGGTTTTGAATATATCAAGTGAAGATGGGACATGGTTCCACTATATTTTCAAAAAAAAAAAAAAATCAGATATGGATCCTCTAGAGTATGTTTAATAAAACTAATTGAAAAGTTAGTTGAAAGCTGAAAAATTAGATGAAAATTGAAAAAAAGATATTTAATAATACTGAGAGATCTTCCATGCATGGAATGAAGTAAAAGGGAAAATGAATTGTTTCAAAAGTACAAAACTCATTATCATAAGCTCAATTTGATCTTTAATAATGGGAGAATCCTCCTTGTTGCTTTATATTTCTGTGTTCTTTTGATTGATGACTTTTACCTAATTCTTCATCATTATTGCAGGCTTTCCATGTTTTTCACATCGTGGTATTTGCAGGGACAAATCAAGATCAAATGATAATTAACAATTATATATCATACCTTTAGGAAAGTTAAGTAATGACGGATCAATAATTTTGTTGGGCCAATAACGGATCAATGTATTAGAGTTTTTTTTCTATGGTAAAGGATCAATGTATTAGAATGAAACGCAGAGATACAAAAGAAGGGAGTTGCTTTTGGAAACCCCTTTTTGCTATTCACACCCCCCATAATATATCCACTCCTCAACTACCCCTACCCCTACCTCCACCCACCCCACCCCCACCCCACCGCCACCGCCCCCAACCCAACCCACCCCCCTCCCCCTCCCCTCCCCCTTCCCCACTCTTCGGGCGGTCCCTTCCCCCCTCCCCTTTATTTTTTTTTCAATGTTTTGTGTTTAGAGACGAATTTTTTCCGTCTCTAAACTCGTCTCGCTAAAAACAAATTTCCGGAACTTTCCGGAAATTAATTTCAGGATATCATCTTTGTTAACAGAAATTCCGGAATCTTTCGGACATTAATTTCCGAAACTTTCCGGACATTAATATCCGGAAGGTTCGGAATTTTTTCACCCGTGCTGCTACACAATTGTTCCGGATATTAATGTCCGGAAGGTTCCGGAAATTTCGTTAACAAAGTTGACATCCGAAACTTAATTTCCGGAAGGTTCCGTAAAAGAACCTTTATTTTTTTTTTCAATGTTTTGTGTTTAGAGACGGAAAAATTCCGTCTCTAAACACAAAACATTGAAAAAAAAATAAAGGGGAGGGGGGAAGGGACCGCCCAGAGAGTGGGGAAGGGGGAGGGGAGGGGGAGGGGGGTGGGTTGGGGGTGGCTGGCGGTGGGGGTGGGGGTGGGGGTAGGGCGGGGTAGGGTAGGGGTAGTTTGGGAAGGGGTATATTATGAGGGTGCGAATAGCAAAAAGGGGGTTCCAAAAGCAACTCCCACAAAAGAAAGAGGTCCAACTGGCCCAAACAGATAAGCATACGCTTATTTTTAGGGAGTTGCTTTTGGAACCCCCCATTTTTGCTATTCACACCCCCTAATGTTTGGAATTTTTCAAATCCCGAACCTACCCCTGATGATGTGTATATAATGTCAAAATCCCTAATGAGTCTTCTTCTCTGTCTGGTCCCCGCTGTCTCCCTCAAAGGTTGCATTTTGTGGATTATAGCTCACATTTGGTCCCCACTTGTTCCCAAAACAGTCAACAAAGTTCCATACTTGGTAAGTTGAATATTATTAATTGCTCACATTTGATCCTCACTTGGATTATAGCTCACATTTTGTCCCCACTTGGATTATAGCTCATATTTCGGCCGAATCACGTTTTTGATTGCTTTCCGGAAACTAAAATCCGGAACCTTCCGGAAATTAACTTCCGGTAATATCCAGAAATAAAAAAGCTCCCAAATCGTTTCCGGAAGCTGTTCTTTGAAGATTAGCTTCCGGAATGTATTTCCGGACGGATCCGGATGTTAACTTCCGGGAGATGCAGGAATTAAGATTCCGGAAAGTAATTAAAAGATGTTTCTGGACTTATAAATCCGTAACTATCCGGAGCTAATTTCCGGTTGATTCCGGATGCTAACATCCAGAAGCTAACTTTTTTGTTTTTCAAGGGAGGTGGATTTTTGTTACAAGGATGGATGAAAGTGATGGTTGGTGGTCTAAAGTTTTTGATGATGTGAGAATGTCGTATAGCGTTGATGGTTTTAGTGTGCCGAACTCTACATTGGTTGATGAGGTAATTTGTTTTTTCTATATAATTTTAAGATTAATCATAATAAATATAATTTTTCATAAAGAAATGCCAGAGCAGATGCACCCCATGCAAATGTGCCAACCATATGCAGGTCCCTAAACAACTCCAAATATGAAACCCGAACAAGGGTGGCTGACTTGTCAGCAAAAATAGTACAGCCAACCAAATGAAGCAAATATGCTCGAGTAGCTACATCTAGATTCCCTTGCTGGACATTGTGGCCATAGAGGTCTTTTAGCCAGCCTAACCTGACATATGCTCCTCTTGTGATCTCAGTCTCAGCAAATGCAACGACGTGTGAGACTCGAAGCAAACTGACTAACATCATGTTCGCTTCATCTTTTCCAATTAGGGGTGTTCATTGGTTCGGATCGATCCGATGAACCCGACGAACCAAACCGGACCATTCAAATTGGTTCAGATTTTTTTCTCATTCGGGTCCGAACCGAACCGAACCAATTAGAACCGAGGTCTATTGGTTCGGGTAACGGGTTGGGAAATCCAAACCCGTTACCCGAACCGAACCGAACCGAACCAAACCCATATATATAAAAAAAACGTATTTTTTTACGGTTAGTGTTTATGATTTTCTTGATATCAAGATATTTGAGGACTAATTTTCCTATGATCTTTAATTAGTAATTTTATCAATGTGTTAATATGTTATGCACTTATGCTGGTTTGTAATTTTCATGTTTGAATGTTATTAGTAATTTGGTTATGTTACTATTGATACTTGGTTGAAACTTGAATGGTTGGTGCAAATTTGAAGCAACAAAACAATCTTGTGCATTTTCTATATCAGGTTATATGTATTATTTTAGGCAAAATCATGTATTTTTTCTTTTATCCCGAACTGGTAAAAAATGACATTTTCTGAGTTTCTGATCCGATTGAACCGAACCGAACCAACCCGTATTTAATTGGTTCGGTTTGGTTCGGGTCAATGCAGAAAAAATAACGAAATCCGAACCGAACCGAACCGAACACTTTTGTTTGGTTCGGATTCCTTTTTCCTCTGAAACCGAACCAAACCGACCCGTGAACACCCCTATTTCCAATAGTCCGCAAGGAGAACAAACGACCAGTAACTGGGAGGTGTAACAGGCTTGACACATCATCTAAGGTGATGGTCATCTCTCCCACCGGTAAATGGAAAGAACACGTGTCTCTATGCCATCTTTCTGCAAAGGCTGATAATAACCCCTATCTACTAGAGAATGTGAACAATCAATAAGAGGCGCTAGACCTGAATTAACAACAATATCCTTGATGTACGCCTCCACCGGTGCCGTCAGCTTCCTCCCATGTGACACTAACTTCAGGGTTCCGCGATCCTTCAAAATATTAATTTGAGAGGAATTAGAAACAAGTCACAACAACCCATATAAAAATGCAGCTCAACATTGTTAAAATAAATAATTACCTCGCCATTCCATAGCCGTAATGCCACATGCCTATGATATGTCCTCAATACAGAGGTATCCTCAGGTCCTCCCCCAAACACCTCTGCTTGGACGTCCACAGGATCGCCCTGCTGTGCTTCATCATCGGCCGGTACTTCCTCTTCGTCTACATCCGGCACCACATCTTCCTGGATCTCCTGAACTTCCCGTCTCAACCTTCTTTGTCTTGCTGAAGCTGTGGGTCGAACCCGCTCCACTGGTTGAGAAGATGATTCAGTGCCTCTACGTGGGGGTGCTCCTCTTGTTTTCGCTATGCCTTAGAAATATCATTAAAACAACATATTAAACAATTTATCATCAAAATCAATAAACATCAAGATTATATATTTAAAAAAACAGCTTCCAGAAATAAACATCCAGAAATTTACGGAACCATATATCTGGAACCTCTCGGAAGTATAGTTCCGGGAGAAATTGGTTCTTTTCACTTCCGGAAATGCATTTTTGGGATTCACCGGAAGTATAGTTCCGGGCACTTCCGGATGTTAGGATCCGGAAGGTTAATCTGCTTGAATCAATGCACTTTTCAATTCCGGATCTATATTTCCGGAAGATTCCGGAAACTGTAAATTCCGGAGCCTTCCGGAAATATAGTTCCGGAAGTTGCCTGAACAGAGAAAAATAAATCCCGTTCCGGTTTTCAACTCCGGAACGGGAATGCAACCAATAATCTCACATTTAACAAGCATCAATCAACGTTAACAACTAATAAATCAATATTACAAACTTACCTTAGTGATTGAGTGAGAGAGTTTGATTGCTAGGGCTTGCACTTGTATGAGAGTGAGAGTGAGAGGGAGCGCTGAGTGATGCGGGTAGGGAGGGAAGTGGGTTATAATTTAAGTTGGCCAAGGGCATTATTGGAAGTTCCCAAAAGTACCAAACATTAGGGGGGTGTGAATAGCAAAAACAGGGGCTCCAAAAGCAACTCCCTTTTTTTTATTCTTTCTATCTGTTAGATTCTGCGACTTTCTCTTTGCTTTGGGCCGCAGAGCCCCTTTGTTTCTGTACTTTAGCCTTCTATTGGACTTCATCAATGCAGTTTGCTTTCGAAAAAAAAAAAAAGAATGAAACGCAGAGATACAAAAGAAAGAGGCCCAACTGGCCCAAACAGACAAACATACGCTTAGAATTTGGCCCTAGCGCGAGTGTGTTATAGGAGTTGCTTTTTACACCCTTTTCACTATTTACATCTTTCTTTTTTGGTTCAAGCCTAGGGGTGGAAACAGGCTAGACCAGGCTTTGGCAGACCTGAGCCTAGCCTGACTGTGAGAGCCAGAGGCTGATGAGGGCGGGGAGTGATCGCCGGTGCAAAGAGGCACGGACAAGGAGCGGCTCCTGGCAGGCTTCTAAGCAAGAAGGGACACATGGATGAACCGAGCCCACACCCGAATGAGAGGGATCTAGAGACTGTGCAGGTATGGGACTGCACAGTTGAAAATAGCTTAAAGGAAATTGTTGGGGAGAACTATACCAACAAGATGCATCTTCTTTTCGGAAGCCCATAACATAAGAACTCCATAGTTAAGCGTGCTTGGCTTGGAGCAATTCTGGGATGGGTGACCTTTTGGGAAGTTTCCTGGAAAGTGTGCAAGTGAGGACAAAACATACTGGAAAGACTCGTGTTGGTTTGTGGGGACCTTCATCAGTCCTGCAAGCGGCTCGGGGGCGTTACACTGACTCATAATTCTTAAGTCTGAGCCTGGCCTGTTACCTGTTACAGGCCTTTTTGTAAGGCCTGGCCTAACCTGTAAGCCTGTTTAGAAGCCTGTTTTATAACAAGGCCTACCAACAGGCCAATAGGCCTATAAGCCTATGCAGGTCAGCAGGCCTTTTAAGCTGACTTTTTTATATAATTAATTTAATATATTCTAATTTTTTACTATATTATAAATTTTTTAATTATATTTATAGTTATTTATATAATTAATTTAATATATTATATATTATTATATTAAACAGGCCGGCCTGTTAAGCCTAATAGGCTTTTTCATAGGCCCGAAGCCTGACCTATTTAACTAAACAGGCCTTTTAAGAAGCCTTAGCCTGACCTTTTTAATAAACGAGTCAGGCCAGGCCAAGCCATAAACAGACCAGGCCGCAGGCCCCTGACAGGCCGGCTAGCCTATTCCCACCCCTATTCAAGCCGCTCTTGTTTTGAAAAATATCTTTTTCAAATTACCCTCCCCACCTTATAATCACTCCATTTCGTTTCTTTCTATCTTTCTATTTTTTTTCCTCTTCATCTTCTTAAAATAATACACCTTCTAAGATTTTTCAAAACAAATTTTTAGAAAAAATTTTCAAAAGTTATTTTTAAAAAAAAAATTATTTTTTAAATACGAATAATATCCGGTCTCTAATTCTATTTCTAAACTTGTCAGAAACAATTTTTTCCGTCTTTAAAAGCTAACACTTTTATAATAAAAATTTTCCAAGAAGTAATTTTTTTTTATAAGAAACTCAGTTTTTAGGGATGAAAAAAATTTAATCTCTAATTTCTAGAAGTGGAAAATTTTATTATAAAACCCCCTTGATTTTCTATTTTTCCAAGCTTTTGTTTTAGGAGAATATTAGGAAGGTTATTAAAAAGTAATCTATACAAGACCTTACGATAAATAGTACTATAAATGTAATATTTTAAAAAATAATAATATATATTATAAAATCAAATTTATTTTTTATAATAAGAAAATTGAGAGTTTACTATGGATCGAAATTTAAAAGGATCTACCCTAAAATTACAATTTGTCATGATTTCTATCTCAGTGTATTTTTAGAAGAAAAGGTGCAGGTGATCATCCCTTCCTCTAAATACACCCATGTCGACGAAAAATAATGTTCATGAACTAGTCTAGATAAATTAAATTACATCAAGAACTTTTTATTTAAATATCATTATTTTTAATATAAGCAAATTTAGATATTTATGTGTTTAAATTAACTTATAAAAAGAACATCTGGAGAGAACTTTTGAAAAAGCTATTATTCCTCTTGAGAAATAGTTAAACCAAAAGAAGCAACCTGTAGTCTTTACTCAATAAAAATATGTAGAGGAGTAGCTGTAGTTGTATGTATTATATTCTGATAGATCCCTCATAAACTTTAAGATATATCTGTACTATTTTATGAAAAAAAAAAAATAATAGTGCAAGTAAGGTATTATCCTATTACTTGTGTGACGGTCATACGAAAGGTTTGAGAGATAATTAAAGTATACATGTTGAAAGTATCAATTTTTTGTTAAGAGATTCAGTCAGCATGGTACAAAAGGCTGATACGTACGCAGAGAAATCCGAAGCATTTTGATTTTGTGTTTTCCCTCTTTCTCTCTCTAGGGAAACAAAGGAAACGACTTAAAAGCCTATAAGAAGAGAAAAAGGATTTTGTAGAGCTCAAGTGTTGAAAGCTCATTCCAAATTTGTTTTCCCATTCCTGATTTCGGGTAAGTTTGTTTAAGATTTTGTTAAATTTTGATTTTGAAAGAATTGAGGTTGAACAAATTAATTTGAGTCTAAGAATGATAGTTCATAAATGAGTTTAGAAGAATTGGTTATTTTTTATTTGAATACCTCCAACTCATAGTTCATTAGGGAATTTCTGTTAGCCCTGCTATTTAACTAAATGGTTTATATACTCATGATTTCTTACACCTGATCAAATCTTCAAGGAATTTATAGAAGCCAAGTTCATGATATAAAAAATCAAGAAGAGCTCTTGTGTCTTACCAATCAAAGAAAAAATGTCCAAAATCCCCAGAACTTTAGAAAAATAAACAAGATGAATTGATATGGAAATGAGAGAACTCAAATGTAGTCAAAGTCAATAAAACAGAGGATGAGGTAATTTCATGGGAGAGATAAGTCGAAAGGCAACTCAAGACTATTGATAACGATGCACAGAAACAAAATATAGACAACAATGCTATATATTTTAGTCCCTCACTAATAATTTATTCTTAATTTTACTTCCAACTCTATTGTCATCTTGCATATGGCTATGTCTTTTTCAATTGAAATCTGCATCAATATCTTTAGCATAAGCATTAAGCAAAAAACTGAATATACCACAAGCATATATCTTCAACCCTGCCTTGGTTTGATCCAGCCATTAATTATGACATCTTAAAATCCCTTAGAACATGTATTAGATTTAGTTGTACCTTTCCTTGAGGAGCAAACAAAACTGTCAGCAACACAAACTTGAGCCACTCAATTTTTGTCCAGGGAATTAGTCAACAATTTACCACATGACAAGCTTACACCTCCAAATAAGCACTTTTTTTGGTTTATTTATCCACATATATATAAACACTTTTGTTCTTATTGTTCAAGAGAAGCTTCTATATATACATTAAACAAATTGACAAATATGTAGATGACTAATTGACTATAGCAAGAGCAAGTAGCTAGCAACATAACTCATTAGCACCACAAAATGCCAAGAACTGGTGGTCTTAGGAGGTTAATTGGATTTGGTTGGGAAAGTTTAACTAACATGAGCTTTCCAGTAGTTTCATTGGGGAGAAGCTAGGCAAGTGAACAAAATTCCTTTTGTTTGTTTTCTACCAAAACATGTTGTTCCTTTCATTTTCAATGAGAAAAGTTAATGTATATATCTATTAATGCAATTATTGTATTATTGCAGTTTAATTTTGATAAATCAGATAACAGAACAAATTTACATACATATGCATACAACTTTTTGAATTTTTATTAGACAAGAGTTCTCCTGCATTTTTGGAGGAAGACTTTTTCTTCCTCCACAAATTAATATCTCTGTATTTTGTATAGTTTTCTAAATCTTATGCAAACATCTAAAAATAATAATATTTTTGGTTTAGTTATTTATTATCAGACTATATTAAAAAATATCCATGAGTATATTAGGTGACATATGTATTCATGTTTATAAAGTCAAAGTATAGTGTGCATGTCTAATAAATAGTGGCTTGACTTTTCAAACCCGTTCATTGATTTTCTTTATTTAATTTTTTAATTGGACTACTGTTCATAGGAGAAAATTAGGCGTGCATGTATGTATATGAGAATTCTAGATGACTTTAGTTTAAGTTTCAAAGGTTTAATTCGAAATGAATATGATGATATATATGTTGTGTACATATATGCTTTTCAGGTAAAGATCCCACAAAGAATGTTCAGTGACCTGTAGCCGGCACAAAAGGAAACTTGAACAAAGTAATAGAATTTACTAATTAAGGTGCGTGGACTTGAAACTTCAAAATAATATACCATATGGTTCGTTTCATTTGTTAAAAAAATTTAAGAATTAAACGGTGTAAAAAAATTATTATTTATTTTTTATATTGATTATAAAATAATGATGAGACAAGAAAAAAGTGAATAATAAGATAAAAGCCTAAAAATTTATTAATTGATAAATTAATATATATATTTTTTCATATAAAATATTATCTTAAAATAAAAACAAAATACTTAACCCAGTTTTTCCTTGTCTGTATAGTCTTGCTCTTGCAAGAGTTTCATTTTCTTCAATCCTCTTGTCTTTTTCTATCTAATCCTCACCAAAACTATCTGTTATACATATATATTGACTGATAAATAATAAATAGAATAAAAAATTATATAGTGACTTAATAATTTATATTTTATTGTTTTGCTTGCACTATGGCTAACATTGTCACTCTGGCCGGTGGCTTTCTTATATTATTTAAGAATTATTATCTCCTAAAATTTGATTTAGAGTTACAAACGTGCAGTTTAATTAATTCAACGATATTAGATTTATAAAATTATATTAAAAATATTATTTTATACACCATAAGTGTAAAAAAAGTTGTACATTATCATTCAATAGTGTACTATTATATCGTTTATTGAGTTAGAAAAATATATTTTTCACACTAAAAAATTGGTAGGGAATGTAAAAAAAAAGAGATAGAAAAAATGAATTAAAGAAAAAGAAAATAAAAGATGTGATAATTGATGTACGTGATGAAAAATGAAAAGAGAGATAAAAAAGAAAAAATAAATGTATAAAATTAAGTGTGAAATAATCATGATTATATTAAGTTTTTTTTAAGATTATATTGAGGTTTTTTTTTTTATGAATACATGGATCAAAAGATCAAAGGACAAAATAGGAACAAAATAAAAGACTAACTAGCCCCCTCTCCCATACCAAGTGCCAGAGACATAAAAAAGAAATAAAACAATAGCAAAATTTGACGGGATTCATAGACTCTATATCTACGAGAAGATTATATTGAGTTTAATAATATATAAAATTTATAAAAAAAAATAACATATAAAATGTTATATTAATTTATTAAATAAACAACATTAATTTAGAGTGTAATTATTTTTAAATTAATAATGTATACATTTTTTCAGAAAATATATACTTTTCTAAAGATGAAATCGGCATAGGATCTAATGGATTGTTTAAGGGGAAAATGTCGGACTATGCTTTGAGATTTGAACTATGATTTTTTTAAGAAATTACTTAATTCATTATTATAAGAAATTTAAAATAAAAACATCTTGCTGATTTCTTTTTTTTATGCACCAATGGGTATATCTCAACCAATAGCCATATACTAACTCTATTTATTATCTTTAAGAAACCTAACTATGTTAGATTTAGTTGGTTTATAAATTTATAGATAAATAATTTTATTTATATTTAGATATTTATAAAGAAAAAAACATTTCCTCTCACTCTAAATATGAAAATCTAAATATGAATGAAAAATTCAACATATATTTATTTATGAAAATTATATTTAAGTAAAAGTTTTTTAATAAATATTTTAATAAATTATAGAATTTAATTGATATACACTGTCAATGTATAAAAGTTTTACACATACATCCAATGGTGTGCTGCCACATCATTTAATGAATGTGACACCTCATGTGTCGTTAAATTCAATAAATGATGTGGCAACACATTATTGGATGTCAGTGTAAAATTTATTTACATTGACAGTATATATATATTAAACTCTAAATTATATTAAATAAACAAAGATGATAATAATTTATTATTCGATAACTTTATATCAGTATGAGTTGGAACGTAATGGTGGTAAAGCGGGTCAAAAAAGAGGAATTTGAGTAATAAAAATGGCAGGTTGACCCCATAGCTTGCCAAAAAAAATGAAAAAGAAAATAAAAAATAATTAAACACATTTAATTAAAGACATTTACATCCACACATTATAATAAAATATTAAATAAATTTTTGTTGCTAAATTCCTTAATTGAATAAGTTATCTTAAAAAAAAAAAGATTAATTTAGTAGGTCTCAACATACGATACATGCCCTGACTTGCCCTTTAACCTGTTGGGTTGGTGGGTTAAACAAATCAGGTTAAGCGGGTTGAGTCACTCACCCCACCAATTATATTTCTATGGGTTGACTAGTCGGATTCAACTCATTTTACCATCTTTGGAATATATTACATAATTATATAAATTGTTTTTTAATAATATGGATTTGAACTACCTTTTATATGTATGAGTTATATTATATTTTATGAATGTGATATTTGATATTTGAAATTATTTTTTAATAAATTTATTGTACATTTGAAGATTTATTGACTACCTTTCTTGAAAGATTAATATTAAAATAAAATTAATGCAATTCAAACTAATCTACATGCGATGGATTTAATTGGATTTAAATTTATGGTTTATTTGGTTTAAAAGGAAAGAAATAAAAGAAAAGAAAGAGGTTGGAAAGCAAAATAAAGGAAAGTAAATTTATATTTTTTACATTATTTGAAATGAGAAAAAATTAAAAAAATATATAATAAAACTAAGGGAATTAGAAGGAAAGGAAATTAGATTTTCCTTTCTTCTCCTTTCTTTTCTATAAAAAAAAATACATCAAATTCCGTGTTTTTATATTTCAAACCAAACAAAGGATTAGAATTAAATCAATTAGGTAATAAAATAAGAAAATTGAAAATATTACATTAAATGAATTTTATTCCTAACAAAGACAATAAAAAGTGTACAATAACGGTAACTCTTTAAAAAAAATTAAAGAAATGAAAATAATTATCATTATTATAAAACCATTTATTGAAAAATCAAATGTAAATTTTTGAAAGGAGAAAAAAAGTCAGCTGTAAATATGTATATTCTGGAGTTTGACTGCCGAAAATCATAAGACCTAATCATTGATATCCTCAAACTTCGAATATTTGATATATACTATATTAAACCCCGTTCAAAATTTTACAAAAAAATCTTAAATTTTAAATAAAAATGTCATTTTTTCTTATGTAGGAAATTAAGAAAACATTCCTATTTTACACGTTTATTTGTTGAATTCTATATTAGTTTATTTTCTTGTTTTCAGTTCCTATTTTCTGTGGTGAAAGTGAACATGGGATACAATTTACTTTTACAAAATCCGATCCAATTTTTTTTAATCAAAATGTAAGGATTTTCTCTATTAATGTTCCAATCTATATATGAATGACTTGTGTTGACTAGATGCAGGGTGGTCAATCTGCGTACTAGACCATAACACCATCTAAGTCACCATACATAAAAGAAAATATTAATTATTAATAAAATAATATAAGCACGCAAAATATATCAAATAATCAAATATAAACCCTGATTGCTTTCACTTTAATCATGAAACCCACCCAAATTATGAGAAGAAATTTAGTTATACATTGGTTGTTCCAGCATGTGTGAAATTTGGGCATGTGAACAGGCTGGATCTGGTCAATTCTTATTTGCAAACATACATGGAATTTGGCATATGCTAAATATTATACAGCTGATTAAATTGACTTGAATACCCATTTTGGATGAGACATTGAGCCACCTTGATGCTTTATGTCACAATACCCTACCCCACCTTACAATGGCATAAATGATAAAACTTGATGATTTTGTAATAAACTAATGATGAAGCAAGTTGTTACCCATGTGTGTCATTGTCCTATGTACCATTCAAAAATATCAGTCCAATTAGAGAGTTTCCAACACACAGTGGTTATGCTTCTTTGACCATAATGATTCAAAAATGTTGCTGCATCTAAACTAATTTTGGTCTTTTTCAACATTCACGTCAACTTGCCTATTTTATTATTCATTTGTATATAATAAGATAAGATTTTTTTGTTATCATTATTAACTCAAGGTAACATACATACATACATATATATGAATTTAGAATATTAGTCTCAGAGAAACAAAACCTCTGCAGAGAAGAACAATTCAAATCACAGAGAAAGAAAGAAGAGATAGCTAGCAGCAAAGATGGGAACTGTTGCTCATAACTCTTCAGAAGTGTATACAAGTGACAGTGAAAAGGGCTTTGCTATCAACCTTTCTAGTTCTACTCCTCCAGAGTTAGATGCAGGAGCAAAGTTCGTTCTTGTATCTAGAGGTAAAGAACTAAAGATGCTTTTTTTTTTTATCTGAGTTAATTTGTTCTGTTTTTTTTGGCATCTTTCATGAACAAGCTTTGTTTCTCACTGATTTTGATGAAGAGTTTTTAGATTTTTAGATGAAGATGAGAAAAGGGTATTGATCAGATTCACAATATGGTGGTGTTTTGTTATGTAGGATCATGGTTGCACTGTGGGTATCATTTGACAACATCTATTGTGGGTCCTGTGCTTCTTACTCTTCCTTTCTCATTCACTCTTCTGGGTTGGTTTGGAGGAGTGCTTTGGTTGACCCTTGCAGGCCTTACCACATTCTATTCATATAACCTTTTATCTGTCGTCTTAGAACATCATGCACAACTTGGCCGTCGCCAGCTTCGATTCATGGATATGGCTAGAGATATTTTAGGTGAATATCCATCCTCTTTAGTTTCCTGCTATGAATTACAAGGACAATATCTGAATTTTTATCAGACTCTATCCTTTCATTGTCTAAATATTTTTTCTGAATTCCCTTCTTTTCATACTTCTTTTCACAATTTTATGTGATGAAATGTGAATTTTTCAATTTCAATTTAAAATATGTTATTAGTGTTTTAAAAGCTGAAACTGTTACTTCTCGGAAATTACCTTTCTTTTTCAAAAGAAGGGCACTTTTTATTTTTGAAAAAAGCTATATCTTTTGAAAGCAAAAGGCTTCAGTCTCTTTATTATCTATTAAGAAATTAGAGAAAAATCCTCTTGTATATAAACAGTACCTAGCAGCCACCTACAGAAAAATTTTAACTCCTGTGCTTTTTGTCTTTGGTGGATAAGAACTAGCAGGTAAAAATGTTTTAACAGTTAATGCTTATTATCTTATCCACTTGGCATAGAAGTACTTGTTTGACTTCTCTTTTTCTTTGACCCTTTAGAGACTAGTAGTTTCCTTTGTTTTTCCTTTGTTGCTATCCCTTAATCAGTGTACCTTAAAGGGTTGGGGCAGCATTCATAATTGATGGTATAGTTAATGGCAAATGTTGTGGCAGGACCTGGATGGGCCAAATACTATGTAGGACCACTTCAATTTGTCATATGCTTTGGCACAGTAATTGGTGGTCCTCTTGTGGGAGGAAAGAGTCTCAAGGTAATATATACAAATACAAGTGTCATTTTCTAGTTACAGCTTCTAAAATTTTTGAGGCAAATGTTTAATTAGAAGCTACATTTTCTTCTCCTGTGCAGTTCATTTACATGCTGTACCATCCAGATGGATCATTGAAGCTCTACCATTTTATTATTATATGTGGGGTCATAACACTGATTTTGGCTCAACTTCCATCCTTTCATTCCCTGAGGCATGTTAATCTGATTGCTCTGATTCTTTCTGTGACCTATGCCACATGTGTCACGGTTGGTTCTATATACATTGGTAAGAAAAGGCAAACACAATGGCATTGGCAACCTAAGCAGAAACTTGTAATCCACTTGATGTCTTGCTTGTATCTAACACAGGTCACTCAAAAAATGCGCCACCTAGACATTATTCAGTAAGAGGTTCTGATGCAGATAAACTCTTTGGTGTCTTCAATGGTATTTCAATCATTGCTACCATATATGCTAGTGGAATCATTCCAGAAATACAGGTTAGTACTTGTGCATCTTGTTCTTCATTTTCAGATAACAGATACTGATTATGCAATCAAACAAATTTAAATATGGTAACATACTTGAGCTAATAGCATGTTTGGATTATGTCAAAATCATGTTACAAACGTGGATACTTAAAGTAGAATTGGACTGGATCCACATTTATGACGTGGTTTTGTGCAAAACTAAAAGCCTATTTGATTACCAGTTAATAACAGTGCAGAATCAATTCCACAAAATTGATTTTAAATCACTTTCATCCAATGTGTTTCATAAAGCGTGTATCGCTTATTTTCAACCATTGATTTTAGAATCAATTGTATTCAACTGTAAATCAAACGGGCACTAAACATGCTATAAGAACCAATTAGACATCCTTTTTGTAAGTTCAAAAAAGAAAAAACTAAAAGCAGATGTCAAGTCACTAAATAGCATTCTTCTGCAATTTGCAGGCAACTTTGGCACCACCTGTGAAGGGCAAAATGTTCAAAGGACTGTGTGTCTGTTATTCTGTTATAGTCACTACCTATTTTAGTGTTGCCATCTCTGGTTATTGGGCATTTGGAAATCAAGCCAATGCAACAGTTCTTGCTAACTTCATTGGTGAGACAAAGCTTTTGCTGCCCAAATGGTTTTTCTTGATGACTAATATATTCATCCTTCTGCAAGTGATGGCTCTGACTGCGGTAAGAACAATTGCTTAGTGCTTGGTAAATACATTTGTCAATTTTGCAATTCTACTTTATAGACTTAGAAAGAATGCATCCAATTTGCAATTGACAACAATATTTCACTTTCCTGATGAATGGCTATAAATTGGTTATATTACAGGTTTATCTGCAACCAACAAATGAATTATTTGAAAGAACTTTTGGAGACCCAAAAATGGGACAATTTTCCATGCGCAATGTTGTGCCAAGGGTGCTCTCTAGGTCACTAGCAGTGGTTGCAGCCACAGTTTTTGCAGCTATGTTGCCATTCTTTCCAGATTTAATGGCATTGTTTGGGGCATTTGCATTTATTCCTCTTGATTTCATTTTGCCAATGGTTTTTTACAATGTCACTTTCAAGCCCTCAAAATACAGCATAATCTTTTGGGTGAACACATTGATTGGAGTAGTATCCTCAATTTTAGTTGTAATAGGGGGAATTGCATCAGTTAGACAAATAGTTCTTGATGCAAAAACATATAGTTTGTTTTCTGATTCGTAAAAATTATAGCAATACAACGTGAAGCAATACATACCAACATCAGTGCTAAGTTCATTGCAATTCTTTTAGTAAACATGATTTTTTTCACTCCATTTTTTTTGCCCATCTTACACCTGTGTCAATATCTCTATTTTTCATCACATCACTTATTATATATATCATTTTCTTTCTCCTCTTTTTATCTCTCTCTTCGCTCCAAAGTCCAGATGTGTGAAAAAATATTTTTGTTCTTTTAGTCATTTAAAATCAAGCAATCGCTTCAATAGTCTGTATCTCTTATATCCATTTCAACAACTTGCACATTATGTGCAATTGATCTAACTACAAGGTTTTATCAAAATAAAACTGTGCAATTTTATTTAATATAATTTAATCTTTATACATTATCGACTAAAAAAATTTTATATTATATGTTGTTACATTATTTATTAAGTTTAATAACACAATAATATATGAGGTGTCATATTTATTAAAGAGAAAAATATATTTTCGTCACTATAGTTTTGGTCAACTTTAGCCTTCGTCTTGTATTTTAAATAATGTAACTTTCTAAACCCTCAAACCGTGGTCACTGCCTGTTAGTGAAATCCGTTAACCTGATGAGCTGGCTAACAAAAGTTACATGTCATCCTCAATATTGAGTCTCAAATAACACTAATAATCTGATTGACTTTTTTAATTAATTTTTAATTATTAAAATAATCCTAATTTTTAAATTAGGATTTTTACCTGAGCAATTTTTATCCGATAAAAAACTTAATTTTATAATTATGGTTATTTTAATAATTAAAAAATTAATAAAAAAATTAATTAGATGAGTTAGCTATTTGAGGCCCACTATTACATGTAACTTTTGTTACCCAACTTATCAGGTTAACAGATCTCACTAATAGCTATGGACAATTGTTTGGGGTTTAGAAAGTTTAGGACGAAAAATAAAGGATTTAAAGTACAGGACGAAGACCAAAATTAACCAAAACTATAGGGACAAAAAATATATTTTTCCTTTTATTAAATTACGTAACATTTATAATTATACTACATATAAATTAAACTCTTATTTAATAATACGTAACATTTTCTTAGATAATGGTGTAAAAAGCTCTACACACTAAGTAGATCAATGTTAAATCCTACTTAAAAAAAATAAATATAACGGATATTTTTCAATAAAACATGGCAAATAAGTATAACTACATTAGTTAATTATTTTTTTCACTAATATAGTTACAAACTTTCATCTTACTTTTAATAGTTACAAATAACTTGGTATATACTTTTGTTCTAATAAGATTATCCATATTCTTTTTCTCACAAAATTACGAGCCTCCCTCCCATCATGACATATATTTTGAAGTTTTATATTAAATCAATATTAATGTCCTCTTTAATATTAGTCATTGAATAAAAGGATATTATTATTTTCTTTTATTTTTCTAATCAATACTTATATTTAATCAATATTAGATAAAATGAAATATTTTAATTACTTATTAAAATATTTCTCATCAATTAGACTATTTTTTATTTAAAAAAACAAAAGTTCAAAATTTTATATTTTAATACTTTAGTTCGATATTATTACATTTACAATGTTTTCATATTAATTGAATTAATTTTTAAAAATGTTTTTTAATTTAAACAACAACATGATTCGATAAATTGTGTGAAAAATGTTTATGAATCTTTTAAGCATACTTTATTTTGTATGTTTTACAAAGAGTGTGTTTGGTATTTGACTAGCTTATAATATAAGTTAGTTTAACTAATATAAAAGTGTTTGGTAAGACACAAATTTCTATTTTATTTTAGAAGCTTCTAGCTTCTAGTTTATTTTAAAAGCTTCTAGCTTATAAGTTAGTTGGTAACTTATAAGCTCCTAGTTGATGAGCTTTGACCTTATAAGTTAGTTTATTGAATTAAAATTGTACAGTAAAACTACTTGATAAGCTAGGTAATTGTTCACGCGAAGAATCCTAATGGCCCAAGGTTCTGGAGGCAGACCTCTGAAGCTCACTAAGATCTCACTCGTCTTCTTTCTCTTGGGGTCTTTTTATAGCCCTTATATGTTTATTTGTTTCCCCTCTGTATTAGTTAGTTTTTATCCCTATTACTTCTTGATAGGTTTCTTGATCAATTTCATCTTTTCAAAGGGTTAAGTAGATAGGGTGTTTAATCTGATCAGTTTATCTCTCTAGGGGGTTTTAGAGATAAGGTTAGTGAATTTAGAAGTTTTGTTGGATCAACTTCTCGATAATGGGTCTAGACATGCTTGTAGGTTCAATTGGGCCTTAAACATGCGGTATTAGGCCTACTATAAATCCGTATGAAGTGCAGCTCCCCAAGCATGATAAGTCAATGACTGAGCTCTTCATGCTTGTATTGGGCTTAAACAAGGCCATTGGCCCGCTAGAAATATGTATGGAGTACAGTAATAAATGTAAAATGACATAAAAAAATGTTAAAAAAAGACAAATAAGAAAATGTATTGAGATATAAGGGATAAAATGGAAGAAAGATAAATAATTTACAAGCTAGATGCTATAAAACAAGCTAGCTTTTAGCTTAATTATAAGCTAGAAACTCCTAAACTAGACTAGAAGTTTGGGCCTTACCAAACACTTTTACGTTGGTCAAACTAGTTTATAAGATAGTCAAATAAGCTACAAGCTATCTTATTGACCTCATCGAACACACTCTTAATTCAATAAGTTAGCTTAAAAATTCGGAGTTTATTAGCTAGCAGCTACCTTGTAGGCTAAAAGCTAACTTATCAACTAGTTTATATTGGTCTTATCATTTGAAGCAACAAAGTTTCCTATGCCTAAGCATCTTAAGTCATAAGACAAATCATTTAAAAAACATTTGGTTACACAAGAAAATTCCCAGTATACAAGGGGCACAAGGAAGACTTTTTAAGGTGTGAACCCTTTGTACAAAAAAAGGAATTGCATATAAGTTTTTCACTTGCTACATTGTATGCCTACACAAGAAGAGAAAATTTCCTGACAAAGGTAACTTGCAAGACTAATATATATTGACATGTTTTCAATTCCTAAACTTTAATGTGGGTTTTCATACGAGGAGACAAAGCCAACATCTCTCAACATTTAATGCAAGTCAAAATGTTCAAAATTCAAGTATGGTAGAGTTTTACATTATGAAGTATCTCTAATGTCTCTTAGATTTAAAGGCCATAGTTAAACAGAAGAACGTGAAATAGAGTTAGTTGCCCAAGCATTCAAAAACACCACCATCTTATTACATCAATTACCTCGAAATTTTCTTGTTCTTTATTTTTCATGTATATACTATACTATAGTTTATCTCCTTCAGAGAACCTAGTTATTTCCCTTATACCTAAACCTCATTAAATACTCTTCTAGTAATCCTAGAGATAACTCATAGTTCACTTCTTCATTGTCCCTATAACCTAGTAAATGGAGCCTGGAAAGCCTATTTCAGAAATATAATTTGTGCTATATGTCTTAGAAAGACTAATAGAAAAAATATTTGATTCTAAGTAGTGTTATAAAACTTGAATCGATTGTTGACTCGATCGGATATTGAGTCAATGAGTTATTGGTTGGATCAGTGAGTCACTTATTAAACCGATTAAATCGGTAAAAATTTAAACTATAAAAGAAAGATACATAAACAAAAAATTGCATTTTTTTTCTTCTTAAAACGGATGGTGCAATGGTTTATATAAGCAGTTTCTAATTAATTTTGAGGTTTTAGGTTTAAAAGTTGATTCCTATACTTTTGGCAAATCAATTTTTGGTTCTCATGCTTTATATATTATGTTGCACATATATATTGAAACAAGCGTTCCCTGCCTTGGACTGAGGCATCATCCCTCATCCTAAATTTTAACTTACCAGAAAAAACAAAGAAACAAGCGCATGACTTATCCGTAAAAAAAACGCATGACTTAGTGCCCATTTGGTTTACATTTGAGTAGAATTGATGGTTGTAAATGAGTGATGCACATTTTACGAAGTACATTGGATGAAAGTGATTTAAATTAATTATATGGAATTGAATTAAATCAAACAGGCTATTAGTGGTTCCTATCCGCGTCCGTGTAACCTCATGTTCCAAGGTTCGATTCTTGGGATGCTGAAGTGCAAATTTATTTTTTTTTAATAAAAAACACATTTCTTCTGCACACGTCTTTAACCTGGATCGGTTCAAGTCATGTCGGTTTGGACGAGTTTTGACCGGTTTAGATGAGTTTTTCCGGTTGAAGTGCAAAATAACTTGGTACAACTAACCGAACCGAATCGGTTATATGACCAGTTTTCGGTGGAATCGGACTCAACCACTCCGAATTTTATAACAATAATTTTAAGGGCTAAAGACAACATACCCACCATTTTTAGGCCCGTGTAAACCTTTCTTATTTTTTTTCCTCTTCTAAAAAACAATTAATATTTTTTTAATCTAAAACCATCCTTATTTATATAAGAAACTGAAACTCCTTAAGTTTTTTTTGGTCGAAAAAAACTCCTTAAGTTTGTAACAGCTAACAACGTAGGACACTGATATGGGTTACTGGGTTAGTCACAAGACAGCAACTACCACAGTCCTACACGAATGTTGGTTGAACCTTCGAGAGCGAGCAAAAGTAGCGGCTTTTGTTTTGTGCACTTCTTTTGATGCAAACGATACAAATCCGGAATCCCTCGCTTCGCTTATTTTCACTTCACTGCTATAATTGCTTTCTCCGCCGCTTGAGAAAACAATTTCAAAATGACGAAGAAAACCACCGAAATTGTGCTGATTCAAGAAGCTGAACCGCCAAAACAACCACCATTCCCTAACCTTTTCTCTTTCTTCCCCAAGCTCAACCTCCAACTCCCTTTTCTCCCACAACCTAAACCAAAACTCCAACTTGAAGAAAACAAAGACAAAGTCAGCATCCCAAACCCGGAGGGTCCCAAACGCAACCTCGCATGGTTTCCTAAAACCCAAGTTGTGGTTCCTCCACCTCTGCAGGCTGAGCCTGAGCCTGAAAACTCTAATCACAAGACTTCCAATCCTTTTATAATCTGGCAGGTATTACCTAAACTTATTTATTGCAATGTCTGATTAATATTTTGATTTTGATTTTCTTGAAAGGAAACTTGCAACCATCATGTGTAGGACTTATTTATAAGATTAGGGTTTATGGTCTTTCTGGGAACTTGAAACCCTTGGATAACTTATTTATGAATTGAGTAATATTGTAAAGGATGGCTTCAAGGGTCACTGATAGATACAGTCCCTTTGTTTTGTAAACAAGGGAAAATGAAATGTATGAGTGGAGCCTTGCATTTTTGCCCTTCACACAACTTCATTCTATGGAAAGGGAAAATTTCACTTCAGATAAGAATCTAATTGAATCAATTAGCATTTGATAGATAACATTGCCCTGCATGATTCTTGTTGCAAGTTTATACTAGCTTTTAAATTCTGACAAATCATTTTCTTTCATTTATGCTGTCTGAGTACTATTTCTTGAAGTCTTAGAGATTTGGGTAATTGATGCTTTATATTACTTTGAATTCTGATGACTATTGCGTTTCCAACACGCGGATTGGTAAATAACTCAAATGTTTCATTCTTTCTATGCATAGCTTAGAAATGGGTGGAGTTTGGTGTTAAGTTTTGGGATAGTGTCAAGACATAGCTGTTTTGGTTCAACTAGTTGTGTCTATTGTGTTGGGGAGGGGAAGAAATTTTGCTTTGATTTTACAGTTTTGGATGATAAAAAGATTCTCTGTACCTATGATGGTTTGGAAGGTTTCCCATCATACTTGCATCATACATGTTTCTTTTTATTCCTTTTTGTCTTTTGTTTTTGCAACCTATTTTCCTATGTTGCAACATATGAAATAGCCACAATGATTTTTTTTTTTTACAGCAGCAAACGCGATGTCATTATAGGCACAAATTTAAGAAACCCCATGGCTGTCTAGTTAGAATATGATTGAATGAAGATTTTTGTGGTACTTTGTGGTTAACACTTAACAGTAGTGACTAATATATTTCTAAGAAGGTTATATTGATTCTAATATTTCTTGAGATACCATTGTATATGGACGGTTTATGTATGGTTTGGGTGCCTGGGATTAAGGATTCCTTCCCCCACACATTGGCATCACTAAACTTGGAAATTGCCATCGTGCATGTGTTTCTACTGTAGCTGGGGCAGCTGATCGCTATCCACTTGTTTGGGTAGTTTTCCATGTTGATCCATCCTTGCAGGAAAATTTTCCATCCTAGCATGTTCACCATGTGTGCAATTTTCCATCCTAGCATTGTCACCATGTGTGCAATTTCCCATCCTAGCATTGTCACCAACAACCACCCATGTGTGCCCCTATACTTATATCGTGTGCACATCGACATTGTCAAGAAGGCTGACAAGCAATCAAGAAGTGTTGGAAGGGGAAGAGGGTTTATTTTTGGATATATTTAAAGAGACTGGTGATAACAAACATAAGTGGTTATTAGTTTGGTTTGAAGCCAAAGGATTCTTGATTTCTTGTACTTTCTCATTCCTGAATTTGCATTTTAAACTTATTATACCTTTTGGGATGAAAATAAGGGTGAAAATAATGAACTCATTTAATCTGGCGGCCATTTTGGTAGTGTACAGTGCTCAGCTAATGAGGGTTTTTATATTTTTTAATTGATGAAGAATTATATTAAATAATCTGTAGGCCTTTGTTAATTTAGTTTAGGTAATTAGGCTAATCATGGTTTGGTTTCTTAGCTTTCTTAGTTGTAATCAATGTATATATAGTTTCTCTGATTCATTTCTTTTCTTAATTGGTTCTACTAATTATTTTTTTAAATGAAAAATGTCATAAGTTCATCCAAAGCTTGACCTCTTCAGCAAAATCTGTTGCTTAACTGAATCTTTTTGTTTGTTAATTTGACCATGTGGGCTATTTTATGATGAGTCTGCTTGTTACACTTGTTCAATATAGTGTGATAACTCCATTTGCTTTGTCTTACATTACAAGGTCACTTTATTTGATTCCAGGTTTATGCATTAGGAGCGATCATCATTTCAAGATGGGTTTGGGCAAGGTGGAATGAGAGGAAGGACAGAGGGAGGTCTCCCAATGATGACAGGGATGAAGGGAGGCAGTCTGGTGATGGTTTAGATGGTTAATAGAAATTTAATTAGCTTTATACAGTACTATTTCAATGTTTTCACATTCCCTGTGTGAATGGAAACATGTTTCATTTGCTAAAGAGAGCCAAATATAGTTGAAGATGCTCTCTGTCTTTTTATCAAGAGTTAATACATATTTGGTTTAAATTCCAATGGATGGCATTGATTCTTTCTCTTATTTTTGTATTGAAATACTCTGCTACCACAGGTCAATAGTTCATGGTTAACCTCAAAATAATCTTTCTTTGATACAAACCCGTGGTTGTTTCTTTCCCTTCTTCATTATTGAACAGCAGTTGCTTCTCATTAAACAAACTTTTGCTTCTTGCTCATATAATGCAATATGAGTTTGAAGGAAAAGAGATCTCAGAAACTTACCTGCAATATCACACACATTTGTTTATTGAAGTGGGTGACAGAATCACAAATGCACTGAATTTTCTTGAGTGAAACTTTGAAAAGGATAACTTGTAAAAGCTCTTTAGATGGTCTCAAAGCCACACAAACCACTTCTAAGCAAGGAAAAGCGAAAACCTCTCAGAGAACATGCAATGAAACATCCTCTGCATTTCGTCTAGCAATCATAACCTGGACAAGTTGCGCAACCAATACTCATCACTACACATTCCTGAATCCTGACAAAATTCTTTTACCAATTACACAAACTTTATATTGACATTCTTGCAACTCATGCAAGTTAAGTGATAACACTTTAGTCTACCTTAAATTTTGTGAAGAAATTGTGAAATTAAGTATGTGCAAATATTAACACTTTCTTTTCTATTTTTGGCAGGAATTAAATGCAAAAGACCTCTTAACCACTCACAAAAATACTTTGGGATATGCATGGCTTCAATTAGTAGAATGATTTTGTAACCGTCACAAACATATGGGATATGCATGACTTTCAACACAAACTTATCAATCACTCATTCATGTATCTTTCTTATTTTACAATTGTTTTCTAAGTTTATTAAATCAATATTTTTCTCTCCAATTTAACCAATTATTAAATCAAAAGAAATTGACTTTACTTAATTTCTTTTATCAATACTCAAATTTATTCATTAAACACTGGACATAATAAAAACAAATTGCCATTACAATACTTTTTTATCAATTAAATTATTTCTAAAACTTTTCAAAATTAAAATTTTCAAGTGTTTAAATTTTTATATTTTTACTTTTACTATAATAAAATAATCTTTCATTAATTAAATAAAGTTTTAAAATATTTGTAATTCATAATTTTAAAATTTCAGACGTACTTATACATGTAATACAAAAATTACTTCCTAATATATTTTCAAAACAAAATTTTTATTCAGAAAACCTATCTTGAATAGTGAAAGTCATCTCTTTTTTATTTAAAATCAATCAATATTTGCAAAAAATAAAAATAAAAAGAGAGTTTCATTCCACTTATCAAGTTATCATATCATCACATATGCCAGCCACATTAGGAAAAAATAATCACATGTGCCTCAAAAGTCAAAGCCATAACCTCTTTTTCCGTTTTCGTTTCTCTGTTAATAGTATACGACACAGCAACAAGAACCAATCCTTTCCTTAGTTCCTCACACACGTTTGTGTGTTTGATCTTTGATGACGGAAATCGTTACAACCTCCGTCATAACGTCGTCTCTGAATTCTCCGTCACAAACCCTAACCCCTCTTTATGGCCACTGAAGATTACCCTCTTCTCGACTCTCCCTCTCACGCGCAGCCCCACCTCCACGCTCCCACGCGCCACCACTTCACTTCCTCCTCTTCTTCCAGTCCCACCACTCTCCCTGCCAGCGACAACGGCTACCACCGCCCTTCCTTCTCCGACGCTGCCGACGACTCCTCCGGTCCGGCCAAATCCGGCTCCACCGTCCTCATCCCTAACTCCAAGCGCGCCTCCGCCGCCGGTATCTCCTACTACTACAACAAGAAACCAAAGTCCTCCTCCGGCGCCGATTCCGTTCCGGCGAACGACGCGGCGTTTCACGGTGGCGATTACCGGAAGGACCGGGAGGAGTGGAGCGACACGGCGATCGCGTGCCTATTGGAGGTGTACACGGAGAAATTCAAGCAGCTGAACCGCGGGAACATCCGTGGAAGAGACTGGGAGGAGGTGGCGGCGGCGGTGGGGGAGCAGTGTGGCGGCGGCGGCGGGGAGAAGCAGTACAAGAGCGTGGAGCAGTGTAAGAACAAGATTGATAATTTGAAGAAGAGGTACAAAGTGGAGCTTCAGAGAATTGGGAGTGGGGGAATTACCACTAGTCACTGGCATTGGTTTAAGAAGATTGAAGCAATTGTTGGAAACTCTCTATCACTGAAAACTGTATCTGATGATGAGAAGGGCGGTGTTGGTGGTGCTTCTTCTTCTTCTACTGCTAGACAAACCAATAACAGGTTACTAGTTTGATAAAATCACCTTTCTGCTATGTTAGTTGTTGGTTATGCTTATGCATTTTATGTTTTTTGATGTTATAGGTAGTTGAGCTTGTAGTGGTTTTATTTATGGAGTTTAACTCCAAGCTATAGTAGCTTTGGATTGGGCTTCTCTAGAGCAATGGATTCACTTGAAAAAAAATGAAAAATTGTAGTCATAGATTGGAAAACCAACACTTGAAATTGTTATAAGTATGGAGTAGCTTTTGTATTTGTTAGTGTTGTATATTTCATGGATTGATGAAATGGTTTTGATTGTGTTCCAAGTAATCAGGCCAATTTTGGTTTTAATGAAAATTTGCCTTTTGATGACAATGATGGTCATTTGTAAGTACTTGTCATCTTGATATATGCAGTTAACTCCAACTTACTGAGGTAAGGTTTTATTGATGTTGCTGTAAACTTGTAATTGCTCAGTCTATTGTTCAAGGTGGTGGTCACTGGGCCTCCTTTTTAGTTGTTATTTATATATTTGCCTGTTCATGGCATGTCATGGTGTAAGATGTATTGGGATGGTCCTCTGATGTTTTGATACATTTTAAGCAGATATGCACCTAGCAATGCTGCCATGGCAAACAACCTCAAAATGAAACTGGCATCCAATCTAAAATGGCATCGAGTTTTGTTTAAAATTAGTGGCTCGGCATTGGCTGGAAACTGCCAGAATATTGACCCCAAGGTGCCAGTTTTGTTCTCGGTTCTATTAAACATTTATTGGATTTTGGTTTTTGAGGGTATTTGAACAAATAGATTGTGCTTCCTACTCTTAGAGACTTTACTGGAAACTGCAATTCAACTGCTTCCTTCCATCATTAGGTGGCAATGCAGATTGCTAGGGAAGTTGCAACAGCTTGCCGCCTTGGGGTGGAGGTATTCCCTCACCTTCATTGCTCATGATTAATTTTTGCCCTGGAAGTTGGTTTGCGATAATATCACTTAAAGCTCAATTTACACAGGTTGCCATTGTTGTTGGTGGTCGTAACTTCTTTTGTGGAGATGCATGGGTGTCTGCTACTGGGTTGGATAGACCTACGGCATACCAAATTGGGTAAGTTTCTTTAGTGCTATGGTGGCATTTAATCCATGTAGTCCTTGATTTATTATTGATTGAAATTATTTATACTGATTAACCATGTTTTTGTATTAATGATTGCATTCTGTAAGGCTTGATATGTTGGAGTACAGGAGTGAGATTGAGAAAATCAGAAAATACAATTGGAGTGTATTTGGCATGGTATTTACGTTACCTTGAAGTTTATTTGACTAACTTATACGCTTATTCGACTAACTTAGAAGTGTTTGGTAAACAAGTTGATTTAATTAGCTTATGAGCTACATGACTTATAAGCTTGTAGCTTATTTTTTTATTTTTCTACTTTTGCCCTTGATGTTGATAATTGAATAAAATTTTTCCATTGTCCTTCCCTTTTTCTCTCTTTTCTCAGGATTCACTCATCTACTCTCTCATTCATATCTTTCATCGGGACTCTTCTCTATTACCCTTCATTTATTATATTTTTTAGGTTTTCTTTTTACACTATACTATTTACTTTATTTATTATACTACTTTATTCTAATTTTAATAAAATATTTTATATTTAAATAAAAAATGATCAGATTTCAAAATCAATTGAAAAACCCAAAACTATAATTATCTAAAAATATATTTTTGTCAATAAAATAAAATTAGAATTTATTTATAAAAAAAAATCATATAAATTTATCCTTTTATGTCATTTTACATTTTTTAGCTAGTTTAATAGCTAAATTTACCAAACACTTTTAATTCAATTAGCTAGCATATCAACTAGTTTTTCCAAATATAGCCTAGGATTTTAATTAAATGTAAGGCAAAGCTTTAGATATTAAGCTTATTGTTGTTAATAAAGTAATGCAATAATATTTTTTTTTGTGATGTGATATAATATAAACTTTGCGTTGCAACCAGCTTTCATGTTTGTTTCCTAGAATTATGTTATTCTTTATTTGCTGATGATAACTTCAATTTGACAATGGATAAATGGAACAATAGCGCCCCCCCCCCCGTTATTGTTTGCATGATTGCATGCTGACTATGTTTATTAGTATGATGGCAACAGTTATGAATTCTATTTTGCTTCAATCTGCTCTTGAGAAGCTGGGTGTTCAGGCACGGGTTCAGAGTGCATTCTCATTGCCAGAGGTTGCTGAACCATATAGCAGGCAACGAGCTATTAGACATCTTGAGAAAGGAAGGGTTGTTATATTTGGTGGTGTTGGTGCTGGCACTGGAAATCCACTTTTTACCACTGATACTGCTGCAGCTCTCAGAGCTTCTGAGCGTATGACCTTACCCTTCAGCTGTAGCATCTCATCTTTTTAGTGTTGTACTTTTGATGTTTTATGTTAGTTCCATTTATGTGTTCTTGTATACTATTTTGCAGCCTTGCTCACATCTGTATAGAATGCTTGACTAGGAGTGAATTTTGATTGTCTTCCAACTAATTTTTTCCCCAGTTAATGCTGAAGCCGTTCTGAAAGGTACTAATGTGAATGGTGTATTTGACTGCCATCTCCGTAATGACAATGTAACACTTGATCACATTTCCTTTAGGGAAGTTGTTTCTAGGGGCATCACCTCCATGGATATGATGGCACTAGCATACTGTGAAGAGAATGGAATACCTGGTTGGTGTTTTCTCACTGTTTTTTCATTAAATGTAACCATGTATTAAAACTTTTTGTCTGAAGTATTTGTTCTCTCCAGTTGTAGTCTTCAACTTGCTTGAACCGGGGAATGTTTCAAGAGCATTATGTGGAGATCATGTTGGCACTTTGATCGATCAAACAGGAAGAGTGGAACATCAGCTTCCTAGTTAATCACTTATTCGGATTATGTATCACTTAATCTTATATAACTTGTTTTTTTTTTTTTTTAAATTGAGGCGTTCAATGTGAGTATAATATATTTACCACGTACTAGTGTTTAATTAGATTGAGATGGAATAGGCATGTAATTTAACTACTTGAATTTTGTATTTACTAATGTTAATAAAATAATGCTTTCAAATAACACTACTGGAAATTACTATTAGAGATTTAAATGAGTATATGCGTCTATTCGACATGATATATACACTATTCGGAGTGAAATTTCTTGTCTGAATATAGATATCAGTTTATGTATATGTCACTTGTGCTTGTTTGGTAATGTGTTTGAACAGCCTTAGCCTTAATGCACGTCTATCTTGGTCAAATGCAAAAAATGTTGTTCTTCATGTTTGGTTACCTCTGCATACGCAAGTCTAGTAACAGAGATGCACGTCCAGCTTGAAGCAACCTCGACTAGCTTGTGGATCCAATGTTACATGATTATTATGGATGGTATATCCGTATATGTGATATTTTGATTTTGCCCTTCTTTTAAACTGATTGAAGAAAATATTAATTTTTGCTTCCTTTAGTTTTCGTGAATATATAATTTGCAAAAGCACGAACATATAGTCAAAGAAATGTCTCTCTTCAATTTAAAAGATCTAACATTCTTAATATTTTACATTTTTCCATCAATTAAATTTTCCTAATTAATTAACAAAAACATTTCAGCCAACATTTTACATTTTCCCATTAATTAAATTTTCGTAATTAATTAATAAAAACATTTCAGCCGAACTGTACTAAACTTTGGTTAGTTGGTTAAAAAGTATGCTAATAATATATTATTTTATTATTTAGTAAATTTGATATGAATTTTATTAAATAATTTAAACTTTTAATTTAATAAATTAACAAGAAGTAAAAGAGTTACTACAAATCTATTTACTTTTAATTTTTTAATGTATATATTCAAGGGGTAATTATAATAGAAAAGAAATTTATATTAAGATAGGTGAATATTAAAACCCATTTTAGTAATTACACACCCAAAAAGCAATTTTGAGTAAAAGTGTCCAAACAACATAATATGCTAAAATCACTTTTTTGATACATATTATTTAAACAAAAATCACATTACTTTAAATTCACTTTTATTCAAAATCAATTTTATAAAATCACGCTGATTCAAACTCAATTGTGCAAACGTTCATCCAAACACACACTAGTCACCCGAATAATCATCATGCAAGTTCAATATGTAAAAACCAATAAAATTATTGCACATACCGGTTTTCCAATCCCTTATTCGTTTAAAGAAAAGCTAACCTGTCTCAGTACCTATGTACCATTTGGCACCTTTCATTTCACCATCCAATTATATAAGCATCCATCCAGCCTGCATGTTTGTATATTAAATAATTCTGTGTAATACGATATTTGTTAGTAGGCAGTGCATCCACCCAACCTGTTCCACTACACTCATCTGATTGTCTCATTTTAGTCAAATATCATGCCCTGAGATCACCATCTTACTCCTGAAATCAACTGCTGCTTAAAAGTACCACAATAAAATCAGGTCACCCAAAATTCAGGTATCTTAACCAGCATGTCATCATGCATTAAGGTGAGCTTTCATCAAATTATGAACATGAATTTACACAGTAATGTAAGTGCATCTCAAGATTGATCGTTCACTAAGATATAGCAACAAATTATTATTGCTGCGCATTGGTTCCTCAATAAATGTTATAAAATAGAAAAACTTAATGATCTGTACAAAATTGATCTTACTCAAGAATAATTCCAATGTAATCAGCGACTATAATTGTCCCCAAATTTACAATTATAAATAGCATATAAAAATGTGGACCACCATGATGCCTATCAACCCAATACATGTACTATTCTACGCTGCCAAACAGATGTCTGCACCAAGATGGTCTCCAGCCAACTCTTATAGCCTGTACATTTCCCGGGACCCAATAAAAATGCCAGGATCCACCATTTCTCCCCATTTTTGACCATAAGGAGTGTTAAAAAAGAATTAAAAACTATTCTCATAGAAGAAAAAAAACCAAAATTGGTTAATGTAACTGTTCACCATCAGAGTCTATTTAGGAAGTAAAATTCCCTGTTTACTCAGACTTGAAATAACTATCATCAATCGATAGCTGGTCAAATGCATCAAAATTTGCCTTCAGACCAACAAACTGGCTACCTAGTTGAGCACAACCACCATTTGGCCACCTGCAGCCTCCATCTCCAGTGCGAAATGGGCATAGAGTTTCACATATTCGACCAATAGCATTGTTATCATCATCATCACCATCATCATCAACTGATGTAACTGTTACAGGAACAGATAGATCCCTTTTGTCACCAAGTGCAGCACTATTTGATTCTTGCCTAGAGGAACCATACAAAAAGTTTGGTGTTGCATCTGCAGGGTTGGTTTCAATGTCAACGATACAATCACCACTACTAGAGAAGTGAACCTTGCACCCAATTGACTGAATTGCACGCTTTATGGCAATATTTTCTTTGCTTATCCTCTTGGCCATGTTCATAGCTGAGCTGTTTAGCTGCTTCTCACGTCGCAATTCTGCATTCAGTGATTCCATGGCACTAGTAATTTCTTTAACTTTCCTTTCTGCCACTTCTTTAGCCTGTTACCATCCCACACAGCACTAAACAATATCAGAAGGAAAAACCAAACAGATCAACCATTCAATTCATTTTGGACAATGGATGATAGAAAATAATAAAATGGAATTTTATAGAATGAGAAAAAGAATTCAAGGAGACCAGATACAAGACAATGACCAGAGCAGCAGCTCCTCAGAGAAAATATTCCTCTGTCCAAAACAGAATGATTCTAAAACCTCCACTAACTCTCTCTCTTGCGTGCCTCACCCTTCTAATACCCTTCGCATGGACTAGTCTTACTCCTTGTAACAACTACCCCTGGGCCTTTCTTATTTCTTCTAGAATAAACTCTACAAATGACAGGCCCTTTCTGTTGCTGATCCAATACAATTCCAGCCACGTGAGATTTAGAAATATGGACCCTATCTTTGCCAGCTGCTGTAGGAGCAGCCTTGTCCTCAAGGCTGAAGTGTGGAAATTGGCTACGGAGGACAAATTCATCCTCCCAGGTGAGGTTTTTCATAGATCGCCCCTTCTATTTCACCAACCACTGAGTGATTGTCTCCCCTGCCTGAGCCACCTCTCTTCAAGCAATAACATACTCAGGTTCTTATGTATCCTCCAACTCCACCTCCATTCAATCAGGTAAATTTGCTTCTGCAGTATAGTTACCAATAGCCTTTTTCAATTGAGAGACATGGAACACTGGGCGGACACGGGAATTGGGAGGCAGTTTAAGCTTGTAAGAGACAGCCCCATACTTGTCTAGAACCTGGAATGGACCAAAGTACTTAGGAGCCAATTTTTGGTTAATGCCCCTTGCTACAGTCTGCTGCCTATTGGGCCTGAGCTTGAGAAAGATCCACTCACCAATTGAAAAGGACACCATCTGTCACTTCTTGTCAGCAAAACGTTTCATATGTTCCTGTGCCTTCAACAAATGATGTTTTAACTGCTTAAGTGCCTCATCACGATCCCATAATTCTCTAGCCACCACTTCTACCTTAGTTTCCCCCTGTAAAAACTTGACCACTGTTGGGTGACTTTCTGCCATGCACAATTTCAAAATGAGTGGTTCCCATAGAGACATGAAGGAGTGGTTCCCATAGAGACATGAAAGGAGGTATTGTACCACAGTTCAGCCCAGGGAACCCAATATGACCAAATTTTGGGTTGTTCAGAAGCAAAGCACCTAATATGAAGAATTCATTTTCAGCATTGTGCCTTGAAGCCTAAAGATCTCTTTCCAAAAGTGACTTAAGAATAAAGGATCTCTGTCACTAATTATAGATAAGGGAATCCCATGCAGCCTAATGACTTCCTTTGCAAAAACCTCAGCCACTAATTTTGCCGTATATGGATGTTTGAGAAGGATAAAATGATCATATTTCAACAATCTATCTACCCCCACTAAGATAGCCTCATACCCTTTTGACTTTGATAACCCCATGACAAAATCCATAGATTCTTCCCAAACCTAATTAGGAATGGCAATTGGCTGCAAGAGACCGCCAGGTGATGTGGCTGTCTATTTTTGCCGTTGACAGGTATCACAAGACTTGATGAAGTCTTGAATGCATTTCTTCATGCCAATCCAATATGCATTTCTTCATCCCAATCTCAATGAAGAAGCATGAAATTCGTCGAGTAACAACTGAATCAAGGACGAGCTAACCGAAATAATCAGTCTCCCTTTGTGTAACAGTACCCTTTTGACTAAGATAGCCTCATACCCTTTTGACTTCGATAACCCCATGACAAAATCCATAGATTCTTCCCAAACCTAATTAGGAATGGCAATTGGCTGCAAGAGACCGCCAGGTGATGTGGCTGTCTATTTTTTCCGTTGACAGGTATCACAAGACTTGATGAAGTCTTGAATGCATTTCTTCATGCCAATCCAATATGCATTTCTTCATCCCAATCTCAATGAAGAAGCATGAAATTCGTCGAGTAACAACTGAATCAAGGACGAGCTAACCGAAATAATCAGTCTCCCTTTGTGTAACAGTACCCCTTGTTGTAAAGAGAATCAAAGTCTAGATAGATGATGGGTCATTCTGTAAATCTGTGATAATATTTTGGAGGGTAGGATCCTGATAGACTTCCTCTATTAGATGCTTGCTGTGCTTCCAGTTAGGGGAAGAGACAAGAGCTGTAAGTTCACCCTCTTCATGCAATCTAGATAAAGCATCTGCAGCCTTGTTCTGTGGGGTCCAGGTTTGTACATGATTTCAAAGTGATACCCCAAAAGTTTAGCCAACCAAAGTCATACCCCAAAAGTTTAGCCAACCAATTCTGTTGATCCGGATTGGTAATCACTGTGACGCAAGCTCTTTTGGTCTGTGTAAACCAGAAATGATCTCCCAAGTAAATAATGGCGCCAATGTTGCACTGCTAGCACCAAAGCCATTAGCTCCTTCTCATAGGTCGACTTGGCAAGGTTCTACTTCGAAATAGCTTTGTAGGAAATTGGTCTCCCATTCTGCATTAAAACAACACCAAGCCCCCTTCCCAAGGCATCACACTCCACCTCGAAAGGTTTTGTGAAATCTGGTAATGCCAAAACAAGACTACAAGAGTAGAGGTCATAGCTCTCTTGAGTGCATCAAATGATTTGTGTCATGAACCAACTATCCCAAAAGCTTAAGCTGTTGAGTGAAGGACACATGAATGGATATATTTCTAACACACTCCTTCATGCAAGAGCCCTTTGGGTAGAGGTCATAGCTCTCTTGAGTGCATCAAATGATTTGTGTCATGAACCAACTATCCCAAAAGCTTAAGCTGTTGAGTGAAGGACACATGAATGGATATATTTCTAACACACTCCTTCATGCAAGAGCCCTTTGGGCTTGAAGCGTGGACAATGCACAAGTCCACCTACCTTGTGCTAAAATTAAACTTTTTAATTGGAATAATGAGGGCGGCAAGAATCCAACTCTTGACCACTTGGTAGCGGAGGCTCTGATACCATGTCATGAACCAACTATCCCAAAAGCTTAAGTTGTTAAGTGAAGGACACATGAATGGATATATTTCTAACAATTCCAAAGTGTAGGGCACATATAAAATTGTCCTTCTTGGTCAACTCAGTTAAAAGTTGAGCAATTTTTCCATAATCAGTAATGAACCTTCTATAGTATCCTGTCAACCCTAGAAAACCCCTTACACCCTTCACATTCTTTGGGATTGGCCAAATTCAAAACACTCCTAATCTTCTTTGGGTCAACAACAACTCCCTGACCAGATATTATACGTCCCAAATACTCAATCTCTTGCTTCCCAAAACTAAATTGATTCACCACGAAGCTATTTTGTTGCAACACCTCCAACACTTGGGACGGATGTGACAAATGATATGCCTAATCCGCACTATACACTAAAATATCATCGAAGAACACACGAACAAATTGCCGCAAAAAAGGCTTAAAGATCTTATACATATTGGCTTGAAATGTTGCAGGTGCATTAGTTAGCCCAAAGAGCATCACTAAGAACTCGTAATGCCCTCCATGTGTCCTAACTCCTAAATGTTGTTTTGTGGACGTCTTCTTCCTTCATGCAAATCTGATGGTACCCCGATTTGAGGTCCAACTTAGAGAAAAATTGAGCTCCATTCAACTCATCCATTAGCTCATCGACAATTGTAATTGGGTATTTGTCTGCCCCAGTCACGCGGTTAAGTACTCAATAATCAACTCACAATCGCCATGTAGAGTCTTTCTTCTTTACTAGTATCACTGGATTGGAGAAGGCACTAGAGCTATACCGAATGATTCCTAACTTTTGAATTTGTCTCTCTATTTCGTCCTTATGATAGTGGGGATACCTATAGGGTTTGACACCAACTGGCCCCGCCCTAGGTTGTAGAACAATAGTGTGAACAAAATCACACAATGGAGGCAAGCCTTTCATTTCACCAAAAACCTCAGGGAATTTAGCCAATACTTGAGCTATCTTCGTCTGCTACTTGATAGATGATTTAGATGTCACAATTGCTTTAGGACTAACAAGTTCAACAGCCCACAAGATGCCTCCTACCCCCTTGTTATCCCCTAAAAGAATACTATGCAAAGGTGTGGGTTCTCCTAAATTGTGAGACTTTTTCTTAAATGCCCCGCGATTAGTAAATATCCCTTTCAACTCCACTATCTTTCTAGCATATTGAAAAATCATAAACATTGTCCCCCAATCCATTAGTACCTTCCAAGGGTTTTTAGCCAAGCCACTCCAAGAATCAAGCCCAGCCCCCTTAAATCTAGCACATAGGCATCAATCATAACCTCCATGTCCCCTAACGATAACGGAATACCAACACATCTCCCTGTCGTGGTTACTTGATGGCCATAACCCAACCTTACACCTAGCTCTTGAGTTGCTTCTATAGGTAAACCAAGTGCACGAACTACTGCCGATGAAATAAAGTTATGGCTAGCCCCACTATCTATTAAAACAACCAAGGAGATGTCCTTTATTATGGCCTCTAGCTTCATTGTTTTGAACTCTGATAGCATATCTACTGACAATCTCAAGAGACCCATGGCCTTGCACACTATTCTCCTCATCTTTGTTCTCCTCATCAATGTCCAAAGCAATTATTTCCCCCTCCTCATCCATGGACACATTACCTGCCAATATGACCATCCAAAATTGTCGTTCTGCACATTGATGCAAGGGATGGAATTTCTCGCCACAACAATAAGCCCTTAGACCGCCTATCCATCAGCTCTTAATAAGATAAATGGTGCAATCCGCTGGTCTTCTCTGATTGACTTCTACTATCACCATCATGCTTCTTTATGGGTATATCCCAAGAAGGATGGAATCCCCAATTGTATGAGTTCACGACCAAGTCGGGTATTTAAAACCCGTGGATTTAGAATACTCCATATCTCGTTGGGTTGAGGCGGAAATGGTTATGTTATTTTTTGGATAAAAATCATGTAACCTCGCTACCAAGCCACACCCATGTTGTACATCATCCTCCGTGGCTTCCCCGATCAACTTGGCTTCTACTGCTCTAGTCACTTCCATAAGTTGAGCTCTATTATGGGGATTAAAAGTCCGTACTCTCCTTCGTAGCACGGGTCGTAAGCCACCCATAAAATACCCCATATATTGTTCCTTTGGAGAGGACCCACTTGAGCTTCAATAAATTCAAAGGACTCAATATAGTCCTCAACTGTGCTTGTTTGCTTCAAATCTGAACAACTCTTCAAATGGATTGTCGAATTGAAAACTTCCAAACCTCACTATTAGAGCTCTCTTGAGTTTCAAACATGTAAGATCCTCTATCTCCCTCCATAAGTTGAACCAATGGATGGTGTGACCATCCATAGACAACTTAGCTAGCTTAAGCTTAATTTCATCTAGTGTGTCTTGCACATCAAAAGAAGTCTCTACCCTAGTAACCCAACCAACAGGATCTGAACCATCAAACAGTTGTTCGACCTTCATGGCAGCCATTTGGTACTCCTCTAAAGGTTTTCCTGTGTACCGATGACGTTGATGACCCAACCCTAGGCTCGACACGATTTCTCGTTAACTTAGCCATCTCCTGAAGCAAGGTCAGTTTCAAATCCATGAAAGAGGATTGAAGACTGCCCACAGAAGCCTCCATGTTGGCCAGGCAACCCTCCAACATATCTATCCTATCTGACATCTTTGGTGGCATAGGCTGCGCCGAAGCACGAAAATGAGGCCCTCCTTCAAAATCCGGCAGGTCGGACCAATGATAGAAAATAGTAAAATGGAAAATTCTAAAATGGAATATTATAGAATGAGAAACAGAATTTAAGGAGACCAGATACAAGACAATGATCACAGCAGCAGCTCCTCAGAAAATATTCCTCTGTCCAAAATAGAATGATTCTAAAAACTCCACTATCTCTCTCTCTTGCCTGCCTCACCCTTCTAATACCCTTTACATGGACTAGTCTCACACCCTGTAACTAACTACCCTGGGGCCTTTCTTATTTCTTCTAGAATAAACTCTCCAAATGACAGGCCCTTTCTGTTGCTGATCCAATACAATTCCAGCCGCGTCAGATTTAGAAATATGGACCCTATCATAAACACAATTGTTTTCATAAATTGATAAGCATAGGTAAAAAAAGTACAAGGTTGTGACCAAAATTAAAGGACATACTAATGTGGTGTGTTCAAATGAGTAATGGCCATCCACAAATGAAGAAAGGTAATTGCTTTTAAATGGTACATAGTAATAATCAGAAAATTGAGGAAAATAACTACCTCCTGCATCTCAGCGTATTTCATAATTATCTTCCTACATTGTGCTTCAACCTCCCCAGCCTGTGCTTCTTCTGGGCATGCCCAACGAAGGTGGAATTGGGGCCATAAAGTTGGGGCTAACGCTGCTGCTGGGGGCAGAAGAGAACTGCTGTACTTAAGTGGATCATAAAAGGGGTTATAATGCACATGGGAACCTCCTTCTGACGTCCTCAAATCAGCCAAGTATACCCACAAACATCCACAAGTTTCAAAAACGTTACATTGCAGCCTCTCCTTCTCACTGTAAAAGGAAATGCAATCAGAACAAATACAATATCTACAACAACCAGCAATATGGCAACTGCAATTCCCATGATGCTCATTTCACATTTCCCATACTTCATCCTTATAGACACATTCTGGTCTTTTTCTAGTCTTAATACATAAAGATGGGAAGGTTCCTTAGACTGACCACCTATAATAATGACAAATATTCCAAGTTCTAAAATGATACCATTAGGTCAGTATCACTTACTACTACATGGGTTATATATTACTATGTAGGGATCAAGTACCTTTGTGGTACAGTATAGATACCTTTGAAAGAAAACTAAAAAGGATAACTGTTATAGAGCTCATAAAAGTAAAGGAAGACATTATTGACAGCAAACATCTTCAAGTATGATATCGAATCATGAAAATGTGAGTAACAGCAAGATGCAGTTTTATATAACAAGTAGAGAAAGGCCATCTGATTTGAAAATTAACTGACACAACCTTGAACCATATTGCTAGGAGGTGAAATAACATTTGTATAACACTACTTTTGTCCTGGTGAAAATAACAACATTTTTGGGGATAAAGTATAGGGCATAACTTATAACTGTTGTACTGCATCAGCCTATCAGAAAAAATTGCATATTGCTATAATATTGTCATTCTTAAATCTTGAATTTATGCCTCACCAATGCAACCCATCTAACTGCCACTTCAGTGCCATATTCAAGTAATATTTCACTACTGATGGGTTTCACTATGTTCAAATTGAAAGACCGTGTCAGGAAAATGCATGCCAATGACCACATCTATTCCACGTGAAGACAAGTTGCTAACAAAACGAAATACCTATTACAGAAGAAGTTTCCAAACCGACAAGAAAGCATGCAGTCTAAGAAGTCCACCAGGAAAGCCTGAATAATGGGATGTATAAGTTTCCAGCAGGTAAGATACAGAAAGAAAAATATTCAACTAAACAAATACAGAAATATTCAAGGATACATACCGCAGAAAACTCAAAAGCAAAAGGATACATCCGCAACAGTTGTGAAACACAATCAACCCACTGAAAAACATATACCAGGCAATGAGCTCATAATAAACAAACACTGAACGTAAGTGTTATGCAAAATATAGATTCAACCCCATGTTAATCACCAAGTCTAAAGGCATAAAGGAAATAGTTAGAATGATGAAATGGCCATACAGACTCCAGTGTCTAAACCTTAACATGCAATTCTTCAATTTGTAAAAAGACAAGTTAAATAGGTTGAAAATTATATGTTTATGCATAACAATAGTTCATGTCACATTAAACAAAACATGGATCTGGGTACAAAGTCTTTTTCAAGTTATAGTAATGAATATTGATGTCCCCTCAAAAAAATTATGAACCAACCATTAAATCAAGCAAATAATATAAATCACCCTTAAAATTGAAATGTCACTGTTGAGATGCCTTGAATTTTATGTTGGCCCGACTTGTGACCCGACCCGACATTGTGGAGTTTGAAGTTTGAAGAAGAGCAAAGTAGAGGGCTTTGATGGGCCACACAATTGACACGTGTTATGCATTGCATGGTCGCCCTCCTCAAACTGCTAATGTTGCCAAGGTTGCTCCCTCTATGCCTTCTGATTCTAGTGCCACTCCATTTGATCATCCAGTAACACCGGTTATCTTCACTGACTCCCTAAAATGGTATGAGGATCATCAGGCCTCCAGTTCCATTGCTTCTGTTGCGCACACGGGTAATTCCTTTGTTGGTCTCACACACTCCACCTCTCTTGGCCCTTGGGTTCTTGATTATGGTGCCACCGATTATATTATTGGTAATAAGTCTCTTCTCTTTACTCTCTCCACTTCTGGTTACTTTCGTTGGTGACTATGGCTAATGGCTCACACGCCCCATCCCATGGTGTTGGTACTGTCCATCCTCTTCCTTCTCCCTCCATTGACCCTTTATGTCCCTGGGTCTCCGTTTAATTTATTATCCATTTGCCATCTCACTTGTTCTCTTGATTATGTCATTTCTTTTACTAAAGACTCTGTTTTCTTACAAGACCGGAGTTCGGGACGGATGATTGGCGCCGGATGAGAGTGCCTTGGTCTTTATCAGCTTCAAACTCATGTTAGCTCGGTGGTGGATTCTCCTCTTCTCATCCATGCTCAATTGGGTCACCCTAGCCTTGCCAACCTGCAACAACTAGTATCGAGTCTGTCTAAGTTGTCAACTTTGTCGTGTGAGTCATGTCAGTTAGGAAAACATGGTCGTAGTTCATTTCCTAGGAGTATCCATAACAGAGCTTCGTCTCCTTTTGCTTTAGTTCACTCTGATATTTGGGGTTCAAGTCGTATTAGGTCTACTTTAGGGTTTCAGTATTTTGTTACTTTCATTGATGATTATTCTCGATGTACTTGATTGTTTTAATGAAAAATCGTTCTGAGTTGTTTTCTATATTTCAATCTTTTTATAATGAAGTAAAAAATCAATTTAGTGTTTCTATTCGTTCTCTTCGTAGTGATAATATGCTCGTGAGTATCTCTCCCATTCTTTTCAAACATTCATGGCTTCTCATAGTATTCTTCATCGGACCTCTTGTGCATATACCCCTCAACAAAATGGGGTCACGGAGCGCAAGAACGGACACCTCATTGAAACAGCTTGAACCCTTTTACTTCATTCATGGTCATGTCCCTCAACAATTTTGGGGTGATGCTATTCTCACTGCTTACTATCTCATCAATCGCATGCTATCTTCTATCCTAAACAACCAAATACCTTACTCTATTTCGTTCCCTCATCAGCCTCTCCACCCCTTAACTCCTAGAGTCTTCGGGTCTACGTGTTTTGTTCACAATCTTAGCCTTGGTCTCGATTAATTGTCAGCTAGGTCTCACAAGTGTCTTTTTAGCCTTCCCACGGTCTCAAAAGGGGTATAAGTGTTTCTCACCCTCCCTCCGTAGATATATCATTTCAGCTGATGTCACATTCTTGGAGTCTTCTCTTTACTTTGAGTCTAATTACTCCATCTCTAGGTCTAACTCAATATCCACCACCATCCCTTTTGTCTTGGATACCTTAGACATGTCCATTGTACAGGCAGATCCACCATCTCAGCCTCCTCTATAGGTTTATCATCGACGACGACATTCGAGCCTTCCAAATGGGCCGCCTATTGACTCTCCTCCGGAGCCAACTCTTTCATCCCCTCTGGCCCCTCCTGAACCCGATCTCCCTTGCACTTCGTAAAGGGATACGCTCCACTCGTAATCCTTCACCTCATTATGTCACTCTTGAGTTATCAAAGGTTGTCCCCATCCCATTATACTTGTCTCTCTTCCATTTCCTCTGTGTCTATTCCTAAAACTGCAGGTGATGCCTTAGCCCACCCTGGTTGGAGACAAGCCATGATTGATGAAATATGATCTCTTCAGAATAGAGGTACTTGGGATCTCGTTCCTCTACCTCCTAGGAAATTCGTTGTTGGTTGTAGGTGGATCTTCACAGTGAAAGTTGGCCTTAATGGCACAGTCTTTCGGCTCAAAGCTCAATTAGTAGCCAAAGGTTATACTCAGTTGTTCGGGTTAGACTACGGTGACAGTTTTCTCCAGTCGCCAAGATGGCTTCTGTCAGATTATTTTTAGCCATGGTTGTTATTCATCGTTGGCCCCTCTATCAGTTATATGTCAAAAATGTCATTATTCATGGTGATCTATAGGAGGAAGTTTATATGGACCAACCTCCTGGTTTTGTTGCTTAGGGGGAGTCTCCCGGCTTGGTGTGTCGTCTGCGCAAGTCTTTACATGGTCTTAAGCAGTCTCCCACAAGCCACAACATGGTTTTGGTAGATTCAGTACAATAGTCCAGCAGTTTGGTATGACTCGGGGTGAGGCTGACCATTTTGTGTTTTATCGTCATTCAGCTGCTGGGTGTATTTAACTGGTAATGTATGTTGACAACATTGTCATTACGGGTAGTGATCACCATGGTATTTAACAGATAAAACAACACCTTTGTCATCATTTTCAGACGAAAGACCTTGGCAGACTTGGCTACTCATTCGAGTTTGAGGTAGCACAATCTAGGAATGGGATTGTAATTTCTCAGAGAAAGTATGCATTGGATATTTTAGAGGAGGTCGGGCTAATGAATTCCAAGTCCGTTGACACAACTATGGACCCATATGATAAACTTCTACCGAGTCAGGGGGAGCCACTTTCAGATCCTGAGAGATACAGGAGACTGGTTGGAAAACTGAACTACCTCATTGTCACTCATCTAGATATCTCCTTTGCAATTAGTGTGGTAAGTTAGTTCCTTAATTCTCCATGTGTAGGACATTGGAATGCAGTCATTCGCATTCTAAAGTACATTAAAGGATCCCCAGGAAGAGGTTTGTTATATGGAGACAATACAATATTCATACTTGAGTTGTGGGATGCTCAAATGCAGATTGGGGAGGCTCTCCTACTGATAGGAGATCCACTTCCGGATATTGTCTTTATTGGTGATAACTTGATTTCCTAGAAAAACAAGAAGCATAAAGTGGTGGCAAGATTTAGTGCAAAAGCAAAGTACAGAGTTATGGCTTCAACCACTTATGAGCTTATTTGGCTCAAACAGTTGCTTAAAGAACTGAGATTTGGGGAGGTTACACAGATGACTCTCATTTGTGATAGCCAAGTTACCCCTTCACATTACCTCAAATCCAGTATTCCATGAGGACCAAACATATTGAGATAGATTGCCACTTCTTCAAGGAAATTTTTTATCTGGAGACATTACTACTCAGTTTGTTAATTCCAATAATCAGTTGGTCTTCACCAAATCATTGAGGGGTCCTAGAATTGATTATATATGTAACAAGCTTAGTGCATATGATTTATATGTAACAAGTTTGGTGCATATGATTTATATGCTCCAGCTTAGCTTGAGGAGGAGTGTTAGATTGTTAGTGTATTTTATATTAGAGTAGTGTATCATATGTTAGATATGGGTTTGGACCTATCACTATGTATATTTGTAAATCTACATATGTATATCTATATTATTCTCCACTGTGTATTATGGACAAACGGATTCTATTCTATCATATGTCTCTCGCTATCTCTTTATCTCAACACCAACCTTGAAAGGATTAGCTCAAGGTATTAAAAAATTGAAGTGCATATTGAAGCCTCAATTTGAAGGAGAGATTTCTGGGAATGAAACATGTAGAGAGAAGCTATAAAGCAAATGATTAATTATAAATTACTTCGTTGATTCAATGATGCCTTATTCAAGGAACAAACCTGCAAAAAAATGGGAGAGTAGTTGTTTGAGGTATGTGCATGAGATGAAGCTGGAGGTTGAGATGAGAATGTTCCTGATGACTGCCGCATGGGTGATGGTGGGAAATTGCCAGTTGAAGACTGTCTAGACAACTCAATAGGCGTGTTGCCACTTCCAGAGACAGATGGTGCTCCTACACGATCAGAAAATGGATGACCAAATGCTAACCAGTCTTTTTCAACAAGTGCCTGCATAAGGAATAAAATTGTATTAGCACAGTTGAAAAAGCAAGTTCAAGGACTCATTTTCAACATGTGACACATACAGATAAACGATTTGTTTGACTAGTGTGGAATGAGTTTAGCTGTGATATTAGATAGCAAAGAGGATGGAAAATTGCTCATCTTCTAATACATTGAAATAGAAGACATTCAATTAGTTGAGTAATGTCAATTCCTTACCTGAAACCCTGTGAATGTCCGATAATATGGATCAAGCAACAAATTAGCAAGTGAAACCAACTGGCTTGTCCTATCCCATCCATCACTACCAAAAAAAACAAAGGTAAGGTTTTGGAAACAAAACCAACTTTTATAGCATACGAGGGAAAAAAAAATTAAAAGATTCCAATTTAGATTTCATAATTTTAGATTAGTGAGAAAATATACTACCATATTACCTGCAATGTACTAGAACAGAAGCCTTTTCCATAGCAACACGGGCAGCAATCCAAGCTGCACCAGCCAAGACACTCTGAACATGTAATAACCATCCACTGTCCCCAAGAGTTGATACTGAAGCAGACATACTGCTTAAATTGCCACCACCCCATGTCGACCCACCATGTCTCTAAATAAAATTCATAGAAACACAGTCTTAATACAACTCATGTAAAGTTAGAGACACAGACTCTGTTAATTGATCCCATACAAAGTTACTCTAGGAAATCATAAAACAGTTCAGTAGAACAGTATTAAAAATGGCATTAATTTGAAATCTTGACAAAGTAAACAATCTTTAATGTTACAATTTTGGCATAAAATAAAACTATGACCAAGCACCAAGCAGTATGATACGAGCATCATTTGTAAGATTGTATCAAAGTCCTGTAACAGTTAATCATGCTACTGGATTTGTAGAGGGAACAATAGTAGTACTTTTATGTGTATGCCACAGTCCACATTAAACTTTCTTAAAATAAATCAAAAATTGTAAAAACTTCAACTTCAATACTATAGTTATCAGAATAGAATTAACTCACAGCTCATATGCATGCTATTTTAATACCCTACTCAATACACTGAGGACACATAGCTAAAACCTTTTCTAACATTCAAAAACTGACCAAAAAAGATGACATTCCATCAGATGACGTTCTGCCATGAGTGTCCATGTATTCTCGGAGCCGAACAAAGCTCTCTCTCATTGCATGGATGTTGTCTATCCCAAAAAAGACTACCTGACAATATAAATTAAAAATTTAGATGCTTAGAAAGAAAGTCAGATTTATAACTGAAAAAATAAAAACCACAAGTGGACAGTTCAAGCCTACTACAGACCTCAGATTGAAAATAGTTCGATGATGATTCTGAACCACCTCCCATAGCTCCATTAGCTAATGCATTTTTCCTTGGCCTCGCATCAGCTATATATAGCTTTCTAGAGGAGATACAATTTTGGAAAATGTTTTAAAAAAATGCATGGACCCCCCAAAAAAAAAAGAAAAACAAAGAATACATAAACTGCTTGAGGATAGCACCTAGCATACAGTCAATTTAATATTTAAATGGTGATATAATTATTTGAGAAAATACAAAAACTTTGCTTTTAGGAGAATTGGTCCTCCACATGATACTGAAGCCTCTTTGACCAAGTGGTAAGGAGTTCAATCCTTACCGTCCTCATTCTTTATAATTAAGTTGAATTTCAGCACATGGTACTAGAGTGGGCATGTGCATTGTTCACACTTGAAGCCCAAAAGACTATTGCAGTAGAAAGCATGGGTATAAAAACCAATCTTGAGCCTTCGTCAAAACAGCTCAAGTTTTCAGGAGAGGTTGTCCTTGATAATTCACTTATATGATTTCAATATAATGTGGATGTAGAATTCATGTTGAAATTCACTAAGATGCTAAGTAAATTGCAGAAATAATTTATGCTCTGCATTATGTAGCAATGAGCAAGATGTGTTCACAATGCAAGAATATAAAATATAAATCCTACCTCCGTGATCCATCATCAAGTTTGCTGCAAAGAGCAGCCACAAGTTTTTCATCCATGTTGCTGCAAGAAAATACATGAAAGCTTGTCACTGTTAGGCTCATTTCAATTTTTATAAAAGAAGAATGTATTTAAAGAAATAATCCAAATGATCAAGGGCATATGTAAACACTTTTTATACAGCATTATGGACATTGTTTAAAACTTCCAACCTTGGGAATTGACTTAATAATCCTATATTGTTCTCATTACATCCATCCTAAACAAGCAATTTGTGTCTTTTGCCTTTAAGGAAGTATATTTGATTAAATAGTTTGCATTACCTCCTCATATTCATCATGAGACCAACTAAAGGTTGGGAAGAACGTGCAAGAACTGCTCCAGTAACTACAGTCACCAGTCCCATTAAGTTAGAAGTGCATCCTCATTAAAATAATAAAATGCAAAAGAATGAAAAGGGAAGTAAAAATATGAAGCATAGAACTGTGCCAAATATTTAAAGAAATGAAACAAAGATTCTGTACATACCAGGATGACACCATGAAATTACAGGCAGTCGACATCTTGCACGGAAGCTGCAAGCCTGGAGCACTTCATCATCACTATCATCAGGATAAAACAAAGTTATCAGATGAATGGTTTAGTAGATTCAACCTTATCATCAATAAATACATAACTAGGGCAAAAGCAGAAAGTTTGGCCCTCATAAATTACCTAATGATCTTTGGAACAACCAAAGCAAATGGATAACTCTGGCACATTGTATAATTGGAATTCACACTACTTATTCTCCATAAATCATTTGACAAGGTGAAGGACCCACTTTCAATCATGTTGGTTGATGCACGATATGAACCTTTGCCAAGAAGTCGAAAATACTCATCCAATAAGCGCACCAGTGGAGTAGTGTTCTTAAACCTAGAAGGTCCAGATGCAAAAGCATAAAGATCCCATAATCTCGTTTGCTTTGTACACCTCAGTAGTGCATCAAATATCACGCGTCTCTGTAAGATTTTAATAATCAGCATTAGATCCTAAACATGCTAGAAGAAAATAAAAGCATCCGCTCAAATGTTCATGACAACATTCTCATTGGCTCACAAACAACACTTTGCAGGTTACCCAACTACTTCAGATATTATATATTATAAATTATAATGAAATGAATAATAGACCAACAAGAAGTCCAACTAATGAAATTTGACTCAATTGGGAGGATCAAGATTCAAGATGCACTGATGTAAAGGTCTTGATTTTGATTTTCGCTGATGATCTCTCATCAGCAGGCATCCCCTAATAGTGGGGCACAGTGCCTTGGTAGTGGAAAAACTTATTCACCTCAATTTTTGTAACAAAAAAAAAACTTTTTTCAAATAAAAAATTAATAAAATCCCAACTACAGTCAGTAAGAAATGAAATTGCTCTACAAGTAAATCAGCTCTCACGCATGACTGCAAAATTCCAATACCACAAACCAAAAAATTACACCCAAAAAATTTTAAGTGCAAAACAGCCATTCAACAATGAATAAATTAAGCCATTAGTAGGAGGTGTATGGAAATGAACACACAAAAAAGTTAAATCAACTCTGCATGTTTAGGGATTATCTAACAAGGGTTTGTGAATCATTCAATCCATGGATAATGAGGCAGTGTCCAAATGACTCATTTTAAGCTGACATAAGATACTTATTGGCATGTGAAGCATTCATGGTAGTGGGTGCTGTTTACTTCTAAGACAGAGAGAAAGGAAGGAAAGTGAGGATTAAAATTAATAAATTAAGTGTTTTCATGAACAGCCTTTTAGTTGAAAGCGATTTCAATGACATTTTGGCCTTTTATAAAGATGGGACTCAAAATTATTAAATTTCCACTCAGTAAATATGTGACATGACATGTTTGATAAACCTAAGCTACACCTGAGAGTCTGAGACTAATGGTTTTATAAGAAAGTCATGGCGGTCAAAGTAGAATTACCTGTTTTGTACGAGGCCTGAAACCAAAGACTATAATTCTCATATCTTTTCCTGCACACGAGCAAAGATAAGTATTTTCTTTAATAAAAGAAGAAATTTAACAAGATTTAAGATGAATATAACAAAACTACAACAAATTTGGAGGATAAAGACTCCCCTTTAACAAAAAAAAAATGGAAAATACAACAACAAAGAGAAAAAATAAAAAATCAATGGAGAAAGCTGCATAGTAATATCATATATTACATATTCAAAAGAAAATATCAATCAAGAGGAGCTTATTTGTATTATTTGTATTACATACCGATCACCTGGAGCAGTCTTTGTGTTGGTGTCTTGTCTAATTGACGAGCATTCGACTGAACCTTTACAACCTATATTTAAATGAAAGAGCGCATGAGGTTCCAAATAAACACCACAAAACTTCACTCAGTAAAAGTGGAAACCAGAATCAAGAAGCACAACATATTGGTTGATAGCACATCATATAAATAGAGTTCAAAACTTCAACAATATTAATAGAAATAAGAGACAATACAAATATTCATTCTTGTGGCTGAGCTGATATGACCACATGAACCAGTAGCAGAAGTTTATCTAGCTAGCAGGTCAAAATTGGGGAAAAAAAAGTCAGAACTAATCAAAATATTTTTTTATAGAATAAATAATCAAAAGAATTTTTTCCTTCATGAATCAGTCTAGGGCCATACTATGTGAGTATTCTAATGTTGTACTTGTACCGGAAGTAACCACAAGAATTAGTAATGATTTGAAGACTGTGAATATTATACAACTAATGAGTAAATTCAAACAGTGAAATAGAAAAAAAAAATGTTGAAAAGAGAAGCAAAAAAAAAAAAGAAATGAGATGGGATTAAAAAGGAGGCTGACCAAACTCATACAAGAGATATGCATGGTCACTCCAAAACCATCTGTTTATAGTATGTCAAAATTATTTGTCAACATATACGATGGACAACATAAGAAAGTTTAGGTCAATCTAACACAACATATCCAAAATAAATATAAAAAACATACAAAAGAAAATAGTGTGTAGAAAATTTGCAAGGACTTACTATCTTGTTAAACTTCTCAATGGTTGCTAGTGGTATTGTTCCAAGGGCAATAACTTTTCTAGTTCCCTCACTCTAGAAAATGCAATGAAATAAAATCAGAGAATATAATCAATAAAGAATATTAAAAGATAAATAGGCAGGTAACAAAATGTCCCTGACAAAGGGTGGGAGTATAAACAAAAATGCAAAAAAATCAAAAATAGAGCTCGTGTGCCATAAGAGTTCAATTTCTAGCTTTAGAATTTATAACTTCAGCTTATAAAAATCTCTCACACCTCATTAGAAAGGGACCCTGAATAAAAAAACAAAATTACAGCAAGAAAATGTGGTTATAGTAATGTAGGAAAGGAGAATAAAATTTTAATGGGTCAACATGAGGATTTTCTAGGATGAACCCTTGAGAGAGAATAGGTGAACTGAAGGGTTTTGGGGTTCGGTTGAAGGTAAAGGGTAATTTGTAAGTAATAGAATAGTGGTTTAATGCTAGATTGATGGCAATTTAGGTGTTACGAACAGTACTTGCAGTATAAGAACAACACCATGTCCGTGTCATCTGTATTAATAAGAAGATGAAAATTTAGGTGTTATAAACAGTACACTTACCAGGAAAAGAAGACGAAAATTTGTTACCATCAACATGCCCGCGTCATCTGTATTAATAAGAACAACACCATGTCCCTGAAAGTAAACACCATATACAAATTTAATTTCATACAATAAATTCAAACTGGATAAATGGGTATTAAAACTGGAGAGGAATTTATCTGAGCATTCACTTTCCTTGGTATATTTTCATCCTGGTTCTTAGCTAAAGGTTCACACTGGAGAGGAACAGAACAATTGATTCCTTGGGTACATTTTGTGCTAGTTTATACAAGACAGGATTTCTCCAGAAATTATCAAAAAATTTATGTGTCATTTACTATTTCTCTAATACTCAGATTCTCCCTTTCTTTTTCCTTTCCAAGTGTAATACCGCTTTCTATGCATCCCATGTATTTTCAAACATGCTTGGTAATTCTAATTGTGTCAAGTATTTAAGAAATAGACCTTATATTTGCACATCATGCTCAACATAATTTCAAAGCATACAATTTGTCTCTAAACCAAGAGAATTCAACTCAACAAGTCAAAATAAAGCCAAGGGAAAATTTCAAATTTCAAATTAAAAAAGAGAGGATTTGTTAACCAACTCCAGAACTAGCTGGAAAGTATATAGAGTAAAATACTAAATTCTTTTCTTATCATTGGAAAAGTCATAATTAGACAACTATGACCTCTGGTCCCTTCTCCACCAGCCTAAGGTAATACATGGCTTATCATCCTTCTATTGTCTAAAAGGTAGTGGTGGTTTCACTTGTTTGATTTTTAATTGTTCAATTAAAAGTACAATAACTATATATATAGCTATGAATTAAAAAAGGGGCAGTGAAGTTAATCCAATCATATTATTGACTCATTGGTAGCGTACAATAAGTTCTATTTGCCAGATGTTAATATATTGCTAATATACAGCTTGCACCCAACCAATTCATATTGAGGAAAATAGTGGTTCTTTAATTGCCTAATTGCACTAAAGATAGCAGCAGTGTCAGATAAAGTAATGAACATATATATGAGGCATTTGATTAGTGGATATCTTATTTTCCCAAGTATTTGGAAACCATTTACAACTATGGGTCCAACTCCTCCTTAGGCCCCGCAATGGCGGGAGCTTTAAAGTGGCAGGTTGCCCTTTATTTGGGAACTAATTATAAGATATTTAGGTATAATATTTATAGAAAATTTAATATTCCAGTGCAATGTTTGATATGTCATAACCAGCATGGAGATCTTGAATTTCACGTATATGCCTGCCTCCCCCCCGGGAACCATCCTCCATCTATCTATAGTAAGCTCCATAGTGAAGGATACCCACCAAGGCTTCATGACCTCATGTTAAGGGCCCCTGTTGCAAGGACGGTCTAAAGTGTCCTGAGACATCCCTTCAGCTGAAGCAGCAAGTGACATCACTATTTGACCTCCTATAGTCCTTTTGAACCATCCCCCTTTGACCCATCACCGTCAATCCCACCCAAGGTTTTAAATCAATCATAGTTGCAGTTACATCACAATTCTTAATTTTGCTACAAAGTGCGGACAAATGTGACTGATGCGGCTACAATCATGATTGGTATGCGGTCGTGAAAACCTCAGAAACCATGATGTTGCAGTCACAACTGTGGTTGCGGATTCTGATTTAAAACCTTCATCCCACCTACCACCTTGTCCACTAACACACTCAATCCTCAACAATTGACCCTGAAAGAGTGGACATGTAAACATTATCTCACAAGCCTCCAACACAGAGTTCAATGTTCCTTGTCTCCTAGGGTACGTACTGCAAAGTTGGCACCCTGACGCAGCACATCTTATTCCCTAGAAGATGAGTCCTACCCCCACAAAGCTAATGAAAAGAGGATTTGCGTCCGAAGAGAAAGAAGAGTCCTAGGAACTTGAGAGTGAGAGACGTTCTTGAAACCTCAACCTTGGTAAAGGAAGTTTCAGTATCCTAGCCATTTGACCCACATCCCTGTTACCGTATATAGAGAGAGCAGTAAGAGGTCAAAGAGGATACGTCCCATCCAACTTCCAAAGGTTAGCATGTGTGGTACTACTAGCAAGGTTCAAAATCAAGATCCAAGGATTGGAAAGGGGAGAAAACAAATAAAACATGTGATTGCAACATGTATAATAGGAATAGGACCCTACCTAAAATGTGAAGTTATATTTAAACAAAAAACATATACATAAACAATAATATGAATAATCAAAATACCTTAAAATAATAACTAACATTTAATCAAACTTTAATTGAAAATGCATAGGAAAGTCAAGACTCTCAGCCAAATTTATAACTCACAGTATAAAAGGCACAATTATATATATACACACAACGTAAGTAAGTTTTAGTACCCAAAAGAAGGAGAAAGAGTGTTTGAGAAAATGTAGAAATAAACGAGCAAAGAATGACATCCAGCCATCAAGCACAACCAAGTTTGAAGAAGAGTTCAACCACAGCTGCCAGGCACAAAAAAGTTTGAGCCAGCCACCCAATTGTCAACCACAAGCCATCACCCAATCTTCAACAAGAACATACCACCCACAAATTGAAGATGGACCTAAGCAGTGGTGCTTACAGGTCACACATGTCAAACTCAGCATGCTAAGTTCATAGAATGAATGCATTCATACATAACGGTAACAAACACGATAGAACTACAAACCCTAATCAAGTTTTCAGGAGATGAAACTAGTTATCCCGTTAGGCAAGGAACATGTCAAGTTCAATTCAACTCAAGATTCTGTGCTGAATCTTTGAGGAGCTGGCAACAACTAAATATGCTTTTTTTTTTGGGAAATCGCAAATCACTCTTACCATTCTTTGCACCATCCTCACATTCCAGACATTTTCGCAGATTCAGCATGCATAACATAAACCAAATTAATCAATTCGAAAGTTTTTTCTAAAAAGAAATGGGAAGAAGTTGCCATAACTGCTTCACAAATCACACACAATCAACCCAGACCACCAAAACAAAATGCACGTACGGTAAATTTTCAAGATTCTTCAAAAGGGGAAGAAAAAAACAAGAGAAGAAGAATCGAAGGTGTTGCTGCATACTTCGGCTACAACTTGTTCCGCCTCGAGCAAGAAATCCAGATTCGCATTCGAGACGTAACGAGGAATTGGCTGCAAATAAATTACAACTACAAAATTAACGAAAGAAAAAGAAAAAACAAAACAAGAAAATTAAAAGAAAGAGATTGAATTAAGTGGAACCTCAATCTTGGTCCATTCGAGGGCGTCCCAGCTACCGGTGCCTTCCAACTTTGAGGAGTCGGAGGCGTCCCTCAGAGACGTTGTTCTAGAGGCGTGGTGTTTCGGCATGTCCATGCCGGCGACGGCGGAGGAGCTCCGACTCCGGCGAGTGTTGTGTGTGTGAGAGAGAGGGAGAGAGAAAGAAAGGGTTGTGTGTTGAATTGAAGATTACTACCAAACGTTCTTGAAGCGGGTGGTGTGGTGACTCTCGTTTCGTTTTGTTGCTGTTTGTATGTCACCAACTGATCATAAGGGATGTTAATGACTTATGCCAAATTTGTGCCACATCAGTGTTCCAAGGCATCGTTATATAATTATGGCTAGGGTAACGGGCCTCTATATATATTTTAAATATATAATAAATTAAAATAAAAAAGAAAAGAAAAATAATTGTAGTTTATATTTTTGTAAAAAAAATTATTAAAAATTTAAAATTTACTATAAAGGTAGAATCGTTGAAAAAAAAATATGTAAATTAAAAGAGACGCCTCCTTGGACCTCTATATATATTTTTAATAAAAATAAAATTAAAAGAAAAGAAAAGTAACCATGAATAATTATCTCTGTAGAAATAGTTTTTAAAAATTTAAAATTTAATATAAGAGTAAAATTGTTTAGTGGAATGTGAAAATTAATAAAGGAATATCTCATTTATATAATAGTATAGATTATACCTCTCTACTTGTTTTTGTGTTAACCAACAGATATCCCTATTATAAGGGATAATCTTATTTGAGATTGACTTAGTTGCAGTAAAAGCTCATCTCTCTTAGGAGTGTACTCCATCTGGACTCAAATATAAGTAACAAAAAATCCACTTATGGTGGTCCAAAATATAAACAATCTCTGCTCTTATATCAGGTAGTCTCGTGAGCAATCTCAACTAGTTTTACTCTATTTAATGACATCGTACCAAAATACCCTTTAAAGGCTTTAATTAAATTGGGATTTTATTTTTCAATGATCATATTTAATGAACCATGTAGAGAGGGTGTTTCCACTCGAAACAAGTTTCGATAAAATTGAAGTATTCCATGAAGGGTAATTTAGATAATACAATTGATTTTTAGATGACATCAAGAAAATTAAATTAGGTAATTAGCATGAGTTTTTTTTTTTCTTATATTCAAGTTCAAAGTAGTATTTAATAGAGATCAAACTCATTAACTCTTCTCACAATCTCATATAATGTTGTCAACTGAGCCACAACTATTTTTTTTGGTAAACAGGGAGGCAAACAGCCAGGAAAGCTACAAAGCAATCACCCTGGGAACAACACTCCCATTAAAATCATTTCTAAGCCTAATAAGAACAGAAGGAGGGGCTCTCGAGTAGACCTGAATCTCAAAAGTAGAACAAAACCCTGAAGCAGCAAGACCATCCGCAACGGCATTAGCTTCACGCCAAATATGAGCTATATGAACCAACCAAGGATGATTAAGAAGATTTCTAATCCTTTGAATAACAAAATGATATGGATGGGACATTGGAGTTCCCTTTTGGATGAGGCGAACTACAACCTCGGAGTCACTCTCTACAAGCAGGTTTCTAGCACCAAAATTCCAAGCCAAATCCAACGCATGAAGGATGCCTCGCAACTCAGCCATGAGCACAGAAGAAGAGCCAAGATTATGGTGGAAACCATAAAATCCAACGGCCCAAATGATCCCTTAAAACGCCACAACAAACAATCATTAACCCATTATTTTTAACAGAGCAATCCGTATTGAACTTCAACCATCCCTCATGAGGGGGGACCATCCCACGTGGACGATTCTGTGATCAGGAGCTGAACAGCTAGACCCTGCCAAAACTGTAGATGTGTCACGGACAAGATGCCTGACTCTGAACACAACATTCTCTTATTAGTTTCACGACAATGTTAATTATTAATAAAATCTGAAGGGTAAAATATGTATTTGGTCCCCGTAAAATAAACGAATTTTGCTTTTGGTCCCTATAAATTTTTTTTGTTAAAGCATCCTCCCAAAAATTTTCTTTTTGCAATTAGTCCCTCCTCTCAATTTGGTGGTGATGTGTCACACTCTCTCTTCTATGTGTCAATTTTTTTAATTTCTGGCGGTCTAAAACGGCCAGAAAACCCACCCCATTGTTTCCCTTCTCCCCCTCCCCATCCCCCCTCTTCTCCCCGACTCCATTTTTTTTAAAACCCACCCCACTGTTTCCACACTCTCCCTTCTCCCCCACCCCCTTTCTCCCCTTCCCGAAAACACCCGCCCACCATTTTCCCCCACCCCCACCATTCTTCTTCTCTTCAAAGCATAATGGGTTGCTTCTTAGCTTTCTCTTCGCGGGTTCTTCTTCCTATGTCCCAAGTTCTATTCTTTCCCATGCAAATTCAAATTCACACATCAATTTTTTCCCAAATCCATTTGTAAGGATCACAAGGTAATGTTAAATCCAAGGCACCTGGTTATCTTCACGGTTCTCTCGCTGAAATGAAAAAGTTCTTATCTTTTTTCTTTTCTTTGTGCAGTTACTTCGTGGAAAGTTGAGCTCTGCTGCTTTCAGCAACGCTGCATTGAACTATGCACACGGCTACAATGAACTTCCTGAGAGGGAGAACGAAGGGGATGCAAGTGGATTTGATTTCTTGCATCTCATGGAAGAACGTGGGCTTCGTGAAAATTCCCAAACCTATTTGTGGTTGTTAGAAGGGTGTCTGAATTCTGCGTCGTTTTCTGATGGTTGTTAGAAGGGGATGCAAGTGGATTTGATCCAAGAGAAGAAGAAGGGTGGGGTGGGTTTTAGAAAAATGGAGTGGGGGAGAAGAGGGGAGAAGAGAAACAATGGGGTGGGTTTTCTGGCGGTCTTAGACCGCCAGAAATTAAAAAATTGACACGTAGGAGAGAGAGTGTGACACATCACCACCCAATTGAGAGGAGGGACTAATTGCAAAAAAAAATTTTGGGAGGATGCTTTAACAAAAAAAATTTTTATAGGTACCAAAAGCAAAACTCGCTTATTTTAGAGGGACCAAAAACATATTTTATCTAAATCTAAAAGTTATTGACATGAAATAACAAATTATCATATGAATTTAATAATTATATATTAGTTCACACCAAAAAAATAATTATATATTAGTATGTAAAATTTTTTTTTGGTACACATGAATTTAGGGTGAGGGAATGGTGCTCCAGTCCAAGACAGGAAAAAGTATGTAAATGTTAGGTAACCGTCAAATTATATTTTATTATCTTATTATATTATGATATTATTTTTAAAATTATAATATGACATAGTAAGATGGTAAAATATGATTATATATAATTTATTTATATGATTAGCGTATATCTATGCAATTAATTATCTTTTAAATAATAGAACTCTTATATATATTTAAAACCAGATTGGTTATGCAATTAATTATCTTTAGATACCAATGGGTTGGTTCAAGTGGTACATGCTTGATTCTCCTTAAGTAATGTCTCGATTTGAGTCTGGATGGAAAAAAATCCACGCTGGGAGAACTAACCCTACCATGATGTGGATATTTCCGACTCAAACACGATTACCTCATGTGGAATATACATGTGGTTAAACCAAAAAAATTGAAACTTTAGAGTACACGAAAGAGGAAGTCTTAATAAAAGGTCAAAGAGTTTTAAGCATTTTTTTCACGTTTGATTGTCTATTATTAAATCATACTTTCTTGTACATTTTTTGACAACCCTCCCCGTAGCTTACACAATCTGTCACAGCAAGATGTTTTTACTGCATATTTGTTTTCGAGTTAAAAATGGTCTAAAGATACATTTGATGGAAGATAACAAATTGTTGCTTCTCACACAAGAACCTTAATTTGGAATTCATGCACCATAGACCATAGTACTGACAATTTCCCAAACAAGATATCTCAGTTAGTTTATTGTATTTCATGTGCGTTACGCTTGTGATGTTTTCCCCTTTTCAAGTATAGATTATAATTTTTTTAATTTATGCTTTTTAGATTTTATTTTATTTAAAAAAAATATGAGGACATGCTTATCCGTAGTTTGCTTAAAAACAATGTCACGTTGAAGTGAAGGGAATGTGATACTGATCCCCTCGTTGAATTTTGTTGCTCTGACAGTTACTTCCTTCACACATTATTTCTACTGAAAGTGCACTTTCCTTTTGTGATTACTCAGCCAAACATTCACTGCATGCAACTATCTCCTTTGATAATTTTCGTCTTACCGTGATCATATATATACTTTTCTTTCGTCTTTGGCAAATACTACTCTATCGCCTAGAGCAACTATGGTCTCATTGGCCACGCCTTCAACAACACCCCTTTTTTCTCATGCACCGACACACACTACGATCATGTTGTGAGGTTTTTGAAAAACAGAATTTCACCATTCAAAAGTGAGGATTCTTTTCCCTCCCTGTTACTATTCCTTAGTCTTAGTTTTTTCCTTGATTAAATCTACCTGGTTTAATTATTTGCAGATCTTATACGAATCACATATGTGATATGCCACACATGGATGTTTCTCTAGCCCCATACGAATGGCTATACGTACGGTTTGATATTTATTATAACTCGTTTGGTTACCAAATACCAATTAGGTACAGAGTAGAATCAATTCCATATAATTATTTTTAAATCATTTTTGTGCAATGTATTTTGTAAAACGTGAATTACTTATTTTCAATTATTGATTTTAGAATCAATTTTACTCAAACAATAAACTAGACGGACACTTAGGGTTGTTTGGATGAGCGTTTTGGCCAAGTAAACTTGAGTTTTTGGTCTTTAAACGTGAGTTCAGTTTTTTCTGTAACGTTTGAATGAGCATTCATGACTTGAGTTTGGATGGAAACTTGAGTTTACTTGGATGCAATAATTCCTAGCTTTTGCGTTTGCTGATACTTGAGTTTCCTTCACTTTTTTCTTTAACTCACGTTTGTAACAAATTATCCAAACAAAAAATCACGTTTATACAAACTCAAGTTCCCTTCAAATCACGTTCAATAAATCACGTTCACCTAAACTCAAGTTTGCAAACGCCAATCCAAACAAACTATGTCATTAGTTAGTTGATGTAACATATTAGTGTTGTATTATACTTGATTTTGGATACTAAGCGCATGTTTGTTTTTCCATTATTGCAGTCTCAAACGGACATTTGCCCAAAAAGCAACAATTTATTGGTTCTTACATAATTTGACTTTGAAATTCATGCACATGTATGTATCCAAACACACTTTAACGTGTTAACTACTAACATGGCCTACACTGCTCAGGTTGTACGGTATAAATATAATGTCTGCCCTTGCCATATATTATGTCTAGTTCTCATGATAATATGCTTGTCAGTACAATTTGCATGCATGTGAGTAGTCTATGCTTTTGTCTCGGAGAGTACCACTTACATTGCACAATGTTAGGCAAGTTGTTATTTTGTTCTCCATCCATATTACATAGATGATATGACGCTGACGTGGCCAGGTGCAAGAATTGAATGCTTTTTCCATGGTAGGGTTTTAACTTCTAACAAGAGCTTCCTTTTCCATCTGCTTCACCTTTCCATAGAGCTATGAGATATCCATCCACAAAATGACACAAACTACGCTTGAAATTGAAATTTGCAAACTAGCATTTTGAAATTTTCATGTCCAACCATTCAAATATCATATAAAAATAAGGGTGACAAAACTATACAATTTAATATATATTACTCATAAATATGGGCACTCTCAACAGCAGGTAGGAATCCATAGGACAAATCTTCAAAGATGAGACCAGTGATCCAACTTCAATCAGCTGGATCTCCTCAAGAAAAATAATGCTGAGTGTTTAGAAAAGAACATTCCTCACCAAGAATGCATTCTGACACACATTCTATAACAGTGTATGTGAGTATTCCTCTCATACTCCATCTAATACTTGATTCACATTGGTTGAGATTTAAGAAGCCAGAAGGTCGGTGTCTCAGAAAATCTTCTTCCCGATCAGTGGTCAGTGACAGAACTTCTGTTGAAAACTGCCATCAGTTTCATGAAAATTGCTTATCCATTCAGTTGAGTATATCCATTTTCTAGTACACTACTGCCACACTCTACCAGACCTTTTGTATTGAGCTCCCTAACATATCTCCAGACATAATTCAGACCAACAAGAAGCTCAGTGATTATTGCTTCTGTTTTTTCTAGGTTTGCAAAGTACAGGGTTTGTACCAGCAACACATTTGTCCGGGAAACAAAGCTCTGCTGCTCATAACTTCTCTCAGATTGCCATCTTAGCATGTTGTGAGCAAGTGGGGCTAACCATTCTAATATGCTTGTCATTGCTTCAGTCCATTCTTCTGCTAGACTTGCATCATAGACTGCTGCAGCCATGGCCTTGGAATATGGCTTTAACTTGGTCCTAAGAGCAGCTCTTACACGTCTGGGCAACATGTTGTACAGATCATCTCTTGCATCGAGACCAATCAAGTGTGGAGAAGCTGCTAGCTTCTCAATCACAATGATAACATTTGCGTAGTGCAGAGCTAAAGAAGCGGCACCAAGGGATTCAGATGGAGGCTTTAACCTGCATAGAGAACTGACAGTTGATTGAGTGCAATGAACCACTTTTTCAGGAGTAAGAAGATTTGAATCAGCATCTTTGTGATTCTGAGTTCCTAAATGAGCATCATTCCGGCTTGAGTGGCAGTCAATAACCGAGTAACTGTCTGTAGCCATACATCCTTTGAAAGGTCCTACTTGAGTCACTCGACTGTGTCTTGTGTTAATTTCCTTCTCATTTATGGTGGTTGAGTGGCCATGAAACTTCCTAATCTTGCTGTCTTTATTTGTTCCACTATCTGGGACTGGTTTTTTCAAAATTCTTCCAAGAGGACCTGAGAGAAAATTGACACCTCTATACTTTCCTGAACTTGGGCCTGACTTTGTGGATGAGTCACCACCTGATCGCAAAATGCTAGTTTTATTTGTTCTAACATTTGGACCTGGTTTAGCAGTAAAAGCACCAAGGGGTCCTGAAGCAAATCTAGCAACATTATTCACAGGTGGGTGGACTGAAGGTTGCAATAATTCAGAAACCGATTGACTGCCATGAATGTAATCAGAATAGAAAACATTTGGATTCTTGGTTTTACCAACATCTATTACCTCTTGAATTCCAAACACATTGTTGATCCTACTGAATATTGTAAATAAAGATCTTGCTAAAATGTGCACAGTGTAATCATATGTCCTGTTCCACAGAGAATTAGCCTTTAAGTTCTTCACCTCCACCCTCTTCCATGCAACCTTCTTCTGATAGTCAATTAAATTAGGGCCATCTGACTCGGTGTAAGCATTCATTCTTTTAAGTGTTTGCTCAAGATCAGCGAGCAATTCCATCTCTTGATACAAACTTGCATTAGTTGATACAAACTTTTCCATCCTTTTAACCTTTTTTTCCATTTTCTTGAAAGTGAATTCCCATCCATATAGATCAACACCGAGAGTGATAAAGTCAATAAAGGCATCATCAAAACCCTTCAGATTTGGATCACTGCATTTCTTCCCAAGCCTAGCAACAGATTCAGCCACATGTGCCATGTTCTCAAGCATCTCTAGACTGATCAAACGTACAATGAAATTCTCATCATCTGAAACAAGCTTTCTGATACCCACTGAATGTGTGATCTCCTCTCTCAACCTAGCAACCTGTTTATCACTCAAAGACTGCCACAAATTAACAAGCTTGGACATCAATCTCGCAACTTCAAATGCTAAAACTCCAATCACCACTTTCTCAGAATTAGAATCATCCTTCCGTGGAGTCTTCCATAGACTTCGAAACCATGATTCAGCAACCATTGCTTACCTAAGAATGGTAAAAAAAAATGCTCTTTAAGACAAGTCCTTGGACTTGGACATAGTTCTGTAATACTCAGCAAATAACACACAAAAATAAGATTGTCACATTGGGCATTGAATATCCAGCTACCAGATAAATTTCAACCTATATCAAGTATTTTGTGACACTCAGTAAAATATCATCTTAAAAGTTTAATACTGAAGAAGTGATCATACATTGTATTGGTTTTGTAAGAATTTATGAAACAAAATGTGTATGATGTCATTAATTGTTGTTAAAAATAATACAATAAAATATGTACTTTATGTTCCTTTTTACTAGCTTCCTTTTGCTATTCTGTCCCATTGCCAAGGAAGGAAGGAGCAAGGAAGATTGAACTTGAATTAATTAAGTTTGGCCTAGTGCACACTGGTTTGTTCCTATTACTGACTGCATGCTGCATACAGTGGACTATCCAGACATCTTCCAACCTTGCCAAACTATTGCAATCATTTTGGTTGAACTGTTGATTACTTGATTATATCATCTTCTGTAGTTTCGAAAATTTCATTTTTAAAGTACAAAAAATAGTTTATTTGGGAATTAAAAGGCATCTTTTTCTTCTCACAAAACAATCAATCTTTGCTTCATTGGATGTGAGACTAATACCATTCAAGGCCACTAAGGCTGCCCCTCCTAGCAACCTATTTCTGCAGGCCACTAACTCTGACTTCAAATTGTAGTTAAAATGTTAAACTTAATATGAGGATGGGATTAGTCATAATTTTGTATAACTACCAACCATGGTGTAACCGACTCTGATAGACCAAAAAAATAAAAATATTAGAGAATGGGTGGCTTTTTAAATATATAAAATGGAACAAAAAGAATAGTAAATCCCCAATAAAAAATCAAAAGATTCTTTCCATTTTACATGATTTGTCATTTTGCCTAAGCATATCATGCTAAAAAATCAGTAATTCCTTGCATCAACTCTTACAAGAGTAACTAGACACAAACAAAAATCTGGAGATACCATTGTTTCTTTATTCCCCTTCCTTTTCTGTGTTTACTCATTGATTAAATAGATAGAAACTAAGTTGAAAGGAATATACTTTAGGGGAGGGGGGGGGGGTGAATGGTTCCACACCAATTCTCACTGCAATTACAAAGGAAAATGACACAAATCCAAAAAAACCAATAATTATTCATATAAAATCAGCAAAACCCAGATTCCGAAAACCTTTATTCTCCATGTAAAAAGATAAAAGAAAAATCAACAATTACACAATCTCTTTCCAACTTCTTAAGCATCTAATTTACATCAAGCACTTCACCAACCTGTTGACTCACATGGACCAAAAGAGTTCATTACCTAAAACACAATTCTTAACCCATTGAAGTGGTTGCATCAAGAATAAACCACACACACCCAGAAACAGCATGAACTATAATGGAAGCACAAAGGGGAGACCCAGAAACTCACCGATCACAAAAACAAGAACTTGCCCACGAATCCTTCAGCTGAGAACAAAACAGTGGAAAATGAGCACTGTGAGGAAGAGAGAGAAAGTAGAGAGAGAGAGAAAGGGAAGTATATGGAAAATGTGCAGTGAAGGAAAAGAAGCCGAAGTTGCAGAGAAAGAGAGAGAGAGCAAGTGTATGAAATTAAAAACAATAAAATTTTCTTGGTTATTTTTCTATTGCGCCATTCACAAGGTCTTATTATTATTTTATGAAATTAATATTTATAGTTTTATCTTTTTGTAGTTTAATATTTTATTCTACACTTTAGTCTACTTTTTATATTTGTATATTGAAACAAATGGTGTCGTGAACTTGATGAATTCTAATTTTGTGCACAATTTGAGTTTAATATATACATACGTGTAAAGAAGTTTTACACAGATATCCAATGATATGTTGCCACATCATTTATTAAATTTAATAATATATGATGTGTCATATTCATTAAATGATGTGACAATACACCATTGGATGTCTGTGTAAAACTTTTTTACACTGACAGTATATACTAATTAAATCCTTTTAGTTTTTATTGAAACTAAAATAATGTACATAATTACTCGTGAAATAAATAAAATAAAATAATGTACATAATTTTTTGTTATACTCTTTAATGACAAATTAAATTCAATATTAATTAAACATGAAATACTATAAGTAACCAACAAAAAAAAAACCGTGTGATTTTTATTAAAATTATTAAATTGAATGATAATGATCTTTACCAACAAATTTTAATGATAATGATTTTATTTGATATGACTAGTATTTATTTAATCAAACTATAATAATTTTATTTAACACACATTTATTATACAAATATTGATCAAACATTACAGGTTTGTTGATTAAACATTCCCTTACCATATTTATTTTTTAATTGCGAGATTTCTAATTCTATGAAATTAAACCGTAAATGAATATACTCATAACACATTGACGTATACATGGGTTAAGAAATTAATTATTTTCAAGTCAATGGAATAATGGATGCTAATTTTAAAGTTTTTCCACTTTTTTTTTTAAACTTTTAATCTTATATGCATTTCCATCTTTGTCAATCCTTTTTCTTTTTCGTGAAAGTCTAGTCAACGATGTTATCAAAATGCTTGTGGAAAGAAACACCCTCCACGTCACTCGAGTAATCAATTTATATATATAGATGTGTTTACATACATTTTATTTATGTTTATAATAATAATTAAATTTTTACTAACGGAACTTTTTAAAATGAGAAGAAATCATTATTTTCCGAAAAAAAATAAGCAAATCCATACAAGCACTAACTTTCTGGCATTTTTATAGATGTATATATTAAAAGGTTTTAAAAAATTATTGCCCTTTTTCTGACTAAAGTATAAAGCAGCAATGTTGTCTCATTTTAATATAAAGTCATCTTTGCAAGCCTAAATAAAATTTTACAAGTTACATTTTAATATGTTTGATTAACATCAAATTTAGACTTCACAACACAACTATTTATAATATTGGACACTAAACCAAATATAGCAAGATAAATTACTAATGTGCGGTTCAAATGTTATATGTTTAATTTCCTTTAAGCAATATCTCAAGTTTGGGTCTTATTTATAAAAAAATTTCATCGCTATGAGAGCTAACCTCACCCTGATGTGAATGTTTCTGACTCGAATATGATTGTCTCGTGTCATTGTCATAATTTAGAAAATCCAGACCAAATGATTTACAACCCAAAAAAAACCGGTGAATCTCAGAACCGCAAACAAAAAATGGTGTTAGAAAACCGATTGAACTAGTTTTTCAAAAAAATCAAAAAATTCAAAAAATCTCAGAACCGCAAACATCATAATTTAACCCCACCCTGATGTGAATGTTTCTGACTCGAATAGGATTGTCTCGTGTCATTGTCATAATTTAGAAAATCCAGACCAAATGATTTACAACCCAACAAAAAACTGGTGAATCTCAAAACCGCAAACAGAAAATGGTGTTAGAAAACCGATTGAACTAGTTTTTCAAAAAATTCAATTTTTTATTTTAATATTTTTATTTAATCTAAAATATTTTAAGATATAAAAAAAAACATATTTAAGGATTACACATTAACGGTGGCGGAGCTTGACTAAAATTTTTGGGGTGCCAAGATATTAATGTGATACACTCAAAATTTAATGTCAAATAATCATAATCATTTACATAAATTTATTTTTTTAATAAAGTAAGTGATCAAATATTCTAAGAGAAATTAAAATTGTAAGTTTGTAGAAAAAAACACTATTATAAATTTATCTCTATTAATTATTTATATTAGAATAAAACTTATTCCCTTATCATAAAAGATATAATTTTTATGAATCTTTTATATAAATTATATCTTCCAATAAGCCAAATATTTATTTTTAAAATAAAATTAATCACACTTTTTTAATAATATTAACCAGAATCTCTAAAAAAAATATGACTAAAAAAGTATTTGATAAATAAGAAACTACAATCTTCTCCTAAAAATTTTAAAAAGTATTTGATCCAACAAAAGAATTTTAATATTAACAATTTCAATTTTTAACGAGATTAATTTTAATAAATAAGAAACTACAATCTTCTCCTAAAAAGTAAAAAAATTTACTACTTACTAATTATTAAAATTTTAGGAATTAAAGATTTACTATTTACTACTTACTACAATAATCCAAATATTTATTTTAAAATAAAATTAATCATGCTTTTTTAATAATATTAACCAAAATCTCCAACAAAAAAAATGACTAAAAAAGTATTGGATAAATAAGAAAATACAATCTTCTCCTAAAAATTTTAAAAAATATTTGATCCAGCCAAAGAATTTTAATATTAACAATTTCATGTTTTAATGATATTAAATTTAATAAATAAAAAACTACAATTTTCTTCTAAAAAGTAAAAGATTTACTACTTATTAATCATTAAAATTTTAGGAATTAAAAATTTACTATTTATTACTTACTACAATCTTCTCGTACAACTATAACTCTACCTACTGTTGGTTTTACAATCGATTTACTTGATTCACATAAAACAAAAACTAATATCTTTATATAGTACATATACTACTGTTGTTTTTTGGAAACAATTTGACTACTAAACAAAACAATCGATAAACAAATATCTCCACCTTACCTACTGTTGCTTTTGGCAAACAATTTGAGTATTAAATCGATAATATATTATATATACAATCTCGCAGATATCGTAATTGTCAATCAAACATACAAATGAGCACACAATTTCCAGATAAAAATAAAATAAAAATTGAGAACAATACTAGTATCAAGGATTCAAGAGCAAGATAAAAGGTGGGGAAAAAGAGAAATTTATAAAAACACAAACCGGAATAATCTTGTAAATGATGAAAATAAAAGCAAAAATCACGTCTTAGAATGGAGAGCTTTCTTTCTCAGTACAAAAGAGCAAAAATGAAGAGGCGACTATTCAAATTTCAATTTTACAGCAGGTAATTTAATTTTTGATTGATAGTTGAATATCCTCTTTAGGTTTTAAGGTCAGTAATTTACTTTTTAATTGATAATTGAGCTTGGGTTTAGAATTATAGATGATGAAAGATACAATATATAAGGAGTTTAATTTTTAAAATCTGTTTTATTATTATTATACCCAATATGTTGTGATATAATTTTTTTGGGGCCAAAAATAAATTTTATATATATATATAGTAATTAATTTTTTTTTCTTGGGGGGCTATGGCTCCCCCCGCTCCTTATATGCTCCGCCACTGTACACATAGATATCTATTATTTTATCAATCATTATTAATTATTTTGTCTGATAAACCTTATAATAAAGTTATTTTTATTGATTTATTTATTGTTTTTTTCTTAGCAAAAAAACTTTATTGTTTTATTAATTAAAATGTTATATTATATTAAAAATATATATTTAATTAATATCGGTTTGACCACAATTTGACCATTGAATTATGAACTAGTGTTTTCATAGGTCCAATTTTAAAATTATTGATACATGTGGTGTGCGCGTAATGCATAATAATTAAACTCTTCTTATATTAGTAATGAAAGAGTTTAAATATAGAATTTAATAACTATACATATCACTATAAAAGAAATTACATTCATATCTTATGATGTGTTGTTATATTATTTAATGAGTTTAATAATATATGGAGTGTCATTTTCATTATATAAAATGTGTAAACACATCATTAGATATTAATGTAAATTTTTTTTACATTAACAGTGTATAGTTATTAAATTCATAAAATTAACAAGTTATACCTATATTATTTAGAAATTTTCAATTAAGTTTATATTTTAAAGTTTATAATTTGATTCGGAGTATTTTTAGAATCTTATATTTAGGTTTATACAATTAAAAAAAAATCAAAAAATTATAATGTTGCGTAAGCATTAAATTAAGGTCCATTTAAAACACGAATATAATTGTAAAACTTTTTTGTGCCCGTATAATTTTAAAAGAAAAGATCTTTACATTTTGCCAGTCTACTACAGTCAGAGTCTCAGAGATTTATAAAGACAGTGACTTAATTAAAAAATATACAATGACTTTATTTATAAATTTTTAAATATAAAAATACAATTAAATTTTTCTAAACAATATAGAAACTTGCGATTAGTTTAACCTAAAATTAAAATAAAATTTTACTTAGAAAAAAATATGTACTTTCACATGATAATCAACCCATTCAAAACAAAAAATCCCAGACTATCATATTCTCAGACCTTAATGTCTTATAAGTTTCAATAAAAATTTGGAATAATATATATAATAAAAAAATACAAGTATCGGATAATATCAAACCTGAGTCTTACATGAAAAGTGTTTTTTTGTACAATTAAAATTGTGTCCGAAATCACAAAATATTATTTAAAAAAATGGCCGGGATAAAGGTGAGGTGACCGAAGATATTTAATGTCAGTTGTACGCATAAAGTTAATATTTAGTTGAAATTTTTTATTAAATTTATGAGCATATGGACAGATAAAAGTTTTTTAAAGTGAAAAGAGTTGCATAATGCCACGTATTTGGGTCCGCAAGTAAGAGAGTTCAATTCGATCACAATCATTCATGAGTGCCAATTACGCGGAATAGCATTTTTTCGTTTGAGTTAATATATTTCAACAATAAAAATATATAATAATTTATAAAACATATTTTTTTTATCTTTTTTAATCATATCATTCATTACGTACATCTTTTAGTTTTTTCTTTTTAGTTTTTTTATCTCTATTATAAATGTTGTTTATTGTACAAATCAATATTATTTCTCTTTCATTTTTACGGATATGACCTTTTTTATGTTTTGAAATTAAAAAATATTTTAAATATTCTTATATTAGCTCTCAAAATTTCAAAATATTTTTTTATTGGACTTATTAAAATATAATTTAAGTATGAGCTTGATTTATTATCAGCTAGAAAATTCTATATTATCCAATCACAATTTATTATCTCATTGGAAAAGTTTGACTTCTCATTTAAAAGAAAACCGACACTACAACATTTTTAGTATGCGGCAACAACAAAAAACCGTTGCTAAAAGTAAAAAAACCGTCACTGAAAGTTTAGAGAACGGTTTTGCAGGCGTGGAATTAGTCGTCGTTGCCTATTCTCCTAGGCAATGATTTTTTGGAGTTTTCAACCACGGAAAGCGTAAACGTTGCTTAAAGCATGTTTGAATACGGTTTTCAAGCCTACTCCCAAGAGACCTTAGGCAAGGGTCTATTAGCTTAGGCTACGATTTTTAACCGTTGCCTAAAATAAAGGAATAAGTCACGATTTTCAGAATGAAAAAGTTCTATCCGCTAAGCTAACACATATATTTGTTATATATATTGCCAATTTTAATATATATGTCATATAAATCACAAATTTTTAAAATAAACTTATAAAATCTCTTAGTTTAAAATCAAAGATATAATTTTTTTTATGTTAAGGTCATTGATTTGACAGATAAAATTTTAGTAAAACAAAAATTTGAAAACTTAAACATTAAATCAATATTGTTTAATAATTTAAACAACGGTTTTTTTCTTGTTGCCTGTTGAAAAACTGTTGTCTATTACATGTTTTGGCAACAATTTTATAATCATTGACTAAAAAATTTTCACAATTGAAAAAATGTTGCCTATTTTATGTTTTGGCAACAATTTTACAATCGTTGACTAAAAAATCTGTAAAATTTAAAAAATGTTGCCTATTCTATGTTTTGGCAACAGTTTAATAACCGTTAATTAGGAAAAATCACCACAATTTAAAAAACGTTGTCTATTTATGTTTTGACAACGGTTTTAAAACCGTTGACTAAGAAAGATCTATAAAATTAAATAATTGTTGCCTATTCATGTTTTGGCTAACCGTTGTCAAAAAAAGTGTTGCCTAAGATGCGGTTATAACTTGAAAATCGTTGTCAAATATAAATGAGGTCTACAGGTGTAAAATCGTTGCCTATTTCATGTTTCAGCAACGGTTTTTTAAATGTTGTCTAAAAAAATGTTGCCTAAAATGTTGTGGTGCGACTTCTTAAACAATCGGTTTATATTTTTTTCAGTGTCAAATTGTAAATTATCTTTCAATTTTTAATTAAATTAAAGTATCTGTTTAAGATTTTTATATTTAATTATTTATTATTTATATAAATTTTGTTTTTTATTCGCATTAAACATGTATGATAATATTCTTCTTCTCAGTCAAAAACTATGTAGCCTTGAGAAATAAAATTATATAAAGCTGAAGAATGCAGTTATAATTAAAATTAACAACTTACTAAAATTGAAAGCTCAAATGGCGAATTGCCAAACCACAGTATTGAAGTCAGAAGTTTGAAGTTGATCAAAACATTTGTGATTTATCATTATTTTAATAATATAACAGCACACATTTTGATCTTGGACAGGGAATTTCCACCCGAGTTGTGAGTTTAACTCTCGAGCCAGAAGTGGTGGTTAGATAAAGCCCTTTTAAAAGTGATGAATCCATGATTCGAACTCTTAACCTTACAGGTAAAGTTCATTATGACCAACCACTTTTGATATAACAACACATATTAAATGAAAGAAGAGATTATTAAAATTTGATAGGAAAAAAAACTTCAATTCATCCTAAAAAACAATGGTTCACATGCATTTTTGTAAAGTTATGTGAATTAGGGCGATTCATGCATTAATTTAAGTGGAAAAGGAGTTCAATAATCTTTAGATAAATGTGTGTGGAAATAAAAAAACATTATTAGGAGAAATTACTCCTTTTAATATTTAAGTGATGTTTTAAGAGATTAATTTCTCACCAACCAAATATAAATATAAAACTTGGTAGTGGATAAAATGTTGACTCAAAAAGTTTAAGTGATTCAATATTGAATAAAGTCCGTTTCTCAAAACAAACACCGATTTTTTTTGTTACAAATTACTTCCTCCGATCCTATTTATAAGAACCTTTTATAAGATGAGCCTTGGTCCTTTTTATAAGAACTTTTTTCAGATTGTCTCATACATTAATTATTATTTGACAAAAATACCCTATTAGTGGAGGTAGGTGAATAATTAATTAGTAGAGAGAGTATGACACAATATATTGAGTAGTTAAATAGAAAGAGAAAGATAATAAGCAGGGTCACAATTTGTATCGATTAAACAAATCGTTGGAATTCCCAAAGTTATACATTCTCGAAGAGCTGTATATTCTTCTTGCTGATCAACGATTATTACAATATCGGGTAACCCTGTCATATATTTAATGCCGCCCAGATATGTTTCCAAGTGGGATAATTGTCTCTTCAACATAGCGGCATCTCTTTTTGGAAGACAATTGAATTTCCCGCTCTTTTGTTCGGTTCTCAAGTTCTTCTTTCTTTTTGATTACCTTCCTCGCGTATGTATAAGACCAAATCCATTTGATTTTGAATTTTCAAACCCATAATGCTTTTCAAATCCTCCTAGCCATTATCCTACTGCAATAATTCTTGCTAAGAAGAATGCCCACGTCTTTTTGGTACTTGAATATTTCCTAACTGTTCCGGTCCGTTTACGGTTATTGCTTCTGTGAACATAGTAGCTAAATAATCCCAACGTGTTACATAAGGCAGATATTGTATAATTGTTCGGTTTCCGCAATTTTTTCCATCCCTCTATGTAAATAACCCAATATTGGTTCACAATCAATAACATCTTCACCATCCAGAGTAACAATAAGTCGAAGAACATCGTGCATTGATGGGGTGGTGAGGCCCCATATTGACCATCATGAGGTCTTTTCTTGTAGCTGAGACATTCATTGGTTTTTCCTCGATTACCGGTTTAGGTAAATATTTAATGCGGGAATGAAAAACAAGAGATACTTTTTCTCGAAATATGGACAAATGGAAGTTTAACTCCTAAGGAAGCACTTTACGAAGCCTCCCGGAATTTGATTGATTTATTTATTCCTTTTTTACATGCAGAAGAAGAAAACTTAAAGTATGGAGCTGGAATAATTCAGCTAGAATCCCCTTTAAAGGATTACGTGGTACAATTGAATCAAATAAGCCCTTATGAAATAAATATTCAGCCGCTTGTGAGGGGTCGCGGACCGACCATAGAACCCTATTCAAAAAGCGGAACGCATTAGCTATCCGCTCTCAGGTTGGACAGTAAGGGTCAGAGAAGGGCAATCACTCAAAACCAGCATTATTAAGACCAATGAGTCGGTGAATATTGCAGACCAGCGGATCTGGTGGTCGACAATCGTTCGGAACTTGGTAAAGGTTGTCGCAGCACCTGTAGTAGGACAGAGGACTTATTGCGATGCCTGCAGACCAATTTACGATGTCTTCGTCGCTGACGTTCGTCAAGCAGGCCACGTGGATTGGCCAGGGTCTTCTTCGGCTAATGATACCTCGATCCCGAAGCCTTCGGAGTATCTTTTGATAGGCGCCTCTATCTGTATACTTCCCCGTGGGAGTATACAATGTCAACTTAAATTCAAGGGTAGTTTAGTAAATATGATACACATTCATGAAAAATTTATTGTAATCAACTAAATTAACCACTTGCTTAATCCATGTGAAGTAACTAAAAGGTTAAATAAGAACGGAGGGAGTAGCTATATATAATCAAAGCTTTGAACAAAAACAAAAGTCTTTTTTTATTATTATAACATTAAACGTGTAAGCGGTTGAATGAGGTGAAAATTAAGGAAGTGATCACTCGTGATTATTATCTTAGTACGTGCTATTTAAGTTAAAAACTCATCAACAACAATTTATGATTTTTATGTACAGTAAATATATACGTGGAAATTATTAAATATTCCTATACAAAATATTAAATCTAAATTGTCAACGACACAATATCTGAATTAATTAATAATGAAGTACACGCGTAAAGGCTAGAAAAGTAAACAACAACTTTGATTAGAGAATGTCCCGATGGTGATTCTCTTTGACTATTCAATTTGGGTAGTAACTTCAATTTAAGAAAAAAGTGAAACATGACACTACAACATTTTAGACTTTAGACACGCTTTTTTAAACAATATTTAAAAAATCGTAGCTAAAAGATAGGAAAGGCAACACTTTTGTTAACTGTCTTTCTTTGTCAACAATTTTAAAATTGTTTCTGAAACACATAATAGGTAACACATTTGCCAACCGTTCCTAGAACTTGTAATATGCAACATTTATTTAATCGTAGCTATAATAATTTGGGCAATTATTATAAAACCGTTCTTAGAATTATGTTATAGGCAACATTTCATTCCTATTTGATGCAACATAACAGAACTTGTTCCCAGAAAATACAATAGGATACATCTCTGTGTAATAAACATTTTTTGGGTATAAGAAACCAATTTTTTGGCGCTAAATGAAAACAAAAAAGATTTCAATACCCGCCCAAAAATTTTATGTGTTAACTGATACAAATATATTTTCATAAAAATAAGAATCAAATATTTCTCATGTCTCATCAGTTCAACTAAAAACAAATTAAAACTCTAAAAAACTAATTAATTGATTGAATTAAAAATCTCTTAAAAACTAAACCACACCAAAAAACTAATTCATTGTGCGCATCCAATCCCTCCCTCATTTCATCACTTTTTCCAAATCCCTAAAACCTCAATCGATCCTCTTGAAGCTGTCGCGCGCGGACCGTGGTGCATCACCAAGAAAAATGCGTCATCGATCTCCTCCTGAAGTTCTTGCGCGCAGCCGTGCGCAATCACAAAAAATGTTGTAGTGTGAATTTATAAAATATAAATTATGATTAATATCTACTCTTTTTTATATCTTAACTACATTCCATCTTTAATATCCTACATATTAGAAATTTCTTAATCTAAACGGCTAAACCTATGTATATAATCTTAAATAATAATAGTTTTCGAACGTACTTTTAAAAAATGAAATGTATAATGATTAGTTTTCAAGATGAAAGATGTTTGATTAGCTTTATTAACTAGGTGAGGTTTACTTAGTAGAAAATTAGATTAGATGGGGTATTTTATCACGGGTTGCTTGGCCGTTGTGGGAATTTCTTGTTGTTATTTTAGTGATTGATGAGGCTAATGACACAAATCACAATCAAGTCGACACAAAAAAAACTCATATAGTTACAATAGTTTTTTTTTGTAAGCACCATATTAATAATTAGTAATTAAGTAAAAGTGTAAAACCTTTTACATGTTGATTGATTATGCCTGCTACGTTACTATGCCTGACTAATATTTGAAGCTGAAAAGTCCTTATCTTAGAATCGTAGTTACTGTGTGATGTGTCCCTATTACATGTTGTGCCTAGATTTTTATTTTTTTTTTTTACTTTTGTGCAGTAAAAAGTTCAGTAGATTAGAAATTGCCTCATTTTGAGAGAGGAAATCGAATCTAAACTTTATAATTAAGCAAAATTATTTCAATCTTTGTAAAAATATACAAACTATTGACATGACATTATAACAGTGATTTTATCAACTTAATTACATTAAATTAAGCTGAGAGTTTTGATATTGTCATATTTTCTTTTACTATGTAGTGTTTTTTACCACACAAAATTTTTATCATAGTTATCATTTAAATATTCTACAAATTCGACCACTTTCTTAATTTCTACATACTCTTGCAATACAATTGATCATCCACCCATACCTATTATAATATCCTTAAATTTCGTCGAGAATTTTGAATTAATTATCCTAACCAAGACAATCAAGATTCAAATTCAATACATGCATCATGGGATGATAAGCCCAAATACCTTCAATACACATTAGTGATGGATGAAAACTTCAATTATTGAGAGTGTGGGATATCAATAAAACTTTGATATATAATTCAGAAATGGGGTAAAGTAGGTGAAAGAAGTAAGGTGTTAGTGGAAATTGTTCCTAATCTTTAGTATATCATCTTCCAATTTATGTATCATTCAATTATCTTTTCTGCGGTTTCTAGTGGGGATGTTTTTTCAGAATATGGGGGGCCTGAAAAGGTAGAAAACGATATCTGAATTATAGAGATAATTTATTGTGCACAACAACAACATCAAACACATCCTCTTCAACAAGGAATTGTTATTAAAATACACAATAGTGATGGGTGAGAAAACTTCAATTATTGAGAGTGTGGGATATCTATAAAGACTTTGATATATAATTCAGTAATGGATAAAGTAGGTGAAAGAAGTAAGTGTTAGTGGAAATATATTGTTCCAAACCTTTAGTATATCATCTTCCAATTCATGTATCGTTCAATTATCTTTTCTGCGATTTTTAATGGGGATGTTTTTCAGGATGAGGGGCCTGAAAAAGGTAGAAAACTATATCTGAATTATGGAGATAATTCATAATGCACAAAACAAAATTAGCACATCCTCTAAACAAGGAATTGTTATTGAATTCATAACATGGGAATTGTTTAAATGCGTGAAGAATGAGAGATCCTTCTAATTGAGATGTACACTAAATGGTCAGTGTTCTTCTAAGGTTGGGACGTGGGGATCGGATCAACCTTTTATTCCTAAAACCCATGATCATACCTTCAACTGTGTTAGTTGATGTTCCATTTTACGGTTCTTATCAAGAAGAGACTCCATTTTGCTCAAACTTGGCTCATCCTCCTGCATGTTTAGCTCACAAGGAGTTAGAAATATGGTGATGCACAGAGAGAGGGCCATTAAAATGGTCATTAGAGAATACAAAAGAACAATAAAACCACCTGTATAATTTCACTTTCTTGCACAGATAGATTATCAGCCACATGTTTTACAGGCCTTGCTCTAAAGTTCTTGCTTCATCTCCTCAAATAGCTTCCTATATGTTAAGAGATTGGTAATGAACAAGGTAAGTTAGAGCAAAAGAAAAAAAGTAACAATATAGAGACGTCATCAACAACATGTATTGTAGGTGTTTATATTTATAAGATAATTGCTTTTGCTGGCCAAAACAAATGCTACTAAAGTAGGGTATCATACACAAAAATCGTAAAGATAAAAGATTTAAATATAGAATAAACTAATCTATTGATTAATTGGTTAAAAAGGTTTTCACACCATGCCATATAAACTAATTATCCCAGCATTAGTTGTTAGGGGATGACCTAGGAGGGTTATTGATAAGAAGAAGTACTCGTTGATGAGAACTTATTAGGTCTTCCGTTTTTGTAAAAGAAGAGAAATGTTGTTTGTACAACAAACAACATGTACAACCAAGAGAGATAAAAAAGATAAAGGAGAAAAAGAGAGAGAAGTGTGGAATGTGATATGTGATGTGATGGAGAGAGATAGAGAGAAAAATATGTTGTATAAGTTTTGTATGTTTTTTGTTGTATGAATAATTAATCTCTAAAAGAAAATAGTAATATACAACAATTGGGATGACACAATTTTTATTGTTGAGGAATCTACCTTCAAAGCATGAAAAATAAGACTTTACCTCGGAAGCATCACCCTAACAGGCTTCTGAATATCCTAGTCATTAAAAAAAGGTCCTTTTATGATCTTTTGAATTGAGCTACATCCCTTTATTAAAAGGGGATAAGGGGCAGTTAGGTGCATTAAAAGCATAAAAATTATAAATTTAATCATAATTAAAAATGCAAAAATAGAAAATGAGCAAGAGAGGGTGGTTCATCAATTATAAATGCAAAAACAGAATGCAGTGCACCCGATGTGGGACTTGGTCAGTTCAAAACCCAAACTGACATCTCAAGGTATATTCTTATAATGCATTGAAGGGAGTTGCTTTTGGAACCCCCTTTTTGCTATTCGCACACCCCCTAATATATCCCCTTCCCCAACTACCCCCTTACCCCCACCCCTACCGCCAGCCACCCCCACCCACCCCCGCCTCCCTCCCCTCCCCCTTCCCCACTCTCCACGCCCTGTTCCGGTCCCTTCCCCCCTCCCCTTTATTTTTTTTTAATGTTTTGTGTTTAGAGACGGAATTTTTCCATCTCTAAACACAAAACATTGAAAAAAAATAAAGGTTCTTTTACGAAACCTTCCGGACATTAAGTTCCGGATGTCAACTTTGTTAATGAAATTTTCGGAACCTTCCGGACATTAATGTCTGGAAGGTTCCGGAAATTAATGTCCGGAAGATTCCGAAATTTCTATTAACAAGTTGATATCCGGAAATTAATTTCTGGAAAGTTCCGGAATTTTTTTTTTTGCGAAACAAGTTTAGAGACGGAAAGATTCCGTCTCTAAACACAAAACATTGAAAAAAATAAAGGGGATGGGGGAAGGGACCGGAACAGGAAGAGGATGAGGGTGAGGAGGGGAGGGAGGGGAGAGGGAGAAGGATGGGGGCGGGGGTGGCTGCTGGTGTGGGAGGGGGTGGGGAGTAGGGGTAATATGAGAAAGGGGATATATGATGGGGGTGCGGATAGCAAAAAGGGGTTCCAAAAGCAACTCCCTGCATTAAATATCACATTATGAAATCTTTGAAAGACTTCGTCTACTAAATATCACATTTTCATTGAGCTTTGCATTAACTTTCTAATTAACTTCATTTGCGTGTTCTCTTTCATTTGATTACATGCACGTATATAACACACAAATAAAAAGATAATTTGTCTAATTTTGTTGTAAATTAGTTTTCATGTTTAAGGAGATATGTCACTACTATTCTTGTATTAGAAACAAAGCTACATCATCAATTATGCATGATATACAAATCAATATTGGTTAAATTAATTTCTATTAGAAACCAAAGGTTATTCACGAAACCATCCAAGTTCCCTGAACTGAACAATCAATCATATTAAAGAAGCTGGTCTTAACACAAGGAAGTTGGTCTTGTAAAGAAAGGTAAAGGTGAATTGTATTTCATCAGAGGCCACAACTAACTGAAGCATCGCCTGGGTGGTTACGGATGCAGCCAAAAAATACACCATTAGATATAATAATAATGTAATAAACGGTAGAGATTGATTACCAGCAAAGAATTTTAAGTTTTTGCAATTGAGTCGTTTTATCTCTGCTAATATCTGAACAATAGCTTTTGGTGTGCAAAATTAATATAACAAGTAAAAAACAAGGGTAAAATATAGTTTTTTGGTTCCTGTTTTCCAAAATTAACAAGTTTACTTTTAGTCCTACATATATTTTTTTTATTAAAACATCCTCCCAATTTTTTTATTTTCAATTAGTCTATTAACAAGTTTTGCTTTTAGTCCTTACATAATATTTTTTATTAAAACATCCTCCCAAAATTTTTTTATTTTCATTTAATCTATTCCTTCAATTTGTCTGTGTCATATGTTAATGTGACACATATTTCTCTCTCCTATGTGTCAATTAGGGTAAGACCACCAAAAAATTACCCACCCCACTATTTCTCCCCTTCTCCCCTCATCTCCAACCCTTCCCTCCTCCCACCGTACGGCTGCTGCAACCTTTCTCACAGCTGCTGAAAAATTAGCTCACTTTCTTCATCAAGTTCCTCCTCCTCGTCCTTCAAAACTAGTTGGTTACTTCCTCTTCCTTGTCCTTGTCCTTCATCTACCAAAATTATCTTTTCTATCTTTTCGTGTTCTTCTTCAGCACATCTTTTTATGTCTATAGCATGCTCTGCTGCAGGGTTTTGTTCATCAGGCTCACCAGTTTTCCTCCTCAGTTTCTTCTCCAACATTGACTCGTTGGTCTCAACATCAAGGAAATGAGATTGTGAACCATCCAGTCCCTCCCCACAATCATCTTCCATCGCCACATAGTCAATAATGAGAATCTCTCAAAATCAAAATCACTAATTTTCAAGTGAAAGAAGGGGAAACTTGTAAGAAGAGAAGGGTGGTGGGGGTGGAGCAGCACGGATCCTCTGCAGCGCTGCAGGAGGGTGCAACAGATTAGCTAGGAAATAACTAGGGAACAGCTACCGATTTTAACTACGGAATGTTTTCGTAGCTGTTCCTAGTTATTCGGTAGCTAATGTTACTGTAGAGACATCCCACGCTGCAAAGGATCCGAATGAGGGGTGGAGTGGTGCAACAACTGTAAGAAGAAGGGTTGCAGCAACAATGGGTTGAGCAGGGAGGGTTGGTGGTGAGGGGAGAAGGGGATTAAGGGAAACAATAGGAAGAGTAATTGACAAATTACTCTAATTGAGACATCTAGGAGAGAGAAAACGTGTCATATCAGTCTCTCGAACACACATCAATTGAAGGGAGAGACTAATTGTAAACAAAAAATTTTGGGAGGATGCTTTAATAAAAAATATTTTATATGGACTAAAAACAAAACTCGCTAATTTTATTAGGATTAAAAACATATTTTACCCTTTATTTTTTTAATTTTCAGATTTTTAAATTATTTTTTTGAATTTCAAGATTTTTATTTATTTTTATTTATTTTTCATTTTTTTTTGGTTTTTTTTTAATTTTCCAAATTTTTATATTTGTTATTTTTGTATTAAATTTTGAATTTTCAGATTTGTTTTTTGAGAACTATATTTATTTTTCAGATTTTTCATTTTCTCTGCTTGTTATTTTTAAGTGAAATTAAAAATTACAATTAAATTAATTTAATATTACAAGAGTTAGGATAAAATTGGGTATTCACAACTAGAAAGCTTGAAACTTGACCTTGATCTAGAAACTGAAAAAATGTGACAATTTAACCACAAATACTAAATGTTAGGGTTGATTAGTTTTTTTTTGTTTTTATTCGGGAATCCCCTACGAGCATAATTGTGGATTTAACCCTCGGGTCGGGAGTGGTAGTTAGGTAAAACCTTCCCAAGAGTGACGACTCCATGATTCAAACTCCTGACCTTGCAGGTAAAGTCCACTACCACTACGACCAACTACTGTTTGGTAAGGTCGATTAGTTTTAAAAAACGTTGCCTACTTCCATACTTATTGTTTTTTTTAATAAAAAAATAATTTTAGTTTTGATTATAAAAACATCACATTATTTTTATTTATTTATTATCTTCAAATTTTAGTAGAAAAAATAATGTAACTAACCTTGTATTGATTTTCCATTATTTTTCCTATGTAAAACTTTGAATCATGAAATAAATAAAAAAACAAATTATTATTTTTAACTAAAACTAAAAAATAAAAAATATTTTTTAAAAAATAAACGATTTTGCTTTGAAATTATACAAGTCAAGTCATTTATAGTCGGTTTGGATTACCATTTCAGACTCGGAAACGGGGTTTAAAAAGTCAAAACCCGGTTGGAAAATTTCTAGTATTTGTTGGAAGCGGATCCTCTCCCGTGAGCAAAAACGGGAAAGTGTCCAGTTTACATAATCTGATCCATAAATAAAACAATTCTAAATCAACGGCTCACAATAACCCACATCAACAATCAATAAAACTCACCATTTTATTTAACATATTTTTCATTAAAAAAAAGCTTATTGTAACACAAACAGTGTGGTACACTATTTTTATCACATTGTTTGTGGTTTGCCTTCCTTTTATTTTTTTTTGTTTTATAGTTTTTATTTTATTTTTTATTTTATTATATATTTATTCTTATTTATTTATTTATCCCATTAAATAAAATTATAAATTAAGAAATACAATAAATGGTCACATGAAATTTGTGTTAACCATTCTTGTCAACACGAGGTTAATTGTGTGTCTAAAAACGATGAACATATTTTTAATTGAGGTTAATGGTGTATATTGGCGGTTAACATAATAGGATATTTGGTTAATTGATTTTGTGAGGTTAATTGCATATCCATTAACGGTTAATGAAATAGTAAATTTGGTAATTGCATCAACATAGAACAATTATCACATGAAATTTATGTTAACCCTTCGTGAAATGCAATATTATAAACATGAGGTTAATTGTGTGTATATCAAGGGTTAATAAAATAATAAATTTGGTTATTTCCATCAGAATGAAACAATGATTGTTAACACGGAGTAAATTTTCAGTACTACAGTAGTATTGAAAACTCAGTACTTCATTGCCCATTGTGTGGTTAGAATTTTTTGTTTAATTTAGAATAAATTTTAAATTAGGAAAAACTTACCATGCATGGGTAGGTGTCAAAATTTTAATGGAAGGAGTACCTACTACTGTAGCACTGAAAATATTTTCGTTAACACGATGTTAATTGTGTGTCAAGAAACGGTGAATAAAATAGTATATTTGGTTATCAGCATCAAAATAGAATAATGATGATAAGAAACTTATATCAACCCTTCCAAAAATACAAATTTATTGTATTTCTTAATTTATATTTTTATTTAATGAGATAAATAAATAGAATAAATATAATAAAAAATAAAAAAACTATTAAAAAAATAACAAAACAAAATATAAATATATAGTTTTTATATCGTTTTATTTTGTTTTTTTTATTTTTATAGTTGTTATTTATTTTTTTTTTTATATTATTTTTTTTATTTATTTATCTAATTAAATAAAATATAAATTAAGAAATACAATAAATGTGTATTTTTGGAATGGTTGATATAAGTTTCTTATTATCATTATTTTTTTGATGCTAATAACCAAATACTATTTCATTCACCGTTTCTTGACACACAATTAACAATCATTGTTTCATTCTGATGCAAATAACCAAATTTAGTATTTCATTAACCCTTGATAGACACACAATTAACCTCATGTTTATAATATTGCATTTCACGAAGGGTTAACATAAATTTTATGTGATAATTGTTCTATGTTGATGCAATTACCAAATTTACTATTTCATTAACCGTTAATGGATATGCAATTAACCTCACAAAATCAATTAACCAAATATCCTATTTTGTTAACCGCCAATATACACCATTAACCTCAATTAAAAATATGTTCATGATTTTTAGACACAAAATTAACCTCGTGTTGACAAGAATGGTAACACAACATGGCATGGACCATTTAGGCTCGCCCTCTCCGTCCCTATTTATAAGACTCCTTCTAGAAGAATTGGGTGTCCCTTAATATAAGGCCCTTTGCAGATTTTTAGGTAAAACAATTATTTTTTCCATATCTGCCCTTCATTAATATTCAACTCTTTTTATTCCTCATATATTGATGAGTGTGAATAATTAATGAAGTTTTACCCACATGCTCAACTACAACCATTAGAAAGTGACTCTTGGAGTCTTCCACCACCATGTTACAATTAATGTCTCTAAAATAGTGACTTTTAAATAGGGGTATATTTGGAATGCTATTACCCTTTTTAAAAATCAATACATTAACCAACTTTCTTAAACTGTGTGAAACGGTTGGAAGAGTCTTATAATAAGGGACGGGGGAATATCTTAATTTATAATTTTATTTAATGGGATAAATAAATAAAAATGAATATAAAAATAAAATAAAAATAAATAAAAATTATAAAAAAACAAAAATAAACAAAAATAAATAAATAAAAGGAAGGCAAAACCACAAACAGTGTGATAAAAATAGTGTACCACACTGTTTGTGTTACAATAAGTTTTTTTTTTAATGAACAATATGTTAAATAAAATGGTGAGTTTTATTGATCGTTGATGTGTGTTATTGTGAGCCGTTGTTACTGTTCCCTACATTCATGCATGTGATTTGTATTCACTGAGATTTTTATCTTACCACGCGTTATGTGGATTATTTAGTTGAGCAGGTACCCCGCTCAGACTCTATCCTGTCCGGGAGATGAAGTGCAAGTGGAATGAACTTCTTATTTCTTTTTGTTGTTTTGAGATGATGTATCTTGTCTGTATATACTTATGACAGTAAAGTCTATGTTTGTTTTAGAATGTCCTTTGTAAATTCTAGTGACTTGGTGTATAAGATAAATTTATGATTATGTGTATAATGGTTGGTATTGTTATGTTTTGTGTGATTCTTAGAGTCGTTCTCTGAGTTGTCGAATTTTCGTTGGATTCTTGACAATTTAGCGAACATGTTGATATCGAAATTGTCACGTTATAAATTCTAAGTTAGGAATTTAGTTTCCAACGAACTAAATTCTGACTTTGAAATTTAGGGCGTTACATATGGATCAGATTATGTAAACTGGACACTCTCTCGTTTTTGCTCACGGGAGAGGATCCGCTTCTGTATTTGTTTGGGTAAATTGCCAGCTATAGTGAACGTAGTTAACACTGCTGCAAACATGGTTGTTTAAAATTGAAAGTGTGATCGATTCTGCAAACAACGTTGCGGGGAATTTACAATGCTACCCCTATGCCAGTTGTAACATCCTGAATTTTACTAAGAAATATTTATTAAATCAAATAAATAAGGAAAAGAAATAATTAATTGAATAGAAATAAATAATATGACTACTATTATTATTAATTTTATTTCGTAAAGATAATTTTAATTTAAAATAGGATAAGGGTGGAGAGTGGGCCCAAGCCCAATTAGACATTCTAGTAAGGAGGGGTTAACAGGTCACCCTAATCCTTATTCGTATGATTTTAAGAGAGCGAAACGCTAAGGAGGGAGAACTGTGTCTCAAGACAGAGTGGTTGCGGAGTAAGCTTCAAGAATCGAAGAAAGACTTCATTGCTGTAATCAAGCTTCGTTTAAGGTACGGTGGGGGAGAGGGTACTGCTTGTATATGCATGTAGGGGTGCTTGGGTAGTAGCCTAAGAGTATAATTGTATTGATGTATGTATAACTGTGAATGAATGATATAAACTATTGATTTGATTGGTTGGATGTATATTAATGATTTATTGGATGAGATTAAAGATGATATTGAGAATGATGAAAAAAGGATGATTAGGGATTTGAGGATTGGGGGTTTGATGAATTGGTTGTATACTGTAAAGATTGTTGTTTTGTTGAGTTTCGGATGATATTAATGATTATGAATGATGTTTAATCAAAGGGGATTGATTAGAGATTGATTGGAAGGGTTTAGAGACATTAGAAATCGTGAAATCTGCGATCTGTGTCGCGGGTAATCGATTATCAAGTGTGGTAATCGATTACCAGGGTGTTCTGGGCAACCCAGGAATGCTGTTTGTTACTGGTGATCGATTACAGGTTTGTGGTAATCGATTACCAGAGAGTTTGTTTGCAGGTAATCGATTACAAGGGTGCTGTAATCGATTACCAGAGTGTTTGGTCGCAGGTAATCGATTACAAGATGGTTGTAATCGATTACCAGAGACTTTGTTTGTAGGTAATCGATTACTGGAGGTTGGTAATCGATTACCAGAGTGGAATTTGAGAGCCTAAGTGCTTAATGATGGTTAATATGCTATGTAATTGATGTTATTTGGAATGCATATGGTTGGTTAATATGCTATGTAATTGATGTTATTTGGAATGCATATGGTTGGTTAATATGCTATGTAATTGATGTTATTTGGAATGCATATGGTTGGTTAATATGCTATGTAAATGAGGTTATTTGGAATGCATGTGGTTGGTGAACATGCTATGTAATTGATGTTATTTGGAATGCATGTGGTTATTTGGAATGCATGTGGTTGGTGAACATGCGATATAATAAATGATGATGTTACTTGAGTGTGCGGGCCCATAGAGGGGGTACAACTTAAGAGGGGTGCCTTGAGCATGTGTGATGAAACCTGAATTGTGCGGGCCCATAGAGGGGGTATAATTCGAGAGGTGAACTGGGTTGTGCGTGCCCATAGAGGGGGTACAACTCAGGGGATCAAGATGGGGCGTTCGATGCACGGGCCCATGGAGGGGTGCAACCTAGGAGCGATTGTACTGGCCCAGAGAGGGGGTACAACCTATCGGTTTGTGTGGTGATGCCGGTAGACTATCTTGGTAATAACTAGGGTGATTGACGAGGTGCACCCATTGTGTGGAGTTCCAAGTCATGATCTTGGGTAGGTGATGAGATGAGTATTGGTGCATGTGATAGTTGGAATACTCAACGATGGAATTGAGTTATATAATAATGAGTTTTGGTGTATACATATTGGATGTATATGTGTGATACCTGATGTGATATTGAATTATAAATGATGTTATGAGTATTAATGATGAATGAATATTATGTGAGTATGTGAGTCATTTGGTGAATGATGGTATAAGCTTTATATGTTGATATAGATGAATAGCTATATGTTGAGTTTTAAATGAATATTATCCGATGGATTATGTGATGTTTTGGTATGAGGTATGATGAATGATGATGTTGTGGGTGAGGATAGGGTAGCCTCCTATGTGTATGTATGAGTAACATTCTTTTCCTCACCGTATTATGTGGATATTATTTTTACAGGTGTTGATGATGACACGATTGGTGTCGAGTTTGATTAAATGGAATGTACTCTGATAGATGTGACATCAGGGTATGACTTGGGGTCCTTATTATGTTACTAGTTAGGCAGATTTTTGTGAACTATTTTGGATGTCTTGCACGACAAGTAGGATAATTAGTATTTTTATTTCTTTGGAGATTCCGCTACATGAGTATTGGATTACATTTGAAGTTTTATTTGTTTTAATTTAATTGTCTTTCGAACTAAAGAGATTTTTATAAGAGAGTTTGTGAACCTTTACCCATCGTGGAACATTACCTTTTCTACTTTTCAATTTATTAAACATATAAGAGTATGGGGTAGAAGGGTGTCACATCAGCTACAGTGAACGCTGCAAATGTCATTTTCTATTTATCTAATAAAATAAATAATAAACCCATTTTAGTAATTTATATCCAAAAGTGATTTTACTTTATTGTCAACAAACTTTTAGAATTATATATCCAAACAAAATCAATTCTAAAACCAATTCTACCAAAATCAATTTTACTAAAATCAATTCTACCCAAATCAATTCTTGCAAATTGTAAATCAAACAGGCTCTTAATCTTATACTAGAGACCACCTATCTTTACCACATCATTTACAAGATACTTATTTTCAAACCTAAGTTCATCTTCATCCCAGCATTCCTAAAAATTTCTTAAACTAATGTTTTATAAATTTTTTTACACTTTCACATACTATTATATTATTTTTATTAGGAAAAGAGTATATAAAACCATCTTGAACTTTTGCCCTTTTACAAATAGAAACCATGAACTTTTAATTGTCCTAATTAACCCTTAAACTATATTCATTATTACAATAGGTCCATTCATTAATTTCAAGTTAAATAATTACCATAATCAATCTCAACCTTTCGAGATTTTTTGTTTCAAATATTAAAAAGACATTAAAAGAGTAAAATTTACAGTTTTTTTATTCTTGAATTATGTCAAATTTTAAGCATATTTAAAATTTTAAAACGAAATATGACTATGTGTTCTTTTAATTTAAAATTTTTTTTTCTATTTTTTTAATTTTAAAACTTTATTTTATATAATTTAAATATTTTTTAAACACAGTTTTGAAGGGTTGAGATTATATTGTTAATTTTTTTAACTTCATGCTAATGAAATGACATATTACAATAATGATGAAAGTTTTTTAATGATTAATTAGAAACAAATAAAAGTTCATAGTGCCGTATTTGCAAAAAGGTAAAAGTAATAAGGGTGCTTATATACTCTTTTCCTTTTTTATTATTTTAAACAATTCAATTATTTTTTTATCTCCATCCCCAACAACTCTAAAATATTTTTTAAATAAACCCCATAACTTACTTATTAACCAATCACCATACCATATAATCATTTTTTTATTATTTTTAAACTTAAGAATCCGTACTTATATAAGCATCGAATTCTTAAATAAACTCTCAAAATTGAGGACTCCATCTGTAATTTTATGTAACAACAGTGTTTATAATCTGTAAAATCCTGAAAAGTATCCCGTGATGTGGATGCTCTGATACCAATTCTGAATTAACTTGAGAAAAAATAATAAATAACAATTTCAAAATCAATAGCAAATCTAAATCACAAAACCACAATGAATTAATGAAGCATCACAATCATGTTCTCTCATAGAAGATTATAGAACTAACAAAATTCCCATTTATGAAGGAATCGAAGTAACAAAGGAATGAATGACGAATCACTTATTTTGCCTCCCTCACCCGAGACAACTCCTGCTAGATCCTCACATAATATTCAATCCAGTGTCGAACTTTAAAGAGGAGCTCATCTCATTATACGAGCACTTATGTAAATATTTAAATAAATTTATAAAAGAGGTATGATAGGTTTATAAAATGTTTTTAGCTTATTTTAATAAGCTACTCAAAGTAGTTTAGTACTTATAAAATAACTTATATAAAGATTAAGTATTTTCATCCCTTTAAATCTCGAATTCGAGTGTTATAAATGACAAAAAATATTGTGTAGTTTATACAAAAAAAATCCCTTTGCCAATTTTCACCTAATTTTTTAAATTATAAATTTTTACCCAAAATTTTCATAAATTGAATGAATCAAATTCCTATTACATTTTAAACTTTTTTATTATTTAAAACTCACCAGTGAAGACATCATTTCATCTAAAAGGAAAAAAAAATTGAAGGGAAAAATATGTTTTTCGTTCCTATAGTTTCGGTCAACTTTGGTCTTCGTCCCTGTACTTTAAATCCTATGTTTTTTATCCCTGAACTTTCCAAACTCCCTATTCGTGGCCCCTGACCGTTAATGAGATCTGTTAGCATGATGTACTAACTAATAAATTTATTGTCAGCCTCAATAGTGGATCCCAAATAACTGGTTCATATAATTAATTTTTTTATCATTAAAATAACCCTAATTACTAAATTAGTTTTTTTATCGGGTAAATTGCTGAAGTTGAAAACCCTAATTTAGTAATTAGAGTTATTTTAATAATTAAAAATTAATAAAAAAGGTTAATTAGATTTGTCAGTTACTTGATACTAACTATTGGGGTTTACATGTAACTTTTGTTAGCAAACTATCAAGTAATTAATGGGTCTCACTAACAGCAAGGACCCACAGTTTAAAAAGTTAAGGACAAAAAACACAGGATTTAAAGTACATGAACGAATGGCTAAAATTGACCAAAACTATAGGACGAAAACCGTATTTTTCCCATCTTCGAACCTTCATTTTACTTCCTACAAAATCCTTTAATTATTATTTTATACAACACGTCTATAATAAATCTTCACAAAGTTAAGTAAAAACAAAAATTTTTAAAATTTTAAATAAAACAAATAGAAGAATCTATTGTGATAATTAAAAAATTAGAAAACTAAATTTGAAACAAAAAAAGAAATTATGAAAGGAATGAAATCACATGAGACCAAGATGGAATGAACACAAAAATCAACAACCCCTCAAACTTTTTCCTATTACAGAACAGCAGGTGCTACCGGTTTTTTGATATAGCCGTTGTTTAGTAGAGTCAAATATAGTGGTTCTTGTGCGTGTGACTCTCCACAAAAAACCAGTGTCGCCACCAGTAATAGACATGTAACATAAACTGACAGAAAGTGACACATAGATCCATAATACAACAACCTCCTTTCACTTTTCCCGTTCCTTTGTTTTATACTAATAGTATATACCATTTTATATTTATATTCATGTCCTTACCGCATGGTTCACGATACATTTTCCCCTTTCTAGCACAGTTATTACTTCCTATTCAATCATTCACATTGAAAGAAAACTTTCATTACACTTGGCCGTACCACGCTTTCTTATATTTATTATATTGTCCATTTTCTCTCTTCCTCTCATCGCTTCTTCCTTTCTTCTTTGATCGGTTTGGTGTTGTGATAGAAAGAAGATGCATTCCAGCCCTTTGCTTCTCGAGGAACCTATTAGGATGGCATCCATCCTTGAGCCATCCAAAGCTGTCGTAGTTTTTTCTCTGTTTTTTTATTATTTATTTGATTTGAAATGATTTGTTCTGTTAATTTTATCTTGTTGTAAGAACTGTGATCATGAGAAAGCAATAAACTTTTGGCGACCCATTTGCGGTTTCGTTGTTATTTAGAGTGAAAGTGTGGTATTGGGGATGATGCTCTTGATCGCTAAATGCTAAGGGATTTGGCAGATCAAGTGGAAAATACTGTGATTGATGAAGTGAAAGACACTTTTTTTTCTCTGACATATGGTGTTATAATCTTGTCTTCTTTTATGCACTGTGATTCTGAGAAAGAAAGTAAACTTTTGGAATCCAGTTTTTTTTTTTGCATTCTATTTAGAGTAAATGTGTTAAGTATTGATGCTACTGCTTTTGATTGGTAAGGAATTTGGTCGCTCGAGTTGTAAAATGACTTGATAGATGAAATGAAAGACACTTTACCTGGGCAAGTGGTGTTATTGGTTTGTAGCAAGTCTGGGTGAGTTAGAGTTGGAGTCCAAAAACGGTTTTTCTATGACAAGGAAGGAAGTTGAAACACTCTCACAAAATGGATAACTTCGTCTTCTTATTTATTTAATGGAGGGTAGCACTGGTTTAAGTTTAGAGAGGGGTGGTGTATGTAATTTACTCTACAGGTTATTTCATTGTCTTTCACATTTGTTTTGGTATAACTAAAAAAAATGTTAGTCTTTGTGCTATATGCATTTCCTAGAGAATTTTTGGTCCTTATTCAATGAAGATTTTCAGTGTTTGTCAAATTGGATTTTGATGGAAGTGTTTGAATTTTGAAATGCATTTGCAGACTTTCTTTCCTGCTATGACAAAAATTGTTGGCACACTAGGTCCAAAGTCACGATCAGTTGATATAATCTCCCAATGTCTTAATGCTGGAATGTCTGGTATTGCTCCCTTACAACTTTTGATTGCTTATGATCTTTGTTCAAAAATTGATTGTAGTTTTTTTTTTGTCACATTGATCTTACTGTTTCTCCTCTTTCAGTTAAGGATATTAAGATTTTTTTTTAATTTTGTTTCTCATCATGTCAGAAAATTAGAATAGGCCAGTCATTAATAATCATCTGTGTCTTAGACCAAGTTGGAATGCCTAGAAATTTCCCAAAAAAATAACATTAAGGGGAAAGAAATATGGATAGCCTATTGCTTTCTAGCTTGTCACAGATTTTTCACTTTGGGGAAAATACATATCATGAATGAATTGAATACTAATATTTTGTTGTTCTTCTGTTATAGTTTGAAGTGGCCCTTTCACATATATAGTCTGCTTCTGAGTCATCTGTCCTGTTATCTTATTCTTCTTTTCTTACCATGTGCTAGTGGCAAGGTTTGACTTCTCATGGGGTGATCCAGAATACCACCAAGAGACATTGGAAAATTTAAGAGCTGCTATAAAATATACCAAAAAACTCTGCGCGGTAAGCTTGTCAATTGTCATATGTTTGCTGTTTATTTACTTATTTATTGTACATACATGCATGTGATGACCAGCTTCTGTCCTTAAATGTATTTTCCTTATGTGCAAATACCTTCTGAAGGGTAATTAATGTAAAAATATACATGCATTTTGGTCCAATTCCAGGTCATGCTAGATACTGTGGGTCCAGAATTACAAGTTGTGAATAAAACTGAACGCCCAATTACCCTTGAAGTAGACACATTAGTTGTCTTAACCCCAGATCAAAACAAAGAAGCTACTGCAAATCTATTGCCAGTAAATTTTAGCGGGCTATCAAAGGTCAGTGTACCTAAGATGTCATACTACGTGTTTACTTTTTATATTTCTCATATTATGGCTTGATTATGTGTACAATATAGTTTCCCTTCACTAAGATGTCCCTTAATTATGCAGGCTGTGGAAGAAGGGTGATACTATTTTTATTGGTAAATACTTGTTTACAGGAAGTGAAACAACTTCTGTATGGCTGGAGGTAATGCAATCTTGGATTCAGTAGTTCAATCTTCAATGCATGTGCAGATAGTTTAAAGTTCAGTTGCATGTGTATTGGAATACCTTTATTGACCTCCTAGGGTAATGTAATTCAGTTATAGAAGTATGCAATTCAGTTATAAGGGTATGTAATTCTAATTACATACCTCTTTGGATTTAGATCAAATGAGAAAAAACTGTTTGAGAATTTTCTATTGATATATTTTTCCCTAAGTATTTCTACTTGATAAATTAAGATATTTCAAAACTTAATTTATCCAAATTATTCTTTGGATTCTAGAAATCTTCCAATTTTCCTTCTAATATTTGACTGTCCCCATAGAAAATAGTTTGAGGAGAATAATTTGTTAAAAAGATTATGATGATGATGATGGTGGTGATGATGAGGATAGTAGCACTACTGATCCACCTTACTGCAGTACCAAAATGTAATGATACTGAAAATTAAAAAAATAAAAGAAGCATAGTTTGGGGTAATCATAGAAACAAAATTTTCACTATCGCACATACTGGATTATGGACATTTACTAAGTCAAGCTCTATTACTAGGATTTCATATATTTAAGATTTTTTGTTAGGGTAAAATATGTTTTTGGTCCTTGTAAAATAAGTGAGTTTGATTTTGGTCCTTATAAAATTTTCTTTTTCATTTACATCCTCCCAAAAATCTAAAATTTTGAAAAATGTCTTTACTGGTAATGTGAAAAGCTAAAAATGGGCACATAGGCATGAGTCTCTATTATGTGGCAATATTTTGGTCTTGCTACATCACTAGTAAGGATGTTTTTCAAAATTCAAAATTTTGGGAAGATGCAAATGAAAAGAAAAATTTTATGAGGACCAAAACCAAAACTCACTTATGTTACAAGGATCAAAAACATATTTTACCCTTTTTGTTATCATGGGTTTTCATTCTTACTACATGTAGCTTTTGGCATTTGATTTTAGACAGAACAAAGTTACTTAAAATTGCATATGGAGGATATTTAATGATTTGTATTCCAGCTTTAAATTATTTAACAGTTCTAGTAGGCATTGCCTTATAGACTATAGTTGTTTCCATTTCCCTCTTTTGTCAATCTTCTCTCTTTATTTGTTGTTTGTTAGTCTATACTCTATAATATCAGTGCTGTATAATAGAAAGTTTGTTCTGCATCAAATAATAGACCTGCTACATGTATGTTGCTTATTTTCAGTTAGCTTTCTTGTAAGCACCGTATGAAAAAGAATGCATGCAGAAAGTAGAATATTGCTGATACAGAAAAGTCAGAAATTTTATGTTGTATTATTTTCATTCAAGTAGCTGGGGTTTCACAATGCAGGTCAGTGAGGTGAATGGTGATGATGTCACTTGTCTCGTAAAAAGCTCCGCTACACTTACTGGATCTTTGTATACATTACATGTCTCTCAGATCCGTATTGATCTTCCTACTCTTACTGATAAGGATAAGGAGGTAATAAAAGAACTTTTGTGTGCATAAACTAGTGAAATTGACATAATGTGATCGAGTTGCCTATATAGTTTGGTTGCTTGAGAATGAATGTTTTAAATTTTTATCTAAATTCATGAGGAGAATCGAAGTATATTTTGTTGTTGAAATTATAGCTTGATTACATCAATTTTTTTAAATTTCTTAATTTTTGTTGTACAGTGGCTTATCTTTCTGTTAGTCTGTCAATATGGAAAATGGATTATTTCTTTGGAAATTCAATATTAAATTCAAGTGTACACTGTTTACACAACAGATATGGTAAATTCTTTTATCTGCACCAATCACAAAAGTCTAGGTTGAGTTTCCCCTTCTACAGTCATGAATAGTTAATACTTTTCTGTTATTATCTTGTAATTTTCTGAATCTAAATATGCCTCTTGACATCTCGACTGACTCAGGTAATACGCACATGGGGTGTTCAAAACAATATAGACTTCCTTGGATTATATACCCGGCATGCAGAAGATATTCGCCATGTAAGGACATTTCTGATAGGTTTTATCTTATCTCTATTTTTTTTTTAATTATATGTCTTTCCCTTTTCTCCCATATTAACAGTTTTCATGCTTCCTAACTTAACCTCCAACTTCTAAATTTTCTTAGATTTTAAAACACTGCTTAAGTGAATCATTTTTTCGTTTTTAGTTTTCTTCAGAATTTTGAAAAAACATAAACAAATACATGCATTTTTCATTTTGTAGGCCCGTGAATTTCTCTCTAAATTTGGTGACCTCAAGCAGACACATATTTTTGCGAAGATTGAAAATATAGAGGTAAGGAACTTAAAGATCCCTTGAACAATATAGACTCTCTGCTCCTATACCAGACAGATGCAGTAGTTCAAGATCTTTTGGCAAGTGTGCTTAATTGTGGCTGAAAAGTTAATCTTTCTTTTTGTAAAATTCTTATAGGGATTGAAACATTTTGATGAGATATTGAGAGAAGCAGATGGTATCATCCTCTCTCGTGGAAATTTAGGGATAGATCTCCCACCTGAGAAGGTCAGCATTTACTTCTGAATGGAAAAATACAATGTTACAGATGATTTACTTGCAGTGAGATGATAGTTATGATCATATCATTATGTTTAGTACTTCAGTTGTATATTTTAGTGTCACAGTGAAGATTTGTGTCTGCATATGGCTTTTACAGCATTCTTTCCTCACTCCAGCTTAAAATTTTACTAGAATCTTTTATATTTATGTATGGATTTAACAGGTGTTTTTGTTCCAAAAAGCTGCTATTTATAAGTGTAACATGGCTGGAAAGCCAGTTGTTGTCACGCGTGTTGTGGATTCTATGACTGATAATCTGAGACCTACTCGTGCCGAAGCAACTGATGTTGCCAATGCAGTGTTGGATGGTAAACTTTCTTTTCCTGATCTAAATTCCTTTTTGTTATATTTGATGAATCCTGTTTGATTTATTTGATTAGGATTGAGTTACTAGATTGTCTATACTCTTACATATAATACATGTGCATGTTTTCTGTTATACATCAGTATTCCTTTAGTTTATTGTGTTCATCACATTATGCTTAAACATGCCTTGCACCTTTCATATCTGAATTTGTTTTCTTCCTTCTTTTGGATCAGGCAGTGATGCAATTCTCCTTGGGGCAGAGACCTTGAGGGGATTATACCCTGTAGAAACCATTTCTACAGTTGGAAAAATTTGTGCTGAGGTAGGTTTGTGCTTTACCTTTAAACAACATTCCTATCACACTTTTCATAAAAAAAATTATTCCTGTCACTCTTGTTAGTTATTTGGTAGTTCATATTTAATAACTTATGGTTGTGCCCTGGAGCCAGTTCAGAAAATCACTTCCACAGCCTAATCTTCATTATTTTTTTGAACATGCTGTCTAAATGGCTTTAATAAAGAACCCTTTAATCACTGCTTCTCAAAAAGTTTGATGAGGGTTTTATATATGTACATTCATTTCATTGGTCACAGCCCTTCTGATAACTTGTTTTCTGCTTTTTGTTAGTGGTATTTTGGTATCCACAAAATGTTTTAAACTAATTTGTTAAGATATATTTTAGCTATAAAAATGATCTCTCTCTCATATTATGTCTTCAAAATGATTTGCTTTGGCTATTCATAATTGTGTGATTATATAATTGTCTTTGTTCTTTAAAATCTGTGCAAACAAGTTTGACACATATTTTTTCTCTTTTTCTCTCTTGCTTTACCCTCATCCTGCTAATGATGACCTATGAAACAGCTTGTTGAGTTTGAAATTACATTATGATTTTCTCATTATGGTAAATTTAAATGGACTTTTTATACAATGCTTACTGTTTTCCTCAAGAGTCAAGATTTCTTCCTCTCCCTGTATTCTCTCCAGCCCCACCCCATCAAAGGATAAATGTAAACTGAAATTATTCAGCTGCTCTGTGCAGGCAGAAAAAGTTCATAATCAAGATTTGTACTTTAAGAAAGCTGTCAAATATGTGGGCGAGCCAATGAGCCACTTAGAATCAATAGCTTCCTCTGCGGTACATTTCTTCATTTCTTGGTTGCACTACTCAATTTTTTTGGATTATTTATATGATTTTTCCCCCATCAACATTCTTCTATTCACTTGTTCAAAGGATTATGTACTGATTAAAGTACATAATGGAAATAAATTTCTTTTTGTTGAAACATACAGGTTCGAGCAGCCATCAAGGTTAAGGCCTCTGTTATTATTTGCTTCACTTCATCTGGAAGAGCTGCAAGGTTAAGGACTACTTGTTTTTGGGCTATTGATGCAAAGATTTCAAATTGTTGATTTCTTTCTTTCACTAATTTAGTTCCATATTGTATTTAAGTCATTGACAGTCATGTATTCTGTTGCAATTTTGATATCTTGCTTACATATCCTTATCATTTGTCGATTGTGTATTTTATGTAGGTTGATGCTAAGTACAGACCAACCATGCCTGTGATATCTGTTGTCCTTCCTCAATTAAAGACAAATCAACTCCGATGGAACTTCACTGGTGCTTTGAGGTATATAATTGATATTAGCTTTACATGAACTGTTGAAACTGAATTGGGCAACTGTAACTAAAGTGACAAGTTCAACAAAGATGCTAGGAATAAATCTTGAAGCTGGCCCATTTGGGTCAGCTTTAGCAAGTGTCTTGAATGAGCTCAATTCTGTTGGTTGCCTGAACAACTTTGCTAAACTGAGTGGTTACTATCTGGAAATTCTGTGATGGAGCTTGATAATAAACCCATTTTGAGTTAGCTGCTGGCCTTGAACTTGACTGATTCACATTATTCAAAGAAAATCTTTACTATTGTATCAGCTACTACCATTGAGAACTTTAGCTCTTGATAAAAAGTGTATAAATATTTTCTTACTTTAATGTACATGGTATCAACTTTATTGGATAGATTCCCTAACCTTCACAAGATCATGAATTCTAGTTTTATGTCAAATTTTTCTATTTTTATTTTTTAACAGTTTTTAGGTTAATTTGATTTTTTCTTACTTAAATGCATGCAAGTAAAAGGTATTTCATCAGTTGTTTTTAATTACTGAAAACCAATCTTTGAATGCCTGGCCCTGTGGGTGAACATTTTGTCCTTTTGAAGTATAATACTGATCAAACAGGTAGTGCTTTCAAAATTAACTTGGAGATTCATTAATGTCAATAAAAATTGCTTGTTAGCTTCCATAACACATGTAAGAAACATTTTTTATGCCAATACTTGATTTGATAGTGAAAGTGGTTATCTATCTTGCTTCAATTACCCATGAGTGCTTTCTAGCTTCAATTAAGCTTAAGCTTGTCTTTACTTGACTTGGATTATGAACTTACATTGAACTAACCAATTGTTGCTATCTGTTTCCTTTTATGACCTGATGGCAGGCTAGGCAATCTCTTATTGTGAGAGGTCTTTTCCCTATGCTGGCAGATCCTCGACACCCAGTAAGAATTATTCAATCTTGATTGATATTGTGATGTAAAATGGGGAAGGGGAATAAAAGAAAAATATAATTTTTATTCTTATTATACAAATTCAATATCAAAAATCTTCAGAACAAATATCGTGCCTTATATTAGGCACATCAAATGAACCTGATTCTACTAGCATAACTCTAGAAATCCAAGTACTTTATTTCTTTGGGGGTCAAGAAATCTTAATTCAAACTCCAACTAGCATAAACGGCCTTATATTAGGCACCATCATATTTCGCTTTTAGAATTTCAAATGTGTTTGAAATTTGACAAAATTCAAAAATAAAAAATTGAAAATTTTACTCTTTTACACGTTTTTAATGTTTGAAACACAAATATTGAAAAATTGATATTTATTATGTTAATTATTTAACTTCATATTAATGAAAGGACTTATTTTAATAATGACAAGAATTTAAGGATTAATTGGGACAAATTGAAAGTTCAGGGTGCCTATTTGCAAAAGGCCAAGAGTTCAGGGTGATTTTATGCTCTTTTCCCATTTATTTATATTGTTTATTCATATTGAATGGGGACAATTTAGGAAATTACAATTAAATCAGTTGTTGGGTTTGTAAATAGACAATTAAATTTCAATTTTTTTCACAAGGAATTTATGATTATTCGGATCTAGGATTAGGAGTTGGGACCCCTAAGTAAACTGATTTGATCATCTTTATTCCGAAAATTTGTGGTTAGCCATTGCAAAATGTGAAAGTGTTTGTTATTTGTACTGCTAGAGTTGTTAAAGTTATTGATTTTGTGTCTTGGGTGCAGGCTGAGTCAAATAGTGGAACAAATGAATCAATTTTGAAGGTTGCTTTAGACCATGGCAAGGCTTTTGGCATCATAAAGCCACATGACCGAGTTGTAGTTTGCCAGAAAGTTGGTGACTCATCAGTTGTGAAGATTATTGAGCTCGAAGATTAGAACTTTTGTGTCATTTAAAGGATGCAAAATAAAACTCATTCTGAAGTTTTCATTGTAGCATTTCCTGTTTCATTTACTTAGTAACAAACCTACTAAAATACATATCATAGCGGTGGCCCGTGGCCCCACTCATTTTGCTGATTCGAGTAATGTAATCCAGTTGTACTAATTTTTGAGTGATAAGGCGGTTGTGCAGCCTTCTCCTTGTTATATTTTCTTTTCTCCTCTGAACCGTTTGACAGAAACCTGTTTGTCTTGTCTTGAAAAGGCAACGGCAGTTTTGAACTAAATGGTATGAAAATCGAAAATTGTTCTAAATTGTATTTTTTATTTGTATTTCTAGGGGTTGTATGTTGAGAATAAGCATGACAATTAAACCCTGAATCCGCGAGTATTAATCCGTTTCCGCTCCGATTTTGACGGGTCTAAGTAAATCCTAATCCCCACCACGTACCGCAATTAACGGGGTGGGGTGGGGGTAGGTTTGGGGTTTGAAGAACCGCACTCTTCAGTCCACGAACATGTACCGATATAAGAATAATAATTTAATTATATTATAATTAAATATAAAAGAAGCTTATATGTTTTTCTTAAAATAAATAATATAGTTTTAAGTTTTTATTTTTATGATTCTCAATACTATTTTTAATATATTGAATTAGAAATATTAGATTTTTTATAGAAAGGTAGATTACTAGTATAACCAATCCCCAATCACTTGCCGACCCTGTCGGATATTAGATATGTATAACATATTAAATATGTATTAAATTATTAAAAATAATGAAAAAAAAATAGATAAGGTGGGATCCTCGGGGGTTTCCCGAACCTAACGGGATCTGCATACATGGAGTTGAGTTTATTAATTTCTACACGCTCTTATAAACCTTAATCTGAATCTGTCCTGACTTTTGTGTGAGTGGAGATGGAGAAAGCAAAATCCGCCCCAAGTCTATCCGGTTACCATGCCTAGTTGAGAATCACGTAGTTTATTGTCGTATCTAGAATTCGGGGTCTTGGGCAAAAATTATGATAGGGGCCTATGTTATATAGACTAATATTTTTATTTGGTTATTTTTCTGGCTTTTTGAGCTGCAAAATATTTATTAAAGTTTTATAATCAAGTAATTCTAACACTATTCTCGATAAATAATATAGCAACATATTTAATCTCTTGTAATAGAGTTGATCTTAATATGATTTAATCATTTTAATTTTGAAAGCTTCTTTCACGGTTGCGACAGTTTAAATGTAATGTTACTAATATTCTATAGCAATGTATGTATTTGAAAAAGAACCTAATCTTTTATATAGTTTCAATCTTTTTTAATGGTGGTGTTAATTCATTTGTTATAATTTCTTTTTTTCAAATAACTTTAATTCTGAAACAAATCAAGACATCAATATCAGATGGTCCTCAAAACTCAAATCTTTTCAAGATTATACATATTTTTTTCAATTCATCTTCCCCTAAAGTTTTAAATTTATTTGCATCAATAAAAAACCAAAACGTTTTCATATTCTAAAAATTGTTCAAATTGACTTCATATAAAGTAATAGATGATTTAATATATACAAAAATAATCAATGTGAAACAATCTTCAGCAAAATGAACTATCTCATCACTAACAGTGTCATCAAAATGTTTTTTTCCTATGAATCTTACGTTTTTTCATTGAACTTTGACTCTATATCCATTTCAATATCCATACAAATAGCCAATAATATATTAGGATGCTTAGCATACTACCGATACAAGAAAACCTCACTGTTTGAGTTGTTGAGTAACTTTTCATTGCAAAAAACTAATAAATTGGTTGTGGACTTTTAAGTAGTTTAAATTATAGAAGAAAAAAAAATATAAAATGTCAGATATGGACCTTATAAAATATTGGGTCTTATCTCAACTTTATTAACTTTTTAAAAAATAATTTATATCAATAATACTACTGTTAAAAAAATTGGGGGCCTTATAAAATTTGGAGGCTCTAAGCAACTGTCTTAATTGCCTTGTTGGAATATCCGACCCTGTTATTCTTTAATTTCTTAAACTCTTACTCTCCACACTTCCATATTTCCATTTTTTGTTAACGAGATAAAACGATGCATTAGCCCATCTCTTTAACCATACTGATATATTGTGTCATTTTTCGGCAACGCGGTACTCATTGTGATTTTCGGTCAGTACCAAAGTTATGTCTATTAATTTCTGACAAACTTGATTTGAAAGGCATTTAACCTAAAATTCTTTCTGTAAGCAAGCTGATTTGATGAGGGGGATGGTAGGCCAAAATTTTGCAAGTTTATGACTGGTGTGAATAAGGAAAGATAGGTCAATGAGAATTCATTTTTTCCCTTCACTCCAAAATCTCTATACTAGTTGTGTTGTTTAAATAGGCAAACCATGCAATTGAAAATGAAATTGGTTATCTTCTGATGAATAACTTGCCACTTTGCAAAAAATAAAAAATAAAAAATTGAAAATAAATCTAAAAATTTAAAACTCGTTGATAGACAGTTTTTTAAAACAAGAAAATTGACAGTTTTTTATTTTTAAAAATTAAAATTCTGAAACTACTCTGAGATATTTTAAAAAATTGTTTTAATTTTTCTATTTTTATGATGAAAATGTTATAAATAAATCATTTCATTTGTAAAAAATTAGTTCTTGAAAATTGTTTTATAAAACAGTTTTTAAAAAAGGTAAACAAACATACTCTTATTTTATAAAACTTATGTTGTTGCCTTTTTAAACCAATCAGATACTTTTTTTTAACTCAAAATCATTTTATGGAGAATACCACTATAGATAACATGTTTTAGTAAACCACCAATTTCGTCCCCAACGTATTCCACCGACTCCATATTCATCTTAAACATTACAGTAATTCATTCATAGTCCCTAAACTATGTAAAAAAATCATCAATTTAATCCTTGTACATGAACTAAATTATTTGATTAATGTAAAGTATAATGATTAAATTGATTTTTTTACATAATTTAGAGACTATTAATGAATTACTGTAACGTTATGACGGATTTGAAGTCGGTGGAATACATTAGGGACAAAATTAGTGGTTTACTCTAATATTTTCAGGATATTTTTTATTTTACGAGGTAATGGCAAACAAACATTTTAAAAGATGATTAACAAAAGTTGAGATTTATGAATGTTATGAATGAACTTTATATGAAAGAAAAATTGTATCTAAAACATCGAATTTGTATAGAGCTTGAAAAACAAGAGAGTTTACCAAAGTTCTTGCAGGCTGTAGCTATTAATCAAGTTAAATGCATCAAATACCAAAATAGTTGTACTATCTAGTACTAGACGCATTGCACAAATATGTAGAGAGAGAGAGAGAGAGAGAGAGAGAGAGAGGAGAGTAAACATTATGAAAAGAGAAAAATTGAAAAATCCGTTCACAACCAAAACATTCATGTAAAAATTACGAATTACATCTTATACCGATTAGCATTTCTAGACCAAATTATCATCTTTGCACGTGGCTATTCCCCTAATCCAACCACTAGGCCAGATCCTTCTACAGAAACTACGATGAAATCCTGGGGAGAAACAGCCAGAACAAGCTAATAGAAGAACACTGAACCAAAAGTAGCAACTGTGTGCACAACAAATCTTATCATACATGTAGCGCATGTAAGGAATTTTTATTCATCAAAGTGTTGATATTTATACGGCTGTCTATACATACAAAATTAAACATCAAAGGGCATCAAATTGCCTAACGAACAAAATTTCCAACTTTGCTTGAATCCCAATTGTTGGAAACCTAATGTTGAATGGTACCTCGGTGGTTATTATTTTCTCAGGATATTTGGTAATTAGACCCCAACATATTATTTACAACAAAACTGATAAGGCACAACAATCAAAAACTGTTCCCGATGAAAAGATTAAAGTGTAAAGGACAAAAATGAGGATGCTATGCAAGTTTGATCCAGGTTGTGGTGAACCCACATGATTGGTCATGAGAAGTCCGACAAAGCAACTGGAAAATTTGCTGTGTCATTATAAAAGAAGTCGTCTTATATCACTGAAGTTTGACTGCAAAGCAGAGAGAAATGCACCTGCAAAATGGGTTAAACCATATAAGCCACCCTTTAAAACTGTACGTTGGTGGATTGCTGCAATAATGGTGTCGGTTTTATAATCTATTCAATGTGTTTCACATGCAAGGTCTCTTCAGAAATAACTTTTTTTTTTGTGGCTTGGAAGTGTTCCATTCCCGTTTGTATTCAGTCAATAATTTACATACAATTAATCAAGTATCATCAGGATGTAGGTTTAGTCATGGTTAATTATCAGTAAATTAAATTAAATTGATACTTGGTTGATCAATATGTAAACTGTACAACTGAATTGCAAACTTCACTGGTGGTTAATTATGTTTGTTTTTTGAGTTAAATTATGTTATTTATTGAGTTGATAAAATTATGTGAATTGAATGGAAAACCTCAGTCCGCCAAAATTTTGGTTCATTTTTCCCATCATTAATCCAAGAAACAACTTAACCACACATGCACAACCATGACTAAGGCATTAATTATCACGTGCCAACAGACATAATATTATAATTGTACATGCAAAATGTTTTCCTGCGTTCATTATACTGAATATATGGCGACTGACCTTATTCCTTACTTTAGCTGCTTTGATCCAAACCAGCTTTGCAACTTCACAAACCCAAAGGCATGAATGTAACAGTAATCAAACTGCCTAGTATTCTAATTACACATACCTCCAACTTTTGCCATCAAAGACACGATGATCAGCTGACAATGTTAAGTTCAACTTAGTGGCAACTGATGGCTTCTCGATTCCTAGCAAATAAAAATCAATGTTAAAACAACTTAAAATTTTAGCATTAAGTAGCAAAGAGAACATCCATAAAATTTATACCATCAGCTCCAATTACTGGTTCCACAACTTTGTTGCCTCTACCTACAGCAAGAATGCAAGCCTGCAACAAGCAATAAACAAAATAATAAAGAGCTACAGTAATAAAAAGCAATAAACATTTCGAAAATTTAAAGTCCAGTCCACAAGGGGTGCTAATATTAGATTAATAAACAGGCTTTCTGAAATGAAAATTCTTTGAAGACAGTATGTTTTCATCCAATGTATGTTCCTGAAACCAAGAATGGTAAACCTGAAATCCAGTGTTCTCTTTCCAGTTTTATCCCTCTTTTTTCTATAATCAATCATATTAGGAACTAGCGTTCTTGGATCACTGATGATTTGATTCTTCAACCTCGTAGTATAAACTGTTAGAAATATATAATATAAAACCATTAATGTGTCCTCCACCCAATAGCTCAACTTTTGGGATAGTTGGTTCAAGACATGGTATCAGAGCCTCTATGACCAAGTGGTCAAGAGTTCTATCCTTGCCGCCCCAATTATTCCAATAAAAAGGATTAATTTCAGCACAAGGTAGGTGGGCCTGTGCATTGTCCACGCTTCAAGCCCAAAGGGCTCATGTTTCAAGCCCAAAGGGCTCTTGCATGAGGGGGCGTGTTAGAAATATATAATATAAAACCATTAATATGTCCTCCACCCAATAGCTTAAGCTTTTGGGATAGTTGGTTCATGACATAAACTATAAGTAGACTACATAAAATAGAAATTGCTTTGAATTTACCAAACAAATAAAATAGGGAATTAGTCAAAGAATAGGAATAATTTCATGAAGGGGTCTGCGACGAGGGTGACTATTGAGAATATCTCAAAGCCTGAATCTCCAGTTACTCTTTCTTCCTTTTTTCTTCTAAAGAAAATCAAATTAGGAAACAATCATCCTAGGTTCACCATGACAGTTTGCTCCTTCGGTAATATAGTAAATAGCAGATTAGGAAAACAAATATATGTTGGTTATTAAGAAGTTTTACTGATTTTAAGCAAAGTTATATATCTTTATTAATCTATTTAGGGTGAGTGAATGCAATTGGACCTGCACATGGTAGATTGTTCACAATCCACTAGGCTACATTCACCCTTATACGAAGTAAAAAATCAACCTTTGTTCACCATGATAGTTTGCTCCTTTGCTGATTTAGTAAATAGCAGATTAGAAAATGTATTGGTTAGTTATAAGAAGTTTACTGATTTTAAGCAAAGTTATATCTCTTTAATATATTTAGGGTGAATGAGTGCAATTGGACCTGCATATGGTAGAATGTTCACAATCCACTTGGCTACATTCACCCCTATACTAAGTAAAAATTCACAAATTTACTCTTATAAGGCTAGTAAATTAGATGTTTTGCTGTGGTGAGTGTACATAAGAGAGAGGAGAGAGAGCGAACCTGTGGAGGGTTTATAATGGCACAAAATTTATCCACCGGAAACATTCCTAGTTTGAAATGCTGCATTAAGGCATTGCACAAAGCTCAAAATGATTGCTTTTGGCATAATAAACATTTTTTTTTAATTGATAAATAAGGAATTTCCATGCTTGCATGACAATATATGTAGTAAACTCACCTAAAAGTTCCCCCTTGGAATTCATGTGGCATCAACTTGCCTGCACGTGCCTTTGCAGCTAGTCCTTGACCTAAAGTACCAATTAAACTATCAAAGTTGTTCAAGAAGCAAACAAGAACCTTACTTCTCCAATATTTTAATTTACTTAGAAGCACTGTGAATGCCTAAATAAACAAACATATGAGAAGTCCAGTGAAGTCATTAACCAGAACCCTACATAAATGACTTGAAAGTACCTCTGAGGATATAGCAGATATTGTCTTATGATCAGCATTTTTTATTATTGGAGTCATCAAGCCCTGTATCCACACAAAAGGTTTGAGTGCTGTGTATAATAATACTGACAGTTAAACAACCATCAATTACCTTCTCAGTGGCAACTGCTATCAATATGTCAACAGAATCACATAAAATGACCTCACCCTTCTCAGCATCCCAGTATGCTGCCATAATGTGTAATGGATTAGTATTAGAAACTTCTATGGAGATTAATCAATTTTAAGAGTAGGTAAGCAAATGGGAAAAAATTAAAGAGCATTAACAGACAAATGGGAAAAAAAGTAAAGCTGTCAAGAAGTTTATATGGGGCTAGCAAATGGTTTTGTAGCTTGGGGAGTCTAGGTTAGTTATATCGCTTGAGTTGGCTGGAACAACCTTTGCAGGTGTGGTTTGGGAGGTTAAACACAGTTAATTCAACAGTACAGCAAGATTCACAGTGATGCATATCAATTCGTTTCCATTGCCACTATTCATACAATCGGAGCATTTATCTGGTGCATTTATCTGGTTGTATATGCTGATGATATTATTATACCAGAACTAGAACCCAAAGTTAACTACAATAGATAAAAGAAGCTTTAAGCAATTTGTTGGAAAAAGAGGCCACTGTTTTCTACCCTCCAAAAACAAAATACTACATTAAATTAAAAACATGTGTGCAACAAGATGGAAACAAAAGCTACAATTCTATTACAAAAGCTATTGTGGTTGGAAACCCTTCTACCCCCTGAGATAACTATAGGAAAATCTAACAAGAATGGATAGAACTTAAGAGGAAATTATTTACCATTTGCTTCTGGTACATTTCTGAGAGCAGCTTGCAACAACTTTGATAATAATGTCATTCACTGAAACTTTAACGTCATACTGCTCTGCAATCAAGGAGCAAATAAAGAATTTATTGGATTGCAAATGTACCATGACCAAGACCATAACATCTAACATGCCAATTAAAAATATTATCAGTCCATACCTTTTAGATCCTTTCGAAGGGAAAGAAGAGGATCTAGTATAACATCTGGCACATGCCAATGAAAATTATACAAATTAGTCAGTGCACATGTAAATTAGTTTGCAACAATATGCAGGGCCTAAGGGAATTAAAACCTGATGATAAATATAAGTGTGGTGTATTTTGCTTTGATTCAATAACCTTTTAGCAATCACCTATAAAACAGCCAAAAATATTTACAGACAAGTCATCATTACATTGATGCGATGAGTGGAAGGAGGCAGTTAGCCCTTCATTAGTATCAATTTTCTCAAGTATTCCTGTAGTTGAGAGATGTAAATAAAAAAAATAGGAAATCCAGAATCAAACAAAACATTTCTAAAATGAGCTTTGCATGTACACCAATAGCCGATGATATTCTGTTGGAGAGAAAAAAAAGTGTTCTGAACCCACTAGATAGAGGCTACAAAAACAATACTAATCCATATTAGGTCTAACGACAAAGATTTCCCCTAAGATATTCAAGCATTCAACTCCCAACCAGAGACACTAAACAATTGCCACTCAGAGTCCCTGTTATATGCTGTTCATACATTCTTATTTGCCAATTGGCAAGAATAATTTTCATTACCATGCAACATGCTCCCTGAAAGATTTGAAGACCCTTAATCGTGTTTAACTGAATAATTTGATGGACCTACCTTGCGAATTTGACTATTGGGAAAATCTTCATAAGCATCTGACTGCTTTAAGTCAGACTTTGTCTCTTGTGAAGCTGCAACTTGATGACTTTGAGATGATGGTGCCTTTTCTTTAGATGAAGCAGGTTTTGGAGACGATTTTCCTGACTTAATTGCAGAAAGAACATCCCCTTTCAGTAGGGTGCCGTAAGGACCAGTTGCATTCAACGTTGATGCATCCAATCCATATTCTGTAATTAGCAATTTTGCAGCTGGGCTGATTCGTGTTGTAGTGGATTTCTGAGCTTTGACCTCACTTTTAGTGTCACGTTGGGTAGCCTTCTCTTGTTGGCCAGCTGAGCTGCTGCTACTAGAATTCTTTATGGCTTCAATATCACTTGCGTCTTCCACCTTGTGGAACAGCAGGCAGCATAAGTATTTCATATACTCCAGTGCTTTTCATGACAAAAGTGAAGGATACCAAGTTGGTAACCATCCATTAAATATATATGACATCATTATATTTGTTTAGTTTGTATTCAAAAGAATATTCATAAAGCATCAGACCTCAATCCTCACCCTATCATATTTCATATTGCATTAGCAGAAGAAGTTACAAAGTTGTCATGAACATTTTCACACTTACTGTTATTGCAATAGGCTGCCCCACTGCCACTTCTTTTGTACCTTCTGGGGCAAGTATCTTAGCCAGGTACCTAGAATCCCCCCACCCCCCCAACAAAGTCAGACATAAACTGGTCAGGTAGAAAGTGAAATTTTACCAGGAAGAAAGGAGGAGTACGAATAACAACTGTCTGTAAAATAAACCAAATAGAATGCGAGCTTTGTGCTAAAAAATTGGGCCAGCAATGAGATCAATGATTAGCAAGATTATAGAAAGAGAGAGATCATAATCTACTACAAATTGCAACAAAGAAAAAACAGCATTCCTGGGATTCGCTAGTTTTCATGTTGAAGGAAACTAATTAGTACTAGGCATGTCAATAAACACTTTGGCAAAACATCAGACATGTAATAAATATGTTCACTATCCATCCATATTATATGGCCCAAGGCTTCATTACATTCGAGCATTGTTTAAGATGCAACATCTTGGCATAAAAACTTTGTCCAATAACAATTCAACATATTACAATGTACACAACTATACCAAACAAACAAAATATTTACAATGAATATTCAGTATAGGAAAGACCATTACCCCTCTTCCAGAGTTTCAAATTCAAGTGTGGCTTTATCTGTCTCTATCTCACATAATATGTCACCCACTTCAATCTGTTAGATGAATTAGATGTTAATGCATAGTAGATGAAATAAAATACATAAATAAATAGATGTCAACGACTATTCACATAATATGTCACACTCAAAAATATTAAAAATACATGAAAAGAGAATCTCACTCAAAACCTTTTGTTAAAACATAACTAACCTTTTCTCCTTCTTTTTTCCTCCATTTAGCAATGTTACCTTGGTTCTGTGCAGAGAAAAATTGAAAACTAGAGCCTTCATGGAAGGAAAGAAAATTTATGTTGGAAATTGAAACAAGTTACAATGAGTAGCATCGAAATATTCTCACCATTGTTGGGGACAAAGCTGGCATTTCAACAAGGACATGAGGTGGAAGTTCTGATGCATTAATTGCAGTAGAAGTTGATTCTGCTTTCCTCTCCTCATCTGTGACATCCTGATGTGTTGGTGTCTTCTCTTCAACCCTGGTCTCACCCCCCAAGGAAGCAGGAACATTTTGAATGTCATTCTCATCCTCAACCTTATCAAGGCCCACAGTTAGAATTTGCATCAAGTATTTAAGATACAGACATCAATTGAATCCCACAAATTTACTTTAAAATCAATTATGTTAATGATTACATGAAGGGGAAAGATGTTGTAAGATTTATGATTTACCAAAATAAGTAAATAACAACATTTATCCTGTATATTTTCTAAAGGATCATTAGAAACTGAAAACTGAAATAAACTTCCTATGCCCAATTTGCAAGTAAATTTCATAATGAAAAGAAAAAGTTAATGTTAGAGAATGTTACGATAGATGAGTAATTACACAAGACGTGATAGGATTAGGAATGAAATCAACAGAACAAAGTTAGGGTAACTCCCATTGTAGAAACTAGAAAAGATTAGAGTCTCATCATAGGTGGTATGGGCAAGTGTGGAGAAGACCCATCATGGCACTATAAAGAGGGTTGATCAGACAGAGGTAGTTCAATAATTTAAGGCAGGGGGAGACCAGAGAAAACTATAGGTCAAACCGTTAAGAGAGATTTTTAAACTTAATCCATGACAGAACATTATGGCATCTTTTGATCCATGTGGGCAACTCCACCTAGTGGGAAAAGGCTTGGTTGTTGTTGTTTGTTGATATTAGTCAGTGTGTAACCTAACTTCATTAAAATGGTGCAGACAAAGAGTTAAATGTACATCATGTTTCAGATCACATCAGGCAAAGGATAAATTAAGAAGTTTTTATTAGCACCTTAGAAACCACAAAGGCACAAATTGGAACATACAAGGAAAACAATTGTTAAGTCATTTTTATCAAAAGAGATTAAATAATCCAATGGGTAAAAGAAATCTTGAAGGAATAACAAGATTACAAAATTAATTTCTTGTCAATAAAAAGCTACTTTCATTTGCAGACATAACACTAACAAAATGAGAGTGGAACATTACTGTTATTGCAATTGGTTGTCCAACAGGCACGTCCTTTGAACCTTCAGGTACCAATATCTTAGCCAGAAATCTGCAGGAATCATTCAATTACGACAAGAAACCCATTTGATTTTGCACTAAAATATGCATGTTTCATATGATCTAAATTCTAGGGTCAAAATCAGTCAAGTATATTGAAACCAAATATAATAGAAGGCCAAAATGGGCAAACATTTCATAAACAAAATAACAAATTAACAATGAGAAAAAAAATTAATACTATCAATTCTGACATCCTTTTGTCTAAAACGGATGCATTAAACATGCATAAAAAATACAGAATATAGTAAAGTGGGAAAACAATGAAAGACTACAACAATTCATGAATGGTTTTCTCCATATTTATTCTTAAGGGTTAAATGACTGTTGCAATGGCCTTAGAGCATCCAATAATCTTAAAGTCGTGATCTTTGCAACCCTTCTCTGATGTTTTAGTTTCAGTTCATACAGTGTAAACAGGTAATACCATATTAAAAACATTATTGATCCTCATTTAAATTCTAACAAAGCTGCTTCATGAAGATCTTTGGAGATCCTTAGTTTCTGGTCTCTCAGGAATCATTCTCCAACAATGCTTCTGATTTGTTACTTAACCCCCCAAAAGAAATGGAACAGATGTAATAATTTTCTAGATGGTAAGAAACTCATGTTTATACAGTTTAAATTACAGATCATCCAAAACTTACGAAGAACAAATTAAAAGGAAGAAAAAGAAAATTACCCCTCTTCAAGACTTTCAAATTCAAGAGTAGCTTTGTCAGTTTCAATTTCACATAGTACATCACCAGCTTCTATCTGTAAGATTAATCAGTAGCAAGGAGAAAATGATAATTAATTCAAAGAAGTCAATCTTCACGATGAAAGCATCCACACAAATAGAATTATTTTCTACAACCATCAAGATATAAGAACTCTATACTAAGTTACTAACTGACCTTATCTCCTTCTTTCTTCCTCCATTTTGCAATATTACCTTGGGTCTGAAACCAAGAGAAATGGTCAAGACTCCATGGAATTCCTAAAAGAAAAAGAGATAAAACAAAGAGAAAAAACTATTTGTTCCTTCTAGTCAAGCTCACCATTGTAGGAGATAAAGCTGGCATTCCAAGGACTATATGTGAAGAATCTATCAAAAGGGGGAAAGTGATCAATACATAACCAGATGCACATTACTTAATATATGCAGATTATCCTTTTTAATCACCAAAATTTAGTAAAAATAGCAAGTTAACTCTAATACCAAGCAATAGCAATTTTATATGCAAGATTTGAAGTCAGCTCATTGCTTTCGGGGCTTGCATGTCAGCATCCACAAGCATCTTATTCCAGCGTAAGTTGTAAACGTAGAAGAGTGCTCTAAATAATATAATATCTCTAGTCTCTACACTCTCCATCTAGTTCTAAAGGGCCTCTGGTGAAGGATGTAGAACAAAAGTAGTATTAAATAAGATTCTAAAACTAGGTTTATCATTTTTAGAGTAAATTAATTTGTTGGTCACTATATTATCTGGGAACTTTCAATTAGAACTTAATTTTCAGGTCCCTATACTTTCAATTTGGGGATTTTCATGGTTTGTAATATAGGGACCTAAAATATAAATTTTCAATCTGCAAGGATCCCATTACAAACATTCAAAATATAAGGAAGGAGCTAACTGCAATTTCCCAAATAGTATAGGCACAAGCCTATAGATTAATTTTACCTTTTTAAGTAAATGGGAGAAATTAGACATTATGGTTTCCAAAGCAACCATTATGAAGCCCAAAAAAATTATTGAGAACAGTTATATAGAAGAGCTATCAGTATTTCACAAATACATATCTTGGAGGAAACACTCCAGGCAAAAGAAAGTGCACTTTCTTGGGTTGGATTGCATCCAAAGATGCAACTGATGATTGCCAAATGGAAAAACAGAAAATGTATGGGTTTCCTAAGACAACCCTAAGGGCCTGTTAAGGTCCCTAGTTCTTTTCTAAAGATAAAAAGACAATTGAAAAGTCCAATCGAGCTACAACCTTATTAGTAGAGAAAAATATAGTTTATTAGAGAGACAAGAGGGAAGTACAACAAGGAGGAAAAAGAATCCTCCAAAACAAGAAAGCCTATATAAAAAGGGAAATAGGGAAATTTTAAGGACCCTCTTTGCCTTGAGAGGACATTTTATGTGCAAAAATGTGACATTATTTTCACTTTGTTTCCTGTTTTCAAATATTTGTATAGGAAACATTGGAAACAATTATTTTCACTATTTCCTATACAAATCTTTGAAAATGGAAAACAAAGTGAAAACAGAGCAGCATTTTTGTGATTAAAAGTGAAAACAAAAAATATTTTCTTAAACCAAACAAGCTCTGAGAATGCAGCAAGACCGCCCAATCTCTTTTTATATCAGATATCATAATTCCCTTGAAGTATCCATGACCAGAACACATAGGAAACACCAAACATTCTTGACAGAACATGCTTTGGCAGTTTGACAGCCAAACACAAGATGCTGCATCATCCTCCTGTCCCACCCCTACTAAATTTCCTTCTCTTCTTGTATATGAACACATTACCAGAGTCTCTTGACTTTTCTAAGAATAAGATTCTCTAATATTAGGCTTTATAAGATACTAGAGTATAAATGAGAAGGCTAAAAGTTACAAAACATGATGTTACCTCCTAAATTTCATAATAGCTGATATACATATTATGTCACAAAAAAGAATAAGACATCCAACAACAATATACTGTAATCTTTCAACAAAAAAAAAAAAAACTAACATAGCACAATCCACATGAAATCTCCATAATAGGAGCATCCATATCCAGCTGTAAAATGTATATATCATAATAAGAGAAGCACGCAAGCATGTTGAGTTGAACCAAAAAAATAAAACCCTAAACAAGTAGAAGCTTTGTGAAAGTAGGCAACTGAAACATTACATACCTGAAGATGAGAAGTACTTGACATCAATCCACTGCCAAAATGTTGAAGGTTGTCAGAGAACATCATAGTCATGATTGGAAATTTTTTATCCATTTAAATACTAACCTTTGACTTCAAAGATCTATCACAAACTCCAGTATACCTAGACCAAGATGCAGGCCTGATAAACATCACTATTAGTAAACTGCCATGATAACAATCTAGAAGACCAGGACAAAGGATGAACTAAAGAGAATGATGTGACATTAGATTCTCATTGCGAAAAAAGTGCAGGTTGATGGATACAAACCTTAGACTCTCATTGCGACCCACAGAAAAATTCCATGAGTTAGAAGTTCTGTGCCAGGAAATGATGTTAGAACCTTGGAAGCAGCATTATAAGAAGAAAAAGACATCAAAGCAGAACTATAATAAATAAGATTCTACGAACGTTAAAAACTTAGCATTTTTTTTTTCAAAGTAACAAAAGCAATTCAGAAATGACACGTCATAATTAAACAAAGCCACCAAATGATACTATGCATGATACATCTGAGTGGATGAATGAAATGCAAGAAGTAACCATTGCAAGCAGAATGCCAACAAATAGTAATTGCTAGCACCATTTTTAGTTTAGTGTTCAATTTGCCCAAGGGAAGCAGGATAATTCTCGCGTGGTAAACATGACAAGCAGAATGCCAATACGAAGTAATAACTAGCACCATTTCAGTTTGGTATCGGTATTCATCCAAAAGAAGCCTGCACCTATAAACTAGTAAGTACCAATCCTCTAAGTTTCACATCCGACATCCAAATATGAAGAGGATGAAGAAAGGAACGAATGAAAAGGAATGATTTAAATCTAACAAGGATGCAGATTCAGCTCCTAGCCTCGTTGGTAATCATCTAGTTAGAGTGCATAACAACTCAACAAGTGATTTCTAAAGGGAGGGATCACAAAATTCACTTCAACAGAAATATATATTGTTAAAATGCATGAGGAATATGAGTTGCAATCACAAAAACTATTCCTCTAGCTATCTATGGTTATTCCAAGTATAAAATCCTAGCAGGACTAGCCACAAAAGGGGATCAAAACAGATCATTACATAGCAAGGAGAGAGAGAGAGAGAGAGAGAGTACCGAGAAAGGGATCTGGTAGAGGAAGAGAGGAGACGAAGGGAGCGAGAGATGAGAGAGTGACGAAGGCGCGAGAGCGAGAGTGCCATCGCAGACGCAGAGATTCCGAAATGAGTGCGTTGATTTGATGATTGTAATAAACAAACACAACACAGGAGAGACGAGAAGGGTGATGGACTTGCTTTTCTCGTTTTGTTTAATTTTGCATAGAATTTTCAAAAATCGGTATTTGGCTTGGTGGTAGGTAGGCGAGGTTACTGTGTGACCATGTGTATGTGCAACCATACACCCGTGCTAACCTCTCCATGAGTCCATTACCAAACGCCATGCAAAGACTAAAAAGATTTGAGTAAACTGTCAGATCCGTCCCTGACTTTGCAAGGACCTTTCACTTTAATCCTTGAGAATTTTAAAACCCTCTCGTGGTCCCTCACTTTAAACTCCATCAATCACTTAAGTATGAAACACTAACTTCTGTTAAATGTTAGATGAGGTGGCGGTTTTCTTTGCTTAGGTGTCACTTCTGGGGACCAAACTGAACGATTTTATACATGTATATACTTTTGTTAAGTGGGTTTACAACGACCATCTCCTTTCCTTCTTCTCCTTCAATCTCCCCTATTTTCTTTCTGTAAATTAAAGTCGTTTTACCTCTTCAACCAAGAGCAACCTTGTACAGTCAGGGACGCCGCCTATGCCGGAATCGAAGAGCATGGCGTGGGATTACTTTTTCATGGTGGAGAATATGCCAGGACCTTCGTTGAATGAGGAAGAGGAGAATGAGGAAGGTGAAGGTGAAGGTGAAGAAGAGAATGTGGATGGTGATGATGATGGAGGTCACGTAGAAGATGAGGTTGAACCTAAGACACCGGAGAAAGTGCAGGTGCAGGTGCAGGTGGAGGAGCATGAACATGAGCATGAGAATGAGGAGATAACAGAGGCAAAGCACATTGAACATTCCAAGACTGCTCCAGCTGAGTTTAGAAGGGCAATAAAGGTGGTTCCTAGTGTTACTCTGATGCAGATTCTCAATTCCCTTGATGATCACTTTTTGAAAGCCTCAGAAAGTGCTCAGGAAGTTAACAAGTTGCTTGAGGCCACTAGGTTGCATTATCATTCCAATTTCACTTATAATCGGGGTAATTTCTTTTCCTCAGAGTCAATGTAGTTTATGCGATCTGTTCAGTGTTTGTTTCCTTTTAGAGTTTCAAATTCATTTCATTCAAGTTGATAGTGTGTCGGTGTGGCAGCAGTTAAAGTTGAACTTTTTAGAGTTGTTCCTTGGAATGGTTGAGCTAATTTGGATTGATGTGAGCAGGTCACATTGATCGTTCTACTAGGGTTATGCGTGTGATTACTTGGAATAGGTCTTTCAGAGGTGTATCCAATGGTGATGGTGGAAAAGATGATTTTGATTCAGAAGAGTATGAAATACATGCCACTGTTTTGGACAAGTTGTTGGCCTGGGAAAAGAAACTTTATGAAGAGGTGAAGGTAGGTGTCATCTTCCATTTTTGACATTTATACATTCAATGGTATTTGGTTTTGTTAGCTTTGTTAGTTGTCACTCGTCATTGATCTTCCATGATGTTTTTATCTTATCATTCTTGTTGCAGAGTATTTTTTGTCTTTCTATTTTGTAACATGTAGCTCTTAATAAATACTTACACCTTATTAAACTTTATTCATTGTCAACAGCAAGGTGAGCTTATGAAGTTTGAATATCAGAGAAAAGTTGCAATTCTAAACAAGCAGAAGAAACGTGGTGTCAGTGCTGAATCATTAGAAAAAACTAAAACAACTGTAAGTCATTTACACACAAGATATATTGTTGACATGCAGTCAATGGATTCAACAGTTTCAGAAGTAAACCATATATGTGATGCCCGGTTGTATCCAAAACTTGTTGCTCTTGCTATTGAGTAAGTATTGCCAGTTGTATCCAAAACTTGTTGACATGCAGCGTCCCTGATTGTACAAGGTTGCTCTTGGTTGAAGAGGTAAAACGACTTTAATTTACAGAAAGAAAACAGGGGAGATTGAAGGAGAAGAAGGGAAGGAGATGGTCGTTGTAAACCCACTTAACAAAATTATATATATGTATAAAATCGTTCAGTTTGGTCCCCATAAGTGACACCTAAGCAAAGAAATTGCCACCTCATCTAACATTTAATAGAAGTTAGTGTTTCGGACTTAAGTGATTGACGGAGTTTAAAGTGAGGGACCATGGGAGGGTTTTAAAATTCTCAGGGACTAAAGTGAAAGGCCCTTACAAAGTCAGGGACGGATCTGACAGTTTACTCAAAAAGATTTATAGTGTCAGAAACATGTTAAACTCACGTTTTTTGTGTTGACTTTAGTAGGTCACAGAATTTGTGATTTATTAGTGAGACAAACATTATTGTCCGTAGGATTTAATATTAAATTATTCAAGGGTGTGGATTGAAGACCGTTTACCTGATAAAAAAGTGAATGAAAAGCTTTTATAATATCGTTTTGATCCTCCCTCATAGTTTCTAGCCTAGCCGTCAACCACCATTAATGGCGACCTCACCATAACTCACCGCCTCCACTTGCCTCCATTAGACACCGTCATCGCCAAACTATAATCCCCACTGCCACTAAGCTTACTAAAACTTGCAGATCTTTGCCAGAGCACAGCACCAATTCATCGCATTGCACAGATCGCGTCCAACCACCATCAAGCCCGCTGGAACCATGCATGGGGCATCCATCGTAAGTCACAGACACAGTCTCTGTCTAACCTCTCCACCGCTACAAGGTGCACCACCATCATCCTATGTTATCGTTAATTCACCTGCAAGCTTCCCTGGACCACTGTTCACGTTCATTGTGCCGGAAAGTCACACGAGTCACCGTTGTCTGACCGTCGGAGGTGTGACGTCACTCTCTCACTGCAAACTATTGATTTCAGATCTCCAGCCCTTTGCGGAGAATAATGTCGCAATGGAGTTTCTTTGCCAAGCTGAAGAAAATGCACAATAGAAATATAATGGATTGCGTCTTACTCAGATTTCTTCCACCTTTCAAATCTCTCAAGGTTGCTTACAAAAAAGACTGCAACCTTACAGTGTTACTATGATAAATGGTCAGTGGATTAAGAGTCGATGGGATCTTTTTATTTTCTTTGCCTTTCCATAGATGATTGTACTTACTTGCAATTTTTTTAAATATATAAATCCATTATTATATTATTAATTAAAATCATTACCGGTCAATTTTACTGGTTAACACGGGTCATTTTTGTGCTTCACCGGTGAGTCACAATTTAGATGACTCACGGTAGCAGCCACCCACGTTTTTAACGTTAAAAATAGTTGCGTTTTGGAATCCAAACTTGAGTTTGACCAGTTTAAACGCTAAACCAAACACACACTTAATGTCCGTTTGGTTTACAATTGAATAGGATTGATTTTAGAAATTATTGGTAGAGATGAGTGATGCACACTTTACGAAGCACGTTGGATGGAAGTAATTTAAAATCAATTATGTGAAACCATGGTTTTGCACTGTAGCAATGGCAAAACAAACAGGTTATTAATTGTTAGACCAATGATCGCAAAAACTTAAGTTATTGAGTGGAGTATTAATTTTATATAGTATATTTTTATCACATCCCTCTTGATAGTAAAAACAAGAGTCATTTAGGCTTGAAGTATGAACAATTCACATGTCCACCTACCTCTTAACCACTTGGTCATAAAGGCTCTTATATCATGTCATGTCATAAACCAACTCCCAAAAACTTGAGTTTATGGGTGAAAGACACATGAATGATTTTATATAATATATTTTTAACGGCATACAAGCATCCATCCAGCCTTTTCGGTTTTCGTTGCCTCAATTCTAGGGGTGATCATAGGTTTGGTAGACCCAATTAACTCGATCAACACAACCTAACCCAATTAAAAAATGTGGGTTGTGTTGGGTTGGGTAGTCGAGTCGGATTGGGTACCATACAGGTGAACCCAATCAAATTGGGTTGTGTATCGGGTTTTCATACTTCCAACCCAATCAACCCAACCCAATCATTAATTAATAAACAAATAAATTTTATAATTTTTTGTATTAATAAGTTACACATTTTAATATTTAATATTGTATAAGTTGATTTCCTTATTACCAATGTGCTGATTATTTAGCAAAGAGGGGTGCTAGCTCACAAACTTCATCCATAGTTGATTTAGAAAATGGCGAGGATTTAGTTGAGCTTATTGAAGCTGATGTTAAAGGGGTTCTTTTTCAAACGGGTGGTCTAAGGTGATTTTTCATTATTAAACCTTTGCAATCTTTATTTTGTTCTTTAATTTCAGTATTGTTACAAAAAAAATTATAGGTTTTTATTTTTATCATACTTATAATCACAACTTATATTTTTTATTTAAGTATTTTTCTTTTTTTTTCAATTTTTATTTTATTTCCAAATACAAGCATTTTAAAATATTGGACCCAATTGACCCAACCCAACCCAACCATAATCGGGCTGGATTGGGTTGGATACGTCCCTAAAAGTGAAAAAACTCAACCAAACTCAACTCAATATCTCTTCATCGGGTTGGGTCTATAAGTGTCTTAAACCCAACTCAACCCCACCTATGATCACCCATACTCAATTCATTAAATTGGGACCAAATTAACCACTATTCTAATTACAGGTTTTCTAACGGTTGCACAGGATAAACCCTAATAAATGTATCACTTAATTAATCTGTATTAATTATTTTGTCATGGTTTTTCCAAAAAAAAAAAAAAATTCTCTCCCCTTGTTATTCTTTTCATTTCTCTCTCTTCCTATACTACAACATCACCTACCTTCTTATTTTCTTTCACGCGCTCATCTTGCTAGCGGTAAGTGAAAAGGTGCTAGAGCTAGCTAATGTACAACATCATGCTCACATAACCTAAAAGGCAAATTGACTTAGCCACTTTGCTCCTTGGAAGAAGCCAAAAAGGCTTTTGATTGGCTAAAGACAAATATACATAGCAACAGCAAATACGTCTATGGCATTGAATTAGTACAGTGAAGGTAATATGGAAAGGAGGGGAGAAAGAATTTCTCACACCGGGAAATACGTCTATGACATTGAATAGGTAATGCATTTTTATCATTGTTTTGAATTTAACCAGTATAAATTAAATTATAATTTTTATCTTGGATGATCTTGTTCTTACAATTTGGCGGCAACTCCATTTGAGTCACAAAGAGTTCGATGTGTGTTTGAGCTTGATGGGGTACATCCAATTGCAAACTGGTGACTTGGAAGGTGCGAAAGTTTCGTTTTCGAAGTTGGAGAGTGAGGGGAAGAACAATGGGTCATTGAGTGAAATTGTCTTTTTGGTTATGTGAGCATGATCCTGTACATTAGCTAGCTAGCATCTCTTCAGTTACCGCAAGCAAGATGAGTGCGTGAAAGAAAATAAGAAGGTAGGTGAGTGGCGGACCTATATACATTTGAGGGTGTGCAAGTGCACCCCCTAACTTTGATAAAATTACTACTAAGTATCTTAAAAAAATTTATTTTGCCCCCCCCCCCAATTTTATACATTTGAACCCATTGCTCTATGATAGACCTGTGTGTAGTTGAGAATGTGCAAATAGTGTAGTTGAGAGTGTGCAAATACCGTATTTTAAATTGGGGTCATATTTTAAATCGGGGTCATACAAATGAGCATGCTCATCTATTTTAAATTGGGGTCATACAAATGAGCATGCTCATTTACTCATTTACTTGTAAGAAAATTACTTCTCCCACAAGTTTACTCTCTCATCCCCTAAAACTCTTTCATTACTTTTCTTCTCTAACACGTTCTCTCTTCTGCTTCTACTCTTCAAGGGATATTTGAGATTGAAAATCATAACTTGGTAAAACCGAAGAGCTTGAAAGCTTTGAGTTTAGCCTTTCATTTTTGTCCTTACATAGACGATTTTATAGTAGGTTGGAAGAATAATGCTATTTTTGTTTGGATGCAGGTTGGAACTGGACTTTCAAGGCGTGAAAGGTTTGCTACTTGTTATTTTCTTGTTTAAAGAGTTTATATACTATAATTATGCATTTAAAGAGAGTGTTGTTAATTTTTAAAGGGGAGCAGAACATTATTTTTCATCTAATTCCTTTAATTCTATATTGGGAAAATATTAAAAGTGAAACTTTTGTATCAACATGTTTTCTGAATATCTTTAAATTTTCCCACATGTTTACAGAGGTGAGCTAGAGAAATAGAGAGTTCATTAGCATTTAGCACTATATGAGGCTGCAAGAGCAAGGAAAAAAGAACAAGCAAAGAAAGATTTAGGTACCAGTAGCTTATAGCTGTTATAAATGTGTCTCTGGTTATGTGCTTTTTCACACATCTTTTTCTTTTTCTCCCTTAAGTTTGATATATAATTACATATTAATTAAGTTTGATGAATTTATAGATTTTTTATTTTTATGGATATTTTTAATTCAGAATTGTTAATTTCTTTTAAATTGTAAATAGATAATGGATAGATTTTTGAAGAGGAAATTACCATCAAATGAGCAACAATCTTCATCAAAATCTTGTGAATCAAGTCTCCAACAACAACGAATTGAAATTAATTTGGAAGACTTGCCATCAGATCCAGGAAAGCGAATTAAAATTTCAGCATATCATCCTAATGATCGAGATAAGATACGGAGAGCATATTTACAAAAAGGACCATGTCAACCTACTCAACATAATTTTCCCCAAAGGAAAATTGGAAGCTCGATCTTTAAGAAGATTTTGTCCCTCTTGGTTTAATGTATTTGGCAATTGGTTGGAGTATAGCATAGACAAAGATACTGCATTTTGCTTGTGTTGTTATCTTTTTAGGCCTGATTTTGGAAAGCAATCGGGTGGTGATACATTTGTGACAGAGGGATTCAGAAATTGGAATAAGAAAGAAAGACTCTCATCTCATGTTGGAGGTCCTAATAGTGCTCATAAAATTGCTTGGAGAAAGTGTCAAGATTTAATGAAACAAAATCAACATATTGGAGTTGCAATATCTAAGCAATCTGAACAAGTTCGTGACTTGTATTGAAGGCGTTTGACAGCGTCAATTGATTGCATTCGTTTTCTATTAAAGCAATGATTAGCTTTTCGTGGTCATGATGAATCAATCAATTCTGCTAACCAAGGTAATTTCCTTGAACTTCTAAAATTTCTTGCTGAACACAATGAATCAATAAATCATATTGTCTTGGAAAATGCTCCTGAAAATTATCAATTAATTCCTCCAAAAATCCAAAAGGATATTGTTAATGCTGCTGCATTGGAAACCACTAATGCTATTATTACTGATTTTGGAGATGAATTATTTGCTATCATTGTTGATGAAGCACATGATATATCAAACAAGGAGCAAATGGTTGTTGCTTTGCGTTATGTTAACAAAAAGGGAAGTATTGTTGAGCGTTTTTTTGGTATGGTTCATGTTAAAGATACTACAACTTTATCATTGAAAATGACAATTGATGAATTGTTTTGTAAACATGGGCTTAGTATATTAAGAATTCGTGGACAAGGTTATGATGGTGCTAGCAACATGCAAGGGGAATTTTGTGGTCTCAAAAGTTTGATCTTAAAGGATAATTCATCTGCTTTTTATGTACATTGTTTTGCTCATCAATTACAACTCACATTAGTTGCTATTGCAAAAAAATCACATTCAAGTTGCCTCTCTTTTTAATTTGGTGTCCACTTTATTAAATGTTGTTGGGGGATCTTGCAAACGACATGATATGCTTCGTGAAAAACAAATAAATTGTGTTAGAGAGGCATTGGGAAAAGGAGAAATTCCTATTGGACAAGGTTTGAATCAAGAAACTAGTCTTAAACGAGCTGTTGATACTCGTTGGGGTTCACATTATGCAACTTTGATCAATTTGATATTGATGTATTCTTCTATAATTGATATTCTTGAAATTATAAAAGAAGATGGATCAAATGCAGATTAAAGAGTTGAAGCAAATGGTCTTTTACACTTGCTAGAGGATTTTGATTTTGCATTCACATTGCATTTGATGAAAAGTGTCTTGGGTATTTCAAATGAATTGTCATAGGCATTGCAAAGGAAAGATCAAGACATCATCAATGCTATGAACTTGGTTAACATCACAAAGCTACGATTGCAAACTATGGGGGATAATGGATGGGAGTCCTTACTGCAGGAAGTGATTTTATTTTGCAATAAGCATTCCATTAACATTCCTAATATGGAAGACATATTTTTTTCTAAGGGGAGATCACGACGTGGAGGTAAATCTCAAGCCATCACAACTGAGCATCATTATCGTGTTGAATTATTTTATATTGTTGTGGACATGCAACTTCAAGAACTTAATGATCGTTTTACAGGGACAAATACTCGGTTGCTTCTTTGCATGGCTTGTTTGAATCCAACCAATTTATTCTCTACTTTTGATGAGGCAAGGCTAATTGAATTTGCAAAGTTTTATCCATGTGACTTCTCTGCAACTGATTTAGTGATGCTTGATAATCAACTTGAGACTTACATCATTAATATGCGTAGCAATGTAGAATTTTCATCTTTGAAAGGAATCAGTAATCTTTCTGAGAAGTTGGTTGAAACTGGAAGACATATTGTTTATCCATTAGTTTACTTTCTTTTAAAGTTAGCGATGATTTTGCCTGTTGCCACAACAACCGTGGAAAGAGCCTTTTCGGCCATGAAAATTGTGAAAAATAGGTTGCGTAATCGGATGGGAGATGCATGGATGAATGATTGTCTGGTGACTTATATTGAGAAAGATGTGTTCAATAAGATTGACAATGAGTTGATCATTCAACGATTTCAAAACATGAAATCACGTACAAGACAACTATAAGGTATGTAATTTATTTGAATAGATACATTAAAATTTTATGATTTTAGTACTTATGTTTTTATCTTCATATGCATGATGATAATTATTATCAATTTATATTATTTGAAAAGTAAATTGCCCCCACTGACTTGGGGTCTTGGATCCGCCACTTGATGTTGTAGTATAGGAAGGGAGAGAAATAGTATAGGAAGAGAGAGAAATGAAAAGAATAATGAGGAAAGAGAAAAAAAATATTTTTTTTGAAAAAACCATGACAAAATAATTAATACAGATTGATTAAGTGGTGCATTTATTAGGATTTATCATGTGCAACCTTGCACAGGTTAGAAAACTCGTTCTAATTAATTCAAGTAATACATATTACATTATTAACTTCTCTTAAAGTTTTGCATTCAAATTTTGTGTATAAAAAAATACATATTACATTATTAACTTCTCTTAAAGTTTTGCATTAAAATTTTGTGTATAAAAAAAATTCTATAGTAACTGTTACCATGGTCTCTCGAGCTCTATTTGTTAAAATAGGTTTTTTAAGCTATTGCAATCACTCCAAGTTAGGCATGGCAACGATATGGGTTTTGCTCTCCCTGTCCCTGCTCCCATGAAAGTCAAGACGGGTTCGAGTTTAAAGAGAGCAAGTATGAAACTATGAAACTCAACTTCATCCCTGCAGATCCCCATCGGGTTCAAGGAAACCCGCAAGATTTCACGTTCTATATTTTTTTTCATTTTTTTCTCTATTTTTTATAACTTAAATACATGTTTTTTAAATGAGTCATATATATATATATATATAATATTCTAATTCAAATAATATGTAAATATAGACATTGATAATCCTAAAAAATAAAACTATAATATATTTTAAGGAAAATATATAAGTTTACATTTACTATTTAACTATTAGTATAACTAATATTATTTAATTAGTATATCAGGGCGGGGCGGGTTCTTGCATCTCAAACCTGTCCTGTTCTCATTAAAGGCGGGGTGGGTTCGGGTTATATTTAAACACGGTCAAAGTGGGTTTTCCCCGTCAAAATCAGGGCGGTGCCCTACAGATTTGGGTTTGATTGTCATGTCTACTCTAAGTATTGTATAAAAAATTTCAATTATTAGTTAAAATTATTTTTTATATTTTTATCCCTAAAAATTATTTTATATTCTCTTGTTTACTCTTTCTATTTAAGTAATTAATGATATTTTAATTTATTTGTCATTTTATTAAGATTATCAATTAGTACAACAATTAAATTTATCAAATACTCGCAATGGAAGTGGATCCCAGGTAGGTTTCACTTGTAAGGTAAGGGTTCAAATCCTGGAATCGTCATTACCCAACCATCTCGACCCGAGAGTTAAACCCACAACTATATCTATAGAAATTATCGGTCAAAAACTAAAAATACTTTCAATTTATTTAACTAGCTACAAAATACAACTTTTTGTATCCATGTCTATTAACCGTTACCAAATTATTATCACATGTCTTTAATTATTTTGATGTTAATTTTATCATATCAAAGTTAAAATGGCAAAAAAAATGTCAAATATTGTTTAAATATAACAAAAACCACCCAAAAAGTTGTGAGTCTAGACAAATTTTATTTATAATATTAGAATGTTAAATCATAAAACTGTCAATCTAAAAAATATTTCAGCTATGCTATATTCTATGAATCTGTTTTACAAGAATTACACGAACTCTTTGTATGACACCAACAATCACAATAGTGATAAAAAAAAGTCATGAAATATGGATCAACTAACTATTGGCATGAATTGATTTGTACAATTTTGTGGAGAACAAGCTCGTCAAAATGAGCAATTCTCGAAATATTTTATCTAATCGCCACCTTAATTTGAAGGGTAGTTTCATAAATATACCCGTACAAATACCAACTTTAAGAACTGTGCTTTAATAAAAAAACTAGAAAACTAGATGTACACCCTTGCGCGGGTAGAATTTAGAATTTAATTTATTAGTTTGAGTTGAAATTAGTTTATAAAATTCAAGAAAAATATAATTCTGAGAATAATGTTTATTTTTCATAGGAGAAAAAGTAAGATGTGATAATATAATACTTTTAATTTTTCACATTTGTTGTAATAATTCTACTTAATGAATTTAAAAGTTGTATTTTCTGCTCCATTATATGTATTTATTTTGTATATATTTTCCTTAATTATTTAATTACTTTTCTGTAATGTTTATTTTAAGAATGGACAACTACTTTTTTCTTGGAAAAATTTGAAAGAAAAATAAATGCATAGTTTTAATAATGTGCTAATTACGAGAGTATATTGAATGGAATGAAAAGAAATACAATAAGTAAAATAGATTCACAAATTGGTCTCATCTTACAAATGACTTTAATGAAATGTTTCTATACATTTATATGGCAGTGGTTATTAAGAAACAAATAGATGAATAGGATTTAAAAATACAATTAACAAAGATATAGAAAAATGAAATTAATTGAAGTGCGAAGAATATCTATGTATTTTTTTTTTGTAAAGTAATAAATTAGTTATGAGTTAACATGAAAGTAGTGAATGAATGAATGTATTTAGTTAGTTAATTTTTTTAGTAATGCATTCAGAAAAGTGAATTAACTAAAAATAGTATAGGTAAAGTTTCTCCTACACAATTTTTTTTTTTTGTTACAAGAAGGCCAAAAAGGCCAAAAACTAAAGCACCGAGCTATGACTATGAAAAACACCTAATCTATCACCCAACAGAAGATTATTGCAATCGCCTGGAGGGTGAACCCACATATGTAGGCCTAAAGACGAACTATGAGCTTTGTTGGCTAGGAAATCAGCAACACTATTGCATTCCCGAACAGTATAAGAAAACTTCAGCTCCCAAGCTTGGTTTTTCCAACTATTAATCTGATTAAGAACATATGCATAGGGATGGTTATGGAACTCCCCTTTATCAATGAGATCCACTGCAGTAAGAGAATCACTTCCAACCCAAACCTTCAAGAGCCCCCTCTCCCAAGCAATCTGAAGGGCTGAGAGAATCCCTCTAAGTTCAGTCATGAGAACACTAGAGGAACCAATATTAAAGGAAAATCCGCCCAACCAACTACCATTGTGGTCCCTCAAGACACCACCACAACCAGCATGATTTGAGATTGACTTCACTGAACCGTCTACATTAATCTTGATCCATCCCATATCCGGAAAACACCACCTCACCAACTTCTCCCCACGCCTCCTTTGACTCCCATAATTCAGAGAATTAAATTTTCTCACTTGGGCCAATTGTTGAACGCAGCCAATAATCATCTCTGTACCTACAACCAGATTGTCAAAAACAAATTCATTTCTTCCTCTCCAAAGGTTCCATACGATCAGCCTAAAGACCACCCCCCAATCATCTCTTATTCCACTTAACAAGTTATGAGAGAACCACTCTATTACATTCAGAGAATAAAAACTCCCAGAGTCAGCATTCACCCCTAACCTATTCCAAACTTCCTTGGCCGTGACGCAGTCTCTGAGAACATGTAAAACTGTCTCCTCTGAACGTTGACACATAGGGCACAAGGATGAATCAAAAATTCCGCAGCGATATCCCTTACTGCGGGTCTTTAGCCCCTTGTTAATGACCAACCACATGAAGCAGCGAGCTCTTTCTGGACCATCCCATCTCCAAATGGCTTTCTAAAGGGGATCAGCGTGATATAAACCCCTGTTGGACACAAGATCATAAGCTGACTTAGTTGTAAATTTTCCATTTGAATTACCACCCCACACAAACTTGTCATCACCATATCCATCTTGTGGGTTAGGATAACCCATAATTTCCAAGACTACCTCCTCAGGCAAGTAAGATCGAAGGAGTGGGACATTCCAACCCAAGTTTGAGTCTGAAAAATCACGCACAAGTGAGACGTTCCACACCTCCTAGAAAGGGACCAAACATACCTCCTTAAGGATGATTCGAGACGGCAACCAGCAGTCAATCCAAAATCTTATGTGCCTACCATTATGCACTACCCAGAAAATTCCTTGTTGCACATGATTCCAAGTCTTCCTTAGACCACGCCAAAGCAAAGACTCGTTTACCTTCTTCTGAACACGAGGGATGATATCAGCTCCACAACCATACTTACTTCTTAATACTTTAACCCAGTATGCATTAGGTTCATTCAAAAGCCCCAACCAATCTTCATTAATAGAGCCATATTGAAGTCATAGAGTGATCTGAAACCCAAACCTCCTTGCTGCATGGGCTTACGCATAACCTCCCAAGCTACAGAATGCCAACCTCTTTGATTCTCGGAGTTCCAAATAAAATCTCTCTACATACCCTCCAATTTCTTGCAGATGGACTTTGGCAAAAGCATGGTTTGCATCGTGTACATGGGGAGAGCAGCAAGCACTGATTTCGCAAGCGTCACTCGACCAGCAAAAGTAAAGCAATTAGCACGCCAGGAACTCAATTGTTGCTGAGTTTTCTGAAGAATAAAGTCATAAGTGGCATTAGATGGCCTCTTATGGAGAAGAGGAACGCCTAGGTACTTCCCCGATCATCAGTAATGCTAAACTCAGCCATATTGCTCAGACAGGTAGCTCGGCTACTATGCACATTATTGGAGAAGAAAATCTTTGACTTGGCCATGTTATTAATAAAATTAATAATACATATAGTAATATGTCTCAACTTCTATAATTAAATAAAATAAATATAATAATTTCATATAATTAATTATAATACACTAATATTTTTAAAATTAAATAGAATAAATTAAAGTATATATAAAGGATTTAATGTGTATACACTGATGGTGTAAAAAAATTTACATTGTCATTCAATTAATAATGTGTTGTCACATCTTTTAATAATTTTAATAACACATAAATTGTCATATTCATTAAATGATGTGGCAGCACATCATTGGATGATTGTCTAAAACTATTTCCAAACCGTTAAGGAAATTATTTTAGTAGAAAACGAGAGATTGGAGATTTGGAATTGGAAGAGACACAATAAATGAAAGGAGATAATAAATTAATAATAACTAATAACGTACGTAATTAGGAAGGAATGTATTCATTTAATAGTATATATTAAAAGAGAATTATTTTTTATTTATTTAATTTAAAAATTTATGCTTAAATATATTTATTATATTAAGTTTTAATATGAATTGATTAATTTATTATAGGTTAAAACAATGATAATTTATGAGACACAGAGGTGTTTAAAAAGGGAGAGATTAGATTACTATGTATAATTCGTGTTAAAGTATCCGTGTTTCTATCTTTCTGTTCTATGAATATGAAGCCATGATTAACCATACAAAAGCAGGCTTCTTCAAAGTTCAAAGGCACAATTATAGGAGTTGCTTCCCCTGTAAGAACTTGCAAAGAAGTTCTCAATCAAGCACTCTCATTTGGATTGGAATGTCACGCCGAGATAATTCCAATAGAAGTTTTTTTTACAGCTAATTCCAATTGAAGTTTAAAACATAATAATTTATCCTTAATTATCATTTAGTCACACATTTAAAATATTCAACGAATATACAATTCCAACAAAGCTAGAAATCTATTTGTACCTCATTAATCATTTTTAAGTAAAGTTCCTTCAAACAAAAAATAGCAACTAACAATATCAAAAGTGAAGATTCTATTTCACAATTCCAATGTATTTGTTACTCACTCTTCAAATTCCTAGGCATCTTCTTGGGTTTTAAAGGGGGCTTGTTCCTAACCAAAAGAAAAAAGTTTATTCACCTCTTCTTTAGAAAGAGAAACCGAAAACATGACCCTCTCATTGAACAAAATACACACATAATATCACGTGAATTAATCCAACCTTAATAACTTGATGTCTAAAAGGACAATTGAAACCCAACTTGTAGGGGAAAGATCGCAACTTCAGTATATGTCTTCAGCTTTGGAAAGTGTTGTGCAAGATTAGATATTTGAATCAAGCAATATAAATACTATTTAGTATTAAAACCCAACGTAATCTCAAAGCATAAAGGATCAAATGAGTTAGAAGATACAAAACATATATTAATTTTAGAATATACCTCTCAAGAACATTTGGCTTCATAAGTTCCTATTGAATCTTTTTAGTGCCAGCCAATTGATAAGATATTGAAAGGCTCGATAGCAGAAGATTGTTCCATCAATAGTCCAACTCCCTTTTCTGACATATTGAGCAAGGTACCAACCATAGGTATTCATTTTTCTTAGTAAAATAAGATGGAGGAGCAGGAGCAGCACAAGGGTAGTAGTAGTAGGTTGAAGATGAGTACCATGGGTTCCCCCATGGATCATCTCAGAAGTTGCCAGAGAGAGAGTTTAGAAAACTCATTTGTATATTTGATTGAAAAGATACAAAATGAATACAAGGAGCTACTATTTATAAGACTCAACTACTCACCCATTTAACACTAAACACACTAAACAAACCATAACAGAAAAGATACTCAAAACAAAATTATATTCCTAATACCCTCCCGCAAATTGGTATTTGGTATCAACCAATACCAACTTGAAACCAAGAGAGGAACTCAGAAAAGAAAAGAGGAATTGCAACTTGAAACCAAGATCCAAAAACATGGCTTCAGCTCTAGTAGTACAAAGAAGTATCCCTCCAAGAGAAATCCAACCTTCCTTGCCAGTCTTGATAAAGAACTTGATGATATAATGTGGGGAGATAGCACAAACTATTTTTGGATTCCAATATATCATGTTATAGAGACCAACATAAAAATGGATACAAGCCATATGATAACAATTGGCGCAAACATAAATGCAACTTTGTGTGTGCCACAATGTTGGAGAGCAAACAGGCCAATCAATATGACACAGACCAGCAGAACAAGTTCACCATTTGTGAATTTTGTTTCTATAACCTGTATTCCTGATACTGATGCTAGAACTGAAATTGCTGGAGAAAGTACACCATCGCCTATGACCATGCAAGCACCAAACAGTATCATGAATATAATTTTGTTTTGTTGCTTAGGCATTAACAAACCCAAGCTCAGAGAGCTTTTGATGAGCCTCGGCGTAATCAACAAAGAAGGCATCTTCATCCGCAACATATTTCTCAACAAGAGGACAAAAATTGGGCCATTTAACTTGACAGCACCACCAACTGAACCTCCAACATAAGTTTGACAGAATGAGTAGAGGCCATCAAGGCACTCAACGCCACTAATTGGGGGCCAACAGACCTTGTGTAACAGATTCAACACATCTCTTTTAGGCATTTCAGTAAACAGCTTTTGCACAACCATCTCTAACATTTCATCAAACATAAGTTATGCATACCAATCCCTTTCAACCAAAGATTGAGAAGTATGTACATGGTCCTGTGCTTCTGTTAGAGGAACACGTTGAACTCGATGGACACCAGATTCATATTTTAATTTACTGTAGACACGGTTTCCTTTTATCTCCATCACATAAGTATTGCATCCCCCTTTTTCTGTCATAGTTCTTGAGACAAGAAAATGCTTCCAAGAATTCCGTTCAATGTGATTCCTCATAACGTAAGAATGAATGGACTCACCCGCAGTGTATTAACCATTTTAATACAAACAGAAAGCAAGCTTACCAAAGTGACTGAGTTTGGCTTCTCATTTTCAAGATTCATCTCATGAAACACATTCAATGTGAGAAGAACACGACACACCTCAACCTCGAGAGATGAGAATCGGTGGCCATTGTAGTGCTTGTAGAAACTGTCCGTAGACTCTTGCTCATCAAACAGAATCAAAACACCGTACTGATCCTCCATCCCATCCATCCTGACAATGCGCATCTCTAGCATATGGTGAATAAATGAACCACAGAGCTGGCAGAAATCTGAATACGTCATGTAATTTGGCACTCCAATAACACATGCTAGTGGCTTTCGTCCAACAGGGAGTTTAGAAGGGGTATCATTGGGGAAGAAAAGCATGAGGTCGCAGGTCTCCTCAATTCTAGAGTTTTCAGAAGAGAAATTGAACAATGAAGTGGAGAAGGAGGACAACAAAGATTTACTAGGTTCCTCCTCAGAGGCGGTGTGAAGAAGCCTTGCCGTTTCGCGCAAGACTTCAAAACAGACCTTCGAATCCAGTGCTTTTCCAATCATTTCTGCTTTCCTTTTATTCTGAATTAGACGCTTCACTTCACACACATTCCCAGCACATCCACCACTCCATAATTGAGATCTAAAGCTCCCAAAGGTGAAAGGATCTCGTGATGGCTTCCACTCCAATTTTGCATTGGAGCCTTTGACAACATCGTGCATCAAGAACAACGAAGAAATTTCCGAAACTGATGAAGCTGAAGCCGAAGTTGCAGCAGCAAAAGAAGACACCTCTGCAAGATTCACAACAAACGACAATGGCTTTTTGAGAGGAGAATGTCCCTTCTTCTTGAAGCGCGGTGAGCTCCGTGGATGGAGCCCTGATACCATCTTAGTAAAATAAGATGGAGGAGCAGGAGAAACACAAGGGTAGTAGTAGGTTGAAGATGAGTACCATAGGTTCCCCATGGATCATCCCAGAAGTTGCCAGAGAGAGAGTTTAGAAAACTCATTTGTATATTTGATTAAAAAGATACAAAATGAATACAAGGAGCTACTATTTATAAGACTCAACTACTCACCCATTTAACACTAAAAACACTAAACAAACCATAACAAAAAAGATACTCATAACATAATTATATTCCTAATAATTTTTTCCACAGATTTCATACCAAGTTCAGTGGATTAACCTTACATTTCAAAAATGGAGTTCAAGTCAAATGAAAACAAAACATATGCTTGTGTGTTGGAAAAACATAATTGTAATTATGAGTAGGAACAAAACTAAATTATAGTCACTCATTGATTTTGAAAGGTGGTCAACTGGTGCATAGTTGGCTCGAAAGTAGATGATTGTGATTGCTTGTCCATCCCTGCAAATGGAAAGAAACCATACTTCTCTACACTCAGAAACAAAATGTAATTAAGCCAGAAACTTACAACAGAAAGTCAGTTTTTCAAGCCAAAGGCTACACACTAAAACTATTCCATCTAACAGAATTCTCATTCTTAATCAACTTATGTACGGATCCATTAAAAAATATAGCAAGAACCAAAAGCAACAATATAAGAATGTGAAAAGGATTTTTTTTTCCTTTGAACTGAGCAAAGGTTATTGTACTCCTTCAAGCTTTAGCGAAGGATCTGCATATAACTTGACAACAATATTAGCACAAACCTTTTTGGAATCTAGTCCAAACAATTTTGCATAGTGAGAAAGTATATTCCTGGAAAAGAGAAACTAATATATTGATACCTCTTCATAGTAATTTTCCTTAAAATGAAATATCCCATAAGTACTTGTTCTGAAAATATGCAAGATGCAAGTGTACATTCTAAAAGTAAAAGAGGTATTAAGTAATAGGTTTGAACTTTTTTATTTTTTTTATATTAAAACTCTTAAAAAAATTGAAATACAACCTAAAGTGTTCATAAGAGCTTATTAGAAGAAAAAACTAAACATAACCGTAAAGAATAACATAAAGGATCAAATAATTGATGGATGCATATATAATCAACTATCCAGAAAAACAGAGCACAAAAACACATAAGGGAATAAAATTGGACACTAATATTCTTCATGCCACATATGAGATGGTTCCACGACAGCCACCTACCCTAACGCCAGACCACCACCTCCTTTGCTGCCGCTTCAACCAATACAGTGGCTGGACAAACTGGTGGTTGGTGTGCACTTATTTGCGGTGATACGAAACATTTAACAGGTTATTGATGCGACAATGGCGTAACTGGCTTTAAATATTCAGTTACTCAAATGAATAAATTTTCCAAAAGAAGTGCAAAAGTTGCGAGGATGATACGTTTAAGGGGTTTTGTAACGGTAAAAGAATATAGAATGTTGGGGAGTAGGTTGGTTTACAATGAGTGAAAACTATACTATGGAAAGGCAGCTCTCCAGAGAAGGGTGACACCTCATATAATACATTATGTAGCAAAAGTAAAATTAAGTGGCATTAAAATGGATGAGATGGCAATGCAAGGTTACGTGACTCAGTTTTTATATATTATATAAAAACTTTAAGAAATGTGTAATTATTATCATTGGTCATGACTGAACAATAAGCATTTTATTCGAACATAATCCATGAAAATAAAACCTTTTCAAATCAAATCAAAGTAATCTAATTAAATTGAATTAATTCAGTTATTTTTATCCCTAACTCAAACCGCAACCTTAAAAAAAAACCTAATAAACACTATCCCTAACTCAAACTAAGCTAGTAAATACCCATACTAAATGGAAAGAATAATAAAACAATGCTATAAAAATTGAATTGAACTTCTACATTGTAAATTAGTTATATTTTTCATTTAAATATTTTTTGTTTAATCACGATTATTCATTTGTGTTTATTCAACTAAAGCAATCAAGCGATGATAAAAATATTACAGGATTAATTTTCCAAATGATGATAATAAAGTATACATTAATAGAATGTGCCCAAAACAAAACAAAATATTACCAGATTGACTTCCCTTTCCCCTTTGCCCCTTCTCCCCCTCTGGCCCTCCCCCTTCTCCCCTTCCTTCTTCCCTTTTCTCCTTTCCCAGCTCCCCTGTTCCGGACACATGTGTGTCGTTAGCCATTTATTTTTAAAAAAATGTGCTTACGGACACCGTTATCTAAGATTAGTTTCCGGACAACGTTGTTCGTAAATCAATTAATTGAATGGTAGTTTGGGGTTTTGTGATTTTTCAAAAAATAAAGGGGGTGGGAATAGTAAAAATCCCAATGGAAAAAGCAAAGGGCATACAAAGTTACTCACTGGGCTTTGACAAAAAACCAAAGCTGCTGGGCTTTATTAAGAGCGAATCTACGAACTTGTTGTACTTCATTTTCTTTACATTCTTTTCAGTTTCTGACTTGATGTAATTTGGGCCTGGCCCATTATGTGGTTCTTTACCACCCCCCCCCCTCCCCGGATTTATTGAAGAGTTTTTTCGACCAAAAAACAAAACTTGCCTAAGTTGAGCTCATGTTTTTTTAAACACACACCCCCCAAAATGCTTTTGTGTTTTTGTTTTTTTCTTAAATAAATCGTAGTAACGATGATTCACTGATTACATCTTAATATGTAAAGATGTATGTAATATCAAATTTTTTATTTTAGACCGAAACATAATTGTTCAAAATGAGAAATGTTAAATCATCATATTTTTCTTCTTATAAATCCTCTCTTACTATTATATAACGATAAAGTTTGTATTTAATGAAAAAGTAAATGAATATAATATCTCAAAATTATACAGAACATTTAATGATTACTTTATTTAATAATGAGGATAATTTGTATGAGAAACAGATAAGATGATTTGGAATTATTAATTATATAATTTGAACCTTTAATATTGAAATAAAATTTATCTAGAGTCACATTTTACTTCTAGTATACCCAAATAATCAATGGTAAAAAATAATTAGTCGGTATAAAAATTTGAGTTTTGATTTTCTTCTCTGAAATGTTTTTTTTTTATTTTTATGAAATATTTAAGTTAATTTTTTAATCCATAGTGTTAACTCTTTAGTCTCTTCTGCTAATTGTAGGTGTGTCAAATGCTCGTCACAACCAACAATCATATGTGGAGTCTCCTGGCACATTATACAACAATGTTAGTTTCCTTGAATTCATTCAGAGACTGTGTGGAATATATGAAGGAGAGATTGTGCAAAGAATTAGTTCAAGTTGGACATGAAATTTGGCTCTTTGAATGAGTTTAAAGAGGTTAATGTCGTTATATATATATATATATATATATATATATATATATATATATATATATTGTGTTATGGTACTACACATAGTATTGGTGATTATGATGGATATTTGACACATCCACAATTAACGAGAATTAATAGTGAGGACTAAATGAATTGGTCACTGATTGAACCAGCGAGTCAGTGGTTGAACCAAGAATATATTAAAATATATTTAATAAAATTATAGGTATTTATGATATGTTTATTTATAATATCAAAGTAATTAAATAAGTATGTTAGTTATTTTGGCGGACATTAATTATTGACTAATTTTTATATTGATTAGAAGTTAGAACGTTGAGTTTGGATATATGTAATAACTAGCATGTGACTCGTGCCTTCGCACGGGTAAATTGATGATATGATTTATGTTGTCTGTGCTTCGCACATGATAAAATATCAGCTATCATAAATACTTATATATTAAAGTAAATCAATAAAGTCTCTATAGAATTCATTTCAGGTAGCTAACAGAGATGCTAACCGAGTTAATTCTTAACAAAAGTCGATACCCTCTATGAGTTAGCGACGATGTTAGTTATGTTCAGCCTCTCCTTTCCCTCTAAATTCACCCAATGCATCGGATAAAGGAGATTGTACTGTTTAGTTCTAAACTTTTATAATTGTTCTTAATTATGCATGGTATGAATAATAAATTAAAGATTTATGTGTGCTAACTACATAATTCTCTTTTAATTTTTTATGTAATGAAAAATCGGGAATGAATGATAAGAGAATATGTTTTAATATAATAATAATAAAAAAGAAAACTAATGTATGAGAAAAAAAAGAAAGGAAAATGGTAGGAGTAAGACTGCCTCTCGTGATTTATTGAAAAAATTACTCTTGTAATAAAACAAATTATAAGAACGAATAATTAGTGAAAATGATTTAATATAAAAAAAAACAAAAGTGCGATAAAAATAAAAATAAAATATTAATGAATTTTATGGAGAGATAAATGATATATTAAAAAATCACATTAGATATAATGTACATCAACACATTTATTATATTTCTTAATGTGTGTTTTTATGTAATAAAAAATTGGAAATGGATAATGACAAAAACTATTTTAATATAATAATAATAATAAAAAAAGAAAATTAATGTATGGGAAAAAATAAAATGGTAGGAACAGGATTGCCTCCCATGGAGATCACCCGCAATTCATAAAAAAATTCTTTTATAATAAACATATTAATAAAAACGAATAATAAGAGAAAATAATTTAATATCATAATAAAAAATGAAAATGTGATAAAAAAATAAAAGAAAAAAAGAAAACAACAGGAATAAGATTGCTTCCCGTGGAGGATACTTGTGATCCATAAAAAAAATCATTTTACTAATGTGAGAATAAAGAAACTAAAAAGGAAAAAAATGGAAGTTTGAAAAGACGACATGTGTATTGTGGGATATATATTGTGTTCTTCTGATTGGTACTAATAACAGAATATTTTTGTTAAACGAAGGAGTTTTAACTCTTAATAATGAATAGGCAATGACACTGCAAAAGAGAGAAAAAAGAATGATATTATAAGTGAATGATTAATAAAAAATAAATAAAAAGGAAAAAAATACTACAATAGAAGCTAAATAAATGGAGATATGATTTTGATAAAAAATGAAAAGAAAGTAAAAAGGATGATACATTTTTTGTCATCATCCATTTCTGATTTTTTATTATATAAAAACACACATCATAAAATATAATAAATGTGTTGATGTATATTAAAATTAATATAATATAATATAATATTATAATAATAATAATAATAATAATAATAATAATAATAATAAAGAAAATCAATGTGAGAAAAAAGATAAAACGATAGGAACATAACTGCCTCCCGCAGAGAATACCCGTAGTTTATAAAAAAATTCTTTTATAATGAAACATATTAATTAAAATGAATAATAAGAGAAAATGTTTTAATATGATAATAAAAAGAAAATGAAAGTGAGATAAAAAAAAGAAAATGACTGGAGTAAGACTGCCTCCCGTGTAGGATACCTGTGATTCATAAAAAAAAGCCACTTTTCTAACGTGAGAATAAAGAAACTAAAAAATTACATCAAAAAAACAAATAAAGAAACTAAAAAAGAAAAAAAAATGGAAGCTTGAAAACATGACACATATACTGTGGGATATATTTTAGTTCTTGTACACACTATTTTTGTTAAATGAAGGAGTTTAAAATAATTTGAATTTACAAAAGTACTAAACTAAATTTTATTAATTTACAGGGATAAAAAACATATTTAACTCTTAATAATGAATAGTCAATAACATTACAAAAGAGAGATAAAAGAATGATATTATAAGTGAATGATTAATTAAAAACAAATAAAAAAGAAAAAAAACACTACAATAGAAGCTAAATAAATGAAGATAAGATTTTGATAAAAAAATGAAAAGAAAGTTAAAAGGATGATACGGTTTTTGTCATCGTCCATTTCTGATTTTTATTATATAAAAACACATATTAAGAAAAAATCTTAGAAAAACCCAAAAAAGGAAGTGAAAAATATGACACGTGTAATAATAAAAAAATAAAAGTGTGAGAAAAAAGGAAAAGAAATAGTTGGTGCAGGATTTTCTCTCATGGAGGATACTCATGGGTCATAAAAAACACTTTTGTAATAAAACAGGTTAATCAAAATGAATAATGAAAAAATATTTTAATATAAAAAAGAAAAAGAAAGCGTGATAAAAAACAAAAGAAAAAAGCAGGAGCAAGATGACTTCCCGTGGAGGATACATGAGGTTCACAAAAAATCACTTTATTGAAATGAGAATAAAGAAACCAAAAAAAGAAATACAAAGACGCAAGTGAGAAAACATGACACGTGTACATTATTGAATAAAATAGAGACTTAAATAATATATTGAAAAAACACATAAAATTTTATTATAGAGTAAATAGATAAATATAATAGATAAAAGAGAAAATAAGTGAAAACATTAATGAATAAAATAGAGAGTTAAATGATATATTGAAAACATTTTAAATTTAATATAAATCAACACATTTATTGTATTTCTTAAAGTTTATTTTATATATTGAAATAGATAGACATGGATGAATAATGAGATAAAATAATTTAATATAATAATAAAAAAAAATTGAAGGGTGATAAAAAAAAAGGAAAAAAAGAAAATAGTAAGAGCATGACTGCCCCCGTGGAGGATACTTGTGGTTCAAAAAAGAAATTTTGTAAAGAAACGGATTAATAGGAATGGAAAATAAGATAAAATGTTTTAATATAATAATGAAAAAAGAAAATGAAGGTGTGATAAGAAAAAAGGAAAATGACGTGAGAAGGATTAACTCCGGTGGAGGACCTGATTCATAAAAAATCACTTTATTGAAGAGGGAATATAAAACTAAAAAAAAAAGCAAGTGAGAAAACACGACACATGTAATTGGGAATAATTTGAATATAGACTAAATAGAATAGAAGAATAGATAAAAGAGATAAAACATTAATAAATAAAATTGAAAAATAAAATATATGTTGGAAAAATCACATTAAATTAAATATAATACAAACCAACACATTCATTCTATTCCTTAATGTGTTTCTATGTTATGAAACATATAATCAGAAATTAATGATGAGACAAATTATTTTAATACAATAATAATGATGATGATGATTTCTCTAATTAAAGTATGATAAAAAAAGGAGAAAAAAGAAAACGGCAGGAAGATGACTTCCTCTTGTAAAGGAAGTCTGTGGTTTATAAAAGAAATCACTTTAATGAAGTAAGAATAAAGAAACTAAAATAAATGATATATTGGAGAAAAACACTTAATATAAATAAACACATTCATGTTTCATTTCTTAATCTGTGTTTTTATGTAAAGAAACAAATAAACTCGAATGGATAATGATAGAAACTATTTTAATATAATAATAAAAAAGGAAATTAAAGTGTGATAAAAAGAAAAAAAAAAGAAAGAAAATGGTATGACCATGACTGTCCCTGTGGAGGATACTCGTGGTTCATAAAATGAAATCACTTTTGGAATTAAACAGATTAATAACGAATAATAAGGAAAAATGTTTTAATATAATAATAATAAAAAAAAAAGAAAATGAACGTGTGATAAAAGAGAAAATGGTTGGAGCAGAATTGTGCGTTTCCGTAAAGGATACATGTGGTTTAGGAAAAAAACACTTTAATGAATTGAGAATAAAAACTAAAAAGAAAAGGAAGCAAGTGAGAAACCATGACATGTGTACTTGACAGAACAATTATAATATAGAGTAAATAAATAAAAAGAATAGATAAAAAATAATAAGTGAAAGTATTAATGAACAAAATAGAGACATTTCGTATAAAATACTTATGGTTCATAAAAAATCACTTTACTGAAATGAGAATAAGAAAACTACAAAACTTAAGTGGGAAAACATTGGAGGAACAATTTTAAATATAATGTAAACTAACACATTTATTGTATTTCTTATTATGTGTTATTATGTATGAAATAGATAAATAGAAACAAATAATATTGAGAGAAAATGTTTTTCAAAAAACAATAAAAAATAAAAATGTGATAAAAAAGAAAATAGAAAACAAAACGTAAATGAACACATTTATTGTATTTCTTTATTTGTGTTTTTATGTATTATAATATAGAATAAGGAATGGATGATGAGGAAATTTATCTTAATAGAATATTAATAAAAAGGGAAAATTAAAGTGTGATTTAAAAAAAAACAAAAAATGGAAATGGCAGTAGCAATACGGCCTCCCATGGAGAATACTCATTGTTTATAAAAATATTGACTTTATTGAAATGAGAATAATAAAACAAAAAAACTCAAGTGAAAAAAGATAACAAAATAAAGAGATAAATGATATATTAAAAAATATTTTAAATTTAATGTAAATTAACACATTTATTGTATTTCTTAATATGTATTTTTTATAATGAATTAAATAAATAAAAATGGATAATTAGAGAAAGTGTTTTTTAAAAAATAATAAAGAAATAAAAGTGTAATCTTAGGAAGGGGAGGGATGGAGAACCTTAATTGTAATTTAGTCCGAAATATGATTACCTATGATAATAGGAAAGTGTGATTAAAAAAGAAAAGAAAAAGAAAGAATGGAAACGTTAAAAAAAAGGGAGACGGAGAGGGAGAGAGTGAAACGTAGAGAAAAAAAAGAAAAAGAAAAAAAATAGATAGACTAAGGGAGAAAGTGACACGTGTGAGGGAGCGGAAGGATTTTATAGAAGTATATAAGATAAGATAAGATATAGGATTTAATTAAAATACATATTATAGATATAGAGTCAGGATCAATTAATACATGTAGGATCAATTAATATCAGGTGTCAAATTTCAAGACTCACGTACATTAATTAATAACTTTTTTTGTAGAATGTGAAATTCACTAATCCAATCGTTGAATTGAAAGATATTATGGAGTAGATCAAGTCTATAAAATATCATACAAATCAGAAACTAATTAATATTTACCACACCACTTTATTTTAATGCGTAATATATTTCAAAATATAGGTAAAAATCTGTTGCTAGATAACATACTTACAAATATTCAATTGATTTCAAATTTAATATAAATGATTATTATGATAATATCTTTCAATTCAAAAGTTAGATTAGTGGATTTCACATTCTATAAAAAAGCTATTAATTGGTGTAAGTTTTAAAGTTTGACACTCGGTGTCAATTGATCCTGACTCACACACACACGCATATGAGGAGGGTTCAACTTACACCAGTGTAAGTTACACTAAGTATTACACCACTGATAACTACGAATCGAATGTGTTTTTTAGTAATCCAGCCATTGAATAATGTTTGTTCATCATCATGATTATATGTGTAAAATTTCATGAAATTTTGACACTAATAACTTGATAATCAAATGGTTGAGTTTTTCATATATTTCAAATGTATATATAACGTTAATATTGAGACATCCCAATGACATATCAAATAATTTCAGATTAATGTAAAATTTTATATGTATGATCTATATGATATTAACTTTCAATCCAATGGTGAATTACTTAATACAATGATCTATTAAAAAATTATTCAGCAGTGTAATACTTGGTATAACTTACACTGGTGTAAGTTGAACCCTCCCGTATATGTGTATACACACACATATAGAGTCAGGATCCGTTTACACCAGATGTCAAATTTCAAGAGTTACACCTCTTAATAACTTTTTGTAAAATGTGATTTGACCAATCCAATCGTTGAATTGAAAGTTCTCATAAAGTAGGTCAAACTTATAAAATTTCATAAAAATTGAAAACTAATCGATAATCCATCAAACTAATTTATTTATAATATGTTTTTAAAATATAAGTAAAAGTTCACTGTTGGATAAAATACTTGCGAATGGTTAAATTATTTGAAATTTGATATACATGATAATGAAGGCAATATAATATGATTCAACGGTTGGATCGGTCAAATCCATATTTTACAAAAAGTAATTAAGATGTGTAACTCTTAAAATTTGACAACTATTTGAATGGGGAACGAAAGAGTATATTGTATTAACATAAATATCACGATAAATCACGAGTATAAAAGAAATTTAATAATGAATGAACCTAAAAGTGGGCCTATATTTCTTATAATTAAAAAATCATTTTTCTTATAAAAGACCAAGTTATCTTTAGTTTAGGAACAAATTTGTTGGATTGTATATTTACTAGTGTAGTTACCCGTGCGATAATGGTAATAGATATTCATTGAGGTTATAACTATATTAAAATCCAATGGGATGAAGTATATTATTAGAGTGTATTAGCACAATAGAGGGATATGATGTTGGATGACCATGAATTGTCATTAGTATATAAGGTATGTCATATAAATTATATCCCATCAATAATGTTTGCCTAATACATGAAACAACTTTGATAGTTGAGTTACAAGTTTGTAATATTTAATATTACATTTTCTAATAAAATATTTCTACTTTTGCTTTATCATCCCGTGTAATGTTGTACATGTTAAAAGAACCGATAATATATTAGGGGAAAACACAATAAATTTAATGTAAATCAACAAATTTATTGTAACTTTTAATAAATAATGATTATAGTTGCCAAATTTCTAATTATATTTATTGTATTTTTTAATAAACAATTATTATAGTTACCAAATTTATAATTATATTGCCTCAAATCTTACTTACTATTTATTTGTGTCATTACATGAAAATTGGAGGTGTTCATATCCAATCCAATCCAATGCAAATCACATAAACTGAACCGAAAAACCAAAAACTGAATCAAACTGAAATAAAAAATTGAAAACCAAAAACTGGAATTTTTTTATTTGATAGGATTGGTTTTCGGACCCTATGTTAAAAAACGATGCAATACAATCCAAATCGAACTTATATATATATAAATTACTATTTACAAAATAATTATATATTTAGACTTGGGTCGAATGATTTTTTTCTTCCGCAAAATCGATCCAAATCGAACCACGGACACCCCTAATGAAGATACACAGATTAAGAAATACAATAAGTGCGTTAAGCTTCATTAAATCTAACACATTTACCGTATCTGTCCAATTTGAAGAATATTTTTGTTTCCATTTATCTTTCCCCATTTAAAAGTTCGAGAGAATATTAATTACATTTTTATACTTTCAGTCTTAATAAGAGAGATAATAAGTGAAAAAATTAATGCATAAAATATGGGTACAAATGATATATTAGGAAAAAATAAAATAAAATAAATATAATTCAACACATTCAGTGTATCTCTTATTCAACACAATAAATTCAATGTAAATAATATATTAGGAAAATACACAATAAATTTGATGTAAATCAACATATTTTATTATATCACTATATCCAAACATGAGTATCAATCTCAACAAATATACCTATACTCATGTGTATCGATATCTACAAATTAAACAATTTTAATGTAAATAATATATTAGGAAAATACACAATAATTTTTATGTAAATCAACACATTTTATTACATTACCATATCAAAACTTTAGTATCAATCTTAACAAATATATTTGTACTTATGTGTATCAATATCTACAAGTTAAACAATTTTACTCTGACTAAAAGAAATGACACAACTTTTGATAACGAAAAGTAATAATAATAATAATAATAATAATAATAATAATAATAATAAAATACCTAATAAAATATTATAAAAAATTGAACAAATAGTGAAAAAATATTAAAAAACTATAGGATTGTATAATTATAGATAGATATAGACTTGAATAATATTTTACAATTTTAATGTAAATAATATATTAGGAAAATATACAATAAATCTGCTTTATATCAACACATTTTATTATATTACCAAATTTAAACTTTAATATCAATCTAGACAAATATATATGTACTCATGCGTATCAATATCTACAAATTAAATAATTTTAATGTAAATAATATATTATGAAAATACATAATAAATTTGATGTAAATCAACACATTTTATTATATATATTCCAAACTTTAGTATCATTCTCAACAAATATACCTGTACTCATGTGTGTCAATATCTACAAATTAAACAATTTTACTTTGAATAAAAGAGATGAGACGACTTTTGATAATAAAAAGTAGTAATAATAATAATAAATACAAATAAATATTATGATTAATTAAGTGAATATGATTGTATAGTTATAGATTAGGGCCTAAAAGGGTAGTATACTCCAAAAGAAATTCACTTTGTTTTTTATCAAGAAAAAATCATTTGTTTGGACAAGAAAAAAAGACGAAAGAAAAAAAAGGTGTGTAGGCCCACTCAAATATTCTCACTCCAACTACGGGGAAGAAAATGACACAAGGAGCTGGAAATGGAATGGGTCAATATAGCATGGACCCAGTGAAAATGGGTTCAACATGCAGTAAAAGGACCACTGTAATAATTTTAAAAACTTTACAAAATAAGCTTCAATTATATTTAATCACATTTTAATTCTTATGTCAATTTGATATTTGATAGTTTTTAAACTGAGGAAAGCTCAAATTATGAGGAAAGCTCAAATTATTATTCTTACTTACACAAAATTCATACTTTGGACATGATTGGTTTAACATTGAAACATGATAAACTCACGTTTTTAATGTTAAAAATAATTATATTTAGAAAATTTAAAGTTGAGTTTCTGAATTTCACACCAAATTAAAGAATCACTTAAACTCAACCCCGATGAGAATCCATTCGAACTTAGTTAGCAAGCACTCCACAAGAGAAAATCCTCTCCATTTACGGGAGATTTCCATTTAGAGAGAGAAAGAAATAGAGCACGTGTGGGAACTCGAGAGAACTACTCCCCGCACTCCACAAAGTCTAAGTTAGTGACTTTAAAAGGCGGCGATTGAAGCCTAGGTGAGAGTTTTGATGATGGACTTGCACTCGAACTAGAGTGAGCTTCGCTATACTTCTGCTTTACTGCGTTCTCGTTGATTTTCTTGAGTGAGAAGACAACAACCTAACCAGGGTCTTCAAGTGGTACTTTGTTATATCTATTCTCCTTCAAACTAACTATTATCCATTACTCCTCCATTTCTTTTATTATAAGTTTAAAGTTTTTACATAACAATTAAAGAATGCAATAATTTATAAAAAAAAATGCAATAACTCTGTTTTTTAAGCTCTATTTTTTAAAAGATACATTTTTTTCTCTCATTAATGTAATTAATATTTCTCTTTTTTTAATAATTATGCATAAACACCGTGTATTTATATTTACATTGTTTTCCTCTAAACATAAATTTTTAGTTGGAAACATAAAAAATACTTTTATTAAAATCATGTACTTTTAAAACATTTATGATATAACTTTATAATAAATATATATTTAAAATAAAAAAAATCAGATTATGATAAGAATAAAATTGAAAAATAGCATTTATTATTGCATTGATATTTGAAAATAACACTTATTTAGAAATAAATTTGAGACCCTAAAATGAAAATTAAAAAGAAATGGACGGGGTAATATTTAAGAATTTAAAAATTATAGAAAAAAAGAGATTATCATACATTACCTCTGGTTATTTTTTATATGATCCTCTTCAAAATTTTGCTTCGGTTTTATATAATCATTTACAAAGTTTAGAAACATTTATTAGTTTTTCTCATATTTAACCCTTTATAATTAATGATGTTTTATGCAGTTTCTAAGATTTGGTTAAAGCGAGAATTAAATAGAGTTTTATTTTAAATAGGGATAAATTTTGAAGTTAGATGAGATTTTTAAAATCAATATATTAAAAACATATTTTCTTAATCAACATATTTAAATAAAAAAGAGCCTTATAAATAAGGCTGTAGGTATTAATAATAATTGACTATAGTATCATATTATAAAATATAAATTATCATTATAAAATATCACTGTAAAATAATATAAAATAAATTTCATTTCATCATAAATTAATAAAAATTGTAATATATTTAATACAAAATACATTTTAATGAGAATGTGTGTACCTGCAAGACGAGTAATATAATATTTATTCACATAAATTTTATAAATATGCGATATCTATTGCGGATATACTCGTAGATATCTACATGTACGTATATTTTTATCAATTCTAAATCTAACTCAGGTGGGAATAAACTTAAATAAAAAATCGGTTAAATATGTTTTTAATGCCTAAAAATATAATGAAATTTGATTTTGGTCTATTAATTATTTTTTCATTGGTTTTAGTCCTCTATTTCTTCAAATCACATGATTTTAGTCATCAGCCATCATCGTTAATTATGTTTTGTTAAGTGATGAGATTTTCCTTCGAATTTTTCTATAGATTTTTTACAATAAAATAGATAAATTTCATAACAATATTTTTACTTAAAAATTGATGTTTTCTTGGAAATTTATTACAAATACTTTTTTAGAGAAAAATCATAAAAAAATTGATGTGAATTTTTAATTTTTTATCTCAAAAAAGTTAAAACAGAGCTTGTAAACATGACTTAACAAATATATAGTTAACAAGATGGACTAAAAGTATATGATATTAAAAAAATAAAAGAACAAAACGAATGAAAAAAAAATAAACGAGAGTTTACCAAATTTCACTGTATTTCTTGAAATAAAAATATTTAAAAAAATGCTTGACCTTGGAAGTTGGAAGGGTAGGTGATAGTGGGGCCCGAGTCCAAAGAAGGAAGACATATGGATGCGAGTTGACTCGGCGAGAAAGAAAGTCATACACAATGGTAAGCTATTTGTGATAATTACGGTTAGGGATTGGAATAGGTCGAGCCGAACTAGGTTTTCTAAGGCCTGAACCTGATCTGCACCTTAAATCAATGGCCTGAGTTTGACTTATTACCTGACATAGGCTTTATTTTATGGAGTCTGGCCTATTTAAAGTCTGACAAGGCCTGAAAGTCTATTTAAAATCTCGTTTTATAGTAAGGTACTTGAATATATCATAAGCACATATATGAATAGACTTATAGGCCCAAGTTTTTATCATACTTAAATGTTTATACAAGCTAATAAGTATATAATTATAAGGAAAAGTAATAAAAAATCTTTATAATAATGATAGCAATATGAAAAATATTAGTATTTTATTTATATTTAGTTAAATAGACCGGCCTGATAGGCTCAAAAGGCTTTTTCGATGGCAATAAGTCGGACCTGTTTTGCTATATAGGCTTTTGAAAAAGCCTTGGCCTGCTCTATTTAATAAATTAGTCTGACTTGACCTAATGTAGGTCGGGTAGTAGGCCCCTGACGAGCGACTTGGCCTGTTCCCACCCCTAATTACGGTACACCCGACCTCTATAAAGTCAGTTTCAAAATATATAATGCATGGCTGATTGATTTATAACATGTTTGTTTTAAATTGTAATGGAACAAAACCATACCATAGTATGATTTTGTTTTGAAAATTGATTTTAAATCACTTTCGTTCAACATACTTTGTAAAGTGTGCATTATTCATCCCGACCATTTATTTTTAGAATCAATTCTACTCGACTGTAAACCAAACGGACCCTTAAGTGATACGGTTACTCTTAAATATAGTAATTTTTTTTTAATTAAAAGCAAATAAAATAAATTAAAAAAAATACAAGCATGCTCCGACGATAAATAAAACAAAGGACCAGGCAGCCACAAGAAATAGAAAGCAAAGAATATATCAAAAGTAAATATTAGACATAACTAGTTATAATACCCGTGAACGCACGGGTTTATTTATATTTATTAATATGAATTTTTTATGATAAATTTTAGGGTATTAATATAAGTACATTAATTTTAATTTTTATATTTTAAGAACATAATTTTAAAAAATATATTTTTTTAATTTAAGAAATTATGTATAAAATATAATAGTTACAATGAGGAATTGAGGATGTTAAATTATATGTTATATTTGTCAATAAAATGAATTTACAAACCTATTGATGAAGTCATTATTGAGAATATAACATATAATTGTGTTCGTTAAAAAACACATATAATTGTGGGTGGTAAAATACTGGTATTCGAAAATATAACCATATGTAATTCAATTATTATATTTTATTATTTTTTTTTATTATTGCATAATTTACCTTTATTTGATTTTTTTTTCAAGTTAAAAAGTCATTTAGAGTCATAATTATACTATTTAATTTTTTATTCGCTGTACATTTTTTAAAAATTAAATTTAATTAACGTGGTATTGGATAATAATTTTAAATTATAAATATTGTTTCCTATTTATTTTGTTTCATTTGAATGATTTTTTTGTCTCTTTTTATATGTTTCATTTATAAATTTAAGAGAGTAATAAATATTTTTTTTCCTATTTTTATAATTAATAAGTGAGATATAAACGGGTAAATAATAATGGGTAAAATTGAGAGTTAAATGGTTTTTTTTTTTGTAATGTGAGGGAATATAATTTTTTACTGAATGAAAAAGTAGAAATGTGTTTTTGGTGTTGTTTTATGCTATGTTGGTGAATGATCCTAAATAGTTTATTAATAATATTAATAAATAAAATATGACCTACATATTATATGAGTTTGTTTATATTTTTTTGTTATGTTTAAATTTTATCGTGTTTATTTTTTGTCTAAACTAATTTAAAATAATAATATATTTATTTAAGTTTTAGATATAAAAATTCATTATAATTTATTTAAAATTTGTAAACATATTTTGAATATAAAAATTTAATTTGTTAATAAATGGATAAATTTAATTTTATATACAGATTATGAAAGAGATTTATTGGCAAAAAGCATTTTTTATGAAAGGTGAGGTTTGGATTTGAGAGAAATCACATTTTGTGAGATAAAATATATTTAAGATAATTACTTAAGAAATTTAAATGGAAGCAATATATGTTTGAAAATGTTTGATATGTCCCAATGGATGTAAAAGTTGAATAGATTATGTAACATTGCTATTGAATTGATATTCGACTTTTAGGTTCAATATGTATTGTTTATTCCCCGAAAGTCTAGGCCCAAAGTGTGCATGGAAGACCTAAAAACTAAAAATTGTCTTGCCGCAAAAGAGGGTAATTATACGATGAACCCTTTGAGTTTGGGTCCACCATAAACCATTAACTTTTTTTACTATAAAAAGTAATTTTAATTTTATAATATGTATTAATAAATATTTTAATATTAAATTTATACTATTTATGGTAAATGTCTACTATGGACCCAAACTCATAGGGTCCACCGTATAATTACCCCGCAAAAGAAGAATACATAGATGAATTTATGGGTAATTATAAGGTGGACCCTTTGAGTTTGGGTCCACCATAGACCACTAACTTTTTTTACTATAAAAAGTAATTTTAATTTTATAATATTTATTAATAAATTTTTTAATATTAAATTTATATTATTTATGGTAAAAGTCTATGGTGGACCCAAACTCAAAGGGTCCCCCTATAATTACCCTGAACTCATACCCATTCCACAGTAAAGAGTTGTTGGTTCTTCCTTGGCAAACACATTTTTAAGGATGCTAATGGTAGAGCTTTTGTTGGATTGCTGTTTGCGCATGATGCGGAGGGTCTCCAATAAGATGGATACAGGTTGTGCACCCAAAGGCTCTTGCTACAAACTCTTTTACTGGTATTGCTTGTAAGAAATTTTGCCGAAAAATCCATAATCACCTTCTTCAATTCCATTATTGTCGTACCTGGGACTATTCTACAGAGTTGCAATGTATCTTTGACTTCGAATGAAAAAAACAGTGGTTAGTGTCTATCTTATAATAAAGCTTAAAATGATTTTGAAGATGTAATAAAAAGATTATATTATAATAATAAATATGGTTAATTTCGTTACGAATATGAAAGTAACGTGAATCAATTTGAACAATAATTGTCTAGTGATTATCTCAAATAATTGTGGTTGTGTCTCTTATAAATATATGAACGCCTGGGTAGCTTTTGAATTTTTCTTGAAAATTATTATTGCCTTTTAAATCTTCATTTTTTAAAGATAAAAATCTATTATATAATATTTCAAATATTCTTAAATGAGATGTTTATTATTAGGATAAAAATAAGGAGAATTTTTATTGTGATGTAAAACATTTTATTTTTTCAAGGTGGTAATTGCCATAAAATTTTAAATATTTATAAAGATAAATTTTAATTACAATAAAAAATTAATTTCCTTAAAAGAAAATAATTTTTATTGTTATGGAAAATTAAGGAGAACGTGGATTGAAATACTTCTTCTCAATTGTTATCAAGTTAAGAAATTTAATATTTCTAAAGATAAATTTTAATTATTATAATAAATTAAATTCCATGAAATGCAAAAAAAAAAATGAACTTAACATAAACATTGAATAATGATTATCATAGTCTAGGCATGGCAACGGGGCGGGGCGGGTCGGGGCGGGTTTTGCTCTCCTCGTCCCCGCCCTCGTGAAAGTCGGGGTGGGTTCGGGAAAACCCGCGGGGATTTTACCTTCTCTATTTTTTATTGTTTTCTCTATTTTTTATAACTTAAATATATGTTTTTAAATCAGTTATATATATATATATATATATATATCTAATATACTCTAATTCAAATAACATGTAAATATAAACATTGATAATCCTAAAAAAATAAGAAACTTAAGAACTATCTTATATTTTAAGAAAAATATATAAATTTATCTTTATTATTTAACTATTAATATATTAAAATTATTTAATTATTATGTCGGGGCGGGTTCGGGTTCTTACACCCCAAACCCTCCCCCGTCCCCATTAAAAGCGGGGCGGTTTCGGGGTCGGGTTTTACTTAAACCCGGTCAAAGCGGGTTTTCCTCGTCAAAGTCGGGGCGGGGGCGAGTCGGTACCCGCGAGTTCGGGTTTGTTTATCATGCCTAATCATAGAGGGAATTAATATATGTTTAATACATGTACTGAAACTGAACAATTTTAATTTAATTACTTATGCTATGTAAATTAAGGAAATGGTTCAGGTCTCTGTAATTGAAAAATTATAATTAAGTAATTATCATATCTAATTAAGGGAGTGATTCCTCTTATAAATATGAATGATTGGGTTTTTAACTTTTTCTTAAAATTGTTATTATCTTTTCTATTTTTATTTTTTAAAGATAAAATTCTATTATACATTATTTTAAATTTTTTTTAAATGAGATTTTTATTGTGACGCAAAAATTTTTACTTTTTCAAAGTGGTAATAGCTAAAAATTTTAATTATTATAATAAATTAATTCCATGAAATGCAAAAAAAAAAATGAACTTAACATAATATTGAACAATGGTTATCATAGAGGGAATATATATATATATATATATATATATATATATGTTTAATACATGTACTGAAACTGAACAATTTAATTAATTATGCTATGTAAATTAAGGAAATGGTTAAGGTCTCTGAAAAATTATAATTAAGTAATTATGATATCTAATTAAGGGAGTGATTCGTCTTATAAATATGAATGATTGGGTAGCTTTTAACTTTTTCTTAAAAATTGTTATTATCTTTTCTATTTTTATTTTTTAAAGATAAATTTCTATTATACATTATTTTAAATTTTTTTTAAATGAGATTTTTATTTTGACGCAAAACTTTTTACTTCTTGAAAGTGGTAATAGCTTAAAATTTTAGATATTTATAAAGATAAATTTTATTATAATAAAAATTAATTCCTTAAAAGAGAATTTTTTTTCTACAAAAATTAAGGAGAGTGTGAATTGAAAAGTTTTTACTTTATTTACATTGTTATTACGTTAAGAATTTTAATATTTCTAAAGATACATTTTAATTATTATAATAAATTAATTCTTTGGAAGTATGAAAATAAAATTTGAATTTAACATAAACATTAAATAATATGGTGCAGAAAATTAATGTTTAATTCAGACCGGAAACTGCATAATTATAATTAAGTTAATTATACTATGTAATTAATGGAATAGTTCAAGTCTATGTAATTATTAAGAGAATGATTCAAGTTTTGTAACGGAACAATTATAATTAACTAATTATTCTATGTAATTAACGGAATGGTTTCTCTTATAAATATAATATGAACAATTGGGTAGCTTTTAATTTTTTCTTGAAAATTGTTATTGCCTTTTAAATGTTTTTTAATTTTTTTAACATATAATTATATTATATAATATTTTAAATATTTTCAAATGAGATTTTTATTATTATGATAAAATAAGGAGAATTTTTATTGTGATACGAAACTTTTTACTTCTTCTTTAACATGGTAATCGCTTAAAATTTTAAACATTTATAAGATAAATTTTAATTATAATAAAAAATTAACTCCTTAAAAGAAAATAATTTTTATTGTTACAAAAAATTAAGGAGAATGTGGTCCAGGAAAATAATGTTTAATTCATGTACTAAAACTAAACAATTATAATTAAGTTAATTATTCTATATAATTAAGGGATTGGTTCAAGTATTTGTAACGGACGGTTATAATTAAGTAATTATTCTATGTAATTGGATTAAGGGAATGGTTCAAGTCTATGTAATTGAATAATTAAAATTAAGTAGTTATTCTATGTAATTAAGGGAATAGTTCAAGTCTATTTTACCATATTCAAGTCTTGTAACGAAACAATTATAATTAACTAATTATTCTATGTAATTAAGAGAATGGTTTCTCTTATAAATATAAATATAATATGAACAATTGGGTAGCTTTTAATTTTTTCTTGAAAATTGTTATTGCCTTTTAAATAATTTTTAATTTTTTTAAGAAAAAATTTTATTATATAATATTTTAAATATTTTCAAATGACATTTTTATTATTATGATAAAATAAGGAGAATTTTTATTGTGATACGAAATTTTTTACTTCTTTAACATGGTAATCGCTTAAAATTTTAAACACTTATAAGATAAATTTTAATTATAATAAAAAATTAACTCCTTAAAGAAAATAATTTTATTGCTATAATTAAGTTAATTGGTTCTAGTATTTGTACCTGACGATTATAATTAAATAATTATTCTATGTAACTGAATTAAGGGAATGGTTCAAGTCTATGTAACTAAATAATTATAAATAAGTACTTATTCTATGTAATTAAGGGAATGGTTAAGTCTATTTTACTAATGTATATAGATATAGATAGATAGATTCCAGAAGCAATAAAACGACACTGCAGGACCACTCCGAGCAACCAATTAGTAATCAAGGGTATAATTCAATGAGGGCACCAAATAACAAGAGGAAAACCAAATATGCAACCGCTCATGCATCTAGTAATTAAAGACTCCAAAGTACAACTCTCCAGCACCATATATTCAAAGATAAGGCAACCAAAACCATACATACACACACACATATATATATATATATATATACACATATATATATATATACTATATTATTTTTCGATTTTTATGAAATTTTATAAGTTTGATCTATTTTATAAACACTTTCAATTCAACGGTTGGATTAATCAAATTCACATTTTACAAAAAGTTATTGAGAGATGTAACTTTTAAAGTTTGACACATGGCGTCAACGGATGCTAACTCATATATATATATATATATATATATATATATATATATATATATATATATATATATATATATATATATATACCAAGAGCCAAGACTTGTTAATTCATGATGTGACTACAGTAAAAAATGATCGATCAATGCAGCATGAACCAGCGAAAACAGAAGCCTGCAACTGGCTGCATCCAATACAAACTAAACCGGTAGAAGGAAAATCACAGACAACAGTAGAAATATTAAGACAATGCCAAAACCAGGCCAGAAAACTACATATTAACGCCAGCCAGCCACAATGCAAAAGACCAACTGCATGAGTCAAGAAAAAACACGCCCACTTATCAGCAGAGACAAAAACCAGCAAATTCGTGTTCGAGTCTTTGTATGAAAAGAAAAAAAAAAAAACAATAAAAAACTGTTGGGAGAAGTAACTCACTTAAATATTAGAGGATGAAACGAGTTACATTAGCAAAAGGTATTAATATTAGTATTTTTATACCATTCAATAGCTTTTCATCATATAATTCTATTCTAAAATCTATATTTGAACGTAATGTTACTATCATATAAATTATATGCACAAAATTTTATATCGGTGCAAAATTTATTTAATACTTCCTCTTGTCTTGAATTTAAGTAACTTATAGTTTAATTTTGTTGAGCTCAGATGTAACTATCTTCACCCTATTAAATGTTAGTTAGTATCTCCTTAATATCCTTGTTTAATTTTAATTTTTTTCAATGATCTATTTTACAATAAATACTAAAAATGATAGTTTAAGAAATGCAATCACTTTTTAAGTGAGTTTAGGAAATTTAATTTATTGAGTTCAACTAGCATCCTAAATATATTAGCATGAAAGAATTCATTTTTACTTTCATATATTCAAGATGGGAGGGAGTATGTCATTGATATGCATCAAGATTAATGTCAGGTATACTTTTAAAATAGAGTTTAATTACTATACACTATCAATATAAATAAAAAATGTTTTACACTCATCATATCCAATGATGTGTTGTTACATCGATCATTTAATAAATTTAAAGATACATGAGATTTCCATACTCATGATAGCCTACATTAATAATGATATCTCATGTATCGTTAAATTTATTAAATGATCGATACCTGTCAATTGGAATGTAAGTACCTCTGTAAGTGCTCTTGAGCTCGGGAACTTTCTCTACCTTGGATGGGGGCACCATCCCCGCTAACCCTAATTTTTACATAACAAAAAAACATTCATTAAATGACGTGACAACAGTTCACATCATTAAATGTCAATATAAAACCTTTTTATACTGACAATGTATATTATTAAATTTTTTAAAATATATGAAAACATTTGATTATATTCTTATATATTATCATTAATTTTGTGCAAATTTTAAACAAATAATAAATAATTACAATTCAACGATTATATCAATAAAATTATATTATATCTAAAATTATTGAATGATACAAGTATACTAAAATCTTAAATTATGCCTCCTGTTTAAATATGTAATGGTTAATAATATATAGTTATTGTTATTTTTAATTATGATTCTTTCAAACAATTTCACACTTCATTTTTTTTTTAATCTCCTATCACATTAATTATCAATTTATTATATATTTTATTTTCTCCATCTTCATTTCTATTTTATTTTTTTTACTTCCCTTCCCTAGACTTTATATATAACCCAGTTTTGGGGTGTCACCGTGTCAATTCATACTTTTCTCATGTTTTTTTCTCCATCGTCGACCCAAATTTTGTTGGATCATCCCATATTCCTTCCCAATGAATCTCGTGCTGTACATGTTCATGGTGGACCAAAATTTTATTGTACTATTGTATACGTTTGCAACGAATCTCATTTGACACTTTTGTCGCATTTGGTCATTCTGTCTATGTACGTACAAGGCAAGGTAGTGTTCACATGATAGGAAGGCCTGGACCCAACTTTGAGTCCGCGGTGGACCTGAAAATTTTAACTGAAGTAAAACTTAAATGTGTAATTGGGTAATTATAGGGTGAACCATGTGACTTTGGGTTGGGTCCACCATAGATCATTAATTTTTTTTACTATAAAAAGTAATTTTAATTTTATAATATTTATTAATAAATTTTTTAATATTAAATTTATATTATTTATGGTAAAGGTCTATGGTGGACCCAAATTCAAAGGTCCACCCTATAATTACCTTGTGTAATTTGTCTATTTTGGCTTTGACGGGGAAATTTTAGGGTAATTATATGGTGGACCCTTTGAGTTTGGGTCCATGGTAAACCTTTACCATAAATAGTATAAATTTAATATTAAAATATTTATTAATACATATTATAAAATTAAAATTACTTTTTATAATAAAAAAACTTAATGGTCTATGGTGGATCCAAACTCAAAGGGTCCACCCTATAATTACCCGAAATTTTAGGATGAACCCATATATTTTGGGTCTATGGTAGACATTTACTATAAATAATATAAATTTAATATTAAAAATTTTAATAATATATTTTATTAATTTAAATTCACTTTTTATAGTAATAAAGTGTATGGGTCTACTGTAGACCCAAACTTAGAGGGTCTACCCTAAAATTACCCTTTGACGGGGGTAATTATACGATGGACCCTATGAGTTTGGGTCCATGGTAGACCTTTACCATAAATAGTATAAATTTAATATTAAAATATTTATTAATACATATTATAAAATTAAAATTACTTTTTATAGTAAAAAAAGTTAATGGTCTATGATGGACCCAAACTCAAAGGATTCACCATATAATTACCCCTTTTACGGGTGTAGTTCTGGTTATTAAAAGTTCTTCCTTTCCTCTACCAAAAACAACTTCTTCCCTTTCATTATTTAATTGGGTTTAGAGAGAGAATTAATATTGATAACTCTAACCCCATTTATTCATGGAAGCAGTTTTAGAAAGAGCGTTGTTTCTTGTGGAAGACGACTGCGATCTATACGTGTCAGAGTTGTTCTCATACTGGTGAGTAAATTTTCAGTGAAGACTCAGTATTCCCTTACCTATTGTGTGGTTAGAATTTTTTATTTTAATTTACAATAAATTTTAAATTACAAAAAACTTACCATGCATTGATAGGTGTAAAAAATTTAATGGAGGGTCTGAAAAAATTTACATACCGGGGGAATGTGGTCTTTGTTTTTTTTTTATTTAAAAACGTTATATAGAGAATAGAAGTTTACTTACTGCAAATGCAATTTTTGGTGCGTGGATTATGAATTTCTTTCGAATTCAAGATATTTTATTCGAATGGCAGTTTTTTTTTTTCCCTTGAAATGTTTATGTCTTTTATCTTCTTAACACTTAACAGGGCATTTTAACCGACATTTGTGAAATTCAGCAATAACTATGGAAATAATGGATTCTTGACACTCGTTTAAATTTTTATCCTACATATTAACATGTTTAAAATCCATAAATTAATATGCAATTATTCATAAATTTTAAAAATTATAATGATTATGTATTTTTACAAATTAACGTGTCTATTGTCAAATATATCGTACGTTTAAGTTAGACATTTATTAGTAATAAATGTTAATACAAAAATATATTATTTTCATATAATTAATGCATTTAAATTTTTAAAATGTATGTAAATTTAAAATTTAAAATTAAGAAAAACTTTAGGGGTCGTTCGGGGTGGTTGCGAGTTTTCAATTTTTATTTTTAAAAATTTTCAATCAAGTTTTTATAACTCAAAACTAAAAATTAAAAACCAATTTTTGTGGTTTTAAAATGTTTGTTTGAAAATCACAAAAATAAGCTTTCAGTTTTTGGTTTTGAATTGTAAAAACTTGATTGAAAATTTTTAAAAATAAAAAACTAAAAACTCGCAACCACCCCGAACGGTCCCGTAATTTACTTTTAAAATTTTTAAATGTATATAAATTAAATTTGTGGTGTAAGAGTGAAGGAGATAGATAATAATTTCGTTAAATAGGTTTATTAAATAATTCGCATGATTATTATATAATTTTTTTGATGGAATGATTATTATATAATTTTTTTCAGAAAAATATTAATTAATAATATAAACATATATATTAAATTAATCATACGTATATAAATTACATTAATTATAATTATATATATATATATATATATGCAAGTATAGGTAGAGTAGGGTACCATAGTACCCGCACCCGCACCCGTACAATTAAAATGTGTGGGTAATTACTGAGATCCAAACCCAAACTCATTTGATGGATAATTACCCTATCAATTGCTGGTAATTTTTACGGGTACCCACGGTCTGGGTCTAATTGTCATCCCTACACGGGAATATAAAATATTTTTTCCTTATCTTTTCAAATAAAGTGAGAGAAGTTTTTTTTTCTATAAAAAAAAACTACCATTTTTTATATAGAAAAGGCAACCATTTATTTATAAAAATGTTATTATGAAGTAAAAAATCCATATGAAATTTCTTGTAAATTTTAAAGAGACTTTCTATGAAATCTGAAATCCCAAAAGAAAATCTTAAAAAAATCCATAGAAAAATGCATTTGAAATTATTCAAGAAATTACATTATTACGTCAACATTTAAGAGTAACACAAAATAAAATCAAAATCAAAATTTATTATATTTTAAAGATAAAAAATATATTTAACCCTTAAATATTTCTTTATGCTACATAGTTAAAAGATAAAAATAGTTATCTTAATAAACTCTTTGTGATTTCACACATCTCATACTATGGATTGATATTATTTACTCCTATTTATTCTACAAATTTTTAATACGATAATGAGTATTGAAACTATTCTTTAATTAGGTAAAGAAAGTCTCTGAAATTAAGTTAACAATATATAAGAATTTTTAATAATTTATATAAAATTATGGTTGTAAACTTCAATTTTACCATTAAAAAGATTATTTATGAATATACATTTTAAAAATAGGGTGTAGAGGCAGAGGAAATAAAAATGAAAAAAAAAGAGAAAAGTAAACAATATAATAAATGATGTAAAGGGAAACAAAAATAAAATAAAAAGATAAAAATAGCTAGTTACGAGAAAAAATGAGTATATGAAAATTACATTATAGTACAACCAACACTCCAGTCCGGCCAGAGAACAAGTGCCTCCGTATATTCGCTTTCGAATGGGTGATTCAAAATTAAAAGTAGGGAAAAATATGTTTTTCTTCCCTATAGTTTTGGTTAATTTTAGTCTTATTTTTGTACTTTAGATCCTGTGTTTTTTATCCATAAACTTTCTAAACCTCCAAATGGAGGTCCCTGCCCGTCAGTGAGATTTGTTAACATGAGTTGGGTAACGAAAGTTACATGTTAGTCTCAATAGTGAGTCTCAAATAGCTGACTCATCTAATTAATCTTTTTTAATAATTTTTTAATTATTAAAAATAATCATAATTATGAAATTAGGTTTTTTATTGGGTAAAATTGCTTAGGTGAAAACCCTAATTTAGCAATTAGGATTATTTTAATAATTAAAAATTAATAAAAAGATTAATTATATAATCAGCCGGTTATTTGAGACTCACTATTGTGGCTAATATGTAACTTTTGTTAGTCAGTTCATCAGGTTAACAAATCTCACTGATGGGCAGGGACCACGATTTGGAGATTTAGAAAGTTTAGGGACAAAAACACATAATTTAAAGTACAAGGACGAAGACTAAAGTTAACCAAAACTATAGGGACGAAAAACATAATTTTCCCTTAAAATTAATTGTCAATGATAACTTGTGGGGCATCATATACTCGGTTTGTTTTGACATTCTAGTCAACAGTATAAAATTATGATTTTGTGAAATTAATTTTAATTTTTTTTTATTATTTGATATAACGTATATAATTTATTTCGATTATTAAATTTTAAAATTAATTCTATTTAATTATAAACTAAACTAACACTTAATCCAGCACTATTTGAGGCGATTGCAACTTCCCCAATGACCACAGCACAAACAAACAAAGAGGGTCACATGACTCACATGCGACATGTTTATGAGTATGAACCCGTGATGATGGAAGATGTATTGTCTCCGATATTGAATATAAAATAAAAATAATTAATTCACATTAATTAAAAATATTAGTTAAATTTATTAATTTTTTAAATTTATATAAGAAGTGAACTGTATTTCATAGATTATCATTCCTAATATTTATTATAAAATAGATCATTAGAAATAAAATTTAAATGAAATAAGGGTATCATGGGATACTAATTATTAATAGGGTGAAGGTAGTTAGATTTTGCTCACTCCCTCTAGTTCAAAATAATAGTCCGTTAAGATTTTGACATAAAAAATAAGAAATGTGATTAATTTTTTTTTAATTTTATAAAAAATATTATTTAATTTCCTATTATACCCTTGTGTCTTATTCTTTAATTTCTCTCTCATTTTAATTATACACTAACAACTATGAGTGTTCGCGATTCGACTTGGATCAATTTTGAGGCAAAATCATCTGATCAGATCATTGCGGTTTTATTATTTCATCATATAATTGATTTTGATATTTTTTCAAATTTGATCCAATTTAAATTGGATTGAATTGGATCGGTTTTCAATATTTTAAAGAGACAATAAATATTTGTTTAAAGTGACAAAATTATGAAATAATAGTAACCATTTTTTATTGGAACATATATTTATTAAAATAAATATAAAATTATATAAAAAGAATATTATGAGACATGAAAACTCATTTAAAACTAGTTTTAAATTAATATATTTATATAAATATTAACATGATATTAGATAATAAAATTATAAAAGTATATTAATAAAAGTAATTTTATAAATAATAATATATGTATATATTTAAGTTCGATTTGAATGGGATTGGATCGATTTTCAACATAAGATCCGAAAACCAATCAAATCAATAAAATAATTTTTGGTTTTTGCGGTTTTTGGTTTTTTTGAATTTCGGTTTAATCCGACTTTTGTTTTTTTGGTTCAATTTATGCAGTTTACATTGGATTAGATTGGATATGAACACCCCTACTAATAACTTATCTACTCTCTCTCTTCAAGGAGTGATATATCTAAGAAAAAAAATGGTAAAAAGAAATTGATTTTACGTTAAAAATGTAAATGGACATATAATCTGAAAAAAAAATATATTTGGTAAATGAACTTTCATTTTGAGTAAATCCGTCCTGACTTTTTTAGGGTCATACAATTTAGTTCATAAGAAATAGAAAACCTCAATATAGTTTCCGACTTCTTACTTTTTTTGTCACTATAGTTCAACAGTGTGTTTCCCGTTAATTTTTTACAACGTGTCACATTTAGCGATATTCTGTCACACTGTTTGTCACTATAGTGTCCATTGTGACAAAAAAATAATGTGGTTTTTTCAAATTTAATTATAGCTTGAAAGATTTCAATTTCAACAGTCATGTGTTTCCCTATTATTTTCTTCCCCTTCTTTATTGGAAGGTCTCAACCCCAAATGACGTGATTTTTGTGCCCCTATGGCAAATAGTGTGTCTCACTGTCACGAAACGTGACACATAATAAAAAAAATTAACGGGAAACACACAGTTGGACTATAGTGACAGCAAAAGAAAAAAGTATGAGACTATATTGGGTTTTTTTTTATTTTTTAGAGACTAAACTACGTGATCCTAAAAAAGTTAGGGACCAATTTATTAATTTACCCCTTTTATTTTGAATCGGATATTTGAGACTAATAAAATTGAATTTTAAATTGCTTATATTTATTTTCGAAGACGGTATATATATATATTCTTTCCATAGCAGGCTCTTCCTTATTTGGAAATAAATATATATCTACCTTCCTTTATTTAGGATGTGAAGCAACTAATTACAATTTGCAATCAAGTACTTATATTTTTATCATCAAGATTTTAATAAAATAATAATACATGGATCGTTTTTTAAAATCTAACAATATATTGTTAGTAACAGCTATTTAATATTTAAAATATTGGTTAAATAGGCTTTTGTTTAGTCCTTAATTATATTTCAAAAATCAATGATTTTAGTCCTAAAAATGAAAATACACCAATTTCCTTATTATTTATGCAGATTCCCCATGAATAAAACTATGTGTGTATATTAGCCACTTTTATTAATTCACTGAAAATGGTTATTAATCAATTTTCTATATCTGGTGTCTCATTTCCTCTCCTAACCTACCACTTTACACCTTTTTTTAATTTATATTATCTCTCTCCATTTTCTTCAGCTTAATTTGTTTCTTCATTAACCAAATGAAATTAAGGGGAGACCACTAAAATAATGACTTTCAACCTCCATTATTAGGTTTCAATTTTTAAAACTATATGTCTTATATATTATAATTTAAAAATTTTATATTAAATATAAAAAATATTATTAATTATTAATATTTCTCTCATTAAAAATAAAAATATTATTAACTATTAGTTGATAGATGGTAATTAAAAATAATTTTTTCTTATAAAAAAGTTTTCTCAATTTAACATAACTTTATTTTATTAAAAATAGATTTACAATTTATTTTAAAAAAGTATAGATATACTATATGATGTCTCTTATATCTTAAAAATAAGTCTTCATCTTATAATCTACTTTCAACCTACAAATATATTAGACCGGCTCTCTTAGGGGGAAAGTTGGAGTAGAAAAAGATGAGAGAAAGATAAGGGAGAAATAAGACATGACCATTATTTGGATGAGAAAATAGAAAAAAAGTGTGGTTCTAGCTTTTTCTTCTTTCAATATCTCTCCAAAAGTGAGGAGAAATGAGAGAGAGAAAAAAGAGTGCCACAATTACAAAATATCCTCACTAATCACAATCCTCTTTTTCCTTAAACACTATGTAGGGACATTTTTGTTAATTTAGAAAAAATAGTTTAATTCTCTCTTTCAACTTTAATTTAAACTCAACCATACAAGAGGAGAGACAATTACATATATCTCTTATATTTTTATTTTTTATATTTTTCTCAAATCAAACAATCAATTTCATTTATTTCTTTCCTATTAATTTATCTTTTCAAACCAAAATATACCATTCGTGATCACATTGAAAGTTTGGCTCAATATTGTGTATGCTGTGTAGTTATGAAGAGCTCCATTCTTGACTTCACCTAAAGAGATGATAGCTTATACCTTTAACCAACCTTTTTCTATGCCCAGGTTCGTGTTTCTTGCAAGATGCCATTAAAAAAAAGTAAGAAAATAAAAGGAAAGAATTTGTTTATTTTCAATTTTTAAAAAACAGTTTTCAGTTTTAAAAATAGAAAAATGAAAAATCTATTTCTCAGATAAATCTTAAAAATATTTTGAAGAGTGTGACTATTATTCTTTTATTTTTAAAAATTGAAATTCTAAAACTATTATATGACGTTTTGAAAAATTATTTTTTAGTTTTCCTATTTTTATCATGATAATATTATAAATAAATCATTTTAGGTAAAAAAAATAATCCCTAAAAATTATTTTATAATTTTATAAAATAATTTTGAGATGGTGTGACAATACTTCTCAGTTCTCACTAGTTGTCTTCTCTATAAGATTTATCATTTTCAATTTTTTTTTCTTTTCTTTTTTCCAATTGCATTTAATTTTCTCATAATAATAATAATAATAATTTTTTTGTGAAACACATAAAATATGCACATGAGGATTTAATTTCTTAATTTAATCCCAACCATTTAATTTAATTCAATTTAATCTAAGGGTTATATTTTAATCCTCTCATCTCTAACAATAAACACTCCTCTCACTTGCCCCCCTCAATTTTTGCTCTTTTTTTTAAAACTATATATATATATATATTTAATGTGTATGTATTTACCAATGGGGGTTGATTTAAGTGGTACATGTTTGATTCCCCTTAAGCAAGGTCTTGGGTTCGAGTTTTGTGGATGGAAAAAAATAGTGTATGTATTTATATTTTTATGTAATTTTATGTATCATATATTATTAGATAAAATTAAATATAGAAGCTTGGTTAGAATGAGACATAGACTATATTAAAATTAACTGACAAATTGTATGAAAGTTGATAAATTAATTTATTGAATTATAAGTATTTGATTTAAGTGAATAATTAATATAAAATGATATAAAAAGATATTTACATAATTTTATTATATTTTATTTTCTAGACAAAAGTACATTATTAGATAATTATAATTTTAGTTTTTTATGAATTTTAAATTTTTAGTGATAAAACATTTGATTAAAAATTAAAATATGTAGAGAAATAATTAATATTATAAATTATGAGTGGGGATCAAGTTACTCCACTTAATAAAATTTCATAGAATGAGAATTTCAAAAATCTAACTGTTGAATAATGTGAGATAAATTGAACATTTATAAATATGTAATTTTACCGTCAACATTTACTTATATTTTGAAAACATATATTATATGTTAAATTGATGTTATTTGATTAAGTATCAAATTGTTTATAAACTTTGTAAAACTTTGTAGATTTGATCTACTTAATAACAACTTTCAATTCAACGATTGGATTGATCAAAATCAGTATTTACAAAAAATAATTAAACAGAGTAACTTTATAAAGAGTTACTCCTGAAGTAACTCAATCCTCATCCTATAGTTATATATATAATAACAAAATTTCATTTGGTGTGAAGATATTGGTCGCCCCCCCTTGACATCATTTCATGGCTTTTCCCTAATTGGAATATCTCAATAAGTTTTATAGGATTGGTGATGGGGTAGGGTAAAGGGGATTTTTAATCAAATTGACCCTCATTTACTCCCCGTTAGTTATGACATGCCGAGGGGTGACAAGTCTTTGATATGAACCCTTAATCCCAATTTTTTGAAAATATAAAAAAAGCAACACACTACCAATTATATATTTTTTTACAAGATTTCATATACCTGATATTTTAAATATGGTATGTAATCTAATATTACTTTTTCTTATATTTTAAACAATATATTGATTAATTGTTAAAATAATGTGATTTGTGAGATATTGATTAATTTTTGAATTGTAATTAACTTGATCATTTTGAGAACTCTCATTTCAACGATTAAATTAATAAGGGTATAATAACTTTCCGTCCCTATAAAATCGATCCTCGAGTTTTGTTTTCATTTTTAGATATTTTTTCATCTCTATTAAATATTTAAGCTCTTTTTTAGTCTCCGTCATTAATTCTCCTATTAATTGTGGATGTGTCAAACACCAATCACAACCAACAATCCTATGTGCAGTACCCTAATATATATCATATAATAGTGTTAGTCTCCTTAAACTCATTTAAAGAGCCAAAATCCTTACCCAATTTGAATTGAATTCTTTTAATATTTTCTCCTTCCTGTATTTCACAAAGTCCATAGCTATGCCCTCCCATTTCCACTCCAAGATCTCTAAGGGCTGAAGGGTTCCCGAAGGTTTTTGGTGTTTTATTTTGACTTATTGACACATTAAGAAACCTAGAAACAAACTCTGTTACCTCACCCTTCATGCCATCCCACCAAAACATCACCCTCAAGTCCTGATACATCTTGGTAGTTCCAGGATGTACCGTGAACTTGCCCCTATGGGCCTCCTCTAAAATATGTTGTCTCAGGTACCCCCTTTGAAACTCAAACTCTTCCTTGGAAGAGAATCACCACATATCTTGTGAACACCCAATTTTGTCCAAAAAAATCAAAAGTGATGATAAAAAAAAATGAAATAAAGGATAAAAAATGTGAAAAGTTTTGAAAAGAAAAATGAAAAAAACTGTGAAAAGGCTTTCCCTTTGCTAAAAAAAAGAAAAGGAATTAAGAAAAGAGAGATTTAAAAAAAATACGAAAAGGAAAAATGATAAAAAAAAAATTATTCCAGCACTAGGTCCGTGTTGGCCCAAATGTAACTGTGAGCCCACTGCCTCAGACCAGCCCATTTCAGAGAAAGAAAAAAAAAAATCTTAACCCCTCAAGCCGTTCCCACTCACCCTCTCTAATCAGAAAAATAGATTCAAACCCAAACCCTATTCTCCTGTAATCAGCTGCCCCTAGTTCTCAAACTAAAGTGAAGCCTCTTGCCATTGTACAGTGGCGGTTCTACCAAGAGTTCATGTGCAACCATCTCAATCCCGCGGATCAAAGAGCTCGGTCAAGCTATCATCCTTTGAGCGACGATTGCGTGTAGGAAAATCACAACCCTCTCCATAAATCGAGGACTATGGGACTAACAAGAAAGGAAAATTGCAGAAGGTATGGGAAGAATGAGATCTAGAGCAATGGAAAGGGAGCACAAAAGAGGTAAGGACAGTTGACCCAGGCCTAATCACCTAGCACACTGCTCGAAGCAGCGGAGACCAAGTCTCGATGCTCAGTCAAGACGGAGGAGGACATCTCAGCTATATGTACAACTTCATACCACCAGAGCAGGGGGGCTCTTTCGTTTGTAAGCAGAGAAGAGGGAGTGCTTTTTTCGTTGAAAGAGACGAGGGTAGATAGTACACTACCATATTCATAGGCCCGCTAAAAATTACCGAGTATCCATGCGGGTAGCGAGTATTCACGTGTATCAATTAATATTTAAGAATTCAAAATTAAAGAAAGAGAGAAAAATGTCATATATATATAATATTATGATATCATTACGAGTTACTATATTATAAAATAATAAGCCATAAAGTTTTTTTTATGGCTTAAGCATTAAAGTTTATCGCATCATAAAATATTAAAAAAATTTAATATTTTAATATATTTAATAGAAAATATATTTTAATTAGTATCACGTACCTGCAAGTCAGGTGGTATATATTCGTCCCCACTCATTTAATAAATATGTATATGCCAGGGGCGGATCTTAGTGTTGACTGAGGGGCGCCATGGCTCCGCCCCAAACTTTTTTCAAATTATTTTATATACTTACATATTTATATATTTATTAAAAATATTCATATTTTAGTTTATCAACAATGGATTTTCTTATCATTCTTCTACAATAATCATTCAATAGAAATAATTTATCTGTCTATATAATATTTTATATATAGTCACTTTGTTATATTATTATACTATAAGGCTTAATTGCAATTTAATCTCTCTAGTTTGGACTTTGTTGTAATTTTGATGTTTTAAATTTAATTTTTCTTTTTTAGCAATTAAGCATTCACTTTAAAATATTAAGCAAATTTAGTCTCTTGCCCAATTATCTTCAATCTAAAACAATCCAATCACCATTCACGTTTTTTATTTTTCTTATCAAGGAATAGATCGCTTATTTTGTATGACTTAGATGTCTCGTATTTCTCGAAAAAGCGATTCGATTGATGGGATTTGGTATGATACTTATGAGATCGATGAGATTTCAAATATTTCTTCTTAGAACGTATTGATTTGACCCCATAAGCGGGACCACCCACCCCAATAGCATTGTTGCGCCAGAAGCAGAACCCGTATCTCTTCTAGAGAATTTCCTAATTGTTCCAGAGCAAACCAGAAAGAGATTCTTTACCAGAAATAATTCTGTTCAGATGTAGGATACCTATCCTTAAATTATCACTTTTTACTTAATATCTCAATAAACTGAACTGATGTAAATCATTTTAATCTTAAGAAGTTCAAATACACCAATAAAAATATTAAACTTCACCTAAAATAGAAAATTCTCAATCGTCCCCTCTTTAAACTCTAATTTCACCTCCTATAAAATTTTATTAAATTTCTATTAAAAAATTTAATTGTGAACTTTTAAATTATTTTCATATTTCAATCTATTATAAACTGCACAATATTTAAATTGAAAATGATAATTTTAGGGTTTTAGGTAACTAGAGAACAATATTGTTTAACTTTAAAAATTGAGGAAATTGATTTGCTAAAATAAAACTTGAATGACTAAATTTACACAATTTAAATTAGAGTAAAAAATGCAATTAAATCTATAATATTATATATTTATTTATACATTAAAATATCTTATTTCGGCTCCCTCGAATTTTTTATTTAAGTGTCCACCACTGAATATATGGATACATATTGCGGTATACGTGTGAGATTTTTTTTCCATATCGCTTAGGTAAGAGAGGTGAGTGCATCTAAAAAATTTAATGAGGGTCCTTGTCATTTAAACAAATCTTAGCGTTTAAACAAATCTTAGCGGAGGTGAGTGAAATTTTTCCTTGGCCTACTATCCATTATTCATATATATGTTGTTGTGTTTGGTTCCGCCACAAGATCCTATCATTACAATTAAATTAAACCAAAGTCAGAAATTCAGGCAATTAGTACAAATAGATAGTAAAATGAGACAAAAAGAGAGGGGGGAAGTTAGAAATTACAAAGTGTTACGTACCAAGGTGAGCTCGTACTCCTTCCCGGTGAACATCTCAGCCAAGGGAGCTCAAGAGGCCGACCTGAGGCATTCTAACAGGACCCCACGACTTGACGGAAGGAGGAAATCAGATAAATAAGGAAAGAGCGGACGTCAAGCGACCTGATAACAAGATTAGCGCGTATTGTCCCCTGCCCAGCAAACCAAGCCATAAATGACAGATACCCTGCAACACCTATAAAGAAGGGGCGCGAGCACATTAGAACACACACTAACTTCTTCACTTAACCTTGTTATACCCATGAGTAGAACAAGTAACGCATGTTTAATATGTTTTTATTCATCTTAAGGGCTTAAGGCCATTCTGTTCAGAAAATGTAGCATCCTAGTAACAAGTGGACGCGAGCCAGGACATATACGTCGACGTCGTAACATCGTCCACATGGTGTGAGCAGAAAATGTCGACATTTGAGGTTAATTTTTTTCGTCGATATTCCAGTTTAATTTGTAGTTTTGAGTTTGAGCCCGAATATACAACTGTTGCTTATAAAAATACTTGAATATAATTGCATTTGGTAGAAGATATATGTGATTTTACGGAAAAAAAAATTGAGAGACCTTTCTAAATTTTTGGTGAAAAAAAAATAATGAGTAGACAAACTACGAAATTTAAAAATAAAAAACTCATACTTTTCAAAATTGTTTTTAAAAATAATCAATCAAACTGATTTTTTAATTTTGCAATTTTTATATATCGTAATCAAACAGACCCCAAAAGTTCACACTCTCAAATAATTGAGGGATACAATTTTTAAAAACTGTTTTCTATTTTTAAAAAGTGAAAAAAAAATTATTTGACAAACAATTTTTAAAAATAATTTAAAAAATGTGACCTATTTTTTAATTTTTAAAAACTAAAATTCTGAAACTACTTTATGTGTTTTAGAAAATCATTTTTAGTTTTTATGTTTTTCATTGGAAATTCTGTATATAAATCATTTTCAAAAACTAAAAAATAAAACCAAATCCAACAGGCTCTTAATTTCTGTTTTTATAAGTCCTAACTATTGAATCTCATCTCATTTTATTAATGATTGATATTAAAACTGGATTTCAGTTATTTATATGAAATATTGGTTGAAAAAAATAAAAAACCCAAATTGATAATACTATATAATATAGAAGTTTCCCCTTCAACTTCAAATTGATAGATCTTCAATGAATCTAGCATAGATTGTATTATAAATTAATATTTTTTCTTAAACTAAACTCAAAATAGTGACTATTTTATAAAAAAGAATCCATTCACTTTTATTAACTCGTAAAAATGTAGGTTAAACTAATTACACTAAAATTTGGTCCATCATAAATTTAGTTCACCATAGAATTGTCCAAAAACTAAAATTAAAATTTTGAAGGGGTTAAAAATAGAGTTTTGCTATTTGGCTCGAATTTATTTTGCCGAAATATATTGCAAAAGTTCTTTAAACTGATCACATCACACATAACAATTATGTGGGGCATGCCTATTAACGTATGAAGAGCAACTCATATTGTAATTTAATTACATCGTGTAATAAAGTTCGCGCCATGAATCATAGTGGCAAAAATATATGTTAACCTAAAATAAATAAACAAGTAGACAAATTAAACTAGGAAATTTAGAGCAAATTGTTTTTTATTATTTGAATTTTAGAGGAAACAAGTGGACACTATTTATATTTCCGTACTAAAGCTCTAAAAGAGAAAGATACGGTACAAAAGAGTTGATTTCTTTTTTTTGTCAAGGTACAAAAGAGTCGATGAGTGATCCCAACATCAAATGCAGCATCCTAATTGTGAGCCAGGACATATACGTCTTCCACTACCAAACAGACAAGAAATGTCGACCTTTAACGTCAATTTCAGAGTCCAGGAATCTTTCTGGTGAAAATAAATTTGCATTATCCCTTGTGTTTTGGGCTCCTACCAATTAATAGCCCATAGTACATGTAATAGTATCTACACTCATTAAAAAATGTGGGTAATTATTCATGGGAAAATTTTATGGTATCCTATAGTGAGAGAGAATTTTAGTACCTTCTTTGATTATTTAATCAATTTTTCTTAACTTTTTAAATGGTTTTAATATTTTTACAGTTATAGGATTAATATTAACTATTAGAATTTGTATTTTTAATTTTTAAAAAGACTTTTTGACCCCCTATAACCATTATCCTATATTTTTTATTGTACTTCTTACTACTCCCACGAACTCTTCCCCCTCCTACTCTCCCCTTACTCCCCCATTTTTTCACATTCTCATTTGTAATACCATGTGTCCCCATTTAAAATCTACTTTATGTCTTCGAAATATTTAGGGTGGAGTACACAACTTGTTCTTATGTAATTTTGATCTTATGCCTCATTAAAAAAAAAAAGAATGTACCAAAATCCTCCCTGACCGGAGGAGTGACCCTTATTCATACCCTATTCAAACCCAATTGATAGATAATTACCTATCTATTACTGGTAATTTACACACCTATTCAAACCCAATTGATAGATAATTACCTATCTATTACTGGTAATTTACACATACTCATTGGAGATTTGGTTAAAATGTCTCCCTAAATACGCGTAACCTCATGGAATTAATATTGCACATGTGATGTGATGGTATAAGTAGAAGTCTTGAACAAACACACCAACTTAGGTTTTGTGGATAAGTCTAAGGTGCGATGGATAAAGATATTTTGTATGGTATACATTAGGTCTGATAACCAACAACAGCTGGTTTTTTACTATATTAAGAGAAGAAGATAATTGTTATTTGCAAAATGATCAAGTTACCTCATTTTGTATGGTTAGTTTTTTTCAATTTTAAATTTTTTTTAAATTAAATAATTAATAAAGGTAATTATTAAAAGAGTGAGTAGATACAGGGTCGTATCTAGGAATTGCGGGGCCTTAGGCAAAAATAAGACAGAGGCTCATGTTAATATAGACTAGTAATTTTTATGTTATTTTTTCTGGCTTTGAGTTGCAAAGTTATTTATTAAAGTTTTATAACCAAGCAATCCTAACATCTCACTTTCAATAGATAATATAACTAACTCATTCAATCTATCTTAGCACCAGTTGATCTTAAATATGACTTAATCAATTTTAATTTGAAAAGCTTCTTTCAGCGGTCGCGACAGTTACAAGTAATGTTAATAATATTCTATAAGCAATGTATGTGTTTGGAAAAGAACCTAATATTTTTATATAGTTCAATATTTTAATGGTGTGTTAATTTCATTTGTTAGAATTTCTTTCATAACTTTAATTCTGAAAACAAATCAAGACCATCATTATCAGAATGGTCCTCAAAACTCAGAATTCATCAATTACTTTATAAAAAGCAAACAAATGAGTGAAATGATCAAACCTGCTGAGATGCTAGCAACGTGTGTGAGTATCCACTTGGTGTGGGGGTATACCAATTCACAAATTAGAATATGATTATATGAAACTAAAAAGTCAAATAATATAGAGAATTGAGAAACCGAGAGAATAAGAAAGAAAGAGACTAGAGAGGAAACAGAGAGGTTGAATACGTAAAAGACAAAAGTAGTGACTTTTTTTATTTTTTGGTCAAAGAAAATTAATGTGGTCACCGTACAAGTAGCCAATAGATCAGAGGCTCACAATACTACCATACAAGGAACTCATTGTTGAGGACTTTTAAGTAGTTTAAATGATAAGAAAAAAGAGATATAATAAATGTAAGATATGAGCCTTATAAAATATTGGGCCCTATCTTAAACATTATTATTTTTAAAAAAATAATTTATATCAATAATACTACTATTAAAAAAATTGGGGGGCCTTATAAATTTGGGGCTTAGGCAATGACCTTAATTGCCTTGTTGAATGTCCGACCTAAGTAGATACTACTGAAAATTTTGAGAGTTGGTTCGAAAAAGAAATTATATTTGTAAAACAATCTTACAATTATTTATACAACACTGAGTAAACTAAAAAATAGAAGAGAGAGGACTTCAAAAAAAATAGAAAAGAGAGAATTGTAAAATTGATGAGTAAAGTGATGAACAAAATAACACACACAGACACACAGAGAGATTATGGGCCGAGGAAGTACAACTATTAACTCAAACTATAATCAGATAAGAGAGACTCAGATCTAACTTAACCTCTCCAAATAGCTAAACGGATTAGGCTTTGGATCGCCCAAATGGTCTTTGTGTTGAGGTCTGTTGATTTAAATAAATATAATAAAATAGTCATCTTTTTTTTTTATTATTTTAAAAAGATTTTATTATAATATTTTATATATATAGTTGTTAGTTTATGAGTATATTGTCTTACATAAAAAAATTTGAGCATATAATTCTATTCAATATAAGTTTATAACATTTTTAAATAACTTATTATAAACGGGCTTTCAAGCCAAACCAGAGTTTTTGATGGGTCGGACGAATTAAGCCTAAAATAAAGTTTAATCACTCACACCTAGCTAGTTTTATGAGGTACGTAGGTCAGACTCTGACCATAAAAACCTAGTTCAGCTTAACCTATTTTCATTCCACACGTTACTTTTTTAGAATGTAAATAATAAAGAAGGAGTAAACTAGGAAATCGGTCCCCTGACTTTTCTAGGGTCATGCAATTTAGTCCATAAGAAATAGAAAACCTAATATAGTCCCTAAGTTCTTGCTTTTTCTTTCACTATAGTCCAACTGTGTTTTTTGTTAATTTTTTTACGACGTGTCACGTTTAGTAATCGCTGTCACACCGTTTTCACTAAAGTGTTTACTGTGGCACAAAAGATGTGATTTTGTAAAAAATTTATAGCTTAAAATATTTCAACTTCAACCGTCGCGTGCTTTCCTATTCTCCCCCATTTTCTTCTCTTCTCTCCTCTCTCTCATTTCATTGGAAATTCTCAACCTTAATGGTGTTTTTTTGTGGCATGATGGTAATAGTGTGATATATATCATGTCACAAAACGTGACATGTCATAAAAAAAATTAACACATGAAGAGGGAAAGGGCAACTCATGAAATTTAATTACATGGTGCATGCAATTTCATATAATAAAATTCGCGCCATGAATCATTACCGTCGAAAATATATGTTAACCAAAATAAATAAATAAGTAGACAAATTAAATTAGAAATATATAGAGCAAATTGTTTTTTATTATTTGAATTTTAGAGCAAACAAGTAGACACTACCATAATTAAAGCTTCAAATTCTAGACACTTAACTCAAACAATGAAATTAAAGGCAACGTCTAGGGTGAGACACCCTCTGGGTGACACCCGGTGTTTCACCCTCTCTCAGCCATTAGATTTATTTGTTTTTTAATCAACGGTTGTGATGTTTACCTGTTTATCTGGTTTCCCCAAAATTGATATGGGTGTTCGTCCGCTCATTGTTTATGTGCTAAAAGTACAAAATATAAAATTTGTAAGTGCTCTTCATAATGTTTGTAAGTGTAGTTCGCAAAGCTCCCATTTTTTTTTAAGACAAATGTCCCATTAATTAAGCTCCAATGTGGGTGCAGGTATGGTTGGTAGTTGCGCGTCCCATTAATTAAAGAGAGGTCATTTTCTATAAATTATTAGAAATTATTATTTTATTCTAACAGGTCAAAAAACCTGCTATAACGGGAACATAAGTGATACACCAGTGTATCACCCATGTGAGTGACACACCCTATAAGTACCCGAAATTAAACTAGTCAGAACAAAGAGAAAGATACATGTTTATTTAGTTGCTTATTATAACTGGAATTGCCCGCAAGGGTTTGTCCAAGTCCATAGCCTTTGGGTCCAAATTGTTTTCAAGTTTCCAATCAAAAGAGTTGATGAGTGATCCCACCATCAAATGCAGCATTCTAACAGCAAGTGGTGAGCCAGGGCATATACGTCTCCCACTGCCAAATGGGGTGAGCTTAAAGTGTCGACCTTTGACGTCAATTTCAGATCCCAAAAATCTTTCAGGAGAAAATAAATTTGCATTATCCCATGTGTTTGGGCTCCTCCCAATTGCCCACTCATTGATTAGAATTTGGGCACCCTGTGGGATTGTGAACCCACCAATTTCGACATCTACCTTTGCTTTTCGAGGGAGTAAAAGTGGAGCTGGTGGGTGCATACGCAAGCTCTCTTTTATCACTGCTTGTAAATAGGAAGCCTACCAATGTCTGATTCCTCAATGGGATTACCTTTTCCAATTGTTTCCTCCAATTCCTTTTGGCTTTTAACATAGCCTCTGGGTTGTGGACAAGTTCACTCATTGCCCTTTCTAATCCATATGCTGTTGTGTCTGTTCCCGCCACAAGTAGATCCTATATCATTACATTAGATTAGATTAATTAATTCAGAAATTATATAATATTATGTTATAGAGAAGGAAAAAAATGAAAACTTACAAGTAACAGATGTTTAATCTGTTTTCTATTCATCTTCTGGCTATCCTGTTGAGAATGTCAAGCAGGGTGTCCAACATGTCATTGTTTGTGACATAATGTTTCTCTTGTCTCATCTTCAAGCGTTGGTCAATCACATGGTCCAAGACATGGAACACCTTTGAAACGTAATTGGATGTGTGCCTTCTGATCCCTTGTGGATCAACTATCTTCAACCCTGGGAAAAAATCAGCCAAGTTTGGAGTTCCAACTGCTTTCAAGAGAGTGGAGACAATGTCCTTATACTCATCATCAAGAGACAGAACAAAATCCTGAGAGACAAAGTGTATGATAAGAAATTAATGCAAGCCTTGAAAGCCGCTCTTCCAATATCAACTGCTCATCACCGGTTAGGCTGCTTTTATGCATGTCATTGAGGAGATCTTGCAGTTTCTTGCGCCTAAGATCTTGGCTTCCATCAAGAGTCTTGTTGGAAAATAAATTGTGATGGCATATTTTCCTGAGATCCTGCCAGAGAGGTGAAACAGGGAGGAAGACCAAGCTAAACTGATTGTGCTTGTGAGTTGTTGTGTTATCAGGAACTGTTCTGTCTGATAACAATGCATCATTGGTTTGGAGAATCTCTTTGGCCATGTCAGCTGAGGAGATCATTATGGTGGTTCCTTGGCCTATCTTCACTCGCATTATTGGGCCATACAAATCAGCAAGCTTTGCAAGTGTCTGTTGTGGCTTGTTGTACAATTCAAAAATGTTTCTCATGATAGTGAGAATGGAAGGACCTGGTGGAAGCTTCTTTTTGCTCCTTGCATGGAATGAACAAAGAACATGATGTATGATAGTGCAAGTCAACAGGAAGAGCAGCATGCTACTTACAGAATCCATATATATCTGCTATGTGGGATGATGAATATAGCTAATTAATTAAGGACAAGCAAAATGTGTGTGTGAGTAATAGTTAGGATATATATATGTTAGACCTTTTGATAGTTGGAATGGTTACTCGGGGAATCACAATATATATAGCGAAGTGAGTACTTGTAAGCTCAGGGAATTGATTTTTCTTTGGTGGAGGACCACTGATTTAAGTGTCAGTGCAGGTGATCGTCTTGGAGTTGGATAAGAACTCTACGGCTACATAACTACAAATTGAATGTGTTTTTTTTAGTAATTTAACTGTTTAATTATGTTTATTCATTATCATAATTATATGTGTCAAATTCCATAAAATTTCGACACTAATAACTTGATAATCAAACGATTGGGTTTTTCATATATCTTAGATGTATATATAACATGAATTTTTCAAACATATGACAATAGCAAATTTATTTTCTCCTGAAAGATTTTTGGGATCTAAAATTGACATCAAAGGTCGACACTTTAAGCTCACCCCATTTGGCAGTGGGAGACGGATATGCCCTGGCTCGCCACTTGCTGTTAGGATACTGCATTTGATGGTGGGATCACTCATCAACTCTTTTGATTGGAAACGGCTCCGATATTAAATATAAATAAAAGTTAATTATAAATATTAGTGAATTCATTGAAGATTTTCAAATTCACATCAGAAGTGGACGGTATTTCATAGACTATCATTTTTAATATTTACCGTAAAGTAAATTAGTGAGAATGAAATTTAAATTAAATAAAGGTATTAAAGGATAATACTAATTAGGGTGAAGCCGTGAAAGTAGTTAGATTTTATTTATACTCCCTCCGGTTTAAAATAATAATCCGTTAATATGTTGACATAAGAATTAAGAAAATATAATTAATTGTTTTAATTTTAGTAAAATGCTGTTTAATTTCCTATTATACCTTTGTGTCTTATTCATTAATGTCTCATTTTAGTTGTACACTAACAACTCATTTATTCTCTCTTTTCAAAGGATTGACAATTATCTAAGGATAAAATTGATAAAAATAAATATTAATTCTACATTGAAAACGTAAATGGATAAATAATTTTTTAAAAAATATTTGCTAAATGAACTTTTGGACCATTTGAAACCAATAAAATTAAATTTTGAATTGTTTATATTTTTCATCAAAGAGAATCTATATCTATACATATTATAATCCTTTAGATTTTTGGGTACTATTCACTCATGTCCTTGTTTATTTTGTTCACACATGTGTAACTTTTACTTTGTTAATTGAGGAAGTTTTTTGTCCTAACGTATTTTTTTAACAATTTATAACACTATTTTTTAAGTTGGTATTGGGATGGGACATTATTGCATAGTAGTATATATAGGTTAGGTTCATAGGTTGTAGAGTGAGTTATGAGTTAGATTAGTAGAGCGGCACACTGTTCATGTTTGTTTTTTTTTTTTTTTGAATAATATTTTAAGGTGAAAGGAAGTGTAAAATTTGAGACATCTTTTTTAAGGTGTGGTGAATATATAGCAAATATTATTAAAACTCTTTTTTATTAGTATTAAAGCTTTGGCACCTTTTTCTTTTGTACTGTTCACTCATATCCTTGTATTTTTGTTCACACATGTGTAACTTTTTACTTTGTTAATTGAGGAAGTCTTTTGTCCTAACGTATTTTTTTAACAATTTATAACACTATTTTTTAAGTTGGTATTGGGATGGGACGTTCCCGCAGTGTAGTATATATAGGTTAGGTTCATAGGTTGTAGAGTGAGTTATAAGTTAGGTTGGTAGAGCGGCACACTGTTCATGTTTGTTTTTTTAATTTTTTATTGAATAAATAATATTTTAATATGTTAGGTTTATTTAAAATAACATTTTAATGTGATAGAAAATGAAAAAAAAAAAGAAAAAAATAAATGTGAAAAAGTGTAAAATAAATGTGATAGAAGAAGAAGAATAAAGAAAGAGTTGTCCTTGGATTAATCCAAGTACATGCCCGGATCTTTATAATATCTAACAGAGTATTGGGTAAAATCTCTTGAACATTAAAAATAATTACACTCCGAGCAAGCCAAAGAGACTAAACAGTAGCTTGCCAAATAATTGTTAGGACAATAGGAAACACTAGAAGGGGGTTGAAATGTTTTATAAATCTTTGCAGATTTTCGAAAACCTTTTAAAACAAGCAAACAATTTGAAAAGATATTCACTCAACCTTTCGAAACTGGGAAGTTCAGCAACTTGTTGATGCAACTCAGAAGGTTGAATAAAAACCTTTATAAACGTTTTCTCGGGAAGAAAAGATTGTCTTTCTGCGTTGATTACTAAACAACTTTTCTTAAACTCTCCTTGGTTAGATATAAACAGATAACAACGGAAGGTAAAAGAGTTAAGGGTAGAGAAAACTTGATCACATAAATTTATCCTGGTCACCCACAACACAGTGAGCTACGTCCAGTCCCAGGGAAAACCACCATTGGATTTTCCACTAATCTCGCCAGATTACACTGAGTATTATTTGCACACCTGGTCTCTCCAGGCCCAACGAGTATTATTTGCACACCTAGCCTCTCCAGGCTCAACAAGTATTTTTTGGACACGGCCTTTCCAGGCTAAACAAGTATTCTTTGGACACCGCCTCTCCAGGCTAAACGAGTATTCTTTATTTTTCTAAGCCTCTCCAGGCTCTCAAACACTTAACATGTTTACAATGATAGATAATTTAAGTTTCAGAGAAACTTAAACACAAGTTCTCTTGTACAAAGGATTAACGGAGTAAAACTCAGGATACAAAGAATAAATTCTAAGTACAAGGAAAAACAGATATACAAGAGTATAAATTTGAATGGAGTTCTTCTCTGAATTTTGGTCAGCAGGAATTGTTTCTTCATAGAGTTGGTTTGATAGATATTCTCATTTAGCTTGACGGACAAGCAAAAATGTGTGTGTGAGTAATAGTTAGGATATATGTTAGACCTTTTGATCGTTGGATTGGTTACTCGGGGAATCACAATATATATATAGCGAAGTGAGTACGCGTAAGCTCTGGGATTTTTTATTTTTTTTTATGGAGAGGATCACTGATTTAAGAGTTAGTGGAGGTCAAGTTGGGTAAGAGCTCTGACAAGAATTCAAAATCATTAGTTAAACTCAAATAACTCTTACTAGCTTATGGAATTAATATAAGTCAGAGAAAATAAATTTATAACAAAAATATATAATATTCATATAATATATTTTTACTTTTTATATGTTATATATATTTATCACTTATCACATCTCATATTTTTTTTTTTATATCTCTCAATTTTGTATTGTGTTTTGGGCATGATGTGATGATATGTTGTACGTATAGTGTTGACAATTCTAACAAACAACAACCTCTAGTTTTATTTTACTCTGACAAATATCTAAGCATATTTGAAAGGGGAAATATATATATATATATATATATACCCAATATTTGGAAAAATTTTGAGAACTCCTATAATATATATTTTTTTAATTATAATTTTGACACCTCATTTTATATGGTTATTTTTTTTAATTTTTTAAATTAAAATAAAACTATTAACAATAAGTTAAGCTAGTTATTAAGAGAGGAATAGATACCACAGGAATATTAAAATTTTATTTTGATATTTGAGTGAGAGAAATGTAGGAAAGAGAATAAATAAATAAATAAAGTGAGAAATATGGTTATTGTTGTAATAGTAAAGAAGAGAAATAAAAATAGAGTAAAAAAAATAGGAATTAGTGTATAATGAAAGTTGGTTTCATGTGAGAAAAAGAGAAAAAGAAAAAACAAAAGGGAGAAGTATGTGATGTGATGTGTATAGAGAGAGTTAGAGAGAAAATATATTGTAAGAATTAACGTATAAATTGGTTATATATATGAATAATGAGGAAAGTTCAATTTACATCAATGTAAGTTACATCAAGTATTACATCATTGATAACTACAAATTGAATGTGTTTTTTAGCAATCTAACCATTGAATTATGTTTATTCGTCATCATTATTATATGTGTCAAATTCCGTAAAATTTTGACACTAATAACTTGATAATTTCAAACGGTTGGGTTTTTTTATATATTTTAAATATATAATGTGAATATTGAGACATCTCAATGATATATCAAATAATTTCGGATTAATGTACGTAAAATTTTATATGTATGATCTATATGATAGTAACTTTTAATTCAACAATGGATTACTTAATACAATGATTAAGTAAAAAAATTATTCAACGATGTAATACTTACATAACTTACATGGGTGTAATTTGATTCGTCCTGATGAATAACATATCTCTTTCCAAAATATTCGAATGGTTGGATTTAAATTTGCATGCATTTATCATATGGCCACATTTATACATACTTAGATTATTAACCTTCATTGACATACAAAGGAGGAGGAAGTAACAACCACAAACTCAACCACTAACTTAGATGAGAGGGACTAATGACGACTCACCTCTCCGAAAGTTCGAAACCAAATGGAGACCAGGTACAAGCCTTCAAAGACTTCTTGCCACCTGGTTTCTTGTTCACCTCATTTTATCGGCGAGATTAAAATTTCTGAACCATGCATGGCTATCATAATTACTCAAACCTTTTTCGACTCAAAATTTTTTAACATGATGATGCGAATATGAAGATATATAGGAAGGATAATTAAGTTACTTTCACACACACGCAGGCACGCGCACACACACACGAAGATATATAGGAAGGATAATTAAGTTACTTTTACACTCAATTTTACACACACACATAATTATTTTATATTATATTTATATTTATTTATTTATTTTATTTAATAAAAATATATATTAAAAAATATAATAAATGTGTTGAATTATATTTACTTTATTATGTTTTTTAATATATCATTTATCTCTTTATTTTATCACAAGGAATATAGAGTGTACTGTTCTATTTGTGATATATGATCTCACTTTGATCCATTAGCTTGAAGAACCCGTCGCATGATTCTTATTTTCTCTCTCTTTTATGACATTAACTCATTTTTATATTTTTTTATTTTTTATTTTCACTTTTATTATTATCTACATTTTTATTTAGTTGTCTTATTAAATAACAATTTAGGATTAAGAAATACAATAAATATTTGATTTACATTAAATTTATTATTAAAAATATTATTATTGTTGCTTCATACTAGATATATTAATGGGGTGGGGACGGACGAGAGCGATTAGTGCATTACCAGTATCCCTACCTACTAAAATTAATGGGTATCCATGTGTGTAGCTGGTATTCACGGGTTATCCATTAATATTTAAAATTTAAAATTTATAAAAAAGATAGAATATATCGTATGATTATACTCTCATATCATTACAAGTTAATATATTAAAAAATATCATTATAAAATATTATAAAATAAATTTTATCTTCATCATACAAATAATTAACAAATCTTATTATTTTAATATATTTAATTAAAAAATATATTTTAATAATTATGTTAGTACCGTGAGACGGGTAGGTATAATATTTGTCCCCAATCATATGTGTATTCTTTACGAATGCAATTTTGCTTCTTACAGTACTATTGAACTTATTTTTAAAATGGGGTTAATGGTGTGTCATTGGCGTATTAACGAATGGGATATTAGGTTAATTGCATCTGAATAGAACAATTGATACATGGAACTTATGCTGACCATCAAGGAATTATGTGATCTTAAGGTTAATTATGAGTATAATAAGTTTAATTAAATAGTTAATTTGTTAATGACATCATAATAGAATAATGGATCACATAGAACTTATGCTAACCTTCATCAAATGCAATCTTGTGAATGTGAGGTTAATTGCGTGTCCACATTAACGGTTAATGAAATGGTAAATTTGGTAATACATCAACATAGAACAATGATCACATGAAATTTTGTGTTAACCCTTTCTTAAAATGCAATCTTATGAACATGAGGTTAATTGTGTGTACATTAACAGTTAATGAATAGGTTGGTTATTTGCATCAAAATAAAACAATGATCACATGAACTTTATGTTAACCATTCCTGTGAACACGGGGTTAATTATGTGTCCAAAAACAGTGAATGAAATAGTATATTTGGTTATTAGCATAAACCAACAAAGCCTGACACGATTGGTAGATAACTGGGTTCTCTTAAGCATCTTGACAGGGGTTCGATCCTGACGGTGTGTATGAAAAAGAATTTGTTGCGAGAGGTAAAGCCCGCTTCGGTGATCTCTACGCCTCAAATGGATTAGTCTCTCTGCTATCGTTGGGGGATACCTTTGGTTCACACCAAAAAAGGTTATTAGTATCAAAATAGAATAATGATGATGATAGGAAACTTATGTCAACCCTTCCGAGAATGCAATCTTGTGAACATGGGGTTATTTGTGTACACCATTAGTGGTTAATGAAATAGTTAATTTGGTTATGACATCATAATAAATAATGATCACATGGAACTTATGCTAAGTATTCTCCCTCGAATACAATCTTGTGAATGTGAGATTAATTCTGTGTCCTCGAATGCAATCTTATGAATATGAGATTAAACAAATGAAAAATTACAAACAACATAATGAAATAGGTCCATAGATTCAGCAGCTGATCTGAAAGTTTGAGGTTTTGGTTGTACATGAAACAACCTCATTCTCACGCTTCTGCCCTTTTGTTTTTTTAGTTTTTTTCTCTTTTTAATTGTTATTTTCTTTTTTTTTCTTTAATTTTTTGTTTTCAATAAAATGGGCTCACTTACTAGTGTAACTCGAAAGAAAAGAAAACAAACGGACTCAATTGTTGGCCCAACTCAAAAGAAAAGAAAGAAAAAAAAAATCTAAATGGGTTCAAGTGTTGGTAAGCCCAAAAGAAAAGGAAAATAAAGAGAAATAAGGTAATAAAAAAACTAGATTTAATTTTGAAATAAACACACTTTAAATATAATGAAGGAAAATAAAAACTAAAATTAGTCCGAACAAATTGGATGTTCACATGTAACCATTGTCATCCCTATGTGTACATGCATGGTTTCTTGTTGCAGCACCTCATTTTAACTGCAACATTAAAAATTCTAAATCAAGGCTATCATATTACTCAAACCTCTTATCAACCCTATTACGAATTAGGTCCATTTGGGCCTCACATAGCAGTCCCAATAAGGTCAAAGAGTTGCATCGTTCAAGTTGGCCTAAAACACCAACACCTCATCTATACATAAGTCAGGCAATTGAAAACCCTAATTTAAAAAAATTTGGTTATAGACAAAAAAAAAATTCGTCTCTAAACCAAAAGCTTAAAAAAATGAAAGGGGGAGGGGGAACGGGAGAGGGGGAACGAGTGGGTGGGGAGAGTGGGAGGAGGGGAAAGGGTGGGGACTGTTGGGAAAGGGGAAGTGGTTAAGGGGGTGGGTTGGGGGGTCGGGGGAGGGGGAAGCTACTGCACCTGCAAGGGGGAGGGGGGTTGGTGTGGGGGTAGGGGTAGTATGGTGGGAATTTTGGTATGGAATGGGGTGCAAATAACCAAAAAGGGGTTCTAAAAAGCAACTCCCACCTTACACTAACTAATGTTATACCTGTATTAGTGGGCCAAATCACTTGTAACCTTACACTCACAAATGGTAAGCTAGTATTTGCCCTCCTTTAAAAAATGTTTTTTTAATTTAATATATTATTATTAATTAATATAAAATATTAAAAAATACAAAATTAATAAAAAGTTTTAAAAAATGACATATAAATTACATATAGGATATATTATTATATTAGTGTTTATATTTTTCATATCAAACTCAAATTTGAAACTATTTGCATATTTAAAAAAAATTACACATTTCATATCTAATACATTTGAGTATGTATTTACATATTTTTATATATACCCGTTTAATTGGTTCAACTAGCAACTCACTAGTTCAACTAATGATCCACCATTAACCCAGTACCCTGACTGAGTTGATGACCGGTCCAATTTTTATAACATTACCTCCACACAGTTAAAAAACACAAATGTGCATAGTAATTCTAACCACTAACACTACAAGAAAATCCTTTTTAGCGTCGGCCAAAGTCAACCAAAATTCGACGCTAATGCAGAGGAAAATCGACGCTAATAAGTAATTTAGCGTCGGCCATAGTCTGACGCTAAAATCGGCGTCATTATGCAACAACGTTGCCCATATTGACGATAATTAGCATCAATTAAGCCGACACAAAAGCCAACTTTAGCTAGGCTGACGCTAATGAATTTTTTCAAAAAAATTTCTTTCTTCCCAAACTTATCAGCTGTGAGAATCGAACCCACATCTCACATGATAAAAGAAGAATGATTATTGTTGCACTAACTGTGTTTCTTGTAAAAAAATGATTTTTTTTTCAACAGTGAAGTGTTTAACTAGTAGCGTCGATGTCATAGCCGACGCTAATATTCCGCGTCTAAATCATTGTTTAATTTTTGTAGTGTGGCTACCTATCACATGTTTGTTGGATTGTAGATATCTAGTGAGAGAACAAAAAAGTACATGACCCTAAAAATCATTATAAATCTAGAAATTCAAGAAAATTAAACCTAGCTAGCTTCCAAGATTTTACCCCTCTAACTACGTACTAAGATAGGATGAGTAATTTTGCCTCCAATGAAGAATCTATCAACACTTATGCTTTGTTTGGTAGTATTAGGTAATAGAACTATCAAACAAGGGCTTAATTACTCCAACACCCATTCTATCACCTTGAGAAAATCTATGATTCCATGTCATTTGTTGACATTCACAAAACGTGTAAGGATATTCTCCAATTGTCCCGTCTCTTTAATAATTTTAGCTATGAAATAATTAAAAATTATTTACCAATTTCAAATATGTAGTGATTTCTTAATTAATTCTTAGTTATTTTGTAGCTAATTTTTACTAGAGGGGAGGATGAGATGACTGAAGAGGATCAAAATCCTCATAACAATGTCACAAAGAGATTATATAGATATTGATTATACAATTTTTAAAATATATAATATTTCAATAATAAAATAATCTTTTTTAATTATATAAATATTCAAAATATAAATATTACTATACTATTGTGTAAAATTTTCATTCGACGTAAACTAAACTTAAACTTTTTATCTAGATTTTCAATCTGCATAATGTAAATATAAAAATATTTAAATATCTTTGTCCAAAAAGAAATGAAGTGTAAAACTATGAAATTAGAACTGAAAAATATAATTAAGTGAAAAACGATAGCATATATATTTTTATTTCATAAAATTAAAAGATATCATTGAACATAAATTAGAAAAGAATAAATCATAAAAAATATATAAAACAATGATATGCTAATTAAAATAAATTACATAATTGTTACATAAATGAAATCCAAACCAATATTATTCTTTTTGACATCTTCAAATAAGCATCAATATAGCAACCCCGGCCATGACCTACTCCTATCTCTCTCTCCCATTTGTATCATGGTATACGGTTGGCTTGGTATTTATCTAAAATATTTATAATGATACACCACATAATTAATTAAAGAAGATATTAATAAAAAACAATTAATAATAAAATACAGAAAACATTTTTATTTTTTTTCTTTTTACAATAAATTATTTTTTATATTATTTTAATAATTTGTAAACATTCATTTAGTTAATTTTATCATCCAATTTTACGTGATTTTAATCCAATATTATATAGTGAAGAAATTCTTATATTTTATTTCTTGCCCGTGAACTCATACATACATTACTATTGTCTTGTTATTAGCACAGGATATGAGAATCTTTGAGAAAAATTGTGTCTACAACCATTGTAGAATATCATTATGATAGTATATTTTAAGTTACATAACAACTTAACGAGTAATTAAATTTATTCTTGTTTTTTATCACACAAATTAAACAATAATTAAAAGAAGTAAAATAATCACCCGCACACAAGAATGCAGGGGACCGGGCCACGTTACTATGATGGCGCAGAAATGGAAAGTTCCTTGTTTAATTATTTATATAAATATAGGTTGAGTTTGTTTCAAGGTATAAAATTATATTTTCGGGAATGTCATTTTTGGGAATCCTATTACCGGGAATGATATTCCTGGGTAAAACTTACTTTTAAAAAATAAAATAGAAATAGAAAAAATATTGTAGGATGAAGTGGAAGTGGAAAAATAACTTCCATTCCCATGGGAATATAAGATTCCCACCCCTCACTATGAGAATAAAAATTGGGCAAGTCATGACTAAAATACATTCCCGAGAATCAATAATACCTGGAAAAGTTTTTTAAACTTGAATCAAACGTGGGAATATCATTTTCCCAACCTTACATTCTCAGTAATATTTTTATATACCTTGAAACAAACTCACCCATTGGAAATAGATAAGAGTAGTTGTGCAATGTACAACAATAAAAAAAAGAGAATGCAACCATACGGTCAAGAGAATGCACTTAGAAAACAAATGTGGACATAAGAAAAGAGGACGTACCGATGGTAGTTAGACTCTCATTAGATATTGCACAACCTAGCTAGGGCATGCTTTCATTTGTTTTTGATAAACAAATATATATATATATATATATATATATATGATCATAATAGAGATAAGAAGTGGATAATAATGGTGGTTATATTATATATATAGACTCTCACTTGACTACGCCTTTTCATTAATTTGTTTTAATGACAACAGATTATATATATGTCTACAATTAATAAAGATAAAGCGTGTGTTTGGATTAGCATTGAAATCGATCAAATTTAAATTTAGATTTCTCAACGTAATTATTTTTAGCATACGTGAATTTATTATGTTTCAACGCTAAACTAAACATGCTAAAAGACAAGCAGAGGACATTTGTGTAGCTATACTCATTAATTTGACTGTCCTTTTCTGCTTCTCCATATATATTAAAGTTTTAAAAACTGGATCGTTAATTGAACCGGTAAAGACACCGGTTCACGGTTCAATGGTTCAACCGTGGTTGAACCGGTTTTAATTAAATATTTTTTAATATTATATAATATTTAATTAATAAAGTAACACAAAATTATAAAAAATTAAGATATATAAAATTGTAAATCAGTATAAATAACCTTATTATAAGAGAAACAAAATTAATAATTATTAATAAAATAATAGATATCTATGTGTAATCCTTAAATATATGTCTTTATTTATCTTAAAAATATTTTAGATTTAATAAAAAAAAAAAATTGATTTTTTTTTAAAAGGACCGGTTCACAATTGGTTTTATACCGGTTTTGACCGATTCTCACCGATTCTGAGCTCCTCCGATTTTTTGGGTTGAACGGACCGGTCACCAGACCGGTTTCCGGTCGGACCGATCGAACCAGCCGATCCTCACCGATTTTAACAACAATGATATATATCATTACAACGTGATTCCGTTATGTGTGTGTCTCGACTTGACTCTATCTCGCGTGTTCTACTCTTCATATATATAAAAAAAATAATAATCATGAGAATTAATTATTTAAAAAATGTTACACATTTATATTATAATATTAATACATCGATCGTCTCGTACAAACAATAAGCATAAAATTTCTATCATGTGATAAATTAATTATCCCACGTAAAACTTAAGCAATAAGATGAAAACACACAAATAATTTTATGCTATATCTCTAATTAACATCATTTCCACTCTCAACTCAAAATTTTCAACTTAAAAACCTTCTAATAAAAAAGTTTTTTTTGGATATCATATAATTATTTTTCTAGCAATTTACCAGACATTCCATATGGGATATGTAAGGAAGATTCAAAGAAATACTAGGAAAGATATATTTATTAAATAAGAGTCCAATTATGTAGCAAAAAAAAAAAAAGAGATCAGAGTACTCCAACATAGAGTCAAGAATGTACTTCAAAAAATTGATATTATATGAAGATGCAGGCATGGACGCCGCATGGATCTGAGTCTTGGGCTCTACCTTCTACCAATTATAATTATTATATATAGATCATATAGATGAACCAACTAAAAAAAACCATAACACACAATATTTTTATATATTGAACTTAATTAATTCCGTTTATTTTGTCTTGATCTCCTCTTCTCATACAGTAATATATTGGGTTAAAGAAGTATCCATTACGATTCCTTTTATATAGTAATAGTAATAGTATAGCTCACTCATCAAGATTATTAATAAAACGCCTTATTTCAATTGCGACTTCTTAAAGAATTTAATGAATTTAAAATAAGTTTATTTTACAATTCTTAATTAGATGTAAAGCTAAAATCCTTATCACCTTAGAGTACGATGGCGGTAACCTCTATTTCATTTTGAATTTTAATTGCTTCACATGAAATCATTATGTCAATATATTATATAAACTTTATATATATATATATATATATATTTTCACACTTAAATTGTGTTTTTTCAATTAATTATATCTTTGTGCTTTTATAAATTAATTTTATTTTTTGCTTATTTTGATAAATAAATTTTAAACTAATATTACTTATATATATACTCTCTAGGTCGCTTAACCGATTTCTAATAATATATTCTATCACACATGAATAAAAAAGAAGCTCTTATACCATAAAATAATTATTTAGAGACACAAATAATTCTATACTATATCTTTAATATCACATTTCTATACTTAAATCCTCGTACTGAAACCATCTTTCGGTTATTTTAGCCTTTCATAACTTTCTATCACGAGATTTCGTCCAAGTTACAAAAAATTTAAAAGAACTAGTATATTACGCGGATAAATATATTTTTTATTTAATTAAAATTAAATTTATATGATGAATTAATATTTTAAATTTAAAAAATAATTTTTAGTTATTTTTTAATTTTAAATTCTAATAATATATTATATTTTATTATTTAAATCTATTTTACATTATTTTCTGATAATAAGATATAATAAAAAAATTAAATTCATAAAAATAAAAATAAAAATAAAGATTTATATATTAAAAAAATTGAAATTGAAAAAAAATATGATAAGATTTTGAATGTTAAAAATTTTAAAATTTAAGATTAATATTTATTAGCATTTAAAAATTCAAAATAGGAAGAAAGAGAAAGTTAACATTAAAGATTGAGAATTAGAATATCACTCTCACAAGTGTGTGTGAAATTCATCATCTAATGAGAGGAAGCGAGAAAATGTCAAAAATCATTGAGAGGAAGAGTAGAGTAAGTGGGTATCTCACTCTTCCAGATGAGGTCTCAAAATTATAATATAGAGAGTTGATAAAGTAAAATAGAAAAATTGGAAGTAAAAAAAATACACTATTAAGAAAATCACACCATCTAATATTAAAGAAAAAAATGTTTAAGCCCTTTGCTCATACTTATTTTTAAAGTTTTTTTTTTGTGTTAAAACTTCCCACCCTTGCTAATAAGTAATAAAAGTGTGTTTAATTGGAATTAAACTCGATCTTCTTTCCATAATTTCAACTTACGTTACGTTGCCAACTGAATAGAACCCTTTAGGATTTAAAAAAATATATATTAAAAAGGATTTACTTTCATGAATTAAAAGAAATAATTGACTTCTCAAAAGTAATTAAGTACATAAGAGGATAAAATGAAAAATAATAATTATTGAGCCAAAAAAAACATCAATTTGAGATTCTAACAATTCTATAATTAATTTTCTATTTATGTATATATACCTTATTACAATTTTAACTGTTAATTTTTAATCAATAATTATTTTTATACTTTATCCTTAAAGTATATGCCAATATTTTAGTGGAGTCACATCTATTTAAAAAGTTTGGGATGACTCCTTCAATAACACTCTACACACTATGATAATTAAGAAACATGTTTTTGAGTTTTGTTTTACTCATTATCTTTGTTTATCTTTATATATTTTATATTTATTTTATCACTATTTGCTTTTTATTACATTTCCCTTTTTTCTACTTTTTTTTCTATCATATATTTTATAGTTAGATATTTTTTACAACATTGTTCTATAGTATTGTTATTTTTTTTATCTATTTTCATTAACTATCGTATCTTATATACTTTTCTTTCTATAACAATGTTTTGTTTGATGTACAAAATTATATATATTTAGAAGATTACTTTAGATAAATTTCTCTAAAAGAATTTATAGTTAAAAAAATAGAATGAATGAATGGAAAAGGTAAAATAAATTTAACTTCTATAAATTAAAATTATAAAATTTTAAATTAATTATTTATGATGAAGATAAATAAAAAAAATTCTGAAATTGAGTTATAGAAACTAATTTGAACTTATTTTTTGAATTCATTTTTATTTTTTATTGATTTATTACATTATCTTTGTCTTTTATAGAAATTTATCCACACTTAATATTGTACAAACATAATTTTTCTTCATAATACGTGTCAATTCCACTTATCAGTCATCTCACTCACGGTCTTCTTATTCAAAGGAGGCTTTACTCATGTGGCACTTACTAGTATAATAATATTATATCATTAAAAATTCAAAATGAATTATAATAACACATTATTATTTGCCTAAAAGCCTATTAATTATTCGTTTTGTCTCAAGCCTTTCAAAATAGGATAAATTTTTTTATTTATACAGCCTGTTCTATAAAACGGGACCACATCGCCTGGGGATTCAACAAACAACAGCTGACGATGATACATTTGAGATTTGATATTTTTTTATTATTATTTTATGTAAAAGAAGAGTCAACTTTAATGGTAAAACTAAAAATAACTATTTGTAATTTGTTTTAAACTGGACAGAACCTTGACCCTATAAAATGAGGTGAGCAAGAATGCAAGTGGCAAGAGAAGTCCTTTGGAGAGATCTGCTTCCCATTTCTTTGGTGCTTAATTCTTAAAGGTAAGTTGCTTTTTCCCTTTCATTCCACCTTCTCTTCTTTCAGTGTTATTTTCCTCTGCCTTTATATCAATACACATAATTACTTATTATCCTCACTTTACATGCTCAAGGCATGCACCGAGCAAAATCACTCGCCACAACTGTCAGTAGGTACTCATCTCAAAAGCACAAAAATTATTAATTCTTGGTTTGTGTTTGGTTATTACTGCAGAATGAAGTTTTAAAAGTGAATCCGGATTAATGTGAGATAAAATAGCGTTAGTCTATCCACGTTTAAAACAGTTTAATTTTATAGTAAAATAAACACACACTTATAGCATGTATGGTTTATCGTTGAAATGTGATAAATTCACATTTTTAAAACTAGAAATAGTTATGTTGATAAATACAAACTTAAATTTAGCTAATTTTAAAGCTAAACAAAACACACGCGCTCAGAGCATGTTTGTCACTAAAAATAATTAGTGTTCTGGAGTCTAAACTTCATTTTGTTTAGTTTAAATGCTAAACTTAATGTGCGCGTTTGCATTTGCCAGATCCACATTTGAACCACTCAATTATTACCTTACACATTTTACTTGTTTCTATTGATCCCAGATATATATGGATTCTGTAAGTAGCATGCTGCTCTTCCTGTTGACTTGCACTATCATACATCATGTTCTTTGTTCATTCCATGCAAGGAGCAAAAAGAAGCTTCCACCAGGTCCTTCCATTCTCACTATCATGAGAAACATTTTTGAATTGTACAACAAGCCACAACAGACACTTGCAAAGCTTGCTGATTTGTATGGCCCAATAATGCGAGTGAAGATAGGCCAAGGAACCACCATAATGATCTCCTCAGCTGACATGGCCAAAGAGATTCTCCAAACCAATGATGCATTGTTATCAGACAGAACAGTTCCTGATAACACAACAACTCACAAGCACAATCAGTTTAGCTTGGTCTTCCTCCCTGTTTCACCTCTCTGGCAGGATCTCAGGAAAATATGCCATCACAATTTATTTTCCAACAAGACTCTTGATGGAAGCCAAGATCTTAGGCGCAAGAAACTGCAAGATCTCCTCAATGACATGCATAAAAGCAGCCTAACCGGTGAAGCAGTTGATATTGGAAGAGCGGCTTTCAAGGCTTGCATTAATTTCTTATCATACACTTTTGTCTCTCAGGATTTTGTTCTGTCTCTTGATGATGAGTATAAGGACATTGTCTCCACTCTCTTGAAAGCAGTTGGAACTCCAAACTTGGCTGATTTTTTCCCAGGGTTGAAGATAGTTGATCCACAAGGGATCAGAAGGCACACATCCAATTACGTTTCAAAGGTGTTCCATGTCTTGGACCATGTGATTGACCAACGCTTGAAGATGAGACAAGAGAAACATTATGTCACAAACAATGACATGTTGGACACCCTGCTTGACATTTCTCAACAGGATAGCCAGAAGATGAATAGAAAACAGATTAAACATCTGTTACTTGTAAGTTTTCATTTTTTTCCTTCTCTATAACATAATATTATATAATTTCTGAATTAATTAATCTAATCTAATGTAATGATATAGGATCTACTTGTGGCGGGAACAGACACAACAGCATATGGATTAGAAAGGGCAATGAGTGAACTTGTCCACAACCCAGAGGCTATGTTAAAAGCCAAAAAGGAATTGGAGGAAACAATTGGAAAAGGTAATCCCATTGAGGAATCAGACATTGGTAGGCTTCCATATTTACAAGCAGTGATAAAAGAGAGCTTGCGTATGCACCCACCAGCTCCACTTTTACTCCCTCGAAAAGCAAAGGTAGATGTCGAAATTGGTGGGTTCACAATCCCACAGGGTGCCCAAATTCTAATCAATGAGTGGGCAATTGGGAGGAGCCCAAACACATGGGATAATGCAAATTTATTTTCTCCTGAAAGATTTTTGGGATCTGAAATTGACGTCAAAGGTCGACACTTTAAGCTCACCCCATTTGGCAGTGGGAGACGTATATGCCCTGGCTCACCACTTGCTGTTAGAATGCTGCATTTGATGGTGGGATCACTCATCAACTCTTTTGATTGGAAACTTGAAAACAATTTGGACCCAAAGGCTATGGACTTGGACAAACCCTTGCGGGCAATTCCAGTTATAATAAGCAACTAAATAAACATGTATCTTTCTCTTTTGTTCTGACTAGTTTAATTTCGGGTACTTATAGGGTGTGTCACTCACATGGGTGATACACTGGTGTATCACTTATGTTCCCCGTTATAGCAGGTTTTTTGACCTGTTAGAATAAAATAATAATTTCTAATAATTTATAGAAAATGACCTCTTCTTTAATTAATGGGACGCGCAACTACCAACCATACCTGCACCCACATTGGAGCTTAATTAATGGGACATTTGTCTTAAAAAAAAATGGGAGCTTTGCGAACTACACTTACAAACATTATGAAGAGCACTTACAAATTTTATATTTTTGTACTTTTAGCACATTAAACAATGAGCGGACGAACACCCATATCAATTTTGGGGAAACCAGATAAACAGGTAACACATCACAACCGTTGATTAAAAAACAAATAAATCTAATGGCTGAGAGAGGGTGAAACACCGGTGTGTCACCCAGAGGGTGTCTCACCCTAGACGTTGCCTTTAATTTCATTGTTTGAGTTAAGTGTCTAGAATTTGAAGCTTTAATTATGGTAGTGTCTACTTGTTTGCTCTAAAATTCAAATAATAAAAAACAATTTGCTCTATATATTTCTAATTTAATTTGTCTACTTATTTATTTATTTTAGGTTAACATATATTTTCGACGGTAATGATTCATGGCGCGAATTTTATTATATGAAATTGCATGCACCATGTAATTAAATTTCATGAGTTGCCCTTTCCCTCTTCATGTGTTAATTTTTTTTTATGACATGTCATGTTTTGTGACATGATATATATCACACTATTTACCATCATGCCACAAAAATAACACCATTAAGGTTGAGACTTTCCAATGAAGAGATGAGGGAGAAGAAAGAAAATGGGAGAATAGGAAAGCACGCGACGGTTGAAGTTGAAATATTTTAAGCTATAAATTTTTTACAAAATCACATCTTTTTGTGCCACAGTAAACACTTTAGTGACAAACGGTGTGACAGATGTTACTAAACGTGACACGTCGTAAAAAAATTAACAAAAAACACACAGTTGGACTATAGTGAAAGAAAAAGCAAGAACTTAGGGACTATATTAGGTTTTTCTATTTCTTATGGACTAAATTGCATGACCCTAGAAAAGTCAGGGACCGATTTCCTAGTTTACTCCTTTCTTTATTATTTACATTCTAAAAAGTAACGGTGAAAATAGGTTAAGCTGAACTAGGTTTTTTATGGTCAGAGTCTGACCTACGTACCTCATAAAACTAGCTAGGGTTTGAGTGATATAAACTTTATTTTAAGGCTTAATTCGTCCGACCCATCAAAAACTCTGGTTTGGCTTGAAAGCCCGTTTTATAATAAGTTATTTAAAAATGTTATAAACTTATATTTGAATAGAATTATATGCTCAAATTTTTTTATGTAAGACAATATACTCATAAACTAACAACTATATAATTATAAAATATTATAATAAAAATCTTTTAAAAATAATAATAATAAAATAAAAAGATGACTATTTTATTTATATTTATTTAAATCAACAGACCTCATAACATCAAAGACCATTTGGGCGATCCAAAGCCTAATCCGTTTAGCTATTTGGAGAGGTAAGTTAGATCTTGAGTCTCTCTTATCTGATTATAGTTTGAGTTAATAGTTGTTACTTCCTCGGCCCATAATCTCTCTGTGTGTCTGTGTGTGTTATTTTTGTTCATCACTTTACTCATCAAATTTTACAATTCTCTCTTTTCTATTTTTTTTTTGAAGTCCTCTCTCTTCTATTTTTTAGTTTACTCAGTGTTGTATAAAATAATTGTACAAGATTGTTTTACAAATATAATTTCTTTTTCGAAACCAACTCTCAAAATTTTCAGTAGTATCTACTTAGGTCGGACATTCAACAAGGCAATTAAGGTCATTGCCTAAAGCCCCCAAATTTATAAGGCCCCCCAATTTTTTTTAATAGTAGTATTATTGATATAAATTATTTTTTTAAAAAATAATAATGTTTAAGATAGGGCCCAATATTTTATAAGGCTCATATCTTACATTTATTATATCTCTTTTTTTCTTATCATTTAAACTACTTAAAAGTCCTCAACAATGAGTTTCCTTGTATTGGTAGTATTGTTGAGCCTCTGATCTATTGGCTACTTGTACGGTTACCACATTAATTTTCTTTGACAAAAAATAAAAAAAAAGTCACTACTTTTGTCTTTTACGTATCTTCAACCTCTCTGTTTCCTCTCTAGTCTCTTTCTTTCTTATTCTCTCTGTTCTCAATTCTCTACTATTATTTGACTTTTTAGTTTTCATATAATCATATTCTAATTTGTGAATTGGTATACCCCCACACCAAGTGGATACTCACACACGTTGCTAGCATCTCAGCAGATTTCACTCATTTGTTTTGCTTTTTATAAAGTAATTGATTGAATTCTGAGTTTTGAGGACCATTCTGATAATGATGGTCTTGATTTGTTTTCAGAATTAAAGTTATTGAAAGAAATTCTAACAAATGAAATTAACACACCATTAAAAATATTGAACTATATAAAATATTAGGTTCTTTTCCAAACACATACATTGCTTATAGAATATTATTAACATTACTTGTAACTGTCGCGACCGCTGAAAGAAGCTTTTCAAAATTAAAATTGATTAAGTCATATTTAAGATCAACTGTGCTACAAGATAGATTGAATGAGTTAGTTATATTATCTATTGAAAGTGAGATGTTAGGATTGCTTGGTTATAAAACTTTAATAAATAACTTTGCAACTCAAAAAGCCAGAAAAATAACATAAAAATTACTAGTCTATATTAACATGAGCCTCTGTCTTATTTTTTGCCTAAGGCCCCGAAATTCCTAGATACGACCCTGTATCTACTCACTCTTTTAATAATTACCTTTATTAATTATTTTAATTTAAAAAAAATTTAAAATAATAAAAAACAATTTGCTCTATATATTTCTAATTTAATTTGTCTACTTATTTATTTATTTTAGGTTAACATATATTTTCGACGGTAATGATTCATGGCGCTAATTTTATTATATGAAATTGCATGCACGATGTAATTAAATTTCATGAGTTGCTCTTTCCCTCTTCATGCGTTTAGTTTAATAGGCATGCCACAGAAAAAAAAAAATACGACTGAAATAAAATGTCACTATGTATTTAAAAGGGCTAAAAGCAAATTTTAGTTCTTCCCTTTTTTTGTTGTTTACTGCAAATAATTTTTAGGATTCCATTATATATTTTGTTTCTTTTTAATTGTTTAGAAATTAAAATTAATTATAAGATATTATTTTTATGTTTGTTTAATATAATATGTGATGTTTAACTATATGAAAGTCGTTGATGATTTTTTTTATATGGAAGCCCGTGATATATATATATATATATATATATATATATATATATATATAGGTAGGGCCGACCCAAGGGTAAGACTGCTCAGTTTTAGGCTCCCGATTGTTAGTAACATCCTTTTATATAAAAAATTAAGAATATTATTATAATTATACCTAGTTCATTGGTTTAGAAATTGATTTTCCTCCTCAAGGATTGATGGTTCATCAATCCTTGGTAAATGAATTTTAACTTTTAAGGCTCATTTCTTTCGTCTCACTACATGTTTGGGCCGGCCCTATATATATATATATATATATATATATATATATATATATATAGAGAGAGAGAGAGAGAGAGTATCAAGCAGGGGAAAAGCCATGAAATGATGTCAAGTGGGGCCGACCAATATCTTCACACCAAATGAAATTTTGTTATTATATATATAACTATAGGGTGAGGATTGAGTTACTTTAGGAGTAACTCTTTATAAAGTTACTCTGTTTAATTACTTTTTGTAAATACTGATTTTGATCAATCCAATCGTTGAATTGAAAGTTGTTATTAAGTAGATCAAGTCTACAAAGTTTTACAAAGTATATAAACAATTTGATACTTAATCAAATAACATCAATTTAACGTATAATATATGTTTTCAAAATATAAGTAAATGTTGACGGTAAAATTACATATTTATAAATGTTCAATTTATCTCACATTATTCAAGAGTTAGATTTGTGAAATTCCCATTCTATGAAATTTTATTAAGTGGAATAACTTGATCCCCACTCATAATTTATAATATTAATTATTTCTCTACATATTTTAATTTTTAATCAAATGTTTTATCACTAAAAATTTAAAATTTATAAAAAACTAAAATTATAATTATCTAATAATGTACTTTTGTCTAGAAAATAAAATATAATAAAATTTATGTAAATATCTTTTTATATCATTTTATATTAATTATTCACTTAAATCAAATACTTATAATTCAATAAATTAACTTATCAACTTTCATACAATTTGTCAGTTAATTTTAATATAGTCTATGTCTCATTCTAACCAAGCTTCTATATTTAATGTTATCTAATAATATATGATACATAAAATTACATAAAAATATAAATACATACACTATTTTTTCCATCCACAAGACTCAAACCCGAGACCTTGCTTAAGGGGAATCAAACATGTACCACTTGAACCAACCCCCATTGATAAATATATACACATTAAATATATATATATATATATATATAGTTTTAAAAAAAAGAGCAAAAATTGAGGGCCTGTCCTAATGGGGCTTCGCCCCTGATATCAAGTGAGGGGAGTGTTTATTGTTAGAGATGAGAGGATTAAAATATAACCCTTAGATTAAATTGAATTAAATTAAATGGTTGAGATTAAATTAAGAAATTAAATCCTCATGTGCATATTTTATGTGTTTCACAAAAAAAATTATTATTATTATTATTATGAGAAAATTAAATGCAATTGGAAAAAAGAAAAGAAAAAAAAATTGAAAATGATAAATCTTATAGAGAAGACAACTAGTGAGAACTGAGAAGTATTGTCACACCATCCTCAAAATTATTTTATAAAATTATAAAATAATTTTTAGGGATTGTTTTTTTTACCTAAAATGATTTATTTATAATATTATCATGATAAAAATAGGAAAACTAAAAAATAATTTTTCAAAACGTCATATAATAGTTTTAGAATTTTAATTTTTAAAAATAAAAGAATAATAGTCACACTCTTCAAAATATTTTTAAGATTTATCTGAGAAATAGATTTTTCATTTTTCTATTTTTAAAACTGAAAACTCTTTTTTAAAAATTGAAAATAAACAAACTCTTTCCTTTTATTTTCTTACTTTTTTTTTAATGGCATCTTGCAAGAAACACGAACCTGGGCATAGAAAAAGGTTGGTTAAAGGTATAAGCTATCATCTCTTTAGGTGAAGTCAAGAATGGAGCTCTTCATAACTACACAGCATACACAATATTGAGTCAAACTTTCAATGTGATCACGAATGGTATATTTTGGTTTGAAAAGATAAATTAATAGGAAAGAAATAAATGAAATTGGTTGTTCGATTTAAAAAAAATATAAAAAATAAAAATATAAGAGATATATGTAATTGTCTCTCCTCTTGTATGGTTGAGTTTAAATTAAAATTGAAAGAGAGAATTAAACTATTTTTTCTAAATTAACAAAAATGCCCCTCCATAATGTTTAAGGAAAAAGAGGATCTGTGATTAGTGAGGATATTTTGTAATTGTGGCACTCTTTTTTTCTCTCTGTCATTTCTCCTCACTTTTGGAGAGATATTGAAAGAAGAAAAAGCTAGAACCACACTTTTTTTCTATTTTCTCATCCTTATTTCTGTTTAAGGAAAAATATTATAATAAAAATCTTTTAAAAATAATAATAATAAAATAAAAAGATGACTATTTTATTTATATTTATTTAAATCAACAGACCTCATAAACATCAAAGACCATTTGGGCGATCCAAAGCCTAATCCGTTTAGCTATTTGGAGAGGTAAGTTAGATCTTTAGTCTCTCTTATCTGATTATAGTTTGAGTTAATAGTTGTTACTTCCTCGGCCCATAATCTCTCTGTGTGTGTTATTTTTGTTCATCACTTTACTCATCAAATTTTACAATTCTCTCTTTTCTATTTTTTTTTTTGAAGTCCTCTCTCTTCTATTTTTATTTTACTCAGTGTTGTATAAAATAATTGTACAAGATTGTTTTACAAATATAATTTCTTTTTCGAAACCAACTCTCAAAATTTTCAGTAGTATCTATCTACTCACTCTTTTAATAATTACCTTTATTAATTATTTTAATTTAAAAAAAAATTAAAATTGAAAAAAACTAACCATACAAAATGAGGTAACTTGATCATTTTGCAAATAAACAATTATCTTCTCTTATATATTAGTAAAAAACCAGCTGTTGTTGGTTATCAGACCTAATGTATACCATACAAAATATCTTTATCCATCGCACCTTAGACTTATCCACAAAACCTAAGGTTGGTGTTTGTTCAAGACTTCTACGTACTACCATCACATCACATGTGCAATATTAATTCCATGAGGTTACGCGTATTTAGGGATGACATTTTAACCCAAATCTCCAATGAGTATGTGTAAATTACCCGTAATAGATAGGTAATTATCTATCAATTGGGTTTGAATAGGGTATGAATAATGGGTCACTCCTCCGGCCAGGGAGGATTTTGGTACATTCTTTTTTTTTTTTTAATGGAGGCATAAAGATCAAAATTACATAAGAACAAGTTGTGTACTCCACCCTAAATTATTTCGAAGACATAAAGTAGATTTTAAATGGGACACATGTGTATTACAAATGAGAATGTGAAAAAATGGGGGAGTACAATAAAAAATATAGGATAATGGTTATAGGGGGTCAAAAAGTCTTTTCAAAAATTAAAATACAAATTCTAATAGTTAAATATTATCCTATAACTGTAAAAATATTAAAACCATTTAAAAAAGTTAAGAAAAATTGATTAAATAATCAAAGAAGGTACTAATATTCCCTCTCACTATAGGATACCATAAAATTTCCCATGAATAATTACCCACATTTTTTAATGAGTGTAGATATTATTACATGTACTATGGGCTATTAATTGGTAGGAGCCCAAACACAAGGGATAATGCAAATTTATTTTCACCAGAAAGATTCCTGGACTCTGAAATTGACGTTAAAGGTCGACATTTTCTTGTCTGTTTGGTAGTGGAAGACGTATATGTCCTGGCTCACAATTAGGATGCTGCATTTGATGTTGGGATCACTCATCGACTCTTTTGTACCTTGACAAAAAAAAGAAATCAACTCTTTTGTACCGTATCTTTCTCTTTTAGAGCTTTAGTACGGAAATATAAATAGTGTCCACTTGTTTCCTCTAAAATTCAAATAATAAAAAACAATTTGCTCTAAATTTCCTAGTTTAATTTGTCTACTTGTTTATTTATTTTAGGTTAACATATATTTTTGCCACTAATGATTCATGGCGCGAACTTTATTACACGATGTAATTAAATTACAATATGAGTTGCTCTTCATACGTTTAATAGGCATGCCCCACATAAATTGTTATGTGTGATGTGATCAGTTTAAAGAACTTTTGCAATATATTTCGGCAAAATAAATTCGAGCCAAATAGCGAAACTCTATTTTTAACCCCTTCAAAATTTTAATTTTAGTTTTTGGACAATTCTATGGTGAACTAAATTTATGATGGACCAAATTTTAGTGTAATTAGTTTAACCTACATTTTACGAGTTAATAAAAGTGAATGGATTTCTTTTTTATAAAATAGTCACTATTTTGAGTTTAGTTTAAGAAAAAATATTAATTTATAATACAATCTATGCTAGATTCATTGAAGATCTATCAATTTGAAGTTGAAGGGGAAACTTCTATATTATATAGTATTATCAATTTGGGTTTTTTATTTTTTTCAACCAATATTTCATATAAATAACTGAAATCCAGTTTAATATCAATCATTAATAAAATGAGCATGAGATTCAATAGTTAGGAATTATAAAAACAGAAAATTAAGAGACTGTTGGATTTGGTTTTATTTTTTATAAATGAAAATGATTTATATACAGAATTTCCAATGAAAAACATAAAAACTAAAAATGATTTTCTAAAACACATAAAATAGTTTCAGAATTTTAGTTTTTAAAAATTAAAAAATAGTCACATTTTTTAAAATTATTTTTAAAAATTGTTTGTCAAATAATTTTTTTTCACTTTTTAAAAATAGAAAACAGTTTTTAAAAATTGTATCCCTCATTATTTGAGAGTGTGAACTTTTGGGGTCTGTTTGATTACGATATATAAAAATTGAAAATTAAAAAATCAGTTTGATTGATTATTTTTAAAAACAATTTTGAAAAGTATGAGTTTTTTATTTTTAAATTTCGTAGTTTGTCTACTCATTATTTTTTTTTCACCAAAAATTTAGAAAGGTCTCTCAATTTTTTTTTCCGTAAAATCACATATATCTTCTACCAAATGCAATTATATTCAAGTATTTTTATAAGCAACAGTTGTATATTCGGGCTCAAACTCAAAACTACAAATTAAACTGGAATATCGACGGAAAAAAATTAACCTCAAATGTCGACATTTTCTGCTCACACCATGTGGACGATGTTACGACGTCGACGTATATGTCCTGGCTCGCGTCCACTTGTTATTAGGATGCTACATTTTCTGAACAGAATGGCCTTAAGCCCTTAAGATGAATAAAAAACATATTAAACATGCGTTACTTGTTCTACTCATGGGTATAACAAGGTTAAGTGAAGAAGTTAGTGTGTGTTCTAATGTGCTCGCGCCCCTTCTTTTATAGGTGTTGCAGGGTATCTGTCATTTATGGCTTGGTTTGCTGGGCAGGGGACAATACGCGCTAATCTTGTTATCAGGTCGCTTGACGTCCGCTTTTTCCTTATTTATCTGATTTCCTCCTTCCGTCAAGCCGTGGGTCCTGTTAGAATGCCTCAGGTCGGCCTCTTGAGCTCCCTTGGCTGAGATGTTCACCGGGAAGGAGTACGAGCTCACCTTGGTACGTAACACTTGTAATTTCTAACTTCCCCCCTCTCTTTTTGTCTCATTTTACTATCTATTTATATAATTGCTGAATTTCTGACTTTGGTTTAATTTAATTGTAATGATAGGATCTTGTGGCGGAAACAAACACAACAGCATATATATGAATAATGGATAGTAAGGCCAAGGAAAAATTTCACTCACCTCCGCTAAGATTTGTTTAAACACTAAGATTTGTTTAAATGACAAAGACCCTCATTAATTTTTTAGATGCACTCACCTCTCTTACCTAAGCGATATGGAAAAAAAAATCTCACACGTATACCTGCAATATGTATCCATATATTCAGTGGTGGAACTTAAATAAAAAATTCGAGGGAGCCGAAATAAGATATTTTAATGTATAAATAAATATATAATATTATAGATTTAATTGCATTTTTTTACTCTAATTTAAATTGTGTAAATTTAGTCATTCAAGTTTTATTTTAGCAAATCAATTTCCTCAATTTTTAAAGTTAAACAATATTGTTCTCCAGTTACCTAAAACCCTCAAATTATCATTTTCAATTTAAATATTGTGCAATTTATAATAGATTTGAAATATGAAAATAATTTAAAAGTTCACAATTAAATTTTTTAATAGAAATTTGATAAAATTTTATAGGAGGTGAAATTAGAGTTTAAAGAGGGGAAGATTGAGAATTTTCTATTTTAGGTGAAGTTTAATATTTTTATTGGTGTATTTTGAACTTCTTAAGATTTAAAATGATTTAATCAGTTCAATTTATTGAGATAGTAAGTAAAAAGTGATAATTTAAGGATAGGTATCCTACATCTGAACAAAATTATTTCTGGTTAAAGAATCTCTTTCTGGTTGCTCTGGAACAATTAGGAAATTCTCTAGAAGAGATACGGGGTTCTGCTTCTGGCGGCAACATGCTATGGGGTGGTGGTCCCGCTTATGGGGTCAAATCAATACGTTCTAAGAAGAAATATTTGAATCTCATCGATCTCATAAGTATCATACCAAATCCCATCAATCGAATCGCTTTTTCGAGAAATACGAGACATCTAAGTCATACAAATAAAGCGATCTATTCCTTGATAAGAAAAATAAAAAACGTGAATGGTGATTGGATTGTTTTAGATTGAAGATAATTGGCAAGAGACTAAATTTGCTTAATTTTTAAAGTGAATGGCTTAATTGCTAAAAAAGAAAAATTAAATTTAAAACATCAAAATTACACAAAGTCCAAACTAGAGAGATTAAAATTGCAATTAAGCCTTATAGTATAATAATATAACAAAAGTGACTATATATAAAAATATTATATAGACAGATAAAATTATTTCTAATTGAATGATTATTGTAGAAGAATTATAAGAAAATCCATTGTTGATAACTAAAAATATGAATATTTTTAATAAATATATAAATATGTAAGTATATAAAATAATTTGAAAAAAGTTTGGGGCGGAGCCATGGCTCCCCTCAGTCAACACTAAGATCCGCCCCTGGCATATACATATTTATTAAATGAGTGGGGACGAATATATACCACCTGACTTGCAGGTACGTGCATACTAATTAAAATATATTTTCTATTAAATATATTAAAATATTAAATTTTTTTAATATTTTATGATGCGATAAACTTTAATGCTTAAGCCATAAAAAAAACTTTATGGCTTATTATTTTATAATATAGTACCTCGTAATGATATCATAATATTATATATATATATATGACATTTTCTCTCTTTCTTTAATTTTGAATTCTTAAATATTAATTGATACACGTGAATACTCGCTACCCGCATGGATACTCGGTAATTTTTTAGCGGGCATGAATATGGGTAGTGTACTATCTACCCTCGTCTCTTTCAAACGAAAAAAGCAGTCCCCTCTTCTCTGCTTACAAACGAAAGAGCCCCCCTGCTCTGGTGGTATGAAGTTGTACATATAGCTGAGATTGTCCTCCTCCGTCTTGACTGAGCATCGAGACTTGGTCTCCGCTGCTTCGAGCAGTGTGCTAGGTGATGAGGCATGGGTCAACTGTCCTTACCTCTTTTGTGTTCCCTTTCCATTGCTCTAGATCTCATTCTTCCTAACCTTCTGCAATTTTCCTTTCTTGTTAGTCCCATAGTCCTCGATTTATGGAGAGGGTGTGATTTTCCTACACGCAATCGTCGCTCAAAGGATGATAGCTTGACCGAGCTCTTTGATCCGCGGGATTGAGATGGTTGCACATGAACTCTTGGTAGAACCGCCACTGTACAATGGCAAGAGGCTTCACTTTAGTTTGAGAACTAGGGGCAGCTGATTACAGGAGAATAGGGTTTGGGTTTGAATCTATTTTTCTGATTAGAGAGGGTGAGTGGGAACGGCTTGAGGGGTTAAGATTTTTTTTTCTTTTCTCTGAAATGGGCTGGTCTGAGGCAGTGGGCTCACAGTTATATTTGGGCCAACACGGACCTAGTGCTGGAATAATTTTTTTTATCATTTTTCCTTTTCTATTTTTTTTTAAATCTCTCTTTTGTTAATTCCTTTTCTTTTTTTTAGCAAAGGGAAAGCCTTTTCACAGTTTTTTTCATTTTTCTTTTCAAAACTTTTCACATTTTTTATCCTTTATTTCATTTTTTTATTATCACTTTTGATTTTTTTGGACAAAATTGGGTGTTCACAAGATATGTGGTGATTCTCTTCCAAGGAAGAGTTTGAGTTTCAAAGGGGGTAACCTGAGACAACATATTTTAGAGGAGGCCCATAGGGGCAAGTTCACGGTACATCCTGGAACTACCAAGATGTATCAGGACTTGAGGGTGATGTTTTGGTGGGATGGCATGAAGGGTGAGGTAGCAGAGTTTGTTTCTAGGTTCTTAATGTGTCAATAAGTCAAAATAAAACACCAAAAACCTTCGGGAACCCTTCAGCCCTTAGAGATCTTGGAGTGGAAATGGGAGGGCATAGCTATGGACTTTGTGAAATACAGGAAGGAGAAAATATTGAAAGAATTCAATTCAAATTGGGTAAGGATTTTGGCTCTTTAAATGAGTTTAAGGAGACTAACACTATTATATGATATATATTAGGATACTGCACATAGGATTGTTGGTTGTGATTGGTGTTTGACACATCCATAATTAATAGGAGAATTAATGACGGAGACTAAAAAAGAGCTTAAATATTTAATAGAGATGAAAAAATATCTAAAAATGAAAACAAAAACTCGAGGATCGATTTTATAGGGACGGAAAGTTATTATACCCTTATTAATTTAATCGTTGAAATGAGAGTTCTCAAAATGATCAAGTTAATTACAATTCAAAAATTAATCAATATCTCACAAATCACATTATTTTAACAATTAATCAATATATTGTTTAAAATATAAGAAAAAGTAATATTAGATTACATACCATATTTAAAATATCAGGTATATGAAATCTTTGTAAAAAAAAAATATAATTGGTAGTGTGTTGCTTTTTTTATATTTTCAAAAAATTGGGATTAAGGTTTCATATCAAAGACTTGTCACCTCGGCATGCCATGAACTAACGGGGAGTAAATGAGGGTCAATTTGATTAAAAATCCCCTTTACCTACCCCATCGCCAATCCTATAAACTTATTGAGATATTCCAATTATCTACATGACATGTTTGGGTCGGCCATATATATATATATATATATATATATATATAGAGAGAGAGAGAGAGAGAGAGTATCAAGCAGGGGAAAAGCCATGAAATGATGTCAAGGGGGGGGCGACCAATATCTTCACACCAAATGAAATTTTGTTATTATATATATAACTATAGGATGAGGATTGAGTTACTTCAGGAGTAACTCTTTATAAAGTTACTCTGTTTAATTACTTTTTATAAATACTGATTTTGATCAATCCAATCGTTGAATTGAAAGTTGTTATTAAGTAGATCAAATCTACAAAGTTTTACAAAGTTTATAAACAATTTGATACTTAATCAAATCACATCAATTTAACGTATAATATATGTTTTCAAAATATAAGTAAATGTTGACGGTAAAATTACATATTTATAAATGTTCAATTTATCTCACATTATTCAACAGTTAGATTTTTGAAATTCTCATTCTATGAAATTTTATTAAGTGGAGTAACTTGATCCCCACTCATAATTTATAATATTAATTATTTCTCTACATATTTTAATTTTTAATCAAATGTTTTATCACTAAAAATTTAAAATTCATAAAAAACTAAAATTATAATTATCTAATAATGTACTTTTGTCTAGAAAATAAAATATAATAAAATTTATGTAAATATCTTTTTATATCATTTTATATTAATTATTCACTTAAATCAAATACTTATAATTCAATAAATTAATTTATCAACTTTCATACAATTTGTCAGTTAATTTTAATATAGTTTATGTCTCATTCTAACCAAGCTTCTATATTTAATTTTATCTAATAATATATGATACATAAAATTACATAAAAATATAAATACATACACTATTTTTTCCATCCACAAAACCCGAACCCAAGACCTTGCTTAAGGGGAATCAAACATGTACCACTTAAATCAACCCCCATTGGTAAATACATACACATTAAATATATATATATATATATATAGTTTTAAAAAAAAGAGCAAAAATTGAGGGGGGCTATGGCCCCCTCTGTCCTAACGGGGCTTCGCCCCTGATATCAAGTGAGAGGAGTGTTTATTGTTAGAGATGAGAGGATTAAAATATAACCCTTAGATTAAATTGAATTAAATTAAATGGTTGGGATTAAATTAAGAAATTAAATCCTCATGTGCATATTTTATGTGTTTCACAAAAAAAATTATTATTATTATTATTATGAGAAAATTAAATGCAATTGGAAAAAAGAAAAGAAAAAAAAATTGAAAATGATAAATCTTATAGAGAAGACAACTAGTGAGAATTGAGAAGTATTGTCACACCATCTCAAAATTATTTTATAAAATTATAAAATAATTTTTAGGGATTATTTTTTTTTACCTAAAATGATTTATTTATAATATTATCATGATAAAAATAGGAAAACTAAAAAATAATTTTTCAAAACATCATATAATAGTTTTAGAATTTCAATTTTTAAAAATAAAAGAATAATAGTCACACTCTTCAAAATATTTTTAAGATTTATCTGAGAAATAGATTTTTCATTTTTCTATTTTTAAAACTGAAAACTGTTTTTTAAAAATTGAAAATAAACAAATTCTTTCCTTTTATTTTCTTACTTTTTTTTTAATGGCATCTTGCAAGAAACACGAACCTGGGCATAGAAAAAGGTTGGTTAAAGGTATAAGCTATCATCTCTTTAGGTGAAGTCAAGAATGGAGCTCTTCATAACTACACAGCATACACAATATTGAGCCAAACTTTCAATGTGATCACGAATGGTATATTTTGGTTTGAAAAGATAAATTAATAGGAAAGAAATAAATGAAATTGGTTGTTTGATTTGAGAAAAATATAAAAAATAAAAATATAAGAGATATATGTAATTGTCTCTCCTCTTGTATGGTTGAGTTTAAATTAAAGTTGAAAGAGAGAATTAAACTATTTTTTCTAAATTAACAAAAATGTCCCTACATAGTGTTTAAGTACATAGTGTTTAAGGAAAAAGAGGATCTGTGATTAGTGAGGATATTTTGTAATTGTGGCACTCTTTTTTTCTCTCTGTCATTTCTCCTCACTTTTGGAGAGATATTGAAAGAAGAAAAAGCTAGAACCACACTTTTTTTCTATTTTCTCATCCAAATAATGGTCATGTCTTATTTCTCCTTTATCTTTCTCTCATCTTTTTCTACTCCAACTTTCCCCCTAAGAGAGCCGGTCTAATATATTTGTAGGTTGAAAGTAGATTATAAGATGAAGACTTATTTTTAAGATATAAGAGACATCATATAGTATATCTATACTTTTTTAAAATAAATTGTAAATCTATTTTTAATAAAATAAAGTTATGTTAAATTGAGAAAACTTTTTTATAAGAAAAAATTATTTTTAATTACCATCTATCAACTAATAGTTAATAATATTTTTTATTTTTAATGAGAGAAATATTAATAATTAATAATATTTTTTATATTTAATATAAAATTTTTTAAATTATAATATATAAGACATATAGTTTTAAAAATTGAAACCTAATAATGGAGGTTGAAAGTCATTGTTTTAGTGGTCTCCCCTTAATTTCATTTGGTTAATGAAGAAACAAATTAAGCTGAAGAAAATGGAGAGAAATAATATAAATTAAAAAAGGTGTAAAGTGGTAGGTTAGGAGAGGAAATGAGACACCAGATATAGAAAATTGATTAATAACCATTTTCAGTGAATTAATAAAAGTGGCTAATATACACACATAGTTTTATTCATGGGGAATCTGCATAAATAATAAGGAAATTGGTGTATTTTCATTTTTTAGGACTAAAATCATTGATTTTTGAAATATAATTAAGGACTAAACAAAAGCCTATTTAACCAATATTTTTAAATATTAAATAGCTGTTACTAACAATATATTGTTAGATTTTAAAAAACGATCCATGTATTATTATTTTATTAAAATCTTGATGATAAAAATATAAGTAACTTGATTGCAAATTGTAATTAGTTGCTTCACATCCTCAATAAAGGAAGGTAGATATATATTTATTTCCAAATAAGGAAAGAGCCTGCTATGGAAAGAATATATATATACCGTCTTCGAAAATATATATAAGCAATTTAAAATTCAATTTTATTAGTCTCAAATATCCGATTCAAAATAAAAGGGGTAAATTAATAAATTGGTCCCTAACTTTTTTAGGATCACGTAGTTTAGTCTCTAAAAAATAAAAAAAAACCCAATATAGTCCCATACTTTTTTCTTTTGCTGTCACTATAGTCCAACTGTGTGTTTCCCGTTAATTTTTTTATTATGTGTCACGTTTTGTGACAGTGAGACACACTATTTGCCATAGGGGCACAAAAATCACGTCATTTGGGGTTGAGACCTTCCAATAAAGAAGGGGAAGAAAATAATAGGGAAACACATGACTGTTGAAATTGAAATCTTTCAAGCTATAATTAAATTTGAAAAAACCACATTATTTTTTTGTCACAATGGACACTATAGTGACAAACAGTGTGACAAAATATCGCTAAATGTGACACGTTGTAAAAAATTAACGGGAAACACTGTTGAACTATAGTGACAAAAAAAGTAAGAAGTCGGAAACTATATTGAGGTTTTCTATTTCTTATGAACTAAATTGTATGACCCTAAAAAAGTCAGGACGGATTTACTCAAAATGAAAGTTCATTTACCAAATATATTTTTTTTTTCAGATTATATGTCCATTTACGTTTTTAACGTAAAATCAATTTCTTTTTACCATTTTTTTTCTTAGATATATCACTCCTTGAAGAGAGAGAGTAGATGAGTTATTAGTAGGGGTGTTCATATCCAATCTAATCCAATGTAAACCGCATAAATTGAACCGAAAAAACAAAAGTCGGATTAAACCGAAATTCAAAAAAACCAAAAACCGCAAAAACCAAAAATTATTTTATTGATTTGATTGGTTTTCGGATCTTATGTTGAAAATCGATCCAATCCCATTCAAATCGAATTTAAATATATACATATATTATTATTTATAAAATTACTTTTATTAATATACTTTTATAATTTTATTATCTAATATCATGTTAATATTTATATAAATATATTAATTTAAAACTAGTTTTAAATGAGTTTTCATGTCTCATAATATTCTTTTTATATAATTTTATATTTATTTTAATAAATATATGTTCCAATAAAAAATGGTTACTATTATTTCATAATTTTGTCACTTTAAACAAATATTTATTGTCTCTTTAAAATATTGAAAACCGATCCAATTCAATCCAATTTAAATTGGATCAAATTTGAAAAAATATCAAAATCAATCATATGATGAAATAATAAAACCGCAATGATCTGATCAGATGATTTTTGCCTCAAAATCGATCCAAGTCGAATCGCGAACACTCATAGTTGTTAGTGTATAATTAAAATGAGAGAGAAATTAAAGAATAAGACACAAGGGTATAATAGGAAATTAAATAATATTTTTTTATAAAATTAAAAAAAAATTAATCACATTTCTTATTTTTTATGTCAAAATCTTAACGGACTATTATTTTGAACTAGAGGGAGTGAGCAAAATCTAACTACCTTCACCCTATTAATAATTAGTATCCCATAATACCCTTATTTCATTTAAATTTTATTTCTAATGATCTATTTTATAATAAATATTAGGAATGATAATCTATGAAATACAGTTCACTTCTTATATAAATTTAAAAAATTAATAAATTTAACTAATATTTTTAATTAATGCGAATTAATTAATTTTTTATTTTATATTCAATATCGGAGACAATACACCTTCCATCATCACGGGTTCATACTCATAAACATGTCGCATGTGAGTCATGTGACCCTCTTTGTTTGTTTGTGCTGTGGTCACTGGGGAAGTTGCAATCGCCTCAAATAGTGCTGGATTAAGTGTTAGTTTAGTTTATAATTAAATAGAATTAATTTTAAAAATTTAATAATCGAAATAAATTATATACGTTATATCAAATAATAAAAAAAATTAAAATTAATTTCACAAAATCATAATTTTATACTGTTGACTAAAATGTCAAAACAAACCGAGTATATGATGCCCCACAAGTTATCATTGACAATTAATTTTAAGGGAAAATTATGTTTTTCGTCCCTATAGTTTTGGTTAACTTTAGTCTTCGTCCTTTTACTTTAAATTATGTGTTTTTGTCCCTAAACTTTCTAAATCTCCAAATCGTGGTCCCTGCCCATCAGTGAGATTTGTTAACCTGATGAACTGACTAACAAAAGTTACATATTAGCCACAATAGTGAGTCTCAAATAACCGACTGATTATATAATTAATCCTTTTATTAATTTTTAATTATTAAAATAATCCTAATTGCTAAATTAGGGTTTTCACCTAAGCAATTTTACCCAATAAAAAACCTAATTTCATAATTATGATTATTTTTAATAATTAAAAAATTATTAAAAAAGATTAATTAGATGAGTCAGCTATTTGAGACTCACTGTTGAGACTAACATGTAACTTTCGTTACCCAACTCATCAGGTTAACAAATCTCACTGACGGGCAGGGACCTCCATTTGGAGGTTTAGAAAGTTTATGGATAAAAAACACATGATCTAAAATACAAAAACAAAGACTAAAATTAACCAAAACTATAGGGACGAAAAACATATTTTTCCCTACTTTTAATTTTGAATCACCCATTCGAAAGCGAATATACGGAGGCACTTGTTCTCTGACCGGACTGGAGTGTTGGTTGTACTATAATGTAATTTTCATATACTCATTTTTTCTCGTAACTAGCTATTTTTATCTTTTTTATTTTATTTTTGTTTCCCTTTACATCATTTATTATATTGTTTACTTTTCTCTTTTTTTTTCATTTTTTATTTCCTCTGCCTCTACACCCTATTTTTAAAATGTATATTCATAAATAATCTTTTTAATGGTAAAATTGAAGTTTACAACCATAATTTTATATAAATTATTAAAAATTCTTATATATTGTTAACTTAATTTCAGAGACTTTCTTTACCTAATTAAAGAATAGTTTCAATACTCATTATCGTATTAAAAATTTGTAGAATAAATAGGAGTAAATAATATCAATCCATAGTATGAGATGTGTGAAATCACAAAGAGTTTATTAAGATAACTATTTTTATCTTTTAACTATGTAGCATAAAGAAATATTTAAGGGTTAAATATATTTTTTATCTTTAAAATATAATAAATTTTGATTTTGATTTTATTTTGTGTTACTCTTAAATGTTGACGTAATAATGTAATTTCTTAAATAATTTCAAATGCATTTTTCTATGGATTTTTTTAAGATTTTCTTTTGGGATTTCAGATTTCATAGAAAGTCTCTTTAAAATTTACAAGAAATTTCATATGGATTTTTTACTTCATAATAACATTTTTATAAATAAATGGTTGCCTTTTCTATATAAAAAATGGTAGTTTTTTTTTTATAGAAAAAAAAAACTTCTCTCACTTTATTTGAAAAGATAAGGAAAAAATATTTTATATTCCCGTGTAGGGATGACAATTAGACCCAGACCGTGGGTACCCGTAAAAATTACCAGCAATTGATAGGGTAATTATCCATCAAATGAGTTTGGGTTTGGATCTGAGTAATTACCCACACATTTTAATTGTACGGGTGCGGGTACGGGTACTATGGTACCCTACTCTACCTATACTTGCATATATATATATATATATAATTATAATTAATGTAATTTATATACGTATGATTAATTTAATATATATGTTTATATTATTAATTAATATTTTTCTGAAAAAAATTATATAATAATCATTCCATCAAAAAAATTATATAATAATCATGCGAATTATTTAATAAACCTATTTAACGAAATTATTATCTATCTCCTTCACTCTTACACCACAAATTTAATTTATATACATTTAAAAATTTTAAAAGTAAATTACGGGACCGTTCGGGGTGGTTGCGAGTTTTTAGTTTTTTATTTTTAAAAATTTTTAATCAAGTTTTTACAACTCAAAACCAAAAACTGAAAGCTTATTTTTGTGGTTTTCAAAACAAACATTTTTAAAACCACAAAAATTGGTTTTTAATTTTTAGTTTTGAGTTATAAAAACTTGATTGAAAATTTTTAAAAATAAAAAATTGAAAACTCGCAACCACCCCGAACGACCTCTAAAGTTTTTCTTAATTTTAAATTTTAAATTTACATACATTTTAAAAATTTAAATGCATTAATTATATGAAAATAATATATTTTTGTATTAACATTTATTACTAATAAATGTCTAACTTAAACGTACGATATATTTGACAATAGACACGTTAATTTGTAAAAATACATAATCATTATAATTTTTAAAATTTATGAATAATTGTATATTAATTTATGGATTTTAAACATGTTAATATGTAGGATAAAAATTTAAACGAGTGTCAAGAATCCATTATTTCCATAGTTATTGCTGAATTTCACAAATGTCGGTTAAAATGCCCTGTTAAGTGTTAAGAAGATAAAAGACATAAACATTTCAAGGGAAAAAAAAAACTGCCATTCGAATAAAATATCTTGAATTCGAAAGAAATTCATAATCCACGCACCAAAAATTGCATTTGCAGTAAGTAAACTTCTATTCTCTATATAACGTTTTTAAATAAAAAAAAACAAAGACCACATTCCCCCGGTATGTAAATTTTTTCAGACCCTCCATTAAATTTTTTACACCTATCAATGCATGGTAAGTTTTTTGTAATTTAAAATTTATTGTAAATTAAAATAAAAAATTCTAACCACACAATAAGTAAAGGAATACTGAGTCTTCAGTACTACTGTAGTACTGAAAATTTACTCACCAGTATGAGAACAACTCTGACGCGTATAGATCGCAGTCGTCTTCCACAAGAAACAACGCTCTTTCTAAAACTGCTTCCATGAATAAATGGGGTTAGAGTTATCAATATTAATTCTCTCTCTAAACCCAATTAAATAATGAAAGGGAAGAAGTTGTTTTTGGTAGAGGAAAGGAAGAACTTTTAATAACCAGAACTACACCCGTAAAAGGGGTAATTATATGGTGAATCCTTTGAGTTTGGGTCCATCATAGACCATTAACTTTTTTTACTATAAAAAGTAATTTTAATTTTATAATATGTATTAATAAATATTTTAATATTAAATTTATACTATTTATGGTAAAGGTCTACCATGGACCCAAACTCATAGGGTCCATCGTATAATTACCCCCGTCAAAGGGTAATTTTAGGGTAGACCCTCTAAGTTTGGGTCTACAGTAGACCCATACACTTTATTACTATAAAAAGTGAATTTAAATTAATAAAATATATTATTAAAATTTTTAATATTAAATTTATATTATTTATAGTAAATGTCTACCATAGACCCAAAATATATGGGTTCATCCTAAAATTTCGGGTAATTATAGGGTGGACCCTTTGAGTTTGGATCCACCATAGACCATTAAGTTTTTTTATTATAAAAAGTAATTTTAATTTTATAATATGTATTAATAAATATTTTAATATTAAATTTATACTATTTATGGTAAAGGTTTACCATGGACCCAAACTCAAAGGGTCCACCATATAATTACCCTAAAATTTCCCCGTCAAAGCCAAAATAGACAAATTACACAAGGTAATTATAGGGTGGACCTTTGAATTTGGGTCCACCATAGACCTTTACCATAAATAATATAAATTTAATATTAAAAAATTTATTAATAAATATTATAAAATTAAAATTACTTTTTATAGTAAAAAAAATTAATGATCTATGGTGGACCCAACCCAAAGTCACATGGTTCACCCTATAATTACCCAATTACACATTTAAGTTTTACTTCAGTTAAAATTTTCAGGTCCACCGCGGACTCAAAGTTGGGTCCAGGCCTTCCTATCATGTGAACACTACCTTGCCTTGTACGTACATAGACAGAATGACCAAATGCGACAAAAGTGTCAAATGAGATTCGTTGCAAACGTATACAATAGTACAATAAAAATTTTGGTCCACCATGAACATGTACAGCACGAGATTCATTGGGAAGGAATATGGGATGATCCAACAAATTTGGGTCGACGATGGAGAAAAAAACATGAGAAAAGTATGAATTGACACGGTGACACCCCAAAACTGGGTTATATATAAAGTCTAGGGAAGGGAAGTAAAAAAAATAAAATAGAAATGAAGATGGAGAAAATAAAATATATAATAAATTGATAATTAATGTGATAGGAGATTAAAAAAAAAATGAAGTGTGAAATTGTTTGAAAGAATCATAATTAAAAATAACAATAACTATATATTATTAACCATTACATATTTAAACAGGAGGCATAATTTAAGATTTTAGTATACTTGTATCATTCAATAATTTTAGATATAATATAATTTTTATTGATATAATCGTTGAATTGTAATTATTTATTATTTGTTTTAAAATTTGCACAAAATTAATGATAATATATAAGAATATAATCAAATGTTTTCATATATTTTAAAAAATTTAATAATATACATTGTCAGTATAAAAAGGTTTTATATTGACATTTAATGATGTGAACTGTTGTCACGTCATTTAATGAATGTTTTTTTGTTATGTAAAAATTAGGGTTAGCGGGGATGGTGCCCCCATCCAAGGTAGAGAAAGTTCCCGAGCTCAAGAGCACTTACAGAGGTACTTACATTCCAATTGACAGGTATCGATCATTTAATAAATTTAACGATACATGAGATATCATTATTAATGTAGGCTATCATGAGTATGGAAATCTCATGTATCTTTAAATTTATTAAATGATCGATGTAACAACACATCATTGGATATGATGAGTGTAAAACATTTTTTATTTATATTGATAGTGTATAGTAATTAAACTCTATTTTAAAAGTATACCTGACATTAATCTTGATGCATATCAATGACATACTCCCTCCCATCTTGAATATATGAAAGTAAAAATGAATTCTTTCATGCTAATATATTTAGGATGCTAGTTGAACTCAATAAATTAAATTTCCTAAACTCACTTAAAAAGTGATTGCATTTCTTAAACTATCATTTTTAGTATTTATTGTAAAATAGATCATTGAAAAAAATTAAAATTAAACAAGGATATTAAGGAGATACTAACTAACATTTAATAGGGTGAAGATAGTTACATCTGAGCTCAACAAAATTAAACTATAAGTTACTTAAATTCAAGACAAGAGGAAGTATTAAATAAATTTTGCACCGATATAAAATTTTGTGCATATAATTTATATGATAGTAACATTACGTTCAAATATAGATTTTAGAATAGAATTATATGATGAAAAGCTATTGAATGGTATAAAAATACTAATATTAATACCTTTTGCTAATGTAACTCGTTTCATCCTCTAATATTTAAGTGAGTTACTTCTCCCAACAGTTTTTTATTGTTTTTTTTTTCTTTTCATACAAAGACTCGAACACGAATTTGCTGGTTTTTGTCTCTGCTGATAAGTGGGCGTGTTTTTTTCTTGACTCATGCAGTTGGTCTTTTGCATTGTGGCTGGCTGGCGTTAATATGTAGTTTTCTGGCCTGGTTTTGGCATTGTCTTAATATTTCTACTGTTGTCTGTGATTTTTCCTTCTACCGGTTTAGTTTGTATTGGATGCAGCCAGTTGCAGGCTTCTGTTTTCGCTGGTTCATGCTGCATTGATCGATCATTTTTTACTGTAGTCACATCATGAATTAACAAGTCTTGGCTCTTGGTATATATATATATATATATATATATATATATATATATATATATATATATATATATATATATATATATATATGAGTTAGCATCCGTTGACGCCATGTGTCAAACTTTAAAAGTTACATCTCTCAATAACTTTTTGTAAAATGTGAATTTGATTAATCCAACCGTTGAATTGAAAGTGTTTATAAAATAGATCAAACTTATAAAATTTCATAAAAATCGAAAAATAATATAGTATATATATATATATGTGTATATATATATATATATATATGTGTGTGTGTATGTATGGTTTTGGTTGCCTTATCTTTGAATATATGGTGCTGGAGAGTTGTACTTTGGAGTCTTTAATTACTAGATGCATGAGCGGTTGCATATTTGGTTTTCCTCTTGTTATTTGGTGCCCTCATTGAATTATACCCTTGATTACTAATTGGTTGCTCGGAGTGGTCCTGCAGTGTCGTTTTATTGCTTCTGGAATCTATCTATCTATATCTATATACATTAGTAAAATAGACTTAACCATTCCCTTAATTACATAGAATAAGTACTTATTTATAATTATTTAGTTACATAGACTTGAACCATTCCCTTAATTCAGTTACATAGAATAATTATTTAATTATAATCGTCAGGTACAAATACTAGAACCAATTAACTTAATTATAGCAATAAAAATTATTTTCTTTTAAGGAGTTAATTTTTTATTATAATTAAAATTTATCTTATAAGTGTTTAAAATTTTAAGCGATTACCATGTTAAAGAAGTAAAAAATTTCGTATCACAATAAAAATTCTCCTTATTTTATCATAATAATAAAAATGTCATTTGAAAATATTTAAAATATTATATAATAAAATTTTTTCTTAAAAAAATTAAAAATTATTTAAAAGGCAATAACAATTTTCAAGAAAAAATTAAAAGCTACCCAATTGTTCATATTATATTTATATTTATAAGAGAAACCATTCTCTTAATTACATAGAATAATTAGTTAATTATAATTGTTTCGTTACAAGACTTGAATATGGTAAAATAGACTTGAACTATTCCCTTAATTACATAGAATAACTACTTAATTTTAATTATTCAATTACATAGACTTGAACCATTCCCTTAATCCAATTACATAGAATAATTACTTAATTATAACCGTCCGTTACAATTATGGACTTTGTGAAATACAGGAAGGAGAAAATATTGAAAGAGTTCAATTCAAATTGGGCAAGGATTTTGGCTCTTTAAATGAGTTTAAGGAGACTAACACTATTATATGACATATATTAGGATACTGCACATAGGATTGTTGGTTGTGATTGGTGTTTGACACATCCACAATTAACAGGAGAATTAATGACGGAGACTAAAAAGAGCTTAAATATTTAATAGAGATGAAAAAATATCTAAAAATGAAAACAAAAACTCGAGGATCGATTTTATAGGGACGGAAAGTTATTATACCCTTATTAATTTAATCGTTGAAATGAGAGTTCTCAAAAAGATCAAGTTAATTACAATTCAAAAATTAATCAATATCTCACAAATCACATTATTTTAACAATTAATCAATATACTGTTTAAAATATAAGAAAACGTAATATTGGATTGCATACCATATTTAAAAGATCTGGTATATGAAATCTTTGTAAAAGAAAAATATAATTGGTAGTGTGTTGCTTTTTTTTTTTATATTTTCAAAAAATTGGAATTAGGGTTTCATATCAAAGACTTGTCACCTCAGCAAGCCATGAACTAACGGGGAGTAAATAAGGGTCAATTTGATTAAAAATCCCCTTTACCTACCCCATCGCCAATCCTATAAACTTATTGGGATATTCCAATTATCTACATGACATGTTTTGATAGTTTAGATATTGTTCTTAGTCCAAATAATATGCTTCAAACAATTAATTAGGCTTTAAAAAACACAAACGAGTTATCTCCAATCTTAATTAACATTCAATCATGAAATTCATCACAAAATCTATTTTATGAGAATAATCAAAACAATTCAAAAAATTTTAATTTGGAATAAAATCTCGTACCTTGAACTCGAATAATATCACATGTTTTAAGCAGCAATGAAGGGTACTTGTGTCACCCTGCACAAGTTAAACCTCCTTTGAAATTCAGGTGAAAGAAAATTTACGGTTCAGATAATGCAAATTTTTGATAGACTAACAATTGCATACAGAAAATTGAGTGAAGTTTGACTTACCACCAAGTGTTACACAATAAAGAATCTTGATCGCGGCGAATGAACATGGAACAGGGGGAAAGTGAAATGTCATCAAGTATATATTATCTCGAAACTTAAAAGCTAAATAAAAAAGCCAATACATATGGGCCAGCCCAAGTGAGCGACTAAAGAAATGGGTTTCGTTAACATTGTTTTTAGCTTACATAAAACCATGTAAATTTAATCTATTCACTTAACTCACAAGTCAATGAATTATAGTCTAGTTTATATTTAATCACCTAAATATAATTATGATAAAAAAAAAACACATGAGTAAATAGGTGTAGCAATAAAATGTAAACTCGAGGGTATTCACCTGACTCGAATTTGACTAGATTTAGGGAAAATCCTCTTTGATAAGGGATAATAAAAATACATGTATATGTGGGTTCTCGCATATTTATAAAATAGGGTGGGGATAAATATTATATTACTCGTCCCACTGGTACCCGTGCACTAATTAAAATATATTTGTATTAAATATATTAAAATCTTAGGATTTATTTTATTATTTTTAATGATATTTTTAATATATTGATTCGTAATGATTATATAATGATAATTTATACTCCCTCTAGTCCTATATATAAAACAATTCACACCAAATCACACATATCAAGAAAACATGATATATGTAATTAATGCATTGATTTTTAAAAAATTACTTCCAAATTTACCCCTATTTAAACTTAAACTTCACTACCATGATAATTGTGTCAATTTAAAACCTATAATGGTCAACAAGAGTAAATATGAGAAAAAATATTAAATTCTTCTAAATTTGTATGCTTTATCTTATAAATAGGACCGTTAAAAAATTTTAAACATTGACTTATAATGACTAAAAAAACTCAAATGAAAAAATGTGACACATGTACAGAGAGAATAATTTTATGATAGAGAGTAAATATATAAATAAAATAGATAAGAGAGATAATAAATGAAAATATCAATGAATAAAATAGAGAGATAAATAATATATGAGAAAAACACTTTAAATTGTATATTTTAATTTGTGTTTTTATGTAATGAAACAAATAAAAATGAATGCATAATGAGAAAAACTGTTTTGATATAATAATAAAAAAAGAAAATTAAAATGTGATAAAAAAGGGGGAAAGAAAACGGTAAGAGCACAACTGTCACGTGGAGGATACTCTTGGTTCATAAAAAATCACTTTTGTAATGAAACATATAAGTAGGAACGAATAATGAGAGAAAATATTTTAATACAACAGTTTTTCTGTACATGATAATAAATTAAAAGTGGAAATATTTTATTGAAAATTACAACTTTTAATATTACCAATGCATTAAATGTTGTGATAGCTGTAATTTTTAATAAAACATTTTCACTTTTAATTTATTATCTCGTGCAAGGTTACACATGTTGAAAAAACCGTTAATATAATATTAATAAAAAATGAATTTGTGATAAAAAAATAAATAAAAAATGAGAAGAGAAAATGTAGAGGTGTCAAAATGTGTCGGCCCGACCGGGCCGGCCCGCCCGAACCCGCAATATGGGAGGGCTTGGGCACTTAAATTAGAGGCCCGAATTTTTGCCGGGCTTTTTAGCCCGGAAATGAAAAGGCCCGATCTTAAGCGGGTTCGGGCCGGGCTACTCGATCGGGCTAACGGGCGGCCCATTTTTTTTAAAAAAAAAAATTGTCTTGCTTTTGAGTTATGCTTAAGTTTGCTGGCATGGCCCATTTTTTATTTTTCTTCCATCTAAAAATGTTTGAAGTTCTGAAAATTGAAATTTCTACTGTGAAGTCAATGGATATGGTGAACAATTATGATTTTCTTTTGATAGATAACTAATTAATTAAAGCAATTATGATCGAGTATATTATTATATTAGTGCATATATATACTTCCTCAAATCCAAGTTTGTCAAATATGTATTTTATAATCCTATTTTAAAGAACAATTTTTGGAACAGATGCAGTATAGGTTTATTTAATTTAATTTAATTTAATTACATATCAATTGAGTACTATTATAAAATGGAAAAATCTTGGAACAATTTAGAATCAATTTTGAAGAACAATTTTTGGAACAGGTGCAGTATAGGTTAATTTAATTTAATTTAATTACATATCAATTGAGTAGTATTATAAAATGGAAAAATCTTGGAACAATTTCGATTCATCGAATGCAAATTCATTTTGCTTTTCCCCTTTTAAATGATTTTTATAACTAAATTGTAATTTTTTTTAGTTTTGTAAAAGTATAATTGTTTACAATTTTTAATGATCAACATTTTTAAATAAGTTAATTTTTTTTTAACCGGGTCGGCCCGCACAAGCCCGCTACCCGCATAGGGCCGGGCTAGGGCACTAAGTTCACAGGACCGAATTTTAGCCGGGTATTTTAGCCCTGCCCGCACAAGCCCGCTACCCGATGCGGGTCGGGCCGGGTAGCCCATTTTGACACTACTAAGAAAATGGCAGGAGACTGAAGTGGGAATAAACAAAACTAATATAATGCAAGTGAGAAAACATGAGACGTATAGTAGGGAAATAATTTTAATATAGAAAATATGTACAGTAAATAGATAAGTGAGATAATAAGTTGAATCATTAGTGAATAAAATAGAAAGATAAATAATATATTGAAAAGCTGAAAAAATAAAAATAAAAATTACCATCCTAAAGGACAAAAAAAAGCAAAAAAATAAGAGAGCGGGGGGTTTCTTCTTGCAAAAAAATTTCAATATTCAAGTCTTAAACTTAAAACCTTATTATCTTTGTTGAAAATAATAATCAATTTAACAAATTTGAATTTTTTCAAATTATTTGTCTATTTACATTTTCTATGTAAAATTAATTTCTATTTATCAATTTTGCCCTTACATAATCACTATTACCCACTAGGGTCGGCCTAGTGGTTGGGAGTTTGGGTAGTTTAACATGAGGTTTTATGTTCAAATCTCATTTGCTTTCCTTGTAAAAAAAAAAAAAAAATCACTATTACTTTAAGAGAGATCATAAATGAGTTGTTAGTGATTATTAAAATAAACGAGAAATTAATCAATAAGATACAAATGGTATAATAGAAAATTAAATAATAATTTTTAAAAAATTAAAAAACACATTCCTTAATTTTTATGCTAAAATTTTAACGGACTATTATTTTAAACTGAATGAAGTATTAATTAAGGTGAACCGACTATATATTCATTAGTATATTTACAACGTTAAATGTTACAATTTTTAATTCCTTAATTAGTTTAATAAAGATATTTGTTAACATTTTCCAAACATAAAAAGGGAGTACAGTTAAAAATGAAAAGATCCAACTCGAGTGCTCAAAATTCAAAGGCCAAGTTCTTAGTATCAAGTAAAACTTACTCGTGAAACCTTGAATTTATTAGAGTCCACATTATTTATAGATAAGGTTAAATTATAATATATAGTTCTTGGCGATCCTTACCCTATAAGTTAATTTTTGAGGTTGAGTTAAGTCGATCGGTCTAAAATATAAGATGGTCTCAAAACCTATCATAAATTATTTGTTATTATTGGGTCGCCGCCCATATAGATATTCATGCTCTATATATTCCACCCTGAGCATAAAGGGTGCAAATACCTAAATATTTATTCGCTCGAGCACAAAATATCAAGATTTTATTTAAGAGAATTAAATATATATCACTTTATTAAAACATTGATAATTGAAAATTCGTTTAATTAATTTTAAGAAATTTTGTCATTAAATATTTTTTAAAATATATAAAATATTCATTAATATATTATTTTTGGCCGGTCCTTTAATTTCTAATCAGCATAAATATTTTTTTATAAGCTAAGATAAATTAAAAGAAGTACAAGGGTGGTGATATTTATATTTTAAAATAATTATTTCAATAAAAAATGTGAAAGAATAATACGTTATATCAACAATTTGAAGAATTTATTCGTGATTTACTAAAAAAGAAAACACCCACGTCATTAATCGATGTTGTTAGTAATTGAATAATTCTATGTTCTTCTAATTAGAACTCCATTCACGTACAGTCGGAGTTTTCCACCGTTCATATATAAGCTTAAAATTGTAAACATTTTAAAATTGTCTAATGTGAATTAGGTACAAAGTACCACCCTTTTTTTTACATTGAGAATCTCTAACACTTTGTTTGTTTCTATTGATAGGATTCGTTTGGTTTACAGTTTGGTAGAATTGATTCTACAAATTAATGGTTGAAAATGAGTGTGCACACTTTACGAAGCACATTGGATGGAAGTGATTTAAAATCAATTCTGCAGATTTGATTTTGGATGATTAAGAATCTAAACCAAACGGGCACTAGGGAAGAAGGGAAAACTGCAAAAATGATTTTGTGTAGACAACTTATTTTTTACTACTTTGGATGTCCGGGAAAATAAGCGGAAAAAGAGAATAAAAGTGGCGGCGGCGCCCACACTTTTATTTTCCGCGCTCTCTTGCAAAGAAAAGTGGCTAGCTGCACCTATCATCCGGCAAAGACAAATTTATCCTTAAAAATTCACATCATCTTCTTTGTTTATTTTCACTGTATTGGCTATGTGATTTTGACCACCTCACAACCCTTTAACCCGCCACTTCCACTCACTCCTCAATCTAACACACAGAAACCGCGCACCACCATCCCTGTTTCTAGCCACTGCAAACTCGAATCAAATATTGTACCTCCGCCAAGTCACCACGCATGTCGCCCTTAAGCCACCATCCTCACAAAACACCATCCAACCTCCTCACAATCACCCAAACTCACAGCCACACTTTAATACCCAACCACCTAAATCTCAAATTGCAACTGCTATCCCATCAGCCTTCACGCCTTTACATCTCTACCGCAAATCATCAAATGATTGTCTTCGGGTTGAATAAAAGTAGTGTTGGATTAATGCCTCTGGAAGAGTTACAAAAAAAGAAACGAAGCAAAATGCTATAAATGATTTTTTAATGAGAATAAATGCAATTGCCAAAAAGCTTTGCGACCCCTTTTATCCTTTTATTGTTATGTTATTTTTTTACGAGAATTTTATTGTTTTGTTAAGTATGCATATTGGGGTATGCAAGAAGATATAGAGAAACATCACTTTGTTACAATTAATTTATTAATTTATTTGAAGGGGTATAAAAGTAATTGTATAAAAAGCTTTTTTTAATATTAACTTTATATCTCTCTTACTTTTCTTTCCTCCCACTTTCTCTAGTTTTTATCTCAAATGAACTCAAAATTCCTTATACTTTTCCTTTATTTTCTCATCTTTTTTTTCCTTTCCTTTCCTTTTTTTTCCTTCTGATTTTCTTCTTCTTTACTCTTCATCCAAACAGAATCTAAGTAAGTAGCCCAATACCCCTTCTTGAATCCTACCAATCTCATACGATCACATTTCACAATCAATGTCTTCAAGTTGTGAAGGCGGACAGCTTCAATATTTGAAAAAATTTGAATGGATGAGAGAACCTAAACATCACAAGGTGATTTAGACAAATTCATTGGGAAGTATTTACAAAGAATTTTTTTAACATATATAGATTAAAATTATAACGATTTATAAAAATCACATTTTCCCCTTTCTCTTTCCTATTTCTTTTTTTTAACTGTCATTCTTTTTCCATCCTGTTCACCTACGTACCCTAGCAGCTTTTTTATTTCTTCCCTTCTACGGTCACGACTTCACCCATTCTCCCTTCTTATGATTTTTTTTTTCACCCAAAACCTAATCTATTACTATGTCATTTTAATGATTACAAAGCTCCCTAGTAATTGATGTAGTACTTTAATGATCAATATATGAAATGGCATGGGTGTGATTTAAGTTTACATTGTTGTAAACTGATCCCTCTTTACATATCTTCTTTCTTTTTTTCCCTATTTCTTTCTCTCTCTCACACATATATGCATCATTTTCCACACTCAAAATGGTAGACTTTATTAATTGGGTAAACTAATTTTTTTCATCCCAATAAAATATTTGGGTTTTGATTTTCGTCCTTGGATTTTTTTTTTATTTCATCATTATGAAATATGTAAGCTATTTTCTTAGTCCTTGTTGTTTATTATATTGTTAATTACGAATGTGACAAACATCCATCTCAATCAGCAATCATATGTACAGTACCTTGACACGTTATATAATCGTGTCAATCTCCTTAAACTCATTCAGAGGCTATATGTGAGATACATGAAGGAGAAAAGGTGGAAAGAAATTTTTCAAGTTGGGCAAGGAATTTGGCTCTCTAAATGAGTTTAAGAGGCTAACACAATTATATGATGTGTTAGGGTACTACACATGGGATTGCGGATTGTGATTGGCGTTTTCCACATCAACAATTAACAGTAGAATTAACAGCATGGACTAAAAAATAACTTAAATATTTCATAAAGATGAAAAAAAAATCTAGGTATGAAAAATCAAAACTCGAAGATTTTATAGGGACGAAAAAGTTATTATGCCCTTATTAAATCAATCATTGAAATGAAAGTTCTAAAAAATATCACAATTCAAAGATTAATTAATATTTCATGAATCACATTATTTTAACAATTAATTAATATACTATATATTTAAAATATAAGAAAAAGTAATATTAGATTACACACCATTTTTAAAAGGTCGGGTATATGAAATCTTTGTAAAAGCGAAATATGATTGGTAGTGTATTGCTTTTTTTATATTTTCAAAAATTTAGGATTTGGGTTTCATATCGAAGACTTATCAGTTATCACATTCACAAAGCATGAACTAACGAGGAGCAAGTGAAGGTCAATTTGAATAAAAATTGCCTTAACCTATCCCATCACCAAGCCTATAAACTTATTTAGATATTCCAATTATCTACCCGACATGTTTTGATAGTTTAAATATTGTTTTTAGTCCAAAAAATATGCTTCAAATAATTAATTAGCCTTTTGAAAACATAAACGAGTTATTTACAATCTTAATTAGCATTCAATCATGAAATCCATCATAAAATCTTTTTTATGAGAATAATCAAGCAATTCATAAAATTTTAATCTGAATAACATGATTGATGCTTAAAGGAGTACATAAAAACAAAATCTCGTACCTTGAACTCGAATAAAATCACACGTTTTAAGCAGCTATAAAGAAAATTGAGTGAAGATTGACTTACCGCTGAGTGAAACAAAATTTATGGCACACATAATGCTAATTTTTTATAAACTAACAATCGTATATAGAAAATTGAGTGAAGATTGACTTACCGCTGAGTGTTACACGATGAAAATCGCGATTGCGGTGAATGAACATGGAATCAGGTGAAACAGGAAAATGTCATCAAATATATATTGTCTCGAAACCTAAAAAATAAATAAAAAAGCCCAGTACATTGGCTAGCCCAACTCAACAACTAATTAAGAAATGGGTTGGGTTGCTTACATAACATTGTAAATTTAACCCATTCACTCAACTCACATGTTAAAGAATTATACTATAGTTTACATTTATTGACCTAAATATAATTATGTTAAAAAAATCACATGAGTAAATAGGTGCGACAATTAAATTTAAACCCGTGGGTATCAAATTGACTCGACTTTGACAAGGTTTGAGGAAAACTCACTTTGACTGAGTTTAGGGAAAACCCAACGCCCACCTCGACCTGAATTTTACAGGGGTGGGTGAGGTTTGGGACCGTAATTACTAGCCATGCCCCGCCCTTATATAATATTTAATTATAGCAATAGTTGAAAATAAAATTAAGGTCTCATATTTTATTAAAAATATGATTTAATTATTTGATTTCTTGTTTTTTTAAATATTCCCAATGTTTGATTTTATATATTATTTAAATTATAATATATCTGATATATATGATTTATTTAAAAATATGTATATAGGTTTGTAAAATTAAAAAGAAAAAAAAAAAACCACACGAGCATGTTACCTTTCGCTACCTAAAAGATAATAAAATAAAAAGGGTGTGGACCCTCTGGTTCTAACAACCTCGTGCCAAAACTCATATTCTTCTCATGCTTTATAATTGCTCCGATACTTTCTGTTATGGTTTTTCCTCTCCATCCTAGGTACAACCCCATCTTTCATCTATATTTTTTGTTTCTTCATTTATTTATTTTGTTTTTGCATTATTGCATTTAGTTCTAGGGTAACGGAATGTGTCCACCGTTTCTCCATTAATTGGGCATGCATGGGTGTACCAGATAAGTGACATCGTCGTATCCATACGTGACATGATTATGTGACTTACCAGTAACACATCCATGGGTGTGCAACTTTTTTGCAATCAATAAATAATAACAAACAAATAAAAAAATAATTATTACATAAATAAGTTAGAATGAGATAATTAGGTAATTAGGATTGGTTTAGGATTAAATTAGGAATAGTTAAGGTTATAACTTTTAGGAACAAGAAAGATTTTCTTTATGTTCTCCAAATTAACTTCTTTATTGGATAATCCCGTAAAATCTTACAAAAATGCAGGGCTCGGACATTTATTTTAAAAGCATCAATAATTCCCAAATTTTTTAGCCCGATAAAATAAAGTATGCTACCCACAAAAACTCATAAAAGTATGTAAAATACTCGGCCTACCTGTAAAAAGGCCTAAAATAATGTAGAACCCGATCCTTTATTTTAAAAGTTCGAATAATTCCTAAGCTTTTTAGCCCAACCCACAAAACTGCACTACCCGCATCGAGTTTGGTAGTTCCAATGGACAACTTTAGATTTAACCACCGAGAGCACACTGAAAGATATGAGCTTATATGTCGTGCCATTATAGATGCACCTCGCAACTTGGATATGGATTTGTTGGAGAGCTTCCATATCTGACAAAGAGATAGGGTCGCAATTGGATGCAAGTCATTGAAAAATAGTAGACCATATTTGATTACTTACCTATTGGAGTTGAGATTGAAGTTCCCTGCATTAATTTTCACATTATTTGGGCCCACGATACTTAGAGTCAATGGTCCCATTCCAACTAAAAGGTCAATTGTTTCGTATTTCATTGGTGCGCTACAAATATTGCGCTTGACTTTGAGATCCAGGAGTCTATTACTACTAACCTGGGAGCTTTACAGAGCATCCCATATGAGTGTTCCAAGATCATGGCATGGGTCGAGGTTGCTAACAGAGCCTATGATTCATCCATCACAAAGTCCATTGCCTTCAGCAACCCTATTGACAATTTGATTCATGTGTGGCTAGTCCAAGAATCATTTTTCATCACCATCTTTTTGTCCTCCATTGCATGCGCATGAAAATCTGATTGAACGCCAAAAGCCTCTTTAATTAGTTGTTATTCAAATGTCGACTCATTAATCTAAGTTTTGCTAGTTGCTTTTTAGAAGAGAAGGATATATTCTATGAATAACAAATGATATATCTTAGGTCCTTCTCTAGATACAGACTTATGGGACTCATCCTCTATTTTCCTTTGAAAATATAATGTCAATTTCTATTTTCAAAGGAACAAAAATAGATGTGCGATAATGAGTCCCATGGTGGAGGCCTCGAAGAGGGGAAAAATTATCCAAACAAGTTATAGAGAATAGTAAGAGAGGATTGACACAATCCCTATATAATCAATCCGAGTAATGATTTCTGGGACGCCAAAATCCTCTAATGTAACCTGAAGGTAATTCCAATAAACTCTATCATATGCTTTTTTTTTGTGCTAACCATGTTGAGAAATTACGCAAAATTTCTCGTGAGATTTGTGAGAAATAATATAATTGTGGAATAATAATACTAATGATAATAAAGCTCTTTTAATATGCTGCAAATATATTTATAAAAGGAGAAAATATAAAGTGTTTACAAACACTACTCACAACCCAAATACACTCAGAAAATAAAATATTAATTTATTTTCACTCTCTCTTTTTTCTTTTTCTCTCCATTGTTGGAATATATCATAAAGAAAAACAAAACTCATATTTATAAGTAAACTAAAAGTTTTTCTTCCGCTCATTTTTTTCTCCTATTTTTACGCATTCTTTAGTTTTATTGATTTTCCTATTTTCTCTCAACAATGAATATGCATTTCCATGCATTTCGTATGACTAAGTCCAACAATCTCCCACTTGAAGACTAATTTCAATTTGTCTTCACATCTCGATCAATGCAGCAACCTTCTCGTCTGTTATTCCAGTAGGCCAATTGAAGTTGAGCACAACTTCAATTTGTCAATGGTTACTACCTTTGTCAACATGTCTGTCGGGTTCTTACTTCCTAAAATCTTTCTCAATGTTAGCACCTCATCCTCAAGCAAAGATCTGATGAAGTGATAACGAAGACCAATGTGTTTTGTTCTAGAATGAAATGCTGAATTCTTTGCCAAATGTATAGCACTCTGATTATCACTGTGCAAAATACTCTTCTCCTGAATGAATCCTAACTCTGTTAACAACCCTTGAGGCCATATCAATTCTTTACTGGCTTCAGTTACTGCTACATACTCAGCCTCTGTAGTGGATAAAGTAACAATCTTTTGTATCTGTGACATCCAACTAACAGTTGTAGTACCAACAGTGAAAATGTAACCGGTGGTACTTCTTCGGTGATCAACTTCACCTCCAAAATCTACATCTACGTAGCCTTGTACTTTTAATTCTCCTTTACTAAAGTACAAACACCTTTTTGTAGTGCATCGTAGATACCTCAAAATTCACTTAACTGCTTCCCAATGAGCTTTACCTGGATTCGACATAAACCTACTAACAACTCCCACTGCATAGCCAATGTCTGGCCTTGTACAGACCATCGTGTACATCAAACTTCCGATGGCTGAAGCATACGGAATATTAGCCATGAGTTCTTTTTCCTCCTCCATTTGAGGGGACTGTTCTTTCGATAGGCGAAAATGACTAGCCAAAGGTGTGCTAACTGATTTGGCATCGCCCATGTTGAATCTATGCAAAATACGGTTGATGTACTCTACCTGAGATAACTGCAAAATACCTCTTTGCTTATCTCTAGTGATTTGCATTCCAAGGATCCTTTTTGCTGGACCCAAGTCCTTCATGTCAAATTCTTTTGACAATTGTTTCTTCAAACTCTTGATCTCGTCCATATCTAAACCAGCTACTAACATATCATCAACATAAAGTAGCAAAATGATATAACGAGACTTATATCTCTTGAAGAAACAACAGTGGTCGGCGTTGCACTTCTGGAAACCTTCCTTGTGCATAAAGCCTTCAAACTTCTTGTACCACTGTCTTGGAGCTTGTTTCAAACCATACAAGCTTTTCTTTAGTCTGCACACCATATTCTTTTTCCCTCATTCTGAGAAACCTTCAGGTTAATGCATGTAAATCTCCTCATCTAAGTCTTTATGAAGAAATGCAGTCTTTACGTCTAATTGCTCAAGGTAGAGCCCTTCACTAGCAACAATACTTAAGACTGACCTGATAGTATTGAGCTTCACAACAGGAGCAAAAATTTATGTGTAGTCAACACCTTCCTTTTGCTGAAATCCTTTGACAACTAGTCGGGCTTTGTATCTCTTAGAGCCATCATGATCCTCCTTCACCCGATACACCCATTTGTTGTGAAGTGCCATTTTTCCCAATAGGTAACTCTACTAGTTTCCATGTCTGATTGGATACTAAAGACTACATCTTATCTTTCATGGCAAGCTCCCACTTACTAGCATTTGTAGTCTGACATGCTTCCTCATAGTTTTCAGGCTCCCCTTCATCAGTTAACAATATATAATTAAGGTATTTCCTGTTAGGCACATGAGGCCGAGAAGATCTTCTCAAAACAGGAGTTGGAGTAAAAGACTCTGGTGTGTCAAGTTGTTGATCATTATTATTTTCAATTGATTCCTCTGGCTGAGGTGTATCAATTAAAGGAGTTTCTGGGACATCATCCACTTCTGCATACACTGGCTCACTTTGTTTTGAATTGCTAGTGTACATGTTGTCTTTGTCCTTATACATCACTCTTTCATTGAAGATCACATCTCTACTACGAATCATCTTTTTGCTTTCATTATCCCATAGGCGGTAGCCAAACTCATCATCACCATAACCGATGAAAGTGCACTTCTTCGATTTAGGATCAAGTTTATTTCTCCCTTGATCACTAATGTGCACATATGCTACACAACCAAAAACTCTAAGATGCGAGAGTTTTACCTATTTCCCACTCCATACCTCTTCTGGTATTATGTGCTCCAATGGTACCGATGGACCTTGGTTGATTAAGTAAGATGTTGTGTTGATTGCTTCTGCCCAGAATTGCTTTGGCAAGCCTGACTACAAACGCAAGCTTCTGGCTCTTTCAGTCAACGTTCGATTCATACGCTCGGCTACACCATTGTGTTGAGGTGTACCCGGCACGGTCCTCTCCATTCTGATCATGTGCTCATAGCAAAACTTCTTGAACTTGGTGTCTTCATATTCACCACCATTGTCAGTTCTAAGCTTTTTTATCTTCAATCCTGTCTCATTTTCTACCATAGCTTTCCAAATCTTGAAAGCGTCAAATACTTCAGACTTATGTTTCAGAAAGTATATCCATACCTTCCTAGAGTGATCATCAATAAAAGTCACGAAGTATTGTTTTCCACCAATGGATGGAACAGTCGTTGGACCCCAAACATCAGAGTGAACTAGCTCAAGTCTCTCCTTCTTTGGGGTTCTTCCACTTGTCTGAAAGCTAACTCGTTTCTGCTTTCCAAGTATACAGTCTTCGCACATGTCAATCTCTATTGATCAAAGACTTGGTAGTTTACCCTTTGAGTGCATGATCTTCATCCCTTTCTCACTCATATGGCCTAACCTTTGGTGCCATAGATTGGGACTTTCATTTGTTGCAACTGCAATCAAATGACATGCTCCTGCAGTATTGTAAAGAGTACCACTCTTTTTACCACGAGCAATTGTCATTGCACCCTTTGAAATCTTCCAATGATCGCCATGAAAGATTGTTGTGTAACCATCATCGGCCAACTGACCTACTGAGATTAAGTTCTTTGTCAAGTCGGGAATATGTCTAACATTTTTCAATTCCCATACAGACCCATTTAACTTAATCTTCACTACACCTTTGCCAACAATCTCACGAGATTGCTCATTACCAAGATAAACTTTACCAAGATTTCCAGGGACATAATTCTCGAAGAATTCTTTTTGTGAAGTGGCATGAAAGGATGCTCTAGAGTCCAACACCCAAGACTCTTCCTCGTTCTCTAAAGAACATATCAACGCATCATCTCCTCCTGAGATAGAAGCAACATTTGCCTCTGCCTTCACCTCTTGATTCTTCGGTGCACTCTTGCACTGATTTTTGTAGTGCTCTGTCTTTCCACAATTCCAACACTCAATTGTCTTTTAGTTATGGAAACTACGATGATTCTTGGACCTCGACCTCCTTTCCTTGGATTTACCACGTCCATTGCTTCTGGTTAAATTTCTTCCTCTTGACTCTGTAATGAAAATTGAAGAGGTTGAAGATTCACCCGACTCTCTCCGTCGAATCTCTTCACTAAGAACCAGATCACAAACATCATTGAATTTCAACTTATTGCTTCCCGATGAGCTACTCACAGCTGTGACAGTAGCATTCCAACTTTCTGGTAGAGAAGACAAAAGTATCAATGCTCGTACTTCTTCATCGAATTCGATTCCAACTGAACTCGATTGGGTTGTGATTATATTGAGTTCATTGAGATGTTGCGCTACTAATGCGCCTTCTGTCATCCGCAAATTAAATGACCGCCTCATCAAATGAACTTTGTTTGAGGCCGACGACTTTTCATACATATTAGAAAGAGCCGCCATAAGACCCATCGTGGTCTTTTCTTTTGCAATATTGAATGCAACATTGCAGGATAACGTCAACCGGATAACTCCGAGGGCTTGTCTATCAAGAAGAGCCGAGTCTTCATCCTTCATACCCTCTGGTTTGTTTCCTGAGAGAGGTTGATACAACTTTTTTGATACAAATAGTCCTCTATCTACATCTTCCAAAAGTCAAAGTCCTCACCATCGAACTTCTCAATCTTTACCTTTCCTTCATCTGCAGCCATTGCTCCCACTCAAATCTCACTCCCTTTGAACCGTTTATTATAATAATAACAACCGACTCTGATACCAGTTGTTGAGAAATTACGCAAAATTTCTCGTGAGATTTGTGAGAAATAATATAATTGTGGAATAATAATACTAATGATCATAAAGCTCTTTTAATATGCTGCAAATATATTTATAAAAGGAGAAAATATAAAGTGTTTACAAACACTACTCACAACCCAAATACACTCAGAAAATAAAATATTAATTTATTTTCACTCTCTCTCTTTTCTTTTTCTCTCCGTTGTTGGAATATATCATAAAGAAAAACAAAACTCATATTTATAAGTAAACTAAAAGTTTTTCTTCCGCTCATTTTTTTTCTCCTATTTTTACGCATTCTTTAGTTTTATTGATTTTCCTATTTTCTCTCAACAATGAATATGCATTTCCATGCATTTCGTATGACTAAGTCCAACAAACCACAGGTATCCCCTATTACTAGGGAGCAATCTTGTTTGGAGTTTAGTCACAGTTAAGGCTCCTCACCCCTTCCGAAGAGTGTGTTTAGCGGGGATCGAACCCGGGAGCTCTTCCCACAATCTGAGTCTGCGTTGCCAACTAAGCCACAAACTCTATAATATGCTTTTTCTAGGATAATTTTAAGAGTCACCAACCCTTCATTACCTTGGTCTTTTAAGTAATGTAAATATAAGTTGATGTTTAAATTTGAATTTAAAAAAATGAGAATTAGAATTAAAAAATGAAATAAGTTAAGTGGAGTTTTTTTTTAAATAATGTAGTTAAATATGTTATCTTTATTAATTAACGAGTGAATATCTCGCATTTAAAAATGAAAACTCACATATTCTAAATTTAAAAGTATAGTTTAAAAGATAAATGTAAGTGGTAATGATTAATAAAGAAATCAAAAGAAAATAGATAGATAAAATATGTTTTTAGTCCCTGAAAATGTAGTGTCTGGTTCCTCATTTTATTTTTTCATTGGTTTTGGTCTTTTAGTTTTTTAAAACCTCATACTTCTAGTCCTTATTGTTAACTATACTTTGTTAAATAAATTTCTCAACTCCACTATGTTATTTTTCCAAGTAAAAATTCACAAGAAATTTCTTACAATTTTTTCAAAAATCATTTTTATTAAATTTTCAAAAGTTCACCAATTTTTTACATAAACATGTTATTATGAAATTTCTCTACCAATGCTGTAGAAAAATTCATTTGTTTTTTGTAAAATTTTAAATTTGAACAAAATTTCCTATGAATTTTGAAATCTGTAAGAAAATTCAAAGAATAACCCATAGAAAAATCTACACGAAACATATCTACATTATCATTTAGTGGAACAAAGCTAATGAAGAGGACTAAAATCATGTGACTTTTTAAAAAAGAAGACTAAATCAAAGAAAAAATAAATTAGGAATCAAAACCAAATTTCAATATATTTCATATTTAACCTAAAATAGATTCTCATATATTTATGGTTGAATAACTTTATTTGATAATTTTTAAAAATTAAAATCACTTTTACTTTTTAGTATATCCCCGAGTTTAGAAGAGTTAATTTATTTTTAGGTTTTATTTATATCATAACTAATAAGTCATTTTAATTCTTTATTAAGTGTTTACTTAATTGTAGTCTTTATTTTTTAAAATTATTATAATTAAATCATTTTATCAGCTTGTCTTTGTAACCTCCAAATTTTTATTTTTTATTCAACTTCTTCGCAAATTGGACAAGTATTCAGCCATTATATATACCTGATCACTAGCTATCACTCAAATTTTATAAATCAAAATATCACATTTTTTACAAAAATTAGAAAATCCCATTTTTTCTTCTTCAAAATCCGAATTTCATTTCCTACAATATTTTTAAAATATTATCAAATTTTAAATTTTAAACCTTTGAAATAATTTCTTATACTTTTTTATAACCAAAATAATCATTGAAAAGAGCACTAGGGGTGCTCTAACCCAATACAAACAGGAACCAAAATATTTACAACGAAAACCCACCCACCAATCCCATTACATAAACATTTACAACCTAACGCATTAGCCAACTACAAAACAAATAAGATAGAACCCCACCGTCGTTAATGGGCGTCGTCGTATGCCTTTTTTGCACTAGTGCAACCGCAACCTCTCAATAGATGATTATAGCAGCAGAAGTCACAAATACATAACCCAAAGAATTAGCCAGATTTAAAATTCAAGCAAGAGGCAACATCAGAATACCACAAACAATAAGGAAACATGAAAGAGGAGTTTTTAGCTCTCAGAAATCTTCATGATCTGAGTTTTATAAGCTTCACCACATCTTTCGGGTCAACAAATTTGTTAGAGAAAATAAAATCATTGCGAGCTAACCAAATAGACCACACACCCACCAACCAGATATATGATGGCTAAACCCTAAACCCTAATTTCTTATATTAAATTCACTCTGAACACCTAATTAATTATTTGAATAGAAGAATGAATAATCTCATTGTAGCATTTAAAATAATTGAGAGATAAATTTGAACACAGAACTATTAAAAAAAAATTAAAACCATAACAAAGAGACCTAAAGTGCAAGCGTTGTTTATAAATTTTAATTAGGAGACTTTCAGTTCGACAAATCCCAAGCTTTTTTTTATAAGCAAAAAAGTCATTGAAGAGAGCAATAGGGGTGCTCTAACCCGCATACAAACAGGAACCAAACATTACAACGATAACCCGCCCATCAATCCCTTTACAACGTACATAAAAAACCAAAATTCAAATCAAGTAAAATAAATCCCCATTACATGATAAAAGATTGATAATTGACTCAATGATTGGCACAACCGCAACATCTCAAAAGGAGACTAAAGCAGCAAAACAATGACACCCAAAACATACCATGAAGGATGGAGACATAACGGAAGAAGAAGAACAGCTTGGCAGCATAAGTGATACAAAACATCACCCAAAAATCACCCAGATTTAAAATTCAAGCAGGAGGCTATATTAGAACACCACAAGAATTAAGGAACCATGAAAGATGAGTCCTTAGCTCTCAGAAATCTCCATGATCTGAGTTTTATAAGCTCCACCATATCTGTTGGGTCAACAAATTTGTTAGAGAAGATAGCATCGTTACGAGCTAACCAAATAGACCGCACAACCACCAACCATACCAGAGACCAACGGAGCCTGTTTTCAAAAGAGCAATCCGGTAATCCTACAAATTGTGAAAAATTTTCCAGACAACCCTTGTGCAACACAGAATTGATCCCACACCACTTCACACATGTCATCCAGACTATATGAGCAAAAGAGCACTCAAAGAATAAATGTGCAGTAGATTCCAAGGTGTGATCACACCATATACAGCCACCCTCCAGAGTATTAATCACTTTCCTTTTAATTAGATTTTGTCTAGTAGGAATTCTATTTAGAACTGTTCTCCAAGCAAAAGATGAGATCTTAGCAGGAGCAAACTTGGACCAGATGAACTGGTGCATATGAAAGTCAGCAAATATAGTCTCATGGACAATCTCTTTATAGGCAGACCTAACAGTATATAGACCATTGGCATCAGCACTCCACCTCCAACAATCTTGATGATCTGCACTTAACTTGATATTTTGTAGCTCACGAGATAGTTCCTGCAGCTGGTCTCATTCCCACTGGAATAGAGGGCGACGCCAACTCCAATTCCAAACCAAATCACCCTCACAGCATACTAACATGTTAGCTAAAGACTCGTTCTTATTATTAGCAATTAGGAAAAGTCTAGGATACCGAACACACAAAGGAATATCACCACACCACCCATCCTCCCAAAAAGAGTATCACTCCCATTCCCAACTTTCCTAACACAACACCTCGAAAACTAGTCTAAGTTAATGTCACTCAAAACATCTATTGACCATATATCCGACCACCAATTAGACCCGTTAACTTTCACACCCCTCACATGAGCATAAGTGTCCCCATAAATTGATGAAAGGACCCTATGACAAAAACTATCCTTCTCCACTGACCATCTCCACCTCCACTTCCCTAACAGTGCTAAATTAAAAGCTCTCAAATCTCGAATTCCCAAGCCCCCATATTTTTTTTCTCTACACACATCCTCCCAAGAAACCCATGTGATTTTATTCTTATCAACAGACCCACCCCACAAAAAAGAACTAAAAAGAGAATTAAGTTTAGAGATGATACCTTTGGGAGCCTTGAAGAAGGAAAGGTAATAGATCGGAATCGAATGCAATATTGACTTCAAAAGGACAAAACGACCACCAAAAGATAGAACATTACATTTCCAATCCGATAGTCTCTTTTCAACCTTCTGGACAACTGGTAACCATGTATTCTTCCGCCTTGGATTGGCACCAATAGGGAGTCCCAGATAACAGAAAGGAAAGGACTCCAATTTACAATTCAGAAAATTTGAAGCCACATGAAGCCACTCCCCAGCCACATTGACACCAATTAACTTACTTTTATGAAAGTTAACTTTTAGTCCTGCCACTAACTCAAAAATCTGCAAGATGGCCTTGATGGTCCACAAATTGGATGATGAAGCCTCACCCATAATGATGGTATCATCAACATACTGTAAATGAGATATCACCACCTGATGAGAACCTGCCGAATACCCCGAAAATAACTGGAGCTAACAGCTTTGCACACCATTGAATGCAATCCCTCAACAACAATAAGAAACAGGAAAGGGGCAAGTGGATCACCTTGACAAACACCCTTACTAATCCCAAACTCACCTGTTGGGCTGCCATTGATTAACACCGACATCCTGGAAGTACGTAAACATTCAGCAATCCACCACCTCCATTTATCTGGAAAACCCATACGGATCATCACATATTGTAGGAATTCCCAATTAACTGAGTCGTATGCCTTTTCGAAGTCTACCTTAAACAGAATACCACTCCTACCTTTCCTCTTCATTTCTTCAAACACCTCATTTGCAATAACAACACTGTCGAAAATGGATCTACCTTTAACAAAAGCTTATTGGCATTCTGAGATTACACTTCCAATGACCTTCCTCAACCTGTTGGCAAGAACCTTCGCCACAATCTTGTACATCACGCCAATTAAAGAAATTGGGCGAAAATCTTCTATCTTCTGTGGACTGTCTACCTTAGGTACAAGGACAATGAATGAACTGTTGGAACCACCAACAAATTTATCATTCAAATGAAATTCATACAGAAAGGTCAAAAAATCATCCTTTCATACAGGCCAGAAATCCTTGACAAAATTAAAATTAAATCCATCCGGTCCCGGACTTTTGGACCCCCCACAATCCCACACTGCATCTTTAACTTCCAATTCAGAAAAAGGCAAGATCAGACTAATGGCAACATCCTCAGATAATTTTTGAAAAACAACACCATCAAGACAAGGCCGCCGCCATGGATGCTCAAGGAAATGTGACTCAAAATGCTACCTCACAGCAGCTTTAATAGATACAGGATCATAATGCCTCACACTATGGATCTTCAAGCTTCTAATTTCATTCCTCAGCCTCCTTTTATTCACACAAGCATGGAAGAATTTAGTATTTGCATCACCCTCCTCCAACCATCTCAATCCTGATTTCTGGAATAACAAATTATTCTTCATTGATAACAAGTGACACAGGTCCGCCACCAGTTGTTTTCTTCGTTGCACATCCTCTTCTAACAAGGAACTATTCTCCCCCTTAATGTCTAATAGATAAATTTGTTCCTTGACTTCCGTTATTTTAACATCAAGGTTCCCAAAAGAATCCTTATTCCAACTCCGCAAGCTAATCTTCATTAGTTTCAACTTCTCTTTCAACACAAAAGCCGCCCCTACCTTCTATATGCAGCTCTTTCCAAGTAGAAGACACGAAAGTTGCATAATCTGCATGATACCTCCAAGCATCCAGGACTCTAAAAGGTTTAGGCCCTTAATTGATTACTTCATGTTTCAATAACACATCACAATGGTCAGACACCCCCCTTTTAACCCCCATTGTAATGTATTACTCCATTTTTCCACCCACTCTGGGGACACAAGAAATCTGTCCAACCTACTCATACAGGAGCCATCACTCTTGTACCATGTATATTTTCGACCAATCAAAGGAAGATCCAAAAGTTGAGCATTATCAATAAAACTAGCAAACGGAGCCATATCATCCAATCTATTCACACCACCCACACCCTTCCTCTCAGAGACCTTCCTCACAGCATTGAAGTCACCGCCAAAACACCAATAATCGCCCCCCTTTTGATTTTTAACAGCTATTAACTTTAGCCACAGATTCTTTTTCCCCAAACAGTCACACGGAGCATAAACATTAACAACCGTACAATATGTTTTCTCTACCCCCACCACCCGCTAACCCCAACAAAATTTTGATCCACAAATGTGTCATGAACAGAAAATACATATTTCCTCCACAAGGAAGGAATACCACCAGATAAGCCAACAGAAGGGGCGTATGCCCATCCACACTCAACATCACCACCCAAAATAGCACACAATTTATTATCAATGTTCTCTAATTTCGTTTCTTGAACACACAGAAAATCAACCCCTTCATCCAAAAGCAATTTTTTTAACTCCATTTTCTTGATTCTCCCCCCAATACCCCATATATTTTGAGTAGCAATAATCATAACACAACTTAAAAGCACCAGCAAAAACCAACACAAACAACCTTCTAACCTTGTTACCCATTAGATCGACCAATAGCTAACTGATCTCTTAATTCCATGGAAGCCAGTCTCTCAATCATTGTCGGCTCATCCTCAACCCCAGATATACCTAATTGCAAGCCAATCTCCCAAATAGAATGTGCTATATCAGAAGGAACCTTATCAAGGGGGACAGATTCACTAACCTTTAAAATTGCAGGATTCTTCCTTGGACGACCCTCTTCTTCTTTACGGCACCAACAGAGGTTACTGGACGAAGATGACTAGAACGATTAGCACCCAGCATATCAAAATCCTCCACCACATTAATGGGTACATCACACAAACTCGATGCACCCAATAAGTTGAACGTTGTACCCGAGTTACCCTTCAAACTCACACTATCACATTTCACTTGATTGGGACCAACGCCAAATGAGGATTGTAACTGGGTTTCTGGAACCATGTCAGGTGACGAACCAACATTAACTTTAGGGGATATTGTACCACAAGGAAGTCGGTCCAATCGCACACCGACACATTGAGGATCATTAGCGTCCAATACAATTGATCTGAGTCCACCATCAACATTCCCTACTAGCCCATCATCAGCCGGTCCAAACGCACCCGCCAAGTCCAGCCCATCAGCTTCAACACGAGATACTAGCCCACCAAGCGGCCCAACATTCCTCCCACCAACAAGAGTACGTGAAGATCCATCAGCGCCCAGGTTCAAGAAAACTACAAGTACAAGACCATTACTTTTCACACCGTTATTTTTGCTATTCCCACCCCCCTACTTTTTTTCTTCCCCAAACTACCCTCCCCCTACCCCTACCCCACTCCTCCATCCCATGGGCCATTCCCCTGCACCTGCCCACCCCTCCCCTTCGCCCCCTTCTCTATAGACTATTCCCCTCCCTTACGGACAACCATGTGCGTAAGGTATATTTTTTTTGAAAAAAAAATATGCTTTACAAATAGTGTTGTCCGGAAGTTATTTTTTTTACGGATAGTGTTGTCTGGAAGTTTTTTTTTTTAAAAAAATAACTTCCGGACACAATTTTCCGGGAACCATTCCCGGACAACTCTGTCCGAATTTTTTTTTTAAAAATATAACTTCTGGACACAATTGTTCGGGAACTGTTCCCGGACAAATGTGTCCGAAAGACTGTCTGAAAGGTATGTTTTTTTTTTTAAAATATAACTCTCGAACACAATTGTCCGGGAAGCATTCCTGGACAACTGTGTTTTTATTAATATGTTTTATTATAAAAGATATTTTTTATGAACTGCGGGTATTCTACATAGGAGACAGTCTTGTTCCTACCATTTTATTTTTTCTCACACATTAATTTTTTTTATTATCCTTTTTACTTTCTTTTTATTTTTTTATCAAAATTATATCTCCATTTATTTAGCTTCAATTGCAGTGTTTTTTTTATGAATCACGGGAATCCTCCACCGGAGGCAGTCTTGATCCTATCGTTTTCTTTTTTCTTTTATTTTTTTTATCTCACCTTCATTTTTTTAATTCTCAATTTAGTAATGATTTTTTATGCAATGAATAATAGGTATCCTCCACGGGAGAGTCTTGCTTTTGTCGTTATTCATTGCATAAAAAACCATTACTAAATTGAGAATAAAAAACAAATAAAAAAGAAAATGAATGTGAGATAAAAAATAAAAGAAAAAAGAAAACGATAGGATCAAGACTGCCTCCGGTGGAGGATTCCCATGATTCATAAAAAAAACACTGCAATTAAAGCTAAATAAATGGAGATATAATTTTGATAAAAAATAAAAAGAAAGTAAAAAGGATAATAAAAAAAGAAAATTAATGTGTGAGAAAAAATAAAATGGTAGGAACAAGACTGTCTCCTGTGTAGAATACCCGCAGTTCATAAAAAATATTTTTTATAATAAAACATATTAATAAAAACACAGTTGTCCAGGAATGCTTCCCGGACAATTGTGTTCCGAAGTTATATATATTTTTTTAAAAAAATATACATTTCAGGCAGTCCTCCGGACACAGTTGTCCGGGAACGGTTCCCGGACAATTGTGTCCGAAAGTTATATTTTTAAAAAAAAAAAACACTTCCAGACAAAGTTATCCAGGAATGATTCCCGGACAATCGTGTCTGAAAGTTTTTTTTTAAAAAAAAACAAACAACTTATGGACATGGTTGTCCGTAAGGGAGGGGAATAGAGATTAGAGAAGGGGGGGCGAAGGGGAGGAGGTGGGCGGGTATAGGCCGAATGGGAATTTGATGGTGTGAATAGTAAAAATAACGGTGTGAAAAGTAATGGCCCAAGTACAAATTTGACTAGGGCTTAATAAATTTTGAGTTGGGCTATTTTTGACGGATAACCTGGCCCAAATGTTAGTAGGATTTGTTAAAAAGTCTTAAAGTGACATGTATAGACCCATTGAACAAAAAAAAAAAGAGACATATATCGACCCAAAAAAAAGCCTGGAGTGACAGTGCTATTTCTACAAAAGATTGTCCAAAAAAATATTCGACAAAAAGAAAAAAACTTAAATGACATTTGGTTACGATATACGATACCCAAAATTTTCTTTATACTTGACTTTTTAATGAAAAAGAAAAATTGTTTGGTCTGGTCAATAAAACTTCAAGACCCAAGCTTTTAATGCGAGGTCCATACAGCCTGGAACCTTATTAATAAAACGAGGACAACACAGCCTTGAGATAAGCTTAGATTGTATACATTGTATTAAAAGATGCTGACAAATGACTAACGTGCCAACTTATGCTTTGTAAGAACCAGCTAAAAGTTTTTTTTTTTTTTTTTAAACATAGTATATATCCTCTATAGAAGATAATTTTATTGCTCAAATCGAGAACATTTTTTTTTAAACAGAAATTGAGAGTATTCATATCATAATATGGTTAATTTTTTAGTAAAAATATTTTCTATTCATATATTCAAACCTGAGATATTATTTAGGGAAAATCAAATATGTTATAGTTGACTGTCTGGTACGAGACAAAATTATAGCCATAAATGTTGATTAAATATTTCAATATATATGATCTTCTGGAAACCTTTAGTTAATTTGATTCAGGTAATTACTCGGTATGGTGCAATGTTTGGTACATGAAAATTGGTATAAAATTTAAAGAAAGTGACAATACATTCAGGTTTTGGCTGAGTTCAAATGCATTTAACGTTTTCTTCCATTTTTCTTTGTAGTAATGGAGGAAGGATTTAATACGGGGAGAGTGTTTATATTGAAAGGGAAAATGGGGTTCTTTGTTGTTTTTCTCTTTTTTTTCATATTATATTATATTATTCTAATTAATCTATTTGTCATCATATTATACATGCACAATTTTTCCAATATAGGTGACAACCTTTCTTCTTTCATAGCCCCCACCATTAATTTGTGCCTTGAATCTTGCAGCTTAAGAGTCAAGGAGTTTCTCCAATCCAAATCAGCCTTAATAGTTCCATTGAAAAGAGCCAAAGAGCAATGAAATTGAAAGTTATACTAAATATGAAATATGGGACCATGCATGTTTTCTGAACCCCACGGCATGGCCAACTTGGTTCCATTTTACTACAAGAAGTTTTGAAATAAAGTTCAGTTCTTCTTTTTAACTTTCACAGTTCCCAATTTGAATGTGATACCTTTCATTATTTTTTTCTTAAAAAATTTCTGACCATCCAACACGGACTTTTGTTGAGATTTAATAATATAAATCGATGATATATAACACCAATTTTTAATAAAATAACAAAGTTTACTTTTTTTCTCTAAATTTTTTGGTCAATTTTCTGAAATAAAAAAATGGTCTCGAAAAATGTTTCCTTATAAACATGGGTTTCCTTGTGGGTCCCAGTAAATTTCAAAGACAAAGTGTTTGATTGTTTCTCAGTTATAAATAGCTGGAATAAATTCTATTAGAATTAATTTTAAATTATTTTTGTCTAATATATATTATAAATTATGCATTATTTATTTTCTGTTATTAATTTTAAAAATCTGTTAAAATCAATTATGTCCAATTATTATATTATTCTTATAAACTAAACGGATCCAAAAAATTTAAAACATAAAGACATGCATGTGGAAGTTAAAAAATGAAAATGAGGGATGAATTAAGTTGAAAAATGAAAATCTACAACTAGAGCACTCAAAATTCAAAGGCCGAGTTCTTAATATAATCATCCAAAACTGGTTTATCCAACCCTTTAAGTTAAACATTTAATAAAAAATTTTAATTTGCTAACGAGTGTTCTGAGAGCACCATCCGTTAAGAAACTTTATATATGTCTTTATTAAAAATCACATCATTGACGTATAATAATATTAAATATTAATTATACAGTCCAATAAAACTCTTTAATTTCAATTTCTTAATCAATATCATTAATTAGGACCATCGATCATTAATATTTTCCTTTAATAAATATTAGAGCAAATACTTAAATATTTATTTGGCAGTTGTAAGTGTCAACCTAACAAAGTCTTCACCCCATTATTCTTCTAACAATCGGCTGCCTCTTTCCAGTAGTGGGAGGGATTCAGGAAAATAAAATAAAGAACATAAAAAGCCATATGCATGTTCCAAATTAAACTAACACAAATTATTACATCCACGTTGTTATTATGAATCAATGGTTGACGGAATAAACAAAATTGGATTCAGAGAATCCTTAATTACCATTAATTTAAAAATGTCTTTTAAATAAGAGGTCGGGTTATACAATGTTTTAAAAATCGGACGGTAATATATTGAACCGGTGAAGACACTGATTCATAAATTAATGGTTCAACTGTGGTCGAATCATGAACCGATTTTAATTAAATATTTTTTAATATTATATAACATTTCAATTAATAAAATATCATAAAATTATGAGAAATTAAGATATATAAAGTTGTAAACCAGTATAAATAACTTTATTATAAGGTTTATAAGAAAAAAATTAATAATGATTGGTAAAATAATATATATCTATATGTAATCCTTAAATATATGTCTTATTTATCTCAAAAATGTTTTAGATTGAAGAAAAATTTAAAATAATTGAGTTTTTTTTTATGAAAAACCTCTTACACCAATTTTTTTACCGATTCTTATGAATTCTGAGATATGCTGGTTTTCCGGGCTGAACGGACCAGTACACCAAGCTAGTCACCGGTCAAAACCGGCCGATCTGGTCCAATTTTTAAAACAATAGGTTAATAAGTACTCACTTAAGCTAGGAATATCTAACACCAGGGAACCAATCATGTATCATTTGAATCAAAACTCTTGATAATTAGAAATGTGTCTTTAATACTCCCTCCGATTCTATTTATAAGACAATTCAGATAAAAAACACACATATTAAGAAAAAAAATTAATGCACTGATTTTAAGAATTTAAATTTTATAAAAAAAAGAGAAAATGTTATATAATATATTATAATATCATATAATATCATTACGTGTTAATATATTAAGAATATCATCAAAAAAATAATATAAAATAAATTATATATATCTCATCATAAAATGATTAAAAATCTTAATATTCAAATATATTTAATAGAATAATATGTTTTGATGAGTATGCGGGTACCTGTGGGGCGGGTAGTATAATATTCGTCCTCACCCATTATATAAATATGCGGGTACCCATTACGGGTATCCACGGGTAAGGGTTTTTTTGACATCCCTATTTGTCTTATACTGATAGGACCATGAAAGACTTCAAATGTTATCTTATAAATAGGACCGAATGGAATACATTTTATCAATTTTTTTATTAAATAAAATTTTAAAGGATATAAAACATTTGTTGATATTTAAAAAAAGTAATTTAATAAAAAATGTAAAAATTAGTATGTTTCTAAAAAAATAAAATTTATTGTTGTAATTAAAGGATTATATATATATATATATATATATATATGTTCTTCTAATTAAGGGTCCATTTGGTTTACAGTTGAGTAGAATTGATTCTAGAAATGAATGATTGAGATGGATAATGCACGTTTTACAAAGTACGTTGGACGAAAGTGATTTAAAATCAATTTTCAAAACCATGATTTTGTTGAAACAGAATTTAAAACAAACATGCTATAAATTTTTATTGGCTGTCGGAGTTTTCCACCGTTCATAAGATTGAAATTATCTAATGCGAATCATCTTACAGAAAACAAAATGGGTTATACTCCCTCTAGTAAGCTGATCCTTTTTATAAGACATACACTTATTATAATTTTGTGTGATTGTTTTTATAAAGTACTTTACAATTTTAAGGAAGTATTTATTATCATTTTTTTATTTGTCTTTATTGACTTTAGGGTTCGTTTGGTGCACATGATATGATATGATAGGATATTATAGACGAGTTGGATATGAACAGGATAAAATATGAGCATGATAAGCTCTTATCATATAATATGTTTGGTCCACACCAAGATAAGAAGGCGGATAACATTATTTTATCTCATCATACGTTTAAAATGATTAGATGATAATAGGATAAAATATAAAAAATATTGATATGACAAAATTACCCTTGTTATAAAATTAAATTAAATTTTAATTTTTGACTTTTCAATAAGCATGCATTAATAAAAAAATTATTTATTTATGAAAAATATTTAAATTTAATGAAAAAATTATTAAAAATAATATCAAAATTATCATAAAAGAGAAGAGATGAGAGAGAAGGAGTGAAGAAAATAGAGAGGGGAGGAGTGTGGAGAGAGCAGAGAGAAGAGACGAGAAAAGGGAGAAAGAGAGGGAGTATAGAGGGGAGAGGGGGGAGAGGGAAAAGGGGGAGAGAGGAGAGAAAAGAGAAAGGGAGGGGAGAGGAGAGAGAAAGAGGGGGAGAAAGAGAAGGAGTGGAGAGCGAGGAGAGAGGGGGGAACATGAGAGAGAGATAGATGGAGGAGATAGAGGAAAGAGAGAGAAGGAGGGAGGGAGAAAGAGAGAACAAATGAGGAAGGAATTTTTTTATCTTATCCTATCACTCCCTAACCTAGCTAGCTCCACCTTAGGATAGGAATTACACTAGGAGGGAAGGATATGATAAGTCACATGATAGAGTTATCACATCCTATTAGTGCAATAAACACATGATAAGTGATAGGGTGTGATAAAGTTATCATATCTTGTTTCTCATCATGTCCACCAAACGGACCCTCAGTGTCTTGCCAACTATCAAATAGCAGTGGAGTTAGATAATGATATTAAATAAGGATAAAACTAAAAGTTAAATTATTTTTAAAAACTCCAATAAAATTAACTAACTTTAACCATGCACTTTTATTGGTACGTGTAATTCAGTTAAGCGTGTCTTATAAAAATAACCGGATGGAGTATTTGGTTGTAAAGATTTTAAAAGAAAATAACTTTAACCACTTTTATTAACTAACTTTAACTACTTTTTTTGGCATGTGTAATATTTTAAATTTGAACTAAGTCTAATATGCATTACTAATCTATTAATTACTACACCAAGTATTTAAATTGAATGTGAATTTTATCGATCAAACTGTTGTATTTTAACTATTCATCATTGTGATTATTTGTGTTAAATTTTGTAAAATTTTAATGCTAATAACTTGATAATCAAATAGTTCTTATTTTCATATATTTCAAAAGTATATAATATTAATCTTGATAAAGTATTAAATAATTTTGGATCAATATAAAATTTTATAAATATGATTTATATGACTATAACTTTCAATCCAACGATAAATTTTGAAATATATTTATCTGAAAGGAAATTATTCAATGATATAACAACTTAAATGAAAAATTTTTATTAATAAAAAATATTAATTACATTAAAAGTATAAATGAATAATATTTTTTGTTTTAATAAAAACTTTTAAATTTTTAAGTCTTATCTTTCGTTTTTTTTTTGTACAAAATGAGGAAAAACAAAATAAAAATTAAAGAGGAAACTAAACTCTAATGAATTCCACTCCTAATGCATCAGCTAAGAACATTGGATTCAAGTCTGAAAGAGGAGCATGCAACAACTTTAGTTGGGAATAATCTTTAGCACCTTTCTTGGCCAAGTAATCGACACATTGATAAGAGCTCTCTAATTTCTTGAATAATTGTTGCATATTTGTGGTACGAAATATCTTCATTAGTGATTAAATTTAGAGTAGTGCTGGAACCCTAAAATCCAAGTACCAACAACGTCTCTTAGCACCCCCCCACCCTGTTCGACCAGACTCAAAGCGGCTTCCATCTGTATTAATAGCGATCCAGCCTTCTGGAGGATGATTCCAAGAAACGGTGGTGGATTGGTGCGCTGAAGAAGATTGCCGAAGGCCATAAGAGTTGATAATGTCGTGTACAAGTCTTCGCAATTTCTGCAGAATATTGCGGATAGAAGGTCGTTCCTCTCTTCAAATAGATACTTGATTTCGGGTTACCCAAATGATCCAAAGTAAGGCAGCGAACTGAGCGGGCTCATTGATCAAGTTATGGTAGATCCAGTTCCTGAAAGCTTCGTCAGAGATTTGGGAGGTAATCCGCACACCAACTGTTTGCCATAAAGCTTGAACAAATTTGCAATCCCTAAAACAGTGAGTGATGGTTTCATTTTCTTCGTTGCAGCAGGCACAAGAACTTGTAGGAGATAAACCACGAGATGCACGGAGGGAATTGACAGGCAGAGCTTGATGCCAAAGTTGCCATATGAAAAATTTGATTTTCTCAGGTAACTTAATCTTCCAAATCCACAACCACCTGCTAATTTGATTGTTTTGATGATTGTAATTGATTAACCAGTTGTAACCAAAGTTTGCTGTGTATCTTCCATTCGTAGAGCTTTCCCATATCCACTCATCCTTTATATCATCATTTAAATGAATTTTTGTCTGTTGGATTAAGGATATAATTGTTTGTGGGAAAATTGTTGCTAACCTGTCCAGCCTCCATTCATTATCCTGCCACACTTCTCTAACAGTAGTGTTAATGAAGCTGGAAAAAAAAAAGTTTAATGACTAATTAAAGTTTAATGACTATTTTGTAATTATTGTGCATGAATAAAGACAAATATGCGTCACTATGGGCTATAGCTGCTGCAAGCCTTGTGAACCCTGTAGCTGTTTAAAGTAACAATGATCATCTTGGGAATTATCTAAATTTGATATAAATATAAAGAATAGTAATAACATTGACAAAGCTCAACGCATCAGTTACATCTACCTTAACAAATTCGAATTCGCCTTTTCTTTTCACATGTTAGCGCTGTTTTTTTTTTTTTAAAAATCTCCTCTACCAGATCTTGCTTAAGGGGAATCAAACATACATGTACAATTTGAACCAACCCAGCTGATTGCTATTTGCTACGTAATCCTCTAAATATATATATTAGATTAGTCAAACGTTGCTGGTAAACAGTTATGATTTGGTGGTTCTCGTGTATATAATTAAAGAAACAACCACCCCCGGCCCAATGCCCCAACTCTTACACATTTCTTACCAAAGATTGTAATGAAAATTGAATTTAAGATTATATATAAGCAAAGTTATTTTAACCATCGCTTGTTGAATCGAACAAGATATGAACATAAATTAAAGGGAAAAAAATACAAGGATGTACTGAAAATTAAGTGGTACTTTGTCTCTTAATTAAGAGATTATTAATCTCATAGTTAAATTAATATTTATCCTTATATTTATATATATATATATATATATATATTTCTTCCGACACACCAAGGCCTGTAAAATAAGGGAGAAAAACTCACACAGGGTATTGTCAGTAATAATTATGACACTTAGCTCGTTTGATAGTAGAGAGGAAGGGGGAAATAGATAGGGGGAGAGAAGTTGACAATTTTTTTTTTTGGTGGAGGAGAGAAGTACGAGAGAAATGCCAAAAAGTTGTGGGTTCCACTAGTTTTTTATTTCTCTCCAAATTTGAAGAGAGATAGGAGAGAAATGCGCACAAACAACACAATAATCGATTTTGATTCATGAAAATCGATTATCACAACAAATCTTACTAATTTTTATTCGATCTTTTTTTTTAGAATAATCGATTTTCAAAACTTATTTCTCTTCTATTTCACACTCATATATTTCTCTCACACCAAACAACTTAAAAATATATTTCTCTTTCATTCCACACATATTTCTCTCATACCAAACAACCTAAAAATCTCTTCTATCTCTTCTTATTTCTCTCTTTCATATTTCTCTCTTCCCTATTTATCTCTTCTCTATTTCCTTAATACTACCAAACAAAGCTTAGAGTGGGCTGTTAATTAATTTGTGTGTGAACAAATAAATTATGACAAATCATATTTTTCTTTATATAGATAATAAATCATATTTAAATAGTTTGCATGCATAAGATCATAGATTTAAATCTCAGGACTTCTATTATAAATAATAATAATAAGGATAAAATATTTTTTGGTTCATCTACTTTTGTTCGACTTTAGTCTACGTTTCCAGTTTTTAAAACTTTTTTTATATTTCTATATTTTTAAAATATCCTAACTATATTGTTAATTAATTTTATTTAGTTGTTACTGGATTTAATTATTTAATAAACAAACTCAGTATCCACATAGATTAATTGAAATTCATTACTAAAAAGCAATGTAGAAATATATTTTTTTTTAACAATTTAACAAATCCAATTAACATCAAGCACTACGATTAAGGTATTTTAAAAATATAAAAATATGAAATAAAGGTTTTAAAAATTAGGAACAAAAATTAAATTAAAGTTGACCAAAAATAGAAATATGAAAAATATATTTACCCTAAAAAAATTAATGGCGCTTCACGTGATCCAATTCATACTTCCAGTTAATTGAGATATTTTTTTTTTCTAAAAGTACTTATAAAAAAATAAAAGAAAATTAAGAAGTTATAAAATGAATTTAAATTCTTTCATAAATTAAAATTATTTCATACAACTCAATTTTTACAAAAGTTTTCTTATAAACATCTTTAAACTAATAAGCACTTTTTTAAAAGTAATTTTATTTTCAAATTATATCTATTAAAAAATTCTTATAAACGAGAATGAAATTTAAACTAGACTTTTATACTTGTTTGATGTAGAAAGCCACATATAAGCGTGATTAATTTATTCGCGTTTGATTAAGGAACATGTTACTCCCGTAAAAGACAGTAGTTAGGAAATTAACACCCCCCCCTCCCTAAAAAAAATCAAATTATTAATGTACCTAAGCTAGCTAATAGGAGTGATCAAGCCTTGAACTTTAGCATGTGCGTTATTATATATAAATCAATTCATACTAAAATTAATAAGTCTAAATTATTTTGTTTGACATGCTGGTGTGGCAGTGCCAGTGAAATCCTAGCAAGAATATTGTAAAAAGAAATAAAATCATCCTGAAGGGAGATTCGCCCTGATCTGATCTGAATCTGTAAAAGGATGAGCACAATATTCTATACCTCTTTGAGTTTAGAATAGTCTTTAATGAACCCTGGCCTCTCTTTGGTAGGGCCACGATGTGTGGTTGGGATTTGATGTCACTCGTAAGAGACATCATAAAAGTGCACTCAGTCAACATTATCCACATTCCACAACCAAGTGAACCAAATCCACCACGCCCCCTACAACAATGACTATATTCCCTTTAAATTTAAAGCGTAAAGCAACAAATATTTTATCTATCTATTTAAAGGTTATGGTACATGTCGGTACACAAGTTAGGGTGACTTGCTATAGCAGGTTTCTATGAATTTTTATATTTTGCACATAAGTCATTTAATTATTATAATTATAAAATAGAATATTCTTTTATATTGTAAATTTTTATATTTTAATTAACATTCAACGTGTCCTATTATACACAGATTTCTTTAATTTGGTGTCTTTTTTTTAATCTCTCCTTAAAATGATTTTTTACAAAAATTTTCATACTTTTTTAATTGATTTTTCGTAGGAAAAAGTTTATAATAATTACAATTTAAGAACAAATACACTTTCCATGGATAGTGGGGGACTTGCATGGTTGACGGATGAATTTTGACGTGAAATTTTGCATGCATGACTTGGGTGTTACCTTGGCTCCCATGGTGAATTTTTGTGTTTTTTTATATTTGTGTTAATTACTGTGAAGTAATTACATTTAAAAGAAGATAATTAAATTAAAAATATTTGGTAATGAGAAAAAATTCTGGAAAAATATTGATGGTGTCCCATTGAGCATGATGAAGTGTGTGGTGGAAGGTTGAGGTGAAACAAAGTGTTTGGCTAGTTGACGCTGGTGAGTAGATGGTGGTAGTATACAAACCCTAACCCTAAGTACACTTTCCATGGATAGTGGGGGACTTGCATGGTTGACGGATGAATTTTGTCTTGAAATTTTGCATGCATGACCTGGGTGTTACCTTGGCTCCCGTGGTGAATTTTCGTGTTTTTTTATATTTGTAGTAATTATTGTGAATTAATTACATTTAAAAAGAAGATAATTAAATTAAAAATATTGGGTAATGAGAAAAAATTCTGGAAAAATATTGATGGTGTCCCATTGAGCATGTTGAAGTATGTGGTGGAAGGTTGAGGTGAAACAAAGTGTTTGACTAGTTGTCCCTAGTGAGTAGATGGTGGTAGTATACAAACTCTATCCCTAAGTACACTTTCCATGGATAGTAGGGGGCTTGCATGGTTGACGGATGAATTTTATCTTGAAATTTTGCATGCATGACTTGGGTGTTGCCTTGGCTCCCATGGTGAATTTTGTGTTTTTTTTTATATTTGTGACAATTACTGTGAATTAATTACATTTAAAAGAATATAATTAAATTAAAAATATTAGGTAATGAGAAAAATTATGGAAAAATATTTTTGGTGTCCCATTCAGCATGTTGAAGTGTGTGGTGGAAAGGTTGAGGTGAAACAAAGTGTTTGGCTAGTTGACCCTGGTGAGTAGATGGTGGTAGTATACAAACCCTAACCCTAAGTACACTTTCCATGTATAGTGGGGGCTTGCATGGTTGACGGATGAATTTTGTCTTGAAATTTTGCATGCATGACTTGGGTGTTACCTTGACTCCCGTGGTGAATTTTCGTGTTTTTTTTTATATTTGTGGTAATTACTGTGAATTAATTACATTTAAAAGAATATAATTAAATTAAAAATATTGCTTAATGAGAAAAATTATGGAAAAATATTTTTGGTGTCCCATTGAGCATTTTGAAGTGTGTGGTGGAAGGTTGAGGTGAAACGAAGTGTTTGGTTAGTTGACCCTGGTGAGTAGATGGTGGTAGTATACAAACCCTAACCCTAAGTACACTTTTCATGGATAGTGAGGGGCTTGCATGGTTGACGTATGAATTTTGACGTGAAATTTTGCATACGTGACTTGGGTGTTACCTTGGCTCCCGTAGTGAATTTTCGTGACTTTTATATATTTGTGGTAATTACTATGAATTAATTACATTAAAAAGAATATAATTAAATTAAAAATATTGGGTAATGAGAAAAAATTTTGGAAAAATATTGGTGTCCCATTGAGTATGTTGAAGTATATGGGGGAAGGTTAAGAGGAAACGAAATGTTTGGTTAGTTGACCCTGGTAAGTATATGGTGGTAGTATACAAACCCTAACCATGAGTACACTTTCCATGGATAGTGGTGGGGGGGTTGCATGGGTTCAACTCGGCGAGCCAACCCGACCCACCTCGACTCACTTATTGGTTGGATTGGTAAAAATTAGGCTCACATTTTCACGGTTCAAAGTGGGTCATTTCCAACTTAGAAACAAATCTCATAGCTGTCTCTTTTCTTTGATAAATAATCTATTAGTTCCATAAACTTTAGCACTTATTAAAAAAATTTAGAAAAATGCATTTAATTAAATAATAAATTAAAAGTATTTATTTAATTTAATTTTAAAATTAAGAAGTCACACCAGGTATAAATAATAAGAGTATTTAGCTCTATTCCTATTTATCTGTCCGTTTGAAGAAATTTTTTATTTCTATTTATTTGTCTCATTTAGAAGTTCAAGATGTCAGCACCCAATTTTGTCCGGCAATTTTATCTTATTTTCATGTTCATATTCCTGTCCTTAAGCGTTTTGTTCTCACATCAAAAATCCAAAAAAATTAATTATTTAAAAAAAAAACTAAAATGGATTAATTGATTTGTTGGTTAATTAATTATTGATTGTTAATCAATTAATGGATTGATTAAACATTTTGACAAAAAAAGGGGTGTTAAGTTTTCGGTAAAAAAATGCAATTGGGCCGGTTATGGCCCATTGTTTGTAAATCTAAAAAAAAAACAGTTTTGGGTCGATAAGCCCATTTACTTCACTTTCAAAAAAGAGGAGGAATTGCATCAGATTTTTTTTATCGGGCCATTTTGGGCCATTGATTGTGAAATTAAAAAAAAAAAACTGTCAGGGCTAACAACCCATTTTCATTACTTAATTAAGAATAAAATAAGAAAAAGAAAATTGAAGAAATGATGAAACAGAGCAAGTTGCAAGTTGTGCAACTTGCCCTGTCCTGGGCGGCAGCAACGCAAGCACAACATGGGCTAGGCTGAGAGTCATCATTTGGGCGGTGGGATTAACTTTTTTTTACTATAAATAGATGTGTTTCAAAGATGATAAGGGGGGCTCTTTTCTTCTCACAATACACGCGCGCGGACATACTGCAAAGGAAGAAACAGAAATTTCACACACACAAAGTGGTATCCATTGAGAATCATTCTTATTCTCATTTGAATTTGAGTGTAAACAAAAAAAAAATCTTTGAGCAGGAAAGGATTAACAAGATTTGAGCAAAATAGGAGAAGGTTGACAGTTGCAAACTTGGGTCACAAAGCAAGCTACAAGGACTGCAGAAACAAAGAAGGATATCTATTCGGTATCAAATGTTTTTTTGTTTACTCTGAACTATACTATTGACTTATCTACCCATGCTTTGTGCCTATTCATTTACTGTGCATAATCTGAGATTTTATTGTGTGTGGTTGATAATAAAATCAAGCAAACAGAATATCACACCAATACTGGGATACTGGTTCAAATCCAAATCAGAGTCTAAAATCATACAGTCCCAGTCCAATATACACAGTCCAATGTAAACAGTCCCTTTTATAAAACAAATAGACAAATCAGGTAAAAGAAAAAAAAATCAGAACCACTCCTTTGAGCTGCACCCACGACTGTTCCCCTCTCTGGCAGCCATGGCCTCCCTGTGAGACCTCCCCTCCACTGTCCCCTTTCCATTTCCCATGAAAAAGTAAGATGAAAAATCAAAATCAGTAATAGATTGTTCATCAGTAAGAGACTTTTGTTATCAATAGAAAAAATAAACAGTAGCAGAGCACCAAACCATCATAGGAAATAGAGAGACATAAAAATAGAGAAGGGAAACTAAAAAGGGGAGGGAAACTCACCCCTTGCATCACGGCCGCCGCACGCGGCCAGTCCCTCCTCGCCGCCACCGTTACGCGCCGGCCATCGTCCTCTGCCAGCCACCGCCGCTGCATGTGCGCCCTCCTGCAGCCATTGCCGTCAGTAGTGGCGGTTGTTCCCGTGGCCATACCAGGCCACCGCCGTCCCTGCGCGGTCCCCCCGGGGCCAGTCCCTCCTCGCCGCCGCCGTTACGCGTCGGCCATCGTCCTTTGGCAGCCACCGCCGCTGCATGTGCGTCCCCTCTCCTCAGATCGTCGTCACCCCTTCGTCCCCCACTGCTCCACCGTAGTTCAGCCACCGCTGCGCGCGGCCACTGCTGCATCGCCGCTGGTTTCACTGCACCACCCCTTTGCGCGGCCGCCGCGTGCGGCCTTCGTCGCGCCGCGTCTCCTTCCCTGCGGGCGGCGGTGCCGCCGCTCCCCCTCACCTCCATGGTCGCACCATCATGCGGCTCCTTCTCTCCCTCCCATGGCTGCCTCCCTTTTCCCAAATGTTTAAACCCTAATGAAATGAATGGGACAATTGGTAGGTTGTAGGCTGTGAGGATCAGACAGCTAGGGGCTTTTTCTTCTTTTAGTGTTGCTTTTGGTTTTTTTAAAAAAAAACTGACCTGTTGGGTCAAGAGGCCCAACTCGTTTTTTTTGAAAAAAAAAAGAAAAAAAACTGTTTCATGTCCTTTTTCAAGAATGTCTCTTGTATGTGTTTTTGGAAGGGTTGGGCCAATGATGCTAGCTGAGGCCCAATTCCCTTTTTTTTTTAACTCTAATGTGTTAATTGTGGTAAATTTATTTTGTGATCATTCTCTTTTTGTAAATTCTTTTAGATCCATCATCTTGATTTTCTTTTAAATGTTTAGGATTTTTGTAAGTGTAAATATTTGTTTAATTTCATTCCGTTGTAAATATTTGATTATCTGTAATTTTGATTATGTGTTCTTATAAATATTGATTAATTCAATTTATCCTTGACGTTAATAGAATAGCATTTCTATCTTTTAACGTCATTCAAAGAAGAATTTGAGCATAGTCATTTACTAGCTCAATAGTTTGCTCGTTTGTAAATAAAAAACATTTTCTTAAAATAAATTAGCGTATCAAATCCATTACGTTGACGGAATAGCATTTCTATCCTTTAACGTAATTCAAATTAAAAAGAATTATTGAGTATAGTCATTTACTAACTCGATATTTTGCTCATTTTGTAAATAAGAGGATATTCTTTGAAAAAATAAATTTGTTTATCAAATCAATTACGTTGACGGAATAGCATTTCTATCCTTTAACACAATTCAAAAAAAATATTGAGTATAGTCATTTACTAACTCAATAATGTTTGCAAAATCAAATCTTTTTCAGAATAAATTTTCTCAAAACAAACGACGTTAATTGAATAGCATTTCTATCAATAACGTAAAAAAGGAAAAATATTAAGTATAGTCATTTACTAACTCAATAATGCGCGTAAAACCAAAATCATTTTTCAAAATAAATTTTTCAAAATAAGCGATGTTTATTGAATAACATTTTTATCAATAATATCGTTTGAACAGTTTCAAGGGTTCGTTGTATAGCCATTTGCTAGCACCAACTCTGTCTAAAAAATAAATAAATAAGTAAATCCTTTTTCTTTAAATCAAAACATTTTCAAAATCAATTCTTACATTTTTCTTTCTTTTTTCCAAAATTAAAAATCAATTTATTTCAAAATCAATCTTTTCAAACACATTTTTAGAACTACGTGGCTTTGATTTCTCCATTGCACCTGGAGATACGTAGTAGCGGGATTTCCCGTCGAGCCAAAATAAAATTTTCAACATTTTTTGATTTCAAATTAATTTTTTCTCATCATTCTTTAATTTAAAGAATGTAAATAATTTTTGTTTTTTTAGAGGGTAAAATAAACATTTTAAAAGTTAATGAATTTTGCACAATTAATTAAGGGTAACCGTTTTTAACGGATGTTGTAGGGTGCTAATACCTTCCCTACGCATAATCGACTCCCGAATTTGGATCTCTTGTTCGCAGACCAGTTTTTAATTTTAAATCATTTTCGGGTTTTTCAATTTTCCCAACCCAAATAAGTTGGTGGCGACTCCCCAAAATTCAATCATCATTTTTTTCATTATTTTCCTCACGGGCTCGCCGACCCTGTCGTGGCCCCGGTCGCGGCACAAGAGAGTGTTAATTTTTTTTTCTACTTTTACCTTTAATAAGAAATATAATAAATGGGAAGAATTGATGATTCAAATAGAGATATAAAAATGTAGTAGGAAAAAATATAATAAATTTAATGTAAATAAGATTTTTTTCAATATGTATGTTTTTTATAATGAGATAGATAAATAGGAATGAAGATAGTATCTTTAACTACACTCAATAATAGAGATGTCAGGAAAACTCGCACCCGCAAATACCCGTGGATATACCGCAATGGGTACCCACATATTTATTAAATGTGTGGGGACAGATATTATACTACGTACCCGCCCCGCGCGTACTCGTATATTCATTAAAATATATTTTTCTACTAAATATATTAAAATATTAGATTTTTTTAATTATTTTATGGTGATATAAAAATTATATTTTACTATTTTATAATAATTTTTTAATATATTAACACGTAATGATATTATATAATGTTAATTTATATTATATAATATTAATATTAAATGATATTATAATATATTTTTTCCTTTTCTTTTTATAAATTTGGAGTTTTTAAATATTAATAGATATTCGTGGATACCCGTTAATTACCCGCATAGGTACCATTAGTTTTAATGGGTATAGATCCGGGTAGTGCACTATCTACCCCTGCTTCATCCTGTTGACATCACTACTCAAGAATAAATATAACTATTTTATTATAGCAGTGCACAAATTAGTTTTAATGTTACAAAACTTAATTTGGTAAATATGGAGTAAATTTAATTTAATCATTAAATACAGTAATAAAATTCTTGTAACATTAAAATATAAATTAATTATAAAGGGTAATATTTTTTCGTTTTGGTTGGGAAAGATTAACATTAATTAAAAATAGAATTATAAATGAAAGAGGAAGCTGAGGTAAAGACGTGACATGATGTCCATTGTCAACTGCGATCCAAGCTCCAAGGAATTGTTGCACCGTGCACAGCATTTTTATCTACAATAACGCAGAACTATAGGAACTAAATTGTAAAATATATACTACCAGCACTCCAGGTTACAGGTTTTAAATCTGAACCCTTAATATTTTAAATTAATAAATTAATGGCAGTCATTTCTTGTGTACCGCACTTATCTACCATAAACTCCACCATATAAATACTACAAACATGAACTTTTGTTTTTACAATTCATTGTTACATGTTGCACATAAATTAAGTTGGTTTGTTTCACCGATGCAAAAACCTAAAATCATGATTTTATATAATTAATTTTAAATCATTTTTATCCAATCAGTTTCATAAAATGTATATTACTCATTTCAATTATTAATTTCTAGAATCAATTATACTCAATTATAAACTAAACGGACATTAAAGCTTTGGGTTTATCTTAAATGCTTTAATTACTTTCTATTTGAAATTAAATTATTTCTTATGATGTAAAAATTATAAAAAAAAACAACTATAAAAATCAATTTAATAAATGGAAAATATTTTAGCGTTGATAAAAATAAATTTATCAAATATAAAAAATAGTTTAATTGATAAAAATAATTTGATTATTTATGTTAACATAAAAATATAAAAAATAAAGATATATGAAATTTTTTTAATTCTTGAAAATATATGAAATAATTTAATTAATAGAAAGTAATCTTCATTATGATCCATGCCATCTGTTATTACAATTTCAATTTTAAAATTACACTGACAGATATTTCAACCTTAAAAAGAAACTAACAAATATTTCTATATTATACAATTGTTTTTATGAAATACAAAAATAAGAAAATCAATAATTTATTTTTTGCAATTTTTAATTAATAAATTTTTTTTTTCAATAATATGTGTCTCTACAATCCAATAGTGTCCCAGTTTAAGGTAGGAAAAGTGTTCGAGCTCAAAGAGATATGTGGAGACTCGAACCTGCAACCTGTTAGGCCCGAGACACCGTATTGCTTCACTCGACCAAATCCTAGGTTGGATAAATATTAAATTAAAAATGTTTTAAAATTAAGTTTATGTAAAAACAATTCAATGGTAGTAAAAGTAAATTTAAATAACAAAATAAAGATAATTAATTCTTTAAACACCTAAAATTTAATTTCATGAATTAATAGCAATTTTTAATGATAATTTATGTCACATCACATGTACATTATTTTATTTTTCACGTACATTCACTTTTATTGTTTTCCTTTTCCTTTGGATTTTGAAAATAAAGTAGGAAGTATCTAGTATATCATATGAGTATTTTATAAAAAATAGTAATTAGTTTTTCAAATATAAATAATTATTTATTTTATTTTTTTATAAAATATTTTTTTGGTATTGTTTCTTTTTTAATATACTCCTTTGCATTATACTTTCTTTTATTTTAATTTTGAAATTGAACTACAAAATATCCTACTCATTACATAAATACTTTTATGAAATATGAAAAGTTATATTAGAAAAATAATTTAATGGACAATGTCATTGTAATAGAGTACACAAATATCTGATCTGTTGTCATATCATTTATTGAATTTAACAATACATGAGATGCCATATTTATTAAACGATGTGGGAACTATTATTAGATGCTATGTTAATTTTTTTATATACTAATAATGTATATCGATTAAACTTTTAGTGGTAATATATGTCACTTATTATTTTTATGTAAATTGCACTCCCCCTGATAAAATGATTTTTTTTTCATTTTCTAGAGTGCTAAAATTAATTATCGATGACATTAATTAAAAGTTGTTCAAAAAAAAAAACTTTGTTCACAGGCTTATTCATAATTATTCACTATTATTAAAAAATTAACTTACATTTAAATCGATTATAATGTAATAAATGTTAATCTTTCATGAGAGGAGATCATGTAGGTTTTATAATAATAGAGGTGAATAGTATAATTTAAGCTTCTCTTAATTTGAGAAAGTGAGTGTAATTTACTCTATTTTTTTAGCATTCATTTCTATTTTTTATTTAAATTTTTAAATTAAACTTGCAAGTATCATATGTATTACACATGTATTTTTGTGAAATATAAAAAAAAATTCTTAAAACTATTTATCTTTTAAAAAATTATTTTAATAACAATAAAAATAAACAAAAATGCAAACAATATATATTTAAAATTTAAAAAACTTGGAGCAAGACAAGGTCGTCTCGTATCTGACAAGTCACAGGTTCGAACCCCCACTTGTCCCCTTGAGGTGAGGTAACATGTAAGTACCTCTAGAAGTGCTCAAAGAGTCCAGAGGTTTTCCCTGCTTTGGACTGTGGTACCATTCCTTCACCCTAATTTTTTTTTTTTAAAAAAAAAGGTTAGAATACACCGTATCAAAATCATGCCCTCTTTTTCTTCACCAAATAAATATAAAGTTTGTCTTTTTTTTATGTTCTTTAATTATGCTGCATACTTTTTCTGAGTTTTAAGTCTTTTTTTCTCTATCATTATGGTTCAAACAATGTCATTTAACATTTCTTTTCCCAAAAAAATACTATGGCCTAATTAATTTTTTAACTATAGTCAACCGGATTTGAGAATGGAAATTTGAATTATAATGGCAGAGATAAACATAAATTTTTTACAAATGGTTCACGTGAAATTTTCACTTAGAGAATTCAAATCCTAATCAAATATATATTTGACTAAGTCATCATTCCAATATTGAAGTCAAATTGAGTCATGCTAATTTTTAAAGGTAATTAATTTGACATGCTACTAAAATTTTGTGCAGTGGATTGAGTTTGTTAACTATGGTGTGTTCACACACCCAATTGTTGCTTGCACGGCTTAAGTTCACATCCATTCATTATAGCTTGAAATGTGGCGGGGCAGGGCACCCAAAAGAAACTAGCATTGAATGTAGCATTGACTTTGAAGTTAACTTATAGTGAGTGGAATCTGGAAATAATTGTGACATATATAGCTAGAGTGTGTTTTGTAAGACATTTTAGTTAGATAAAAGTTGAAATTAGTAGTTGAAATTATTTTAGTAATGTTGGTTTTTTAGGTAGCTACTACCTTTTTTTTAGAAGCTACTTAGGTAGTGTTTAGTAGACACTTCAGAACGGAATAAAGGGACATATGAGTTTTGTTCCTGTTTGTTGAAATCAAAAGGGAGAACAGAACACGACACATTTTTAAAATAGTGGAACACTTTTGTTCCCTAAAAAAAGGTGGAATCAACTGGAACGGAACAAGACATTTTATTAAACATTATTTAATGACAAAATTACCACTCCTTATCTTTATAACTCTTTCACTGCCCACCCAACTAAAAAACAAAACCCTTGTCGCAATCCTTTTTCGCTTTGCACTGTTCGCTGCTCCTTTTTCACTCCCTGTACTGTTCGCGGCTCCCGCTGCATACAAGGACAAAACATTTTTTTCTCTTTTTCTTTGCTATTTGCATCATTCGAATTTTTATGCTTTGCTATTTACATCATTTGAATACTGATCATTTGAATTATTGTTCTTTTCCCCATTCAAATAAAAAGGAAGATGGATCATTCAAATCAACGTTGATATATATATATATATATATATCAACAAGTAATTTAGTGTTTTTTTTAGTAAATTTGGTTTGTGTGGCTATTGGATTTGTAGTCTAATTTTATTTTTGTTTTTCAGTTAGGCCTTGAATGGAACATTTTCGTGTTTTTTATACAGTAATAATATATATTTAAGTTAATTATATTTTATCAAATATTTCATATTTACATATTTAGAAAATAATTATAAAATATTTTATAAAATATAAATAATAATATATTAATAACTTTTAAGAATATTATATAATAATAGTCATAAAATAGTAAGTGTGAAAAAATGTTCTATTCTGTTTAGTTTAGTTTTTTATACTCAAACAAACATTAAACAAGATAGGGATATATAGGTAATTAAACATGATGTTCTGTTCTGTTCAATAAGCACCAAACACAGAATAGAACACATGGTTCTGTTCTGTTGTTACCAAACATGGTTATAAATACATTATTATTCTGTTCCATTCCATTCCGTTCCGTTCCGTTCTGTTCTGTCTCGTTCCACTACCAAACGCTAACTTAGAGTGACTTTTTTTAAAAAAAACACTTATTTTTTCAACTATTAGTTGAAAATTTTCTACAATTTTATTCATGAACAACTCTCACTAATCATTATTTAATAATTAATGATGTTTTTATATATTATTTTTTTCTTCTTTTTTAACTAGTTTTACCAAACATTTTCAATAAAGTCAGCTAATTTTTCAATTTTCAGTTAATAGCGAGTTTTACCAAACACACTCATATATAGTATATAACATAAAGGAAGAGGTCGTTTTTCTTTTTTTTTTGTCTAACCACAAGTATCTTTCACGGGAGACGATCCTGTTCGAGCCAGGAACATCCACATCATGGCGGGATAGCTCTCCTAGCAGAGATTTTTTCTATCCACAAGACTTTAACCCGAAACCTTACTTAAGTGGAATCAAGTACCACTTGAACCAATCCTCGTCGGTGAGGTTGTCTTTCTTTAGTAGTAGTAAAAATATATACATACCAATGTAGCCCAAACTATAATCGCAAAGGGCTTTTGGGACCCTAAGAAGTTCACACTTGAATAGTGTCTTTAAATTGGGCAATTACGATGAGCTTTATGAACCATCAATCTCTATTGTCTCCACTTGCTGCCTAATTATTACGAGAGAATATCCATTGTTTAATTTAAGTATAATATTTGTCGTTGTTAGAACGCAAAGATGCGAAGGATTAGTGGCATAATGCTCATCCACTTCATCTAATTTGAGTCACGACACAGCATAGTATTAGACTCATTACTAGAAAAAGTATGTGCGGAAAGAATCCAATTGTCAATGTAAAAAGGACATCTCATAAACAATTAGTATATATATATATATATATATATATCACGGAGTTGATGATGCACTAAATGGATAGATACCGCTCAAATTAATGAATTAGCACAAGTTGGCTTCATTTTAGTATAAAACTAATAAGCCATTAAGAATTTCTAAAAAAAAAAGAATCCATTAGTAAAAGACAGTTAAAATACAAATTCTCTTCTTTAACTTTAATCTTTTTTCAGTTGCTTGACGGTGCTGGTGATTTTTCTCTATACCACTTTAAATCATCCAAAACATCAATAAAAATTAAGAATTCTATAAGGATTAGGGATATTTTTGGAATATACGTACGTATTTAGAATTGTTTGATATCATGTGTAAGTTTTAACATACTTGTCTCTTTAATAATATTTTATGAATAATAAATTCTATCAATTCAATTATTAAATTAAAAAAAAGTTATATATCAAATTTATAAAATTTATCATAAATAAAAAAACTAATCATTATTTCATTACACTTTTTATTTAATATATAATATCCTATGTAAAAATTCAAATATTAGTATCTATTATTATATTACATGCTTACAATTTTTTAAATTATTTAAATTTAATTTGATATAGATGATCATCAATGATCCAATATGATATCATATGAATTAAATTTATTAAATAAAATGTTCAATATTTATACTTAATTTAACAAATATTGATTTAATTTGGTAACTTCTAAAATCAATTTAAAATGATACAGTATGAAATTAACTATATATATAAGCTCATATATGAATTTAAATTGTGTTAAATACTTGAAGGAAGAATTTTATCGTCCATAGTTATTCTACCTGGTTTAAACAAACTTGTCTTCTATAAAAAATACATGTGATCTAAAAAAAAAAATGAATTTCAGCCTGTTCAAAATTAAACTAAATTGATTTCATAAAGAATGAGTCTCCTATCAATATAATATATACATTTAATAGGATTATTAAACTGAAATTTACATTAATAGAAAGGAGATCAAAAGATGAATAATTTTACTGTTAATCGAGTTATGCATTTAAGAGAATAATTTAATAGGCAATATAATAATTATTATATGTATTTAATATAATTAATATAATACTGTTCAAGTGAATTTTACTATGTATATATACACTTCAAGGTAGTATTCATTAGCCTTTAGAAGTTCACGATTGTTATACAGTGTGTTAAATACTCGGAGGGAAAATTTTATCGGTCATTCTTAGAGTTCTTATCCGGCTCGAATAAGGTTAATTCCCGTAGAGGATATATGTGATTTTACATAAAAAAAAAAAGTTCACGATTGTTATTTTCAAAAGAAAAAATATTAATTAATCCTTGTTAAGAGGCTTAGGCGTGTTGGTTTGTATTCCTTAAAATGATTTTTTAATTTAAAATATGTTTAAAAAAATATGATAAGATAAATATTTTCATAAACCTAGTAAGGTTTTAGTTTTCCCTAATAAGTTAAAAATAGTTTTTAACAAAAATTATAGACAAAGATCTATATAATAAAAGTATTTTTTTTTCAAGAATAAAACAAATACACCGTTAATTGTAATGGTAACAACAAATAATGTATGTGATATATTAATTGATATAAATAATTTAAATTATTTTGTGAGTCCCCATATATAAATTTACTAAATTTCTATTAATTCAAATGTTTCTAATTAGCTAGGTGCTTCTATGTTTTTTTTAAAAAATATTAATTAAATTCTTATATATCCGTTAATAACCATTATGATCATTCTATTAGTTTTTGTTAAATTATAAGAATTCATTTAAAATTTTAGATAAACCATAAATATTAGTTGATACATATCACAATTGAAGTCTCCTTATTTAATCTAAGTTTTCAAATATTTTTTTTAGTGAATAAAAGGAACTTAAAGGCCAACACAAGTTTTCAAATATTTTCTTATAATTTAACAATAGTTAATGGCTTGCCCTAAAAAAATAGTTAATGGCTTCGGTAAAAAAAAAAGTTAATGGCCGTTAGCCCCGTTAGCAAGTTGAGGGGTTTAATTAAATATTTTTAAAATATAAGGACTTAATTAAAAAAATTTAAATTATAAAAATATATTGGCTTAAATATGTTTTTAATCCCTTTAAAATACACTCGTTTTTATTTTGATCTCCATATTATTTTTAGTTCGTTTTCCCAAAATCATTTTTTTACAAAATAGTTCTTGCGGGTTGTTGTTAGTATACGTCGATGGTGTGTTCATTAGTATATATAAAAACTGACATGACATTTTAATTGTTATGTGACATTATATATCAATTAATATATTGAATACTCTATTAAATTAAATAAAAAATGATAAAAGTTTTTTAGAGAAAAAATTGAAAAACAAAAATCAAATTTCACAAATGAAAACCTCCTACATACTTATTACTATTCACCGTCTCTTGGAATTGAACCGCTATCTTTGTTGTTTTAAGATTATGCCTTTGCTTGTTCTACTCTGTGCTTGTTGCACTTTTTGCGACAAAGTGTGGAAGCCATTCAAGGTTAATATGAAGTCGCAGGGACAAGCTAATTACAGTGGTGAAGGCAAACTGCTGCACTCCACCTTCTCTCTTAATTCTACCAATTCTTCTTTCAATTCTTCACTTCTTAGCTTGCTCAACCTTCACCAAGTACATTCTCATCCTCACACCAACGAAAAATAGTTATATTCCATATCTACCCCTCTAAAATTGTTAGAGGGAATAAAACATATAGGGTTTGGAGTTTTTACATTCCAGATTTGCACCTCCAAAGTTATTTTTCATGATTAGATGTTAGTAAAATCAATTCCTCTCCACATCTTCACAGGGATCACTGGGAGAAACATGAAGATGAGGAAGCCCTGGAAAAAAATTGTGCAAAGCATTAAGCTATATATTAATTTCATATTTGCAACATTGAAGTATAGGAGTTAAAGAACAAGTAGCTACCAAGTACAATTTGATTGGTGAGGTTTGGCTAGCTCAGTTGTACAACTATATATGGAGCACTAGGGTTGTTGAGAGTTAAAAGAATAGGTATATATGAAGCTAAAAAATTTTGGATTGTGTGTCTTATGTTACAAAAATGAGATTGAAGAAGAATGTTATCGGGTCAGCAAACATGATAACAGCCACATCAGCAATTTATTAATTGAGTCTAATGATGAGGACTAATTTATAAAAGAATAATTTCAGGAGGATGAAAAGCTAAAAAACTTCTAGAGGGACTAAATGAAAAAAAAAGAGTATTTTGGAGGAATAAAAAAATATATTTCAATCAACTATATTTTATAATCCAGTGTAATTTTAAGGATTTACATAATCATTAGACCATAAAAATATTATTTAATATTCATTAGTGTGAGAGAACACTTATAGATATGACCATATTTAATCCTGATGGAAAAAGAGAAACACAATTTTTTTCATACAAAGAATCAATAGCCTTATCATGATTGGTTGTAAAATTCAATATTGGTTTTTTTTTTTACAGCTATAAAATTCAATATTGGTTACAACTAAAAAAATGTTTTCTTTCTTATTATGACCATATTCTATTATTCGGACACTTATTAGTTACTGTGGTGATTTGTACAGGTGTAACAACTACTCGGGCCTATTGTCCATGAGTTTTTGAGTGACATGTTATTATTTTAAGTGCACCCAAATAGTTTTTTTTTTTTTTAGTAAATTAGCAAATTGGTCCTTGATTTTTTTAGGGTTACGCAGTTTAGTTTTTAAGAAATAAAAAATCTCAATATAGTCCCTGACTTCTTGTTTTTTCTTTTACTATAGTCCAACTGTGTGTTTCTCGTTAATTTTTTTTTATGATGTGTCATATTTTGTGACACTATATCATATTATTTGGCATAGGGGCACAAAAATAACGTCGTGAAGTTGAGACCTTCCAATGAAAAAAGGGGGAAAAGAGAGAAAAAAGGAAAATAGGAAAACACACAACGATTGGAGTTGAAGCATTTTAAAGCTATAAGTTTGACAAAACCACATCATTTTTGTGCCATAGTGGACACTATAGTGACAAACAATGAGACAGAGTATCAATTAAATATGACACGTCGTAAAAAAAATTAACGGGAAACACACGGTTGGACTATAGTGAAAGAAAAAACAAAAAGTCAGGGACTATATTGGGGTTTTTTATTTCTTAGGACTAAACTGCGTGACCCTAAAAAAGTTAGAGACCAATTTGTTAATTTACTCTATAAAATTTATATATATATATATATATATATATATATATATATATATTTACCCTACTAGTTTGATAGAAGATCTTCTTTATATAGGTTCTACCCCAAGTACGATGAGAGATATGATTAGATTTCTGGAGATATGTACAAAATTTAAATTTAAAATTAAAACTAACAATTCACTTGTTTAAAATAAAAATTATCCACCTTTTTTCTCCAGATAAATAGGACATTAGCTAACTAAACAAGGAATCTATGACAAGGCTCTTCAACTTTAACCAAACAATTTGGAGCCTTAAAAGCATCGAAAGCATCTTTATTTTATACCTGAGAAGGTGGGTAATAAATGAAGAGCTTCAGCTGCGTGGCTAATAAAAAAAAACAATGCCCCATGCATCAGCACCTAATGTACTAAATGAGATTTTTTTAAGCATTTTATGATGAATAAGAAAAAGTTATTCATTTGTATTATTCGATATTTACTATCTCAGCTAATATTTTAAATGATAAAAACAACAGGGTTTAAATTTTTTACTCTAAGATCACTAAAGATTTCTTTTTTTATACCAAGGCCTCTTCGTCCTCTACTGAAAGTGCAAAATGCAGATCTGTGATGCCACATGCACTGCTTTAAGAATCACAAGTTAACTATAAATTATACGAATTAACAAAACTTGATGACATACACACAGTTCAAGCTTCTCTGTTTTGCCCCCGTGTTACCCAATTGACAAGCTCTGTTTCTATTTATATATCACTGCCCTTAATTGGCTTCTATATATCATAAATGCATCCTATCAGACAAACACAAACTTGCAAAACTGATGGTCCCTTACCTTAAATAGTTAGATACAGTAGAATCTGTTTATGGGCATGAATATATAGGATTAGTTGTATGTGTGGCAATGACATGCATCAATATCATTTTCTTATTATTCTTTATGATGCATCTGATATGTACGTATGCTGACAGGACCACCAAAAATCAGGAATGAGAATTTAGAATTATGGGTGAGTTTGTTTGAATGTTTTTGGAAATCCTATTTTTGAGTAAAATTAATATATATGTTTGGTATATATTTAATATTCTTAGGAATATTTTAAAAAATATTTACTTTAAAAATTAAAAAAATAAATAAAAAAATATTATAAAATAAAGTGGAAGTGGGAAGTTATTTAAAATAACTTTCACTTCCAAGGGAATATAAGATCCGCCCCTCATAATGGAAATAAAAAATGGTAAAATATGAATAAAATATATTTTTGGGAATCAATAATACTCATTAATGTTATTCTAAAACTTGAATTAAACCTGGGAAAATCATATTCTCAATTTTATTTTCTCAAAAATATTTTTAAATACCTTGAAACAAATACACTCTATATTATTATTATGGCTTGCGTGGTGATAATTCATGTGGAATTTCAATTAATATAGTTGCATCATAAATCACCTTCAAGAATTAAGGTGCGTTGGATTCAATTTTAGATTTTAGATTTTGAAAACTGTAAAATAGTATTTTATAAATGAAATGATTTATTTATAGCATTTTCAATATAAAAACAAAAAAATTAAAAAATAATTTTCCAAAACACTTTTAGAATTTTAATTTTTAAAAACTACTAGATCTTCTCCTACCTCTATAGCCTCTCCAATAAACTATAAATAATTAAAATGTGTAGCTAATGCATATTTATTTCGTAGCAATACTTGATTGGATAGGCAACACCACTAAAGATTATCCTTACACAAAAAACAGTCATGTTTTTTTTCAAAATTATTTTAAAAAAATGTCAATCAAATAATTATTTTCAATTTTCTATTTATAAAAACAGAAAACAGTTTTTTAAAACAGTAAGCGGACATGCTCTTAATTATTGTTACCTTATTTTTCAGATCAATTTCTGAAGCGCCGCGCTGATTTGAATATTTGTTGTGTTGTTGATATTGTTCCTCATAGAAATCAAAGGTATAATTATCATCATGAGAAAAATTAAGTGTAATTATTAATTAATATATCTCTGAGCGAGGAATGGTGGCATCCAACTCTGTTCTATCTTTATGTGAGTCATTTTTCTAAGCCTTTACGCAATATATAATTAATTAAGAAATTAAGATAAATATAGGTCGACAATCACATCGTCATCTTCCAATGAAGAATGTCTAATGTTATTACTTTTTAATTTTCAAAACTTGGCACATTAATTTAAGAATTTAATATATATACATTGTTAGTACTGTAAAAAGCTTTACACAAACATTGTTATCACATTATTTATTAAATTTAATAACACATGATGTGTGATATTAATTAAATGATATGGTGACACATCATTAAATGTTTGTGTAAAATTTCTTTACATTGACACTGTATATCAATTAAATCCTTATTTTAATGCTTTGGTGATCATGTTCTAATATAACTAGTTTAACACTTGATTAAAACGTTGAATTCAATGTATTCAAACGGAAAAAAAAATTCTTTTTTTATTAGCACCAAACACAGATTGTCTCTAAGCTGTTAAAGCTTTGGCTCATCCTTCTTCATACCCATTAATTCATATTATCATTACAGATTGCCTTCATTTTATTTCACAGTTTTCATTTGGTATTGATTAGTTTGATTATTGTTCAACAAATTTAGTTGCTCGTTCTTCGAGAGCTGTAACAAACATTTATTTGGATCTCAGTTTTCAAAAAAAAAAAAAGGAAAAGAAATGAAGCAGAATGAAAACCTGTATCTCCCCTTTCTAGAAAATAAAATTCTCAAAACAAGGTTTGAAATTTCAATAGAAGCTAGTTAAATTTAAAAGAGAACATTGATGTTTTTGCCTTTAGTTTAAATTAAAAGAAATGGAGGAAACAAGTGTAATTCTTGATAAATTACTCTATTTAATAATTTTTTATAGAATAAAAATTTTATAAATATCTAACCATTAATTAATGTGATATTATAATGATTATTCATACCAAAATTTAAATAATTTAAATATTTTTAGGTATGTAATAATTTTATAGTTAATGTTTACTTATATATTTTAAGAAATATATTAATTATACATTAAATTAAAGTTATTTGATATTGTAATAATAATAATCGTAATATATATACTTGATGTTATATTGCATTTGACATCTCTAGATAAATGAAAGAGAAAAAAATAAATTATTGATTGAAAAATCAATTATTAAAATTATACAATATTATATATATGTATATAAACTATGGAATTATTTTTTTTAAACTATGAAATACTATGCCAAAAAGGCCAATAAGGGTGCTCCCGTACGTCATAAAAGGGCGCTTCCGTGTGCACTAATAGAAACTGCTCTTATAGGATCATTGAGAGAAAGACGTTTCTAAAAACGCCCTGACGGAAGTTAGTTCAGGGCGCTTAAAAAAAACACGGAAGTGCCCTGATTTTTGTAAACAAGAGCGCTCCTGGTGAGCGTCCTAAGCATCCTATTTTTATTTCTTAGTGAGGGCGTTCCATGATGAGCGCCCTAGTTTATTATTATTTAAAAAAAACAAAAATTTTGAATTTCAGATAGCGAAAAAAAAAGGGAACAAAAAACTTGGTAAAAATTCAAAAAAAAAATAATTCCCTCTGCTTGTCGGTCCTTCTATTACCACTGAGATCTCTCCCACCACTCACCATGGTCCTCATCAGAAAGAGTCACAGACTAAGCACCGTAAGAACTCTTGCCACTGCATACAGAATGAACAGTTTCGTTAAGACTAATCAGCACAAATAAGCAAAATAAAATGAACTACTAACAGTGTGACAAGTCTCTCATGTAACTGCGACTCGCCAACAGCTATCGCACCTCGCTCGCCATTGCCTTTACCACTGCACTGCGAAGGGAAGATAGGAGTAGCGGCCACCGCGCTAGGAAGGGGAAGATGGAGAGATATGGGAGAAAGAAGGAGATAGGTGGACCGAGAGAGAAGAAGATGAATGGGGAGAAATCCAATCTTTAGAAAAACAGAGAAAAAAATAAAGAGAAAGAGGAAGGATGAGATGAGAGAATAAGGAGGGGGGATCGTGAAAAACAGAGAGAGAAGGGGGATGGGGGTGGCTAGGGTTGAGAGTGTGAGTGAGAGTGAGAGTGTGAGTGTGGGAGCTTTAGACGCGCGCGGGAGGGGAAAATTTAAACAGAATTGGATTTTTAATTATCAAGGAGGGCGCTCCCAAACACGGAAGCGCCCTCAGGAGCGCCCTCAATTCCAGAATTAAAAAAAAGAAAGAAAAAATTATGGTGGCAAAGAGGACGCTCACAGTGAGCGCCATATTGAAAAACACGGAAGCGCCCTCAGGAGCGCCCTCAATTTCAGAATTTAAAAAATAAAAGAAAAAAATATGGTGGCAAATAGGGCACTCACAGGGAGCGCCATAACTTTTACCTGTAAGGGCACTCCCGCCCAAATTTTAAGCGCCCTCATTTTAAAACGATCATTTTAGGCGCTAACTAACACGGGAGTGCCCTTAAGCTGATGCTCTTATATCATAAATTTGGCGTGGTGAAATTATTTTAAATTAAATATTATTTTTTCAATTAATAATAATAACTCTTTGATAATAATAATAACTTTTTCACATTTTTTTTTAATTTTAAATATGAACAATCGCTTACCAAAATTTGACATGTACAATTAATCAAGACGGTGATTATTTATAATTTAACGGTTACATCAATAAAATTCACACTCAATTTTAAGTTATCAATAGTATAAATATTTGATGTAACTTACAATGGTATAAGTTAAACCCCCTTAAATATTTTTACATTTTAATTATATTTTTATGTATATATCCTATACCGTGCAAATTATATAATACTGATTTTACTAAAAAATTCTTTATATTCATACAATCCATAGGGTCTCGAACAAAAGTGCCCATTTGATTTCTTGTTATAAACTGTGTAAATCAATTATGGTAGAATTGATTTTAAATCATTTTCGCTCAACGTGTTTCATAAATTATGCATCATTTATCTCATATTATTAATTTTATAAATTTATTAAAATTGATTTTGTTTAATTCTAAATTAAACATACACTAAAAATTATTGGTTCAAGTCACATAGATTATTTTAAGCTCGAAGATGATTAAAAGATATTTGTCATGAGACCAAAAAAATTCCATCGAGTCACCTAGTCAATTTCTTGCTATGAAATAAAACAAGAGAAGGAGAACGTATAGAATACTCAAATTAATTTTTGTCATGAACGAATGACTTTGAAGTCAACAAGGCGCGCGCCCTCTTGTTTTGAAAGCCGAAATGAAAATGTGCTCTTGAATAAATTAAAAAGGTTAATAAAATAATGAGTGGGTTTTCTTGGTTAAATAGTGACAAAAATGAGTGGGTTTGAAGCAGACACCATTTACAGTGGTTCATTCAATTCCCAGCCATATTCATTCATTGACTAAGCACTTGAGCAGTTACTTTCATTGTGAAGCTTCGGCTTTTCCAAGGGCTGCTTACAGCCTGCCCCTACGAAGCTTCTAGTATGAATAAGACGCCTCATAAAGCGACACGGCTGAAAGGGAAATACAATTTTGGGGTTTTAAATTTAATCAATCTTAATGAATAATTCATGGGTTAATTTTCCATTAAATTAATGCTTTTATCTTTCAGGAGCTTTATCACAATTTGGATTTAATAGGAATGTTAATACTAATATACTATTATTTGACTAGAATTGTCTATTCACTTAAGTTCAACCCTTATGAACTACTATATCCAGGAATGATTGGGCCAACATTTTTCTGAGTTTATTGCAAATTTTATGATGAGACATTTTCTATTTTTTAATATATTTGTGTATATTTGTTAAGGTAATTGTTTTTTTGAAAATATAATTATTTGTTTAAATAAATAAATTTATTCATATTTACATAATAGAGTCTAATTAAGTAAAATGGTATATTTTTTTCTACGTTGTCGGCATGCTTATTTATATATATTCACTAAAGGATAAATCTTTACACTTAGAGTGTGTTTGGTAAGCCACTTCAGATAATTGAAAGCTGAAATTAGTAATTGAAATCATTTGAGTTGTGTTTGGTAAGGTAATTTTTTGGGTAGGCAGTGATTTTTCTTGAAAAGCTATTTGAGGTAACTTTTTTTTTAATAAAAAAAACTCTTATTTTCAACCACTAGTTGAAAATTTATTACAAGTTTATCCATCAACCACCGTCACTCATCATTGTTTAATAATTAATGATATCATTGTATGTCATTTTACCATTTTCAGCTTTCAGCTAACTTTTATCTTTCAGTTGGTTTTACCAAACACAGTCTTAACCAACAACAAAAAGATAGTCTGAGAGAGTAAGAGAGAATAACTAATATCAATATAACACAACCTGAAGAAAGAGTTACAAAAAAATAAAGTAAGTGATGAGACAAATATATGTTAAAAATAGATAGAATCAATTATTAATAATTATTATTTATGATAAGATAGAAAATTGTGATAAAATGAGTCTTCTTAAGGAAAAAAAACTTAGTCATTCTTAATAATTTAATATTACTTACTAAATAATCATTAGCTATTATTTATTTTTTAAAAAATATTAATAGTAAAAAAATAGTTTTAGGAGTCTAAAATAAGGGTATTTTTGGGGCCTAAAATGAGAACTTTACCCGCCTTAAGATTTAACCGACCTGACTATATCATCATAGATTAAATTTTATTAAAATAAATTAGTTTATAAGTAAAATTAACATTTTATTATAAAATAAATTACGTGCTTGTTTTATAAATCAAAAAGAAGAAAGGCAGTGGATTCTCAAGTCATTCTAGAAAGATTACCATAAATTTCAACTAATAATAGAAAGTGCCCAGAAAAGATGTGTATTACTAAGGGTCTGTTTGATATACCCACTTTCTATTTTCATTTCCAGTGAAAATAGAAAATCTCATTAAAATGTGTTTGGTTAACCATTTTCATTTCTTTATTTTTAAAAATGACTCCCTCATTTCCAGAAATTTAGAAAACGCCAAAAAGTCGTTTCCAATGTTTTCGACCACACTACCTTATTATTTTTTTCTCGTTCCTCCAGAGTCCAGATGACTGACTGCTTCTTTTTTTCCAGCTTTCCTTCTTCGTCATTTTCAACTTCTCCTTCTTCGTTTCTTTGTCATTCTCAACTTCGTCTTTTTTTTTCTGGTGTGGTGTTTGTGTGACGGTGGGGGCACAATAGTCGGCGACAGAGAGCAGAGGGGATGGTGGCACGTTGTGCCTTGTAGCGGTGTGAAGAGCGACACAGAGGCTTGTAGTGGCAGAAGTGGTCTGTGCGCATAGGTTCAGAGCTAGTCGAGGAGGACGACCTTGGGTGCTCCGGCGGCGGTGCTCCGACACAATCCCAAAATCACACCACCCATATTGTCTAGCTAAAACCAACTCTTGCTAGTGACGCTTCCACACCTCTCACGTCGTCAAGATCAGCGTTCACACCGTCTCTATCCCGGCGAACTAGCCACCCTCCCTCTTCGTTGTCTTTGTTCGCCATGCACAGCCCCGATCTTGCCACCTATGATGGTGAAGGAAAAGGGGCACAATGGAACTCCGTCAATAAACACAACCAACAAATTCTCTGGGTTGAGGATGGTAATTGAGATGCCAACAATGGGTATGGGAATGATGGGATGTGTAGTTGGATTCATGGTGTTGGGTTGTTGTAGTTTAAGTGGATGAAAACAACCCAACAAACACATTTTCAAATTCCCAAAACTTGAAAATGGAAATAATTTTTAGAAAATGAAAATGGGGAATGTTTTCCTAAACCAAACAGGCCCTAACGGGTCTGTCTACAGTGGATAAAGTTGGTAAAATGGACTTGTTCGACCGGGTCAGCCCGCAAAAGCCCGTAAAAACATAAAGCTCAACCTTTATTTTTGAAACTCAAATAATTCCCGAGCTTTTCTAGCCCGATCTGATAAAGTCCATTACCCATAAAAACCTGCAAAAACACCAGATAACACACAAAACTTGAAAGAAAAAGGGCAGCCCACAAAACTTGAAAGAGAAAGGGCTACCCACAATAATGAAGGGCTCAGACCTATATTTTAGAAGATTGAATGACTCACGCGTTTTTTAGCCCAACTCGCAAAAACCCGCCATCTGCATTGGCTTGGGTCGGGTTGCTCAAATTGCCAACTCTAACAGTGGAACAAGGATCATATAGACCAATTGTAGACAAAATTTAATCAAAATGCAAAATTGTTGGATATAAGTTTAAATAATTGAATGACTTAGATTCCTCTATGGTAATCTATAATAGGAAGTTACTAAATACTCTTTGAAAATTGCAAATTCTCCCTTTATGAAATGTTGTGAGCCCCATCAGTTTCTATACGCTAGATACCCAATTCCCTTGTCTTTGTCGCGCCCAAGCGAAGCCATTACCACCACATTAGAAACCAAAATTGTGCTCCTCATCCTTGTTTCACCCTTTATCTCACTGCCACTGCTACAATTCTTCTCCCCCCGATCTCATTGTCGTTATGTGGCGCCTCTTTTCTGTTTGTCCTCTTGTTGTCACAAGCCTCATATAATTGAAATATCTTCTCCCCTCTGCATTGTTGCACCTTCATTGTACCTCAATCATATAACTCACAAGCCCGGGGGCCATCCCCCTCTTTCATCTTCATTTTTTCATTACCTAACACTATCTTTGACAAATCTACTCATCCTTTTTTTCTTTCCCTTTGCTATGAGCTCCTTCTACAACCCCGTGTGGTCCTTGACGTTATAGGAAGGAATCTCATTCACCTCTCATAGTGTCGCCATAACCCATGAACTTCGGCACTAACAGCGGAGCTTGCTTGGCCTTGCTACCAGTCTGTGATGTCAAGGAGCCTAGTGCCCGAAGCACCACCATCGATGATCTCGAGCTCAAGGGTTTCTATGTAGGAATAGGCATACTAGATTTTCCCATCTTCCCCATAATAATAGACTTTTTGAACCTATAGTTATGAATGGAGGATGAAGACAATGTTGATGAGGAACACCCAAAATTTTCCTGATCTTTATAAGAATCATCGTATATCCTTACAAATTACTTATCCTTATTTTCCTTTTGATTATTAAACCAATCAAGAGAGCTTAACTTTGAGCCATTATAGAAAATTTTAAAATTAGTGTGGATAAAAATAGAAAGACCATTTGATAAATAAAAGAATTAGTGATGAGTGGAGTAATAAGAGATTGGGTGGAGATTAACTTACTCTTCAAAAGTAACTCTTATCAAAGTTATCACATTCAATAACTTTTTTTATGAACGTTGAATTTTTTCAATCCAGCCATCAAATTGAAAATTCTCATTATGCATATCAAGTCTATAAACACTACAAGCTAGAAACTATGATTTTTCTGAGAGTTAGTTTTGGATTTATTATTGGGGTTTAAACCCCTTGTTAAGTGTTTTACCAGGAGTTGCTCAAATCGTGGTAATTTAGGTGTAGAAAACATGTTTCTCGCGATTGTATGCAAATGTTGGTAAGTTGCTATTGAATTCAATTATTTAATAAATTGACTCGGTATATATCCATATGGATTAAGTGAGGCTCGAGACTAAAAGTTAATGTAAATGTTTATAAAATATATCAACAACTTACTATAACTAATTAATCTTATGACTACGATTAAAGTGGTTTAAAAGTATACGATATAAAAAAGAAATTTTAAACTTCAACAACGAATATCAAAGTTGACAAAAAAAAAAAACATTGAAAAAGAGACATATTTTACCCAATTCTAGACTAGAGTTACAAAAAGTTCCTTCCATGCATGGGTGTCTATATTGTCTACTATTGCTCTTAATATGTTAAATTTTCTGTCTAAGCCGGCGCCCCGAAGTAGCTTTTTCTCTCATTTTTTAAATTAAACTACATTGGGTTTTTATATGATAAGATTACTTGATTTTTTTGTGATTATTTTTTTTAATATTAATTAGACAAGTAGCGTTTTATCAAAATTTATAAATTTTGATAAAAATAATATAAATATTCTTATGTTATTTTATTTTTTGACATGAAAATCCAGCGAGAGATCATCGATTTGTTTTTTTTTAAGGAATCGATCTTCCTCTTAAAGCCTGTGTTTAAGCCAGGGGAACAAAATAACAAGCTAGGCTAAAATTTCTCACGCCTCTATCTAATCAAATTTATTTTCGTGCCAAAGGACAAAATAGAAAGCGGTCAAAGCATTGTGTGAGCCGTCTTGTTGGTCCAAACAAAGAATCGATCTTATCATATTCAATATTCATACCAAGGAAAAGGCATTTTGGTGATGATCTTTCTATATTTAATTATTTATTACTTGTAAATGGCGAAAAATCAGAAGCTTTTCATTTTTCCGATCGTTATTTAATTTATTTCTCTGTATTCAGTTGTCTGAGAGAGGACAAGTGTGTGCAGGCAAAGCTTGGTTAATTCGCCGTCTCTTTGGTCCAATGCTGAATCATCATACCAAAAGTGGCCCGAATAATGGGTGCCACCACGAATTCAAAATCATACACGATATGTAAACCAAAAAAATAAAATAAAAATCATACACGATATATTATATATCGAGAATCATACAACAAAGTATGGTGTCGATAAATGATAACCCACAGTGGTTGATAGTAGCAGTGGGAGTAAAGTATCATCTCATGTGAAATTTATTTATAGTATTAGGATTTTGAATATTGAAGTTATCATTCTAAAAAAAGATCTTTATTTTTAGTCACCATCTCTAATCTGATGATTACTTTTGTAGTTGTGTTTATTAGGATTTTTTATTAAAGACTGAAAAATACGATATTAATATTATTGGTTAAAAAATAATGGTTTGATTTTCAATTGGTTAAACATGTTTTTGTCCCTGAACTTTTACCTAAATCTGGGTTTGGTTCCTAATATTTTTTCATTGTTTCTGGTCCCTAACGTTTTCAAATAATTGAATTTAATTAGTGCATGTCGTCACCCCTATATTTAATAGAGTTGACGATAGAGACTAATTTCAATGATTTGAAAACGTTAGGGACAAAAAAACAATGAAAAATATATATTAGAGACCAAAACCAAATTCAGGTGAAAATTTAGGGAACAAAAACATATTTAACCCATTTTTAATTATATAATTTTATTTTTTTCAAGTTATGAGTTATGTGGTAAAATACTTTATAAAAATGCTTTGGTTTATTTAAAATCATCATGAAGGTATCACAACACATCCTTAAAGATACTATGTAATGGTGGTAGAAGGTGGCATATGGTGGTGGAAGAATAAGATGTTAGACAATGGTGGTGGTGGAGAGCAACAATGACAATGGTGTTTGGGTGGCAATGATGATGAAAAGTGTTAAACAATAGTAATGGTGGTGGAATGTGTCAGGTAATGAAGGTGACAGTCATAGCGATGGTGGTAATGATGGAGCTAGGGTTGAATGTAGAGGTGTCAAAATGGGCTACCTGGCCCGGCCCGCATCGGGTAGCGGGCTTGTGCAGGCAGGGCTAAAATATCCGGCTAAAATTCGGTTTTGTGAACTTAGTGCCCAAGCCCGACCCTATGCGGGTAGCGGGCTTGTGCAGACCGGCTCGGTTAAAAAAAAATTAACTTATTAAAAAATGTTGCTCATTAAAAATTGTAAACAATTATACTTTTACAAAACTAAAAAAAATTACAATTTAGTTATAAAAATCATTTAAAAGGGGAAAAGCAAAATGAATTTGCATTCGATGAATCGAAATTGTTCCAAGAATTTTCCATTTTATAATACTACTCAATTGATATGTAATTAAATTAAATGAAATAAACCTATACTGCACCTGTTCCAAAAATTGTTCTTCAAAATAGGATTATAAAATACATATTTGACAACTTGGATTTGAGGAAGTATATATATGCACTAATATAATAATATACTCGATCATAATTGCTTTAATTAATTAGTTATCTATCAAAAGAAAATCATAATTGCTCACCATATCCATTGACTTCACAGTAGAAATTTCAATTTTCAGAACTTCAAACATTTTTAGATGGAAGAAAAATAAAAAATGGGTCATGCCAGCGAACTTAAGCATAACTCAAAAGCAAGGCAAATTTTTTTTTTTTAAAAAAACAGGCCGCCCGTTAGCCCGGTCGGGTAGCACGACCCGAACCCGCTTAAGACCGGGCTTTTTTATTTCCGTGCTAAAAAGTCCGGCAAAAATTCGGGCCTCTAATTTAAGTGCCCAAGCTCTCCCATATTGCGGGTTCGGGCGGCCGAGCCCGACACCTCTAGTTGAATGATAGTGGACTGGTGATTGAGGATGACAAAATTACTTGCGCTTGCGGTTGCCATGGGTAAAATTAGTGATGGGCCCGCGAGCGAAATTTTTTCATCTACCCGTTTATTGATGGGGCGATGACATGCGGGTATCGTGGTAGCCTGCGAGTACCTACTATATATGTGTGTTATTTTATTTTTATTTTATTTCTACTATATTTGGTTAATTATATTACAAATTGTAATGTCACTCAATTTTAGGTGTTTTTTTATTTTTTAAATTATACTAATTTTATAAAAAAAATAAAATTAGGTAATTGTTTCTAAGTTTTTATTTTGTAGTTGATATATCTTCACATATTTAAGCGAGGGATTTTTACTTATTTTTAATTTGCTATTCGTCACAAATCCGTCAGTAAAATTTTAACGAGGGTTTCATCATTTATATAGGGATTTCTTCCCTCTCCAATCTTAATTTTTGTAGTGTGACTGTTTGGATAGAATATTCTACTAGATTTTATGTATTATGATAGTAAAAGGAAGAATTTTGATAACAAATAAGAAAAATTCCAAGTAACATATATTAAGAGAGAATTTCAATATTTTTCTTTTATGTTTAACTTTTTAGATTATCATCTACAATTCCTTCTATACTTAACTTTCTTTTTAATCGTCACTCACAATTCACTTCATAATTTTAAGAATTTTAAATTTTTTCATCCAAACATACACTAAGAGATTAAAATGAAAAATGATTATATTTATACGGACAAGAAAATTTCGGTCTTATTTAAAGGTTTGATACAACGAGGGACATTTGAAGACACAATTAGGGGATCTTTTAAGGAATATAATGATTTATAATTCTCCTTATATATCATTATAGCTAGAGAGAATAATTATTAGTTTAATTAAGCTTGGACTCTAGGCCGAATATATATATCTAGATTCTTATAGCCATATCCACCCTGTATATATAAAGCCTTTTGGTTTGTGGTATTATAATTTATTATATTATGCACTTCTTCGTAACATCCTCCCCCTTTCCTGGTTGGAAAATTAAGGCAAGTGGACCCAAACCTCACTCGTTTGCGCATTCAAATTTGAAACCCTAGCTAGCCTCCTTCATCGATCCAATTACGACGGCCACGAGCTGCTCAAGTTGTCACTGACCTTTCAAAATTTTAAAAAAGAACAACTTTGGAAGCAAATTAAAACATTGAAGCTTCACGAAAAGAGAAAGAGTTAAACATAATTTTTTATAAACTTAAAGATTTTAAAAAAAATTTCAGTATTATCTTATTTTAAGGTCATGAATTATGTCACAAACTTTATTTATATATATAAATATATAAAAGTTACGTCCTTTAAATTCAAGTTTGTTGTTCGTTAAACCACTAGCGCCTTACAAACATTTTATGGTCAACTTAGTTCATTATTTAAATTCAAGTTTGTTGTTTGGGCATATTTTTTATTTTCCAAATAATTAATTTTACATTAAATATAATTGATTTTAAGAGAATAAAATTTTTTTAACCTTTTTTAAGGGAATTAATTTTAGGTGTGAAACCTATAAAACACATTTATATGACTGTATGTTTATACTTTAAAACTAATTCTACTTCTCATAAAAAAAAGTGATTTTATTTTACCATTTAAATAAAATGAATTCTTCTAAACACATTTTTAAAATATCAGTTCGAAACATAGATCACTCCTTTTAACTTCTATATCGAAATCAAAATCTAAAACAACCAGACCAAGTTGTTCATTAATAAAATCTATTGAAAAATATAAATTATAAAAACTATTCAAAACCTATTATTGACTATCCATCTCTATTCTCTAACATAAAAATAATTTATTTTTTGTTAAGAATCGCTCAGAATCAGATTCAAGTTGTTTCTGGGTAAGGTATGTACTCATATGTCAATGAGAGGCTCAAACATTTGTAAGTTAAATTAATGATACAAACTTGTAGAAAATTAATCTCCAACGTAATGTAAATCAAGTTATAGATCGATTAACTAAATTTTTATTGTTAAACGTAACATCTCATAGATATTTAATACCACAACATGATAGAAATAATTGCCTTTTGTAATGACAGTGTTTTTTTTTTTTAAAATATTACATGTATTTTTCACGAGAAACAATCCGAGATAGAATCTTAAAACTCACCTTCTACATGAGACAATCCTATTCGAGCCGGGAATATCCATATCATGATGGGACTAGCTCTGCTAGCAAGAATTTTTTCCATTCACAAGACTCGAACCCGAGATCTTACTTGAGGCAAATCAAGCATTTACCACTTGAACCGACCCCATTTGTAAACACCGATTAAATTTAAATAAACCCTTATTGACTGATTTACATGCTCAGTGATATTGAGTTTTGGTATATGATATATGAAAAAGCTTCAAATCCGATTGTTTCTAAATAAAGAAATAAATTTGATTTTTTTTAAAAAATATTTTTCACATGAAAATAAGATATGGTTAGGCGAACTAGTAAAATGAAAATTCCTCCAAATAATATTTTTTTTATATACACACAATTATTTTCCTATATATTACGTCATTATTCAGGAATGACTTTCTCCTATCTTTCGCCTCGTTTCGTTCCTGTTGAAAATTTGTCAGTCAATCACAGCGAGTACTATTCAATTTCATACGCGCCTAATAAACGTTTGGCAAAATTAATTATCAATTAGCAATAAATATGAATTCATAAACTAATTTTATATTGGTTTTGTGAAAAAAACAGCATTTAACATTTGGGTTTGAAGCGGTATATATAGAGACACCAACAAGGTAAGGATGGAAGGTCCAGTCGCATAATAATTCTCAAAATTACGACTTTGTCCCGTCAACTTCGTTTTGAGAGAGAAACCCAAAGAAAAAGAAAAAGAAGAAAGAGAAAGAGAGAGACTTCAAAAAAAAAAAAAAAATTAAAACTGGTTGTATGAAATGCTGGTGACCGAGTTGCAACGCGGTGGCGCTGCCACGGCGGTGTGAGATCTTCCGGCAGTACCGAGCATTTCCGGCGAACTTTTTGTGAGATGGGTTCCGGCCAGATTGGTAGCGGTGGTAGCGGTTCTAATGGTGGTAACGGTGGTAGTTGTTGTGATATGAGTCTTAAGTGTTGGTGTAGGTGGAGATTGGAGAACCAGCACTTGTATAACCGGTTTTTTTCGTCTGGTTTTGTTTTCTTCTTTGGGTGTTTCGTTTTGTTCGGATCGATTGCCACCCTCTATGGTTGGCTTGCTTTCTCTCCCTCTGTGCATACCGCTCTCTCTCCTGTTGGTTGTCAAGAGGACAATGAGGGTTCTTGGTCAATTGGGATTTTCTATGGTGACTCCCCTTTCTCTCTAAAACCCATAGAATCTGTAAGTTTCTTCACTCTTCAATCTTCCCTTCCCTCACCCCCTCTCTCTGCGTGTGTTTGTTTTTCTTTTTCATGAGGGGTTTTTGGGGGTTTATTGCTTTGTTGTTCATATGCATGACTGTGTTAATTTCTTACTTGAAGTTATCATTTTTTAAAAGAAAAATTAGAAAAAAAATGAATTTTTTGGTGACCCTTATTTTTAAAACCGATTAGTTCAGTTGTGTTATGTATGAGAATTGTGATGTTGGAAGTGTTGCTTTTGTTCTGATGAATTGATCAAAAAGAAATTTTATTTCAATTGGGAATTTGTTTGTGATGTGGATTTGAGGGATGAAATCATTTTACTTTATGTTATTTGGTGGTGATGTGTGGTCTTGGTTATGTGCAGACAAATATATCGAACGATGACAGTGCTGCTTGGCCGGTCGCCAACCCTGTGGTGACTTGTGCTTCTGTTTCTGATGCTGGTGCTCCCAGTAATTTTGTAGCTGACCCTTTTCTATTTATTCAGGTAACAAGTTCTTTTCACCTTTGGTTCCTTCATACATCTGGTGTTCCGGATTCTGTGAAATAGTTTTTAGTCCTTTACTTTGCTGTTTCTTTATTCCTTCTGTACTTTATTTGACCAGCAAAATCCTACCTTTTTTAACATACTCTTTTCTTTGCCAAGTCAGTATTTGGATTCTATCGCTAATCCCCAGTGATAGAAGCTTGGTGTTAGAATGTTAAGGGGCACAGTGAAAGATAGTACATCATGTTGTTATTATTTCTCCTGAGTCCTGATTAACTTGCCTGTTTCTGGAGAAAATTGCTTTGGGCTTTAAATTTGACATGGAGCTGTAGGATAGGCTTTTCTCAGGCTGAAATCAGGGAGCCTAGATCTATATACTAGTATTATTTTTCTAGTTGCTTGAGATGATTCCATAATTACTTAGTTATGTGAGAAACCGCTGAAAAGTTGGAGTGGGAGGTCAGGAAATGTCGAATTGTTACCTTGGACTGAGAAATGAGATGATAATTTATGGTTAGGTAAGGCTCAGGTCAGGTGAATCTTGTATGTTGTTCTTGTGTGCAAGGTCCTGCTCTTAAAGACAAGGATGTAGGTTCCTTACTATTTGTGTCAGGCACAGAGTCTCAGAGTATTTTGCAACAAAACCATCAATTGTTTGTGCTGTTAAGGAACTAATATTAGTTTGGTAAGAAACATGGAAAGTAGGCTTTTTACTCACTCACTATATATCTCCATCTTTGTATATTGCAGAAGGAATTTTCCTTCTTTTTATCCTAATACTCTAATAGCATATCTATAAGACCTTCCGAGTTTTAGTGCCATCGCTTATTTGATAACTATAATATCTGGGGTCCACTCTTGTATTTGAAAAGAAACAGTGGCCCTCTTGGTTGCCCAAATTGTAACATTAAAAATAAAGCTAGTAGGAATAGATTCAATTATATAGGGTGTGTCTAAAACATTTGCATAATCTCTATTTTATCAAATTTTTTTATTGAACAAGTGGTGCTTACACATGATTTATTGAGTACTGTCAATCTGTATTTTCTTCTTTTGGACCATCATATTTTGTTTGGGAAAGGAAATAAACTCTGTGTGATGACTGGAAAACAAAGCATCCATTTGAAATTATTTTCCAAATTTATGAACAAAGATGATCAAAAGGTAACATGAAATTGAAGTGCTTTTCCAGGAGAATTTAAAGTGTTAGGGTTTTTCTAAGTGTCTTTAAAAAGAGTGGCCCAGTGCACAAGGCTCCTACCATTGTAGGAAATGGAAAAGATGCAAGTGTTGTTGTCAAGGAAAATATAACAGGTGAATTAGGCTACATATTGGAGAACACTCAGAACAGAGTGAAATTAGAGGACTTGCCCTGACAGCACAAGTAGTGCCTTTTAAAGTATTTGTGCTAGATTACTCTTTGAATAGTATAATTTCAAAATGGATAGAATCAATTTTTTGAACACCCCCCCCCCCCCCCCTCTAATTCTGCTATTGCTTGTCAAAAATTGTCTGCCATACTATCAGTCAATTTTATCAGTAGCTCTTGACATCAACAAGGCTGCAACAAAATTTTGCCTGCATTATATACTGTTTGTATCTATATCAGCCCTATGTCCTTATAGGTGTTATTCCATAGTGTTAACTCTTTATCTTGGTTCGAAATCTGAGTTTGTATGATGAATGGTTGATAGACAGTTTCCAAATGAAAAAGGTGAAATTATTTAAAAAGCCTAAAAATATTCGTGTATACACAAACAAAAACATGCCTGACTATGTTTTTTGATTATACATGAGTGATGACTGATGATAAATATTAATGGGAAATTAGTTAATACCACATTGCAATTCAGGGAGATACTTTTTACCTGTTCTACGAGACAAAGAATTCAATCACTATGCAAGGTGATATTGGAGTTTCGAAAAGCACTGACAAGGGAGCAACATGGAAACAACTAGGAATTGCCTTGAATGAGGATTGGCATCTTTCTTATCCATATGTATTTGAGCATAATGGCCAGGTATTCTTCCTGAGAAAAATTATGTGTATGTTTAGTTATGAATATGATGCATGTGAACTTGTCTAATGCCTCATTTACTTCTTAAACTATTCATTGTTGTAATCATCAATTTTCTTTTTTATTGTAACTTAACAGATATATATGATGCCTGAGGGAAGTAAAAGAGGAGATCTTCGTCTCTACAGAGCAGTTAACTTTCCTTTGCAATGGAGATTGGAAAAGGTCATCATGAAAAAGCCCCTTGTCGATTCCTTTATCATTAATTATGGCGGGAAGTATTGGCTTTTTGGCTCAGATCATAGTGGCTTTGGCACCAAGAAAAATGGGCAGTTGGAGATTTGGTATAGCAATTCACCTCTTGGTCCTTGGAAACCTCACAAGGAAAACCCCATTTATAACATTGACCAGAGCTTGGGAGCTCGCAATGGAGGCAGGCCATTTCAATATGAAGGGAATCTTTATCGTATGGGTCAGGACTGTGGTGATACATATGGGAGACGAGTGCGTGTTTTTAAGATAGAAACTCTTACAACTGAAGAATACAAAGAAATTGAAGTACCCTCGGGCTTTGTCGAGCCAAACAAGGGTCGAAATGCTTGGAATGGTGCTAGATACCATCATTTGGACGTCCAACACCTGCCATCTGGTGGCTGGGTTGCTGTTATGGACGGGGATCGTGTTCCTTCTGGAGATTCAATCCGGCGGTTCATGGTTGGTTGTGCTTCTGTAGCAGTTGCTGCTATACTCATTGTGCTATTGGGTGTGTTACTTGGATTTGTGAATTGTATTGTCCCTCTCAATTGGTTCATTCATAACACTGGGAAGAGGAATTTGACCTTGTCTTGGGAAAGGCCAAATGCATTCACTTCAAGAGTTAGACGGTTTTGCAGCCGCTTGAACAGGTTCCCAACATTTCTCCGAGGTAAGATTAAGCATAATGCTTGTGCTAGGAGGTTTATTCTTACTATAATATTTCTAGTAGGGGTTGGATTGATGTGCATAGGAGCCAAAAATATCTATGGGGGTAATGGTTCAGAAGAACCTTACCCGTATAAAGGACAATATTCCCAGTTCACATTATTAACAATGACCTATGATGCTCGTCTGTGGAACTTGAAGATGTATGTGAAACATTACTCAAGATGCTCTTCCGTGGCGGAGATAGTAGTGGTGTGGAACAAGGGAGTTCCTCCAGAGTTAAGTGATCTAGATTCTGCAGTACCGGTGAGGATCAGAGTAGAGGAAAAGAACTCTCTGAATAATCGATTCAAGGCTGATCCCTTGATAAGGACACGAGGAGTTCTTGAGCTCGATGATGACATTATGATGACATGTGATGATGTTGAGCGAGGTTTTAAGGTATGGCGTCAGCACCTGGATCGGATTGTTGGATTCTATCCTCGGCTCATTGATGGGAGCCCATTAAAATACAGGGGAGAAAAATATGCGCGAACGCATAAAGGCTACAACATGATTCTCACTGGTGCAGCTTTTATTGATTCTCAAGTAGCTTTCAAGAGGTACTGGGGTGAGGAAGCCAAGAAAGGGAGGGAAATGGTGGACAAGTTTTTTAACTGTGAAGATGTGCTTTTAAATTACTTGTATGCAAATGCAAGCTCATCAAGGAGGACAGTTGATTATGTGAAACCAGCTTGGGCAATTGACACTTCAAAGCTTTCTGGTGCCGCAATTAGCCGTAACACAAAAGTGCATTATGGATTGAGAAGCCATTGCCTCATGAAATTTTCAGAGATGTATGGAAGTTTAGCTGGTCGAAAATGGGGATTTGATAGTAGGAAAGATGGTTGGGATGTATAGTAGGGAGGTTTTTTTTATATAGCTAGGTCTTTGCCAACTTTTGTATTTTTACATCTTTGTGGGTATAAAGTCTTGTCTATACTTGTACCCCACTGTGAATCTTATTTTAGGGGGTTTTCCAATAGAATAAGTGTCTGCAACATGTAAATTGGTTCTATAATGGCCTTTTCATGTTATATTTTTTATAATTTGTGCCTCCAACCCCCTGGGGGTGATTTGTGATGATGTTGAAAGAAAAGGGATTCAAAGAAGGTTGAGAACAAACAGAAAATAGGAGTAGATGAGTGTTTTCTGAAGACATTTCTTAGAAACTGTAATTCTGATCCTGGCTTTGATTCTAATTCTGATTGCTTTGATTCTAAGCCTTAAAGGGTGGCTTTCTTTTATTCTTATATTGACTTTGGTTTTTGGTTTTGGAAGGGAATGAATGCGAACTATGACAGATGGGCATCATGAATGTGTTCACATGATCTTGCAAGACAAAATATCAAAAGTAAGATTCATGTCTGTTAACATCAACTTTCTGCATTAATTAGTCCAATGGGTGCACAAATTTGGTGCTTTCGTAGTATATACAACTTTGGTCCATTTGGCATTATTGTGAAATAAAATAACATGTGGAGTCACAGCTAGCTTCAAAATTGTTTGCACTTTCAAGGTTGATTGTAGCATATGGTTAAGCTTAGTTTTGTTACATTATTGAAGCTCTACGTTGCCATGGCCCTCAAAGATTCTGTTCTAAAAGTGTTTTCATAGCAGTTACTTTTAAGGTCACTAACAATGAACTCTGATTTTGTAAATTTGAAATCTCAATCTAGAGAATGAGGACCGTTTGTTTACATTTTTTAAAAATTGAGAACTTGTTTGACATTCAGTTTTTAAAAATATTTTTTAAAAGTATAACTGTTTTTTAGTTTTAAAAACTAAAGGTTTCAAACTACTTTGAGATGTTTAGGTTTTCTTTTTCCTTAATTTTTTCTGTTTTATTGTTGAAAATGTTATAAATAAATCATTCCATTTATAAAAAGTAATTTAAAAACTAAAATAAAATTGATTCAAACTCACCCTGTATTTTTTATTTTTAAAAATTATTTTGAAAATTATTGTGTAATTTTTTTATGTTGTTTTTCTATTGTAAAAAATATCTTTAGATTGAAAACAATTTTAGTCTGTTTTCGTTCTCTACTTTTTAAAACATGTGATTTCTAAAATAGATATAAGAAAACAATAACTCAAACAAGTTTTTTTTTTCCTATTTCTAAAAGTTAAAAATAATATTTATGAAATAGAAATCAGACAGGACCCAATCTCTCAACTCTTTATTACTTATTATTTTAAGGAGTTATTCACACGTGTTTGTAAAACTTATTGAGAAGTGTTATCAACGCACTCGTTGACATATTCTTTTCGATACGTTCATTGTAATTGATAAAAATATATATACACATCATTAAATTATATGGGTTTCACTCCTAATGTAGTGAGACTTATTGACTTCCAATCAATCATAGAGTGTCAGTATGTCAAAGAGTGTGTCAGTATGTCAAAGAGTGTATTGATAACATTTTTCAAACTTCTTTAGCATTTTCTCAAATTACACAACTTCCATTTTTGTATTATTTTATTTTATTCTAAAAAATGAAAAATTTTGGAAAGTTTTTATCATTACAAAAATTTATTTCTTCTTTTTCAACACCATCCACCTAATTTAAATTCTTTTTTCTTTACATTTATAATTTAAAATTTAAAATATAATTAAGAAACACATTAATAATTTTTTAAGGATAATTTTCTTATGTTCTGAATATTTTTATTCAAATTTTAAAATATATTATTCATAATACTCATATTTTTAAATTATATTAGAAGTATCAAGAAAGTAGAAATGTTATCGCATACATTATACGACTAGTTAAAATACCAGTTAAAATGTATTTTTTGAAGTGTATCAAGGATATCCCTCGGCTATGTACTAATTATTTCGCACTTTGTTGATAATTTAAAAAGTATTTTAATTCTTTTATTATTTAAAAATGTTAATTAATTTTTTACATTGTAAATATAATAAGCATTTAAATTTTAATAAAAACTTTACGTTTTTTTTTTTTATATGTTTAACCAATGTTTCAAAACGTGTGAGTATTCTTCAAACTTTAATTATTGCTCTTTCAGATTAGGTAGCTGAATGTGAAATGTCAAAGATGACACTTTATTGATTTCATGTTGAAAGTTGATATGATAAGGTCATTTAATATTTTTATATCCATCTCTTTCTTCATAAATATTTACAAATTTTAATAGGACCAACTTATTTAATACTACTTCTAGTTATTTTTATAAGAAAATTCAGATTTAGACAGGATATATGGTAAGCATTTAAATCATTATTTGACATGTGTAATGCTATGAAAATTATAATAAAAATCAATCAAATAAAAAAAAAAATTATACATGCTAAATAATTTGAATATGCATAATCTATAAATAATACAAACTGAATCATGCATCATAAAAAAACTTTTAAATTTTTGGGGGGGTCCTCTGGTACTCAGTTTTTCCCTCAATATTGTGATAGTGTGATTGCTAATTTGCTAAATGTTTATTAATTGTTAAAATTAATGGTTATAGAAGTTATTCCTGTAACTTGTGAACCAATCCTAAAATATGTGATGTATAAGTTATGACCGAGCTCTAAAATCTTATATTAGAGGAGGGTGGGAAAGTTTAACAGTGATTAATCAAGTTATTTTTTCTGTATTTTTAAATTTACATTTTTCTGATATTTATACACAACATATAAATTATTAGTCTCTTTGTCCAAAATTTATCTGGTTTGCATCTGGTGGTGCTTGTTTGTTTTACACAGTGCCTTTCAAACGGTCGTTTGATTGAAAGACAACTATTCTAGTTCGCAAAACATGTTTTGGGATGTTTTTTCCGCTTTTGCAGAAAATGAAACGTCAATTAAATAGACAGAAAAAGATTAGATGACACTATTGCAGCATGATTGAATTAATTTGATTGCATTTAAAAAAAATTATAAACCACATGTATATATCATCCATGGAAAATAAACCTTATCAAGCGGGGATTTATTTTTTAATTTACAAGATTTGAACTTGATACATTGTTTAAAAAAATAAACATCTATTAATTGAACTAACAGATATTGGCATATTTCTATTTTTAAGTGAATAAAATTAAATTAAAAAGCAATATGAGGGTATTCCAACCCAAACATCTAAAAATGTTCCTAAAATATAAAAAAAAATTATTTACTTTGATAAAATTTCAATAAATATTTTATTTTACTTCCTTACGAAAGAAAATTAAGATTTTATTATATGCAATATAATAATAAAATAGCAATAAAATCTTATCCTATTTAATGGATCGACTATACATATTATAACATATACTATAGATCATTATACGAACTGAATCGTCAAGAGTGTGATGTATTCAACTCCAAAGATGTAATTTCAAAATCAATAAGAATCAATGAAAAAAAAAACTAGTTAAAAAACCAATAAAAAATAGGACAAGAAAACTAGTTACCTCCTAAAATTTTAATTTTTTAATTAATTTAATTCAAAAGATTTTGAGATAAATTTAGTTACCCTTAAAATTTTAATTTTTTATTTAATTTAATTCAAAAGATTTTGAGATAAATAAATATATATTTAAGAATTGCGCATAAATATCAATGATTTAATCTATTACTATTTTTGCCCTATAATTATATTTTTTATAATTTGGCTAAAATATGTTTTTGCCACTAAAATATCGCAATTTTCCCATTTGGTCCCCCAAATTTTTTCCAAGTGGTCCCTAAAAAATTATAACACATTCCCATTTAGTTCTTCCGTTAGTGCACTGTTTATTATCTCTGTCAAATGTTTGTGTGACAGCTTAGGTGGATAAAATAAGCATACATGAGATACATATGTGTCATCTTATGTGTCCTACATGACAAAATAAGCCCACAAGCGGTTAATCAACACCTTTTTGATAGTCACATAGATGAACTCTATAATTGTTTTTTTTTCATGTAGGGTGGTGATGTAACTCTATCTCTCAATTCCACAAACAAATTGTATAAACAACATCAATAGATAAAAGGGTCACGATCATCACATAAACAACACTCTCATGCACAATTTGACCTGGTAATCGATTACAACACAGCTGTAATCGATTACCAGCAACTCTGGGACACAAAATTCACTTTGGTAATCGATTACAAGCCTCCTGTAATTGATTACCAACATGTCAACTCTATGGTAATCGATTACAGGCCCCCTGTAATCGATTACCTGCAAGCCAACTCTCTGGTAATCGATTACAGACCCCATGTAATCGATTACCAGCAAGCCAAACTCATTCCATGGTGCCCAGAAAACCCGGAAAATCGATTACAGACTTTTATAATCGATTACCCGCGACACGAGACGACGGTTTCTTGCGATTTTTACCCCTTTTAAACCATTTTCTTCAACCTCTAATCAGTTCTCATTGTTAATATTTCAATCATACACGTTTATATCGAACAAAATCAACAAAAACACCAATCTTTATAACAAATTTTCACAGTTATTCCATTATCATCCCCAACTGCTAAACCGTTATTTACCCCTTTTCGCTCTTCTCGCTACCCTCATTCAATTCATCAAGATTTATCAAGATTAACACATTCAATCACCAAAACAACATATTTTCATCATACAACACGTAATGCACATATCAAATTCGAATTTAAAGCCTTATAGGGTCTTATGGTTGCCCTCACTACCCAAGCACCCCCACATACACATACAAGCAACACCCTTTCCCCCACCGTACCTTGAAGGTGAAGATCGAACAACAACGATTGACTCGTTCTTGATGATCACTCTGCAGCAACCTTCTCTTGAGATGCCGTTTCTCCCCTCCTTATGGTTTCGCTCTCTGGTGATTTGAAAAATAAGGATTAGGGTGAATTGGTAACCCCTCCTTACTTAAATGCTTAACTGGGCTAGGCCCACCCTCAACCCACTCATCCTCTTTTAATTAGAAATAACATTATTAATAAAAATACTAATATTACTAATACTATTATTTGTTCATTTATCTTATTTTATTAATTTTATTTTATTTAATAACATTTGGGATGTTACACACTGTTTATTATCTCTGTTAAATGTTTGTGTGACAACTTAGGTGGATAAAATAAACATGACATGCATATGTGTCACCCGGGTTGGCTTACCACGAGTTAGGCTAAAAGTGAGCCGAGCCGGGTTGGCTCACTTTTCTGGTGAGCTGAAAAAATAGCAACTCGGCTCGACCCACCCTAGGTTGGCGGGTTAGGTGGGTTAACTCGTCTAACTTAAAAAATTATAAAAAAATAATAAAAAAGGTAAAAAAATTAGAAAAAGATTATAAAAATGACTTAAAAAGTATATAAATTAAATAAAAATTAAAAAGTGAGCCAACCCACCTCAATCCGGCTCGAACCCACTTTGGCTCGCGAGTTAAGTGGGTTGACCCACTTTTGACCCGCGAAAATGTGAGCCAATATTTTACCAACCCAACCCATCGGTGAGCCGGGTTGGGCCAGGTTGACTCACCGAGCTCAACCCAAATTGACACCTATATGTGTCATCTTATGTGTCCTACATAACAAAATAAGCCCACAAGTGGTTAATCAACACCTTTTTGTTAGTCACATTGATGAACTCTATAATTGTTTTTTTTCATGAAGGGTGGTGATATAAGTCATGTAGGACACATAGGATGACACATATGCATGCCATGTAGGTTTATTTTGTCCATCTAAACTGTCATGCAAACATTTAACAGAGATAATAAACGGTGCACTAACAGAGGGACCAAATGAGAATGCATTATAATTTTTGGGGGACCACTTGAAAAAAAAAATTGGGAGACCAAATGGGAAAATCGCAATATTTTAGGGGACTAAAAACATAATTTAGCCTTATAATTTTATATATCTTATTTTTTTATAATTTTATATTAGTTTATTAGTTGAAATTAATATTATATAATATTAAAAGATAAATTTTGCTTTTTTTATAAGAAAAAAAGATAAATTTTACTATTACTAATTTAATCATGATTCAATTATAATTGTATCAATAAACTGTAAATTAGCATTTTCACCAATTAATTAATTACCGATTCCGTTTTAAAATATTTTAAGACAGTTTCATTATTTGAAGAGGGTGATATGGCTACTTCTATTAATAACTCAAAAGATTTTTTTATATCCATTATTATTCAAGGAAGACAATTCTATTCGATTTAGATAAAATTTTTATAGACGGCAAAATTCTTTTTCTGAATATTATCCCGGCTCAAACTTGAGGTCACTAACTAGACTGGAATAATCCCTCACCCGCTGATCTATATACTCGGTGGTTTGTATCACCGTGAAGTGGAATAATATAATGAACAACTTTATGAATGAAGATAAAAGATCAAGACATAGAGAATCTAAAAAGATAATAATAAATGAACATTATTGATTTTAAGAACAATTATTGCCGCTGAACATAGTACTATTTTTTTTTTTGTCAAAGCCGTCAAATAATTGCAATTTTTCACGCCCATTAATCCCCACCTTAACGAGTAAGTTTGGTTATATTGGCTAGAATGAAAATTTTTTATTAAAAAAACATTTTAAAAAAAATACAACATTTATATTTTTATAAACTGGAATGGAACTTATTTCGGGTTGTATAAACATATTCCTAAGAATGCTATTCCCATGAATATGATTCCAAGGTATACCTAAAAAATAATGTGTTTTCTTGCCAGTAATTTTTTTTCTAAAATTATTAAAAATAGTTAAAATATATTTTTTTATTATAATACAACTATCAAAATATTCCCATTATATAAAACACAATGGGAAAATATAAGGGTGTGTTGGAGCTTTGCTACAAAAATTGCACGGGGATGTATGATTCCCATCTCTTCCCATGAGAATAGAAATCATGAAAAATAGAAGTTATCAGGTAGATATGGGAGTTATTATTTTCCTATAAATGATTTATATTTGGAAATAAAATTTGAGTTTAATTAATATACACTCATAATGTAAAATTTTTTTACACAATCATTTAATGATGTGCTGCCACATCATTAAATGAGTATAGCACCTCATGTATTATTAAACTCATTAAATGATATGGTAATACATCAGTGAATGATAGTGTAAATTTTTTTTACACTATCAATGTATATACATTAATTAAATCCATAATTTTTTTTGTTAGGCAAAATGAAATATATTAAAATAGAGTATAGAGGGTACTCCAACCTATATACAGTTACAAGAAACGAAATAAAAATAGGAAGACAAATTCACCTCTTTAATAGCCTACAAGGCATAACCAAGAAAACTAATCCATAAATTTTTTTTATTTTATAATAAATATGGGAATACCAATTTCACACATATATTCCCAAAATGTATTTAGATAATCATAAATAAACACCGCTAAGTCATAATTATAATACACGGCCAGACATTGTTGGTAAAGTTGCTGTATAGTTTTTTTATATTTAAAATTTAGGGTGAAGGGATGATACCTCATTCTAATGTATGAAAAGCCTCTAAGCTCAAAGCGTGCTTATAGAGATATTTACATTCACTTAATCCCAAAAAGGCGACTGAGAGTTCAAACTTGCGACCTATCAACTTCATCCTTAAAAGAAAACTTGTGAGAGTTTGAACTTGCGATCTATCAAATACGAGACCCTTAAAAAAATATGATTACCACATGGTTGACTAAGTGTGTGTTTAGATTAACGTTTGCAAACTTGAGTTTGAATGAACGTGGATTTAGTAAACGTGATTTATGATAAACTTGAGTATAAGTAAACATGATTTCATGTTTGGATATTTTGCTGCAAACGTAAGTTTAAAAAAGTAAATATTGAGGAAACTCAAGTTTCACACGCAGAAGCTACAAAAACCTGCGTTTTGCAAACTCAAGTTTCAGAAATCAAACGTGCGTTTTGATCAATGAAGCCAAACAACATGAAAAATATGAAACATGAGATTACTTATAAGAACGTGAGTTTGGGATTGGCAAACACCAATCCAAACAAGCTCTAAGTGTGCGTTTGGATTAGCGTTTGCAAACTTGAGTTTGGATGAACGTGGATTTAGTGAACGTGATTTATGATAAACTTGAGTATGAGTAAACGTGATTTCATGTTTGAATATTTTGCTGCAAACGTGTGTTTTAGAAAGTTAATATTAAGGAAACTCAAGTTTCACACGCAGAAGCTACAAGAACCTGCGTTTTGCAAACTCAAGTTTCAGAACCCAAACATGCGTTTCATGTGCGAAGCCAAACAAGATGCATATTTTATAAAATCACGTTTACTGTCCAAAACGTGAGTTTAACATTGTAAAACGCTAATCCAAACATACTCTAAACAAGGTAGAATGTCACGAAGTATCATTGATTGAAGCAGATGTGAGTGATGTAAAGTCTAATCAATATTTTGATTGAAAACAAAAGATTAAGGTGTTTGGAGGGGTTGCGACTAATGTTTGGTTTTAAAAAAAAAATTCAACTAATTTTTTATAACTCAAAATTAAAAATTAAAACTATTTTTTTTGTGATTTTGAAAATAGGGTCTAAAAAAAGCAACACTGATTTAAAAAAAAGAAAAGCAATACTAAATTAAGTATGAATACTAAACCAAATAGATTATAAGAAAAACAAAATTACAAAGGGAAAAGTGGGACGTACATAAAACAGTAAGTCCCTCAATTTTCCCACATGTTTTTTTTTTCTTTTTTACCCCTCTCCCCTTTTTTTAGCCCCTCCCCTTTTTTTAAACATATTTTTTTTTCATTGCCCCCTTTTTTATTTTTTTTATAAAAAATAGTTTTTATATTTTTATTTTATTATTATATTTATTTTTATTTATTCATCTCATCAAATAAAAATATAGATCAAGAAATACAATTAAATGATCACATAAAATTTATGTTAATTTACACGAGGATAATTTGTGTCCCAAAATGGTGAATATATTAAAAAATGAGGTTAATGGTGTCTCCGTTTGTGGTTAATAGAAAATGATTTTTGGTTAATATTTTTTGCGAGGTGAATTGCAACCCTTGTTAACATGAGGTTAATGATGCGGCCAGAAATGATGAACATATTAAAAAAATGAGGTTAATGGTGTATCCATTTGTGGTTAACGGTATATGATTTTTGATTACTTGATTTTGTGAGGTTAATTGTAACTTTCGTTAACACGAGGTTAATTATGTGTCCAGAACACGGTGAACATATTTAAAAATTAGGTTAATGGTGTATACATTGGCGATTAACAGAGTGGAATTTTTGGTTAATTGAATTTTTGAGGTTAATTGCAACTCCTATTAACAAGAGATTAATTCGGTGTCCAGAAACAGTGAATATATTTTTAAATGAGGTTAATAGTGTATACATTGATGGTTAACAGAGTGAGATATTTGGTTAATTGATTTTGTGCGGTTAACTGTGTGCACAGAAACGGTGAATGAAGTAGTACATTTGATTAATAACATCAAAATAAAATAATGATGATAAAAAAATTATGTTAACATGTTAAAAAATAAACATTTATTATATTTCTTGATCTATATTATTATTTATTAAAATAAATAAATAAATAATAAATATATTAATAAATTAAAAAAATTAAAAATGATTTTAAAAAAAAATAAAAAAGAAAAAAAAGGGATGAAGGCTGGATCAACCAAAAAATACAATAAAAAGCAAAACGATTTAGACTCGATTCCGGCCCATTCTTCTGTTTGAAATCTGGTCTTAATCCGTTCGAATAGACTTGACAAAACAAAAAGAATATAAAATCAAGTATTATGCATCCTTATTAAATGCAAAGCATATAATTTAAAATCAACATGACTTATAAATATCGTTTGGAAGGCTTTAAATGAAAATTGGGGCAAAATTTTTTTTTTCTCCTGTTACAAAGTTGTTCCATAACACGAACTCCACATAAATTCAAAACAAATTAACCTTCATAATTTTGATTTATGGCCATTAAAACCAATGTTGTCCAAATCATACCATACAGTAAAAATAAAGGAAAGTTTAGTTTTAGCTCAACTATTTAAAATGGGTTTTTCTAACATGTGCAATCCTTGCACATGATAAGAAAATAAAAGAGGAAATGTTTTATTGAAAATTGCAACTACCACAATATTCAATGCATTAGTAATATTAAAAGTTGCAATTTCCAATAAAACCCTTCCACCTTTGTTTTCTTATCCTGTGCAAGGTTGCACATGTTAGAAAAATCGATTTAAAATTAGTTAATTGAATTGAATAAATTCATAAAAGGAATCTATATTTATATATAAAAAGCGTGCAATGCAACTTCTTTGTTAAGTGGAGCAAGACATAGTCTTACATCTGACAGGTCGCAGATGAATCCCCACTTATCCCATTGGAATGAGATAAATGTAAGTACCTTTATAAGTGTTCATTTTAGCCCGGATATCTTCTCTGACTTGGATAGGGACGTCATCCCCACCCTGAATTTTCATTAAAAAAAAGTTTGCAATGCTAAAATCCAAAAGATGTGTTGGAAGTTTTTGCTGATGAGAGGTGTGATTTTAGTTTAGAGTCAAAACGGTCAAAGCATTGAATCCAATGTTCGAACTTGTGCCCGAATTGGCATGGGACTATTCTATCCATTGGAAACAGGAGAGTGACAGAAAAGCATGAAATTGCACAAAAGCTTGTAATCATATGCATTATTTATGCAAACACTCGACAGGTGTTTGCGTTCCTGATTTAGGCATAATAGCCACAAAGAGTGAGAGAAAGAAGGCAAAGCAAAGGCATCAAAGAAAAAAAAAAAAATCAAACAATGAATGATCTCCATCATCATTCTTTCCCCATGTGACGTGCCACCTCTTCTCCTTCGATCCCCCCATGCCTCCTTCTCTCTAGGGATAGGGTTTTCATTTCCAATCAAACCCCAAAGCTCACGCCTTTCCCATTCTAATCACAAATTCCCTTCGCCCCTTTTCCTTTTCTTCCAAAAGGGTTTCCCAGGGTTTCGCTTCTCCTTCATCCTCCCCTGGCTGGCTTCTAGAGAGAGAAAGTCCGTTTCTAGTGAGAGAAACTGATGATGGGAATGTAGGGTTGTGCTTCTTTTGTTTATTGGCAACCGAGCAATGTTGGAAATGGAGAAGGATTTCGATTCCAAGCTGAAGATTCAGGGGAATTCTAACTCTTCCAATGGTGGTGGTGGGAATGTCCAGAGATCCAAGAGCTTTGCTTTTAGGGCTCCCCAGGAGAATTACACCATTCAGGACTTTGAATTGGGCAAGATCTATGGTGTTGGCTCTTATTCTAAGGTTCTGATACATAGACATGTGCCTTTTTATTTTATTTTATTTTTTTAGCGTTGAGGGTTTGTGTTGGCTTGCTATTATTGTTATGATTTTCGTTTCTGTACAATGCTTTGATGGATTCATGAATGCTGTGGATGATATTGGCATTGTAGTTTTGTTACATAATACTATGTAATCTGTTCAGGTTTGTTGATTGTTGGTTGCCAGTTGGTTAATCATTGATGGTTGTTATGCGGTAGAGATCACTGGGAAATATTGCCATCTTTGTTGCCATGTATTGTTGTCTGAAACACCATTTGGTACCTTTTATTTGGGAAATTTGATTTGTGAGGGAGATTCTTCTTTAATGCTCTGACATCAATGGTTGCTAAAAACCTGTTATGAAGACTGGCTGCACCTCCATCCTTCCCATCCTCTCTGGGGGGGGGGGGGGACTACTCTGTATTGCTCTATTCATTTTGCAGAATAGGAAAACATCCTGCATTTTGTGAGTTATATCGTTTCTGATAGGTCTTGTGGTATTGTGAACTAAATTCAAAGATTCAGGTTTGGATATTGAACCATTTTTTAAACAAATGAATCATCAAGATTTGTAGATTACGCGGTAATTAATGAAGATTACATAAGCTGCAGAGCTGGAAGTAAAGCAAAATGTAGGCTGCACAAAATGAAGTGAACTGAAGTAATGATTGACTTGATTGTATTGGGTTTCCCAGCTGGAATTGACATGAAACTACCGGTGCATGAAATAAGCATCATATTCTTTCTTCGTATTTTGTGATACCTTATTTCTTTTATGAGAAAGTTCACCCTGCATGTGGCTTGCCATTAGTGTGTTAGTTAAAATGCTTTGCTACTAAATGTAAGTATGTGACCTCTTACTGAAAACATTTAAAACATTTTGTTTACTTTTGTGGTGAAGTAAGCGCACATGGTCCCAGATACTTTTTTTTTACTAGACACCTTTCTTTGCTTCTCTTTCTCAATTGTTATTTTCCCCTTTCTATTGACTTCTCTTAGCTTGCTATTGAGGTGTTTAGAATGCATGAATAGTTCTAATTGTTTGAATAAAATTTTTGTCCTATTCTTTGACTTCTTTCAACCAGGGTAGTTAATAGCGTGCCTTAGCGGCGTAGCGGCGCGGAGCGCCCCCCCTGCTGCTATGCAGGGCTTAGCGGCGCTTTTTGGCCGCTATGCTGAAGGAATGAAAAATGTCAAAAATGCTCTCAAAAAGTGACCGTTCAAATGCCTTTTATGGGGGTATTTCAGACTTTTTGTGTGAAAAAACTTCTGCTTTAAGGACTTCTTCTATTCTCCCCCCATTCACGACATTTTCCCTCTTCTTCTCTCAGCCCTCACTCCTGCGACCCACCCTTTGTTTCTTACCATCATTTGCACGTTTCTCCGGCGGCTCATTCCAGTGGCTTCCGGCCACTCCTCTGCTTTTGTTTTGAAGGTTCTGTGTTTCTGTTGCTGCTGTCCAGCAGCTTACTCAGGTTTTATTTACCCTGTTTCTTGACCCAAACATTCATTCTTATTCGGGTTACATTTTTCATTGGGCAGTATAAATTCAGAATAAATTACCTAACCTGTAGCATATAAATTCAGTATAAATTACCTAACATGTAGCATGAAATTCAGAATAGCGGTCATCCCGCTATGCGCCATACCGCTATAGCATTTTGGGGCTCGGCCACTACGCGCCGCTATCCGGGATTGATAACTATGCTTTCAACCCTTTGGGACACTTTATTTTCCAGAGTCTGGATATATGATCATCTATGCAAAATACAGAGTTTCCAAATTTTTCAGTGTCAATCATATCCTCTGCCTGTGCCCCTCTAACTCTTGCACTTGCACTCTCTCTGTCTACTCTCTGACTTATTTGATTTATAATTTGTTTTCCTTCTTTGCCCCACTTTTTGGCTGGCTGTGCACAAAAGATTATGATATTTGAAGGAAACATCTTTTGTAATTTTGTACCAGTTCAGAACTTTATTTTTCTTTTATACTGGATAGTTTTGAGTGGATTTGTTTTCTCTTAAAAATTATCACCAAATATCTTTCGTATATGTCTAAAGGTTGTAAGAGCAAAGAAGAAGGACACAGGAACTGTGTATGCATTGAAGATCATGGACAAAAAATTTATTACCAAAGAGAACAAAACAGCTTATGTGAAGTTGGAGCGCATAGTGCTTGATCAATTGGATCATCCTGGCATTGTGAGGCTATATTTCACATTTCAAGACACATTTTCTCTGTGTAAGTATTCCTGAATTTATTTCTCTCTCCTATGGTTTCTTTTCCAGTAGCTCACTCTCCTCTTTGATTTCTTCTCTGTCTTCTTTTGCTCTTGTTTACCAATTCAGTATATATTATTTGACGTTATCTGTTGTTTTTCTTCTGTCTGTTCTTTTTACATTGGAGAAGATATGGCACTTGAATCCTGTGAAGGTGGAGAACTTTTTGATCAAATAACCAGGGTAAGCTAACATAAAACTTAAATGCACATATTCCATGTGCTGGTGTTTGAGTAATTTGTCTGGAAAAACCTTCTATAACATGTACTGAAGTTGTGTTAATCCTGCAGGACCTAGGTTTTGTACTATATTAGGTCTTACTACAAAACAATAAAACTACAATATTTTGCTGTGATTTTGTTACACCCTATATTATTTTCCAAAAAGAGTAAGTTACACACTGCACCAGAAAAGTTTTTTTTTTCACTTTAATATAGGGTTTTCCAAGATTCAGGATGAATTAGTATATCTTTTTTTATCAATTCTTTTCGTACACACATAAGTGCACATTTTAAAACAAAATGCAAATTACACTACACCCCTTGAAATTTCTTGATATATCACTAGCAGTGTTATCAATGGTGAATTGCGGTCCATGGCGGAAAGCCAAAATTCTGCCATAAAAATATGGCGGATGATATTGCGGATTATGGCGAAAGTATGGCGGCCATAATAAAAATACAATAAATATATAGAAAAAAACCTAAAAATCTGCACAATTTAACCAAATTGATAGAACAATAAGCTAAATTGATATAAAACCATCCAATGAAATACAATAAGTCTCATAGCAACATAATATCATAAACAAAAGTTCAAGTAACAACAAACAAGTAGACATAAAACAACACAATCAAAGTTCTAAAAGTTTAATTCTCCTCCTCAAGTCCAACATAATCAATTTCTTTGTCCTCTATAGAGGCATATCCCTCTTCCTCTTCTCCCTCTAATTGGTCAAAGTTAACTTCTTCTTCTTCTTCTTCTTCTTCTTCTTCTTCTTCTTCTTCTTCTTCTTCTGTTTGTCCTTGAGGATTGTGAAGAAGAAGTTGCTTCGGTGGCCATGATGGGAGAGGGTGCAGAAAAACAGAAACTGGAGAGGCCGAGAGGGTGCAGAAAAAACAGAAACTGTGGAGTGTGGAGAGGGTGCAGAAAAAACAGAACCAAAAATTAAAAGGGGGAGGGTGCAAAGAACAGAACCAAAAAACAGAAAAAAGAAAAAAAAAACAGAGACAGAGATAGAGAGAAGATGTTCACCAGAAAATCTGGTCGCCGCTCGCCAGAGGAAGGAGGTCGTCGGAGAAGGAGCTTGAAGGAGAAGACACAGTGGCTGTTAGCTGGGGTGAGAACAGAATCGGAGGAGAGCTAAAACGCAGAGGAAATATTGAATGGGTGGAAGAAAGAAACACTTTTAGGGTTATTGAGTAACCGGGTCACCTCAAACCGGGCCGGGTCATGAGCCCAAACCCATTTCTGGAAAAAAAAATAAAGCAGTTTGGCCGCTATTTTTCGCCATTACCGCAATTTACGCCACGCCGCCATCACAAATCCGCCATTGCAACCATGCATTATGGCGGTTTGCCATAAAACCGCCTCGCCATTCCGCAATTGCGCTGCCATTTCCGCCATTTGATAACACTGATCACTAGACTTTTTTTTTTCCACCTAAAGCTCAATTAGTCAATTACAACACTATGAATATGAGATGAATATCATTAATTTCAATTTTCTATTATTGTTTTGTTTTTCAAATCTCCAATCCTTTTTTCAGTTTGATATCTTCAATCTTCTATATTAGTGTTAAACTGTGAATTTATAAAGCAATGACTAAAGTTGAGGACTTTACAGTTTACAGCCTGAGCTAGTGGGCTTCTGTCTTCCTCCTTAAAACCCCCAACCCAATAAACCATTCAAGCCAATATCTATACTGTTCTGTAAAATATTTACAAATTCACCGAAGCCAATAAAAAATAGGACCATTACACTAGTTAATGACAAGCTTTACTTTGTGATAAGAGGGAAAGTTTTGCATAATTTTAACACAAAAATGAACTTTTCAGCCGAGAGCTCTCTTTACTGCATTTTGAATCTGATCATAAGATTTTCTGAATAAAATAAGCTAATCCAAACACACGTATATCACTAAAATATCAGAAAGTGATGATTGTACGATACATCAAATCCCATTAGAACATAGCATTTGAAAGTACTAATCCATAATATCTACTAGAACAAAAACTTGTCAAAATATGGCAGTGCTAAAATAGTATTACTTGTTGACTGTCGTGTATAAGCACAATATTTTTTGAAGGTAGCAAACTGTGATATCCCATATCTGCTCAATTAACAACCAATGACCCCCCTCTTTCCCCTAAACAAAATTACTTGTTGACTGTTGTGTATTATCATCAGCTTTGTCAGGGAACTTCCTAAGTGTTTAAGTCATTGGATATTTAAATAGACCTCAAGTGTAGTTTCATTTTTATTTTCTTTGTAGAACATTGCACTTCCTCTAAGTTGGGTATATTTTTTCTTGGTTGACAAAGTTAAAATAGAACATAAGTTGAATTCTTGTAACCTAAATCACTTATTTGTTATTAGGAATTCAAGTTATTAATTTTAAAATACGTAAATTTGAAATTGCGAATGAGTCAATGCAGTTATTAAAACCTTTTATATTTTGGATCTTATCGAGACATTTTACAATGTGATGTCTCTTCTAAGAAAATATTTGTACTTTTAGTAGTGTTTGGAATTTGGAAGTTGCTTATATGTTAGCTAGTATCTTTCTCCATGCTTGTTACTGTATGATATCTACTAGCAAGCTTTCTGATTTACTGTGTGCAGAAAGGTCGTCTTACTGAGGATGAGGCACGATTCTATGCAGCTGAAGTTGTGGATGCTCTTGAATACATACATAGTTTGGGAGTGATACATCGTGATATTAAGGTAGCTCTGTGGCATGATTATACATCGTTATTGCCAAATATGACCATGAATGAAAATTAGATTTCTTCAATTGCAGCCAGAGAACTTATTACTTACAGGTGATGGACATATTAAAATAGCTGATTTTGGGAGTGTGAAGCCTATGCAGGATAGCCAAATCACTGTCCTTCCAAATGCAGCATCAGGTAAAATTGAAGCAATGTGGGAGCTGCTTTGTTGATTTCATAATTATTATTTTATATTATCTTTATTTATTTGTTTAAAAATTCTAGATGACAAGGCCTGCACATTTGTCGGAACAGCTGCTTATGTTCCTCCAGAGGTTCTTAATTCCTCTCCAGCAACTTTTGGGTAGGGGTTGGATATAGATGAATTTTTTTTGTTGCGATAATATTATTTCATATGCCATTTTTTGTAACTTTTTTCTAAATCAAGGATTATTTTTGACAATTCAGATGTCAAGCTTGTTTGTGCACTGAGTTTCTTTATTGCTTTTGTTTCATGCCAGGTCCCCGTAATAACCTATTTTATATTTTGTTTTTGTTCCCTCAATATATTACCACAGAAATGATCTCTGGGCACTTGGCTGCACATTATACCAAATGCTTTCTGGAACTTCCCCTTTTAAAGATGCAAGCGAATGGCTTATTTTCCAAAGAATTATAGCAAGAGAAATTCGATTTCCAGATTACTTTTCAGAGGAATCAAGAGACCTTATTGACCGGCTATTGGTTAGTATTCTATGACTGTGTACACAAAAATCCCCGCATCCCTTTATGCTTTCTAATTTTATATAGTGCTACACTTAATAACAAATTGTCCTCTTCCTATTTTTGTAACCATTAATTTGCTATTCTTAATTTGATAAACTAAGAGCGTAAAGCAGAGTAAAGTCCGGGATTGAAGTATTTCATTCCTGGCTTTCATGTGGGACAGTATTATGAGATAGGGTGATTGGTGATGTTATGCAAGCATGAGTTTGAAATTTTTTATTTTTGTGTTGATTTGGGAGTAACAAAAATCAATTTCATTCCTCTAAAGGGGTTAGCTTTCTACTTCCGGAAATATAGAGGGGAAGCTGATGATGAAACTTTTCTTCTTTTGATGACATTATCCAGTTTTCAAGCCCTTTTACAATCAGTATTATTTATTTACCTTATTATAATTATCACCAATACCCATTGACTTCTATTGGTTGTCGAGTTTAGAACTTTTTCATAGTTGTTTTATCCACTGCCATTCCAAGGTGTTACTAATATCCTGGAAATCTAGCCTTGGAGCCTGCAAGAGATTGTTGCTGATCACCTGTGATTGGGCGGGAAGGCCGCTTTTTTTTGGTTGGTGGGTGGGGGGACATGTGAGCATGGTGTACTGTTTGCAATACTATGCCAATAAAAGCCTTTTCCCACCAGGTGCTGTTCGCTGTATGCATTAGACGACAGCATAATGTTCTATTATAAATTATATCTAAGGCCAAACACAAACCATTTAAAGCCCCTTGCAATAGGAAGTGAGAAAGTATATGTGTAGACTGTTAGATTATATGTGTGTGTGTAAATACTATTATATAGACCAGTGAATTTTTGTTTTTCAGAACGTTATTACATGGATATTGAAAAGACATCATAATTATTTAATTACATAACCAAGCTTGTCAAGATATGATGATAGTGCATTATAGGAGATAAACTTGAATAAATAGTACATTAATACTATATATTTCATCCTTAATATACATTTAACAATTTTTTAGCATGCTTTGAGTTGCATGCTGTATTCATTTATTAAGTTTTAATTTTAAATAGCTATGCAATTATGATGCAGGACCTGGACCCTAGCAGGAGACCAGGTGCAGGACCTGATGGTTATGCTACTTTGAAAAGGCATCCCTTTTTCAAGGGGGTTGACTGGAATAACTTAAGGGCACAAATTCCTCCAAAACTTGCTCTGGAACCTGGGGTATGACTTCCATTCTTTGCTCTTTGAAATGTTATTCATGGAGAATTAGAAAAGGAACCTTCATTTCTTGTCCACTTTATTAGTTTAAGAACACAGTTTCTGACTTTCATATAATTTTCACTTTTAGACTCAGTCCCCTGCAGGTGATGATGGTCAAGAGTCATCTTGGAGTCCTGCTCACATTGGGGATGGTTCTGCAGCTTCTGTTAGACAACCTGATGGCGCTACATCGTCTTCCGAGGGTACTGGTCACATAACCCGGCTAGCTTCAATTGATTCCTTTGATTCAAAATGGTATGCACTATGCAGAAAACTTTCTGTTTGTTTGTGTTTTTGCATCCAATCATATTCTTGTGACAAGAAATCAGTGTGATACTTCAAAAGTAAGATTTTATGGAGAACATTAATCCTCTATCAACCATGTCCCCTTAAAGATCTCAAATGTTGGTATAATTCACAAATAAGGTCAATTTTTCTCAAATAAAAGAAAATCTTCAAAATATGTGCCAAAAGGAGATTTTTTTGGAAGCAATATCCTCTGCATTTTATTTATTTTACCAAATGATATATGTTATCTTTTTATTTTATGTTTTTCATGCTTCAGAACTTTTCACATCATAGAAAACTACATTGACTTCTCTTTGTAATACATAAACAGGGAAAAACTATGGTAGTTTTAGGGTTAAATATATTTTTGGTCCTTGAAAATATATTGCTTTTGTTGTTTTAATCCTTATTTAGTTTTTATTCGTTTTTAATCCTTACATTTAAAAAAAATAGTGTGTTTTTAGTCTCTCATCAGGGTCTAAAAGCATATGATTTTTGTCTCTTTTGAGGACTAAAAATGAGTAAAATTTAAATAGGGACTAATTACAAAAAACTCAAGGAGATAAAACATATTAATCCTTAGTTTTAATATTCAGTTACTTTATCCTAAACACTAGAATTAAAATGTTGGGATCTTATATTTCATAATGATCATGTTAATTCCCTTATGATCTCAACCTTTTAAGATTTCATTAAAAAAAAGAGTAAGATTTTTTTTTTGTTCCTTGTAAAATAAGAAAGTTTTGATTTTAGTCCTTATAAAATCTTTTTTTATCATTTGCATCCTCCCAAAATCTAAAACATTGAAAAATGTCCTTACCGGTGACATGGCAAACTCATAAATTGCCATGGAGATATTTGTTATGTGGGTACTTTTTTACTTGCCACATCACTATCAAGGATATTTTTCAAAATTTTAGATTTTGGGAGGATACAAATGAAAAAAATTATGAGGACCAAAATCAAATCTCGCTTATTTTATAAGGACCAAAACTATATTTTATCCTTCAAAAAATACATCACATATTTCACCAGTCCCACTCCCACTTTTCACCAAGATATAACAGTTCATTCCTACACACCAGAAGAGAAATAATAGGATAGTTACAAGAATAATTTGAAAAAGAAGAAAAAAGGCTGTTGTGCACAGTGGCTATTGAAAAAGCCCATGTTTACCTGGTTTGTTAACTAAAAGTCAAATTTTGTGCTCGTCTGACAGGCAACAGTTTTTGGATCCTGGGGAATCTGTTCTTATGATCTCTATGGTGAAGAAATTACAAAAAATAACAAGCAAGAAGGTGCAGCTCATCCTCACCAACAAGCCAAAGTTGATCTATGTGGATCCATCAAAATTAATTGTGAAGGGAAATATAATATGGTCTGATAATCCAAATGATTTAAGCATTCAAGTGACTAGTCCATCACATTTCAAGATTTGCACAGTAAGTTTTCTCTTCTCTAAGGATCTTGTTATACAACTTACACTATTTATAATATGGACAACAGTTTGTGTGAGGGTTTAAAGAGGGTTTAAAGGCAGACTCCTAGGTGGCCATGATTATATTTGAAACATTTAAATTGCAATCTAATGGGCGTTATATAATGTCAATTAAATTTCTCTGAACTATTTCTTAATGCCTGAGCCAACAGCATGACCTGAAGGGCTATAATTTAAATTCTTCTTATACCATGTTCAAGAATGTTACTCTCTCTGACCTGTAGGCTTTAATGCCCTTTCTCACTCTATATATATACAAACTGTGTCTTAATTCTATTCTGTTTTGTTTGGGGACCTTCCTTCACATTTTTGTTATTAAATGTAATGATGCAGCCTAAAAAGGTAATGTCGTTTGAGGATGCAAAGCAAAGAGCAAATCAGTGGAAAAAGGCAATTGAAGGTCTTCAAAACCGGTGAACTCATTCTGGTTTTAAGAACATATTCTTTTAGATATCTTCATATTGTTCAGCAAGAGGGGAAAAAAACAGTTGACTGCCCTACAATCAATTATTCATTAAAAGAAAAATGAATTTGCAGATTTAGCTTTGCTGAAGCTGGTTCAAGCTAGTTCCTCATCACAGCTCAATTTTGTGATGAGTTTTTCCATCCTCTTTCATGCTTCGATGGGATAATGAAATGTGGAAGTTCTAGTTGTAGCTATGTTGGGGGTTGGAACCAATACTTTGTAAGAAAAACTTCGGTTATTTTTTAATATATATTAATATATTATGAGCTGGAAGATGATAGCATTTTGGTTATCATAATTCATGAACCATTGAATTGCTCAATTTATTGTTTCCTCTGCCCTTATTCAGACGGTGAGGCCATCCTGAACTTTCAAAATGGATGATTTGGCCCTTTCAATCTGTAAATAATATAGGTGCAATCTGGCAATTCTATATGGTTTTAGGCGTTGAATAGAGATATGTGTTTCTTCTTAACAGATTAGTTAGAGTGTGTTTGGAAAGGCACAGGTTTTTAGCTTATTTTAGGAGCTTCTAGCTTATAAGCTACAAGCTATTATAACTTCTAGCTTGTAGCTTATTTATTTTTCTTCCATTTTATCCCTCATTTAATACAGTTTTCTATTTTTCTTCTTTGTATATCTTTTTATGTCATTTTATATTTATTACCTACCTTATCAGCTACCAGTTAGTTTTACCAACTACACCGGGTAAACTCTGATCTTTAAGTAGGATTATACAAAACTTCAATCACTACTATTTTTTTATACCCAGAGAATGGGGGAGCAATGAAGAGAAACACTGTTGTACTTGTAAGCTATCTAACTTTGCTTAACGTGTGTTTCAGATTGCAGATAAAGCAAAGACCATTTACATTCCATTGCTACTCGCCATTGATATTAATATATTCTAAATGGTACTCATAATCCTCAAGAGAGGACAATAATTGCATGGCATCCAAAGAGAATTGAATAGATATTTATTCAGGTTGCGAACTTAATATTACAATTCAATTCAATTCAATCTTCCGTACCATAACAGCGAAAGGTTTGGTATGCTGAATTGAATTAATTGAGTTATAACATAAAAATATAAGGCCCTCATTTAACTTCAATTCTATTAACTTAATATTTTAAGTTAGGAGGAAAATTCAACAGTATTCAAACGTTTGCCCAAATAGTAATAAGGACCTCTGCTAAACTCGGAGTGTATAATTTCTCACAAAAAATCTGTTGTATGCCATGACTAATCTATACTGAATTAGAGTTTTATTATTATAATTTTATATGAACTAAATTCCTGCATAATCTATACTAATAAAAACATAGATGTTATCATAATAGTTAAAAAAAACCAACCGAATATTTACCAAATAAGATATGATTATTTATAAATATATATAATTATTCTTCAAAAATGATTTTATACTATAAAGTTGTAAAATTTTGTTACAAATTATTCCTTTACAATGTACAACTAGAGACAATTTCAAAGAGCACTTGCCGGAAAAAATTGAACAGCTAGCTCAGGGGAACTAGACCAGTAGGCTCAAGAGTTAATGAGGGAAAGTGAAAAATGCCACTGCCATGGTAGTTAGTGGAACAGATATGTTGTCATCCACCACCTCAGTAATGGGAAGGGACTCCACCACGGTTGCCACTAAAGAAACAAAAGCAACTCTTGGCGCAATGCTCACCCAATCCAACTGTACATGTCCTAGCACTGAATAGTAGTACAGCATCCTGCATGCAATAATATCAGAAGTATCACTGTAAAAAGAGAAATGTTGTTTGTAAAACGACATTTTGTACAACAAAGAGAGATATAGAGATAAAGAAGAGAAAAGAGAGAGAAATGTGGGATGTGATAGGTGATGTAATGGACAGAAATAGAGAGTAAAAGTATGTTGTAGTTGTTGTATATTTTTGGTTGTATAACAATATCTTTTCACATTTTTTTTTTGTGGTTCATATCATAAAGATAGCCATAGGAATAAAGATCAGAGTTGTTCTTTCAGGCAATTTCCTAATGAGTAAAAGAAAGAGTTCTGTTTAACACACCCAACTGAAACCAAGAATCCAAAAGTAAACATGGATAAGCTACCAGCCCAACTCTTTTTTTGGTTGTAAGGAATCTTCATGGATCCATATTTTCTACCAATGATATCAGCTACACCTTCAACCCATCAAGTTCAATGTTGATTAGACAAGCTGAAAAAACCATCACTAAGATTATAGAATGTAAAGGAATGTGGATTACCATCCCCTCCACACATCATTGCCAAGGAAACCACCCCAATTGGAGACTCACGCCAGAAAACAAGAGCACATAACATCAGTATCAGAACATAATACAGGGGACCTCTTAGCAATTCTCTGCAGGTACAAACAGTCAATGCTTAGAACATAATCGTTGCATTGACCAAACAAAACCAAAGCACGTGATAAAAATGAATAAGACATTTACTTTGGATCTCCTTTTCTAGTCACGGATTTGATCAGTCCTTCATCAGAAGTTAACAAGAGACCATTCACCAAAAGCCTCAAGCAATTCACAAGAGGAACAAAAGCAGCAAAGTAGCGAGCCTTAGGGGAATTGCTATCCTAGCATTAACATTAAAAATTCAAAGAAAAAAAGCAATCAATGCAGAGGAAAAGCCTTAGAACTTGCTCATATGGAATAGGAAAGATGTGAAAAATGAAAACTTGATCTAAATCACAGAAATGGGTACCTGAAAATTGGCCAAGAAACCAGAAAAAGCAAGCCAGACAATATATGGACAAGTTTTCTGCTCAGACCCTGCCATCAATGCTCATAAATCCAAAAGGGTCACAACCAAGTAATTGAAATTGAAAGAAACAAGTAATCCATTTTTGGAAATTGTGTATATGCATGCAATCAGTGAAGTAGGCAGTACCTGGTGGATGATGTTCCTTCGCGTGAGATCATCAAAAGCAAAGACGAGGGCGTAACCGCCACCAAGAACACCAACGGTGGCTCCAGCATTGTGGAGCAGATCTTGAGCGTTCACAGGGACAACAAACCTCGCCACCACCCTTTCACCCAAACGGACAGCTGGCACAACAGGGGAGCATAGAAACCGGACAGTGTCGTTTGTTGTGGGTTTTCTCCAAGGAAGAAAGGTGGTGGAGATTGCCGGAGCACGGCGGTGCACGGCGGAGAAAGCAAGGAGGTGAGAGGATAAGAGCGTCATGGCTCAGGACACTAGAGTTGGAGTGTTTTAGAGTTGGAGTGTTTCATAAAACTAGGATAAGCACTTTTATGCCAATTTATATTTATGTTTTAGAGTTGGAGTGTTTCATAAAATTAGGTCAAAGATGAAAAATTAGCTGATAAGTAGGGCTGGTTGATGGTTAAACTTGTAATTAATTTTCAGTTAGTAGCTGAAAATTGGAGTTTTTTTAAAAGCTTGTAGCTACCCAAAAAAACTAGCTTCCCAAACACTGTTAAAATGATTTCAGTTATTATTTTCAAGCTAGCTGAAATGGCAAACTAAACACATTCTAAATAAAGTGAGATTAATTTAAATTTAATTATATCTTGATTTTAATATATTAATATTTACAATGTACTTTTAGGTAAGTTAAGGGACCTATTTACCTTTGTAAATTTCAAAGAGAAATGATACTTATACAATCTTATAATATACCACTATGAAAGTGAAAAAGAGGAATATGAGATGTGATAGGTGATATGATAAAGAAATATAGAGAGAAAAAAAAGTGTAATGTATAAGTTGTTATATATATATATATATATATATATATATATATTTTATGAATTTATCTCAATTTCAAATGCTACTCGGTTCCCCTGTATTTTAAAATAGCTAATTAAGCTTTTTGACAGCCTAAGCTTACTGTATCATTTTATACTGATTAGTAATGGTAATTACCATTTTCTGAGTATGTCTGGGTCCCTAAGGCCGGCCACGTCCCACGTGCCCAATTAGGAACCGGTTGTGTACCAAAGTACAGAAGTGCCTCCAAACATAATAATAAGCCAATTGCAATATCTAGAACAGTACTTACTGATGTAGATATATCGATTAGGGTTGTTTGTGGGATTGATTGAGATGAGTTTTATTTGTTTTTAATATGTGTTCAATTTTTTTATCGGGCCAGTTGTGTCCATAACCTCAATAATGTGTGGTAAACTGATCTAAATAAATAAGATAAGATTATGTTGATCCGATATATAAATTAAATATAATTATGAAATGGTTATATAATAAAGTTAAAAAACCTTAATTTAATATTTTTTTTATAGAATAGGAACAAACCTGATCCGGATAAGACGGGTTGAGACAAGTTAAAAGGATATATTATTAAAAGGATATATTAAGAATACCATTTCACATTTTTTTCTCTTTATCTTTTTCTTTTTTATTATCATATAATTTTTTATTTTTTTTCTATCTCTATCTCTCATTTTTATATCTATCATACTCTAATTTTAGAGTGTGAAGAAATTATTTTCCTAAAAAAATTATATATTCATTGTCTCTAATGAAGATTTTTTTCTCAGTTTGCATATGCTGCCCCACAGTTTCCATAACAGTCTATTTTGGTGATTTAGAGGATCTGTGTGACGACTGTGACCCACAAATAAGTGATTTGTGCAAGGGTCATGCTCGTTTGCTTAAAAGGAAAAAAAAATCATTATTTTTAATACTTTTTTTTTGTAGAAAATAAAAAAATATTTCCTCAATATAAATTGAACTTTTTAACGCACACAAGTGTTTGCTTGGTCCTGAATATACCAAGATCTTACTAGTGAGAAGTCATCCAAACTTTCCTTTTATGCTTCCAAAAGCCAAAGGCTGCATGGAGTCTTGAACTGCCTACTCTGTTGTGCTACAGATTTCTTCCTGGGACATTGCTTAATAATAATGTATGTATGAGAACAGTGATGTGAGATGCGCCAGAAAGGGGAAAAGAAATATTGTGATCCTAATTACCAAAAAGAGAGAGGTGATGGTGGTAAAAGGGCATGTGGTGTTTTCTACCACAAGGAGACACACAATCACGCTTCAACTGGCAAATAGTCAAGTACTTCGTGCTATACCCTACCCATCCTATTCCTCATGACCTAATTACTCGTACTATGTACTTTTGCAATCATGTGTTGTGTTGGCAGATTGAATGTTAAAAACTTGATAAATTACAGCAATTTTTTATTTTAAAGTTGCATTTTTATTTGAGTATTATTTTTCCTATATCTATACAACAATACAACATAAAGTAAAGTTTCGTTTTGATTTACAATTGAGTAAAATTAATTTTAGAAATTAATGGTTCAAATGAGTGATGCATGTTTTACAAAACACTTTTTTTCTTAGCATTTTACGTAACATGTTGAATGAAAATAATTTAAAATCAATTCTGTAAAACTATGTGTAGCAACGGTAAAACAGACAGACTAAAAATAACAAATAGAAAGAAGGGAGAGAAATGTGAAATATGATGAGTGATATGATAGAAAGATATAGAGAGAAAAAAAATGTTGTATGGGTTGTATATTTTTTATTTTATGATTTTATTTTCTCTTTTATTTTGAATTTTTACTAGATAAATTTTTTAATATCTATTTGTATGTGATCCGGACCTCGGCCGACGCTAGGGATGGCAATTGAGCCCAAGCCCTATGGGTACCCGCAAAAATTACCCGCAATGGGTAGGGTAAAAACCCGCAATGGGTAGGGTAAAAACCCGCAATGCGGGTATGAGCGCGGGTACGGGCAAAAGCCCACATTTTTTCATGGGGACGGGCGCGGGTACGGGCACTTTGATGCCCAGCCCGCCCCATACCCGCACTCATATATATAATTATTTAATAAAAAAACCATATATAATTATATATAGGTATATATTAATTTTATTAAAATATCTAATATATTTACACATATATTTAAAATTAATATATATAATATATTACAAATTAAAAAATATTTTTATAACTATCTATTTGTGTTTTTTTTTACTTTATAATATATGACTAATTAGTCTTTACCAAAAATATATGACTAATTAGTGTTAATAATAATTTTTTATAGATCTTGAAGAATTCTAATACATGATATCCAAGTTTATAAAATAGTGTGACGTGAAAGTATATTGTAATATTTAATAAAAATTTTGAACTTTAGATCATTTGTTGTGTTTTAGAACATTAACATATTGTGTTTCAATATAATTAAATTGTTGTATCACTGATATTTAAAAATTATGTTTGGACGATCTTCGAGTAACTTTTTCAATTGAGATATAGTTTTCTTAAATTAATATTTTTTAATAAGTTGTTAATTTTTTACTTAATAAAAGTGCGGGTAACGGGCGCGGGTACGGGCATATAGGTGCCCAGCGGGTACGGGGACGGACACTAAAGTTACTGCCCACGCGGGTACGGGCGCGGGTACGGGCTTTTTTTGAAAACGCGGGTACGGGGATGGGCACTATGGTACCCTGCCCATAGGGTACCCATTGTCATCCCTAGCCGACGCCCCCACATATGGGGGCGAGACAATCGTCATAACCATGAGACCGAGCAGAGGGTTACATATCAACCAATCCCTGGTTCGACATACTCAACCTCGAACCTTCACTAACCGTTGACCTCGGACCCTACCATCCCTATGAGCCAGACATAGGTCACCTAACAGGTCTCATCGCATTTAATGCGCCCCACGCCGTCCCCAATAAAGCTGGGAGGCCTTGACACACACAACTGGGAATTACGGCCGGAGCTGGCAATTACGGCGGAGGCATACCTGCTCCACCTACCATATCCCCTCCTGCCACAGCACAGCACGGCTATATAAGGGGATCACCCCCACTAACCTAAGGTAATCTTCAACCCTGATCTACCTTCATATTATCCCTCTCGCTAACTTGAGCGTCGGAGTGCCTTCGCAGGTACCCCCGTCTCGCGCCTCTGCACCGGAGCAGCCACCAGAGCGTCCTCAGGAGACCCGGTCGTACCTCGGACCACCACCTTAGATCTCAGCCACGATCATTTGGCGCCGTCTGTGGGGAATCTGGTAAAAGAAACCCCACCAACACTACCACCTGCGCTGAGATCAAGGTTTATACCACGAAGAACCAAGGATGGACGCAACCACTAACAACCAGCCACCGCAGCTCACCGAAGCTACACCAGAGACAGGAGCGGAGGTAACGACGGACCCCCGTCACACCTTGAGAGCTACCCCCCAGGAACCACCCCCATCTGCGCATACCAGTGGGTCATCTGAGAGTTACCATTTGAAGCCTCCCGGAGACATCACCAGGAGAAAGAGGCACTCCAGGAGAGCCAGAAGAAAGGAGGAAGCTATTTCCTGCAGTAGGGAGGAGACCCTCTCCCCCCAAAGAGAAAGAAGAAGGATAGAACTGTGAAAGAACTAGAGAGAAGGATCAAATACCTTGAATCCCTGCTCCCTGCCGCGCCACGAAGGAAATCCCGCTGGAGAGAAGTGAGTAGAAGGAGTACCACCTCCAGAAGGACGTACCACACCAGGGACCTGCCATCCCAGGAGTCAAGTTATACTTCCACTGAACCCTCGTCGGACGAAATCTCGTCGTCCGAATATCACACCGAGCAGATGAGCCGGACGCGCGGACGTAGCCGACGTGGAACTCCCTCAGTGCGCACCGACACCCATGGAGCATCGGCCAGAAAGGACCAGGAAGAAACACCAAAAGTCGTCACCCCCGGCCTGATCAAGGAAGCAGAGGGCGAAACACAAGCCACCCCAGTTGCGGTACAGACAAACCCGCCTGTCACCCCGGTCACGCCCCAGGCAACCCCGGTAGCAGTTGCTGGAACGCCCATCACGGCCACGTCTGTGGTCACAACACCAGGAATCCCGAATCTTATAACTTTGCATCGGCCCTTTACGCACCCTTTCACGGCGAGACTTGCCCAGGTCGAGATACCCGATCGTTTCCTCCGTCCCTTCAGCACCATCAGTTTGTACACTGGAGAGACTGACCCGGGCCGACACCTAGACCGATTCTTCAACGAGATGTTGTTCTTAGGCGCCCAAGAAGACATCATGTGCAGAAGCTTCTCTCGAACGTTGGACGAAGAGGCCTTGACTTGGTTCAGAACACTCCCCCAGAACTCGGTGGACAAATGGGACGACCTCACAGCAGCATTCGCTAAAAGGTTCAGTATGGCCAACCAGATACCCCGAGATTCCCACACACTTGCGAAGGTCAAGCAAGGGGAGTCTGAGACGTTGCAAGATTTCTTGGCCCGTTTCTACAAGGAGATAGCCCTTACGCCCAATGTCGCAGATGAAGTGCAACTAATTCATAAATGAGGAACTGCATCTGGAAGGGACGAGCAAGTCGGTAATCCCGAAAGAGGGCCGAGCGCCTGAAAAAGAAGAAAGGAGCAGGAAGGAAAGGAAAGAAGAAAGGAAAAAGTTCAGGGGACGCTACGAGGGCAATTACACCCCTCTCAACAGTAGCCTTTCCAGGATTTGGCAGGAGGTACACAATGCAGAGTTAGCTGAAGTGAAGCGCCCCCTACCTATCAAATCACCCCAGGGAGACAAGAACCGATATTGCGCCTTCCATAAAGGCCATGGACATGATACTGATGATTGTTACCAGCTCAAAGATGCCATTGAGCAACTAATCCGAGAAGGAAATCTGGGACGGTATGTGAGAAGAGACAAACCCGAGTGGAGCAGCCGCGGACAAGGCGAGCGGCGGCGAGACCGACACTCCCCCCCGGGGCATGAAAGGGGACGACACCGCTCCCGATCACCAAGAAGTCATGGGGCGTCGGACAAGAAGCCTCGGGACGACACTTCCAGTTTCCTCTTAAGCTCAGCAACCTCGACATCATACTCTTCCTTCTGCTTCCTCAGATCCTCCTTCCTTTTTTCCTCGACCGCCTCCAGATCCTTGCCGAGGCTCTCCACCTTCTTTTCCAGGTCCTGTTTCTCCTTCCCCACGGTCCCCAACTGAACCGTGAGGGCCTCCTTCTCGGCCTTCAGCTTGGCACACTCCTCAGAGGCCGACGTAGAAGCCTTCAAGGCCTTATCATACTGTTCTTTTGCCCTCCTAGCCGCAGGGACCATGTCCTTCTCAATAAACTGAAGCAAGCTAATATGTTGAAGATACGTGACCTGGGCATCCCGGACGATCGCATCAATATCAAATTCCCCCTTCACAAACTTCTGCTGGATCTCTTCCGTGTAAAATTGAGAGGCCACGGCAGGATGGTCCGGGGTAAAACTGTCTTCAAAGATCACTGCCTTGGTTAGCACCGGAACCCCGGACGAAGATCCCCCATCGGACTTAGGACCCTCGGGGGACTTTACTGTAATGGCCCTACTTTTCTTCTTCTTCCGATCGCCCTCCACCTGAGCAGGTGCACGATCGGCCTGAGGATCCGAAATTTTTAAGGCCCCCCGCGACCGATTGAGGAAGAGGCAAGCTCTGGCTGTTAGAGAGTGATGTGGCCGACCCCTCAACAACCTTCCTCTTCTTGGAATCCTTTGCCTTCGGTTCATCAACCCCAATGGCCTTGGCCTTCTTTAAAAGATCAGAAATCTTCATCTGTTCTTCCTCTGCAACAGAAAGCAAAAACATAAGTGATAGATCCAGAAAGAAAAACATAATACAAAATAAAATAATGCCCCAACCGACCTAAGGCCACCGTCAGTTGGCCGGGCAACGTATCTATTAACAGTCGAGATGAAAAACGCTCGCCGCCTCTCTCCTTAATAGCTTCTTGGAGGAGATAGAACGCCTCTTGCTCAGAAGGAGTCAGTCGCTCGTACGTTGTAGCATACGTCTTCGGACCTCAGTCGTAATGACGACTGTCCCAATAGATACTAAAGGTCGACTCCTGATCCTCCCAAGAACTTCTCCAAAATGGAAGGACCCCGCCCTTAGGGACGACCTTAAAAAAATCTCTCTTAAAAGAAACTACCGAAGACTTCGCCGAATCCACATACAAAGTCAACAGCGGTCGGCCATTATGGCCACGGAAACTCACCCATCCTCTTTCCCCAACCTTCCTCGGATAAACGTCAAAAAAATGAGAGAAGAGCGGAACGGTCGGCGTAATGGCCAGGTTGTCGCGGAGATCTTCAAAGGACTTGACAAACGCCCAGGCATTCGGATGGAGTTGGGTCGACGCAAGGCGATAATGCTTCAAAATTGACCGTTCAAACTCCGAGAATGGCAACCTCACCTTCAGTCGATGGACGACGAAGGCATACAAGAACATGAACCCGGCATTCGTTTCCCCGCGGTGACATACCCGGTCCGAGGCTTGTGGAGGTGAGACGGTATACAACTATTCATAATCTGGGTCCAACACAGATAAACTCGCCCGAAGAGTCGCCTCGGACTGCCCACAATAACGGGATACAATCCCGAGTACCTCGGCATCGACCCAGGCATAACGGTCCTGAACCCTCATCTCACGACTAGTAACTTCTCCGCTGGTGCTTGCAGCGTCCATGTAACAGTACCTAACACCTTCAGAAAAGGATCCTAAGTTAGAGACTTCGACACCCTCATCAGTTGAATCTAAGTCGGTTTCTGAAGAGGATGCGCAAAGGTCTCTCACAAAGGTCGACCTTTCAGCCGACGAGAGCCCGCGAACCTCTTCACGAGCCGAAGCCGCCGCACTCTCGTAGCGGCGGATCATAGAAGGGATAGTAAGGGCACGACGGAAAGTTCGGACGGTCGCCCGCCCCCTCTTAGGTCTCGATGTTGGCCAAGACTCTGGAGGCGCAGCAAGCATCTCCAGAGAGTCACCACTATCCTCTCCACCACCCCCTCCCTCAGGGGGCATCATTATAAACCAAAACATCGTGAAATGGAAGGGAAATGGTGAAGATAGAGAGTAGTACCTGAGCTTTGCGAAGAAGCAGCGGTGGAGACGCGGCGAAGCACGACACCGGATTCTGGAAATGACCTAAAATGAGCTTCCCTTGATGAAGCAACCACCGTAAAGAAAAAATGTGCCACGAGAAACCGTCACCCTGGAGAGCCCTTTAAATCGGAGCAGAAAGCACAACCCGTGCTTCACAGCGCAGCAATGAAGGGAACCTGAGAAGAAAATTCAGAGAAAAATCGAGACAGAGAAGGAGGAAAGTGGTGAAATATGAGAAAGATGGAGGGAGCGGTTAACACCTCCCTCCTGATATAAATTTAAACAAAGGACAAAAGAGTCCTTTCACTCCCCAAACCAAAGGTCAAGAGCAAAATGAAAGGGCAACCCCGTCATTTCACGAAGGGACAAAAGGGGTTTAATACGCTAACCCAAGGGCAACAAGGGAACTTCACACGAGCCCCAAGGGGCAAAAAAGGAAGGACGGTTGAGACGTGCGTAACGGACGTCTCCACAATGATGAGCATTTAAGGGCGCACGTCTCAAGGGAAAAGCCTCCAAACAGCAACAGTCACGTGCCCCATCATACCCAAACGGTCAGGAAAAGGAACTGCTAACGACAGGACGGCCGCAGACGAAGAGAAAGGCAACAAGACGCGACATGAGAGGTCGGAAAGAAACCCCGTAGGCATCCATACCTCATCCCACAAAACAACATCACATCAAACCGAACACAATTAAACCTCGAACACGAAATCCCTAGTAACCTGCATCGCCGACGGTGAGCCGATCGCTCACCATCACGCTGGGGGGCAACTGATCAGGACCTCGGCTGACGCCCCCACATGTGGGGGCGAGACAATCGTCATAACCATGAGACCGAGCGGAGGGTTACATATCAACCAATCCCTGGTTCGACATACTCAACCTCGAACCTTCACTAACCGTTGACCTCGGACCCTACCATCCCTACGGGCCAGACATAGGTCACCTAACAGGTCTCATCGCATTTAATGCGCCCCACGCCGTCCCCAATAAAGCTGGGAGGCCCTGACACACGCAACCGGGAATTACGGCCGGAGCTTGCAATTATGGCGGAGGCATACCTGCTCCACCTACCATGTCCCCGCCTGCCACAGCACAACATGGCTATATAAGGGGATCACCCCCACTCACCTAAGGAAATCTTCAACCCTGATCTACCTCCATATTATCCCTCTCGCTAACTTAAGCGTCGGAGTGCCTCCGTAGGTACCCCCGCCGCGCGCCTCTGCATCGGAGCAGCCACTAGAGCGTCCTCAGGAGACCCAGCCGTACCTCGGACCACCACCTTAAATCTCGGCCACGATTATGGGTGTGGGCTTGCTTGACTTTATCCGATGGGCTAATTTTTATACCTGAATTCGTCCTAGAATCTGAAAATTTTTAATAATGTACAGGATTAAATTGAGACCAAATTTAGATAGAATGATACTAGATTGACCTTATATATGAGTTTAATAACGTACATGCTCTTTGGGGACGCCATGGGAGTTAAATATATCAGACGATAATTTACTATACCAAAAAAAAAAAATCATTAACTGGATATATTACTATGGTCGAATGAAAATAGCTTAAGTAATTAATAAATATATCACTTACATTAAAAGTTCTTTCTATATATATTCACGTTCTTTTAACTTTAAAACATTATCATGAAAAGAATGTCAATATATTATTTTATAATTTATTATATAAAATGTGTTTTAAAAATAGATAAAAAAATTATATTAAAAAGATAAAATGTTATTAATAATAAAAAAATTATAAAAAATAGTATCTATATATATTGCTAAACAAATGAACATAAATTAAATAATGAGGTGTGTACAGTGGTGCAGCCAGGTATTTTTCTTTGGAGGCTGGAATAAAATATTAAAAATTATGATAAAAATATTAAATAATTTCAATTAAGAATAGTAAATTTTATTTAAATAAAACTCTTCATTTCTTCATCTGCATGAAATTTTTCAACAAGTTGACAAATTTGTTTAATATCAAATGATTTCAAAGATTCTTTGCAATCTAAAGTTGAACTAAGTATAAGTTCAACTGTCTTTTCGTTAAATCTTCTATTTAATTTAGATAATTGTAAATCAAATTTTTAGTTTTTCTTATCATGTAATTCTAAAAAACATATTCAAATTAAATAAAATCTTTTTTAATGTTATATTATGTTACCTAATTATATTTTCTCCCTTCTTTCCTATTCTCTATAATGTTCGTATGCTTCCCCTTTTAATTTTTTATTTTTTATAGACTAGTATTTCTAATCAAATATTTTTTATAAGCAATATTTCTAATTAATCAAATTTTACCTATAATTTTGAATATTATCTTATCATTTCTAAATAAAAAAAACCAATATAAAAAATGAAATAATAAAAAATTAATTTTTTTTTATAAAATAAAGATAAATAGCAAGAGTCACAAAAAAAATGCTTAATATTATATAATCTATAAAATTTTTAGGGAGATCAAAGTAATAATTTATAAAATATATTATACGAGACCTATATTATTAATAAAAATTTTAAAAAATTTTGGGAGTTGGTGACGATGCAAGCTCCCTTTGCTACGCCCTATGTATGTGTATTTTTTTTTTTTTTTGGACGAACCCTATGTATGTGTATAGAATATAGATATTCAAAACAACACCAAAAGGGCCTTCAAAAACCATAAAACCGGAACCATACGATCCCAAATACTTCTTCCAAAGACTAATAACCCAAAATTATCCTAGTGCTGATACAGGATGACGCCGAATCAAAATAAAAGGCAAACATCAATGGACCACGATCTTTATGGGGATCTATTTTAGGAAAAATATTTAACTACTATCTTTATTTATCAGGTAATTATTAATTATTTTATACATATTTTTTAAAAGATATTTTCAATTTATATAATTATTAATATATTTTATTTCAGTTATTATGGTTTTATTTAAAATTTATTTTTAAACTTTTCGTAGACATAAAATTATTTATCAAGAGTCAAGATCCGTTGACACCAGGTGTCAAACTTATAGAGTTACACCTCTTAATAACTTCTTATAAAATGTGAATTTGACCAATCCAGCCGTTGAATCACATTATATTACCTTCATGATCATGTATATCAAATTTCAGGTAATTTGGACATTCGTAGATATGTTATCTAATAGTGGACTTTTACTTATATTTTCAAAAGTTAAAATAATTTAGTTTGATGAAGTTTCAATTAGTTTTCGATTTTAATGAAATTTTATAATCTTGATCTACTTTATAAGAACTTTTAATTCAACGGTTAGATTGGTCAAATGCACATTTTACAAGAAGTTATTAAGAGGTGTAACTCTACAAGTTTGACACCTGTGTCAACAGATCCTGACTCACCTGTGTCAGCAGATCCTGACTCACACACACACACACACACACACACACACACACACACATATATATATTATAATTTTGAGACTCTACATTGGAGAGTGAGATATTCACTCACCCTAGTCCCCAGGGGTGTTCATATCCAATCCAATACAAACTCCATAAACCAAACTGAAATCCAAAAAATCGGAAAACCGTAAAAACCGAATTTTATATTGGATTTGATTAGTTTTTGAATCCTGCAATTGAAAACCGATCCAATTCAATCCAAACTGAACTTATATATACATATATTATTACTTATAAAATAATCATATATTTATACTTGTATACATATATATTTATAAAAATAATTATACTAATATATTTTTTATGATTTTATTATCTAATATCATGTTAATATTTCTATAAATATATCAATTTAAATGTGTCATGTCATTCTTTTCATAATTTTATCACTTTTATCTAATATTCATGGTCTCTTTAAAAAATCGAAAACCGATCCAATTCAATTCAATTTAAATTGGATCGGATTGGATCCTATTTGAAAAAATATCAAAACTGATCGGATGATAAAATCGTAATGATCAGATTTGATGGTTTGTTTGTCTCAAAATCGATCCAATCCGAACCGTGAACACTCCTACTACTCTCCATCTCAATAATTTTTAACATTCTCCCTCTTTTCTCATTTGGTCGTAAATTCCACATGATATTTATAAGAGTGAGATTCTCCCTTTCAATCTTTAATATTAATCTTCTGTCTTTCCCTGATTGGATTTTTACATGTTAATAAATGTTATTAATTAATTTTGAAATTTATTAAATTTAAAAATCTTATGTTATCATTTTCTATTTTAATCATTATTTTTAATATAATTTTTTATTTTTTTATAAGCTAAAATTCATTGAATAGAGCACTAGGGGTGCTCAAACCCAATACAAAACGGGTATTAAGTGAAAACATATCATCTTACCCTGAGATAACAAAACGGCTACAAATAATAGAGAGAAACCAAGAACAAAAGCCTAAAATACAAAACTGACCAAAACCCAAAAAGAATGGATTACCACAAAAAAAAAAACATTGAAACCACATAAGACACATGAAGGACTCATTCAAAAGACTACTAAAAATCCAAAAAATAGCGGACAGGAAGGCACCTTCCTTAAGAACCAATACTCCAAACCTAAGAGTGAGGAAACCAGGTAGCCACAAAACGTACAAATTCTCAAAGAGATATACCAGACAACACACAACCGGAAACCTCATCAGAAAAACAACAGTTAGCCAGGAACCAAACCAAAAGTAATATAGACCGTAGGCGACACTAACTAGGATGAGAAGTGGTAGTGAAAACTGAAATCTTTGGCTTTAAGTCATTTCCAAGAACGTAATTGGATAAGCAACAACATATCAGAGGAATTTAAAATTTTATTTGTAGAAACAGCCTCATTTCTGGCTAACCATAGACTCCAAAGAACAGAGAGCCAAATCACGGACCACCTATCCAACACTTTAGAGCTACAATTGGGTATGCCCAAGAACTATTCAAAATGCAATATAAATAAATTATGAAGAACAGAGTTGAACCCAAACCAATCCAAACACATCATCCACATCTTATAAGCAAAGGGGCATTCAAAGAAAATATGTCGAGAGGATTCCACCCCTTGTCCACACCTCATACACCCAACGCCAGAAAGTTGGATGATATTCCGCTTGACTAAATTATCTCTTGTGGGAATCCGATATAACATCACCCTCCAAGCAAAACAAGAAACCTTTTAAGGCACCAACTTACACCATATAAACTTGTGCAATGGTATCTTGGCAAAGATAGAAGCATTGACAATGACTTGATAAGCTGACTTAACTGGATAAGAACCTTCTGGGTCAGCTTTCCAACTCCAAGAATCTTCATTCCCCTCATGTACCTGAATCGCATATAAGTCTAACAAGAGCAAAGACAAATGTGCCAATTCCCATTGAAATAAGTGTCTCCTCCAACCCCACTTCCACCCAACACCACCCTCTCTTCTCTCAAAAATATCAGCAACCGAGATCTCCTTGTTCAAAGTGATAGAAAATAATATCCTATAACGCTCACAAAAAGGAATTGAGGTACACCATGCATCCCTCCAAAAAGACGTACACCTCTCATTCCCCACTACCCTGACACAGGAATTAGAGAATCATTCAGAAGAGATGTTCTCACCCACTTCAATACTCCACAAATCAGACCACCACCTAGATCCAGGCACCCTCCCACCCTCCCTTTTCGAAAAAGGCACGCCATAAATAGAAGTTAGGACCTTATTCCATAGACTACCCTTCTCCACTAAAAGACGTCATCTCCACTTCCCTAAGAGAGCTAAATTAAAAGAAGACAAATCCCGTAAACCCAACCCCCATGCTGTTTATCTTTACAAATGTCATCCCAAGCAACCCACACTAATTTCTTATGTTCATCATCCCCACCCCAAAGAAAAGTTTTAAATAAAGATTCAAGATGAGAAATGATACCTTTAGGAGCCTTGAAGAAAGAAAGATAGTAGATCGGGATGGCATTCAAAACAGACTTCAAGAGGACAAGTCTTCCACCAAAGGGCAACAATTTCCCCTTCCATCTAGATAGTCTTCTCTCCACCTTCTGAACAACAGGCAACCACGTCTTCAGCCTATGAGGATTCGCACCAAGAGGTAAACCCAAGTATGAAAAAGGAAAAAAACCCGACCTTACAGTTCAGAAACTGGGCCATATACTCCAACCACACCTCATCAACATTGATACCCATGAGTTTACTTTTATGGAAATTGACCTTTAAACCAGAAGCCAATTCAAACACTTGTAAAACCGCTTTGATGGCCCAAATATTGTTCAGAGAAGCATCACCCACTATGATGGTATCGTCAGCACATTGTAAATGAGAAACTAATACACCATCTCAGCCAGCACTAAACCCAACAAATAACCTCTCCTGCACAGCTTTCACCATCAAAGAATTCAGCCCTTTCGCTGCAATTAGGAATAAGAAGGGGGCCAAAGGATCTCCTTGCCTCAGCCCTCGGCCAACCCTAAAATCAGGTGAGGGGCTACCATTAACAAGCATCGAAACTCTGGTAGAATTCAAGCACTATGTTATCCATTGCCCCTATGTCAGAGGGAACCCCATTCTATCCATCACAAAATATAAGAATTTTCAGTTAATCGAGTCATAGGCTTTTTTCGAAATCAACCTTAAAAAATAGACAAGATTATTTCCTCATTTTGGATTCCTCTAGAATTTCATTCGTAACCACCACACCATTATATATTTGTCTTCCTTTCAGAAATGCAAATTGGAAATCAGAGATAACCTTACCAATAACCTGACACAGTCTATTGGCCAACAACTTAGCCAACACCTTGTACATACAACCTATAAGAGAAATAGGTCGATACTCCTCCACCTAGACTGGGTTGTCAACCTTAGGCACAAGAACAATAAAAGAGTTGTTGGAACCTTTGACTAGTTTACCATTAGAATGGAATTCGTGAATAAAAGCCAGAAAATCATATTTCACTAAATCCAAAAATTCTTTAATAAAAGTGAAATTAAAACCATCAGGCCCAAGGCTTTTTGAGCCCTCACAATCCCACACAGCAGACTCCACTTCTCCTTCAGAGAAAGGCGAAATTAAACTTGTTGCTTCTTCTTGATTTAAAGACTTGAACTTTGAACCCACAAGACTAGGTCTATCATAAGAACTTTCCTGAAAATGCCACTCAAAAAAACCTTTGACTGTTTCCTTCAGATCAGTTGGGGTTGTATATGTTATATTAGCTACCTTCAAGTTGTGCACTTCACTCCTAAGCCTTTTCAGATTAATGCAAGCACGAAAAAATTTTGTATTTGCATCCCCAACTTTTAGCCATGACAAACGAGCTTTCTAAAACAATAGATTATCTTTCAAAGTTATGAAATGACACATTTTTGCCTTCCACTCAATCCTTTGTTGTGCGACTTCTACCTGAAGAGGATGCTCTTCACTCATAAGATCCAACTCATTTACCTTATCGCTAGCCTTTTTTAATTTTGCCATCCAGGTCCGTAAATTATTTTTTAAATGTTTGAGCTTTTCCTTCAGGACAAATGTCGCCCTTCCATGTACAATAATTTGTTTCCACTGTGTTGTAACAAACTCAGTAAATCTAGCGTCCCCCTCCAACAATCCAATACTCTAAACGGCTTCGAACCCCGGTTAACAACAGTATCTTTCAATAAAATTGGACAATGATCTGATACCCCTGTATTTAGACCCCACTGTGAAGTATATGGCCTCTGAGACAACCAAGATGCTGACAACAGAAACCTGTCTAATCTACTCATACATAACCCATCTGATTTGTACCAAGTAAACTTTCTCCCTGCTAATGGCAGATCAACCAAATCAGCCTTAAGAATAAAAGTGTCAAAACATCTCATATCATCATCCCTCCAAAAAGAATCCACTCCCTTCCTTTCGCTCTTCATCCGTACAACATTAAAATCACTCCCATGACTCAACTTTAATTGAACTAACTGATTCCACAGTGCTTTTTTCCTTTATACATCACACAGAGCATAGATATTAACAAGAGAGCATTGAAGATTACTGTCCCCCCACATATCAGACACACCTAAAAAATTGTCTCTCGAAAAGCATTCACACAAAGAAAAATGATCCTTCCTCCACATAGATAATAAACCACCTAACATACCAACAGAAGGAGTAAATACCCATCCAAAATCGCCACGACTAATTAATGCAGTACAAAACCTATCATCAATTTGTTCCTTTTTGGTTTCTTGTATAAGAATAAAGTCTACCCTCTGCAGATATTAGCTTCCGAACCTCCAATTTTTTTAAGCGTCCACCCAACCCCTTATATTTATTGAAACAACTTTCATACAGACTGAAACCACCCCTAACCAAACCCTACCACCAATTTAAACCTCCTACACAATACCTCTACCAACAACTGAGCGGTCTCTAACCTCAATTTCCTTTAAACTAGCAACAACTTCCATCTCAGAAGAATTTCCTTTAATTCTTAATTGAGACCCAATTTTCCAAACCCTTTCAGCAACACAGTCAACATTTAAATCAACCATCCTACCAACATTTGCTAAATATGTACTCAACACCTTTTATTTTGAGAGGAGTCAATATGTACTCAACACCTTTTTATTATGGTGACATATGATTGCCTTGGAGGAGAAGATTTTTTATTGATCTTTTCTGCTAACAAGTTTTTTTATATGAGGAAAAATATTTCTTTAGTTGATGAGCATGGGTCCAAGTTTTTAGTCCAGCTATTTTGATATTCTAAAAACAATTATGCTTATTTTATAAGTGGTTTTAAGGAATTTTGTAAACAAAACAAATTGGGGGCAGGATCTCTAACGGAATGTCAAGCATATTCTGTTGATTGTTCTTTTATGTACACGTTTCAAAATAAAGGAAGTCAATATTTACCTTTTATTTCATATTTAGTAAATATATTATTTTTTCTACTATTTGGGCCTTCCTTTTGTACATTTGAAACTAATGTCTTTTATTCTTTACATTCAAAATTGTCCTACATTAGTGTATCAGTTAAGAAATTGATTTTAAAAGAATGGTGAGAAGACTATTTTTTTAAATTGAATTTTGTGTATATACGGATGGTGCGATAGTAGAAACACAATCTGACTAAATGATATAAGTTATAGGGAACTCAAGTGGTAATATATAAGATCCAGTGAATGTTTAGCAGTAAAATTGTGTATATACACCTGGGTTTACTTTAGTCGATGTGACACCAGTGAGACCTTAAAAGGATATCACCATTATATCATATTATAAGGCTAAATGCAGGAATCCGAGTGACTCTATATATTGTATTGTTATTTCATTTTGCTTTATATATTGATATATAAAGATAACGTATCAGAACACTCTACCATATTAACAATCATTAATTCATGTAACAAACCCTAAACCCTAAATAATATCTCAACAAATAAATCTGTACTCATGTACTCATATCTATCTAAAATCTATAACTATAGATTATAGATAGATATAATTCAACATATCTTGTTATATTACCACATCCAAATTTCGATATTAATCTCAACAAATTTATCTGTACTTATGTGTATTAATGTCTACATATTAAACAATTTTATTTTAAATAAAAAAGATGACACGACTTTTGATAACAAAAAGTAGTAACAATAAGAACAAAACAATTAATAAAATATTATAATAAATTGAATGAATAATGAAAAAAATTAATAAAATACCTATAGGATTGTATAATTATAGATAGATGTAATTCAACATATTTTGTTATATTACCACATCCAAACTTCGATATTAATCTCAACAAATTTATCTGTGGTTATGTGTATCCTACATATTAAACAATTTTATTTTAAATAAAAAAGATGGCACGACTTTGGATAATAAAAATTAGTAACATTAATAATAAAATAACTAATATAATATTATAATAAATTGAATGAATAGTGAAAAAATATTAAAAAACCTATAGGTTTGTATAATTATAGATAGATAGATTATAGATAGATGTAAATCAACATATTTTGTTATATTACTATTCAAACTTCGATATTAATCTGGACAAATTTATTTGTGCTTATGTGTATCAATGTTAACATATTAAACAATTTTATTTTAAATAAAAAAGATTACACGACTTTTGATAACAAAAAGTAGTAACAATGATAATAAAATAACTAATAAAATATTGTAATAAATTGAATGAATAGTGAAAAAATTAATAAAATACCTATAGGATTGTATAATTATAGATTATAAAATATATTTTTTATATGATTATTTTTTAATTTAAAAATCTTTTTCAAAATTAGAATTTTTTATTAGCATTCAAATTGGGGGAGGGTTTTCAATAGTTTTCATTTACCTAACTCTTTTTCATATCTTTAATTGTTGACCTTTCTTAAAAAGATACTTCTCATATCTTTACTTTTTTAAATCACATATCATTGATAAGTTTATCGTAATATATATTTTTAAAATATTTTTTAATTTTTTTCATAAACTCATATTTACTATTTCGTCCCGATGCAACGCATGAGTACTACACTATCAAAGTAACAATAATGAAGATACAATAATTTAAGAATTAAAATACACCACACGGGGTCGATCGTTCTAAATGAAAATAATGGTTTATTATTTATTGTATCTGATAGAATTACATTGTTAAATTTTTAAATTAGATTAATTATTTCCTATTGTTATTTCCTATTATATATTGTTTCATTTTGCAATGACAATAAATAAAATTAGGAGGAAATCATTTTAATTAATGGTAAAAAAACAGAAAAAGTTTTAATAATAATTAATTTATGAAGTAAAACTTAATGAAGTATTTCAACAAAACTTGAATGAATGATATTAAAATAAAATATGAATTAATTTTTTGTTGATTATAAATATTTTTATTTATGTTTTTTGTTTTCAAATGTAAAATCTTAGAAAAAACAATAAATAAAAATGAATCACTTTTTTAAATTGAGTGGTATTTTATTGATAGAATTTTTTTATAATTTTTTCTCATAATTTTTTATGCATCAAATGGGCATAAATATTTACATATTGTTTATTAATATATACATGTTATTTTTTTATGAATCTAAATATTAATTTAGTATATAGATTATAAGAGTTATATTTAAATTAAATTATGATTTTATTGATAGAAAATTTATTTTGAATTTTATTATAATATTTATTATACATCACGGGGAATAAATCTTTACATAAAGTTTATTAATGTATAAATGTTAATTTAGTAAATAGATTACATGATGTAAATATAATTAGTTAACAAATGTGGCTAGCTATTGTGTTCAATTTGTATATAATAATTATGACTTTTGTTTTTTTTTTTTTGCCTTTAGACTCTTTTAGTAAAATACAGATGGGACAAATATAATTTGCCTAACAATGAAAAATTTATATAAAATGTATTAATATTTACATTTAAATTATAGTAAATATTTATATCAGTGAAAATAAATAATTTGCATGAAAACACATTCATATTTAGATCATAGAAGTAAAAAAAATTGAAGACATAATAATGATTACGTTGATTTTATTCAATTATTTATATATTTAATATAAAATACTTAATTGCATTTTTGATCCCCCTACTATCATCAATCCGCGATTTTGGTCCCCTTATTATTCCAAATTCGCGATGTAGTTCAAAATTTTGGTCCCCTCATACCTCCCAAGTATGTGTTAGAGGGATCAAAATTGCGAAAAAAAATTAACGAGACCAAAATCACGGATTGATGATAGTAGAGGGACCAAAAGTGCAATTAAGTCAATATAAAATAAATTTTATTATAAAAATCCTATTATAACTAACACACCAATATATATTGACGGGTACCCGTCTAGTTTTAATAAAACAATAAATTTTATTTTTCAGTGGACATTGTTGATTTTAGCTAAAGTCTTATTAAATTTAAATTTGAAAACTTTCTAATGAAAGTTTAAAACAACAGTTAATAAAAATATTAATATTATTTTATAAATAATACCGTATTATATCAATTTTAACGCAATTTTATGAAATTTTGTAGGTTTGATTTACTTAATGAAAACTTTTACTATGTCGATTGGATTGATAAATTTCAATTTTTATAACAAGTTATTAAGCGGAGTAACTTTGCAAAGTGTTACTCCTCGAATAAGTTGATCCCCACCCATAAAATAAAATTATTAGTTAATTAAAAATGTGAAGAATAAATAATTATTTATTTAATATGTAATTAATATAGTATTTATGGAAAGACAGAGTCATAATAGGTGGGGATCTATTTTAGAAAAAAAAGTTTAATTACTCTTAATAAATTAAAATTATTTATAATTATAATAAAATTTATTAATATGTAAAACCTAATAATATAAGTTATTATAACTGTATAATTTTATTTTCAAATTTTTTAGGATGTAAAATTATTTTTTAAATTTCTGAATCAATTTCATTTAATAGTTTTTATATATTGACAATAAAGTCAATCAATTTAATTTTTCAGAAACATTATTGATTTGAGATAAGATTATATTAATATTAATTCTTAAAATTTTATTTTGAAAAAAAATACATGAATTGTCAATGTCTGTGAATGTGGACAAGTTATTTACTGTTTTGAATAAATGACTTTGTGAAATTTATAGAATGCAAATTGTAAAATATATATGTGTTATAAAATTAATATTAATCGATAATAAATCTTTTGGCTCTGTCCATTGCGGTTAAATACTAGGATTATAAATGTTCACCATAATTTCATGGATTGAGTGGTCGTTGACTTATTATAAGAAAGTACTAATTACTAGTAGCCCGGTGTAGGATCTTTTGATGGATTATGTTTTATTATAAATTAGAATTACGATCTTTTAAGTTTTTATATCCAATCAACGTTTCAATAAATTAATGTTTTTATTTCAGAGTTATTTTAAGAATATATGTCGTACGTGGATCTCTAATAACTTTTTTTACAATCAATTCATAAATATACGATAAATTGAGCTGTATAAGAATTTATCAATTGCTTAGTAAGTAATATAGTTTTTTTATTGCCGTAAAAAAATATAGTTTATTTATTTAAATTTATTATTAAAAATGGTAAAAAAAATATAATTTGTTTCCATATAATGAAAAATAATAAAATATTTCGTTTTAATATAGATAAATGAAAGATGCAATAAAATAATTTATTGTGTAGGACTATTAATTATCCATAAAATTAAATTATTATTCATTTAATAATTTGAATCTCCCGAGAAAGATATACATTTTGCATTATTTATTTATTTATCTAGATTAAAACAAAAGTACCTAATAATTATTTTTCGTTCTTTTCATTTAAAAAATGTTACCCGGAGAGCATACTTTTGTCTTTATTATTACTAACCCAAAGTAAGACCATAATTTTTACCCATTGAGAGAAAAGTTTGGTATTTTCAAAGCTTAGAATTAAATAAAATATTTTTTATAACATTAGTCTTCAACGCGGTTGATAAGTACATTCAAAATGATTTTTTTTATTAAAAATAAAAAATATTTATTACATCTAAAATATAAAATTACAATATACACCTTTATTTAATAAAAAAATCCCTTTTATATTTTTATTATCATCCTTTCTCATGATGTCACAAAAACTGGTTAAAAAAACACGTGGTTTTTCATGTAACATTAATTATTTAAAACTGACTCACTTAAATTTGTTTTTTCACATCGATTAATTAAGATTGAAATGCAATTAATTTTTTTTTTTGACGAAAGAGAAATGCAATTAATTAATTCTGAAACAACTTAACAAAAAAAGAATATGATTATATAGAAACATAATCTTCAGGGAAACAAGTTGAATTTATTTAGTTAAAACCATAAATTCATTACTTTAAATGGCATGCACCCTATGAGAAGTGAGAACAGAGCAACGATCATAATCCTTCTCTGTTGCCAGTTGCCACCATTGAATCAACACAACGTCTCACCAAAACGCTTCATCCAAAGGTTGCACCTTTACCCTCAAAAACTGTCATCTATATAACAAACAACACACCCCACTTAACAATCCACCAATTCACAAACCCATTACGCATTCACCCATAGCCATGGCAATACCAAGTAACACAGACATGTTCTCTTTGTTGCCAGATTCTGTTCTTCTCCTCATTCTCTCTATGCTTCCCTTCAAAGAAGCAGCAAAAACAAGTGTCCTCTCTAAACGGTGGATGAAGATTTCGCATTCCATGGAGAACATAGAGTTCAATGAACTCTCCTTTGTGAAACAAAATGAATCTGATGAAACCAAACAAGAACAGAGGAGGGTTTTTCTCAACTTCATCACAAACTGGATTTCAAACTTCCAAGGCAGTGTTGTAAACAAGTTCATTCTCAATGTTTCTGACCCTGCAAGTTGCCGTCACACCATGGAACAATGTGTTGAGTTTGCCACACAACATGGTGCGAAAGATTTGAGGCTTGATTTCTCTAATCCAAAATGGGATGAGAATGAATGGGTAGAACATGATGCTTTGATGAAATTGCCCGAGCATGTTTATGGACATGGGTCATCACTTGAGGCAATAAAGTTGTATTCTTGTGGCTTTTCTATGCCCAAATTTCTCAACTTTGGTGCACTCAAGGATGTTTCTTTGGGTTGGATTGAATTGAACATCAAGACTCTTCGGACTCTGTTATCAAGTTGTGAAATGATTGAGAATTTGACTCTGAAGAAGTGTTGGAATCTAGAAGACTTTTACCTGGGTGACAACAATGTTGGGTTGAAAAGGTTGGTGATTGACAAGTGTCAATTTCAGTATGATTATTTAGTATTTAAGGCACAAAGTCTTAAGTACTTTAAGTATTCAGGGGGAGTGGGATTCTCTGAAATAAATGTACTCAGCGGTGTCATAGAAGAGGTAGAAATTGACTATTCCCTTATGCCTGATTTTTCTGAATGTGGTGATCAAATTTACAAACTGGTGGAAGATCTCTCTGCTTGCAGGGTTCTAACAGTTTGTAGTTTTCTACTTCAGGTACTCTTTTAAATTTATTTGGTTATTAATATTTTCAATTTTGGTTCTTAGTTTTAAATGTTTAATTGATTGTGTTTTTTTATGTATGCATAGGCTATTCCATCTGGAGAAGAACCAGTGAAAGTGCAGTGTTGCCTGAACATAAGACATTTGATAATGAAGACTCAAATGCATCCTTATGAAATGTTTGGATTCATGTTCCTTCTTAACAGTTCCCCTGTTTTGGAGAAACTCACCATAGAGATAGGCCATGGGAAAATATTTGAGGTGAGTAAATTTATTTATTAATTTTTTGGATATTAAAATTACTTGAATGGAGTTAATTAATTTGTGCTAACTAACATAATGTTTTGTAGAGTTATGAACCTCCGTTTCAAGGTTTCAACACTGACAAATACTGGCAACAGCCTTTGATAACTCCTGTTTGCTTGAAAAAGGCTGTGAAAGTAGTGGAGATAAAGGGATTTAGAGGGACTGAGAATGAACTTTTGGCTGTCAAATATATAGTTGAAACTGGGAAAGTTTTGGAAGAGGTTAGTATCAATATGATGTATGGTAATCTTGAAGAAGAGAAGCTGCGCCTTGTAAGACGATTTTGCACTGCGATTCCAAAGGCTTCCAAGAAATTGAAGATATCAGTTGCATGAGAATGAATGTCATTTGTCATTAAGTTTTATTTATTTGTTTGTGTGTGAGAGAGAGACATTAATAAAGCCTTTAATGATTGTACTTTTTTATTATTGCATGTATATGTGTTATAATACATCTTAATTTCCATCTGAACTTTGATGTATTATATGAAATTAATAAAGTGTTTTTATTAATCCATTGTAGCGAATCTTAATTAAGAGATGTTCCTATTCCATGATGTTCTACAAAATTTATTAGAGAAACCTATAATAATTATGCTCCTACTACTTATGCATGCAAAAATGTGATACATATGAATCATGTGAGCAAGGAGGTGCTCAATCTCATGCACTAGTCTTTATTATACATTTGAAAAAAACAAAAATATAGTACGTATCAAAATCTAAAGATAAAAAAATGTTAGCTTATTCGACAAGAGCAAAATGTATAAATATCCTAATCTCCTTGCCTTTTTATGTTTATTGTGAAAGTATTTGATGTACTTTTTCATAAAGATATTTGGATAGGAATTGGTTTTACAATCATTGCTCTCAAGAAAGTAACCTAACATGAGATTTCCTCTTTTTTCACAAAGATGGTTAAAGTGTTTAGAGAACTCTTTCTCCAAAGGGTATAACAAGAATATATATATATATATATGAATGAATGAAAAGTGCTAGCAACACACATTTTTTAACACACTTCATGTAATTGGTTAAATTAGTCACATGGATCCCACCACATTGGGCGTGATACCCATATAATTTGGTGAGACCTATCTGAATTTTAATTCATTACATGAAATGTGTTGGGAAAAGTGTGTTGGTAGCCCTCCTTTTATTTATATATATATATATATATATATATAAATAAATAAATAAATAAATAAATAAAAGAAGTTTTATTGTCCTATTATAACTCTATTCGTTTCAAATTTAAGTATATAAGGTTGTCTTTTTTTTTTCCTATTAAATGTCTATTACATCAATCGAAGTACTAACGTCATTAGAATCCTTATTAAATTTATTTCATGGATTTGATGTCTAAACTTAGACTATTAATTGTATGTGACTTTGTAGGTTTTTATTACATAAACAATAATTTTTAAATCTTATAATTGATAGCACTCGAGATTGTGCAGGATTATGTATGAAAGAAACTGTTTTGGCTCTCTCTTTAGCCCTATGTAATCTGTCACCATTGCATAGTACGTACGTAGCATGTTCATTAATCACTTTTATAGTCAACTTGTTATGCATGACATTTGGTAGTATCAAATCGTATAACTCATCATAAAAAACGTAATTACAGAACATGTTTGGTTTAGTGTTTGAAACGTGTTAAAATTACATTTTCAACGCTAAAAATAGTCGCGTTGAAGAGTCTAAATTTGAGTTTGGTCAATTTAAACCCCAAACCAAACACACATATAGAGCATGTTTGGTTTAGCGTTGAGAAGTGACAAAACTCAAGTTTGGATCCCTCAACGCAACTATGTGTAGCGTTGGAAACGTGAGTTTATCACGTTCTAACGCTAAACCAAACACACTCATAGTGTATGTTTGGATTGCAGTTTGCAATCTCAGATGTATGTTTGCAAACGTAAAATGCTTTTTTTTGAGTATATTTGGTTTTCTATTCAAAATTGTGTTTGAGTACAATTTTTATCTTGAATCAACATTTAAACGAATGTGACTTCACGTTGCTTTCACAAACTTAAGTTTACAAAACGTAAGTTAAGTTTAAATTTACATTTACAAATTTAATCCAAACACATATAAAGTCAAAAAAATCATATACACCATTGTCACTCTAGGAAATTGATACTTATATATGTAACGATCTATGTTGCGATTTGCGAAACCACTAGAATTGAGCTAGTGATGGAGGGCTTACCTGGGTTGTATGAGGTTATAGGTATAAATTTCATTGTCACCATTGCATATCAAACAAAAATAAATATGCATAATGTCACTGCACGTCAATAGAGTGAAATGTTATATGATATCTATAACTAGTGAGATGTAATCATCTACACAAATCATATATTAGTCTCAATATATTTGTCATTGTTTATAATAATACTTTTTTGAACGGATTGTTTATAATAGTAGTTGATTAAGAACATTTAGGAATTTTGTTCTACCTAAACCAATAGGGTCTTATAATTACCAAGTGACTACTTGATATTGTATGGCAACAAATATATTATTCTAAGTACTATATTCATAAATTTAATTATTCAAATAAATAAATAACATAATTAGTAAAATTCTAAATGTATTATTGATTAAAGATATAGCATAATACAATATGAAAAGGTCGATATATATACAGTTCTTCTCTAAGGTACTCACCAACACAAGGAACTTTGAAACACAAGTTTAATAACAAAATGGATTTGATTCTACAGGAAAAGAGAAAAGAATTTTGATTAGGTCTAAGCTATGTAAATTAACATATATATATAGTTAGAAATTATTCACTCTTTAAAAAAGTAATTTTATCTTTATGTCTAGAGTTTTTAATTAAATGTTTTTAAGAATATTTTTTACATCGACAGTGTAAAAAAATTACTTGAAAAAACATTAATGACTAAAATAATTAATATATAATTAATTGATTAAAAAAATATTCAATGATAATCAATGTCTTAACTGACTAAAATAGTAAAATACTATTAACTAACAGTGTGTTGCACATGTTTATTTTTTTTATATAATATATTTTACGGATTTGATAACATCAACTCTTAGGTTCGGGATAAAATTTCTAAAAATCAATATATTTTATTAAAATAAAAAGTATCAATATTATAAGTATAAATAAATAATAGATAATAAATAATTTATGCTTTAATAAAAGCTTTCCATTTTTTAAAGTCACATCTTTGATCTGAGGATTAATTCATATATAAAATTTTTAGTACAATTACGTAATTTTCAAGTACTCAATAATAACAAATTAAACTTCAACTCTTTTGTGATTGTTAAAAATGAAATATATCAAAAATAATTACAGTGAGTTTAATAATTAAACATTTTATTTTTCTTAAAAAATTATCATCTTTTTCTCCAAATGACTTATTTGGTTTCTCTTGACTCATTGGATCATAACAAAAATGTCTTTAAAGATCGATCAAGGACTCTAAAGAATTTTTTTTAATCGGTGTCTCATCTTAGAAAATGAGATTTATTCGAATTAGTAAGTTGAATGTAATGCTTAAAACAATGTAAGGATCACTTTACATTTTTCTAAATGATAAGGATCATTTTACATTTTCAAAATTATGAAGATAATTTTTAAAAGAATTTTAAATAATAAAAATAACTACTTATGGAGAAATAAATGAGTGAGTTTCTGAAAAATTTGATTAATTTTATAAATGAGAGAGTTTCTGAAAAATTTGAGTAACAAAAATTAATTTCTAACTTATGGGAGAAGTTGAATTCAAATTACTTTATTTAATCATTCTATTTTTCTCTTTGATAAATTCATCTAGATAAGTTTATCTAAATTGGCGTTTACTATAGTCTCCCAAACACTTGCTCCATTACATATTTCATATTTGGGCTCTTCAATTTTATCGGAAGAGTAATGTTAATCACACAACATTCAGGATTGACCCAACATATACATAGGTCTAAAGCAAATTAAAAGATAGCGCTTAATTCTAAGAGATAAAAGATCATAAATAACATATTTTTTAAAAAAATATCTGAGTCTATTTTAAGAAAAGAAACTTATATTAAATTTATTTTTTATAAGAAAAAATATTTTTATAAAGATTTTATTAAATTTTGGGTAAAATATGTTTTTAATTTTTATAAATTTAAGCATATTTGTGTTTGATTATCATCATTTAAAATCAATGTGTTGAGTTTCTCTTTTTTTAAAATCACCTCAAATTAATCCTTATCACCCCTCTCACTATGGAATAAAAATATACCTGATAAGAAATACTAAAGACTAAAAACACACCTGATAACAATTAATTTGGGATAATTGAAAAGAGAGAGATTCAACATACCAATTTTAAATTATGAGAACCAAAATAATATTTATTTAATTTTACATAAACTACAAACATATTTTACACGTAATTGTAAGAGGGGAGGTCTAAAGCAATTGTTTTACCAGCCTCCCTCTTTGGCCGGCCATGACAACATTACAACATACAACAAGGTGAAAGAAAGAGAGAAAAAAAGAGTAAAGAGAGAAACGTGGGATGTGATAGATATTGTGATTAAAAATGATAGAAAGAAATGTGTGTTGTATGAGTTGTATATTTATTATTATATAAATTTGATATCTCTTATCTTAATGAAATTGGCAACAAATATCCAAGAAAGCTTTTCAGTTTTCATTTTGGAAATTGCTCAATGTTATGAATTTATTGCACGAAGACATATGAATTGTAAGTGTCCTTCTTTAATTCCACGATGCAAGAATGATAATTGACTTGACAAATTTTGCTAGAAATCACTCACAGAACCAATTATGTGATCTACGTTAAAAAAGTTAGGTGGCGTTTTTTAAACATGGTAGAATGGGATAGGACAAAACACATGAATTCTATCCTCCATTACCTCACTCCCAAAATTACTTATGTAGTTCAACCCTTATCTTTCTCTTTCACTCAATCTATACAAAATTCTTCTTCTCCGTACCTCATGATCTACTTTATTGTTGTCAATCAAAACACACATTTTTCATTATTTTTCTCACAATTGGTATATGAATAATTCGGATTCCTCATTCGTTCATTCGTCGTTTTTTAATTCTTTAGCTTTATCATCTCGTGGTATAAAATAATGAAGCTCTAATAGTTAATTAAAACTCTTTTTTGCAGTCTTTTGTAGCTGCGGGTTTTCCATTTTTACTACCACTGGATTGCTGAAGTTGCTGCTATTGAATATAATGTCCCTTTAATCTAGATCACTGTATAAATGGAGAAAAATATAGAACCAAAATGGAGAAATATCTGCAAGGCTTTTATTTTTACAATAATAACAAAATATTTCCATCAGCTAAAAATATTACTACTATCACACTACCTTAATTTCCATTTACAATCATTATCGGCCATGCTTTTTTATCAAAAGACCATATCATCATCCGTTGCGATTTCACACAAATATTTTCGCTCCAAATAGCATCTCTCTTCCACGATGTATTGTTAACTGTATCTTACAAAAAACCCCATTGGTTATATCCATTTAAGATTCTTGAATATTTTTTCAAGAACAAAATAAAAAACCTCTCAAGGGGAATTTAAGGCAAAATTTGGATGAGCCTTTACCTGAAAGGCAATAAATATCGATATCAAAGGCTATAGGCTACAAATATCAAAGGCAACAAGAATGGCAAATAAGAAACTTGAAAAAAAAAAAATACACGACTTAATTGGACACAGTTTAATTATGATGATGGTTTCTTACGAGCAAACCGCTGTAAGGATTTTGGTAGTTCAACTCCCTCAATGGTTTTTTGTTTCTTTCTCGATATGTTTTCCTCCTCTTGAATTTTCCCCTCCAAGTAAGGCCTCTTCACTCTATCAATTGCCTCTTGCTTTTTCTGTGCTATTTTACCTGGCTTATTTCTTCCTTTTGTTTTCTTCTTCAGTTTTTTGCCCTTAGCAGCTTCAACAGCAGCTTCCATCTCAGCTTCCCTCTCTTGCATTGTTGGCTTCTCTTTTTTTGTTGTTTTCACCGTACCAATCTTGCTGGGATCCAACATGATTGTCTCAGGTGGAAGCTTATCCAGAAGAGACCGTATTTCCTTTTCTCTCCTTTGTTTAGATGTTTCGAATGGGTTTGCAACCCATGAATCAAAGTTGGGTTCTCCTGATCCTGGAATAAGAATGCTAGACCAGCCCATTGAATGCCCTATGCCTAGAACATCTTCATATGGTCGAAAAGCTAATTTCCCTATCTGGTAACCCTTCACCATGGAATGAGTCATATACTTAGAATAGTTCTGTGTACCAGAAACATCCCTCAGAACCTGGATAAATGAACCAGTGCCGCAAGCAAGCACGCCTTTTTGACTAAAATCCAAAGTATTTGCAAGGCCTGGTAATGTTTGAAGAACCTGAAACTTCCTCAAGTCCCAAAGCTTAATCTTTTTATCTTTCCCGGCAGTGGCCATTAAGTTGCCATTTGAGTGAAATGCCACTGTCGAGACAGGACCATGATGACATAGCATCTTGACAAGAGGGGCAGAACTGGTTGGCTTCCACATAGTAACTGTACCACCTGAGTGACCTAAAGAAACGACCCCATTGAAGGGGTTTACTTGCATCACGTTTGTACGTCCTAAGCCAGTTCGAAAATTACCAACCACGGTACCCGTTGTAACATCCTGATAATGAAGCTGCCCTAATTTGTTGATTGTAGCCAAGAGAAAATGGTTTTTCAGAAACTGAAGCCTTAACACAGGACCATGTTCCTGGAAAAAAGGACACAGCTCAGCCCCATAAGGATGCATCCCATAACTAGAGTTTCAGGAGACAGTAAATATTAACCATTTCAACTATTTTGAAGCTTTTAAGAATTAAAACTAATGCAAGACAGTATGCTCTCATTTTCCACTAGAGGACACGCCTCAAGCCAATTTCAGCATGATTTGTACCTACTATATAACTAACCTAGCTCGTTGATTAAATGAATGTGCACAAATTAGGATTAATTTAGTAAGTATTGATCCACACATCATAAGCAGATTTCTGGGTGCTACTACTAAAAGAATTTTAATGAACCTCCAGATGAATGGCAAATAAGAAAGAAAAATATTAACAGGAAAACATAACATATTTAAAACTCCACCATATCAAAATGGATGATTCAACTCCAAAAGACAAACACCTAGCCATCAGAATACATAGAAACATTGCACATTGACATTGGCGGTAGCTAAAATTTAAGAAAAAAAATTGCATAGGAATTATACCAACCTTGAGGCAGTGAAGCTCAGTGCCTTCACGATTATAGATGTATGTATACCTGTCAAATTTTGAAGTACGCTCATCATGTTACCCCAAGACAAGATAAAGATAAGTAAAAATCTTAAATAAAAGCCCCATAATCTGTAATTTCATTTCAAAGTAACAAGAGGAAGCACATTGAATTATGTAAAGATGAAACATAAAACCAATGGTATGTGGAAACTTATGAGCTTAAAACTTCATTTCACCTTCAAAGGAGTTAAAAAAATTAATTATAAAACCATTTCCTCATTAACTATAAAAATTATTGCCAAAAAACTACAAAAAATTATACCTTAATGTTGTAAAATGGGGTATTTTGGGATCAAAGTCACATAACTGTTAAGTGTCAAAAAGCATGAATAACAACCAGAGGAGCAGCACATATATGCATCGAAGCCCCACCCCACCACCCAATTCCCAACATCTTTTTTAAATCTTTCTAACAGAGCCCCCCCCCCCCCCCCCAAAAAAACCACTCTCTCATTTCACCATATCTAGAGATGCTTTGTGTTGTAATTATGTAGAACCAAAAATTTAAAGACTAAACGGTTCAATGACAAATCAGGGAAGAGAAATTACTTTTTCTGGGCAGCAGCAAAAAAGAGCTCATTGTGCAAGAATACCACATCACGCACAGTTTCTCTTACCTGAAAAACCAAAAGTCAAAATCCAAGAATAGTTTTCTGAACAACTCAATAATTTCCATATAATATACAGTAAATTGTAACCATTTCTATGCCACAATGAGATTTAGGGTCCGTATGTCTATGCTTTTCTTAAGAAAAAAAAAATGCTTTTTTAATTGAAAAAACATGTTTAAAAAAATTATAATAATTGGATAAGCTTTTCATAAAAAAATCAAAAACCTCAAAAATGTTGTCTTAGTGCTTCTCTCAGTAGCTAGTAGCTTCTGAAGACCCTCATCACTAAATGATGCAATCTAAACATGCCATGATGAACATCACCACTTGAGAAGTAAAATCGAACAATGTTTTTAAACAAAAATTATTAATTTATTAGATAGGAAAACCACACAGAGAAAGCGCAACTATGACTGAGCATACCTGAAATTCTCTGACTAGGCTCAGATTTATCATGTCCACAATTCCCAGATGGCCCTTACGACCACTAATTGCCATATACCGGCCACTTGAAGTAAAATCTATAGTATATGGACCAAGTGCTGCAAATATAGATTGTAAAAAAATACAATAAATAGCAGATCAAGAAAATAACAAAACTGTTTCAGTCAAGAAGGGTTCTGTGCAACTGTGTGTCATTATATTGTGGAATCAAGTATCATAAATAAGGAGTTAAGGACATACAAATGAAACTTGTATAAAGCTGTTATAAGGATAAGGCCAAAAGAGAGCAATATTATTTCTATAAGGGTGTGTTTGCGAGTGGAAAAAGGAAGAGAAAGGGAGATGCTTACAGGAAGCCTTTCCCTCCTTTGTGTTTGTGAGTGTGGTTCTACCCTTATATGGCTTACAAAACCCTCCATCTCCCTTCCCCTCCCTTTCCCTCCCTATAAATTCCCAAACACACCCTAAAAGAATTAAAACTAAACCTATATCAAGTAGACATAAACTTCTCTGCAATTCTAACAAATATAAAGTGCACTGCTTCTGCTGAAAGTAAAGTCATCTTAAATCATAATATCTAATATAAAATGCAAGACAATTATGGAGTAAAAGTATCTTAAACGAGGACTTCTCAGTAACAATTGTCAGGATTTTAGAGCAAAGAATCAACAGATATCATCATTTACTATCTTGAAAAATATACAAGCAATTGCGTATAAGTTAGATTTTCTTTCAAATTCTTATGTATTTGAACTAATTGCAGAATGTCTACTGCACCTCTAGAACAGCAGTTTGGCTTTGAAACCAGATAACTTGGATTTTCCATCATGACTTAATGAGAGTACAGAAAACAAGATTAAACTTCATATGTCATGCTTTTCGTATCATGCCCTAACAATTCATTCGAAGAGGTTAGAGTTGTTTTGAAATTCATATGTGCTTGATTTGATTGTAACTGAAAGGTCTGTCTCACCTCTAGTACAATGGTTTGGCTCCAAATAACTAGGATTATCCATAACGTGAGAATAGGGAGAGAGAGAGAGAGAGAGAGAGAGAGAACTTTCATACATCATCCTTCTGATGAGTTTAGGAATTAGGTGTTTTTATTTCTATTTTATTTAGTAATAGTTTTGGTTAATTGTGATATTTTGAACTGCATTAGTTTGGTTGTTTAGTATTTTTCAGCATTTTATTTAAATTTATGCAGGGAAACCAACGCTCAAGCATTTATTGGGGGATAACATGCCTTTCTAGACTTCTTCTAGCGCTAGCTGTAGGGAAGTCAACGTCCAAGTGCTAGTTGACCATGAAATGAAAAAGAGATCTGTAGACCTTGAACACCCAAGCGCTCATATTCCCACCTCCAAAGCATTGGAGCACACATTTCCAGCACTGGCGGAAAAACAAGATGTCGCATCAAGCACAAAATATGTGGGTTCTTATAGAAATAAAAGCGAGATAGGGGGTTTTTTCAATGGAGGAGGAGGCAAAGGTTGAAAGGGGACTGGGAGGAAAGCTTAAAGACTTCATTGTCGTTCCTTTTTGGTATTTTTCTAGTTTTTTAACTATGAGTAGCTAATTTTCTTTTGTTAGAGGGAGATGAAAATGTCTTGAACTCTACTCTATTTTCGATCCTTATTCTGTTCTCTGAGTTGAATAATTATCATTGTTCCTAATGCACCTTTGATTTGACCAATCTTAGATTGATTTGCTGTTTATGCTATTAACTGGGAAAGTATAACATATTTCTATGGATTGTGATGAACAATCCTGTTTAGTGCTCTTAGGGATAGGAGCATGGATTGTATTTAGGAATTGCGTCAGAGTTCCATTCTTCAGCTCAAGAATACAAATTGGGAAAAATCAAAAAGTGGGGTGATTATAAATAGTCAGGAAGTCAAACCTCCAGCAATCCCACACTGTAGTAATTTTTGTTTAATTAATTTTGATGAAATTTAAATTATTTTTCTTTTATATTTATTATTTGTTTATTACATGCTTGGAAATTTTTAATGTATCAAGTCAATTCAATTTGACTTATTCAGATAGTATCATTCTAGGTGAAGTTCTACTTAACAACAATAATCATTGTGAGATGATAATTTTATACTACAGTTGTGATTTGGCGCACTACTTGCCAAGAGCACAACACCTCACATCATGCCCCAATGTCATTGAAATATATGTAAATATACCCATTAAAGAACTTACAGGAAATAATTAGTATGTCAAGATTAATTATGGGTGGTGTATTACATAAATGATCCTTGCCACATGGTAAATGAATGCTTTATGGCTCATACATAGATAAGACCCCAACCGAACACCAAAAGAAAAAAAATCAGAGACCAAAAATCTACCCCTTCACATGCAAAAACAGTCAGACACCTTCAGAAACCAATTCACAGTTCACACCAAGTCAGGGCCAATGCACTGCTGTTTTTATACAAACTAACAGACGTTAAGATATTGTTGGATCACATGAGATTTTACATTCTAGACTGCAAAACAGACACCATAATATCAATGGCTCAACCACACAGATCAAGAAAAGACCGCATATGCAGTTGGTGTAGGCCACCGACAAGCGATGATGGTAAATAAGGAACTAAACTCAAATTCATATTCTATTTATCCTTTATACTACACCTCTCCAGCAAGTACATCAAGCAAATTCTATTTAAATGAACTAATGATACATGAGTAGATGCATACTACATCAAAACCAGGAAAAAAAAAAGATAAAAGCATTGAAACCAAAATATTCAAAAAGTTAAAATGGCAAAGAAAAAAACATTACTAATATTACAAGTTACGACAGAGACATAAATATGACCTAACCTGAGATACTAATAGCAAGCAATCAATAAATAGTACCTGGTAAAATAATATCATATTGGTTCCTTGAGCTTAGGATATCTACTTCACGAGCTATTGACTCCTGTTTGATCCTCCATGTCTTCTCCAAGCCTTCAGCCTCGAGATAACCTCCTTCGCTAGGCATAAGCCACTGCACAATCAAAATAAGTAAGATGGGAACATGTGAAGCTTAAAACATGTAATCATACCATTATACCTAATAACAACTAACATCGATGACTACACAAACTTATTATTTTTTCATGTAACATATGTCACTACCATTTCTCAAAATTGGGAATCCAATGGACCCATTACCTCTTGACTCTCAACACACATTAAGCCTATATAGAGCAATATAAATCTAATATAGAATAGGATAGTTATGCTATCACGAACATTGTCAAGGTGTTAATATTGATTCAGAAATGTATTCAGTGTACCATGCTTTTTAAAATTATTTGCACCAATTAATAATTTTGTAAGTCATGGCTCTGACATAACTAATGCCAAAAGATGGTTCAAACTCGTAGGTAGTTGCATGAAAGATTATATGGAAGAAAAAGTGTTGTTGTCTATCAAGCAGAATTGAAAATCACCATCGTGATTATCTTGGTCATGTACTTCCCTGTATTTATAAAAGAGGCTAACATCTTCAGTAACAAAGCTGTTATTTCACAAATGTTTTGTGCTCATTTTTTATTCATATCCCTTTTCAGCATTATATGTTGAGAAAGGAGAAGGCCAATCTGTTTTTTTACTTTTCTTAACATGTAAGGCTGTATAAGGGTAGGAATGACATTTCAACCACAAAGGATTACTTAACTAAATTGTATTAGTGATTTGTCCTTAAATTATATAAATTTGATATTTTAAACTTGCATACAAGTCAGGTTCAATAAACTTTTCGCACCAATTTTGAGCTTAAGTTTTAACTCATTTAGTAATCAAGTAAAACCGGTGCTAGTAAATATTTGGTGGTCTGACCTGCCATGAAGTAAAGCACTCTTAACCTTGAAGGGTTAATGCATCAAAGTATCACCCTATGTCACCTCATGGAAAAGCCAATTATAAACCATAGATCTAATTGAAATATGCAATCAAATTGCACAGAGCCTAGATTGTCAGCCACACTGATGTAAAATCTTTAGTGTATACATCATGTGTAAAAAAGAAATAAAACAAAGATGAATTCAATTAAGCAAACAGGAAAGCCATGCACATTAACAATAACTAACCTTCTCAGCCTTGGCAGCCGCTTTAGCAGATTCTCCATATAATCCTTCTCTAACGGCTAATTGACTCTTCAGCTTTTTATCTTTCAAAACCTGTAAATCATAGTTCACAAATTAAGATTAAAAGATATCACTTTCGAGTATTAATGTCTCATTGTAAGCTCAGTGCTTTATACCTCCAAATTAGGAACTTCACCTCTGAGATACTTCTTTATCTTCAGGTCTAGCTCATCAGAAATGTCCTGCAAAGCAATGCAGGAAATAAGAAGAAGCATGTTCCATCTTATCTTTGATAGAGTGAAATAAAATCTATGCTTGGATATTAAAATATCATAAAAAATCGACAGAAAACAAGGATAATTCCTAATTCTGAATGGTGAAACCAAAAGTTTAATAGATTAATTAACTCAGTCAGATCCAATCCAAGGCATGCCTCACTTTTTCTTCCGTTGCTGTTATACATGTTTCGTCAATTTACAAGTCATAACCACCAACTAATCATTTGACACTATATGATTAGAAACATAAAAACGCAAGTTGAATGGACCATAAAACTCGTTGAGATTGTACCTGTTCAGTGGAAGGCTTGTTCTTTGAAAGAGCGTCGTTCTCACCCATCTTGCCCCGAGAAACGGCTTCAATTACTTTATGTTTCTGACGCCACAAACTGTACCTTCAGCTTTGGACGACGGTGCTGGAGGATGAGCGCCGGAGAGAAAGAGAGGGGATATATGTAACAATAAACAGCGCGCGGCTGGGTTAGGGGTTTATTTGGGGTTTTGAACGATTTCTGCCTCCCCTCATCCCCTGTGCCTTGTTTATTTCTAATTTCTAATTTCTAATTTCTAATTATTTTCTGCCTCACTTTTATGGCTAGAAGTGTTGACATCCAATTTAATCGAACCGAAAAATTAAATTAAAAAACCAAAAAATGAATTAAATCAAAAATTATAAACATGTATTATTTAACTTATAAAATAATCATATATTTATACTTATATATATATATATATATACTAGAAATAATATTCGTGCGTTGCACGAGTTTATTTATATTGTATTTTCATAATATTTTATGAGAGAAATTTTTAAAGATAAGTGAAAGTTATTGTAACTTAAATTTATGAAAATTAATATCAGAAATAAAATTATATTAATTATATAACATAATTAAAAAAATTAAAACTAATTACAATGAGAAATTACATTAAATTATTTAGTTTAAAGAACATTTTATCCGTCTAAATATTTCTCGTAATTAATAAAAAAATTACCAATCTCTTTAGTGAGGTTATTATTAAAAATTAAATATTTTAAAATATAGTTGTATAAAAGAAGTTCACTAAATACTTATATATAATGCATGATTTTTTGTGTAACTTCATGATAGGTTGCTTTTTTAGAATAATATGCACATGTGTGTTGTCCTTTATAACAATAAAAAATTTCAATCCTTACTATGATGTTATCCTTAATTAATAAGACAGTATATAATATTTATTCATGATAAAATATAAGTTTTACTAAATATAACCATACAAAATTTAATGATTTTCTATCACTTTTGTTTAATGTCATTACATGAAAAATATTTACAGAAAAATATTTTATTCTCAAAATAAAAGATGTATTTGGAGTTCAAGTTAAATCAATAGGTTTTTTTTTTCAAAAAATCATTATATAAAGGAGATACAAGTTCCAATGTCTAATTTTTATAAAATCATTACAATATGCAAGTTAAGAAAAGGTAATAACATGTATATATAATTTTTATCTTTTCATAAATATCACATATTATTGTGTTTTTTAACTAATCATTAAGTTTTGATTTGTACATTTGTAATGTTTTTATATCTCTTTTTTCTCTTACATGCCAAGATACAAAACTATTTAATGGATGAAATGATAAAAATTATTTAATTATTTAATATAAGAGATTTTTAGTAGATTTTTAGTAAAATTTTTTATATTTTTTATTTAAAAATCATTATTAAAATTAATTTAGTTTATGACCCATTAATCATTAACTTTTTCATCCTAATCAATTGTTGCTTATGGTTAGCCGCTGAGTGGGAGCCGTAATAATCATGTTATAAAAGGATTAGAAGTGATACTTAATATAATAATTAGTTAATTTGTTAAACTGAAAATTTAACAATAATGACATACATTTAATTTTATGTTCAAGTAAATTTTACATATAGATAGATAGATATTTAAGCTAAATTTTTAAAAATACTTAATCTCTATATTTTAAATTATTTAAAATAGTTTTAAGGGAATTTAAATAATATAAAATTAATTAAATTTATTTTTTAATATAATTTTAAGACATTATACACATAATTTTATATTAAAAATTATAATAATTATTTTATAATTTCAAAAAAAATATAATCGTAACTATTGTCACCTATAGATATTAAATTAAATTTATAGTAAATAATAAATTAAATGATTCATTTCATTTAAAATTTATTAATATAATTAATTAAGAGTATTTAACATTTAAAATTTAATTTAGTATAATAAATATTTCTTTAAATTTTTAGTAAATAATAAGATTAAATAATTCATTTAATTTAAAAATTGTTAATATAATTAATTAAGAGTATTTCACATTTAAAATTTAATATAGTGTAATAAATATTTATTTAAATTTTTTAGTAAATTATTTAGTAGATTTAAAATTTAATAATACTAATTATATAATACCTATGAATTTTAAAAGATGTTTAGTATTTCATATGTTATATTTCATCAATAACACATTAATAACAAAGTTCAAGTTAATTTTACAATATATATATATATATATATATATATATATTGTGAAATCACTTATACTAATGTATTTTTATGATTATATTAACTTATATCATATTAATGTCTTTATAAATATATGAATTTTAAATTGATTTTCACGTATCATGTCTTTCTTTTTTTTATATACCTTTACATTTTATTAATAAATATAAGTTTTAATAAAAAAATATTTATTATTATTTCATAATTTATCACTTTTATTTAATATTTATTGCTCTTAAAAAATTTGAAAACTAATCCAATCCAATCTAATAAAAATTGGATTAGATTGGATCAGATTTGAAAAATAATTAAAACCGATCGGATGATAAAATGATAAAACTGCAATGATTGATTTGGATGATTTTTTGGTTTTGAAATCGATCCCAACCAAACCGCAAACACCCCTAACCAAACCTATCTTACCTCACCTCAACCAATTTGTATAAAAGGGACAAAGCTAGTTTTTTTGTGTAAAAAAGTTAAAGTTATATTGAACTTATCAATATTCAAGAGATTCACAATAATTAATACTTATATAAATTTTTTTTGTTACAAAATTTTAGGGTGGGGATGGTGCCACAAACTAATGTAGGGAAAGTCCACATGCTCATAGAACACTTATATAAGTATTTACATTTACTTCACCCTAAGGGGATGAGGGGGGTTAAAACCTGTGACCTATCATATAAAATATAAATTAAGGTCACAAAAAAAGTAAGTAAATAATTTAAGGAAATTTAAGGCAGGTGGGATCTCTTTAGGTTTTTATTATGTTTTACAAAATAACAGAGAGGCTTTGTGTACACATACACCAGGGTTGCTTTTAACACTCCCCTTTTTTCTATTCACACCCCTATCCCTCCCTTTTTCCAAACTACTCCCACCCCACCTTTACTGCCATCCACCCTTGAAACTTACCCCACTCCTCACCCTCTTTCTCCCCACCGTCCCTCTAACCCCCATTTCCTTCTTCCCACTCCACCTTCCCCACTGGCCCCCCTCAACCCCACCCCCTTCCTTTTCCCCATTCCATGGTCGCTCCACCCCTAGTGCACAAGGGTCTTTTTGAAAAATAAAAATAAAACAAGGGGATGTGAAAAGCAAAAGGGAGGTGCTAAGAGCAACTCCTCGCATGCACACACCACACACTGCGATAGCTAAGGCTATCCCATTGTATGCTTTGGTGGGTTTTAAGTTGAGATGGTTTCGTTGGGTTGCATTGTATTTGGATTATGAGTTCGTAATTAGGATATTGGTTGAGTTGTGGATCCAACTTTTGTCATTTAGGTGGAAATACAGGCTAGGTTGGGACATGGATCTAGGTGGAGTGAGATAGGTTGTGGTTTTTTTTAAGGTTAGGACAGTTTGGTTGAGTTTTGGTTGGGTTGTGGATTCGGGTAGGAGTGAGGGTTGGATTGTAGGTTTAATTTGGTCATCTAGGTGGGAATGCATGTTGGGTTGGAATATAGATTGAGGTGGGTTGGATTATATGTTTACGTGAGTTTTGGGTTGAAATTATTTTAATTTAGCTAAATTGGTTTAGGTCATGGGTTGGATTGGATTATATGTTTTAGTGAATTTTGGGTTGGGATGATTTTAATTTAGCTTAATTGGCGTAGGTTATGGGTTGGAATGGATTATAGGTTTGGATAAGAATATAGGTTAGGTTATAGGTCTAATCTGGTCATTTGAGTAAGATTGCATACTAAATTAGGTTGTGAGTTAGGATTTAGTGAGATGAGTTGGGTTATATGTCTTTGTTGTTTTTTATGGTTATGGTGATTGGGTCGGATTAGTTTAAGTTGAGTTGAGTTACAGGGTGTGAGTTTGGCCGTGAATTAATATTTCTTATTCAAATTGAATTGTCAAAAGTTTTTTTAATAGTCAGTTGCATAATAAATGTTTGTATTTTCTTATAAAGAATTATTTTGATGACACTTTACACTAATAATGAATAAAAGATTTGTGTGCAAAATAGTAAGAGCATTTTTTTTATATATAAGTCAAATTACTTGTTTTAGATAGAATTGTGTAAGAAAGTTTAAGTCGCCTCTTATTTTGATGAACTTCACTCAAATCAATTTAGTTTAGGTAGTGAACACGAACTAATTAAAAGTGGATGAACACAAACTATGTTGGGGTTAAGTTAGTAAAATTGGAACCATGAACCTAACATATATAATTAATTAGATTTATTTTTTATTACTTTTATTACAATTGTTTAATGATACATTTTTTTGGCATAAAGGTAATATGAATAATACATGATTTTTTATGATTAAAAAAATTCCCACATCAATTTCTTGTGACTTTTCATGAGTTTATTTGTACTATATACTACTTTGTTCTTAATATTTTTATTTATATATTTTATTTTTATTTTGATTTTTTTAAATAAAAAACTTGAATTGATTACCCAATTTAGTCTGAGTCGAACTACGTTTTTACATGGGCTTGACCTACACCTTAAATCTATGCCTCGAATCTGACATGTTTACCTGATATAGATTTTATTTTAAGGCATGGGTCTGGCTTATTTAAAGTAAAGTCTGCTTAAAAGCCTATAAGGTATTTGAATATGTCATAACATGTATTTGAATAGGCCCCAAGTCTTTGATGTAAGACAATATACTTATTTATATATATATATATATATATATATATACACACTCACACACACTAGACGGGAACGCACGGGTCAATATATATTGGTGACTTGGTGTGTTAGTTGTAATAGGATTTTTATAATAAAATATATTTTATATTAAATATATAAATAATTGAAAAAAATCAGCATAATCATTATTATGTCTTCAATTTTTTTTTTTACTTTTATGATCTAAATATGAATGTGTTTTCATGGAAATTATTTATTCTCACTGATATAAATATTTATCCCTATAATTTAAATATAAATATTAATACATTTTATATAAATTTTTCATTGTCAGGCAAATTATATTTGTCTATCTTTATTTTACTAAAAGATTCTAAAGGAAAAAAATCATATAATTATAATTATTATATACAAATTGAACACAATAGACACATTTGTTAGCTAATTATATTTACATCGTGTAATCTATTTACTAAATTAACATTTATACATTAATAAACTTTATGTAAAGATTTATTCCCCGTGATGTATAATAAATATTATAATAAAATTTAAAATAAATTTTCTATCAATAAAATCATAATTTAATTTAAATGTAACTCTTATAATCAATATACTAAATTAATATTTAGATTCATAAAAAAAACATGTATATATTAATAAACAATATGTAAATATTTATACCCATTTGATGCATAAAAATTATAAGAAAAAAATTATAAAGAAATTCTATCAATAAAATACCACTCAATTTAAAAAAGTGATTCATTTTTATTTATTGTTTTTTCTAAGATTTTTACATCTGAAAACAAAAAAGTATAAATAAAAATATTTATAATCAACAAAAAATTAATTCATATTTTATTTTAATATCATTCATCAAAAATTTAAATATTGGTATTTTTTATGTAAATTTTAAATTACACATGATTTATTTTTACCCCATGATTCAATTATTAATAAATTTTGTTGAAATACTTCATTAAGTTTTACTTCATAAATTAATTATTATTAAGACTTTTCCTTTTTTTACCATTAATTAAAATGATTTCCCCCCTAATTTTATTTATTGTCATTGCAAAATAAAACAATATATAATAGGAAACAACAATAGGAAATAATTAATCTAATTTAAAAATTTAACAATGTAATTCTATCAGATACAATAAATTATAAATCATTATTTTCATCTAGAACGATCGACCCCGTGTGGTGTATTTTAACTCTTAAATTATTGTATCTTCATATATTGTTACTTTGATAATGTAGTACCCGTGTGTTGCATCGGGACGAAATAGTAAATATGAGTCGATAAAAAAAATTAAAAAATATTTAAAAATATATATTACGATAAACTTATCAGTAATATGTGATTTAAAAAAGTAAAGATATGAGAAGTATCTTCTTAAGAAATGTCAATAATTAAAGATATGAAAAAGAGTTAGGTAAATGAAAACTATTAAAAACCTTCCTCCAATTTGAATGCTAATAAAAAATTCTAATTTTGAAAAAAGTTTTTTAAATTAAAAAATAATCATATAAAAATATATTTCATAATGTAGGACAATTTTGAATGTAAAGAATAAAGACATTAGTTTCAAATGTACAAAAGGAAGGGCCAAATAGTAGAAAAATAATATATTTATTAAATATGAAATAAAAGGTAAATATTGACTTCCTTTATTTTGCAACGTGTACATGAAAGAACAATCAATAGAATATGCTTGAAATTCAGTTAATTAGAGATCCTGCCCCCAATTTGCTTTGTTTACAAAATTCCTTAAAATCACTTATAAAATAAGCATAATTGTTTTTAGAATATCAAAATAGTTGGATTAAAAACTTGGACTCATGCTCATCAACTAAAGAAATATTTTTCCTCATATAAAAAAACTTGCTAGCAGAAAAGATCAATAAAAAATCTTATCCTCCAAGGCAATCATGTGTTGCCATAATAAAAAGGTGTTGGGTACATATTGACTCCTCTTAAAATAGCACACTGTATAAAAAAGAAGCAAATTATTGTTAGTAAAAGCAAAAAAAAAAAAGCTTAAACTCCTCAAAATAGCACACTATGTATAAGTCAAATACCATTGCTTTTTAAGTAGGATGGCCATCTGAGTGATACATTTTTATTCTTAAATTATTAGGTATTTATATTTTATATACATTTACTTTTATGAGAAAGAAATTAATTTATTTTCATTTGGAATATTTATTCATACCCCGTACGTGTAGTGCTCGTGCGTTGCAACAGGAATGAAAATGTAAAATACAAATTTTAAAATAGAAAAATTAAAATATAAATTAAAATTTTATATATATTAAAATTAAAATGGTTGAACATATGAATAGTATATGTTAGAAAATGCGGAACAATTTAAATAAAAAACATTACATAAAAAGTTCTACAAATAAAAAAAAGAGATAAAGAACGTACATATCTCACAAATATCATATAAAAAGGCAAATAAACTATTGGAATTACTTCACTTGTTTTAAAATATGAATAGTAGAAGAATCTACTGAATATGCTTCAAATTGGATAACAAATCTTGCCCCCAATTTGAGTGTTTATAAAATTCTTAAAACCACTTGTCAAATGAGCAATTAAAAAGAGAGGAGAGTTAAAAACTTTAGAGGGAAAATAAATTAAAATATAAAAGATTGAAATATGAATTTTAGCTATTGAAAAACGTGGACTACATTTAATGATGAAAGAAGGGAACAAATAACAATACATCTTAATGGGTGAGAATAAAATAAATACATCCTAATTAAAAAAATGAATAACATTATTTAAGCATCAGATTTAAAATTCAAAATTTGAATTTTGAAAATAATTTTGAAATCTGAGAAAAGTCATTTAATGACTTAATTAAATAAAAATTATGTAATCAGATATGCATAAAAGATTAAAAACTCATGGAGAAAAGCAATATCTTCTGGATTATTTGAAATTTGAATTTCAAATCAATATTGAAAAAAGATGAATTCAATCAATGAAGACAAAAGCTTAATAAATACACCACAAATCATGAATCAGATAATTCACTAAGGGAAAGAATTTAAATTAAAAAAATAAAGAAAAAAAATCATGATTTATCATTTCATTCTTTAGATAGGAATGGATAAAAATTTATTGAAAGATATGAAATCAAATCTGTAATGAAAAAAAGTGGAATACAATTAATGAAGGAGAACAAAGATTAATGCACCATAAAGGCGAATAAAAAAAGGAATTAAGAAAAGGAAGTGAAATAACTCAGATTTTGAAGAAATCCAATACAAAGGATGCACTAGCTTTTGAAGAAAAGGAAGTGAAATAACTAAGATGCAGAAATGATTATGAAAGGTATTACCCGTGCATTTAAAGGAAGATGAAATCGCTGAAAAACATGGAGAAAATTTTCCCACAAATTGACGAAGAAAAAACTCGAGAAAATGAAACCTGCAAGTAAACAATTTTGTATAGAGAACAAAGATGAATAAGGCACAACAAAAAAATGTTAACGAAGGCCCAAAGGAGTTCACCAACCTGAAAAACAACGATACCCTGATAAAAAGAATGAAAGAGTGAGAGACAAACATGGAGAAGAAATAATTATTGATTTGAAATCAGATATGCACATAAATTTAAAATTGAAATAAATAAATGTGGAAGATGAAGGACAACGAAATGAAATAGAAAGTCCATGAAAAAAATCCGAGGAAAGTAAGTGAAAAATCATAGATGCAGAAAACGGAAAAATCGAAATAAACTCCATTTCATATTAATCAAACCTTTAAAAATTCAAACCTTCCAATATAATCACGAAGATGAAGACCACATCAAGAGAAAAGCGTCTTGGACAAAATAAAGGCAGAAGGAATAAAAAAATTAGTGAAGAAACAAAAAGGCAGAAAAATAAAACGCACAAAATGATAAAAATACCCAAAACATAACTACAGAAAACACAACACGGCGAAGCACAGAAGTGTGAAATTCAAACAAACGGAATGACAAAAAAACAGAAAAAATGATACACAATTAGAATCGGAACCCAGAAAACCAATAAAATCCATAAATTGCAACAAACCCAAAACCCACAACAGATTCGGAAAATCCCAAGCAATAACAGAGACATAAGAATATGAATCTCATAATGAATCCAAAGCGAAAAAAAAAAAAATAGAACATGGGGAAGAAGTGGTGAAAAAAAAAACGCGTATAAATCCTAACCTGCAACATAAAACGTCGATGGAAGTGAGAAACAATACAATGAACACAAAGCGCACGAAGAACTTCAAAGTAGAAAAATAAGAGGAAAACGTGAATAGAGGAACCAAAGAAATAACACGGAGAGCACACAGACTTTCTATTCTAATGGGAAAATGAAATGAGATAAATCAATGGAATAGTAAGAGAGTTTTAAAAAAGTCATCAGATTTGAATTTTAAAATTTGATTTGATGGGGAAGATAAAGAAGTTTTATACAATGAAGAAAATCATCAGATATGAAATTTGAAATTTGAATTTTGAAAATAATATAGAAATATGGGAAGCTCATTAAATACAATATTCACTCATGGATCAGATTTAAAATTATAAGGAAATAGGGCCTTTGGCCCCTTCAATAATAAAAAAAAATTATAAGGAAATAATTTAATCTCAATTATCAATAATTATAAAAAAAGAAATTACTTGATTGGATGGTCATTTTAGAGGGAAAATGGATCGACCTGAAGATGCCACCTCACATATTCCATTATGCAGAAACCTTCTTTTATATAATATATTGATATATTGATTGATGATTGATATATATATATATATATATATATATATAAAAGCTAATAAGTATAAGCATTGTTTTAATAATCAGACTGGAACGGCCAGTTTGACTGGTCCGACCCAGAATCGGCCTTGTGACCAGTCCGTTCAACCCAGAGAACCGGCTGATCTCAGAACCGGTGAGGACCGGTCAAAAATCAGTGAGGACCCGTCAAAAAATGGTGTCAGAAAACCGGTTGAACTGATCCTTTAAAAAACATTTTTTTATTTTATTTAATCTAAAACATTTTTAAGATAAATAAAGACATATATTTAAGGATTACACAGATATTTATTAATTTATCAATTATTATTTATTTTTTTGTCTTATAAACCTTATAATAAGGTTATTTATAATGATTTACAACTTTATATATCTTAATTTCTTATAATTTTATGTTATTTTATTAATTAAAATGTTATATAATATTAAAAAAATATTTAATTAAAACCGGTTTGACCATTGAACCGTGAACCAGTGCCTTCACCGGTTCAATTACCAGTCCGGTTTTTAAAACATTGAGTATAAGTATATAATTATAAGACAATATAATAAAAATCTTTATAATAATAAATAATATTATATAAAATATTAATATTTTATTTATATTTAGTTAAATAGACTGGACTAAAAGGCTCGAAAGGCTTTTTTGATGGTCTGAAGCATGACCTGTTTAGCTATATAGGCTTTTGAAAAAGCCTTGACATGATCTATTTAATAAATTGACCTAGCCTGACCTGAGCATGGTGTAGGCTAGGTCTTACGCCCTTGACAAGCGGTCTGACCATGTTTCCACCCCTAGGTTTAACCCTTGGGACGAGGGTGATGGTTAGGTAAAGTTTTCCTAAGAGCGACAACTCCAAAATTCGAACCCTTAACCTTACAAGTAAAATCTGTTTGGAATCACAGTCCACTTCCACTGTGATAAACTAATTCAATTTGATTTGGTTGATTTTGGCTTAAAAAAAAACTACCAAACCAAAGGCAATCCAAATCAAAGTTAAGTTCTTAATTAGTTATAATCTATTTCATCTTTATACTCAACTCAATTTTATATATACAAATACACTTTTACACCTCCAATTTCAAAACTTACTCAAATCTTATTGACGTTTTCATTTAAAGCATTAAAGAGATGAAGTTTCATTCCTTGAGATAAATTTATATTATATATTACTTTTTTTTCTCTTATTTTAAAACCCAAGCTCTATTCGTTGGAGAGATTAATGTGTATTTTGTTGTAGATTATTTTATCATAAATGGTCATTTTAACAATGGTGGGTGATTAGAAATATAATGAGTCTTTCATTAAAAAATTTCCTTTTTTTCCTATTAACTTTTTAACATTATTAGTAATTAATTTTGAAAACATTATTTTAATTTTAGGATTATAAAAGATGAAAAGATCAATGTTCAAATATACTCATTTTACCAGCTTTGGAATTTTATTCAAAATCTTTATTTCATCTATAATATCTTGCAATTGACTGTGGAATTTAAAATTAATTACTACTTATATTGAAAATCACAAATCGAGCTAAAATGTTCATAAGAAAATTGTTTACGTTCAAATGCATCAAAGTATAACTCATATTTCTATTTTAAACAAGGAGAATGTGTGTTTTAAAATAATAAGAAAAACTTCCCTCAAACAATGGGAGCGTAATTTATCCATAGAAATATAATACGTTTTATTCCATTTATATAACCCTAAGAAGTGATACCATTAATCCCTCGTATATATCATATCATCATGATCATCACCTCTCCTAATTTTGGGGTTTGAGTATCAGCAGGCAGGGTTTGTACACGTGTGTGTTATTGATTGTCCTCTCTAGATTATGATTGCAAGGTCCTTAACAATGAATGGTGTTCTTTTTTCTTTATTTCATACTATATAATTTTTTTGATGCATATTTTATACTGTATATATATAAATGGATGGGCATTTTAGTATATCTAAACAGTTAATTCTTCTATATTTCTATTAGCTAACGTATCGGCATGCCGTTGTATCATTGATGGTAGACCTTCTTCACATCAGTGACGGATACAAAAAATTTAAGTAATGGGGCAAACATACATATAAAATTGTATTGTTAATAATATATAGAGCATATTATCATTAAAAGTACAAAATTACATCACACTCATTATATGTGAGTTTTAAGAATTATTTTCTCATTTTCAATGCTTTAAAAATTTTCTCTATCTGTATATGTAACCAAACAATCATTCATATTCTATACGGTTTCACATTCAACTCTTGATGATATTTATAGTGGAAAAAACTCCTTCAATTGTTACAGGATCCCACTAGTAGTGTCAAAACTAACTCTAAAACCAAATACACCAATGGATATACAATATGTTTCTTGGTCTCCACAAGTTTTATAGAAAAATAACTCATTCTCCTATATTATCAAAATGCATTGTCAAAGCATATATCTATTTAAATTTTAAAACCAGTTATCTAGTGACAAAAGTTCTACAAGAAAAAAAGTTCTATTTAAATTTTAAATGCAATCGTTGAATTGAAAGTTTTTATAAAATAGGTCAAACTTATAAAATTTCATAAAAATAAAAAACTAATTGATACTTCATCAAACTAATTTATTTTAGGCAATTTCTAACATGCACACAAGTATGTTTTTGTCTTGGACAGTACACAAGTGATACACAACTGATATAAATCGTGCGATATATGTTTAAAAAATTGAAGGGTCCATGTTAAACAGACAAACGAAGAGGTGAAATGTTTTTGAATTTGCAACCACAGTCTTTTCCCGTAAAAAAAAACATTAGATTTGGTTTAACCCCCTCCTCTCTCTCTAAACAAACAGATTCTCTCTCTAAAACTCCCAAACCAAACCTTGAGCTTACGTTTTACTTCAACCAGATCTAACCTTTGTAGTGTACTCTTTTCCACTCTCCATATTATTTTGGTTCTTTTCTTTTTGATAAGTGTCAAAAGTTTGAATCTTTATGCTATTTTCTTTCTAAATTTTTTACAAAATTCGTGTTTTTGTTCATATTTGTGTATTTTTGTATGCAATGGACAAAATGAGTGCAATTTTTCTATGTGGATGTTTTGCTTTGATTTTCCCAAATTGTTGGTGAAAAAGGAACCTTTCATCCATTGAACTTTTAAAGTTTTAGTTTTAACTTCAATTTCCACATATGAATCAGAACATTGTATTTCCTTGTGACAATTGACCTATCGATCTAAGAGTATTGCCCTTTTAATGGGGCATACCCACGTGTGAAAACGCCATGGGAATTCAAGAGCCACGCAGTCATCAGAACCCTTGTTGCGGATGAACTCAAAATGGTCGTGGCAAAGAACAGTGGCGGAGTCGTTAGAGTTTAGAGAGGTAGACGATTGAGGAAGGGTTCAAGGGTGGTTGTCTTCCTCAAAGAGGTGCTAGAGCTAGCTTGGTAGATGAAAAGGGTAAGAATCAGGGGCTTTTTATTTTTGGGTTGTGAGAATACCGCCAAAGACAGTGACGTAGGTGGCAACAAGGACAAGGAGTAAGGGTGCGTCGGTGTGGGATCGATTGCTCTAGTTGCAGTTTCTAAAGTTACTCTTCTTCCTATTTTAGAGCGAGTAAAAAGAGAAGATGTATTTCACACCCAGTGATTCTTCTTGCAATTTTTTATATTTTAGTGACCTATTAATTAATTATACAATATATAATCCAAACAATAAAAGACCGGTTACAACATGTTATTTTTACTTGTGTACCGTACCAAACTTATTAAGGTTGTGTACGCTAGACTTGGCCTTTATTTTAACATATAATATATTTTTAAAATATAAGTAAAAGTCCATTATTAGATAATATACCTGCGAATGTCCAAATTATTTGAAATTTGATATACATGACCATGAAGGTAATATAATGTGATTCAACAGTTATATTGGTCAAATTCACATTTTACAAAAAATTATTAAATAGTGTAACTCTTAAAGTTTGACACCTGGTGTCAACAAATCTGACTCTAGCTTATGTTACACATACATATATTATGGAAATACGAGAACATGTGATTACAGGGACGAATACACGTTGGTCATTGTGGAGGCAGTTGCCTCCACAATGACCAACGTGTATTCGTCCCTGTAATCACATGTTCTCGTATTTCCATGTGCATGTACTAGCCTTCTTCTACGGGTGGTAGATGTCAAGGTCCTTCGTGAAGAAAAATTATTATTTGCAGTATCAGTATCAACAAACATATATGCTTGATTCCTCTTGAGCAATGTTTCGGGTTAGACTCTTGTGGATAGACAAAATCCCGCTCAGAGAGCTAGCCCTACTATGATATGTTTCCGACTCGAACAATATTGTTTCTCGTTGAAGATATATGTGGTTAAACAAAATAAATCAGATAATCATGCTTTTATCATGTTCTAAGCCGTTGTTATCAATTTTAATTATAATTAAACTCTGATTTTTTGTTTTATATATATATATATAATATCATTAACAAGGTAAAATAATATAATTTGTCCGTTTGATTTTAATCAATAATAATAATAATTAATTTAGTTGAAATTAATTTTAAAATACTTTCATTTAATCTTAAAATGTGCATTTATTCATTTTTCATCGTTGATTTTGTACTCTTATTAAAATAAATTTTAAGATAGTATAAGGGTTTATTTTATTTTTAATTGATTTTGATAGATTTATATAAAATAAATCTTGTAAAAGTTACTGTCCATCTTGTTCTAGACCAACTTCTGGACTGCTTGTGCTGCCATTGTTTTGGGCTCAGTCCCTTGATCAGACCTGTTAGGACCGACGTCCGTCGACATCTATCTGGGCTTAGTCATGTTCTGGACCGGCATTCGGCATACGTACGCGTCATGCTGTTTCCGTTACGGGTTAACCGAAGCTGGCTTACAATATAGGCGTCAGGCGCCTACCGGCATAGGGGGCATACCGACATGCTACCTTTGAGGCTACTTTTTTGGACCGGCATCCAACATAGGTATGCCGACATCCACCTCGTGGAATGACTTAACTGCATATGGATAACAAGTATGAACTATGTTCTAGACTGGCATCCAGCTTGTAAGTGCCGGCATCCGCCTTACGAATTTACTTGGCTACGTACAATTAGCGAATATAGACTCTAACCGACATGGAACGACATCCGAACATGTGTGTCTTGGGGCGCGTGAGTCCACCTTAATTCAGGCGCGTTGTACTCCTATTAAATTACCGTTACAACTGCCTAACAGAATTTTCCGCCTTTTACTTGCATATAAATAAGGCTGAGTAAGCCGAAATCAGGTACATTATTCTGACTATTACAAAAACCCTATCTGCCACACATGCTGACTTGAGCGTCGGAGTGTCTGCAGGTACACCACCTCCGGAGTTTGCCGTCAACCGACCGCCGTGGACAACCAACTTCTCACTGGAAACCACCGTCCGAAGGATCATTCCAGATCACATCTAATTTTACTCATCAATAATTAATTAAGTTGAAATTAATTCTAAATTACTTTCATTTAATCTTAAAACGTGCGTGATTCATTTTTCATCGTTTGATTTTGATAAAATTAACATAAAAAAGAATGATATATAATTTACCAAAGACGATAAATAAAAATAATTTAAAATTAATTTCACACTATTCTAAATAAAACAAACATGCACTAATATCAAACTGTCAATTAAACTCGGCTTTGATTCTAATGTAACATTGTGTGAACTTATTAGTATTTTGTTGTCACCGTACGGCACACCGCAACGGCCTCTCGCTAATGCCGCGTAATCTTTAACGAATATTCCCAGAGTTGACAATGTTTCTTCCATTCCATCATTGTATTTTTGTATTATTGGACACTCCATTAAACAAATCACTTCAATTTTTCAACCAAAAAAAAAAAAAAATCACTTGAATTATTTTAATTTTAATTTTTAATTTTCTCTACAGTCCATTCCCATTCCCAAACACAAACCAACTTTTGCATCATCATCACGGAGCACGCTAATCATAATCAACAATCTTAAAACACAAACATCACATAAAATGCAGCGACATGTCTGTTTCGTTTATGTGCCATTGAATATGGCTGTACCACCTTGTTTCATTAATCAATAAATAAACACAACAAGGCAAAGCCACTCTCTGTCCTACTTGCGCTCGTTGACCCTATTTCTTTTATTTCTATCTCTCTCATTTTCGTTTATTTCTATATAAAATTGCTGAAGAATCCAATTCAACGATCTCTGAAGAAGAAGAGCTTGATTTCCAGTGCCCCAATTGGAAAAGAAGTGAACTTGGGATCTTTGTTTCCAATTTCAGAACACTTTAGATGGAGAATGATGCAGGGTCGCCGCAGGGTCCGGTTACGTGCGGGTCGTGGATTCGGAGACCCGAGAATCTCAATCTAGTGGTGCTGGGAAGGTCCAGGCGTGGGGATTCTTGTCCCTCTCTGCTCCAGATCCTTTCCTTTGATCCCAAAACCACTTCTTTGTCTACATCCCCTCTGGTATTCCTCTGAATACATATGTATGTATGTACGTACGTGTGTGTATAGAGAGTGACCCATTTGAAACATTAATCAATTTTGTGCATACCCTTTTTATTTTCAAGCTTAGAAACTGTTGTTTTGTATATGTTGAATTCGTGTCTGTGTGTATAGACTCTATAGAGTGAGGCATATGAAACATGACTCGTTTTGTGCATACCCTTTTGGGTTTAGCTGATGGTTGGGGGAAGTAGATACTATGCATAAATTCTGTTATTGAAAAGTATTTTTGGTGTTGAGTTTTCTGGATTGCTAAATGGAAACACAGTTTGGAATTTGGATGGGGCTTTTGGTTCTAATGAGGTTTTTGTTTGATTGATTTTTTAGGCCACTTTTGTGTTAGAAGCAGAAGAAGGTGATCCTGTTGCTATTGCAGTGCATCCTAGTGGGGATGATTTTGTGTGCTCTTTGAGCAATGGTAGCTGCAGGTAAGCTTCGTTTCTAAAAGCTTTGGGATTGAAACGCTGCACTTTTATCTAAATTCATCGATTGGAAAGTACTTTCATAATTTGTCTCAATGTTGCATTTCTCAACATAACAGTTACAACCACTTTAAATATTCTCAGAATCAGAATTCCAACATTTTATCTTCCTTTGAAGGACAATATAAAACCACAGGCTCAGATCTACCTATGTTCTTTCTGACAGTTTCTTGTTCTTATTTCCTGGAGCTAATATATGACATAATGGTTATAGTTGTTTCTTAAGTGTAGCTAGCTGATATTTTGCCTCGACTTATCATTGTGTCATCCCCTGGATACTGAGCTGAACATATATAGATTGAAGTATTTCTTCATAGATTGAAGTATTTCTTCATGGCTTGCAGATTATTTGAGCTGTATGGTCATGAAAAAAACATGAAGCTGTTGGCCAAGGAACTGGCCCCTCTACAGGGGACCAGTCCCCAGAAATGCCTTACTTTTAGTGTTGATGGATCTAAATTTGCTGCTGGTGGGTTGGTAAGCATCGCCCTACAATCCAACCAATTACTTTTATAAATTTATTTTCTGTGCATCCAGCACTTTGAGTTTTTCCTTTTTAGAGTTTGATCCTATATGTTTGACTTCTGTCCTTAACAACTGTAGGATGGTCATCTCAGAATTATGGAGTGGCCTAGCATGCGCACAATTTTGGATGAACCAAGAGCACACAAATCTGTCCGGGATATGGATTTTAGGTAGGGATGCTAAACAACTCTATCTGCATCCTTCTAAAAGATGCATTAATCCAAACATCCAGTAGAATTGTAACAAAATACTTGATAAAATTGGTAACTAGAGTAGTCTTGTTTGGAGATCTTACAACCAGATATCATGCCTACAATAATTTGATTATGTATGCTGATATGATTTTTTAGACAATAAAAGTATTCTCACATTATAAATATCTTAATCCTGAAACTTTGATGACATTGGTACTTACTATACAGTACTTCATTTTGTCATACTTCAGTCTAGACTCAGAATTTCTAGCATCAACTTCTACTGATGGTTCGGCAAGAATCTGGAAGATTGAAGATGGTGTTCCTTTGACTACTTTGTCTCGCAACTCGGTATAGTGTATTTGATATAAGCACCTGTGGCAAGATCTGTGCAGTTACTTGTAACACTTGATCCAAAATTTTCTTTTTGTCTCTTTAGGATGAAAAAATTGAATTATGTCGATTTTCCAAGGATGGGACCAAACCATTTTTATTTTGCGCGGTTCAAAAAGGTATAAGAGTATCTTGTTACAAGTATATTCTATAGTATTAATTTGTATATATTCTTCAAAACTCTTTTGATCAAGAATGCATGGCCTTTATTGTAGATACTTCTATCTTTGAGCAGGTGATAAGTCTCTCACTGCAGTTTGGGACATGAGCACATGGAACAAAATTGGGCATAAGAGGTTGATTCGAAAGTCTGCTTCAGTAATGTCTGTTAGCCCTGATGGGAAATACCTTTCCCTGTAAGAACCTCTAGTTATCTTCTGACTTCTGGGCTTATGCATGGTCAACATTCTTCCTTTATCTTTAGTCAGTTTTGATTTCCAATTTTATCTAGATAGTTTTCTATGACTGTTGCAAGCCTTACATCTATAGTGAGTGAATGATTTTGGCGAATAGAATTTCTACTCATTTTCCTTCTGTTTTGCTCAGCAGTTTGCATGGTAGAGGAAATGCTTGCAGGTCCCCCACTCCACCCCACCCCACCCGACCCTTCCATGCACTATCTGATATAGGAAGATAAATATCCCAATCTAAAAATGTTGACCAGGAGGTCTTTCCCTTACCACAATTATTCCTAGCATAAGCAAACCTCCCAATCATGGTCAAAACTAAAACTTCTTAAAGAGTGAAAAAAGAAAGATTGAAAAGAGGCTGAGAAGACATTTTTTTATTAAAATTTAAATACCTAAGCACAAAAATCCAATTAGGTCTTTTTGAAAATTGAAATTTACTCTTACTATAAAGGCATCAGATTCCCTTTTTAATCCCTTATACCTTCCCTCCTTATGTAATAAAGTTCATTGCTTTCTCAATCAATAGAGAACACCTCGTCTATATTAGTATATTTAAATCATTTGGATAGCAAGGTGATATTTTGTTTTTTCTTTTTGGTCACGTTACCAAAACTGTGGAGGATGAAGAAAACAGTGTTAGAACTGATCTTGATTTTCCATTTTATTATGTTGTCTCTTTCTGACCTATAGGACTGCATTTAAGTTTATCTTGTAATGATTCCTTTGTTGAGAGTCTTCTCTTATGCACTCTTTGACCTTTGCAATATAAGTCATCTGGGCCATAGAGACTACTGAGTCTTTCTCTTTTGCTTAATTGCTGGGTTCTGTTAGTTTGTGTGTTCTTTACCTTTTCTAAATTGCTCATTGTTGTACTTTTTCATGTTCATTTCTAATGTATTTATGATCCAATCAGCTTTCCTACTGGGGCTTTGAATTTATGTTTATTGCCTTTAGCCCTTTCTTGTGAAATTGCTAGAAGTCCTTTCATTACAGTTTTGACATGGTATTTGTGATCTTCAGTCCATTTTTCCAGTAGGCTTGGACAGTTTTGGCAATGTATTTAAGGGTCAAGTGATGCAGGGGTATAGCGTGAATAATGATCTAGGAGAGTTGAAGAAAATGATGATCTATTTCGTCAAATATCATTTTGGCAGATGGGGGTAGAGGAAGGAGCAATGACTGTAATTGATTTCCTAGGAAACAGAATTACCTAAAATGACACATCTTATTCTGATTTTTTCTTTTTTTGCTTTCAGTTCAACTAGTAACTTGGGCAGCACAAAGGTCAACGCCTCAGTCAGTCTTTCTTATTTTGTTGTTTTTTTTCCCAGGTGGTATGGGTGGGAAGTTTAGCTGTTAGAAGAACCAGATTGTTTTAAAACTAATAAAATAAGTAGTTTAAATGTTTTGTGGTTAAGTAACTGTAGTATACTTGACACTTGTAAACTATATATTAGTGGGGTCTATGGTACATTAGCTATACAATTACTCTATTTTTTTTTTATTGGAAAAATTTGAAGGCCTGTAAACTTGTGATGTGATCTAATTGGCACTTTACTTGTATAACCCAAAATTTTCTCCTTATCAAACTTCTGTAATTTTAGGGGCAGTAAAGATGGAGACATATGTGTGGTTGAAATAAAAAAAATGCAGATACACCATTATAGCAAGAGACTACACCTGGGTACAAATATTGCAACACTTGAGTTCTGTCCTAGCGAAAGGTAATTTTTTACGCACTATGGGTTTAAATTGTTACCTCTGTGATAAACATCAATCATCATGCACACAATGTTGGGGTTAAGCTATTCATTTGAATATCAGAACATGCATTATACCAAGAAATTATGTAGACTTTGAGTAAATTGTTGAAACCTCTTTTTTGGTTTTTATTTTTGGGTATAAAAGCAAAAATCTAGGAACACAGTGCTAGTGTTAGTGCATAGGGCATTTTAGCTAATATGTAAATATAAGAAAGAAAAATTCTACTGGCTTTTATGATACTTACAAAACAAAAAATATGGAAGCTAAGGACAATCTGTTAACCGTAAAAAGGGGTTACATAAAGAAGTAAATAATTTGCTATGCTTTATCAACTGTTCCAACATCAGTAATGTATCTTGGGTCTTAACTTGATTACTTTTGTTGATTCCACCTATTTTGCTTTTGAACTCCTGCAATGAGCCCCCCCCCCCCCCCCCCCCCCCCCCCATCTCTTCAATTTCTGGTCCTTAATTTAAGTAGAGAAGTCTAGTATCAGTGGTTTTGTATTCCCTAGATCTCATATTTAGAAGCTTTACATTTAGGAAACATTGGATGTATCATGGAACAAGTGGCTATGCATGATAAGTGGCACTGAAAATATTAAGTCACATTTTGACTTTAGCTTTAGTTTGAGAAATCAAGGAAAATCAGACAAAAGCCAAGCATCATGAAATCATAAGTGCTAAGAGAGGGATGCTAAAGACTTGGTGGAGATCATGACTATAGTCTATAGATAATACTGAATAGTGAAACTGTTTATGTGACAATCTGATTACTTTTAACTGAAACCTTCCATCTTAGATGGATATAGTATAAGTTATGCTTTCCCTATGACCATAATTAATATTAGCAGTGAGTTCTTTTCCATCATATCGTTAGCCTGAGTAAATGTGCAGTTTTGAAAATTGAAAATTTAACCTTGGTGTCAAGGGGCCGATCTTAATTAAAGGCTTAAGAGTTGAGTTGGTGACAAAGGCATAAGAGAAGAGTGGTCTTTTATTTATAAACTATATCTAACAATGACAAACCTCCTCACATTGCCTTTTTGACTTGAACTCTGATTGGATGGGAAGAGGCAATAATAACATACCTGAAAAGAATTCATTCTATTAGCCTAATATATCCATGTTTTTGGTCCTGGCTATTCACCTATTGTTTCCATGCAGGGTTGTGCTTACAACATCAGTTGAATGGGGGGCATTGGTAACTAAATTGACTGTACCTAAAGATTGGAAAGGTACCTCTCTCTCTCTCTCTCTCACACACACACACACACACACACACACACACACACACACACACCTTTTGAGGCCATACAATAATTTGTTCAATATGACATTTTAAATTTGCTGTCAAACCTGCAGAGTGGCAGATCTACCTGGTGCTTTTAGGACTATTTTTAGCGTCAGCTGTTGCGTTTTACATATTCTTTGAGAACTCTGATTCATTCTGGAAATTTCCCATGGGAAAAAACCAACCATCAAGACCAAGGTTTAAACCAATGATAAGAGACCCTCAGTCTTATGATGATCAAAATACTTGGGGACCAGTAGATATGTGATCACATTGACATTCTTGATTTGGTCTTTAATGTTGTTGGGTTGGAACTTGGAAGCAGTATCAGTAGCTGTAAGTGGTATCAACATTCATCTCAGGACTACACACGTAGATTTAGGCACTTGACTGGTGTGACAAGGATTTTTTCTTCTTTGTTGTTGAAAATTTTAAACTCAAAGGTCATTCTTGATATGTAATTTCAATTAAAAGAAACTTTAGGAATAATCAAATTGCTTCTTGAAATTTACAAGCTGCTCTTGAGGTTGCGTTGTAACTATGTGATATGATTCATTCCGTTGAAGAGCCATATCTGTTGACATCTTTCCATTTTGGCATTTTCCTGATTTTAATTTCTTGATTTAGTTGATAGAAGGAAGGGAAGAATTTGGATCAGATTGTAGTGTTAAGAAAATGTGTTGTTTACATCTTTATATGGCGTTACATCAAAAAAGAAACACAGGGTATACAACATGGTCCAAAAGTATTTTATGGTTCTTGATGACATACAATCAAAATTCGATTTTAAAAAGATTTTTTTCTATGTTTTGGGAGTTACAAATGTTCCATGGTAGTGTGACTGGGATACGGCTAGATGTCAAAGGTATAATAATAATATTCTTTTCTATACATGTGAATTCAAGGGTTACATTGAGGATCATATGCTTAACAAATTCGTGCCCTTTCCATTGAGATTAATACATGTTGGTAATTTAACCATTATAATTACTTTTAAAAATTATTTATGAAAAAATAACAAGTAAATTACTAATATGAGATTTTGAACTCTTTTTGGATCGAATTTTGAACTTGCACATTTTACTTGGCTAATTCAATTTTACTCTTAGTTTGGATGCATGAGAAAATAAGAGGATGAAAAATAGGGTTTGCCTCCTTTAAAGTAAGCCCTTTCTTTATGCTATATTTGTGAGTTGAATTTTTGAAAAAAAAGGAAAGAAGGAAAACATTTATTGAAATCCATTCCCCCTTTTATATATGTGAGTTTGATTATTTTACAAAATTCCTCCTTTCTACTCCCCCTTCTTTCTCCCCCTAAAGCTTCCATTCCCCCCTCTAAACTCACAAAAGAGATTTAAGTGTTAAATTATAACTCTTAAATAGGACAGCTAATAAATAAGATTTTAACAATTTTATAGTTTATTATACATGTGTATGTATTTTATCGTAATTTAAAATGCATTCTCTTATTTTAAATGAGTTAAATCTTGAAAAAGAAATAACAAGAAAATGAAAATAAAGAATATTTGATCGGTTTTAAAAATATTTATTTTTCTATTTTTTATTTTCATTTTTAATATAAAAATATCACTTTATTTTTTTTAAATTATTGTAAAGGAAACAATGAAAATAAAAAAAACTTTTTTTTTATTTGAGAACCTTGTAATTACAACTTGGCTAATATGAGTTGAGAGGAATTAATTCATTTAAAGAGACACAATTTTCTCAATGCATTTTTTTTTCCATTTACAAGATTTATATATGAAATTTCATTTAAAAGGAATCAAATTCCTTAACACGATTAAAGTGTTGGTAAAAAAACCAACATTGTGAAGAGAAATAAAATAAAATTAGGAAATAAACAGATATTTTTTTGTGTATAAATAAAAACATATTTCAACACAAAATAATCTATCCAAACCCCACCACCACTACGCTTGCCTCAATTACTCCAAAAAAAGATTAGTTTTACTATTTCTTATATAAATATTTCAAAATAAAGTGAAAATAAGATGATTTTTTTATAATTAAAATTATAAAAAGCATTTTCACATATCAAATAAACTAATATTATTTTGATGGAGAAAAAATGGGGAAAGGGGAAAGTTCTCCCCATTTATTTTATTAGACGAAAATGTGAGAAAAAAAATTATCAATGTAATATTTTTTATCAATAATAAAAAAAATCATTTTAAGTGAGTTTTTAAATCTCTGATTTTTTAAGTAAAGTCCATTTGTTATCACAATTCATTTCCATGACTAAACAATGTTTGGTCAAAATTCATATTTTTACTCATTAGATATGAAAAAAATTAATAAAAATCCTACGTCATTTTTTTTAAAAATATTTTCTCTTCTCTCCCAAACAAACAGGTATGTTCTTTTTTAGTTTTTTTTTTATCTCATTGTCTTGAGTCTTGAACCCTGTTTTGTGGTTAAAAATAATAGTAATAATAATAGAGCACTAGCCTCCAAAGTGAAAAAAATATCATAAGTTAGCAAAAGTAGAAGGGATGCACGGAGTGTTAAGAAAGGACGTTGTCTTTATTCCTTTTGTCTTTTCCTGGATTTGACTCCACACACTCACAAAAAAGTGTGAGGAAATAGAAAGAGAAGAAGAAAATATCAACCACCATATGATCATGAAAATGAAGGCATCTTCTTCTATCTATTCCCACTCCCACTTGACAGCATTACTCAACTGAACTTTCCTCAACAAACACTATACTCTGCTCAGAATTTTGTTCCAATCATGAACTGTCTTCAGAATCTTCCTCGGTTCGTCAATCTTTCTTGCCTTTTCATTCTCGTAACACTTTTCTTTTTCTCTTTGTTTCTTTGATTCTCTTTATTATCCAAATCGAATGGGATTCCTGTTAACCCTTTTTCTTTCTCCATTTCCAGATCCTATGTTTTGCCCTGCGAAGCTCTTGTTACGCGCCACCACAAGAACATTTCTTTCCCCGCGCTCTCCCCGGTACCTCTCTCTGTGCACGCTCAAGATTGCATTTTTCCCCTTTACTGCATTAATGGGTATGTGAATCTCTCAATTTTTAATGGTGAATACAGGGAATCTTCAATAATTCTCATCAAAATCGAAGGATGGTTCTCAAGGTAACTTCAAGATTTATTTTTCCAGTTTTTATTATTGTTATTACTTTTACATCTTATTGAAGTTTTTCTTGATTCTATCATATTGGATTTGTTCTTTGAAGTTCGTTGTCAATAAATATGGGGTTGATGGTGCCAATCTAGGGGTTCCACTCCTTTTCATGTCGACCTTCTTTTCTTTGAAAGATAGATAAGAGGTCCTTTTCAAAGGTTTTCGAAGTATGACACTAACCTCTATACCTCCTCCCAGGAAGTCATTTTGTGGGTAAGGGCGGTGTATCCAAGACTTGGAGTTCAGTACCCCCCTTAAATAGGATTATAGGATTGGTTTTTGGTTGCACAATAGCATGGTCTTAATTCTTAAAGCTGAATGAGTTTTTGTGGAGTGTACGCTATGAGATTGAGCAGGAATAATAAGACAATCTTTGTGTGTTTATGGAATGTTCATGGCATATTCTGAACTCTGAAGTCTGCCAAGATCAATGATGGCGATGGCATTTCAAAAGCTGTACATTTTGTCATTTTGGTGCATGCACTGGAGAGTGGAGATATCACCATAGAAGTAATTGAAACCTAAAAACAGGAAAGTCATTTGGTACTTCAGTGTCCTGCACTGTGAAATATTCATCATCACTTACGTTTGATTACATAACTAGGATCTAGGAACATCAGTATCCGCTACTTATGCCCCTTTTGCTTCATATTTCTTGTGTTTTCTAGAGAACATGATTGGCATTTTCTTTTGCAGTCTGCTTCTGGTTCTATACCCAGTGCAGAGACAAGTAGCTCCGATATGAAGGAGGAAAAGTCTGAGACATATAGTCATAACATGACAGAAGCAATGGGTGCTGGTATGTTTAACCATATTGTGGTTCCAATTCAGCAACAAACAAGCCTTTTCCTATTAGGTGCAGTTGGCTACATTGATCAAACAATGACATTAGGCTCTAATGAAAACGAAAATTTCAATATAAATTCATTTAGAGCAAGGTCTGTCTTTGTTAATTGTTTCTCCTAATTTTTTCTTTAATGTTTGGTATTCCTTTGCCCCTTTAGTAATCCACTTTTCTTTAGAGATTGTCTTTTACTTGAAGCTTCATGTAAATTGTAGTTTCTTTTTTTGGGTAAATAAAATGTGATAAACCTTCATTTTGCTTACCAAGATCAATTCTAACATCTTTAGGTTTGTAATATTCGTATTCAGCTAACAGTTTGGATTAACTAAAGTATCACTTCTTCATTAGCATGGTTGTCCTATTTTTTTGTTCTTTGAATATTTAATGTTGTTGGACCTTTCTGACAAAGTGCTATACAGTTTTGACTTATAGGCATGAATTAGGAATGAACTACAACTTCATCCGTCCAGACTTGATTGTGGGATCATGCCTACAGGTTTTTGGTTTCAATTACAGATACCTGCTCTAATTCTGTCAAATCTAGTTTAGTCCTCTGACTTCTGTTTTTTTTAATCTTAAATTACTAGACTCCTGAAGATGTTGATAAGCTTCGTAGAATCGGAGTGAAAACCATATTTTGCCTGCAACAAGATCCAGATCTAGAGTATCCTAAACAAATTGTTTGATATGGTTCTAGTTCAGCATTTGAGATAAATACCACATATTTAATCTATCAAACAAAACCATTGTGTTTCCTTACAACTACTTAGATATTTTGGAGTTGATATTAATGCCATACGAGAATATGCCAAGACATGCAATGACATTCAACACTTGCGTGCTGAGATAAGGTTAGTTATGACATGGCTTTTTTGTATTATAATTGTTGAAGAAATTGCAGGGTTTAGATTGGCAAGAAGTAAAAGAGAGAGAGGAGGCTCTGAATAATATTATATTGAATTGATATGGTATGTTGATAATGTGATACATAATACTAATCCAATGGTTCTATAGACCCTAATAATTAGATTAAGTAATAGTGTAGTTTAGTATTGCTAGTACAAGCCCAAGTAAAGCAAAAAACTACTATACCCAATTAAATAAGGAAACACAATTAAATTAGGAAATAACTGCTAAGATTGCTTCTTCAATTAGATGTCTAATTAATTCCACTAAAGATGTTTAATTATAAAGATATTCTAAAAATTTTAAAATATTATAAGATGGGATGAAGATATGATGAGGTATCTTGTAAATATTTTATCAATAACAACACAAAGCAGTCCAATATAAACTCAAATTGACCTGAATTGTTGATATTAAATATTAATGTTGTGTGCTACAAATCCTTTAAAAATATAGCCAAAATAATTCCTGCACAAAAATCCGTTACTTTGTGATATTTTCTAAATATGTTTTACTTCTTACAGCTTATGGGTTTTTGGGTAAGACTAGTTGGTAATGTCACCTTGCATATATAGTTCCTAATTTACTAATACCTATGGGTAAATTTTAGTCATTTCTGCATTTCATATATGTCGTATGTTTTGTTATTACTAATGTTTCTATTTTGCTCATCGTATATGCAACTAAACGGTGATATCTTTTACATTACACATTCTATTGCATTTGTATGTCATGCACTTGTTCATATTACATGATGATCTAACATGGATGTAGCAGGGACTTTGATGCATTTGATTTACGGATGCGTCTCCCAGCTGTAGTTAGCAAATTATACAAGGCAATAAATTCCAATGGAGGCGTGACATATATACATTGCACTGCTGGACTTGGAAGAGCTCCAGCTGTTGCGGTATGTCTCTTGGTTTCAATTCTGATATACATGTTATCCCGGAATTATTTAACCTGAAATGCTTTGGGTTAATTTATGGGTATACTAAATGAAATAATAAAGAAAGGACCGGTGATGAAAGTATTCAGTGATCTCTCGCGTGCTGAATGCTTTCAGCGGTTTTTCACTTAAATATGTTGATTTGAAAGATTCTGTTAGATACTCCATTAGTTGGTTACAACTTAAAATTAGTTAGTAGCCTGAGGTAGTTAGAAAGGGTAGGGTATCACAATTTATATAAACTAGTATATTAACCTGCGTAATACGCGGATAAATGTATATTTTTATTTAATTAAAATTAAATTTATAATAAATTAATATTTTTAAAATTCAAAAAATAAAAATAAAATAATTTTGGACAACTTTTCAACTTTAAATTCTAAAAGTATATTATATTTACTATTAAAATCTAATTTATATTATTATTGATAATAAGATATAATAAAAAATTAAAATCATAAAGACAAAAATAAATATTTATATATTGAAAAAAGATTGAAGTATAAAATAATAGGATAAGATTTTAAATCTCAATAAATTTTAATATTTAAGTTTAACAATTATTAGCATTTAAAAAATCAATTAGAAAGAGAGAGAAAATTAGTATTAATGATTGGGAGGGAGATTCTCACTCTCACAAGTGTGGTGGAATTCACCATCCAATGAGAGAAAGAAAGAGAATGTCAAAAATCATTAAGAGGGAGAGTAGGGTGAGTGAGGAGTGCCTATTCTCCAAGGTGGGGTCTCGAAATTATAATATAGAGAGTTGATAATATAAGAGAAGAAAGGATGAGCATCTTGTCATTTGAGAGAGAATTGGGGCCTTTGGGTTGGGCTAGGGTGGTACTGACCCTCAAAGTTCTGCTGTGTATGTGTTATCTGTTTCTGTATTCTGGGGACTTCTTCCCTGTATTTTCTAATAAAATACCAGGTTTCTATCAGATGCTCCCATAAATCATTTTCAATGCTAAAACTGTTCAATGTCATCTCTTAGTCTGTTTCCATACAGTCCTAAAGATCAAACTTAATTTAGTGCAGCGGTATGGTTGTTGCCTTGTGACTTGGTGGTCACAGGTTCTAGTTATGAAAACAGACTCTCTGCTCATGGTTAAGGTTGCATGCATCTGACCCTCCCCCAGCCCTCATGATAGTGGGAGCCTCATGCACTGGACCACCCTTTTTGTTGTCTATCCTTATTATTGTGGAATCGTGGACTACTAGAATCATTTGAATTGATATGGCTTGAGTGCATGTCAGCTGGTTGTATTCACTCCCAATTTCATCTATAGATGTTATCTGAAGCTAGCTTTGTTTTTATAGAGAGAATGTGTAGAGAGAAAAATCCTAAAATCGATATTTTCTTGTTTTCTCAGTAGAGAAGTCTAAACTTAAAATGTGAGCTTTGTGGACTGTATAAGTGTATATTCATTATTACTTTACATTATAGAACTTTGTATTGATCAATAGAAGGAAAGCCCCAGATACACAACAGGGAAAATGGGTTAACTAGTTTAAACAACCATGAAAATAGAGATCAACAAGTTAGTGGGGGTGGGGTGGGGGGTCTAATTTTCTTCTTCTTGAATACTTTGGCATGTAATGCATCATGGTTTACCTCTTTTGTAGCTCAACTTCATTTCAAATGATATATATCAGTCGATCTCCATCGGTCATTTACTAACAGTTTGTTTGTTTCAGTTGACTTATATGTTTTGGGTTCTGGGTTATGAACTTAATGAGGCTCATACACTACTTCAGGTAAATTAATACTTCTTTTTTATTGTTTCGCATTCTAGTGTATTGGGGTTCTTGGTAGATAATATGCTGCATGGTTTTCCATATTCCTAATCACTTGGATTAAACAGAAGTGATTCTTTTCATTTTTGTTTCTCAAGTTGAGTTTACAGTATTTTTAATTTCTATGCATAATGCATAATGTTGGGTTGCAAATTATCAATTCTATAACATTTATAGTTGAATCACCATTAGATTGAAATATAATAAAGTTTCTAACTTAGGTATTTTTTGAATTATGGATCTGGACAGTTAACCTACTGATATATTGATTTTCTCACATCTAGTTTACCTGCAATCTTATTCGATATTATATTTTCCTCAGTTCTTTTACTCAAAATTGTGGTATATTTTCTGATTATTTATACGTAATGAAATTTATTTAATATCATTTTCCTTTTCTCTATATCTTATAATTCTCATTCCAGCAGTTTAGTGATTATGATTCTTCTGAGCCAGTTTCTAATGCAATTGGTCAGAAGAAGGAAATGAGACTTAAGTATTGTTGAGTTTTCTTAAGTTTTTTATTCTTGCAGAGTAAAAGGTCGTGCTTTCCAAAACTTGATGCCATAAAAAGTGCAACCGCTGATATTGTGAGTGGATTTGTTTTTCTATGTTTCTATGTCTTTCTGCTCTACAATTGTTGAACGACAGTTTTTTTTTTGTTATTCCATTACAGGTGCTATTGTTCAGATAAATCCTTTTCTCATTTAAAGCTGACATGATTAATTTATTGTGAAAAGTTCAATGTGATAATGTAATTTATGCTATTCCTTGCTTTGTTTTTTTATTAGACAAGCATACTTTTTAGTGCTTTTTTTGAAAAAGAAAACTGACCTTGGAAGTGCTTTTACCCATCAATTATCATAACAGATCATCCTAATGTCCTATATATGACTCGATTCTTTCCCATTAAGATCATGGATTCAAAACTCATCTTGTTTTTGTCATCTTTTTTTTTTCCACACATTTTTCAAGTAGGGATTAGGCAGACCTGTTACCTACTGACTACTGTTAATGGTTTGAACAGAGGATAGCATGTACAACAAGAGTTGTTGCTAAGACATGAAAAGGTGTGATTTGGGGAGGGGGTGTCTAGAGACTAGAATGATGCATGTTGCCAAAAAAAGAAATTGTATTGGATAAATTGTGTAACATTGAAAGCTAGTTTGTGGGAGCAACTTTTCACAAGGAAGGGCATATTATTATATTCCTGTTTAGGAAATTAGGTAGGAAAAGCATGGAGAGGGAAATGGAGGATGAATATAACAAAAGTCAACTGCGTGACCATAATTATAGCCAAAATAAGGAGCTTGGAAGGAGCTTGAATCATTTAACAGAAATATATCAATAGAAGATAAAGGTACAAAGATGCGGGTAACAATTTCCAATTTAAAACAGGAGCATTGCTCACGCCAAATGCACTACTCCACCCAGGACATAAAGTGCACTTGCACAAAACCTTGCACTCACTTTTTTCATTCCCAAACCTTGCAGAATAATTTGAACGAAATTCTGTTTACCAAAAAATAAAATGAAAAGAATTTGCCAAATTAGTTGAGCATACTTACAAAAATAAGAGGAAAGAAAAAGCTATCCTTATGCTGGCAAAAAATCTTTCTGTATAAAATGATGACTTATTTTCTTTAACTTCTAAAGTACATAGCAGAATTGTCAAGGGACCTAGAATGATCATGTATGTAAAAAAAGGAAATTCTTATGTGGTCGAACCATTTGACTGCTTCATCCAAATGTCAAATACAAATGTTTCCCTTTGAATAGGAAGCATGACCTGGGATGTGGATGGCACTTAAGTATACTGTTGAATATACTATATTATCTGTTTGTTATTTGCATATCTTTATTCCCTTTTTATATCAATACAAATATGTTATTATCATATAGATATATGCTGTTTTTATTTCAATCATATCCTTAACTATTATTTATTATGGTACTTAAAAGCTTACAGGCCTCAGTAAGAAGCCTATCACTTTGTCATGGGGAGACAGCAATTGCTCTACAGTGGAAGTTTCAGGACTTGATATTGGATGGGGGCAGGTGATGATTGAGCCTTCTTGTTTAAATTTAAGATATGTCTCAGTTCCTCTATTATAGAAAGTGTACTGCTACATTACATGGATATATTATCTGATGGCATCATCATCCCCATTAACTCGTTGACTGTTTCAGTTACAACCAGTTATCATGTTGTTTTTAAACATGTCCTCACATATGGTCTCCGACTTTCTGTTGGGATTTTCATGTTTTATAGCCTTTATCTTAAAGAATATTTTAAAAATATCTTTTGTGCCCTCTGACTCTTGTCAGTGTGTGACTTTAGAGTCCTTTTGATAATTTGAACCAGAGGTGGCTGATGGTCCAGTGTCAAAATATATGCCGGTCTAGTGCCATTACTTTAATATATTTGAATAATTTAGATAAGAAATTCTTGGATGATGAATGTCTAGTTATCTAGGTATATGCTAGGCCAATCTGCATCCCCAATTGTCGTCTTTCTTTTATTTGTTTGTTTCTTTTCCTTTTCTTCATTGTCACTTGTTGTCTCATCAGTTAATCCTTGAAGTGTGTCTTCATCTAGTGTGTTTACTCCAATTTCAGATTTAATGAATTACTTAAAGCATTGATGTTTATTTAGTAGGTGACGCATTTTAGTCAAGGCCCCTAAAAGTTAGTACCTTATAGTTGCTTATCGGATGCTACCACTTCTTTTTTCACCACTGCTGCTATCAGAAGTTCTGAAGAACTTGGTGAAAATAATGTCTGTAAAAGTTTGCAGTTTGGTGCTTGGCTGTTCAAAGTTGACCGAACTACTGATCTGGTGAAAAGATGATACGAAATGTCGTTTCAGATTCAAATCCTTTGATTTTTAAAATAATTTGAATTACATAGTTTGACCTATTCACTATGCTTAAACATGTGCTAAACCTTTTTGTTGATATGATTTCATTCTAAACCTTTGCTCAATATATCTTGATCCCTTTTCAGAGAATACCCCTAGATTTTGATGACAAACGGGGTTTGTGGTTTCTCAAGAGGGAATTGCCTGTAAGTGCACTTTACTCGTTAAAACTATGCAGTTGTTAGTTTGAAGTTTGGTCTCATATTGATGAATTATTAAATACTACACCAGCTGTGGTTAAAAACAATATATGGGGAAAAATGAGGTAAAATGAAGGATCATTGAATAATTTGTTTACAATGTTTTATAAGTTTCACACATCAAATCATCTAATAAAGTAGCTTTATGACATTAAGTTCATTTCTCTCAATCTTGTGCATATGACGACTATATGAGAATAGTTGGATTTAATAACTAAAGGATGTAATAGCTTATATCATGCGCACTAGATGGCCGAGATTCTTTGATAAACTATTTAATGTAAAATTACTATTGTTGCTTCATATCTAGACAGAATTTTCATTTCACAGCAAATTACGGGAGTAATTCCAGGATGGATTGAGTGACTATGGAATGCATTTACTAGTTTCTGGATGTGCAAATCTGTAGTTTATTTCATTAGATTGACGAGAAATGTGTCTTCCTTTCCTATTTGCTAGGAAGGACACTATGAGTACAAGTACATTGTTGATGGGGAATGGATATGCAATAAGGATGAGCTTGTAACATCTCCCAACAAAGATGGCCATGTCAATAATTTTCTTGATGTAAGTTTGAGGTTTTCAACTACTTGGCTCTGGAAAGAAATTTTGTAATTGGTAACTCTTTACACCTTTGAATCCTAGGATATTGCTGGAAGTTCGCAGCTAGAATATGTACTCAAGAATTAGTTCAAATACAAAATACAATGTATCACAACATATATTGCTGACAATCATGATACTTTTTATTTCATCATCTCCTAAAGCCTTACAAAATACAATGTATCACAACATATATTACTGACAATCATGATACTTTTTATTTCATCATCTCCTAAAGCCTTACCATGGGGAGGGTTTTTTCAGTACATGACATATATTTTACCATCTGACTTTAATTGTGTCAATTATTCATTTTCAAGTCATTTAGAAGTTTGTGCAGCACACTGATAGTTATTGATTCAACACATTTCATCATCTCTGAACAGGTCCTTGATGATACAAATGGTGTTCGAGCCTCCATTCAGGAGAGATTGACTGGTGATGATTCTGATCTTACAAAGGATGAAAGACTCAGAATAAAAGAGTTTCTTGAAGCTTGTCCTGATGAGGATCTTTGAACTGTCAATGCACTTGGTTGTTGATAAATGATATGTAAAGTAGTAGATGCACGTATATAATATGATACCTAGTAAAAGATTGAATCTGAACATTAGATATGATCTTTGTTACAATTATAATGTTGGGATGCAACAGTTTATTAATGATTTATTAGTTGAACCAATAATCCAATAATTAGAATAAGAGTAATATTTTCATACACTTCATTTTTTTATTAAGACAGATTTCAGATTGAAGTGGGAGAGGAGTAATAGAATAGAAGCTATAAAAAAATATGTAATTTGTCTCAGATTTCATTTTTTTTATTGCTACAGATTTCAGAGTAATTCTTCACCAGTTTCTACTTCCCAAAATCAAATAGAATAGAAGCTCTAAAAAAATATGTAATTTGTCTCTCACAGTCTTTGGGAAACTTTTTTCTTTCCTTTCTCACTTTCTCACAATCCACATTCCTCTTATTTTTCACTTCATATTCTCCACTGTTTTTTACTTCAGCTAGCTGAAAATTAAAAGTTAGCTTAAATGTCATACAAAACATTTTTTTAATCCCTACCCAACCAAACTTATTAAAAGACAAAAATAGAAAAACCTCATGAAAGGAGAGACTAGAAACTTATTATGAGAAGTTATGTGTATGAATATTAGAATAAGCACATGAGTTCTTTTTCAACTCCATTCTAAGCTATTGTTGTGAGCTGAAGTAGAATGAAAGAAATTAGAAAAAAAATGCCACGCGTGCTTGCAACATTGTGCGGCGGCCCCAAGTCTCTCATACAAGTTGAAATTTTTCAAATTTTTCCCAAGTCGTTTGAAAGGAGAAAACCGCTATACTGATTTTCATGCTCAGTCAGGGTGCATGAAATCCAAATTGAACGTTTCTCCCCAGATTCCGATTCTCTGTATTCGCAAAACAACTTGACACAATATTGCATCGTATCAAATTATATTTACATGTCATAGGATCCCTCTTGGGGATACCAGGAAAGAATCCACTTGGCAATTTTTTTTAGGGTGAGTGATGGTGTCTCAGTCTAAGATAGAGAAAAATTTAAAGGTACTTATATTTATCTCGTCTTAAGAAGATGAGTAAAAGTTTGAACTTACAACCTGTTATATCCAAGACCCTGTATTGCTCCACTCAATCAATTATTTCATGTTAATACTTAATACACTTAACAGTTGACACCCAATCATTCGAAACATTCTGTCCAAACTCCAAACTCCCTCCATGAGCTGCACTATTTCCTTTGGTTGGAAAGTCGACCACATTAAATTAAGATTATCTTCCCTTCTCTTCCTCTCTCTTATCTCTTATATATATGGTTTACTTACAAGAAATAGCTACTATTATGCAATCCACTATTTTTTGTGATTAAAAACTTTTTAAATTATTAGTTATATATGTTATTGTAGATTATAAATATCTTGATTACATCTATATATTTTTATTAATTAATACCTCATTCTGTAGTCCATAGAATTAACAAAAATTCAAAGAATTTTTAATACGAGGTTATGAGGAGGGAAGTAAAATTCCTCATACCGTGGACTCAAACAACTTGAAAATATTAAATTTTTCTTTAAACGTTGAGAAATGCTAATTAAATGAAAAATAATAAACTTTAGAAAGTGGCAGGTGTTGAATATAGTTTATAAAACGGGATAGAATGAAAGTTTTGAAAGAAGGGTAACACAAATATGACACGCATTGATCGTAAGCTCTACTTGGCTGCAGTGAAAGGCGATTTTGAAGAATTCATAAATGTCCAGAATATCGAGAGTTTACTCACCCCAAACAAAAACACCGTCCTTCATGTACACCTGACATCCCGAACAAGTGAAAATGAAAGTGAAACCACCCAAACAAACTGTCAATGGATTCAGGGTAAGTGCCGAGATCTGATATGCCAAACACCTGAAACTGAAACAGCTGCTTCAGAACAATTTGTGGAACAGATTATTAATCAGTGTGAAGATCTAATTCTACTCCCCAACGCCAAGGGAGAAACTCCCCTTCATATCGCTGCAAGGTATGGCCACTCCAATATTGCAAGATTATTGATAGAACGTGCCAGAACTGCTTTTGCTGCAGATACTGAGGAGAATGGAATTGGAGCAGAGAAAAAGCTGATCAGAGCCACAGATAAGGAAAATGACACCGCGTTACATGAGGCAGTGCGGTATCATCATATTAAAGTGGTGAAGATCTTGCTACGAAATGATCCTGGTCACTTGTACAATGCTAATAATGGCAATGAGACTCCTCTTTATTTGGCATCTGAAAGACAATATAAGAAAGTGGTAAGTGAGATATTACAGAATGTGGAATCACCTGCATACGGTGGCCCCAATGACAGAACGGCGTTGCATGCTGCTGTTATTAACAGTGATAAAGGTATTGGTATTGATATATGAAGTCTAATTTGCTATATATATATGGGAAATTCTATGGTACCCTCGTGAGAGAGAGTTTTGGTACTTTTTTGATTATTTAATCAATTTTTTTCAACTTTCTTAAATGATTTTAGTATTTTTATACTTATAGGACAATATTTAACTATTAGAATTTGTATTTTTAATTTTTGAAAAGACTTTTTGACCCCTAATAACTATTATCATGTATTTTTTATTGTATTCCCCCATTTTTTCACATTCTCATTTGCAATACACATGTGTCTCATTTAAAATCTATTTTATGTTTTTGAAATAATTTAGGATGGAACAGGAGGGTACCAAATTGCGACCCTATATATATTTCTGTGATTTATAGTGTGTTTGTTTTAAACGTGGATCCGGGTCAACGTTACTCCATGTAATGCTAATGCTCGTTTGCAGTTTGAAGAGATTCACGTTTCAAATGTGGTTTTAGATTTTGGGGTAAATCAAACACGCATTTAATTTGATTTGTTGTAAAGTATTTAGTCTCAAATAGGAAAATTTTGTCAATACTTATAGTAATAGGCACTCTCTACATTAAAATTTTGACATATATCTATATATGATAAGTTTTCCCTAATTTAAATTTATTCTAAATTAAAATAAAAAATTCTTACCACACAATAAATCAGAGAATATTAAGTCTTCACTGAAAATTACGGTACTAAAAATTTAAGTTCAAATTTAAATGGTCATAATTATTTATACGAACATATCAATAACTCGGAATTGTATTCTCTAGACAATATAGGAGCCATTTGATATAATAATTTATGATATTGGATTATGACGGTAGAATCTGTCCTTTATAGCATTTTTATTTAATGTTAAAATTTGTAAATTCACACATCCAACACTAAAAATAGTTAAATTAAAAATTTAAACTTAAAATTTGGCTTGCTTCAACCTCAAACCAAACTCACAAATAGGATATGTTGATTTCTTATGTATTTTTTTTATCAGAAATGGTAAAAAGTTTTCTAGAAAATGAACACGTGAAAGTTGCGGTTAAACACCAAGACAAAAAAGGTTGGATTCCTCTTCATTATGCGGTGAAAATTGGTGACGAACATTTGACAAAGTTGCTTCTTGAACAAGATGAAAACACTGCATACATGCAAGATAAAAAGGGCAGAACGACTCTTCACGTCGCTGCTTATTGTGCTCATTGGCTTATTGTGGAAATGATTATAGAATATTATCCAGATTGTTCAGAGATAGTGGACATTAAAGGTTGGAACGCTCTTCATTATGCTGTGAACGGGGGTAGAGTGTCTATAGTGAATAGAATGATGTGCAGCCTATCACTTAGTAATCTTTACAATGAGAAAAACGTTGATGGGAACACACCACTCTATCTCCTCGCAAATTCTTGGTTCAGATGTAAGAGTCTTGTATTTCACGGTAGAGTCGACAAATTGACTGCTAATAAAAAAGATCAAACACCCCTTGATGTTGCGTATGACAATCTTGAAGATTCAGCTCTAAGGTTGAACAAACAGGTACAAATTAAAACATAGCACTTTTAATATATCAATATAATTTTTGACTAAAAATTTATTACATTTTTAACTATATTTGTGAGATTTATTTTTAGAGAAAAAAATTACACACAATTTTCTCTAGAACCGCAGGAATTTTACATATCCTTCTTGATTGCAATTAGGACGCTAGCCTTCCTTAAATTATGGGTACTAGACTTTTATGTCCTTCAGTAAACTATTCATCAAAGAAATTATCTGTTTTGTGTTAGTATTTATTATATTTTTCTTAAAATCATTAGGAAAAATTTGGCCTACTTTGTAATTTATCTATACTATAATTTTGAGACATCACCTTGGATAGATTGAGGCACTCACTCTCCATCTCAATAATTTTTGGCAGCATTTTCTCTCTTTTGCTGATTGGATGGTGAATTTCACTCACACTTGTGAGAGTGAGATTCTACCTCTCAATAATCAATACTAATTTTCTCTCTATTCGTATTTGAATTTTTAAATGCTAATAAATGTTAATATTAAAATTTAAAACTTATTAATATTTGAAATTTTATCCTATTATTTTCTATTTAAATATTTTTTAATATATAAATCTTTATTTTTATCTTTATGATCTTATTATCAAACTAAATTATATTTTAATAGTAAATTATAATATATACTATTAGAACTAAAAATATAAAAAATTGTCCAAAATTATTATATTTTATTTTTTCTAATTTTAAAAATATTAATTTATAATGAATTTAATTTAAATGTAATAAAAATATGTATTTATCCGCGTAATATACTCGGGTTATTAATTAACTATTAATATTAATTTTTAATTTAGATATCTCTTATAAAGAAAAAAAGTGTTTCATAAATAATAGTTTAATTAGTCTAGAAATTCATTAAGTAGACCGTTTGGTTTCAGTAAATATTTTTAAAATTTTATAAAAGAAACAATAAAAATAGTTTTATATTAATTAATCTATTTTTTTATAAAACTCTGAACCAAAAAAAATGAAAACTGGAAAATATTTTCGAAAAGTAATCAGCCCAATCTTTCTTTGCTCTTCATTTTATTTAATTTTTTCTTCAAAATCAACTCACATTTTATAATTTCTAATCTTTTTCCTCTCATTTATTAGTGGCCACACTCATTGCAACAGTGAGTTTTGCAGCTGGGATTACCTTACCAGGAGGTACCATACAAGATGGTGAACATAAAGGTAGCCCTATATTGGGGCAAAGAACCTCTTTCAAAGCATTCATGGTATCAAACACTATGGCGATGGTTCTTGCTGCTTCTGCAACTTTGGTACATCTTTTCTCGCCGCTAAATAAAGCAAAGTGGAAGGATTATTACCTTTCAGAAATAGCATTCTCATTTATTTTGGTTGCAGTAGTAGCAATGATTGTCGCATTTGCTACGGGTACCTATGCCGTATTGAGATCATCCTCTGTTGGTATTGCAGTTATCACTATTGGATTGTCCTTCTTCCTTGTCTTTAGGCAAGTGCTCCAAATCAGTTTTAGCGGCATCTCTCTCCTTACATTGATACAAAATTTACTAAACATAATAGTATTTTCATTCATAAGATTCGCCCCCAAAAAGTGGGCATGTGGTTTCTACTTCCTCCTATTCAAAAGAGATCATGCTGAGCAAAGAATCATCTTCTAGTATTTTCTAGATCTGTATAAGTCCAATTTCAGAGCTAATAATTATTGTATATCCATGCAATTATAGTGTGAACAGGCTTGTTAATGTTAATTGCATTGTTTATTCTTATATTTTAAGAATAATAATTTTTTTCACACTTACATGTTTTATATTTTTTTTATTAATTACACTTTTCACCCTTAAGTTTAGTGTTGATGTGATTTTGGTTCGCTAATTTTTAATTGCTCGAATTTAGTCCTATCGTTTTTTAGTTATGACAAATGTGATATAACTGTTAATTGACAACTCAATTGTTAACATAAACTGATGATGTGATTAATGTGTCTTATAAGGATTAATGAAATTATCATGTGACATAAGTTTTTAAATTATTAAAAGAAAACTTAAACAAATATTAAGGGTCTTTTTATTTACAGTTTTAAAATTTTTTGTTTTAAAAAAAATTGAAAAACTCGTTCGAGATAAAGTTTTAAAAAGTGTGACTATTTTTAATTTTTAAAAATTAAAATTCAAAAACTATTTTAAGATGTTTTGGAAAATTATTTTCTAGTTTTTTTATTTAATTTTTGTATTTAAAATTTTTTAAATAAATCATTTCATTTATAAAAAATGGTTTTTAAAAACAATTTTTAAAAACTAAAAAATTAAACTAAATCAAATGCACCCTGATATTTTCCCTTACCCCTTTTATTTCGGGTATCTCTCTTTTTCTCTTTTGAAGGTTAGAGTTGTGCCCCAATTATTCACATTTCTAAACCCCTATTATGACTATGTTTTTTAGCAACAATATTATTATTATGTTTATGATGAATATTGATTTTCAGACCTATGTTTGTTTCATTATGTTACTTTTTCAATCCTTTTTTTTCATTATGTTGTTTTTATATTTTTTTTTTATAAATATTGATTTTCAATGCAATATTAGTGTTTTATCAGAAAATGTGAACATTTTGAGATATTTTCTAATTAGCATTTGGGACCACAACTCTAATCTTCCAAAGGAAAAGAGGGATACCGAAAGTAAAAAGGGTAAGACAAAAATGTCAATATTTGTTAGAGTTTTCTTTAAAAACTTTAAAAAACTAGGCCACATAATAATTCTATTAATTAATGTCAAACATATTAGTCACGTCATCGATTTTTGTTAGCAATTGGATGGTCACTTAACTACAAGATCACATTCGTAACAATTAAAAATAAAAGGACTAAATTCGAGCAATTAAAAAATTGGGGGACCAAAATTGCCCCAACACTAAACTTGGAGGACCAAAAGTGTAATTAAGTCCTCTTTTTAACTTCTCATTTTTAATTTTTATTACTCTTCCTTTCACACCATATTAATTATCACATCTTTCACTTTTTCTCTCCATTTTTTCTTTCTTTTATCTTTTTCTTCCCTACACTCGCACACCTAAAAAAAATACTAAATGTGAATGTATTATTTTCCTAGTAAGAGTTAACTCGATAAAAAAAATACTACATCTTATTTTATATAGAAGAAACATAAGACTAAAATCATCAACACTAATGTTATGCATTGGAATATGTTAATAATAATTAATAATACAAAAAAATTAAGTTTTTATTTCATAAATTCCCTTAGTATTAAATGATTGAATTAGTGAGTACCCTGTTAACCATTCAAAATAAATTAATGATATACTCCATCCGGTCATTTTTATAAGACATTTACTTACAATTTTTGTGGTTCTTTTTATAGGACACACTTTACAATTTCAATTAAGCATTTATTACTATTTTTCTTATTTACTCTTATTAATTTTAATGTCTTTCCAACTACCAAATGGTAGGGAAGTTAGTTAATAATATATTAAATAAGGATAATAGTAGTATTTTTTAAAACTCCAATAAAATTAATTGATTTTAACCACTTTTATTAGTATGTATAATTTAAAAGTGTGCCTTATAAAAATGTCAGGAAAGAGAATAAGACATTTAACAATTAATGCAATTAAAATTGGCCCTAAGTATCTTCTATATAGGACGCAAAAAATTTACTTTCTTTTTTATATATATAAGATCAGATCGGAGGTAGTGAAAATTACTTTGTATGTTGTTTTTTTTTTAATATTTCTATGGTCATAGTTAATGATTTCTACCTAGAAATATTTACCAAGATTTTTATTCTCAACCCAATATTATTTGAGAACATGATTTGAACATATTGGAGAGGAAGTGTAATTCTTAAAATATAAGGAAAGACAATATATATGATTTGAACGTGATAAGTGTAATTTATCTCGTCTTTAATGATGGAAATTTGATAACCTTAGTAATTTTCACCGAATTGTTTTATTTGCAGCTAAACTGCTACGTAAATTTAAATTTCCTTCAAAGCCACCCAATCAAGAACTTAGACAGAAAAAAGAACCTACAAGATTACAAAATTAAGAATAAATTGGAGTAGAAAATTTGGATTAACCTTATTTTGTTAACTCCTACTTGATTCTTCTCATGCGAGAGTGAGACTTGGCCCCTCGAATTCAACGAAATGGGGATACGTTTTTCTAACTTCAGATTATCTCCCACTTTATTGCTACATTTGGTCCTACATGTGAAAAAAAAAAGTTAATTTTTTTGGTTCCATATATACACACATGATATCATGATATTATTTTTAGTTACATTAATTATTAAATATTTTATATAATTTTAATTTATCGTGAGTGGATAATGAGATACTCATTCATTTAATCATTTGATGCTAAAAAAATTTATAAAAATGGATTTAATATATATATATATACTAACAACGTAAAAAAGTTTTACACTGTCATCCAATTATGTATTATCATGTTATTTAATGAGTTTAATGACACATGAAGTGTTATGCTCATTAAATAATGTGTCAACATATGATTAGATGACGATCGATATATACTAATTAAACTCATAGGAAAAATTTGAATTTATGACATAATTAATTATAATTAATATATTCCGATCTATTTTTTTCATCATGATGATTTTAGTTCCATGTTTTTATATAAAATTGGAGGCAATATTAATTAAATTTAAAGTTTATGTAAATAAGTCTCGAGTTTAATATATACATTGAAGTTTTACACAGACATCTAATGATGTAATGTCATATCATTTATTGATTTAATAACACATGATGTATCATATTCATTAAATGATATGATGACATACTATCAAATGTTAGTATATATCAATTAAATCTATAAGTCTTATATCATATAAATAAAAAAGAGTAAACCCGTATATAAGTCCTCGACTTTTTTAGCGTCGTGCACTTTAGTCCCTGAGATTTCAAAACGTCTCTGTTAATCGCTGACATTTATCTTCGTCATTCATTTTAGTCCAAAATGCTTGACCGCATTAAATGAGCGTTGACGTGTCACGTTAAGTGACATTTTGCATACAAATTAGTCCATATAATATTAAGAATCATTCACTTTAGTCCCTAAAATGGTTTTGTGTATAGAATGACAAGTTCTTAGCAACATTATGAAGAATAGAAAGTTTTTACTCTTATTAATTGTATCCAACCTATATCTCTATTAGATCTAATTAGTTTATAACCATTTTTTCCTTCATAAATAGTTAATATTTTTTAATGATGTTCCATACCGAACAAATTGAATTCTCAAGTATTATCTTTTATGTAATTAATATGAACGTATAAATGTTTAGCTCTAAGTTGGTTATTTATCAATAATCCTTGATAACTAGTTGACAACGTGTATACCAAATCCAATGTTTGCTCATATAGAAAACGAAAATATATAATTTCTATATATCTCAATAAGCAGTAAATTTATCACCGAAACAACTTAAAGATTGTAAAACAGCTATAGTTCCTTTTCCTTGAGTGAAATTTCTCAAATGTGACAATCAACATCTAATTAAGAGATATAGAGCTATGTTTTTACATTTAAGAAATTGCATTTAGAAAAAAAGGAACTAGAGTTATGTTTTATAATCTTTAGAAAATATTAACTATTTATGAAGGGAAAATGGTTATAAACTAATTAGATCTAATAGAAATATAGGTTAGATACAATTAATAAGAGTAAGAACTTTCTATTCTCCATAATGTTACTAAGAACTTGACATTCCATACATAAGACCATTTTAGGGAGTAAAATGAATGATTTTTAAAATTATAAGGACTAATTTGAATCCAAAGTGTCACTTAACGTGACACGTCAGCATTAATTTAACGTCGTCAGTCATTTTGGACTAAAGTAAATGACGGAAATAAATGTTAGGATTAACAGAGACATTTTGAAATCTCAGGAACTAAAACGCACGACGCTAAAAAAGTCGAGGACTAATATGAAATTTACTCAAATAAAAAAATTGTTACATAACTCTGAAAAGTTTTGGCGATTTGGAAACCATACATAAATTTGAAATTTAAATGAAACTTATGATTTTTTTTCTTAATTTATTTAATGATTATATATATAATTAGTTGTTTTTCATTATTTGTCCATCTCATTTCTAATTATTCTTAAAAACTAGAAATATATATTTTATTACACATTTTTTTTATATTTTTTATTTTGTAGAATTTATTAAATTATATGATTTTTTCCTTATTTAATGGGATTTATTTCTTAATAAATGAGATTTATGTATAAATTTTATTTAATTTAAAAAATAATAAAGTATGTTAAAAGTAACCTGACATTAAAGATGTAGTATCGCACTATCACCCCAATAGATCGATGATATCTATCATTTTTTTTAATATTATAAAGGGGTAGGAAGAGAGAGAGAGAGGAGAGAGAGTGAGTTGTCGAGTAACAAAACATGACATAACAAGGTTGACAAAGTGAGCATGGAGCCAGCAAAGAGCAAAACAAAAACAAATCCTTCAAATGTGAAATCCCAATAACATTACATTAATACCAATGCCGATGCCAACTCTTCCTTCACTTGTTATTCCTCTCCTCTGTAAATCGCGTCCCTGAATTGATAAAATTTTCCCTCACTTTCCTGGGAAAATATTCTATTTTCTATTCTTCTCATTTTTTTTTTCTTTCCCGATGGGCTTGTCCCGCAACTCATCATCGCAGCCGGAGATCGAAGACGCCGGCGCCGGCAGCGACGTCGGATTTCAATCGATCCGAGGCCGATTTCCGTTCAAGCGGAACCCTAGCCACCAGCGCGACCGACACAAAGCCTCCTCCGATCGCCATTTGCCGAGGTCCAACAACCGATCTCACCTCCACAATCGCTTCACTCGCAAGGGCCTGCTCTGGCTCTTCCCCTTCTTCAAGGGAAAGTCCGGCTTCTACGCCATGATCATCGCCGTCGTCTTCCTCTTCGCCTTCGCTTCCATGGTGATGCAGAACTCCATCACTTCCGTCTTCCGGCAACGGAACGAGCGCGCCTGGTACCTCCGGGAAGGGCTCAAGTTCGGGAGCACGCTCAAGTTCATCCCCGGAAGGGTTTCCCAGAGGTTCCTCTACGGTGATGGCCTCGATCGGGTTCGGTCACAGCCCAGGATTGGTGTTCGTCCACCCAGGATAGCTCTAGTGAGTTCTCTTTCCCCTCTTTTTTTATGCTTTCTGTACAATGATTGTGTTCATTTATCTCTTTCAATGTTGTTTATTTAATGCTAGTGTGTGAATCTTTTAATGCGGCAAGTTTTTGTGGAACATGTGTTGACGGTTACTTTTCACTGAGTTTGGTTAACTGAGTTAGGACCTAAAGAAAGGATTTAGTTGCTGTTGAACTATATTAATTATTCAGTTTAAATGTTAAGTTGGTGGAACGTATATTTATTTGAAGGATCCAATTTGGATTATGATAGGACTGGAGAGTCGTACATTTTATCTGCTTCTGGATTGTGGTGTTTAAGTAGAATGATTGTGTTCGTTTGTTTCTTTCAACCATGTTTATTTAATATAGCCTAGGCTTTTCACTGCTAGTTTTGACAAAGCCCAAACAGTTCTTAATTTTTTTTATTGGACAACATATGTTGCTCTGTTTATTTAGTTAATGGGAAAGATATTTTCCTATTATGGATGCATTTGAATTATGACTGGAGAGGAGAATCACACTTTTTATTCTAGCATTTGACTCCTTTATAGTGCGGGCGCATTTTTCAATCACGCTTTTGATTGAAAAATCAACAGTTGGGATTGTGATGAGATACATGTACATGTATAACAAATTATGGAGTTGTTAAAATCTCAACTGTTGATTTTTTGTATCCATGGTTATAATTCCACACTTTACCCTCTAAAATGCATCCCTCACCTTAAACAAGCTAAATCCTTTATTGGTCATTGAACATAAATAACTTGCTTCTCCCCCTGCCCCCAAATTTACAAATAAAATCTCCCTTTTGATTAAGGCTAAGTGGAAAAGAAATCATGCTGACATGTTGCAGAAACTGAATGTCAATAATCTGGACGGGAGATATCTAAGGCTTAGATGCATTCCTGGTCAGTTTTGTTTACGACTTTACCAGTAGGAAATAACAGAGTTTGCACCAGGGTGAACCTACTGGAGTCCATATGTTCTTTGGAAGGTTATTTTTCAGATGCTATACATTGAATGAGTTTTAAGTTATATTTTTGCATAGCATAAGAAAAAGGTGAATAACCAAGGTTTGGAGCAAATCAGTACATTTGGCATTGTGTTTTTTTTATTCCTATAATATGATTAAAGATTGTACAGAGTGTTGGTGCAGCGATGCCTGTGCAACACGTGATGTCATATACAAATGAAATTCTACACCTTTGCCAATGGTTTTTCAGCCAAGTGGCATATGGTTTCTGTTACGTAACTCATTAGTTGATTATTAGAATAATTAGTTAGTTAGTTGGGTTGGGATAGTTAGAAGAAATCATGCATGTTGCCTATAAATAAGAGGAAGGGTTGAGAGGGAAAGGTATCTTTTCATTTGAGAGAGGTTTAGGGCCTTTAGGCATTGGGAAGTGCAGACCCTTGAAATTCTGCAGTTTATTTTGTAATCATGGGAGATTTTCCCTATTTCATTCTAATAAAAGACCAGTTCCTATCAGTTTCCTTAGGAAGCATTTGATGCCAGGTTTGATACTGAACAGAGTGTCAAACTGTCAAAATACTTGCATTTAGCATCTGCTTTTCTCCATTGTAACCAGGTCTACTCCTCCCATTTACCAAAAAAAAAAAAAAAAATAATGAGGAATTTTTTGAAATTCTTTTTCTTGGGGGTGTGGTTTAATATCTTTCAATTGGTAGATGGTTGGATAGTTCAAGATACTTAGTTCACTTGTACAGGTGGAAAATTCTTCACCCTTTAGTTTCTGTATAACTTCTAGAATTTATCATTTCAGGTGCTACTCTTAATGTTTGGAATTTTTTATGTAAATCTAAATTGTCTGACAGAGAAGTGTCAAGTGAGGGCTTGCTTCAATGAATTGATGGCCCTTGTAATTAAACATGCCACAAGCTTCTAATTTTAAGTTATAAAAAATAGGTGACTATAAAAAGAATGGAGGATAAAGAAACTCTGCTCCTCCACTGATATTGGATAGGCATGCACGCTGCATGTCTACTGTGATGTTGTAATTTCCTAACGGAAGTTCAAAATCTATCTGGTTTCAACGGTCATTATACAAATCTTTATTCCTTTTTGTTGATCAAACTAAAAATAGATGAAACCTTACAACCTGTACCTCGAACAAGAATCCCTGCCTAAAACTTTGATAGTTACCTTAATGATTATGAGGTGGTTCATTAGTTTTTGAGTAATGAGCATAAAAATCACAGCTCAAAGAAGAGATTCTTGGCTTTTCAAAAGCATATGGAAAAACACTACTTCTACTTCGTGACCCTGACCATGTACATGTAGCCCCTTGGGCCAAAAATGCTGGCCCTATAGGTGTGGGCTAGTCAATTTACCCCTTTATGCAATTTTTTTTTTCTTTAAAAAAGGATGACAAAGGCTGATTAAATTAATTTTTCAGCTCTTAATTGGGTTATCAAACATCCCAAAATTCATTTGCATTACTTAGCATAATATCCTGCATGAAAAGCAGCTAATTAAATTTTGTTTAATTGCACACTCTTAGCATATTTATGTGTACCTGCTTTTGTCTGTCAGATTTTAGGGCACATGATGATAGATCCGCAGTCATTGATGTTGGTTACTGTGATTCACAATCTACAGAAGTTGGGTTATGTTTTTAAGGTAAGTAATTTGCATTTTCTGTGATATTATCTTAACTTCCCTGTAGATGCTGATGCTGCTTTATTCAAAACCTAGGCCTGAGACTCAATTCTCATAGTGTATATGAATCATTGTCAGAATGAGTTGTCTCTGACATTGATACTGTAGCTTGCTACTTTACAATTACATGTCTGATATTATAATAAAGATTTTGAGAGGCCCCTGCATTTTTTCCCGTGTCTATTAACAGATATTTGCAGTAGGGCATGGGAACGCCCGCTCAATATGGGAAAACATTGGTGGTGGTCTCTCTCCTTTGAGTACAGAGCAGCGAGGCCAGATTGATTGGTCAACGTATGTGTCTTTTACTAAATTTACTTTTCCTGTTTGATGTTGGGGTTCAATTTGGGGTTACATGTGTCATTTTTAATGTATTAATATTTTTTTCTATTAAGAAATATGCTTTTGGCTTAATTTCTTGTTGTAACTTGATTAGTGATTAACTCTTTTTCACATCCTTTTCCTTTGGTCTCCCTGCAGTTTTGAAGGTATCATTGTTGACTCCCTAGAAGCAAAAGAAACCATTTCAAGGTTGGTTTTCTTTTATTTATACAATTCAGTTTTAAAGTTACAAAATATTTGAGCTCTGAACTTGCATGTTGGGCTTGTGGCGGGTTTCCAATTTGGTCTCCAAAACTTGAAGTGTTGCTATTTGGTGTTTTCCAAGAAATTCTATATCACAATGCCTACTTTTCAATAAGTACTTGAAAAATTGTCCCATGAACTTAAGAATTAAGATCACTTTGATATGTGGGAAGTGGGATTAATAAATAATAATTAAATTTATCCTGCAGATCACATGAATATGTTTTATGTTGATAGATTGAACTTTCACCCTTTGTTTGGAATGGGTGATTAATAGGGGAAGTATGTTTTTGAAATGAAAGTTAGGGATTAAAGTTTGTTTACCTTGTTTGGAAACAAAAAATAAGACCCCAACTTGTATAGAGAGAGGTTTATATAGAAAGAGCTCTACTGTCCCACTGTTGTGTCCTTTTTTTTACAGTCTCTATAGCTTTTATAGCCTCGTTGACTTTAGTCCAAGCAGTCTGGCCCTGGCTATTCTTGAATCATATGGCCTTGGCTATCCCAGAGAAGCAATTTGGCCTTAACTATCCCAGAGAAGTAGTCTGGCCCTAGCTACCTAGTAGTCCAGCACTAGCTATCCCAGAGAAGAAGTCTGGCTCCAGTCATCCCAGAAGTATTCTGGCTCCGGTCATCCCAGAAGCATTCTGGCTCTAGCTATCACAAAAGTGGTATTGCCCTGGCAATCCTAGATGCAGTTTGGTCTCCGTTGCTGTTTGTCTTGATTTCCCAAATGCGGCCTGGCCCTGACTTTTGCTCAAAATTCTGTCTCTGGCCCCATCTTTTGTCCCAGTTATGGTCTAAGCCTGCTGGTCTCCAATCTCAAATTGCATTTTTTTCCTTGTGTAAATAGTACATCTGTAACAAGCTTAAAGTTTAGTAAGCTATAGCTTGACAGGTAGTGTTAGGATATATGAAGATATCTTATGATATCTTGATCATATCTTAGAATGATTTAGAGTATCTATCTGTTAAGATTGGTTTCCGTATTTTCTTATATATCATGATTTGTTTCCTTATTTAATTAGAAGTCTAATATCTGTAGAAATAAGGATTAGTGGTTAGTCTTTTATAATAACACCCAACATATTATTCACATCATATTATTGATATCAATATAATTTATTATTTTGAATATTCCTCCCCTCCTCTATACCTAAAGAACTAAACTCTGTAACTTCAACACTAACTGTCGATACAGTTGTCAACTTATTGTGTCTGTTCTAACTAACTGCTGACATTTGGGCTACATATCTTACAGACTGAAAATTAGAAATTTATACTTTATCATTTTGATTCCTCCTACTTTATTTATTGTTTTTTCAAAGCATGTTTTAAGGCTACTCATGTCCTAAATATATGCAAAAGGATGAGCCATTAGCTCTCTTTGCTTTCTTTAAGAGTTAGCTATTCTATTTTATGTTGACTTGACAGTCATAATTTAGAAGTTTTGGAAAGGCTTGCAGATGGAGTAAACTTTAACCACATCTTGGTATATTGACCTACTATAGGGTTTCCTTAATCTTTTTCATTACTAAACCTGATTGCTTTAATTTTACCGTCTCAATAATGCATTCTGGTTTGTCCATTGGTGTTTTCCCCGTTGCATGCCATGTATGGTACACTTGTGTGAACTTCTCCTGAGCAATAAGTCTGAGAAAATGAATTAGGAAGACAGGATGTCTTGATGGTGGTTTAGATATTAAGAAAGGATGTGATATGCTTTATTTAGCCTTGAAAGGTATTGGTTTACTGATGCATATGCTTCTCTGCTTGCTAGTTCTAATATGAAAAGTAGATATTATTCCTATAATTCTTTGGACCTGTATTCTATCAAGGTTGGTTGATGTTTAGACAGAATCCAGTAATCTGGATTTGAACATTGAAGTAGTGAGCATTCCATGGCATCTTTCTGTCCCTTTCCTTTGGTTGTTAGAGATGTTTCTTTTTTGAAGTTTTAGATGCTATGATTAGTGAGTTTTATATTTGTGCAGCCTTATGCAGGAGCCTTTTTGTTCAGTACCATTAATATGGATTATTCAAGAAGATAGCCTTTCAAATCGTCTTCCAGTTTATGAAGAAATGGGTTGGCAGCATCTTTTTTCTCACTGGAGAAGTGCTTTTAGCAGAGCTAGTGTTGTTGTCTTTCCAGATTTTACTTATCCGGTAAAGATGCTGTTACACATGCACAAAGACACAAACATTGACAGTACTAGGATCTCTTCTCCATTAGACCTGCCTTAAATGTTCTAAAGCTATCACTCAATTTTTATTTCTTCATGTATCAGATGTTATATAGTGAGCTTGACACTGGAAACTTCTTTGTGATTCCTGGATCACCAGTGGATGTGTGGGCTGCAGAAACCTATAGTAAAACCCACACAAAGGATCAGTTAAGAGAACTTAGTGGATTTGGTAAAAATGATATGGTGGTTCTAGTTGTTGGGAGCTCAATCTTCTATGATGACCTATCTTGGGACTATGCTGTTGCAATGCATTCCATAGGGCCTCTGCTGACAAAATATGCAAGGAGGAATGATGCATCTGAGTCATTTAAATTTGTTTTCTTATGTGGCAATTCTACTGATGGTTATGATGACGCTTTACAGGTAGTCTTTCTTCTTAAGGTGTACTGTGCATCATATGTTATGTTGATTGCAGCAAAGTATAAGACATTAGACTGCCCATTCTTTATTAAAGTAATCATTAGAAGTTTTAACTTTTAACCATATCTCCAAGAAATTAGTTGACATTTAATTGGGTAAAACACCAACAAAAGCCTTTTCCCATTAGGTGAGATTGGCAAAATGGATCAAATGGCACCTTAATGTCCCATCATAAACCATGTCGAATAACAAACCATTTCAATCTGAATTCTTCTTGTTGGGTTTTCCTACAATTTTTCGTCTCTCTCTACCTGTAATTGTTGAACTTTGCTCCATTTGATCTACTCTCCGTTTTCTTCACATATGCTTAAACCACCTAAGGCAAGATTCTACCATCATTTCCTCAATAGGTGCTACCCTGACTTTCTCTCTCTGAAGCTTTAATTTCTAATCCTATTTGTCTCGTATGTTCTAATCCATCATAACATTCTCACCTCTGCAACATTGAGTTTATTTTCTTGTTGCTACTTTACCGTTAAACACTCGGTCTCATACAACATTGTAGGTCTTATAGCTGTGTAGCAAAATTTTCCCTTAAGCTTTAAGTTATTTACTTTACTTTATATAATTTAAAGTAATTTTAAATGTAGGTAACTTCAAATAATCTTCCCATAAAATTTTTCTTGAAGTTATCTGTTAAAATTTTTCCTTACATTAAATTATGCCCTTAAGATTTGATTGAGTATTACTTTAAATTATCTGCACTTGTCAGGAGAAATATATAAAAAAAGATATGAAAACAGTGGATAGGATCATGTGTTGGGAATTTTTTTATTGTCCAATTAGATGCTGATGGGTAATCAATTCAGAGTATTTACACAGGTTGATCTCCTTTGGTGTTTTATGGGAGATTACTTGTTCAATAAAAGAATATAGAAAACCAAAATTGAGCACTGTGATGTAAATTTGTATTTTTGGGACTTATTGGGATAATGTGTGTGCCCGAGAGCTGCTCTTTCATTGTAAAATTATGAACCATAGGCATATCAATTTTCTAATGATTATGCCATTTTATTTTGATCTTGCTTTCTATGTTCTGTGTTAAAAGGAAGATATTGCTGGAGGAAGCTCCTCCAAAAGGTTGGAATTTTTTTGTTTTGGGGCAAGGGGTTATGTATGGATGATATCATTAAGAAAATGGACAGAATAGAAAAGAGTATGTTAGTAATGAAATGACAAAGAAATTAATAAAAATACTGAAGGAACAGAAATCTTGAAGATGGTCCCTGAATGATACTATTGGAAATGCTGTGTTTCGTACTTTGTTATGTTTTATCTGTCTTTAACAATATTATTTCAGCTTCGATATGTTGTCTTTGAATTGTTTACTGATCCCTTAGCTTTTGGTTTGAATTGTTTACTGATCCCTTAGCTTTTGATGTAGGAAGTCGCTTCACGTTTGGGACTTCCTCATGGTTCTATAAGGCATTATGGCTTGAATGGTGATGTGAATAGTGTGTTACTAATGGCTGATATTGTCCTATATGGTTCTGCTCAAGATGTACAGGGTTTTCCTCCATTATTAATCAGAGCAATGACTTTTGAAATTCCGGTCATTGCACCTGATTTTCCTGTCTTAAGAAAATATGTAAGTTTGTTATAGTTCTTATTTTTTCTATTCATTGATTTCTGTAACCATAGCTACTTCTTCATTTTCATTGAGCTTTTCTCAACTCACAGATTGAGGATGGAGTTCATGGGATTTTTTTTTCTAAACACAATCCTGAAGCTTTGATGAATGCTTTTTCACTTTTGCTTTCAAGTGGAAAACTTTCGAAATTCGCTCAAGCAATTGGATCATCTGGAAGACAGCTTGCTAAGAATGTGCTTGCTTTGGATTGCATAGCTGGCTATGCAAGACTTCTGGAAAATGTACTCAATTTTCCCTCAGATGCTTTACTGCCTGGTCCTGTTTCTCAGATTCAACAGGGGGCATGGGAATGGAATTTGTTCCCGAATGAAATTGAACTAGACATTGAATTGCCAAAGATGGATGATGATTTTTCCAATGGAAAAGGTACCATTGTCCATGCTGTTGAGCAGGAATTGGCAAGTCTTAATTATTCAGTAAGCATCCTTGACAATGGAACAGAGGTTCCAATGCTAGATAAACCAAGCAAATCGGATTGGGACATTCTAAGAGAGATTGAAATATCTGAAGAGAATGAAATGCTTGAAATAGAAGAGGTATGACGTAATCTTGCAACAGTAGCAGTTAATTTTAACTTTCATCTTCCAACGTGCCTTTTCCACTACCCCTGTGTTTATTTCATCCTTTTGGAATTCATGATCAGTTTATTTTAGAGATAGATGGTTACAAAAAAATCATTTCTTTCTGTTGTAGGTTGAAGAGAGAATGGAGAAAGATGTTGGTGTTTGGGATGAGATATATCGTAATGCTAGAAAATCTGAGAAACTGAAGTTTGAAGCCAATGAGAGGGATGAAGGGGAGCTTGAGAGAACAGGCCAACCAGTGTGCATTTATGAGATATACAGTGGCGCTGGAGTGTGGCCATTTTTGCACCATGGTTCTTTATATCGTGGTTTAAGCCTTGTGAGTATCTTCGTCCATAGTTAAAGGCAATTTGTAACTTGGTTCCCTTTTAGCCTTTTGTTTTCTTTACTTTTTTTTGTCCATTTGACTTCTTGCAAGTTTACGTGAGGTTTTAATGTATATATCATTCTAGTTTCTAGGCCTAACCATTTTAAAAGAATACAAATTTAGAGTGCTCTTTAATTTATTGCCTCTTTTTCCCATAGAGAGAGAGAGAGAGGCATAGATATGCTACTAAATTGACTTTGTAACTTATCTAATAAGTAGTTTCTTTTGGATAATTTTTGCTCTATTTTCCTTAGGAGGACCCCCTTTGTTTGAATGTAATGAAAATGGTTTGCTTTTGTTAGTCTTACATGTAAATCTACTGGAAACCCATTTTTTTTTCCTAAAATATTGAAATATTATTTCTGGCAGTCTAGAAGATCACAGAGACAAAGCTCTGATGATGTGGATGCTGTTGGCCGTTTGCCTCTTCTGAATGACACATTTTACCGGGACATTCTCTGTGAAATGGGAGGAATGTTTGCAATTGCAAATAGGGTGGATAGCATTCACAGGAGGCCTTGGATTGGGTTTCAATCATGGCGTGCTGCTGGTAGGCAGGTATTCCTTATGACATTTTTACTCTGAGAAGTGTAGCAGATCTCTGTGTTTGTGTTAAGCCACGCTAGGTAGTCTTCAGAATTTAAAAACCCTCTTCAGCTAATTTAGCCTTAAATTTAATTAAGAAAATTAATATACCTTTTATTTTTTAAGTTAGACATCAATTGATGCAAGAATAGGTTTTGTTTTGGGAAAATTGGGTCTTTTCTTTCTGTTTCATTTTATTTTCCTTAATGTATAAATATGGAATTTCCCAATGCTATGGAAAGACCCTTTTAAAATTATTGCTTGATTCACATCATTTTGCCAAAGCAGGTAGCATTGTCGGCAGAAGCTGAAAGGGCTTTGGAAGAGACAATGCAAGAAAATTTTAGAGGAGATGTACTATATTTTTGGGGACGCTTGGACATGGATGGGAGTGTAATAGGAAGTAACAATGCTCTTACTTTCTGGTCCATGTGTGACATCTTAAATGGAGGCAACTGCAGGTATATAATATGGAACGTGATCTTATACTTCCATTTTGTTCATTACTGTCTTTCAGCTGCCAAAGAATTTCAAGCATCCCACCACCTTCCCCAGGAAAGAAGTTGCAACTAGTGTTATTTGCACTGCCTACATATTAAAATGTTTAGAATCAGTTCGCTTAATTTGGTATGACAGCTTATATTAAAAATGCAATAAATAATGATTGGGGGTTCAGAATGGAGTTTCTGGATGTTGGTCTTTGTGTAATGCAGTATGTTTCAAACTCGTCTGATATTATGCTTCGAATTGCATCAGAACTGTTTTTCAAGATGGCTTTCGCCAGATGTATGCATTGCCCCCTCATGCAGAAGCACTACCCCCCATGCCTGAAGATGGTGGTTATTGGTCAGCGCTGCACAGTTGGGTGATGCCAACCCCTTCTTTCCTGGAGTTCATAATGTTCTCTCGGTAATTAATGAATAATATTAGCTTTCATAACAGTTGGTTAATAATTAAAGGCACTTTTCTTGACGCGTATGAAACTAGAAACCTGAAATGTTATCAATTGAGTGCAGGATGTTCGTTGATTCCGTGGATGCTCTGCACAAAGACTCCAGTAAATATAGCATGTGCTTGTTAGGCTCTTCAGAGATTGAGGTAATTTGTTTGCAACTTTAAGGTTTCGTAGTTATTTGTATTGCTTACTTTTGTTGGTTCTATGCAGAAAAAGCACTGTTACTGTCGAGTGTTGGAACTTCTCATCAATGTATGGGCTTATCATAGTGCACGAAAGATGGTATATATAAATCCTAACACTGGTTCTATGGAAGAGCAGCACCCTATTGAACAACGGAAGGGCTTTATGTGGGCAAAATACTTCAATATTACATTGTTGAAAAGTATGGATGAAGATCTAGCTGAGGCTGCAGATGATGGTGACCATCCAAGGGAAATGTGGTTGTGGCCAATGACAGGGGAGGTGCACTGGCAAGGGATTTATGAAAGGGAGAGGGAAGAAAGGTACAGAATAAAAATGGATAAAAAAAGAAAAACAAAAGAGAAATTATACGAAAGGATGAAGTATGGTTACAAGCAGAAATCACTTGGACGACGATAAGAAAGCTTAGACTTGAAATTTACAGAGACAAACACATCCAAACCCATTTTTGCTTCACTCGGGAAAATTGTCTTACGAATTTGAGAAGCTTTGATTCTAACAACATTGGCACAGAATATAGGGACGGTATTCTGTTTCTTTCTTCATTAACTGAATACGTATACTCAAGCCTCAGTCTCAGAAAAGGTTGGGACAGAGAGCAAAGGAGTTTCCCATCTTCTGCTGTTAACTAGTTTCGCGGCCGTTTTTCATGGTCAATTATAGCAGCATAGAAGATATAGGTAGTTCCATATCGGAGTGTACTCATATAGCCTATAGAAATTCATTCATCAATTACATTTGATTTAGCTTAAATTTGTATTCTTTCAATTCTGTATATTTGGTAAACATTAGTGGCAATTTTGAATAGAATAATGGCTGGTTTTTCTTGAATGGTTTGGTTTCTGTATCATCATCGTCGTCATTATTATTATTACACCTAATCAACGTATGCTAAGCTTCATTTTCACAAGACAGCAAAGTGAAATCTAATGTCAGGTTGAGAAATGCTTGGAAACACATTTTTTATGCATAGGAAACTAATATAAAACTTAAATGATGTTAAAAAAACAAAATATTTTCTCAAGTCAGCCAAGTTTAACTTTTCCAACATACACTACCTCCGCAAAATTCCTTTAATCAAGCATTCCATTAAAAAACTCAACATTTTTTTAACCTGTAATAATATCATACTTAAGTGATAAATTATTTAGATTTTTACTCTTCATTGTGTTTTTTTTATTCTTACTGTTCACATAATTTCTGGTATTATTTGAGATTATAATAGGTTTTAATAGCATTATTTGTAAGTTATTTGCCAATCCTATTAGCTTTTCTTAAGCTCTCCCATTTTTGAGGAATCAAAATGGAAGTTCATCCAACGATTACCTCATCAAGGATTTAAATTAGTTCTTTCATGAAAAAGAAAAAGGGTGGGTTCTTACTACTGCATTAGTAATTCTGATAGTATATTACCAAGTAATTCTGATGGCTTTTAAATATTTTATTAACAATTATCTCATGCATTGCATCAATACGTGTATTTTTATATTTTAATTTGTAAATTTATTTTTAAAAATATTTTTTAATTTATATATATATATATATATAGTTCACGAATTACTTGCTAATTTATTTTAATGGAGCAATGACAAACTTGGAAGCAATAAAATAAGAGTCTCCCGCGCCCCTACTTGGACCAATCGCTATCGTTTTGGTACCATAATACGGTTCATTTCATTTCACCTCTTCGATGTTGAAATGCGATAGCGAGTGAGTGCTGAGTGAGGGTTTTTGTTTTACCTTCACACTCCTCACTCAAACCAGCCACCACCCTCTTCTTCCTCTTCCTCTTCCTCTTCCTCTTCCTGGTAAGTCTATCATCTCTTTCTTAATTTCATTTCCTTTTTATCCCATTTACCCATTTTCTTTCTTTCTTTCTGCTCTTTTCGTTTTCAATTATTAATCTTTTCTTTAATTGAATGAAATTATCTACAGTGCTCACTTCATTAGCATATTCATCTGGGTCTCACCATTTCCATTTCTTCCCCTAAATTCTAGTAAGTCACCGAAGCTATCACAAAAGTTCTACATTTTATTTTATTTTTATGTTACAATTCTAATTGCCATCGATTTCTGGTGAGTGAACATAGCTTTGGACCTGGGAAATTTAGACTGGGCCCAGATACTTCTATGTTGTTTTTTGCTTACGATTAACACTTTAGTTTCCTGCTGAGTATTGCTACAGTACTAGTCTAGGTTCAATGATTAACACATCTGCACGTTAGAATGTTAGTCAATTATTTTTATTTGTCGTGATCATATTTTTTTAATTACCTTTATATTTAGTCCTTAGCCTTTACTAGCTTAGCTTGTGTGCTTAATGCATTCATAGCTTAGAACTACAGATAAGAGTGACCTCTGTGAGTAAGATATATAACACACACAGTATCACTTTTTGGTCTTTTTGCTAAAATAAAAAGTTGCCACATTTTTTTCTTACATGCTCAAATATACTAACTGTATTTATTTCCAGAAGAAATGGAAGCTGTTGTTCATTATTTTTAATATCAAATTAATGCTGCAGCAAAATCTGGGGATATTATATGTTGTTCTCGGCTGTCATATGTTGCTAAGTAATTTTTTCCCCTTCCTATGAAATGGTCTGTTGTCTGCCAACAATAAAAGAAATGAAGCTTTTTGAGACGTTGAAATATTTCTCGATATCTTACTTGCCAGTGTGATTGGATTTTGCTAATGATGATATTTCTAAACTAATTATCAAGTGATGCAAAGCTTATATGTTCTGTAACCTTTATGGTTGGACTATACTACGTGCAGGTTCATATTCTAAACGTTTGTGATAAACATGATGCACTCCATAAAGGGTGGCTGGAGGCAAACGTTTGCCCTTGCTAAGAATAATGAATCTGAAGGGAGAAAGACTCGTATTCGACGCTCAAAGGAGGAAAGAAAGGCAATGGTGGAATCCTTTATAAAGAAGTAATTGCATACTGGTTTCTCTTGATCCCAGATTATACTATCCTGAGATGGATTTAAGAAATAAATTACAATATGTTCTTTTCAGATTATTAAATTTAATTGTTTAATCCATGCTGTCCTTTCTTATTTTCTTCTTTCCTAAGTCAAGAATACATTGTGCTATGCATGGTACCTCCTTTCATTTCATTTCCTTTCTGAATACTTAGTAGTCTAATTTTGCGGGATGAGATTGATTATTAACAGCTTCTTTTGTTGTATTTTGTTACCTTGTTACCATTTATGTCAACATATATTGATGAACTAGAAGAGAGATCCAGTCATTGAAACTAAGGGCACAACGTGTTAGAGATATTTTATTACATTTTACTTTTTGGCAAATGTTTTATGGTTGGTTGTTTTCGTGTTTACCTGCTTTTTATTTTTATGAGTTCAGCTGTTCATCCTTAATATATACACATTTGAACCTTCAAGTAAATATATTTTGTTTAGAGAAATTATTACCTATGTCACAATAGTGCAAATGTAATGAAAGAAGCAATAACGACTACTGTGACACATGTTAGCTTTGGTTTGATATCGGAGTGAAAAATTGATAATTTGTTTTCAATACAAGTTTACTAGTAAAACTGATACATGAATCTTTTTTTTACCCCTATTTGTTAAACTTCTATCCACAAATGAGACATTTTGTATTTGTGTATGCTTTCTGTTAATTGATATCATTGAACTTCTAATTTTTTACTTTCACTGTGTTATTATATTATATGCTTAAAAGGTTGAATACTTGAACTCTGTAGCATGCCCCTGTTTCTCTTTTCAGTTGTTATAAATTTATAATTGAAGTCATACTTTAGAAGCCTATTTTGTCAAAGATTTGTTGAATGTATCACTTGTATTTACCATATAGTTAATTTGTCCCCAGGTTCCAAGAGTCAAACAATGGAAACTTTCCATCACTTAATCTTACGCATAAAGAAGTTGGTGGCTCTTTCTACACAGTACGGGAGATTGTACGAGATATAATTCAAGAAAATAGAGTGTTGGGTCCTGCTAAGTTCACTTTAGAGGAGCTGAACACTGATGAATTTCTTGAACAAAACCCATTGGGTTCAATTGCGAGAGATCCTCAACCTTTTATGATTCCATCTTCAAATGAAAATCATCCTGAGCCTAACAAAGTTAATGATACCAATGGCAAGATGCTTTCTGTTTCTGATGGGCATTATTTTGAAGCCAAGAGTCAGGGGGTTGACAAAGAGCATGCCATAAATGTTGGCCATGTAGATGTGACAAACAAGGAACCTATTGAAGCTACTGTTGTTTCTGATGGGTATTATGCTGGAGCTGAGCATCCTATGGTTGACAAAGGGCATGTCATAAATGGCAGCCACGTAGATGTGACAAACAGCAAATCTGTTGAGGCTACCGTTGTTACTGATGGGCATCATACTGGAGCTGAACACAAGATTGTTGACAATGGTCATGTCATAAATGGTAGCCAGGTAGATATGATAAACAATGAATCCAATGAAGCCACTATTCCTGAGATGCAGGTAGGTGCATCCCAACAGAATGTTGAACAAGAGTTGGCAGCTACCACAACACCAGTGGCTAAAGTAACTGTTGTGACAGAAGACTTGACAGTAGAGACATTTCCATTAAGGTCTGTTGCTAGGACTACTGACGGAATGGAAAGTTTAGATGAGTTGAGGGACTCAAGTAATTTGCCAGAAAAGGATATAAAAACGTTGGAATTGGAACAAGGCAATGAGAAGTCTGAATTAAATGGTACTGAGCCCACAAAGAATTCTAATTTATTGGATGAGAAAATCTCCAATGCTGGGCATGATAAAAAGCAAAATCTGGAAGATACATTAGCAGAAAGTGCAAATCATTCCACGCGTAAAGAACATTCTAGTCATGAATTAGAAGATTGCACTACTGACCCTCAAGTTAGAGTATCTCATCAAAATACTAAAACTTTTGAAACCATTAACCAAAGCCAGATTAAAGATGAAGCTAAGGTAAGTATTTTTATCCATATTTCTATTTTTTATAATTGTCACAATCGTTACAATTCAATCTTCAGTTATCCGGATTTTTTGTTTTTTGCTTCTTTGGGGGGGGGGGGGGGTGTAGTTTATATGTTTTTGGTTAAATTATTGTGTTTTACAGGCAGAAATTTGGATATTACTTAGGATGTGTCCATTTTGTGTTTTCTTTTTCCCAATCTTCATCCACTGCATCAATTGGTTTGCATCTGGAAATATATTAAGACTCATGGATCCTACAAATAATGAACAACTAATAAGAAACAATAGTTACTGACTACTTTTTTCTAATTTTGGGAGGTGAAATTTTCTGGTAACATTTAAATGGGTTTTGACAGACAAGCATTCAAGATGGCTTTCAAACAAAGAACCTCAGCGAGACTTATACTGAGGAATCAAAACCTTCAGATAAAGGCCTACATAAAGCTGATGAATATAGAGCTGATCGTCAACTTGGTGGCAGCTCCCAGAGAAGAAGCAACACAACTGTAGATAGGATCAATCTGTGAGTATATCTAATGATTTAATCTCAAATTGTGTTCAGATTAATTTGGTTCTTTCTCAACAGCTAATTTACCCTTTTTATGGTTTTCACTGCAGAGAATCATGGGATAGAACACCCAAGAATTCTGCAAAACAAGAACCGAACCCTCTTCTAGTTATATTTAAAGCTTTTGTCAATGCGTTTGTGAAGTTTTGGTCGGAATGAAGATTTTGGTATCTGTTTCTTTTTCTTTTCCATTGCGTTATGTAGGGGGGATTGTGGAGTTGAAGTTTTGTACCTGAGAGAATAATTTTCGCGTTGTCCATGTGCTCTTCTTCTTTTCTTTTCTTTTGTAAAATTGGAACGATCTTGTTTCCGTAGTTGACCTGGTTTGTTTGTGGTATAATTATGTGTTGTTTGATAAAACACATGGGATGCAGCTTTCGGTTTGTTTAGTTTAGTCTGTGTTCAGATTCAGATAACTAATGGAGAAAGGAAAATAATAAACTGAATGAAATTACTATTTTACTATTTAGATATTTTTATGATCTAATGGAAAAGAAAAAGAAAGGCAGTGTCATCTCGTGCCTTCTAAATTGGAGTAGAAGGAAAATAAGAATAGTGGATAGTAGAATGTATTTAACTATAATTTATTTTATTTTATTTTAAACAATCAAAATAATTAAATTTAATATTTTTCATTTTAATCTATTTTATTTAAATCCAAATTATTTAGATTGATGGAAATGGATGGAATTAAATAATATTAAATATTATTTGAATTATTTAAAATATGATAGAATGAAATGATATTTGATAAATCATAAAACTATTTGTTAAGCGAATATTCTTTTTTTTTTCCTTCAATTTAGAAGATATATGAGATGAAATTATTTTTATATTCCATGATAAAAATATATAAATAATGAATTTTTAGGAATTGTTTTTACTTTGTACACTCAATTTCACTCTGTTATATTTATGAACATGTGATATTTATTATGCAAATGAAAAATAATTCTTTTGTTTTTTTCCCCTAATTTCTTCTCACACTATATTTATCCCATTCCCATATATTAAATAGCATTATTCTTTCTAAACATATCTATAGCAAGTTTATACATCTGAGAATAGAATATGAGAATAATTCCGGAATGAACTTAATATTATCGGGAATAGCTTATCAAAAATTAAAATAACTACTATATTATCTAATACGCAGATAAATGTATATTTTTATTTAATTAAAATTATATTTATAATAAATTTATTTTTTAAAAAATAAAAACAAAAAAATTTGGATAAATTTTTAGTTTTAAATTCTAATAGTATATTTTGTTTTACTATTAAAATCTAATTTATTTATTTAATAATAAGATATAATAAAAAAAATTAAAATCTTAAAAATAAGAATAAAGATTTATATATTAAAAAAGGATTGAAATAGAAAATAATAGGATAAGATTTTAATTTTTTATAAATTTTAAATTTTAAAATTAATATTTATTAGCATTTAAAAATTTAAATAGGGAAAGAGAGAAAATTAGTATTAATGATTGAGAGGAAAAATCTCACTCTCACAAGTGTGAGTAAAATTCACCATCCAATGAGAGAAAGAGAGAGAATGTCAAAAATCATTGAGAGAGAGTGAGAGTAGAGTGAGTGAGTGTCTCACTCTTCAAAGTGAGGTCTCAAAATTATAATATATAGAGTTGATATTTAAATAACTTTAGTATGAGTTTTGACTTTTTTTAATTACTTTTTTGGTGTACAATGAATGTAATGAGGTTTGAAATTAAAATCTCATGTTAAACAATCCAAATTCCCAGCTCTAGCTGACCATAATGAATTTTAATAAATCTATAATTTTTAGTTCATTATGATCATAAGTACTTTTTTTATTTGAAAACTTAGTCATAAGTACATAAACATTGATAAATATTGGCTATTTTTTTACATCTCATTTTCCAACCTTTTTTTCTATATATTTTCCTTCATGTGTCACATTTTTATTTCTCTCTCTCCCATTTAAATTGGATAAACACCCAATGATTATTAACGTGTTTTATTTTCAGGCCTTTGCTATTCCGACCGGTTTTTTTTTTTTTTTTTGTTATTCCCACCCCTTTTTTGAAAAATAGCAAAACCCAAAACTATCATTCATTTAATTAGCTTATGGACAAGGCTGTCCGGGAATAGTCCCTGGACAACCTTATCCATAAAGCCATTTTTTTCAAAAAAAAAAAAAAGAAGACATGCGGACACTTGTGTCTGTAATAAATCCCGGACAATCTGTAAGTCATTTTTTAATAAACAATGGCTTACGGACCCAGACAACCTTCTGTGACATTATTTTCATAAAAAAAGACTCACATACAAGGACAAGGTTGTGCGGGAAGCCACCTCTTCTCCCACTTCAAAATCCATCAACCGCTTTGTTCTCTTCCTCTTCCACTTTCGCAAGTTTGACCTAGTCATCCACCTCTTCTCCCAATTTACCTCCAACCAAGACTTAATCGTCAACCGAACCCACGTCACGCAACATCGTCTACCATCCTTGCGCGACTTCGTGTTTGCAAGGAACTCACTGGGGTGCCTTGTATTGATGCACAAGATAAAATATGTGTACATGCGAGTGAGGGGGAATTCGGATGAAGAAGGGGTGGAATGTATCATGTGGGTGTTCATGAATTGGTCCGCTTCTTCGAATCTGCGAGATTTAAGGAGTGCCCATGTGAGGATGGAGTGGGTTTGGTGATTAGTGGGGACTTTGGTGGAGCTAAATTGGGAGAAGAGGTAAATGATTAGGTCGAACTTGCGAAGGTGGAAGAGGAAGAGAACAAAGTGGATGATGGATTTTGAAGTGGGAGAAGAGGTGGCTTACGGACAAGGTTGTCCGGAAACTCACGGACAACCCTATTCGTAAGCCATTTTTTTAGATAATGTCTTACGGACAAGGTTGTCCGGGAACTCCCGGACAACTGTGTCCGTAAGACATTATTTTCAAAATAAATGGCTTACGGATTGTCGGGGATTTTTTACGGACATGGGTGTCCGTAAGTCCGTTTTTATTAAAAAAAAAGGCTTACGGACAAGGTTGTCCGGGAACTTTTCCCGGACAGCCTTGTCCGTAAGCTAATTAATTGAAGGACAGTTTTGAGTTTTACAATTTTTCAAAAAAAAATGGAGGTGGAAATAGCAAGAAACACGGTGAGAAAAACAATGGTCTGATTTTCATGAAAATCGATCCAGATCAACACTCGTAGCATGTTTTTTTTTATTAAAAAGTTTGATTATTATACATTTTTCATGTAAAATTTTTTGCATTAATTTTCAATAATTTATCATATCATTTAATAAATTTAATAATATAAAATGTCATATTCATTAAACAATGTAGGTGTAAAAGCATAAATGTAAAACTTTATTTAAGTGAGAGTTGGTTGTGTTATTAAATTCTTTGAGTGAAATTAAAAACTCGTTTATTTAACATTATTTCTTAAAAGAATAATTTTAAAAAAAATCACTTATAAGAATTTTAAAATGTTTGTCTAAACTTTTTTCAAGAAGCAAAATAAGAAAATAATCAGTTTTATTTTTTAAGAAGCAGCTCAGAACTGCTTCTGGAAAAAAGCAGTTGCGGTAGAAGAGAGAGAAATTTTTTAAAAAATACAAAGGCATTTATTTTTGCAAATAAAGTGCTTTTTATGATTATAACCAAACAAAAATTTACTTATTATACAACAATCTCTAAAATAAAAATCAATTTTTTATACAATTTTAAAAAGTTTTTTTATACAAACAAACCGAGAATAAACTCATATTATACTCCCTTTGGTCTTATTTATAAGACAATATTTGAAGGTTTTCAGTGGTCCTATTTATAAGATAAAATACATAAATATATAAACATTTATTGTTTTTTTTCCTCATATTTTCCCTCGTTTACCATTAAAGATTTTAAAATGACACAATTACCATGGTAATGAAGTTTGGGATGGGAATAGGCCGAGCCGAGCTAGGCTTTTCAAGGTCTGAACCTGACCGGCACCTTAAATCCATAGTCTGAGTCTGACCTATTTACTTAATATTGGCTTTAGTTTTATGGTATGACCTGGCCTATTTAAAGTCCGGCATGACCTGAAAGTTTGCTTAAAAGTCTGTTTAACAGTAAGGTACTTGAATATATCATAAGCATGTATTTGAATAAACTTATAAGCCCAAGTTTTTTAGGTAAGACAACATACTCATATAGGTCATCAATAGACATAAATCAAATGAGAATTTGTTAGTCAATAGACAGAAAAAAGAATTGTAGAGAAAAAAAGGTTGTTACAAGTTTTTCCCACTTTATACAGTGAATTCAAGTGTATTGAAATTTCAAATAATTGAATACATAAAGAATTTATTTCCTTAAACACACTACGAAGAGTTCAAGAATTTCAAGTGTAACAATGCAATAGAAGAAGCAAAAGTACACTGTGATGTTGGATGAGGATGAGATTGAGGTGAAAAACCAAAAAAGAAAAAATTATAGGGACTAAAAGTAAAATGACCATATTTATAGGGACTAAAAACAAAATTAAACTGATAGAAAAATCACATGTGGCAGGATGATGTGACATTCCGTTAGCCACATAAGCTTAAATTTAACGACAGAGACCAAAATGACAAATGAAAAATTTTATAGGGATAAAAACTAAAAAAAAAAATTATAGGGACTAAAAACAAAATAACCTATATTTACAGAACTAAAAACATATTTAAGCTTTTAATTTTTTTTTAATAAACTGCGTTATGCAGCTAAAATAAAATCAGTTTTTTTTTTTTTTTAAAAAGTCCTAATAGTAAAAGTTAAAAAAATAGCGTGAACTAATTTCCTTCCCATTTCTCCTTCTTTCTTCTTTTTCATCTCCTTTCTTTCTCCACAGACCACAGACGCCGCTCCCTCTCTATCTCCTTCCATCCTCCGATCCGTCGCAGCAGCCAGCAGTGCAGGAGAAGGAACAGAAGCGCCGCCGCGCCGTCGTCTAGCAGCGTCCAGCAGCGCCCAGCCTCCGCCGCTCTCGCGTCCTCCAGCAGCGTCCAGCTCCTCCGTTCAGCAGCGGCTCCGTTCGACGTCCAGAAACTCCGTTCAGAAGCTCCGTTCGACGTCCAGATCCTCCGTTCAGTTGAAGCTGCGTCCTCGTTCAGCTCCTCGCGGCTTCTCCGTTCAAGGTAAGCACTGCCGTTCACTTCCAGCAGCGATTTTTGTATTTCTGTTGGTTAACTGAGCTTTCTGTTCTGTATAGCCAATCCTATTCTCTCTCCCATGGTTTCGAAACTCACTGTCGCGGCACCATATGAAGCCGAAAACCAAATCGAAGTCTCTCTCAGACAAGCCTTCGAATTGCTCGAACCATCCTTGAGACCCCCTTTCTCCTTAGCCATTCCAAAACCTGATGAATACGCTCAGCTCAACCGCGCAATCCTTCACGGCGTTTTGACCGAACCCCATTTCGCCAAAACCCACATTAAGCACTTGCACGCCCTCGTCACTGATGGCTATGCCATCTTCATCAACTTGCTCGTCAAAATCGTTCACCACTTGTACCCGAAGCTCCTTGCTCCGGTGAAGAACCAGTTGCTTTGGGTCACCGATAAAATGGTTCGCGTCTCTGGAATTGGCTTCGACGCTCTCTTGGTCTCCCTTTTCAGGCAAATCGTTGGTGGTGATTTCAGCGACGGCAATTTGTGGCTGTGTATGAAGTTGGTGACCCTCTTCTTGGATAAATGGCAGTGCTTCTTGGAAGAAGCACCCCACGTTTTAAGCAGTGCCTTGTATGTGTTTCTTCGAGTTTTGGCTGATCATTGTAGGCAAAATTTTGAGAAGTTGGAGTCTTTGAGGCGTTTGGAGATTAATTTATGTGTGAAGATAGTGAGGGAAGAGTTTCACTTGTGTTTGAAAATTGGGAGGGATTTTATTCGGTTGTTGCAGGATTTGGTTCATGTTCCTGAGTTTAAGGCTATATTGAATGATATGGTGTTGAATCCATCCCAGTTTAACACTTCAGGATTTGTGGGTGTTTCTCAGATTTACTGTACCAGGACTTCGAGTAGGTATGTTTTGCTTAGGATCATTCCTGAAATGGAGACCCAGTTGCGGTTTTTGCTTACACATGTGAAATTGGGGCATCAAAAGAGGCACCAGATGTGGTTTGCTAGGAAGTTTCTGAATGATCCTAATAAAGAGACTGTCATAGTTGATATAGTTAGGTTTGTATGCTGTGCACACCACCCCCCTAATGAGATCATTCAGTCTGATGTTATTCCTAGATGGGCTGTTATTGGCTGGCTTTTGAAGTCTTGTAGGACAAATTATGTTCAGGCCAATGTGAAGTTGGCTTTGTTTTATGACTGGCTCTTTTTTGATGAAAAGATGGACAATATCATGAACATAGAGCCTGCAATTTTGTTGATGGTGCATTCTATTCCACAGTATGTTGACATAACCAACACTCTTCTTGAATTCTTGTTACGTCTTCTGGACAACTATGATGTGGAACATAAGGGTGTCATAGTTAAAGGTGTCTCATCAGCTTTTATGTTACTTACCAGCAAAGGTGTGATTCAGTCGCCTGATGTTTTGATTTCTTGCCCTGCACTGTCCCCTTTTCTAAAAGAGGGTCTAAGCAGATTATTATCAGATGTAAAGCTTGGAAGTTCTAAACCCACCATGGCCACCTCTTAGTTTCTCAAATTGGTCCTTAATCTAAACCAAGGTAGCTAGGAATATTATAGGAGTATGTAGCATGCAGTGCACACAAATGTAAGTCCTGATTCTTATAAACTCAATTGCAAATTATGATATTATACACACACACACACATTAAAAATGCAGATAGCAATTTGCTCTGTCTACATTGCCCCTCGCTCTTTTGTTAAAAAGTAGCTGTTTAGTTGGGAGTTTGCAAATGGAATAGCTAGATGCAATTTTAAGCGTGATTATCAGTTTCACATGCTGTGGTAGAATGACTTTTAAAAATGAAGATCACAGGGATATTATTGCCTCATCAGCTAAACTTAACTGATCTGGTTAGATAAATGGAGCCTGACATGCCTAATTGTCTATTTACCATTTATTAAAATAACATCTCTTGGAAAATGGTCTTGGCTCTTAAAGAAGAGGATGATTGTTGTTAAATTGTTGTATATGGAAGTAAATAAGCTGCTAAATTATGTTTTGTTCTGTTATGAGATATCATTACCCTTTTCACTTATATTGACTGTTACTTTTGGTGCAGCTTCACAAATAATGAAACCATCCAAATCCTAAAGCTTCAAAATAGATGTTTAACATTGGAGTAGTTGGAACTTGGAAATACAAACTTCAATATGATTCAGTCATGGCAGAAATATTTGTCAAGGGTCCTGAAATTCCAATATAGCCCGAATAGAAATTTTAGGAGTAATTTCACTACTTAATCCTTCTAGTTAGATTAGCTCTAGAGTGATCCTACATGATTGATTACAAACAGATGAGGCAACAGTATGAGAATGATATCATGGTGGAACTCACTCTTAAAGTATGCAAGTATGTACTTTATCACTAATGTCAGAACCGGGGGTCACGACGGGTCGGCGAACAAATTAGGAAAAATTAGGGTCTGTTTGGTTTGCATTTTCATTTCCTGTTTCCATTTCCTATTTTCTATTTTTTGGAATTTTACAAAGGAAAAACTGGAAATGCTGGAAACAAAAAATTGTCGTTTCCAGCATTTCCAATTTTTCCTTTGTAAAATTTTAGAAAACAGGAAACAAAATGAAAATAGGAAATGGAAACAGAAAATGAAAATGCAAACCAAACAGGCCCTTAGATTTTCAATGGAGTCACCACCAAAGTTTATTTTAAGGGAAAACATTTGGAAAAACTCTTGAAAAGAAAAAAAAATGGTCTTTGAAACCAGATTTGCGTTCGGGAGTCGTCATTTATGTGTAGGAAAGGTGTTAGCACCCTACAATTTATGTGTAGGGAGTCATTTATGTTTGCTTTACCCGGTTGCTTTCTGAATGGAAGGCATACCTCTCTAGAGATTGTTTAAGTGTGTAAATAAATGAATGATATGTATATGTATACTATTTAGGGAGTGTAAACGAAGTTTATTTGTTTATTGCTTATGATGTTGTTTATGAATTCTAGGTACCAACTAGTTTTCTTGCTAATAGATTAGCTATATTCTGTTTGATTCAGATTTCTAAAAGAAATCTCTCCATCAAATTTTTAGAACCTTAGTGGTGCCAAAACTTCTCCCTGTGTTTTGGGATGTTACCTTAACTGAATTCATCATGCTGTGTGGCCTGTTTATGATCATAGTTTTTGCTTGCTTACTATGACAGTGTTTAACCAAATTCTGTGAAAAGTTAGCTGTCCTGGGTGATATATTTAATAAGATTGTCTAGTGTAGCATCGTTATCCTATTTCTAGTCTTGAATTGGTTGCTTTCCTGTTAAGTTTATCATTTCTGATGAAAATCCAAAGTCTAGATTCTTGATGGGGAATTAAATCTGATGGAAATCAAGGCACCTTTTTAGGAGAAATTTGTAGATTATCCTCCCAGACCAACATCGCATAACTTTATGTTTGAACTTTCACAACCATTGAATGACAAACATGTATTTTTGGTTGTTTATGTGTTTATTTAAGGAGAGGAAAGGTAATTTAGGCTAGTATGGTTATGGATGTGTTTGATGGACAGAATGAAACACTATAATGATTTACTGTTGAAGAGCTTTGGCGCAAAATATTTAGCTGAAGTAATTTGGCCAAAGTGATTGAGGGAATGAGGGGTAATCCATAGTGCCTTGGTCATTTGTCATTAAGGTCCTTGTGAATTTGCCTGTGGTGTGAGGTTTTTGTCATCCACTTCCACATTTTAGTGTAGAAATGCTGAGCTGTCAACCAGTTAAAACTTTGATCAAGTTTGCCAAATTTCTGAACACTTTGCCAAATTTCTATCCAGTAAATATAGACACTACATTTGCCAAATTTCTGAACACTTTGAACCACAGACCTATGCTCAGGCTATCAAACACAACTCATGGAAGCAGGCCATTTCTGATGAATTGGTTGCTATGGATGTCAATGACACTTGGGATGTGGTGCCTCTCCCTCCTAACAAGAAGCCCATCAGCTGCAAGTGGCTATTCAAACTCAAATTGAACTCTGATGGCACTGTTGCAAAACACAAAGCCAGACTTGTGGCAAGGGGATTCACTCAGCAGTATGGTCTTGACTTCCAGGAAACTTTTTCTCTGTTGCTAAAATAACCACTCTCAGGTTACTCTTATCCTTGGCTGCTTCTCAACATTAGAATTTAGCTCAACTTGACATTAATAATGCTTTTTTAAATGAAGATCTTGAGGAGGATATCTTTATGCAAATCCCTCAAGGCTATACTCATAACATTATCGGTCACACTGCTGCTCCTCTTGTCTGCAAACTTAAAAAATCTATATATGGCCTCAAACAGGCTTCAAGGAGCTGGTTTACCAAGTTCAGTAACACCTTACTTTCTTATGGTTTCAAGCAGTCTAAATCTGATTACTCTTTATTTACCAAAGGAAACAACTCCAACTTCATTGCTTTTTTGGTTTATGTGGATGACATTGTCATTGCTAGTCCAAGCAATGATGTAATTTCACACACAAAGAATCTTTTACACACTCATTTCAGGTTAAAGGATCTTGGAGATCTCAAGTTTTTTCTTGGATTGGAATTATCCAAATCTAAAGAAGGTATATTTATGTGTCAAAGACATTACATCCTATCCATTTTGGAAGACTGTGGCATGCTGGGATGTAAACCTTCTTCTATTCCCATGGAATCAAATCTGCACCTCAAGGGTGATTCTGGCTCAAAACTGCCTGACCCTGGAACATGTAGAAGACTTATAGGGAGGCTTTTATATTTGGCTATATCTAGACCTGACATTTGCTTCACGGTTCACAAGCTCAGTCAATTTGTTTCTAACCCTCATACTGAACATATGAATGCTGCCACTATGTTGCTTAGGTACCTCAAGCATACTATTAGACAAGGCATCTTGTTTAAAGCCAATTCAGACACCAGATTGCATGTCTATGTTGATGCAGATTGGGGTTCTTGTCATGATAGCCGCAAATCAACTACACGCTTCTGTATTTTCCTTGGGAACTCTCTAATCTCATGGAAATCAAAGAAGCAGACAACTGTAAGCAAATCTTCTGCAGAAGCCGAATACAGGGCTATCTCTTCTGTTTCCAGTGAAATTGTTTGGCTGAGAAACCTCCTTTCTGATTTCCACATCACTACCCCTTTACATCTGTCTACTGTGATAATAAAGCTGTTATCCACATTGCCTCCAATCCTACTTTTCATGAGAGAACTAAACATCTTGAAATTGGCCTCCATTTCATTTGAGATCAAGTCACTAAAAGTGTTATTAAGCTCATTCATGTCAGAAAATATCACCAATTGGCAGATATTTTCACTAAAGCTTTGCCTAAGAATGCCTTTCTTAGCATTATTTCCAAGATGGCCATAGATAATATTTTCCTGCCATCTTGAGGGGGCTATTGGATTTTCTGTATTTTGTTAGTTTTCTGTTAGGTTGTTAGGTAGTTAGTTATAGGTTGTTAGTTAGTTTCCTTTTCTCTTATATATAAGTTGTTCCTTTGTACTTCATTCTCATTCATTCACCTAATAAAAATTTCTGATGTATTTTCAAGATTTTCTTTCTTCCTTCTCTGTTAGCTTCAATATTTCTTTTTCTTTTCCATTGCGTTATGCAGGGGGGATTGTGGAGTTGAAGTTTTGTACCTGAGAGAATAATTTTCGCGTTGTCCATGTGCTCTTCTTCTTTTCTTTTCTTTTGTAAAATTGCAATGATCTTGTTTGCGTAGTTGACCTGGTTTGTTTGTGGTATAATTATGTGTTGTTTGATAAAGCACATGGGATGCAGCTTTCGGTTTGTTTAGTTTTATTCCGTGTTCAGATTCAGATAACTAATGGAGAAAGGAAAATAATGAACTGAATGAAATTACTATTTTACTATTTAGATATTTTTATGATCGAATGGAAAAGAAAAAGAAAGGTGGTGTCATCCCGTGCCTACTAAATTGGAGTAGAAGGAAAATAAGGATAGTGGATAGTAGAATGTATTTAACTAGAATTTATTTTATTTTATTTTAAACAATCAAAATAATTAAATTTAATATTTTTCATTTTAATCTATTTTATTTAAATCCAAATTATTTAGATTGATGGAAATGGATGGAATTAAATAATATTAAATATTATTTGAATTATTTAAAATATGATAGAATGAAATGATATTTGAATTTGATAAATCATAAAACTATTTGTTCTGCGAATATTCTTTTTTTTTCCTTCAATTTAGAAGATTTATGAGATGAAATTATTTTTATATTCCATGATAAAAATATATAAATAATGGTTTTTTAGGAATTTTTTTACTTTGTACACTCAATTTCACTCTGTTATATTTATGAACATGTGATATTTATTATGCAAATGAAAAATAATTCTTTTGTTTTTTCCCCATAATTTCTTCTCACACTATATTTATCCCATTCCCATATAAATAGCATTATTCTTTCCAAACATACCTATAGCAAGTTTATACATCTGAGTATAGAGTATGAGAATAAGGTGTTGTTTGGAAGAGCTTATTTGAGCTTATCTTATGATATAAGCACTTATGTAACTGTTTGGGTAAACTTATGAAAAGAGCTTATGACATGTTCATAAGCTGTTTTCAGCTTATTTAAATAAACTCATGAGAATAGCTTATAGAATAACTTATGGAGAATTTAAGTACACTACACCGTCTCCAATTTTCATCAATTTTTTAAGAGCTTATTCATTAAGTGCTTATTAAATAAGAGCTTATGTTATAAGCACTTAAATAAGCTGTATTTTCAAACGGGGCCTTTCTCGAATGAACTTAATATTGTCGGGAATAGCTGATAAAAAATTAAAATAACTTTAGTATGAGTTTTGATTTTTAAAATTACTTTTTTTTGTGTATAATGAATATAATGAGGTTTGAAACTAAAATTTTGTATTAAACTATCTAAATTTTTTGGTTTAACCACAGGTATCCTCCACAGGAGGCAATCTGAGCCGAGAACATCCACATCATGGTGGGGTTAGCTCTCCCAGCGGGGATTTTTTCCATCCACAAGACTCGAATCCGAGATCTTAGTTAAGTTAAGGGGAATCAAGCGGGGATTTTTTCCATCTACAAGACTCGAACCCGAGACCTTGGTTAAGTTAAGGGGAATCAAACATGTACCACTTGAATCAACCCCCGTTGGTATTAAACTATCTAAATGACCCTAGTGGGATTTTAATAAATGTATAGTTTTTAGATCATTGTGGTTATAAGTACTCTTTTTTTTTTTTGGAAAACTTGGTGCACATAAATATTAATTAATTTTCACTATTTTTTCCATCTCATTTTCTGACTTTTCTCTCTCAATATATCTTTCTTCTTCACTTGTCATTTTTTTTTTTTTTGACGGAATGGTGTCCACATGACGCCAACTAGAAAATATACGTAAAGGAGGGCCAACCAACCAACCAATATTCATTTTTATTTTATTTGAGTTTGAGGCAAACAAAGCAAAGCCATGTCAGATTACTTCCCACGAGAAATCCTTGTGGAAATCCTTCGCCGCCTTCCACCCAATACCCTTCTCAAATGTACCTCCGTTTCCAAATCATGGCGTTCCCTCATTTCTCATCCTTCCTTCATCTCCCTTCACACAACCCACTCTCATTCTCACTCTTTATTCCTCCTTCTTCAGCTCTGCAACGAGCTCTCCCACCCCAACCTCCTTCTTTACTCCCTCCGCCATGACGACCCTTCCCTCTCCGACTCCCACTCCTCCCTCCGACTCCCCTCCTCCTTCGACCGCGAATTCTCCGTCGTCGGAATCTGCCACGGCCTCGTCTGCATCACCGCCGCCGAAAACTGCCACGCCCTCATCATTTGCAATCCCTCAATTCGACGCCACGTCAGCCTCCCTAAACCCCGCGACTACCCTTTTCTCTACAACGCCTCTGTTGCCTTCGGCTTCGATTCTCGAAATGATGACTATAAGGTCGTGAGGGTTTCTTGCATGGTGGATGATGAAAGGTACGGCCTTTCTCCTCCTGAGGTTGAGGTTTACTCCCTCGCATCTGGGTTTTGGAGGAGGAACCTTGCTCTTGCTCCTCCTCCTGTTTGTAGTTTGTGTTGTGTTGGTAGAGATGCTCCCCATGGTTTCCTTGATGGGGTGGTTCATTGGGGTGCTAAACGCAGGGTGGATGATGATGATGGATGGTACCTTTTTGTTTTGTCGTTTTCTTTTGAGGATGAGGTGTTTGGTGAGGTCATGCTGCCGGAGACATTGGCTCGTGTCTCCTCGGATAATGTTAATGTTACGGTTGTTGGAGGAGGTTGTAATGGGAAGGGCCTAACTGTGTACTATGTGGGGGGTGGTTTGTCATGCTCTTGTGACATTTGGGTGATGAAGGAGTATGGTGTTGTGGAGTCTTGGAATAAGGTTTTTAGTTTTGATATGAGGGGGTTTTCTTTGGAAGCACCGTCTTTGGGGATAACGGTGACCGGCGTGACGGCTCCGCCGGTGGCATTATGTGTTACGAATAGTGGAGAGGTGCTGCTGCTCTTGGATGAGGCAGGAAAGGGATGTCTGTATTCATTAGATGTTGAGAGGAAAACATTTACAGAACTTCAAATTGGAGGAGAAGGGTACACATGGTATCTTTATGCTGGTTATTATGCTGAGAGTTTGGTTTTGCTCAACAAAGCAAGTGGCCTGGTGTCTTATTGAAGAGGTAATGGCATCCCATACTTCTGCAACATATGTTAGGAATTAGGATGCTCAATTTCTTATATGTTTGCTTTACCCGGTTGCTTTCTGAATGGAAGGCATACCTCTCTGGAGGTTGTTTAAGTGTGTAAATAAATGAATGATATGTATGTGTATACTATTTAGGGAGTGAAAACGAAGTGTATATTTGTTTATTGCTTATGATGTTTATGAATTCTAGTTCTAGGTACCAACTAGTTTTCTTGCTAATAGATTAGCTATATTCTGTTTGGTTCAAATGTCTAAAAGAAATCTCTCCATCAAATTTTTAGAGCCTCTGTGGTGCCAAAACTTCTTCCTGTATTTTGGGATGTTACCTTAACTGAATTCATCATGCTGTGTGACCTGTTTATGATCATAGGTTTTGCTTCCTTACTATGACAGTGTTTAACCAAATTCTGTGAAAAGTTAGCAGTCCTGAGTGATATAAGATTGTCTAGTGAAACAATGTTATCCTATTTCTAGTCTTCAATTGTTTGCTGTCCTGTTAAGTTTATCATTTCTAATGAAAATCCCAGGTATAGATTCTTGAAGGTTAGGGAAAATGGTGTCCTGATAACAGGGGAGTCAAATCTGATGGCAATCAAGGCACTTTTTTTGGAGAAATTTTTAGATTATCCCCCCAGATCAATATCAAATATTTCTATTTTATGCTTGAACTTTCGCAACCATTGAATGACAAACATGTATTTTTGGTTGTTTATGTATTTATTTAAAGAGAGGGAAGGTAATTTAGGCTAGTATGGTTATGGAGGTGTTTGATGGGCAGAACGAAACACTATAATGATTTACTGTTGAAGAGCTACGGCACCAAATACTTAGCTGAAGTAATTTGGCCAAAGTGATTGAGGGAATGAGGGGTAATCCATAGTGCCTTAGTCATTTGTCATTAAGGTCCTTGTGAATTTGCCTGTGGTGTGAGGTTTTTGTCATCCACTTCCACATTTTAGTGTAGAAATGCTGAGCTGTCAACTAGTTAAAACTTTGATCAATTTTTGCTTTATGTACCATCATATTATTAGTGCTGAAACAGTGTTTTAAAAATCATTATTTGGTTGCTTGGCTAATGCTAGCTTTCCTGCTGTATACTTTTTGTTTCTTTAGTTAGACATTCTTGCTGGATAAATTTGTTCAATTTTTTTTTTTATTTATTGCCAAAATTGAGGAAACTTTTAAATTCATTTTGATGTTGGATACATCAACTGGCATGTCCTCTAAACATAATTTCTTTCGTAAGTTTCATAGCTGAAGTTTCATTGAGTTGGATTGTGCCAATTGTGTGCTCATATAACTTATAAGACATCTTGTTTTAAAATTATATTAGTTTTACATATTCTTGGATAGTGCCATTTGTGTGCTAGAAATATACACAGCTACATCACATACTCTTCACAGCGCACCACTTAATGTTTTCAGATTCAGGTGCAGTTTCTGCCAGGGTAGAATACCATGAAGAATAGGAGATATGCTTTGACCATAAGAAGGAAATTTCCTTAATCGCAGAACACTTACAATTCATAAAGCTCTTTAACGAAACTAGAATTCAAAATGCTCCCAAAACTATGAAATGTGCTACTAGCTCTTCAACACAATATATCAAACTTCAAAATTGAGTTGGCATGTACAAACTATGATTAGTGGCTGCTTTATGCGAACAGATGGTTAAGTGTTCTTATTATGTATAACATACAGTCGTAAGAGCTAGTTGCTAACTTGCTATTAACTCTTATTGATTTCTCATGAACTCTCTCTGATCTCAGTGTTATTTCAATACCGTTCGCCTAATCGCCTTCTGCACCTACTGGACGCTTCAGAGAAAGATCCCAAAACAACTAAGTTATGGATCTTCATATAGCCATGATAGCATTCTAAATTACCCTGAATGATAATTGTTTGAAAGAACAACTGATAACCGTTTCTTCCCCTCAATTCAGTTGATGGTCCTTCATAATAAATATTAACCTTATGGTGTATAATATATGTGCGGAAGAGCTAGTTGCTACTGATGCTTATTGACTAATAGATATTATCCTTACTATGTATAACACAACCATAAGAGCTGGTTGCTATTGATGCTCACTGTGTATCATGTGAGTGGTGGATTGCCATGCTCTTGTGATATTTGGGTGATGAAGGAATATGGTGTTGTGGAGTCTTGGAATAAGGTGTTTAGTTTTAATGTGTTTGGAAGCACGTTCCTTAGGGATAACAGTGACCCGTGTGATGGCTCTGCTGGCGGATTTATGTGTTATGACATAGGAATAGTGAAGCAGAAAAGGGATGCCTGTATTCACTAGACATTAAGAGGAAAATATTTACAGAACTTCACATTGGAGGAGAGGGGTACACATGGTATCTTTATGCTGGTTATTATGCTGAGAGCTTAGTTTCACTAAAAAACATATGGTGTCTTATTGAAGATGTAATGGCATCTGATGCTATGCAACATCTGTTAAGTAGGACCTACACTAATTTCACCTAATCACAGTGTGTTGAAAATAGTGTGTTAGAAAGTGTATTTTGCTAGGATTTCTTTTGAAAAATATTTTCATTGAACTACCCACGGTGCTGTTCTCCCTTCTGAAAATGAACATTTTCTGCAAATGATGGTGGGATACTAGCTAGCTGCTGCAATCTGCAAGTGCAGTTGTTGCAATGGCTTGCTTTGAATTGCTTTGCATCACCAACAAAATAGAATGCTGCCTTTTGTTTGTCAGATGTTTTGTCAGCCTCCCTATTCCCCACCACCATCTTCACCTTCCTTTGTTCCTTTCTTTCTTTACATACAACTTTTGTTGTATTAAATGACTATAAGATTGTTAGAATTGCTTGTGCTGAGGAGGGTCGCAGAAGATATGGACTTTGCTGGAAAGACATCACTGCCCTGTGCATGCTTAGTTTTACTGTTCACAGGGCTGGGGCTGCACATCGTATGGTGGATGTTCATTGTTACTAGTTCTGCTGTCACTTGTTTTCATTAATGCTGCCAGAGTTGAGTTTTGCTAGTGCATCCATTTCCATGGATATGAATATGAATATGATTATAGACTATAGTATGTTCTATGTTAGTGCTCTTTGGCCTTACTCTCCTAACATTTAGTGCTCTTAATTAATAAATAAATTAAGGGTTTGGATTTAATATTGATAAACTATCAGATTTAAAATAATTTTAAAAAAAATGAAAAGAAAAAAGACTCCTCTTTGTTACGATGAGAGGTTGACTGGATGTGCTGTTTTATTTTTTGCAACTTAAATGATATAGCTTGAGCTTGATATATTGGATTATGTGTTCTTTAATATGTATGGTGTGTTTGGTTTACCCTGGATTCCGGCAGAAGCTACTCTTAGTACCGTTTGTCAGGATCCACGTTTAAAACGTGGCTTTAGGGTAAATCTCTCTCTCTCACACACACACGTAATCTAAAGCATAAGAATTCTTATGAATTATGATCTGAGTTATTCCAAAAATTTATACATTTTGTCAATCTAAACTTGAAAGAAGTCTTGTCTTGAAATATCCATTTTGGAATGTTACGTTGGTGTGTTTGTGTGTTAATTAATTGGAGTTTGTGTAGAACCAAAATTTCTTCTGCTATTTTGGGAACTAATCTTTAGTTCATTAGACTATGCTCGCTGTTTGATAGTAGCTTTTGCTTCCTTGATGTCATAGTGCATAACCCAATTCTGTTGAAAGTTTGTGGTTCAGTAGTGCAAGATTGTCTGTACAAACAATATTATCCAGGTCCTGATTATTTGCTGTCTTGTTAACTTTTCTGTCTAATGAAAAAAAAAAAAAAGAGTCCGTATAAATTAAATCTGATTAAAATCAAAGCACTTTTTGAGGATAAATTATTAGATTATTTGTCCAAAATCCAGATGACAACTAAAAATTAAAAGTTGAATATTTTTACTTGATATTTGAATTTTCCCAACCATAGAATGTGGAATACGTATTTGTGGTTGAATATGTCTTTATGTTAGCCAGTTTAACTGGAAAATCTGTGAATTAGTCATCTTACCTGTCCAGATAATAAAAGGGCAAATTGGTTCAAAATCGGTGATAAAAAAGTAGGTATTATTGTCATACTTGTAACCTTTATTTTAAAAAAAAACCTAGTAATAAAATATAATACTTCTTAAAATAAATTAATATATTTTGCATAATGTGATATATTTGTATTAATATATTTCATTTTAAGATATATACTATAAAATATCATTTAATTTTTGTTTTCCATTTATAAAATTTTACAGCGTAACTTTACACTATTTAAATTTGTAGCTTTTGGTTTAAATATCATAATGGCCGATCTTAATCAAGTCATGGTCGATATAAGTTAGTATTTAAAAACTTAATCCTATCAAAATACCGGGTTGAGTCAAGTTCGTATTGAATCGAACTCATAAACATCCCTAGTATTAGTATCGAAAGCTCTATTTTGTAGATTCGTTAACTATATTGACTTTGATGCTTATGTAAGGATGGGGATGTTGATAGGTAATAAAAACTAAATAAAGTCATAACTGGCCAGTGGTTAATCGTGCCTTTCCTGTGGGATCCTTTATTTTAGCTTTCGTTTTTTCAATTAGCACATTGGTGAATCACTTTTCTTTCTCATTGCAGGCTTAAATTAAATGTTCAATTCATTATAATCGTGTTTATCTTTTGCATTCCAAGTTTTTGGTTAGTCAAGATTCCTTTCTTAAGTCTCTCTCGAATTTATTTGTATTGCCTAAAATAAGAATTGCTTTCTTTTTTCTTTTTCTTTTTTTTTTCAACAAATAAGAATTGCTTTCAAGAATCCAGACCTTACTACGAAGACAAATTCCTCATGTTTAGGAATTGGTTTTGGAATTGGTTTTTTAGTCGAAATATCATTGATTGAAGAATGTCTAACGACACTAACATAACTTGTAGGATGTTAAATAAAGAGTATTACAGCAGTGTATCACATATTAAAATAATAAAACAAGCATACATACTCATAAATCTAAACTATTTAACAATTCTAAAACACAATTATTACAAAATAAATTGAAAGAGCCTTGGACATTTTTTTCTTATTCCTTTTGAAGTGACACAAGTTCAACAGCAACTCAAAGCAAAAACCTATACAGCATTAACAATAACTAAACTAAGTAAATCAGAGATATCAATATCAATTTTTTTTTTGTCAAAGTATCAATATCAATTATGACACATATCTATGGACGTCGATTATGTTGGGCCATAATCGACATTCTAGCCCTAAGACTCCAAAGTGTAAATATGACTCTATACTTTTGGTGTGGATTTTAAATAAAATAAACCGAGAATTTGATTTTAAAGTATCCGTTTATTTAGGTATGATTTTAAATAAAGTAAATGGAGAATTTAATTTTAACTAATGCAAGTTATTACAGCATAAAAGTTTCTTTCTTCTCGCAACAAAATTCCTTCATGTATTTTTTTTTGTCAAAGAAGATTAGATTAAAATCCGAAAGAGAATCCAACGTCACTTACAAGCAATAACAAAGTTATAGGAGTGATTTTAAGATGCTTCAATTTATAAGCATTACAAAACTTAATGCTCACTCATAATACATAGAGCAAATAAAAAAATTAGAAAAATAAACAAAGTGAGTAAATCCCAATTCTCCATCGCAGTCTATTTCGTCCCCAAAACTAAACTACTCTTTCTAAATTTTTCTGCTTTTTTTCGCTTCTTTTTTTTCTTTCATGGTTAGCCTTCTTTGCTGGCACTGCACTTATGCAAAAGGGAGACCGTGGACATCTCGATTAGGAGGTCTCAGCTCCACTAAATCACAAGAAGACAAATGATAATGATGATAGCCCTGAAAAATTAGGAGGGGGAAGACAACAAATATGATAGTCGGAGAATATTAAAATGCTAGAAAAGAGGAATGGGTGAAGGTAGTGGCTAGAAAATGAGAAGAGGGAGATGACCTTGGGAATAAAAGAAGAGAGAAATATAAAGAAAATTATGGAGAAAATGGAAAGACTCTCACCAAGAAGAGGAGAAAACCCACCTAAAGTAGGTAGGAACTCCACCGTGAAGGGAGGAAGCCCCAAGAGGGTGACGAAATGCTCTCACGACGGTCTGTGTTCTAAGGTTTTGTGTTTCTCTCGAGGTGAGTTGATAGATTGGGCAAAATCCACAAAAGTGTATAAATTATTGCGTGATTTATTTTTTGCTAACTTGTATATCATCAATGTTTTTAAACACACTTTATTTTAACATTTCTGTGTTTGTGAATTATTTTGAAATACTTTGACTTTAGAGTGAAAATCAAGACTACCATGAGGAGGACGAAGGAAATAATATAACCTAAAATGGAGTTTTAGGTTAACAATATTACCAGCTATATTAAGAGATTAATAAGTGTGTATTATTAGTAAAAAAGTTTTACACTATAATTTAATGATATATTGTTACAATCATTTTTAATTAGTGAGTATAACACTTTATACATTATTAAACTCAATAAATGATCTGACAATATATTATTGGATGACAATGTAAAATTTTTTTTACGTTGATAATGCATAGTTATTAAATCCATATTAAAATTAGTAGAATTCACAAATAATGAGATATTATTATTATTATTATTATTATTATTATTATTATTATTCACAAATAAACACAAGAGGACTTTGTGCTTTTATTTTTTTGGGTGTTAACCACATGTATCTTTTAATACCAGGGGCAATACTATTTGAGGTTTAGTCGACTGTTGAGGCTATTCACTCCTCCCGAAGAGTGTATTTAGTAGAGATCAAACCTAAAAAATCTCTCACGAGAGGACTTTGTGCTACTGCTTACGAACCTAAACACATGGGAATTTATTCTAATCTAATGCTTACTAACGGAACTCCCCATTGTAGAGCTCGATCTGTGTTAACAGGACTAATTATTACAGGAAACAAAGTAAAGATCATAAGGTGACTCAATAATATGATGCAAACCACATATATAGAAATGGATCGAAATTACACCCCCCCCCCCCCCCCTATTCATGTTTGTGGTATTTTTCTTTCTTTTTTTTTTTAAAATAATTTGAGCTGGTTTCATTTTCAATGTGAACCAAATACAGTTGAATTCTTTTTCACTCTCTTATTACTTTGTGAGCATCAACAACAACTGCAACTATTAATATTAATTCCAAATTCCTGAATCGAAAGAATTGCTCATAGCATAAAGCAAAAAGCATGATGTCACAATCAACACAATAACATAAGTCATCCCTCAACAACCCTGTATAACTTAGATAATAGATACTCAGCTACAACTACAAAATACCAATAAAAAAAAAGACTCAATAATTCATCAAAACCAGCCATCTCATTCTCATATCCACTGAAAGTAAACATAAAAACAGAGGAGGCAGCAACATGCATGATCTATAGCAGAGACAGCATGATGACACATCATAATAATGGAATAAAAGAAAAGAAAATAACAATTACAAACCAACAAAACTGAGACACCAAATCAACCAGTCAAGTTTCTAAATACCAAAACATTACATTATTCAACAACCATTCATCATTCATAAATCTCAAGGGTTTTCACATCACAAATGATTCCACTAAATTAATTTGTCAGATCAAATACATCAAGTAAAGACAATACAAACATGTATTAATCTTGCATCTAATTAGTTAATTAAGCATATATTTTTCCTTCAAGTTGTTCACACATTACATGTACCACTTATGCATGTAGCCAGGATTTTATTATTGGAGGCCGGAATAAAATATTATATTGAGTCTTTTTTTATCATATTCTTTTGATGATTTTATTTAATCTTTTTTTAGACTTTTTAAAAATTTTTAGATGCATTTATTATCTTTTTTTTCATCTTTACCCCTCATATTTATTGATCATTTATAATTTTTAGGTTAATTAATGTGGGTAATACAATAGAGTTTAACTTACAAAAAGGATATAAAAAAAAACTTACAATAAGGGTAAATTTGGAAGTTGCATGATTTTTTTAGAAAACTAAAATATTAAAACATCTTTTCTTAATTTTATTATCTAATCCTAAAAGTATAATTCAAATCAAATCAATGAAAATTCCTTTTTATTCTTGTAAAATTTTATTTTTTTACCTTGCAGATCTAAAAATCACATTCAAATAAAACACAATCTTCTTTAATTTTGAATAAGACTTTATGATATCTAAATAAGATAAAATAATTAATATAAAGAATATATAAAAAAGGAAATAAGGACTCAATACAAGTAGTGAAAGAATTATAAAGAGGTAATACTATGAAATTTACAAAATATTTTGGGGACCAGACTAATAGTTAATAAAATATTTTATTTCAGATATATATAATTGATAAAAAATATTGAAAAAATTGGGACGGTCATGGCTCCTGCCAGCTCCCTTGCCTTGTTTCATACTAATTTTGAGACCCATAATTTAGAGCCAAATGTAAAATTTGACTGTTAATTTACATAATTCAGAAGTACTTATTTTCATAAACAACTCAGTATATAATTTATGCATAACTTCATTAATTAGTTGAATTATACAAACATATAATTCCTCAACGAAATTTTTTAGAATAAGCCGTTACTAGCTACTATGTATATTTATATTCATGGCTGGCAACATTTGAGATGAACTAAATTGGCCTAAGTTTTTTTTTTGTTAATTAAATTTACAAAAGAATGAACTTTTCTTACCAACTTAATTTCTTTCTTTACCAATGGATTCCATGATATATAATCTGTGAGAGGTTCCTTTCATGCACCTTAATTATAGCTTTGAAAAATACTCTCTCCGGTCCTATTTATAAGACAACGTTTGACACTTTTTCATGATCCTATTTATAAGATAAAGTGCACAAATCTAGAAGCATTTATTGTTTTTTCTCATATTTGCTTTTATTGACCATTAAAGGTTTCAAGGTGACACAATTACCATGGTAGTGGAGTTTAATTTTAAATAGGGGTAAACTTGTAATCTTATAGAGTAATTTCTTGAAAATCAACGCATTAATTACTTTTCTTAATATGTGTGTTTTTGTCTGAATTGTCTTATAAATAGAACCGGAAGGAGTAGTGTATAAAATATTAAAATTAATTAATTTTATAATTATAACAATCAATAATGCATCAATTAAATTGAAAATGTTTAAAATTTATTTCAAATCAAAATCAAATTGAAAATTTAAATTAGTAAGTAAAAAATCAAACGTAATCAACAAAATTTAAAACTAACAAATTTAAATTAAATTCACACATATATGAAAATAATTAACATTATAATTAAGCTTAGAGTGCAAAATATGAAAATAATTTCAATAAAGATATAATTAACATTTTAATAGAGGGATAGGGTCCCTTATGTGAAATTATAATTTTGATGAAAATAAAAATAGCATGCATCGAATGAATCAATAAAATTTATTATGATGAACTTAATTCAATATTTAATGAAAATTAAACCAAATTAATAATATTTAAGGAAGATTTATAATAAATTTAACGTGATATATTCTTATTGAAATTAAATCAACAAAATTTGTCTATATCTTATATAGAAATTTAATATAATTATAGTAATTTGAGATAAAATATAAATGATTAAGATTGATCACATGAGTTTGGAAAATCTTTAGTGGAATTCTATAAATTTGGCTAAATAGGAGAGCAAAAGACTTCAATAGAGATAAATAGAAAGTTGGAGATAGTACAAAGGGAAAGGAAAAAAGATTGTTTAGTATTTTTGAGGTAATATTATTGTTTCCTAATACTCTTCTGTTGTGAAGGGTTGTTTATCTTCTTTTTTTTCCCTTTTCATGCATGCTTGCATTCTTTATATGTTTGACATCAAAAGCCTTGCAACTTTTCTGCTAGGTAAATATTTTTCATGGTTAATCATCATATAAAGAATTAAGTTATGCATGAGTATTATTTTCATCCATCTCTATTTATTTTACTTTATAATATTGACATTAAATTGTGAATATGACACATTGTTTAATCATTTTAATATTTAATTTATTCATAATTAAATTTGGACAATGCAGGATTTGAGCAAAAGAAACCCGATGGACCCAACAAATTCAAATTTTGCCAACCAAAATCGTGGTAGGAGTAAAATAAAATCATTTCTTAAAAAATTATTCGTGTGTGGAAAGAAAAGTGTAGATAGAAGATCAAACTCTCCCGAGCATGATGTAGGAGCAAGGCAACATATTCCTGATGTAGAACATCCTCAACATTCTCTTTCTAGAAAAAGCTCATCATCAAACATTCCCCCTTCACCTGCCTGGCCAGGAAACTGTCCTGCCCGTCAAATGTTGCGAGTTATTGAAGAAACACATCAGGTCGATCAATAGTGTGACTTTACGTATGTGTGGTGCTTTTGGGAAGTAGGACTTAGTTTTTAAGAAACACATTCCATTTTTTGGATGTGAAATTTTATTTAGGAAACCAATAAATTCCATTAGAAAATTAGGATTTGACTAGGTTTTTAACCTTTATTTATTCATAAACATCTTTTTAACCTTTTTTATGCTTCAACGTTGATTAATGAAAATTGGTGATTTTTTTTTTAATTTGAGGATTCTTATGGTCTTGTGTGGTTCCTTACGTGACACCCTCTTTTCACATGATTTTGGATTTACCTAACCAATAAAGGAATATGTAGGACTTTCCCTTTTTAAAATGGAAACTTGAAAGTGTAATAATTTGAGAGTTTTAAAAAAATGAAAAATATACTATTCCTTTTGTCTTATTTATGAAACCTCTTTAACACAGGCACATATATTAAGAAAAGGTTTTATAATGTATTTTGGTTTTTGTTTAAAAAGAATTTATTTAATTTCTCACATTAAACTAAACCTGGATATGAAAGGTTAATTATTATATATGAAGCATGTGTTAGAATTGAAAATATTCTATGTAATATTGTCTTGAACTTACAAGTGTACATAAATCTCCTAAAATGGATAAAAAAATAAGAACGATTGTAGTAGTATAATATAGCGGATGTCCGTACTTAATGATAATTTCTTTTTATTGTATAATTAAGAATATGAAAAAGGGTGCTCAAAGGAAATCGTGTGAACCACTAGTAGAAGGCAACAAACGATCGATGGCCGACTATGCATTGAAAATGAGGATAGAAGTGGTTGAGGAGGATAAGAGACACATTAGCGGCAAAGAAAGAAAGAGATCAATTTTTTGAAATATTGGGTGAGCATGAAATAAAGCGAGAGTTGAGCCCGCGAACCAACTCTTATAGTAGTCACACATGGGCAAAATGATAATCTTAGAAAAATTAGGGTTATACCATATCTTTTTTCTTCTATAATCACTGCAGATCCTAATTGTAAGGTTTTATAACGTACATGATAAGGATGATAAAAAAAATTCGTACCCAGATATCCGCATATTCACAATGGTTACGTATATTTTTTAAATGAGTGAGGAATAGACACATACATATGATTTCCAATATGGTTTGACTCTTACGTGCGAGTATAGTAGAGGAAGGGATTAAGAAAAGGACAAATTAAGGAGTGTGGAGCAGTGAAATATGACTGCAAATGTGGCGTGAATGGATACCAATATTGTCCATCGCAATCCGAGCGAAAGCTTCTCTCGACGATCCTGGTAGACTTTCTTGCTTATTGAACATGTGGTTAGGGCTTTGCTTTGAAGGCGCCTATTTCATTTCATGGAATTTTTATTTCTGGAACTCATTTTCATGTCATTCGTTGACTGGCAACATTCATGTTAGTTTTCTTTTGAAGGTCAAGAGTTGACAAAAAAAAAAGATGAAGATCGTGAGATGCATATTAAATTGAGTCATCCTCCCTAGACTTAATTATTTCAATAAACATTTCAAACAACTTAGCATAGACCCAAAAGAATAAAAGACATCTCACCAACTAGTTAAGCCTTTGGGCCTTACCTAGTTCTAGAGGTATCCAATTACAAATAAGTTAAAATTCAATAAGTTTTTTTGTAAGAAAAAATTCCAATAAGCTTGATAAAATATGTTAAATAGACCGATAAAATTAAAGTATAGTACTAAATGTTCAAATAATTTTAACGAAGATATAATTAACATTTTAATTATGGATACTATTTTAAATGTGGAATTAATTGAAATGAAAGTACAACTTACATTGAAAGAATTAATCGATTTTTTTTTTTAAATTATAAAAGTAATTCAATATTTATTTAAAGTTAATATGAAAGGGTCGAAATTCAAACAAAATTTATGTTGAAGTTTACATTGTATATTTACATTCAAATCAAATCGACATAATTTTAATATATCTTATTAAATTAATATAACAATTAATCATATATTTTACAGAATATTTAATTTTTTAAATAAATCAAATTTTAGTTTTAAAAATCATTTATTTTCGCATTAAATGATTGGAAATATAGGAATTGTCTGATACTCGGATAAGATTATTATTTTATATTTATTTTATGCATTTGAATTAAATTTAAATAAACACATTTTAACTTTATTTTTAAATTCTACCATATCCTTTATTGGATATTTAAAAAAAATCAAATATATAAGTGTACAATCATCATTCATGTGAAAATCTAGACTTATTGATAATTATTTAAATTTTTATGTCTAAATTAACTTTATGTTAATTATAATTTCATTGCTAACCTTAATTATAGCTTTGAAAAGTAGCGTATAAAATTAATTAATATTATAATTATAATAATCAATAATGTATCAATTAAATTGAAAATGTTTAAAATTTATTTCAAATCGAATCAACCAATTTGAAAGTTTAAATTAGTAAGTATAAAATCTAATATATTACATTCACGTAATTGACAACATTTAAAATTAACAAATTTAAATTAAATTCACACAAATATGAAAATAATTAACATTATAATTAAGTGTAGAGTGCAAAATATGGAAATAATTTCAATGAAGATATAATTAACATTTTAATCAAGGAAAGAGTCCCTAATGTGAAATTATAATTTCAATAAAAATAAAAATAGCATGAATTTAATGAGTCAATAAAATTTATTATGATAAACTTAATTCAATATCTAATGAAAAATAAACCAAATTAACAAAATTTAAGTAAGATTTATAATAAATTTAACGTGATATATTCTTATTGAAATTAAATCAACAAAATTTGTTTATATCTTAATTATATCGTAATTTATAATTATAGTAATTTGAGATAAAATATAAATGATTAAGATTGATCACACGAGTTTGAGAAATCTTTTGTGGAATTCTATAAACTGGGCCAAACAGAAGAGCAAAAGACTTGAATAGAGATAAATAGAAAATTGGAGATAGTACACAGGGAAGGAAAAAAAAGATTGTTTAGTATTTCTAAGGTAATACTGTTGTTTTCTAGTACTCTTCCGTCGTGTAGGGTTGTTTATCTTTTTTTTTTTTTCCCTTTTCATGCATGCTTGCATTCTCTATATGTTTGACATCAAAAGCCTTGCAACTTTTTTGTTAGGTAAATATTTTCCATGGTTAATCATCATATAGAATTAAGTTATGCATAAGTATTATTTTCATCTATCTCTATTTATTTTACTTGATAATATTGACATTAAATTGTGAATGACACATTGTTTAATCTTTTTAATATTCAATTTATTCATAATTAAATTTGGACAATGCAGTATTTGAGCAAAAGAAACCCGATGGACACAACAAATTCAAATTATGCCAACCAAAATCACTGTAGGAGTAAAATAAAAACATTTCTTAAAAAATTGTTCGCTTGTGGAAAGAAAAGTGTAGACAACACATGGATCCATCTGACCCAACCAACCCGATCAACCCAACCCAACCCCAATCATTATTTGGCGGGTTGGGTTAGGTCATCGGGTCTGTTTGGGTTGGGTAAGCATGAATCCAATCAATTTGGGTTGGGTAGCGGGTTTATGTAAGTACAACTCGATGTACTCAACCCAACCTCATCTATAAAAAATTATTATATTATTAATAATTATATTATTTGAAATAAATTTAGTAACAATAAATTAAATTTAATTAAAAATTAGTTCAATAATAGAACATTAGTTTGTAATTTGTGAGATAAAGACATTTATGGTTGTGGAATATTGTATTCAGGACATCTCTTTATTGCATTGTACTAAATATTTGAATTAAATTGTGTGGAAAGTGTATGTAATATTTTTTTTAGTTTTGATTTATTAAAGTTTTGAAATAGTATATGGCTAAAGTGTTAAAATCATGGAATTACATGTTTATATACTTTAAGAAGTCCAAATAGTGATAAAAATAATCAGTTTCTATGAATTTATTTTTTTTTAATTTTTTCATATTTTTTAATTATCATGACCCGACCACCAAACCCAACCTTAATTGGTTTGGTTTGGGTTGGGTCCATAATAGAAAAATGTCAAAAACCGACCCAACCTAACCCAAACACAATTACTCAGGCTGGGTCCAAAAAAAGTAGTACAAATCCAACCCAACCAAATCCTACTGGAAAATCATTGAAGTATCTTATGCGCTTGATTGTCCACCTTAATCATTGACCTCTCAATTTTATGCTGATTTTGAGACTCATTAGAATCATTGACCTCTCAATTTTATGCTGATTTTGAGACTCATTAGTTAAAACCTCACTATATCGAATACTGTACATTCTTATTCTCTCAACCACGATGGTGACTTCCTATCTATATTTTCTATATCAAGAATCTAGAAATATGGGTATCTTTTCAACATGTAATCATGCTCAAGTAAAATATAGCAGTTCTATATCCAAAACTCAAACTCGAAATTGCTTGTTATAACCTAGTACAAACTTAGTTCATGTTAATTTTATGAATTTGGACATTAGTTTACATAACACAAAACCATTTTTTTTCTTTTCATTTACAGTAATTCATTTTCTCTACTAAAATTTGATATAACTCATCCATGCTATACCCATTCTTGCAATTAGGGGTGAGTGTGGGACGGGTTTTGTCCGTCCCGAACCCGACTCGATTTTTTATCAGGCCAAATTTTTAGACTCGAACCCATCCACAAACTCGAGGAAACCCGAAAATGTATAAGACTAATTAAAACCCGAACCCATCCACAAACCCTAAATCCTAATTTTTTTATTTTCTTATTAACTTTCAAATATTGTTAAGAGAAAAATACCACTATATCATTTTACAACTTTATGTATGGAATGTGTTTCCAAAGTAAATAGAGCCTCTATCATAGAGGAAAGTTGAATTAAAAAATATCCAGAAAGTTAAAATGATGTTAAGCCGTAGAGTAATATAAAATTATAATTATTAAATATTAATTATATATATACATATTTGGGACGGGTTGGTAACTCGAAGATTAACTTGAACCCGTCCTCAACCCGATACCGCGGGTTATTGAATGAGACCCAATTTAACCCTAATCTTTCATGTGAGATATAGGGTCCAACCCGACCCGAGTATCTTGGGTTTGGGACAGGTCAATGGGACGGACCGGGTTTTGCTCACCCCTACTTGCAATAGGCGATAGATGAATGACCTACAAATTAAAGTGATTTTCGTGTGCTATATTTAATGAGCTAACTTTTGTTCTAGCAATTTTATTCAAATAAGCAGTGGAGTGAAGATCATTCTTTGGAATGCACTTGGAAACAAGAGCATGATGATTGAGGATCATGATGATCATGGGCCAGCTTTAGAGAGAGCCCATATCCACCTAACAAAAGCTAATTCAATTCAAATATATACAAATAATGTCAATGTTTACAGCTGGAGCTAGAACAAATATTCAGGTTGAGTAAAAACATTTAAAAGCAAGCCATGTTACTGTTGTAAATGTTGTCTTAATGCTTTTTCTAGCCAAACAACTTTTTGAATGTGTATGGCAGATAATATAAAGTTTCCTTGATTCTCATCATCAATCTTACAACAAAGCATAGTTCATTCGCGCCTTATCACTTGTTGACTTGATTCCTTGCAATCAAAGGTTGAATCGTGACATAGAAACTTGGTTCAAAAGAAGTAGCTAGTGGAAAAAGAGACAAAGAATGAATAGAACAATATAGGACAATAAGAACCAAAGGTTAACTACTGCTTAGTGAATAAGGGGGGAAAAATGTCATAGGATACACCAATTGATCCAAGAAAATAATGTAACCAAATAAGGAATCAATTTTCTAAGATTATCCATTGAAGAAGTGCATCATGCATGTCAAGATATATTGCCAATAATTTGCACCAATCCATCCCTATCCATTCTTGCTACTTTTATCGAAAAAGAATCATGTCCCTTTTGAAAAACAACTTTAGAAGTGATTGAAGACTATAAGAAAAGTATGACAATTATTTTCCAACCTCTTCACTTTACTATTAGTTGTGTTTACACTATTCAAATTTAATGAAATAAAAAAAAATAATAATAATAATTGATTACTCTATTATATATATATATATATAAATAAAAAAACTTAACCAAAGTTTAATTTAATGATCAGAAGTTGCATATTTAAAGAACATATATAAATTAGAAAATGAAAGAATGGCTGATTGCAAATATATATATATATATATATATCTGTTGTGTAATAATTATGATTGGAAATATGATCAGCAACACTTGTCCATGTTATAAATGTTTGGGGTTTAATATGTTGGTTGCTTCAACTGAAATGGTTCACTACTCAATCATATATTAAATTACTACACTTAACTGCACTGCTTGGGTTCTTTATTTTCGCTAGCTAGCTAGCTATATAGTAACATGTCCATGTGCCAAGTGCAACTAATAATATATATAAAAGAATTGGTTTCAGTGTATGTACGAATTTTTCAGTTCTATATATAAATCTATAGTTAGGATTAGGAAGAAGCACTTATTCATAAAAGTCATATGACTGACATGTTTTTATATTATTATTCTATCTGCTGCTTATATAGCAAACTTTCATATCTGGATTTCGCCAAATATATACTTCCTCCGTCCCTATTTATAAGACCCCTTCTAGAAGAATTGAGTGTCCCTTAATATAAGATCATTTGCAAATTTTTAGGTAAAATAATAATTTTTTCCATACTTACCCTTAATTAATATTCAACTCCTTTTATTTCCCACATATTAATAAGTGTGAATAATTAATGAAGTTTTACCTACATGCTCAACTACACCATTGGAAAGTGACTTTTGTAGTCTTTCCCTATGTCACAATTAATGTCTCTAAAATATAGTGACTTATAAATAGAGATATATTTAGAATGTTATTATTTTTTTTAAAAGATCAATACATTAATTAACTTTTCTTAAACTGTGTGAAACGGTTGAAAAAGTCTTATAATAAGGGACGGAGGGAGTATAATAAATGCTCATTTAATAAATTTCAGATATACGGATGCCATTTTTAACTGTAAATGGATAAACAACTAATTCATTAATGTTTAGTCTCCATGTTTTCCTTATTATATTTACAGCTGCAAGCGCAAGTGCACAACCAATGAAATGGACATATGAAGAGCTTTTAATTCCATTAACCAATATATATTAATCAATCCCTAGCTAGGTGTCTTTACAAATCAGAAATTAGAAAGTCCCCTCGTCATAAAAGTTGGGTCTGAGATATTATAAACCTTGGTAAATCATTATCCTATGAGCTAAGCAATATCATACATTAATAAAATTCGGGTTAAATTTGATTATTAAAAATTTAAATTACTATATACATGCTTGACCATGTGGGCCATGATCCACCCTAATTGAAACTTGTTGACAATTCATTTGGTTAACTTATAATTGTATTATAGGGTCCCATATCTGATAGGTCACAAGGTTCGAACTCCGATTCGTCTCCCTGGGACGAGTAAATATAAATACCTCTGTAAGTGTTATTTAAGCTCTGAGACTTTCTCTACTTTGGACCGGGCACTATTTCCCAACCCTAAATTTTTTACACAAAAAAAATTAAATATAATTTTCAAGAACACATCTAAGTGTTGAAATTTATCAAAGTTTGGGCCTAAAGTTGAATATAATTACTTAAGTTGAAGATATGCATATTTCTCTTTTTCTGCTTGGTATTTTAATCCTATGTATTGTTTAGCAATTATTGTCTAAGAGGTTGTAATTTGTTTTCAATCATTTTATACTTTTTTTTTTATTTTTGTATATAGATCGGAGTACTTCTTATACTTCTCTTATAATAAAATTCCTTTAATTAGAATTTTCTTAAACCTCTTAAAGGGTTTCCAATAAATGTAGTCTAGTCAGGATATATTTTTGTGGATATATACCTTTGTCAAAAGGGGCTAATGATTAGGTGATCATCCTGTTGACAAGTTACAAAAAAGATCCAAATAATATTGTTTTTGCATGGTTCAGCTGGAGAAATTAAAAGCTCGTACGTGTTGAGTGAACAGGCAAGCAACATCACAAATTGCTTAGGATTCTATTTGCTAATTGCTTAGGATTCTGCATCAGATCTTAATTGCTCTCTCCCTCCTTTCTGCTAACTCCGAGTCAAAAAAAAAAAAAAATCGGTGTTTTAATATGTCATTTGAGGAAATAAGTTTTTCTAACTTAACCTTTAAAGTTCATAAGTAAGAGACAAAATTAAATAAAGTAACAATATTATTTTGAATATATATATTATTAACCAGTAAATAATATATATTTATTTTTACTTATAAATGAAATTATTTAATAACTTTTTTAACTAATAAAAAAAAGTAAATATAAAGCTTTTTTGTTCTGTACTAGAAACTGAATTAACAATACGGTCAAATTAAATTATTACTTACTTGCTTACCTTTTGTATAGGTTTGTTTGGGTGTTGGTTAGGATGACTATTGTAATGTGTAATGGGTTGGGCCGTTGGGATACCCCTTGTACTCCCCTTAATTTATTATTTTGCTTATAAAAGAAAATAAATTATGACTTTTTTTTGTTTATCACTAACCTTTTCATTTTATTTTATATCAACTATCAAAAGCTTCTTAGAGGGTACAATCTCCCTTTCTATCTAGCCTAAGTTAGTTTGGGAATTCATACATATTTTAAAAGGAAATAGAAAAAAATTATTAAAAATGTTGAAATTCTTACTTCTCCATAAATTGGGAATTGGTAGTTAAGCCGTCAAAGACTATGTAACTTGTAAGCTGTAGTTTTGTTTGTTTATAGCAAAATTGGTGTGTGTAGTCAATGATAGTTATCCTAGGCTTCCGTGAAAACAAATAACTATATATACGCGGAAACAATCTTTATAATCATTTATACTATGAACTGCTGCACGTGTGACCTTGCTCGATCGATCGGTTCATAAAGTCTAAACTGAACCCGAGGAGGATAACATCAATTAGGTTGGAATTTTCTTTGATTTTGCAGTTGGTGGTGTTTTCTTTGATTTTGCAGTTGGTGGTGTATGTTCAACGTAACTTCAGGTGGAAAAAAAGGTCTTTTATATATACGTAGTTGATAGTTGATGGGCTTATGATTAAAAACCAATTAGTATAATATTAATTGGAAAGAAAATTTTTGCAGTTAATTTCTTGCACTCCACGGCACAAAACCTCTTCGAAAGTGACAAGAACAGTTTAATATTTCCAACCCAAGGGCTAGTACTGGAGGTGGATGGGGATTATAGCTATTAAATTAAATGTACTCCATCCGTTTATAACAAGTAGAGTTTGACAACCCGACTAACCCGGATTGAGTCACAATAAGTTTCGCTAAAAGTGAGTTGAGGTAGATTGGATGACTTTTCTAGTGGACTGAAAATATATCGATCTGGTTTGATCCACTGTGAGATGGTGGGTTAAGTGGGGTTGACTCACTTAATTTAAAAAATATAAAAATTACTTAAAAATATACAAATAAAATAAAAATTAAAAAATGACCAAACCCACCTCAACCTGACTGAAACTCACTTTGGTCTGGGAGTTAAGTGGGTTGATCCACTTTGACTCGTGAAAATGTGAGTTTATATTTTACCAAGTCACTGGTGAGCCGAGTTAGGTTGGGTTTAGTTCACTGAGCACAATCCATATTGACAACTCTAATAATAAGTACAAACTTTGATTCTATATATAAGAAACAAAAATGTAAATTTTTTTGATCATATATATAAGAAATATAGTATCAATTTTAATTGCATTAATTGCTAGATATCTCATATACCCTTAATTTATTGTGAGTTGTTAACATTGTATCAACTTATTCAATCATTTGATACTAATTAAGGACATTTGTGGAAAAAAATTAAACTTATAATATTATTAATTACTATTAACATATTTCAATGCATGATCTCCTTGTTCTTGATGATTTTAGTCTCGTGTTTCTTTTATACAGGACTAAAGGTAGTTTCATTTAGAAGATTTTGGTGGTCTTTTTATAAGACATTTTATAATTTGAGCGTGGAAAAATCACAATTTAATATTAAATATTTAGACCGAACCTAACTTAATTCTAAAAACTAATTTATAGGTTGAATATTTAAAATGTGAAGTTTGCAGGAATGGATATCTACACATATTTGGAATATGCTCCAATAACATCTTAATTTTTAAATTGGACACCTAACTCAACTCCAGATATAGGGTGGAGATTGTCCATTATATACAATTATTTGATCTTATCGCCAGATAATTTGAGACTAGTAGCTAGTGGGGTATAGTATTCAATTCCATAATCTACTCCAATATTATACTCCCTTCATTTTAATTTATCTATCATTTACGGTTTTTTCACACAGATTAAGAAAAAAATAACTTAGTAAGTATAATAATTTTCCTAAATTATCCATATTCATTTTTTGAAATGCATTAAATGTAGGGAGGACTAATACTCTTAAATGTGAAGACACAACTTTCAAAACTCTTTTTTTCATAAAAATTATTTGGGGTAAAAATGGAAAAGCAAAATTAATGTTGTATTGAAACTAGAGAAAGACAGTCAAAATGAAAAGAAAAAATATTGCTAGAAGTGACAAATAAATTGAAATGTAGGGAGTAAAAAATTAGGAATTTCAATTTTCTCCTTTGTGTGTGGTTCTTATTAAGTTACTAAACCAAAAGAAATCTCTCTCACTCCTCCCTCTAAAATATCTTTTTTTAATGTTTTTATTTAAATTTTAAAATATATCATCTTTTATATATTTATCTTAAAAGTATCAATGAAATATATTTTCTATTTGATATAAAAGTTTAAGTTTTTCCTATATTTTGAAATTTTTGTCTAAATTTAAAAATATGTTAAGTAAGAAACATAGGCTATTTTAGCAACATTGGCTACCAAATGGCTAGGAAATAGATACAAAATCTTTCCATAGTTAATTTCAGTGGCTAATTCCTTGCTATTCCGTGGTTAAGGTGGCTGCAGAGACTACAACATAGGAGAGGATCCTTACACTATTATAAAAGACTAGGGACCCAACTTCTCAAATACTCAACTTAAATTGCCTGAAAACTATAAACTATCTTCAAGTTTTTCCCTCATGGCTGGCATGACATTTTAGGAAGCAATGTTATTCTGAACTTTTATCCGATGTAGAACAAAGTTACGCCCTTATATATATATATGTGTGTGTGTGTATGTATGTATGCACCTTGTCTATACTTGTACTGACCGTGCTGAGCACATACATACCTCACATATAAAACATCATGGATACTATTTATGGAGTTAAGAGCATGATTGTTTCCAGTTTTTCACTACGCCAAATTTATGATATAAGAGTACCAGCTTAAGGGCGCTCCCGTGTTAGTTAGCGCCTAAAATGATCGTTTTAAAATGAGGGCGCTTAAAATTTGGACGGGAGCGCCCTTACAGGTAAAAGTTACGGCGCTCCCTGTGAGCGCGCTCTTTGCCACCATAATTTTTTCTTGTTTTTTTTTAAATTTTGGAATTGAGGGCGCTTCCGTGTTTTTTAATAGGGCGCTCCCTGTGAGCACCCTCTTTGCCACCATAATTTCTGGAATTGAGGGCGCTCCCTGTGAGCGCCCTCTTTGCCACCATAATTTTTCTTTTTTTTTTATTAATTCTGGAATTGAGGGCGCTCCCTGTGAGCGCTAGGGGTGTTCAAGACCCGGTTCGTCCCTTTGACTCGTCCCAACCCGTCCTACTCGAGCCGGGTCTGTTCCTGTCCTATAAGAAAGAATAGAACCAAATCGGGTCTCATTTTTTGACCCAACGTCGGGTTGCGGACGGGTTCGGGTTAACCTTCGGGCTACCCCGCCCGTCCTTTATATATAAATATAATATTTATTACTTACGATTTTCTATTATGTAAAGTCCTAACCTTATTTTTTTCATTTTAGATGGGGTTTTTGAGTCTAAGTTTCCTCTATTTACCTTTAAAAATACATTCTATACATAAAATTATATAGTTATATAATATTATTCTAGGTTTAGTAATATCCCAAACTTTAAAAAAGTAAAAAATATTGCATACATTAAGAGATATTTTATCGTATGCAATATATTTATTAATTGTATGAACTATTTTCTTTTGAACATTGTTATATGATAATTTCATGATTATATTTAACTTATATATCGGGCCAACCCAGTCTTACTTAGACCCGCACATCGTCGGGTCTCTTCGGGTCTATGGATGGGTTTGGGTCCATAGAATTGGCCCGGTAAAAAATTAGAGACGGGTTAAGGACAGGTGAAACCCGTCCCATGAACACCCCTAATGAGCGCCCTCTTTGCCACCATAATTTTTTTCTTTTTTTTTTAATTCTGGAATTGGTCTTTGCCACCATAATTTTTTATTTTTTTTTTAATTCTGGAATTGAGGGCGCTCCTGAGAGCGCTTCCGTGTTTTTTAAAAAGTAGTTTTAAAATTATAATTTTTTTTGTTTTTAAAATACAAAATTGAAAAATATGTTTAATAGACAACTTTTAAAAATAATTTTGAAAAGTGTGAGTATTTTTTAATTTTTAAAAATTAAAATTTTAAAACTACTTTTCAATATGTAAAAAAAAATTTAAATTTTTTTATTATTATATTAAAAATACTGTAAATAAATCATTTCATTTATAAAAATAATTTCATAAACCAGTTTTTAAACTAAAAAATAAAATTGAATCAAACACAACAACCTAAGGTATTTCTATGCATGTTAGCTAGCAACATAATGTTTCATCCGTTGAAAACAAAACTATAGTTAGGACTCTTTTTATAAAGCAAATATCAATTGTGTGAGGATTTCCTTTGAGCAATATGTAGTCTTTTCAAATCTTCTCTCAATACTTTGTACGACGATATATATATATATATATACACACACTAGTTAGATGTGTCATTTTTCTTTACAATATATAATGGCATTTTATATCTATGTAATATCTGTCAACTAAATTTTGAAGAAAATTAAAAATTAGAGGAACTAATTATCAAAAAGGTAAAAGTCCTTATATAATTTTCACATTAAGTACTATAATTGAGCAGCCTAGACTAGAAAAGTTGTAGTTTTGTTTGTTCCTACCAAACTACTATATCTTAATGTCAATGTTCCTGGGGTTGCGTGAAACTTCTGCACGTGTAACCTCGATTCATAGAGATGTTTGTCATATAATTAAAGTCAAAATTAAACCCCCGAAGGATAATACTAGTATAAATTAGGTTGGGTTTCTTTGATTTAATTTGTAGTAGTTGGTATGTGTGTCGTGATTTCATGGGGATATACTGTGAGTTAACTAGGAGTGGAAATAAATAAAAACGATTGTTGAGACATAAATTAAATCAGACTGATTTATTAAATAAGTTAAAATAAGAAATTTTAAAAAGTCTATTTAACTAAAAATATTAAGATTTGGATTAACTAAAAGTTATTTAAGCCTATAAGACATTTTTCAAGTAAATATAAATAAAATAATTATATTTTTTATTACTATTATTATTATATAACTTTTTTTATCATACGTATATCTTAAAATTATATATTTATATTGATTTATTTAAATATTTAATCATGTTATATATAAAAGACTTGAGTCCGTGGATTTATTTAACTATATTCAAATGTCTTATTACAAAATAAGTTATAGATTTTCATGTCAAGTTAGAATTTTAAAAATGTTAGACCAAATTTTAAAATAAGGCCTATATAAATAATTAGAGTACTCGTGATTTAAATTAGATAGGGATCACATTTTAGAAAATCTAACTCAACCTTATCTATTTTCAATTCCCACCCAAGTCAAGTCTCACATTATTTAGGAATAAGCTAGTTTAAACAATATAAATTCAAGAATGCATATATTAATTTATTACCAGTTATTGTGTTCTAGCATTTGAATAAATATTGCAAGAAAAAATTTATGGTGTGTAGTTTGTCTTTTTTGGTTTTACTTTTAGGTTATATGTTTTTATTAATTATTTTATTTTATTTTATTTTATTTTAATAATATGCAAAAATGCTAAAAAATTGTTTTATAATTTAAAAAAATCATGAAAAAAAGATGAAATTTTTAAATTATTAGTAGAATATATTGATAAAAAATTAAAACAATAAACAAACTAAACGTACCATTAATTTTGGAATTGAAAATACGAGATTTCTAGGTGCTTGAATTAATTTCCATTAATATATACTGCTTTAACTTCATGGGTTTTTTTTATTTATTTTAAGTCAAAAAATTTTTTATTAAGTGCTCATAGAGTGAGAGATTTCAGTGTGTATATTATTAATTAAATTAGATGTATACTATATTTTTTTTACGTTAGATGTATACTATATCAATATTAATTATAACATTAACAAATGAAATGAAAGTGCTGCACATGAACTTAACAACATATAATTATATATACACATTCAGTCATATAGAATAGAACAAAATCTTGCTGCGTATGCCACTACTAGGATAAACATCTTAGGGTGTAAAGTAAAAGTTTCAAAGGGATTAATTAAATCCCTATTTAATGAAAATTAAAAAATTATGGCAATTTTTAAAATTCGGTAGCAGAGCTTTTGGCCTCAAATATATGTACTTTTGCTATACAAGCTTTAGTCCTATTACATGCGACAATGTGTAACTACAATATCTAAAAGGGAAAAGACAAACAGAAAATATCACTCCATTATAGAATTTTTATGGTACACACTCCATTCATAGATAAATTTTATTTCCCATATGGTGGATATATGTGATGTTGTACGGTAATGACGAAGGTTCTTAACCTCAACATTGCAGTCGTAAAAAGCTGAACAAGGACTGAATCAGCAAGGAAATTTTATTTTTGTTTTTTACAATTAGGACATTTTCACAGTAAGACTCTATAACCATTTAAATATATATTGTAATGACAATTACAACAATTAGATTCTTTTAAAATTTTAATTTTAACCCTTTCCTTAAAATTAAATATATATCTGTGGTTATCATCTGACCAAACCATTAAAACAATGTTTTCTCTTTTCAGTTTTCATTGCTAGTTTCATAGGATTCCTTTTAAGTGACGTGGCAATAGGTATACTTTTGAATGTTGAAAACTACAGAATGAACGTGATTTGCTCCTGAATGAACACCGATGAGACGTGGCTTACTTAAATACAGCTAGCGTATATATACTTAACAAAAAGGAAAAAAACATAAAACTGTATGTGTCATAGTTTTTTTTTTTGTGTTAATTGGATGTATTCCTTATTATTAGAGTAATTAATCCTATTTCAGACTTAGTCAAAATTACGCTCCTCATCCCTTCCTAAAAATGTGTTTAATGGGGATTAAACCCGCAGGAGCTCTTACCACATTCTCAACCTGCCTTATCAACTGAGTCACAACTTTTTAATAACTGTAAATTATAATTGAAGAAGGAGGGACCTCCCCTACATATATACCTCAAGAAACAAGAATGGAATTGTGCCTAATAATTCTAAAACTCTACTCTATCGAGATTGATAAATTCTGTGTGTGTGTGTGTAAACAACGATGTTAAACTAAATAATAATTAAACATTAGAGAAAATTATATATATACAAATTCAAATTGACCGCTGACGTTTTGTTCTGTCCATTTTCACCAACATAAAATTTAATTGACCCCTTGTTATTGTCTATCACCACCAACACTAGTAAATATTATAAATTCGTCAGTGGCAGTATATTTAGGTGTAACTGTATGGTTAATTTACTGAAAATTTCCTTCAAGTTCTGTATGGTTTTTATAATTATGAAAGACCAAATGTATCTACATAGTACATGGCAATATATATGTTTAGGTGCAACTAAAAATAAATAAACTTTTTTGTGAAGGGATTTTAATTCTATAAATATAACTAACTAATTAAGAAAAGAAAAAAATAAAAACATTAAATAAAATTTAAAACATTTATTGTATTAGCTAGGACTATAAAAATCTTTAAATAATTAAATATATTAAAATCAATCACTTCTCCTCCCAAAAATTTATGATTCAGTAATATTTTCAACAACTTCCTCTTCTCGAACTCGGAGGAAAAGAAACTGCGTTTTCATTTATTGTGAATATTAAAATACAATATCATCATGTCTTCTGGACACTCAGGTTTTGATAGCCCATTATGATAAGTTTGTTCATGTTTGGCTGCATTCAATTCTGACACATGCATGCATGAACATGAACAAAGGTTTTGTACAACACTCGCGTTCTTTCTATGAGGACCGATCGAGACAATGATCTGTTGCAGTTGCAGTGTACGTGGTTTTAGTTTCTCAGGGAAAATATAAATATAATATTGTGATAAAATTAACTGTTACAATTATAATGTTTTCAACCCTTTCAAACAATACTAAACTCAAATATATTTGCCAAAACTGTCATTTATATATATGTGCTCTATAAATTTGGTAAAATATACTTATGGGAAGCAATCTATATATCAATAGTAAGGAGGGGTGAGATTCCCACTAAACACACTCTTAGGGAGGGGTGAAAAGCCTTAAATGTGACTAAACTCGATTGTCCCTAGTAATATGAAATATAACAAAAAAAAAAAAAAGTAAAGAAGGGTACGGGACATAACTATGCAATTACAAACAGCTAGCTATAGTGCTGTTATATGATCAATGTTGGCATATATTATATATTGCTATAAATTTGACTCATTTGATTAGGTATGTTGAAGTAATTAGACTTGTTTTTGGTTTCTAAATATTAATTAGTAAGAAAAATACTCAACCAAGAGCTTAAAATGTAAGTACCTACCGCTTGTGGGGAGGTGAGATCCTTGAATGCCAACTGTCGATTAGTTTTCACTAATGCTACTTGTTATAAATTTGAACTATATGCAATTAACAGTCAGGACTCAGATAATTAGTGTACCCGTCCAGAATTCACCAAGTTAGTTGAAAATTTTCAATCATCGATCTTTGGCACAATGGTAAGTAAGTTGCTATTTATGACATGATTGATGGTCATAGGTTATATATAGTACACGTTTCTCTACTCACTCTGATGACAAGATTGGGTTATCATGTACAGCATATATATTTGGATTGAAGTTGATTTTTTTAGAATCACACATTTATTTCATTATAATATTTTTTTTATGTTTCGTTGCTTTGCACTAAAATTAATTTTATCTATTAACCCACATTTGAGTAAAAGTGATCAAATGTATTTTTGAGTTAAAAAAATTATTTTAAATTTTATTATAAGCTTAATTATTTTTATGGAAAAAATATTCGAAATATAAATCACCAAGTCACTAATTAAACACAATTAAGATGGTCTAAATCAATTTTACAAAAGTTAATCCAAACACGGCTAAGTTTGGATACACTTTTACAGAAGAAGATAAAAAATGAATGAGGCCCAGTTTATTGATACACTTCTGCAGAAGAACTTCTAGAAGATTAAAATAGAATGAATTAAAGAGATCAAATGAATTTAAATTCTCCATAAGTTTAAATTAGTTACTTATGGAGAAGTTAAATGGGAGAACTTTTGGAGTAAGTAGACTACAAAGACTAATTTCAACTTATGAAAAAGTTAAATGCATTTGAACTCTTTGATTCATTCTATTTTTTCACCTAGAAGTACTTTTGCAGAAGTTTCATCCAAACTGACCCTGAATATCAAAGAGGTCAAATGAATTTAACTTATCTATAAGTTGAAATTAGTTACTTATGGAGAAGTTAAATGGGAGATAGAGCCGGCCCAACCCCGAGGCCAGTAAGGTCGTCGCTTTAGGCCCCCAAAAAATCTCTTTATTTTAGGCCCCAAAAAAATTATTTACTATTAATATTTTAAAAAATAAAAAATAATTATTTAGTAAATAATATTAAATTATTAAGAGTAAAAAATATATTTTTTGAAAAAAGACCTCATTTTATTAGGCCTCTCTTTTCTCATAAATGTTAATTATTAATAGATTCTAAACATTATTCTCATTACCTACTTTATGTCTTTTTTTGTGTGACTTTTTTCTTCGGTATCTGTGATATTATTATTGATTCTAAATTATTTTTATTCATTTAAAAAGGCCCCATGATAAAATTCGCTTTAGGCCTAAGGAAATGTTGGGTTGGTCCTGATGGGAGATCTTTTGGAGTGGGTGAGTTACAAAAACTAATTTCAACTTATAGAGAAGTTAAATGCATTTGACCTCTTTGATTCATTCTATTTTTTTCACCTAGAAATATTTCTGCAAAAGTTTCATCCAAACTATCCAACACTCCACATATAAAAATGATATTATATATCTTTAGAAATGAAAGTATGTGCTCAGTAGATTTTGTGGTGGCCAGGATAGACTTGGCTTAGAGCCAAGCTGAAGAGTTTTTCTTTTTCTTTCTTTCAGTGGGTGAAATAACCATCTCTTTTATGTTTGAAAATTTTATAATGTCTTTTTGGATCATATATACGGTCAGGAGATTTGGATCCCCTCGAGTGAAAATTTTACATCAACATCTCATGGAAATTTTGTATTTGTCTCTCTAGCATTTAAAAGCAAAAAGATAAACACAAAACTTTCACATAAAATAGTCATGCGAGATTTTCATATGAAATAATCATATGAAATTTTCACTTAAGAGAATCCAAATCCGCGTTAGTCATTAATGATTTGTAACTATTCTAATGTTTTCACATTTAACTATTTTGCATTTCTTTTACATCTCATTTTTCTTTTCCATTGCTTCACTTATCTTTCAGTTTTTCTCTCTTTTGATCTCTTGTCTTTCTATACCTCCTTTCTACTATTACACTTCATTTTTGGTGTCAAACTATTATTATCCGGGTTTTAATGTTATTTACCTTGGTTGATTAAAAAAATAATTAATCCAACACTCGCATTTTAATACATTAATTCAGACAATTGTGACTATAAATGTTATGTAACAAGCATTTTTTTTTTTCTATATCTTAGGATTCAGTGTTAGTGTGTGGTGATTTCCGAGGGAATCAGTGTGTATATATATATATATATATATATATATATATATATATATATATATATATATATATATATATATATAGTCTAGCTAAGATATTTACATGGAATTTCTTTGGATACCTTTGAGAAGAAATGGGGACGATCATGATGGTTAGGGGGATCATGATCGATCATCATTTCATGATGGGCATGGTTAAGGCTTATCCTAATATGAGCCAAAATATGAACCTCATGCAAGCGCAAATAATGCCAATGGTACAGCTGGACAACAACTTGTTGAGTGAACAAGCAACCAACAATAGGAATACAAGATTCAGTAGCCCAATCTCAATTGTCTTATAGCTAATCCCTTCTATTTTTTAACTCTTTTCATTCGGTGCTAGCTAGATGGTTAGTATATATATATATATACACTAGAATACTTTATCTTTATGAATGCAATTAGAAAAACTAATCACAACGTTTAGATTGTCAAATTCGACTTTAATTGTTACAAAAGAATTAATGTTTATATATAAGAGATCTCTCTTAATTATAAATATAAATGCACCGCCTCGATCAATCTGCTTCCTTATTATCCAGCAATAAATAAAAGAGAAAAAAAAATAGTACTTGGTCAGAGAGAGAGCAAACTTGATTCACAAGCTTGTGATAAAGACAGATTGGAAAAACTGGAAAGAAAACCTTATAACACAAGGCTTCCCATGAACTCTTCTCTCTGATGCTTTCTTTGGATCTGGCAATTCGTTGATCTAACTTAGAAAGAGAATAAAGCAAATTAGTAAATATTAAAATAGGAGAAAAAAAAGTGAAAGAAACTAACTAACAGAAAAGGTGAAAATTCTTGTTGATGAGTAGTAAAGTGGTAGTTAAGCAGGTAAAGACTAAGAATGTTGAAGTTTTGTCTGTTTCTCGATCGAAAAATTAGTTACTGCAATGCAGTTACTAATATGCAGTTACATGGGGTTGTGTGGAGTGCAGTCACAATCATTGTAAAACCTCTCTGCACGTGCGAGTCTTACACATAGGGATCAGCATGTACAAAGTCAAAAACCAAGTACGTACCCCAAGTGGCATAATGCGAAAATGCCAAATAGTAGTATAATAAAATAAGATGTAAATACGTTGAATTTCTTTGGTACCCGCTGTGACACGTTGAATCACGGATATAATAATGCTTTGTTGTATATATTTATTAATTAATATTTGCGTAATTGTTTTTTTTCCTACGGAAGTGGGAGGTTACTTTCACAGAAAATCGAGAGTCATGTTAAAATGTTAGCAGAAGCATTATTTTCATAATAAATTAATTATACGTCTTCTGTGATTATTATATCATTAATCAAATTAAATATAATTATTAAAACTAGAATACAATACATTTAACTCAAATATAAATGCTAAATATTGTCAATATCAATTATAATAAAAAAAATTGTATAGTGCATGCAATGGTATGGATTTTTTTTGCATTGTCTTAACAGACATGGAATTTTCTATGTGGCGAAATTTACTCCTTTTCATCAAATTTATATTAACTTGAAATAAATTTAACCTTGATGTAATGTTAATATATATCATCAAATTATTAAAATAATTGTCTATAACTTAAAAAATATAGTTTTTTATTGCTATGCCATTAATAATATAAAATTTATACATTTACAATTATAATGCATTTTCTATAAGAAAGATATATTGAATATAATGAATTAAATTTAAAGTGCTAATTTCAAATATCTAAAAATGTAACAGGGTACAAGTCATTTAATCATTTTTTTTAAATCAAACTTAAAATATAAAATTTATTTTTTTAAAAGCAAGAGAGATTTTTTAAAATAAAAATGCATATATATAATATATTTTTTATTACTTTAATATATGTACATATAGTAGTTTATCATAATTTTAACCATTAATTTTTAATTAAAAATACAATTTTATATTTTATTAATTTAGAATGTTGAACATTGAAATTTGTAATGTAAATTGAACTACATGGACAATTATACCATAGGAATGCAGTATATATAAAATGATGGTTTGTAAATAAATAAATAATGGGTCATGCTAACCAGTGCCCCAAGGACATTGGTTAAAGATTCCATGTATAGAAAGTCTTTATTGAAAATCACATCATTGATTATTTGTATAATTTTAAGTGCTACATGTTCCAATAAAGAATTTCTATTTTCAGTTCCTTAACCCATGCTCTAAGGGCACTCTTTAGCATTCTCCATAAATAATAAACAAACTGCTTAGTTATGATTAGCGGTGAAAACCAAGCAAATAAATTGTGTAGTAAGTAGACAGAGCACGTGGAAAGATTCATTTGATGATGGGTTGGTATTTGGTAAACCCAATCCACACTAACAAACACTATTTTTATAGAAAGAGAGAGTGAAGAGTAGATGGGCGTATTCAAGGCTCTAAGATGGTATCCTATGCTCTAATCATATCAAAGAAAGATCACGAAACAAGCAATATTATGATATCTATCTATCTCAGAGAGAGAGAGAGAAAACAACAAGGCACAGAAAGATAGATAGGTCGTGTTCTTTGCATGCAATGCCCATGTGCACGCGCATCTGGGTGTGGGGTGGATGAAAGCGAAACACCTTCTTGCAGTGATGGGATCAACAATGTAACCCATCTTTGCGTAACAGACAAAGAGATTACAGACACATGTTAATGTCATATTACAGGGGACAATAAATATATAATCAATAACCTATATCTATTTATTTCACAGTTTTGAAGATTGCACTTCTATCATATAATTTCAGATTCATGTACTTAAATTGTTTGCTGGGAAAAATACAGATGCATTCAATCTTTATGTGATTTCTTAACTTATTTAAATATTCATTAGAAACTTTAAAAACAATTAATTGTGTTTTTAGACAAACAAATTACTTGCAAGTATATGATCTCTTTAAAAAAATAATTAACTAAGTTATCAAACAAATTAATAGCTAGACTTTGAGTAATTTATTTCTTTTTGCCTAGAATTCTTGATCGATCATTAACTATGTATTTATATGAAATCATATACAATCTTAATAATTTTTTTTAATGGGGCTAACTCTTCTCGCGGGATTTTTTTTATCCACAAGACTCGAATAACATTACTTAAGAGATCAAAAATCAAAATAAAGTGTGTACCACTTAAATCAACCATCGTTGATACAATCTTAATAATTTGAATAATTTGATTCTCGAATAAAATAGACGAGGTTAATAACAATTTTCAATAGATATAAGTTTAAATTCAATATATTCCCGCTCTTATAATGTTTATATTATATATATATATGTGTGTATGAGTATTTTCTTATGACCAAGAGGAAGTCTTTTTAAAATTATTCCTATTAATAATTTTTTTATAATTTTTATTCAATTAATTTATCCCATCACAATCATTGTATATTGAAAAATTTTAATTATTAAATCAAGGATATGAAATTTCATATAATTTAAAATTTAATATTTTATTATATAATTCTATTTTAACGTATAACCTATTCGTTAAAATATAAGTAATTATATATGATAATTTAATTTATATAAAATTTAGTATATATGATAATCATATCATTGTATGATTTAATCAATAATTGGATTTAATAAAATTATATTTTATGAAAAAAATTCAAATGTAATAAGTATTGAAGGCTTACTCATGGAACAAACAAGACCACATTCATATATATATATATATATAGATATAGATAAATTATAATTACATAATAATAACATTAAAAATAATTGAACCAAAATATGATTCCAAACGGTTAATGAACAGGAAAGCAATGAGTTTCTATTAATCAATCAACAAGTAATAACACGACCATGGCTAATATTTACGGTAATTTTGTATTTGTGACTACCTCTCACTATTTGTAGGGCCAAACATTTATAAAAAAGAAATAGTGAAAAAAAATAAAATAAAAAAGTCATTTTCATATGCATATATAGTAGCCATTTGTCAACCATATAGCACTAAAGGACAAAAAATCAAGGATGACATATCAAATATATTTCAAGATCAGTCCAGTCGTATATATGTATAAGGTACGAACTCATTTGCCATATATTCAAGAGAGAAGTCCAAACATTCAATCTTTCCCCCTTTTGTTTTCTCTCACAAATTCGGTAAATAGATGAATTCTGGCATGTCCGAGTCTAATGGTAAACTCATATATACATATCAAATATCAATTTTCCGTATATCTCGAAATAAATACCATTTTTGAGAGATTCGTAACTCAAAATTTTAAAAATTTACAAAAAAAATTCCACTTATATATATTTTGTGATAAACAAAATAAATAGTGTGTAGCACTGGCCATACAAGGAAGTACGAGAGCATGTGAGAGAGAATCCTTAACGGTGGAGTACTCAAATTAAACATGCGATATTTAGAAAATTAATTACCACAATATAATGAAATTCAGATTGGTGCTTACATTTAGTTTGACACTTGACAGATGTCTATGGTTGAAAAATAGATTATAAATTCTGATGATATAAGGTGAACAATTCTTTACCATCTTATTTTGTGAATAACAATTCTTTGACACAATTTAAATCACACTACTTGGCAACTGTCAAATGTCAATTATATATATTTTTTGAATATAGCAATTGTATTGTCCACAATTATAGATATGATAATTCTATATATGTAAAGACTAACAAAAACAAATTAATCAGCCCGTATAAATCAAGATTAAATCACTTGTTAATCGCATATATACTAAAGTTATATCTGTGTTTATCTTTTGACGTGGATTATATTATAAATAAAGTCCCACATTAAAAAAAAAAAAAGTAACATTAATTATTTCTGCTAGGTAGTAATTTTTTATAGGTAGACATAAATTAGGCGTGTGTCTACCATCCGTTCGGAATAACCTATTCAGCTCCTATTTTTAAAGTGAAAAACTCATTATTTCAAAAATAGTTTAATAAGCATGGATGTGAATTATGAAGAAAAATTCAAACGGGAAATAAAATGATCATTGAACACTGAACACTCATCAAATGTTAAATTGAAACACAAGTGGGGAAAAAATAAAACGGAGTGGGAATTTTTTCAGTAATTAATTACACGCGCCTTCTAAGTCGCGTGGTAACGAGCCCATGCGGCAATGACTGTCCTTTTGTCTATAACGTAAGATGAACGTTCCACTAATGACTGTTCGTAAAAGCAAGGGGCCGTGATATCCGTTCAGAAAAACAGTTTTATCTGCTGCGGCCGAGTCTACCCAATTTACCACACTAAAGGGCATTTTTGTCCAACCAAATCAAATAGTTTTTACACGTGGAACTGTTCCATTTGTCGTTCACCGAATACACTGTTACTCCCAGCAGTTGAAGATTTTCCATAGGGCATTAGAGGGCAAAATAAGAAGGAAAGGCCAAGATTAAACGGAGTTTATTCTTATTAATACCATTGCCTATTACTGCTATTAAACCTCCATTAACTCACTCTCACATTAGCAACTTAGATGTTAACTAAAGAAAATTATAAATAACTTCAAGATTACAAATAAATATATTTCCGGTACGAGAATTTATGTAAGCAATTATATCTAGTTAAGTCTTTTTAATGCTATAAAATCTTAATTGATGAAAATATAAATGAGAGATATTAATTAAGGTTTCCTATAGTACTCACACTATACCGAAACAAATCTTCTTCCGTTTCTTCTTTCTCCAACTTGTCAAGTCTCTCTAACTACAGTTTTACACACGTGAAAAATTTATTGTGCTAACGTAGATAATAATTAAATTAAAAATGAGTAAGCCAGAAAGTCCAAATGGAAGCCCAGCTTAAAATTAATCACACATTGAACAGAAATTATTCGTGACTAAATAGTAATAATAATATACCGTATTTTTTTTAACCCTCACTCGCGGTTTTATGGTGAAAAAAATATAATTACTTTTATAAGAGATCAGATACTTTCCCCGTAAAATGTGATACCATTCTTTCACCTTGATTTTTACATTACCAAAAAATTTTAAGACAATTCAATTCAATCAATATAAGTAAATTTTCCAATATAATTGTAAAATGTAAATATAGTTGGATATTATTATTGTTGTTATTGCAATAATAAAGTGGTGTGAACTGTAAAATTAAAGAGTTGGAGTTGGAGTGATAGTGATACCCCAATACCCCACCTCCAACCAAAACACTTCCTATCCCTTAATTTCTCTCTCTAAGTGATCCTTCTTCCTACCATTCTCTCTTTCTCTCTCTAATCCTACCCTTCTTTCTCGCTCTCTCTCTTTTTTTCACACTCATCCTATCCTACCTTCTAAAGCACGCTTTCCGTAAAGTTTTCCCACACCCTCTCAACTATCTCTATATAAACAAGAAACAAACGCAGTTTCACGCACCTCACGCTGTGTAACTTTTTTTCTCTTCAACTTCCAAATCATTTCACCCTTCTTTCTTGCCATGTCCACCGACCTGCACCTCCACCACGACTTGCCTAAGCTCCGAATCTCCGCCGTTAAAATTAACGACGTCCCGTCCCCTTCCCTTGACGACGACCGTAACAACATGGCTTCCGTCGTCACACGAGCCGAGAACGAAGAAAACGACGCCGTTGCAGTCGCAGTCACCGTCGCTGACGAAGACGACGAGAGTTACCGGACTCCGACGTCGAAAGAGAGCAAGATTCCGGCGATCCTGACGTGTCCTCCGGCGCCGAAGAAGGCGAAGCCATTCGTGTCGTGCAAGAGGAAGCTTCTAGATGAATTTCAATTCTTCGAGGTTACGAGTAAGGAGGACATGGACACGTTTTTCAGATCCACTTTTCCTAAGAGGAGTTGTCCTTGTACATGAAAATTCAACCTTATTAGCTTCCTCCTTTCGGCTCTGTGAAGAAGTGAAGCTACGTAAATTACACAAATTTTTTTCTTTTCTTTTAATTCCAACTTCACTTCTTTGATCAATTTCTTTTTTCTTTTGGTTTTTTTATATGTGAATTATATATATTTCACTTTGTATAAGATGTGAAATATTGGATCCGAATCGTATATGTTCATTAATCGAATCAACATAACGTTGAATTCTCTCCAATCTCTTTTCTATTTGATAATCATTTCCACTTGATTTTATGGTTTAGTTTGAGATTCTTGTTAATTATGGACTATTTTTCTGTATGAATCGTTGTTAATTTCATACGTACAATTGAACTGGTGAATTTTCAGAATTTCATGTTTTTCCTGTATATACATATAATAAGGCTAATGTTAGTATAATTATAAATATAATTGATTGAATTAATGAAAATTAATATTCTTGACAATGAAAGACGATAGGGGATAGGGTAGATGAGGTTGGTGGCTTGTGTTACGTAATGGAATCAATCTCTACTACTACTTTAGAAGAACGCATGGAGCTTGTGACTATTTTGATTTTGATAGGTTGGTTAATTTAATTACTTTGTGAATTGATTATTTCTTTTATTATTATATATACGGTAACTCTGATTATAGAATCAAGAGACATCGAGAAGGTTGATCTTCCCTGTGTGCTTTGACAATTATGCATGAATGTGTGTGAGGTTAAGTATTTGACACGGCTTTGGGATTGATGAAAAGAACTTCAATTTTTGTGTGCAAGAGAGATTGAGGAATGGAATAAATTACACGATGGGGATGGATGAGATATGTGGTGAGACATGTTATGTACTGTACCTTGTGATTTTAAAACACTAGCAAAGTTTTTGTCTTTTTATGAGAAATGTAATAAATCTGCACAAGGATGAGAATTATATTTATTAGACGCCAGATTTGAATATTATCCATCCATATGGAATTCTATGATTTTTCTTTGAAATTTGGCAGCTGAGTGTGGAGGATTTAATATGCAAACTCTATCAGGTGAGAGAGATTTGTTCTGTCTTTATCTTTTGGCAATGAGTGATTTGTTCCATCTAATCTACTGCCATCACCTAATAAATAAGAAATTGTCTGTCCTTGAATTTCTTTACAATATTTATTTATTTTTAAAATTATCGTATGAATTATATAAATCTTTGAAAATATCACGCTAACAATATTTTAAAGCTAAGAGTAGTTTTCCCCATTTAAGAGTATTTTTATTTAATTTCATTTACAAATTAAAATTTTAAAGTCAAACTTCATTACTTTTATTTAAGACTGAGATTAATTACAACCACTTCCTACTTTCATATAACTTATTTTTTGAAATTTTTTCTTTTTTTTTTTTTGTTTATTAGTAGTTTTCAATCATATTTATCAGTATTAAAAAGAGTAAAATTTATAATGATATTATTTAAAAATATATATTAAATATAAGATATTCTCTTTATATCCTATGTTGTGCGTGTTGTAGACATATAGAGAAGAAAATCCTCAAAAGCAGGAAATTAGTGGTAAAGAAAAACTTTGCAGAAAATTTTCCACAATTTCTGCATATTTACGAAAATAAATAAATAAATAAATAGCTAGAGTGGATTTTTCATTTTTAAATTAGTAATAATTATATTATATACATATAATGTGAAATAAAAAATTAAAACTTTTTTCTATATATAAAATTAAAATTAAAATGTAATTATTATATGAAATTAAATATATTTTCAAAAGGATATTTAGAATATTCAGATTTAGGACTTTTTATAGTTTTATAATCATAGCAAATCATTTTATAAGTGGTGGGATGAATATTTCTTTTTTTCTTCTTTGAAGTTGTGGATTCCAATAAGCAGCATAACAATCACTTTTTTTAATGTAAAAAAATTTATTAGATTGTGTTTGGTAAGACCAATGTGTTAGTTTCTAGCTCATTTTATAAGTTAATTTGACCAGCATAAAATTATTTGGTAAGACACAAGTTTCTGGCTTATTTTAAGAGTTTCTAACTTATAAGTTATAAGTTACTTTAACTAGCTTATAGCTTTTAGCTTATTTATTTTTCTTCCATTTTTAACCCTCATATTTTAATAAAATTTTCTATTTGTCTTCTTTTTACGTGTCTTCATCTTATTTTACATTTACTATCTAACTTATCAGCTAGTTTCACCAAACATTTTTCATTCGAGTAAAACATCAATTTGGTCTCGGAAAGATTTCGAGAAGTCGGTCACATTATTCCTTAAAATATGAAAATTACATTTTTATCCCTAAAAGATGAAAAAGTCATTAAATTTAGTTCTTTTTATGAACTAAATTGACATTTAAAAAAATAAGGACTAAAGTGAATGATTTTTCTTCTTTCAAGGATTAAATTGAATAAATTCCCATCTTTCAAGGACGAAAAATGCAATTTCCTTATTTAGAATTAATGTGGTTAACTCAAATTGTTTCAAGGATCAAATGAGGGTTTAGTCATTTTAATTCAGAAAACTAGCTTATAGCTAACAGCTAGTTTTATCAAACACACTCTTATTATGAATTACAAGAGATATGTTTACATTCCCATATACAAATATGATCTTAGAGGCACCAAGTTGATACAAGATATGCAAGATTAATCAAAACAAGGCAAATTACAGTTAATTGTAATTTTATAACTAATAGTAGGGTTGTTGTCCCATTAAAAACAACTAACATTAAATCATGGTTGCATTTCTATCTGACCTATATATCAGGACCAAACTTGAATCTGTCTTTATTTCTATATCTCCTTTGATATCTTACAAAGCATGACTTGTAAATTTTACTTTAAGACTAAGGATTAAATGTCATAAGTTAAAATATATATGATATCCTTTAACATTTCCAAAAATTCGAACAAAACAATATATGAAGTGCCCATCTAGTGTTCATAAATTAAAATCCTTAATTACATCATTAAAATAATAGTTTCTTTTAACACCGAAAATGTAACTTTCACACCTAATATATACATATGCGTAAAATTAATGTTTTAAAAACCGAACTGATGAAGGTACTAGTTCAAGGTTCATTGGTTTAACCGTAATTGAACTATGGTCGAATCGGTAATAATTAAATATATATCTATTTAATTATATATAATATATTAAGTAACAATTGAGTTAAGAAATTAAGATAATTCAAATTTTAAATTAACATAAATATATGTTTTATATAATGAAAAAAAAAATATATATATATATATGATAAAACTAAAATGAAATGCACTCATAAATTGTTGAATGTATACGTTCTATGTATATAATAATTTGCACATATAAGTACAAGAAGACCATGTGGTTCAACGGTGCACACGACTTCATCATTCAGCAAAACCCGTGTTCGAGCCTCCAAAGGAAGCATTTGTGCCGCTTTTTTGTGAAAAGCAAAAAAATCGGTCAACCCTTTGACCCCCACGGTTTAGTCCGATTAATCGATTTGCTGACGTCATCACCGATTTTATAGGTAGTTCGGGTTGCTGAGTTGATCGAACCGGCCGGTGGTCCAGTTCCCGATTCAATCGACCGGTCCAGTTTTCAAAGTGACATATCAATGGGCAAAGATGGGCAATGACATTATAATATAAGGTATATCAACATAGACGATTCTAGGGTGGACCAAATAAAGTTTGGTCCATCTAGTCCACCTTACGTTTTATCTGGTTACTAAAAATGAACGAATAATTTTATTTTAAATTGATTGATTTTATATATATGACTATTTGAGTTTAATTTAAGGGAAAATATGAATGTATAGTACAATCTATGCTAATTTCGTTGAAAGACTACCAATTTCAAGTTGAAAGAAAAACTTTTACATTACACGGTACTATCGATTGAGGTTTTTATTCTTTTCAATCAATATTTCATAAATGTAACTAGAAACCAGTTTAATCCCACTCATTATTAAAATGAGCATTGAATTTGATAGCAAGGAGTTAAAAATACTATATTTTTATATTATGGATCACATGAACCATAGTTCACCTTATACAAGCAAACCTATCAACATAGCCCCCTCCTCTTATTGGTTATTAACATAATTCTAAAACTTAGATTGAGTCTGCTAGTTTGACCAATAAACCGGTGAATGGGGCTTGGTGACCAATCCAAGAAATTCATAAATCAGGAGTTCCTAAAAACCAATCGAAAACCAAATAAACAAGTCAAGGACATGTAAAATCGCTAGAAATCAATGGTTCAATGTTTATGTACAATTCAATTATGGGGAGAAGTACTAAAATGGGAGGGTGAGATCAAAAGTCAAGGGGAGAGGTGATGAGAAGCTTGTTAAACATGTAGTAGAAGAAGCCGTTTTGCAACTTCTGGACTTCATTCATTTAAGAACTGTCAGTGTCAAAATAATAATGGAAGCCAAAACTTAATGGAAGATGAAGAGGCTTTTCCCTTCTTGACTTGTTACAAAATCTTTGATCCATTCTTCACTCCATGGTTCATTTTAAAAAAAATGCAAATGAGCAGTTTGTTGTTTGGGACTTCTCTTTATTTAGTTAGGAATTAAAGTTTAATGGGTATACACTACTACTAGTGCTAGTGTGAACAGGTTTTACATTGTCATTCAACTATGATGTAAAGCCATATCATTTAATGAATATATCATCACATGTACTATTAAACTCAATAAATGATGTGATAATACATCATTAAATGATAGTGTGAAATTTTTTCACATTGACAATACATACTCATTAAATTTTAAGAATTATAGTTTTACATGCATTTTAAATAAAATCCTAATAGTTTAACATAACATATTGGCTTAACCATCAAGGCTAATTGATTCTAGGATTTCATGTTAGTGTTTAATTTTGTTTAAACTTTTCTACAATTTGTAAGTCAATGAAAAATACTTTTAATCCAATAAAAGTTCAATATGAAGTTATTAAGGCATATATGAGATTTACATATGAATTATTATTATTTTATTTTGAAAGACATTATATAACAATTTTGTGTTCATTTAAATTTTGTCTAATTTATTTTTTATAATTTTATCTTAATTTAATACATACATATATAGTACCACTAATTTGGCAACAATTAAACTAATCAACCAGAACCAAAACAATATTTTGGTCAAATGACTCAATTTTTCAAATATTAGAAAAAAAATGTGTTCATATATAAAATTACAAAATTCTTATTTCCTCATAGAATGTAAATCATTTAATGAATATGACACTCAATATGTTATTAAATTCAATAAATGATATAACAAACACATCATTAAATGTTGTGCAAAACTTATTTACACTGATAGTATATATATATATATATATATATATATATATATATATATATATATTAAGCTCTACGATAAAATTTCAAAAATGAAAAAAAAAATTGTATATGAAATATTCAATATCATTCAATAACTCCTTTTTTTCAAAGCAGTCTTTTTGTAGTCATAAATCGTATTATGGGTGCGTTAGGATAGTCCTTTTAAGAAAATATTTGTATAATATTTATGAATAATTTTTTCATATATAAGCTATTAATTTTTTGTAGTTTACAAAAAGTTTTAACCTGTTCACGAAAACTTATATAAATATAATTTTAACTAAAAAATACTTTAATTTTTAATAAAGAAAACAAACAGTCCTATACTTACATATATAGTGATCACAATCACTACCGTAGTGAAAAGAACGCTGTTATATATTTACAGCATGAGTACAATATTGTACAGAAAATCCAATAATTAATTACTGACATAGCATATGTAAAGTTTTTTTTCCCCGAAAAAGAATCTATATCGGGTGAAGGGAGAGCAAAATGTAATAATTAATTAACCATCCCCATGCCAACTAACTAGTATATTTTGTTGGTAATTAACAAGGGCCAAAGATGCATGTTTGCTTAGTTAATTAATCCCATGACTTCATTTTTACGTTTCTTTGTCTTTACTCTTTAAGATGTCCTAAAAAGGGGGCGTGACTATATATATAAAATAATGAGAAAGAGTTTATTCATCAGTGGATGAACATGATGATGGTGTATATATAAATCTCTAAGCTAAGTTAAGAATGAAATTCCAACAGTATAAAGAAAGAGAACTTGATGTATAAGCCAGTACTTTATAATAACTTAGATAAGGAATAAAGAGGTGCACACAACAGTGGCTCAAATTGAGGAATATGCTAATGTTAAAAGAAAGGCAAACAACTAAGCACAAGTTTCAACGAAGATTATTACCTTTCACAAGTGAGTTCGGAAAGGAATATAAGAGCATAGGATGCGTCATTGTCACGAAAATGATTCCGCTTCCAGGAATGCAGATCCACCGCCAGGTGGGGGCTACGCCCAACAGGATGTTCCTCGTGGAAAATATATACTTGCAATGTCTACAGTGCCATATACCCACCCAATAATGCATATATGCTTTCTTGGATCTTAAATTAAGGGTCTCATTATATAGATAGATGCATTAATTAATTAATTAATTGAATAAATATATTACTCAGATAATTATGTAGTTATCTGATCATGAAATGTATGCCATAATGCATGGTACTTATCTAAGAGTTTTAATTACTCTAAGTACCCCCGATCTAAGAGTTTTAATTACTCTAAGTACCCCGATTGATTCCAGTTAAAAATCGTCAGAATTAATTTTATGGAATTTATTTTAAACTATTTTTGTCTATTATTCATCATTCATCTTTTGTTATTGATTTTACAAATTTATCAAAATCAATTCTTCCTAATTATAAATCAAACAGATCCTTAATTAGTATTAGTAATTTTTAGAGAATCTATACTATAGCTTAATCAGTCTTCATATCTTATGAGTCCAAATTCTATGGAGTATTGAAATTTTCTAGTAGGAGAGATAGACTAACTCATGTGCGAGATCCACACATGAGTGTGAGTCAATCTCCCTCCTATTGGAAAATTCAGTAATTGGAAAAGATCAATGCATGGTTATATTTATATATTCTTAGACATCGTTAAATATATACATATATATATAAGGAGAGATAAAATTACACTAGTGTAAGTTATACCAAGTATTACACCGCTGAATAATTTTTTAATAGATCATTGTATTAAGTAATCCATCGTTTGATTGAAAGTTATAATTCTGCGCAGGTAAAAGTTCTCCATTCCCGTTTTTTTTTTCATTTTCATCACGTCCGTTTCGCGTTTTAGGGAGCTACCGGACGCACATGTCCGGAAGTAAGTTACAGATATGAGCATCCGTAAGCAATTCTTTTAACATACCAGACAAGGTTGTCCGTAAATGTTTCCGGACAAGGCCGTTCGGAACAGATAGAAGTTTTGTTTTATAATTACACTTCCAGAACACCTTGTTCGGAAAACACTTCCGGACCACCTTGTTCGGAGAACACTTCCGGACCACCTTGTTCGGAAAACAATCCTTTGGCCTATACGGACACGCTTGTCCGGGATGTTTACAGACCATCTTGTCTGTAAGGTTCCAGATGAAGGGGTCCGTCACGTATTTTATGCATAATTAAATTAAATTACGGACAAAGGTGTCCGGTAATTTATACAACTTATATTTCCGGATAATCTTGTTTTAATGTTTTTATTTTCTTGTTTTGTTTTATAATCTTGTTGTAATGTTAGATGAAGAGGCCATAGGATGACTACATTTAGGACATTATAGATGATTCTGGCCTGGGACCACTGATTGAAGGCACACATTCCATGATAGATAGGTGTCTTGTATCTGCATTTATGGAGAGATGGCATAGAGAGACATCCAATTTCCATCTTCCGGTGGGTGAGATGACCATCACCCTAGATGATGTGTTTACCTTGTTGCTCCTCCCAGTAATAGGGAGGTTGCTCTCCTTACCTGCCTTGGGTAAGGATGAGGGCAAGCAGTTACTGGTTAGTGCTCTAAAAGTTTCACATGAGGATGCATTTATAGAGACTGAGATTACGAGGGGTGCTTATGCCAGGCTTAGTTGGCTTAGGGATGTATACAACTCTAACCTACAGCAGAGGAATTTGAATGCAGCTGCTAGCGTATATCTGTTGCATCTTGTAGGTTGCACTATTTTTGCTGACAAGAGTGCAACAGCTGTTAGAGTGACATACTTGGAGTTGTTCAGAGACCTATCTTTGGTGGGTAACATTGCTTGGGGTGCAGCTACACTGGCATATTTGTATGAGCAGCTGAAAGATGCCAGTTGTCACAACACTCGTCAGTTAGCAGGTTACCCTACACTACTACAGGTAAATGTGATGAGGGTTATAATTTTTTGTATATATGATGAGAGTTATTGTTGTAGTTGTCATGTTAATTGAATATTGTATCAGGCTTGGATCTTGGAGCATTTTCCACATATTATGCATATTGAGAGGAGCCCTGATTATGTAGATGGAATGCCATTGTGTAGGAGATTGAGACCGCATCGTCCCGTAGGAGATGTAGTGTCCATACGACAGTATCTGGATCACATTCGTCATGAGGACATCATTTGGACTCTGTATGTCTCACACAGACCTTATCATCCATTTCATGATGTATGTTGGTATTACGATTACATCTGTTGTGGCAGCTCCTTATTTCCTCATCTCTCAAATCGTGTCCTGCGACAATATGGTCACATACAAGGCATCCCCCCTCACCACACGATAAGTTGCCCGTGCCTCCTATGACTGCTATTCATCACCACTATCTGCATTACCAGGACCACTTGTTGGATGCGGGTAGGAGAGGGCCTATTGTGACACATGCACAAGAGTGCATCCATGGATATTTAGATTGGTTTCGCATGGTTTCACATCCATATATTATGCCACATCAGGACATAGTCCATGGCCCTTTGCCTCCCACACTTCTAGTATACAGGGAAGAAGCCACATCTACAAGGACACAAAACTCGACTGCTCATGAGGTATATATTTCTTGCCTTGTTAATAACTAGAAATTTTATACTTGTTTTATTCTGAAAAATATTGTTGACTGTGCAGGTCCTTTTTTAGGGTATTACTCAGAGACTCCAGGCACTATTGAGGACGGATATGATCACAGTAGGGTCGGATTGTGAGAGGCTAACCCAGGAGGCGTTCAACATGGCGCAAGTAGACCTACAGTCTCAATGCACAAGGATCTCACGCACCTACCAGCGAAAAAGGAGGGGTGGGGACGGGTCCACCTCTTAGATCTAGCCTAGTTACTGATGGATTATGTACGGATATTTATTAGTATTATGCTTCTTACTTATAGAGTATGGACATATATTTATTAGTATTATGCTTCTTACTTATGGAGTATGGACATATATTTATTAGTATTTAGTTAGTTGACTTGTTCAATCATTATATATTTCCAGGCTTATTTAATATGCAACCATTACGTGAAACAATAAAATGAGTTTACATTAAATCAATGATAGTAGGTACATGTTGGTTCTCTGTGCGAGTAAATGATGCGTTAAATGCAGCCATTCTCTCATAATATGGAAACTCCCAAGCCTCGTCATCTTGAAGACGCCTGGTTCGCCACTGTAAAGCAGTTGGGGGTATCAAAGATCCATCCTTCAATTCAACCTTCAAATCATAATGCCACAATTAGAATTATATAATATAATGAAATTAATGTTACATTTGGGGAACATATATGTTAAATACCTGAACAAAGTGATTACCATAAACGTATCCAATGCAAATAATCTGATGTGATGACTTTGGACGACCTCTAAGTGTGAAAAATGTCATGGAACCTGATTTGGATAGAGAAACAAGCACCAAGTTATACCTTGATGCTATGACATATCCCATATCTGGTAGTGTCATCCACTTGTCAAGTGTAGCTTTATTTCCATAGTCAAGAAATTAAGACATTCTAATATGATTATAGCGGTCAACTCCACCAAATAATGTAATATATTGAGCACGATAGTGTAGAAGTTCTCTACTCAAATCATCACGAATTATAGGCCAAGAATCTTGACCAAATCCTAATGATGTAGCAAGTGCACTGTACCCACAATTCCCATCTGCTTCAATATCTTCAACTCTTACAATAAATGGATGTAGAGCTGAAGGAAACTGATCTTTCATAGTCACTTGTTTTTTGCATCTAGGGCGTTGTACAAAAGAAGTTGGGTGATTAGAAGAACTTTCCTGTTGTGAATGCATGGCATCCACATGCTCAAACAATGAGGGCTAACGCTTAGTGGAATATTTGGATTTGTCCTTTCCCTTCACCCCACCTTTTGTCTTAACTTTTTCAGGAGGGGGACACATGGAAGTGGTCTCTGGATATGAAACTTCACGCATTTTAGACTTCAGCGCCACCTTACCAGAAAGATCAAGTTGTTCTAATCTCCTTATTACTTCATCACACTCAGGTTGAAATGATAATCCTAACCAAGGCTCATCAATGCCTTGATCATTAAATGCCAGTCTCATTCAATAGATATGAACCTCAGTAATAGGAAATGGCAACCCATAGAAACATATCTGTTATAAGAAATCTCATTAGTGTATTGATATAAGTACCAAACCAAAGCCACTAAAACTTAGTATTATACCTGGCAAGTTGGCATGCGCAAGGTAATCCATGTGTCTTTCTAAGAGTGCAACCACAAGCAATCAATACCAACATAGTTAATGTGTTGCTTCTCATCATCAATAAGAACCAAAGCATTACGTGAAACTAAACCTCTAAGTTCATTGTAAATAGGTATATTGAAGCGGTGATCAACTACCATTATGCTCCTCTGAAATGAAGCTTTAATTTCTGTATGTTGAAGTGTGATCATGTTGTTCATAGCATCCCAACAATTGCATAAGTCACCTCGACAACCTTGAAGCATGTTCTTCAACCTTGAATGAGCACTCTCAACCCTATCACAACGGAAATTACATTAATCTAACAATATATTTTCAAGACATGAAAACAATTGCATCTATATCATAAATATAAATATAATACCTATTAGTTGTGGTCGTGCCTAGATGCATATTCTTATTGATCCATGCATCTACAAACTTTTCTTTGTGAGGAATGAGCCATGTATGTTTCACATAAGTCAAGAAAAGACCAAAAGGTAAGCACACTTGTTCAAAATAAGCCAAATGCATCTCAAAATCATCTTCTATGGGTGAATATTAAACTCATCCAAACATCCATAATAGGTTGCCATTCAAGTGTGTTAGACACTATGGTCTTGCATTTGGCCTTCACATTCTTAGCAATATGAAATTGACATAGTAGATGAGAAGCAACAGGAAAAACTTTCTCCACTGCATTCATTAATGCAATATCCCTATTAGTAACAATAACCTCAAGTGATACATCAGGTATAAGAATCATGCTTCTTATCTTCTCTAAAGCCCACATGAAGTTATCTTATTTTTCTTGCTCAATGTAAGCAAAAGCCACTGAAAAGGTGAGTTCAGTTGAAGTAACACCAATAACCTCAAGCAATGGCAACCTGTATTTGTTGGTTTTGTACGTGGTGTCGATAATTAACACAATATGAAATATATTTAGCAGTTTCATTGCATCCGGATGTGTCCATACAATGTCTCTAACAACATATGAGTTTTCATGCCTTCTATGTCAATATACATAGTTATCTCTTTCCATTAACTTCATCAGGTTTTGTAACTCTGTCCGAGGACCCCTTAGTGATGATCAAAAGGCTTGTCGAGTATTATAAATTTGCTTGATGGTACTCACATTATCCTTATTGTGATCCTTCAATGTCATTAAGATATTCCTAGGCTTTACCATGTTCTTGGTCATGTCATTAAGTAAGGACAACTCATCAGCATTTAAACGACCAACATAGGCACGACCCTCCAAATTTTCTGCCACATCATGGTTGTGATAACCACAAACTGCATTAAGCCTTCAACCATCACCCGTATGTACTGGTCTCCCTCTCAGCTTGAAAGGACATTCACATTTTTTTGTACCTGTAACATTACAGGTCAACACTTTCTTGTATGGTTTATACTTTCTACTCCTTTCACATCCCAATACTAGCGTTGTTTTTCGACCATTCCCTCATGCATCTAACCTCAAAATAACCACAACAAAACCATGTGTCCTTCCTGTTTCACGCACCCATTTCAACAATTCATCTTGATTGCTAAATATCTGGTCAAACAAAGGTCAATATTAGCAACACACAAATCACTTAAACGTATGTTTCAAGGACTTATAAATTAAGTTACCTCAGTTGTCTTAAAAGTATCAGAGTAATCAGTCCTCTCCTCCATAGGGTTCTCTGTCATATCAAACATCTGGGTTAAAGTCACATTTAGATTATAATTCAATCCCAAATTATATATATATATATAATTATATATAAATATTAATTACCTCTACATCGTTTTCAAAGTCAGTTGCCGCATTGAATTCTTCATAATTGTTGTCCCAACAATTTTCTTCCATTTCTAGATACTTTTATAGGTTAAAAACAAAAAAAAAATGACAAAATATATCAAATACGGGCATGGTTGTTCGTAGAAGCATCCGGACACACGCATCCGTAAAAGCATCCGAACATCATTATCCGTAATTGTTCTGGACGAGGTTGTCCCTATAGGTATCCGGACAATGCTGTTCGTAAAAGCATTCGGACAATGTTGTCCGTATAGGTATTCGGACAATTATGTCCGTATAGGTATCCGGACAATTATGTCTGTAACACAATTTTTTAAACGTACGGACACCCTTGTCCGTATAGTTTTAGAAAAAAAAAATTGCTTACGAACAACATTGTCCGTAACATGCTTACGGATAAACACGTCCGTAAACCGTAAAACATTATGTGTCAGTGCTCTACGTCGCTGCACTTCATCTAAGTTGGTAAAAAAACACTACTAAAATGAAACCACTTACCTTAAATGTTGCTCAAAGTGGAACAAATAGTTGATTTTGTGGTATATTCTTCACCAATATATATGTTGTGAACAGTTGAAGCAAATCTTGTTGGTAGAAAGGAGACAAAAAAAACCCTCTGTCTGGTGAGCTGCTGTCTTCGAGAATGGGGTTTGGCTTTGTTCGAAGGTGAATAAATAATTATATGTGTGTGTGTGTATACACGGATGAAGCTATTAGGGGCAGTTATGGGTTTTCAAAAATTTCAAAAACTATGGGGGGTGAGAATAGAAAAAACAACGGTGCCAAAAGTAAAGGTCTAATAGTTGTTTAGATTTAGACCCTTATATTATATTCTCTCGATTTCATCAAATATGTACGATCGTCCTAGGTCAAGAAACCAACATTATCCAATCTTATACCGACAATTATTTCGTGTTGGCTGTGAAGTGGATATACAGTGCAATTATATATATCAATGCCTTCTAAATCCTTATGGTTTGATGATGTTCCAATAAGGAACAATAAGAGAGAATGTCAAATGATGGGTTAGGAATGCCGGGTAGCAGACGGGAAGAGAAATCTCCACTTGCGGAAGCGAACTCACAAGAGAAACAACATAAAAAAAAAAAGAAACAAACTCAAAAGTTTAATGCTGTTCAACACCTTTTATCTACATTCATGAACACACACAAAATTTTATTACTCCTCTTGAAATTTTTAAAAAGAGAAAATTACAAATCCTTTTCCACAATTTTTGCACAGAAAAATTGCAAACCCTCCCTTGACACACAATTACCCAAGTCCCCACTACATCTAAAGATTAGTGTTGTTGTGGTTTGTATACCCAAACTATGACACCTTATTTATAGTAGTTTCCTACCCCCTCCTTGTTCAAACTACCCGATATGGGACTTTGGAGGACATCCACCGACTTTGGGCACAACATATCCTCCCTTCATCCAAAGTCTCACATTTGTTCACAGCTCACTGATTAAATAAAGTCATTTTCATGATTGACCACGTTTGCAGAAGAAACACTCTTCAGTTTTTCTATCTTCTCCTTCACACATTTCAAGTCCTCCCTGAATTCCGGACATTTAACATGTATGTGACCAAATTTTCCACGATAATGGCACTGAACAGTACTCATATCTCTTAGCTAGAATCTTCTACCATATTGGTAACCATACTTCTTTCTTTCTCGCTCACTTTTAGCTAGCAGTATCTGACGGTCTTCAGAGGATTTATCACTACCCATCATTTGTTGACTCTTCTTCAACGGTCTTATCACCCCATCTAGTCGCAATGTATTCTTCCCAGCTAGTATTCATTGCACTAGTGGTTTATACGATTTGGGTAGTGAAGCCAACAACAGTAATATCTGCTCTTCATCTTTGATAATCTCCCTTGCATTCATTAGTCTAGATACTGACTCAATCATTAAACTTATTAATATGTTCAAACACATTACCTCCATCTTCCATCTTCAGCGAGCATAAGTCCATTTTCATCATCAATCGATTGGTTAATGTCATTGATCCAAACTTACTTACCAATAAATCCAATAACTCCCTTGGAGAAGTTTCTTTCAACATGGTCACTTTAATTTGTGGAGCCAGTGCCAATCAAATTGTGCCCACTGCCTTTTTCTGGATTGTACTCAATTCTAAATGGATTATGCTATGTTCCGAATCTTTCATCTCACTTGGCTTTTCCTCTCCTAAGGCACAGTCAAGACCTCCTATGGGAGAAGTTCATCCTCCCATCAAACAAAGGAACATCTAAATTCAACGTGGTCATAGCATCACACTGCACTGGCCCATTGCTTCCCTTCCTTCCTTAGTCAGAACCTTAACTCTTTTCTGATGTGGAAGATCAGACAACTTTGCAACTAGGGGTGTAAGCGGGTTCGACCCAACCCCGCGAACTCGACGGATCCAACCCAACCCGAAGATATTTAACGGTTCGGTTCTGTTCGAGTATTCGGTTCGGGAATTTTCTTTCGCACCCGATCTGGTTTGGTTCGGGTCTCAGATTTGCCTATGATGAACCCGATAGACCCAACCCGAACCAAACCAAAAAAAGAATCCCTAATCTTATTTCATTTTCCTGCCAAGAAAGAATAAAAATAGGCGCAGCGGCAGCACAAGCAGAGGTGGTTCCCCAAATCCTATTTCATTTGCTCCTCTCAATTTATTTTTCTTTATTTTTCTTCTTTTTTTTCATTTATATTTTAATTTCATTTCATCTTCCACATTTAAAAAAAAAAGGAAAATGCCCATGATCCGATGACCCAACCCAACCCGAACATATTCGCGTCGGGTTACTCACCCGAAAAATCCAAAATCCGAACCAACCCAAACCACCACCATTCTATCGATTCGGACTTGATGTCACCCCAAACCCGATCCAACCCAACCCGATTACACCCCTATATGTAACTACGAAGCATACTAAGAATTTAGAATCCCACCATATCAATAGCTCTTATGGGTACCATAGGGGAAGAGAATTCTCCACCTATGGAAGCGCACCCACAAGAGAAACAAAAAAATAAAGGAACAAACTCATAAATTTAACGTGGTTCGACACTTCTTGCCTACATCCACGAACACGCACAAAATTTTATAACTCCACTTGTAATTTTTAAAAGGAGAAAATTGCTAAACCTTTTACACAATTTTTGCACGGAAAAATTGCAAACCCTCTCTTGACACACAACTACCCAAGTCTCTAATACACCCAAAAACTAGTGTTGTTGTGGTGAGTATACCCAAATTAGAACACCTTATGTATAGTAGTTTTCTACTCTCTCCTTCTTCAAACTACCCGATGGGGGACTTTGGAGGACACCCATCCACCTTGGGCACAACAAGAAAGATATGTGTGTTTGATCGTTTTTTATTGCTGATAAAAAATGTAAGATAAGGGAATGAAGTCTTTAGAGGTAGAGAAATTAAATATCTATACTCAAAATAGTTGTAGTATGCAAGGACTACATCTATCATCCTAAGAATATGAGGTTAGGCTATGACTTGCCAAATGTGAAATTTTACCTTAGTTCACCTAATTAACCCCTTAGATTATTATTTAAGGTCGTTTACTCAAATGCATTAAAAGTCCAACAATTAAATATAGTTTATTTATTAGAACCAATCTAATAACATTTTATTTGTATGCTTTTTATTAATGAAATTTTAACATTGTAAACATTTTTTTAGGTAATATTTTTCTTGACAACCATTAAAAATATTCCTAAAACATAGAAAGGGATTAGAAATATATATATATATATATATATATATATATGTGATATGTACTTTTACGAGATGAATTGGTATTATGTGTCAATTTTATAGATTTTATACCACTTAATAATTTTTTATAGAATTTAAAATTGATAAATTTTACTGTTAAATCATATTATGATATTATCTTTATGATTGATTTTATATATCAAATTTTAATATAATATAGATATTCATGAATATTTTATCTAATAATAAATATTTATTTATAAACATTATATGTTAGAATAAAATGGTGTGATAAAATATCAATTTTCTTTTATTTTCACGAAATTTACTTCTTCATTAAAATCTTCAATCCAACTATTGAGTTGATCATCTTTTGCATTCTATAAAAAGTTATATATATATACTTAACATTTATCATGTGCTAATATTCTAGGACAGTTATTAGTAAATAGTTTTATTATTAGTTTAATTAAAACTTGATATTAACGACAATTAAATAATCATCTTAATTTTCAACATGGCCGCATCTACAGAATCAGATTTGTAAATGAGAGAAAGCAAAGCAATCTCCATAGCTAGAACAAGAACAAGTATATATCTGATATTAATTACAGTTTCGTAAGGAGAAAATGTAGGCTACTGTGCAACGTGTTATTTAATGGTGAGGATCTCAATCTTTAGAAGTACTAATTTTTAATAATAATTTTAAAAGAAAATATGGTTGAATGAGTGCCAATTATTGATATGGGAACTGCCCCACTTGCAATTTTATATTAAAATGGAAATGATCCAGATTCTATATTGTTTATGAATGATATATATTATTATTATATATATCAACTATAAATACAAAAATAAAGAAAAACAGATTAAAATTATAAATATAGGACCACATTTGTGTGTTGTGATGATACATGTAACTGGGCAGGGCACAATGAATTAATTAGAAAAGAAAAGAATTGGCAGCCACTGACAACTGTATAACTACTCAACTGTTCCAAGAAACGTGATAATAAAGTCATTGATTAAAAGATTAGAATTATTACTTTCTGATACGGTTGTTGCATGCCTTTGGGATTGTCTGTGTTCTGTTGGGATATCTTTATTGCCGAAAGAGAACGAGGGGCTGAGACTATATCCAATCCAAGTAAGACTGAATAAAGGAAATCCAAGGAAGAAGGGTAAAGAGAAAAAGAATGAGAGAGGTTAACAAAACACATGACACACTAACATTTGATGGGGAATATTGTTAAGGAGCGTGTGCTTAGAATATTGGGTTTAGGCTTTTTGGTTTTTTCTTTAATCACATATATGTATCTCCTATTATTAGCGACCGTACAAAGCTTCTCACTCCTCCCTGATATGTTTAGTGGAGATTAAACCTGAGAGTTTTTTCAACAATCTGAGTATGCGAGTGTGTTTGATAAGGTATTTAAGCTAGATAAAAGTTAAAAGTAGTAGTTGAAATTATTTCATTACTGTTTGATAATGTAGTTTTTCAGGCAGCTACTAGTTTTTCTTGGTAATCTATTTGAGGTATCTTTTTTTTTTTAAAAAAAAACTCTCCTTTTCAGCTACTAGCTGAAAATTTATTACAAGTTTATCCCTCAACAACCTTCACTAATCATTATTTAATAATTAATGATGTCCTTATATGTCATTTTACCATTTTCAGTTAGTTTTACCAAACATTTTCAATCAAACCAGCTAGTTTTTTAACTTTCAGATAGTATTACCAAACACGCTATACGTTGACAACTGAACCATAATTCTTTGATATATTGGATTTAAGCTTTACGATTTAGGATTTTAGAATTTAAGGTGAAGTAATTAAAAATATAAAAAAAATTATCAATACTAATTATCTCTTGTCGTGAAAGATACTTATGGTCTTACAAAAAATATAACATTTAAAATTATAAATATAATTAATATTATTATTTTTAATAAAAAAATTAATATGTTTTTCATAATTAGTGTTTTTAGAGCACTCGTTAAAAGAAAAGGATTTCTATATAGAAAAGGAAAGGTGTCTCAAAAATTGCCATGTTATACTAACGCGCGCAGGATTCCTTCTTCTTTCTGCCTAGCCAGGCAACACATGTACTTAGTCTGTAAAGAAATAGAACAAGATTGCTACTCCATTGGGAAACATGAACTCAGTAGCAGCCAACAGACATGGATAAAAGAATTTTTCTTCTTCTATGTAATTTTTGGAGTTACAATTTTGCATAACCGCGCACACAACCTAACTATTTATGTTCTACTATATTACTTATTATTATTAAGTAATAATTCTATGAAGCAATAATGTTATTAGATTATCAATTAATTATACTATTAAGTGATAGTTATTAATTTATAAATTTATAGTATTATCATAAATAGACAATATGAATTCAAATCATATGATTAATTGTTAAAATTTATTACATTTTATAAGATAGTAGGTTCATGCATAATTTTCCGTAAACAAAATTATTTAAAATATTTTAATTATAAAATTTTTTTCAAAGTAAAAAAATGAAAATTTAAGTATGCACTGGATATTAATATTAATACATTAATATAAAAAGTCATAATTATAAATGTGAGATTTAAAACAATGAGTACATATCTATCTTCAAATGATTTTATTTAAGATCACATGACTTTCATTTAGTCCCATCAAGACATAAGTTTTGAATTATTTCACTTTCAGAACATATCATTGGAAAACCAGATTTATTTTTTAATATAACACTCAAAAAAATTATGTTTTAAAATAAAACATGTATAATATTCAGTTATCCTGGGTATACTGACTTTACCCAAATTGTAATGCCATTCAGCCCAAAACTTGTAGGGGCTTAAAAATTGAGCCCAGACTGTCACCACTGTTCTCAGACCCATTTTGTGTTAAAACCCATATCAGTCTTGACAAAAAAAAAACCCATATCAGTCCAGGCAGCCTGGAACTTGATAACTAATTGGTTTGTAGTGCTTTTATTGAACACCAATATGACTATGGAAGAGACTTTTTCAATTATTTCCGTACATATGAGTTGAAAACTTGGATGTGCATATATATATATATATATATGATGATGATGATGATGATGATGATGATGATTTTGATGTCAAAGTTATTGCTATGAAGATGAAGATGATAGGATCTAAAACTAATGATGCGATACAACAGGAACTCTGCAAAAGAATTAAGGGGAAGAGATTTATACTTGTATTAGATTAGATGATATATGGAATGAGAGTCATGGGCTTTGGTTTTGATTAATGTCTTTGTCAATCGGTTGAGGAAGAGGGAGTAAATAGTCATGTCAGAAAGTTGCCAAGATAACTGACACATCTAAATGAAGAACCCATATGTAAGCTGTTTGGGAAATGGGAAAGAATCAGAGAAGAAAAAATTGATGGCAATTGGCAAGGAAATTAGTAGGGATTCTTAGAAGTAGTGGAAGCTTAATGTATTCCAAAAAGTCGATAAAGGATTGGTTAAACTTCAAGGATAAGGATCTTGTGAAAATTGATGAACAAGGCAAGGCGACAAAGCATTTCAACTAATCAAACTAAGTTATGATCACTTACCCTTCTATCTAAAAGAAATGTTTTGCATTTTGTTCATTGTTTCCAAAAGATTGTCGCATTAATAAGAGAATGTTGATTCAACTTCAGGTGGCAAATGAGTTGCCTACTATGAGGATGGTAGAAATGTAGAAAAGAAGGAATGACATTGTCATATTTCAGTAGTACTATCTAATTTCAATGCCATGGCATCCACATGTCGACTATTTATTCCTTTGTAAGGAATTGAGATGATATTACAAAAATGACTGGTAAACCAAAAATACTCTCTCTCTCAGGGGATTCAATATGTTACCATTCTAGAAACACAAAATTATGTATGGATTGTGCCAATCTAACATATACATAATTATCAGAAATATGGATAGTCAGTCAGCCTTGGATTATATTTGCTAGTACTGGAAATAGGCAAATATCCCCAGCTAGAGGAAAGATGCAGGAGGGAAATGGGTGAGGTTTGGCCTAAGATTTCTTGTATTCACAGGTTTCTCACCAGTTGAAACTGTGGGATTAATCTTCAACTTTTAAAGGTATTAATTTTCATTGATGCCTAATCATTTAAAAATATGAACAGTGAACGTGTTTGAGTTGGCTAGAACCATATTACTGACACAAGGCAAAGGCAGGGGCATTTTCATTTGCTGGGAGGGATGAAAATTATGTTTACCTTGTGTAGTTGAAATCATAGTTATCAATCCCGGACAGCGGCGCGTAGCGGTAAGGACCGCTATAGTGCCGCTGTTGCCGCTATACTATCCTGGTTTGTATAGCGGCAGGAGGCCACTACGCCGCTATAGACAACTATGGTTGAAATCATTATGGTCACTGTGTAAATCTTTTCCTGCTCACATACCAAATTTATGCTAAAGTTGTAAATTCTTATCTATGTATACTGTAATTTTTGTACAACAGCACAAAGTCTTCCCGTGCATTGTCATATACTCATATCATTCTCTTCACCTTTATTTTTCTTTCCATTTGGTCTATTCAATATTTTTCTCTCCAACCCATGCCAGCTTTCAGTTAGGCTTTAGAATTTGGACCACTTTTTTATAGTTTTTCCTTTCAGTCTCTGAACTTTGACAAATTGTCACATAAATGAAAATTCATCACCTATTTGCCATGAGTTGTTTATTAAAATATAATTAATCAAGGAAAACATGATTCTGTCTTAGCGGTTGCTTGTGAAAATATTGAACATGGTCTTCATATCAGAATTCCATAATCTTTTCTCCATATAAAGAACGTGCTTGCCAAAACAAAGAATAAATATACAGTTTCAAGCCAACGAAAATGCTCAAAATAATTTAAAAGTTAGAAAAGGAATTTTTTTTGGCTTAGAAAGTAATCGCCTATTTGATGAATAATAAAGCTATCTTTCTCATTAGCTTTTCCTTTTGACTGAATGCTGAAAGGTGGAGGAGTAGCTTATGATCAAAATTAATGAAAGTGAAAAAAAAAAAAAGCTGCTAATATAATCTTTTATTCTATTATCAGTGACTTGAATTAAACCTTAACACAGAGATGCAGGGATGCTACAATTCAAGAACATTGATCTTTAATGTGATATCATAGCCTCATTAGCCCTTCTCTCTTTGTATAGTTGATGCCAAATTAGTTTTGTATTTATTATCAAAGGCTTTTTTATGAATTCAAATTCATGCACTAAAGTAAAAACTCCTAGAAGCTAATTCAAATTGGGTCTATGTCAATATTCCAGTAGGTGGCTAATTTGAAGCAGAAAACCAATACTGGATTGGACACATCTATTGGAAAATTATGGCTAAAAGAAGAATAGAGTGTGGACACCTGACAAAAAAAAAATCATGGAAGTTTCCAAAATTTCATTGGTTAATCCAGGGTATAAGTCAAACTTCATACCATTCATTCTCAAAATATATACTAGCTGACAAAATTGGGTTACAATTGAAACTGAACTCCACTAGTTAATTCTAACTTTTGGGTGGGCATAGACTATAATATTGGCATGATATTACATAATGAAGCTGTAGGTGCATTCTTTTCCAGGTGCCGAGTGTGCAGTTGAAATGAAATTTCAGTTCACTAAACTTGAATTGGATTATATAACACATGCTTCAAGATACTTTTCGAGAAAGGTTCCTCATGCCATAACCTATACACTTGAGGCAAAAAATTGACGGTGTCTTGGGATCTGGTTTGATAATAAACTTCAAATCAAGAAAATCCCTTATGTTTCTGAGAGTCTCAATCCCACACTGGGAAAGTTTTCCAACACGAATCTTGGAAACATCTTGAGGACATAGTGCGCAAAGAAGAAATAATAAACCCTATAAACCAGAAACATTTAAAAAATGAAATTATTAGAAGCCTCATTTCCACAAAAAGGAAGCAAAACCCATCACATATGCACAACTCCTTCAAACCAAGATATGAGAAAATAAAATTGAAGTATCCACTTATGTCAGCACCAAAGAATAGCATTTTATGCCTACCAAGTCCAACATACATTGGCAGTTAGCACAAGTACCAAAATTGAAATGAAACAAAATCAAAAAATTAGGTGATAAGTTTCCAACAATTCAAGTTGCAGTTAGACAGTAGAAAGGACAGGGTAGCAAGGAAGTTTGTCTAAGAGTGACATGACAAAAGAAGGGATTATTAATGAGAATGAATTAGAGTTTACTGTAACAAACTGGACAGGTAGCAGACCAATAGAGGAAGATGTTGAGAACCATGCAGAAGGTAATACAGTGCATGCAAGGGGGAAAGGGAGGTGAGGGAGGAAGAAGAGGAGCAGAAATTGCGTGGAGAAAGAAGTGATGTCTGGGCTTAGGAGACTTCCTGGGAGGGTGCATTTCTGCTGAATTTTCTTTTATATTTGTCATACTATGGCTTTTTCTCTCTGTTGTAAGGAGTCTCTACCTCTATTATAATTTACATTTTATTGGTTTAATGCGAGTATCTGTCAACTGTAATTATCTACAAGGAGTTTATCTCCATAATTCTATCCGCTTAATACTAGTATATATCATTTGGTAAAAAAAAAGGACTAACGTGAGCTGAAATTGCTAACATACTAACCTGATGCATTGAATCTACCACTCCACATTGAGCTATCTCCCCTAGTAAAACATTAGCAATCCTCTCACCAATATACTCAGGGGGCATCAGATCACTTTTCTCATCTGCAAGGCTACAATAATCTTCATCCCTAGAATGAGAAGCAGCAGTATCTGCAGAGATGAAGCAACCAGAGGTAGTCTCCGCAACCAGCGAAATTCCATATCCAGGAGAGCTGTGCCAGCAAACAACCAAACAAAAAAGAATTATGTTTTCATGTATTATGATTTTCCTTTTTTATACCAAATATAATTCCAAAATTCAAATTAAATATTCAACAATATCTACAATGTAGGGAGGAACCATACTTTCCAGCCGGAGGACCTGATCTATGATCAGAAAATATGTGCACATCGGAAAGTAGTGGATTGATGATTCTACGGGCAGCTTTAATCATGCTATTTTCAAACTGAGTAGACACTCTAGCTGAAAACGTAGTTCCTCTAATCTTCTTAACAAATCCATCAGCGATCCAATTAACTGCCTGCTAGGAAGAACATGTAAGATAAAAAAAAATTGAGTAGACACTCTTGCTTTTAGAAGTCAAATATTATAACATACCTCCATCAGGCTCATACTCAGACATCAACGGGAATAGGACCAGCAAATGGCATACCTCCATCAGCAGTATTTTCTATGTTTTTTTTAGGATTGTCAAATCCTTTTTTACACAATGAATCAGTAATTGGACAAGTGGGTTAAATTAGCTTTGTTTTAGCAATAATTATAGTATGACTTTGCAGAATTTCGTACAAGTACTTTAAATCAGTAGTAGAATGAATTATTGTCGTGCTAAATCAGTAATTACATGGCAGCAAGTTAGCAGGAATTGTATTGGCTAGAACCCATTGTTTGATGAAGCCATTTTTATTCCCATTTATGTATAGGTCGAGGTCTGAGAAGGATATTTGCATAAAGGACTAAATCTTAATTATAACAAATTTCCACCTTAATTGCATAAAGGACTGAAACGAAATTATGAAAAGTTTTCACTAAAATGACTCAACAGGTAACCGGTCAAACATCTAAACCGTTCAATATTTAATGAGTAAATCTAACGGGTCCATAACTAATGTACCACATGTGGTACACAAAAAATGTAACTCACCTTAAACGGCACCATCAAACGGTTATAATTTACATCATTGGGATATCTTCTAAATGGTCCTTTTTCCTAGTTTTGAACCTTTTATATACTCTATTTGCACACTTAGATAAATACAACTAGTGAGAAGAGTCCACAACATACAAGACTAACTTTAAAATAATAATAATAAAGAAAAAAAACAAAATGTGCAAATTAAAAACCATACCCTTGAGTCTAATGGTGAGGGGTTCCTTGGCAAACAAACACAACACAGTGAGTGGCTCAAGAAAATAAGCAATGGATCGAGAAACACCACAGTCATGTGCACGATGTTGTTTGCCACCCATAATAGATCCCGGTTTGTATTTCAAATCGGTACCTGCTCCAACCCAAGCTCAAATGAGTAACAATAGCAATGAAACCAAACTCGAATTAATTAAAAATAAATGAATAAAATTGCCGGTTTCGTTGATTTCGACGTGGCAATCATCGCAAACGGTCTCGAACAATCGGAGGAGTGAAATCTCGTGGCTGCGATGACCAGGCCAAGTCTCGTCGGTGCGTATGTCCTCAATGAGAATGGGAGTGGAAGAGAGAGTGGAGAGAAGCAACCGTTGCCTGAAGCTCTGGCTTCCTTTCAGCCTCTTGTATCATTGTATGTCGTCTTCATCATTCTACCTACGTCGCACGTACGAACAACACGTGCGACGGAATAACTACGGAATTAAAATCCGTAGTTATTCCGTAGTTGTTCCGTAGCTGATGTCTGCTGCAGAGGCAGGAGAGGCGGGAGACAATCCTTACACGCTCTGATATGCGTGAATGGATTTGCTGTGGTTTGAGAAGAACAAGGGAGAAGAGGGAGGGGAGTTCCAAGAACAGGGGAAAAAAAAGCCCTTAGGTTGGAGGGATCCTAGGGTTTCTGAGTGATTTGGGCTTAAAAAATACTTGTTAACCCAACATGAGTAGAGAAGTTTTGGGAGTTGCTATTCTCACCACCCGCTTTTTTCATTATATTGTTAATTTAAAATATTTATATTATATGTGTTTTAATTTTATAATAATATATTTATTTTAAAATATTTACTTAATATTTATATGTATTCAATTTAATTATATAATAATTGTATATCAAATATATAATTATATGATATTGTATATCAAATAAAATTTTATAAAACTTCCATAAAAATTATATAATATCTAATTATATTTGCAAAATTATTTAATTTGAAATATTTAAATTTTATCATTTCTTATTGTATTTAAAATAATTATTTTTTATATTTATTACATAATCTATATATAATGTTACAATTCCGAACTCCCAATTGGCCAACTTTTTCACCATTCGCAATAATGGCGGAGCATACTAGTAGCCGGGGGAGCCATGGCCCCCCAAGAAAAAAATTAATTACTATAAATATATAAAATTTATTTTTGGCTGCCCCAAAAAAATTATATCACAATATATTGTGTATAATAATAATAATAATAATAATAATTAATTTTAAAAATTAGGCTCATAATATATTGTATCTTTCATCATCTGTAATTCTAAGCCCAAACCCAATTATCAATTAAAAAATAAATTACTGCACCTTAAAACCTAAAAAGGATGTTCAATTATTAATTAAAAATTAAATTTCCCGTTGTAAAATTGAAATTTGAATAGTCTCCTCTTCACTTTTGCTCTTTTGTACTGAGAAAAAAAGCTCTCCATTCTAAGAGATGTGAATTTTACTTTTATTTTTATCATTTACAAGATTATTCTGGTATGTATTTTCAAAAATTTCTCTTTTTTCCCCACTTTTTATCTTGCTCTTGAATCCTTGATACTAGCATTGTTCTCACTTTTTTTATTATTTTGATATGGAAATTGTGTACTCAAAATTTATATATTTGATTGGCGATTGCGACATTTGCGAGATTGTATATATAATATATATATTATCGATTTAATACTCAAAATTGTTTGCCAAAAGCAATAGTAGGTAAGGTAGAGATATTTGTTTATTTATTGTTTTGTTTAATAGTCAAATTGTTTCCAAAAAACAACAGTAGTGTAGGTACTGGATAGAGATATTAGTTTTTGTTTTATGTGAATCAAGTAAATCGATTGCAAAACTAATAGTAGGTAGAGTTGTAGTTGTAGGAGAAGATTGTAGTAAGTAGTAAATAGTAAATCTTTAATTCCTAAAATTTTAATAATTAGTAAGTTAGTAAATCTTTTTACTTTTTAGGAGAAGATTGTAGTTTTTTATTTATTAAAATTAATCTCATTAAAACTTGAAATTGTTAATATTAAAATTCTTTTGTTGGATCAAATACTTATTAAATTTTTTAGGAGAGGATTGAAGTTTCTTATTTATCAAATACTTTTTTTAGTCATATTTTTTTTTGGAGATTCTGGTTAATATTATAAAAAAAGTGTGATTAATTTTATTTTAAAATAAATATTTGGATTATTGTAGTAAGTAAGTAAATAGTAAATTTTTAATTCCTAAAAATTTTATTAATTAGTAAGTAGTAAATCTTTTTACTTTTTAGGAGAAGATTGTAGTTTCTTAGTTATTAAAGTTAATCTCATTAAAACTTGAAGTTGTTAATATTAAAATTCTTTTGTTACTTTTTAAAAATTTTAGGAGAAGATTGTAGTTTCTTATTTACCAAATACTTTTTTTAGTCATATATTTGTTTTAGAGATTCTGGTTAATATTATTAAAAAAAGTGTGATTAATTTTATTTTAAAATAAATATTTGGATTATTGGAAGATATAATTTATATATAAGATTCACAAAAAAAAAAAATTATGGTAAGGGAATAAGTTTTTGACTTTAAATTTTGAGTATATCACATTAATAACTTGCCCCCCAAAAATTTTAGTCAAGCTCCGCCGTTGATTCCCAAACTTTTTTCTTTGGCCACACTTTTTTTTTGTCTCATGTGTACTACTTTCAAGTGATTATATTATTACTTTTTTATACTGTTTGTATTATTTACTTTTGAATGGTTCCTATATGTGGAGGTCAACCGGACGGGTGGGGTGGATAGTACACTATATGTATTTAACTCGTTAAAATTAATGTGTATCCATGCGGGTAGCGGGTATTCGCAGGCATTCATGGATACACATTAATATTTATAAATTCAAAATTTATAGAAAGAAAGAGAGAAAATGTCATATAATATATTATAATATCATATTATATTAATACTATATAATATCATTACGTGTTAATATATTAAAAATATCATTATAAATTAACAAAAAATATATTTTATCTCATCATAGAAAAATAAAAAAATCTCAATATTTTAATATATTTTTAAAAAATATTTTTAATGAATATGTGGGTACCCGTGGGGCATGTAGTTTATAATCATTCCCACTCATTTAATAAATATGTGGGTATTCATTGCAGGTATATTTGCGGATATCCACGGGTTCAGATCTTTTTACCACCCCTATTCCTATATGAAATTCGCTCATGTAATTTAAGGGTAGAAAATTTTAAATTTGGGTATATCGTAAATCTCACACTTTATTACTATGTAAAATATATTTAAATAAATAATTTATATTATTGATTTTTTTTTAATGTTAATTTTTTATTATTAAATTAATATTTTTTAAAAGCACATTTTATTGTTTTTTATTCAATGGCACCGTATGATACTACCTTCGTTCCTATTTATCTGTCTCATTATAATTATAAGAAAAGAAAACACACAGATTAAAAAATACAATTACAATAAATATACTTCTTTACATTATATTTATTGTATTTTCCCTAATTTACTCTTGTATCTCTTTATTTTAATCATTAATTATTTCCATTTATTATATCCTAATAAGGGTAAAAGTGGAAAAAGTTAATTAATATTCTATTAAACCTCTAAATGAGACAAGTAAATAAAAACAGAAATATTCTCTAAATAGAACAGATAAATAGGAACGTAAATAATATTATGTTGGGGTAAAAACTAAATGTTATATTTTTTTATAAAAACCAATAAAATTAACTACTTTCACAACTTTCATTTATCCGTGCAATTGACTTAAAAGTGTCTAAAGATAAAAACAAGAGGGGTTATGATGTTTGAAGATTGGCCCCAATTATACACATGGATTGTCTAATATGGTAATAAAATTACATAGCATTGCCCCTGAGTGATGGAGCAAGCCTCTCCAAAAGTCCAGAGAATTAGCGTTGATAATAATTCATAATGGTTACAAATAACTAAGCCTAATAGCTTGTTTGGATTACCGTAAGATATGATTGGATCCACGTTTGATTCAAAGCAACATAGTGTTGCTTTTGAAAAAAGTTGCCTTGGAAAGCCGCAGATTAACGTTTCGCACGGTAACACAAACAGGTGCTCTAAATGGTTGAAGAGAAAATTTTGTGGTCTGAGGTTCTAAGCTAAGAAGGGTTAATGAGCATAAACCCCTTTTAAGGAGATAGTTGAGTCTCTAGTCATTATCAATCATTGATTGTGATTCCTGCAATTCAAGTAGTATACCATTTCTTGACAGGTATCATTTTAAATTTACTTTTAAATTCTCACTTAGTTGTAAGTAATATTAAAAATGATTTTAGTATCATTAAATAATTTTTTTTTATTTAATGATTAAAAAAATATTTAGCTTACTAATTTCTATGTTATAAAAACAATTTGTAGAATAACAAAGTAATATTAGTTTATACTTATTTTAATTAAACTAAGTTAAGGACCATGCAAAAGCACGGGTGGAAAACTAGTTATATAATATTTTATAAAAATTGTATATAATTAAATAATATCTAAATGTATTTTAAAAAAATATTTAAATTTATAATATTTCTTTTATATAAAATATTTTAAATGTATATTAGTTATATGATTAAAGAATATTGTACATATATTTCAATTGTATATAAATTGTATGTAAATTATATAATATCTAATTATATTTGAAATAATTATATAATTTAAATAATTATTTGTATAATATCTATTTTCTTTAAAATAATTGAATGTATATTATTATATAATATTATATATTAATTTAAATTGTATAATAAATATATAATATCAAATCGTATTTAAAATAATCATTTAATTTGAAATATATAATTATTATGATATGTAATGGTAAAACAATAATTAATTATATTTTTAAAATAAAATTATACAATAAATTTATATATAAAATAAATATTATGTTATTATATATAATTATATATTTTAATTTTATTATAAAAATTTATAAATTTTATACTTCAATTTTTTTATATATAATTATATTTTTTATATATATATATTATATTATAATTTAGTTATAGTTATATATAATATTTTATGTGTGAATAATTTTCAACCGGAATTTGAGTTTCCCGGGACATTTCATAGTTACTCACCGAAAATTGAATATGCGCCTGCGGTAGTTAGTTTAGAAAATTTTGTACTGGAAATTTAATTTCTGTAAAACAATTAAATTGTGTTCGGGAAATTTTTGAATTTTCAGAACATAATTTTTAAAGTTATGTACTGAAAATTTAATTTTTAGTATGCAACTTTTGTGTATTAGATATTTAATTTTCATTATACAATTTAAAAATTTATGTATCGAAAATTCAATGAATTTTCGGAATAGTGTTTAAATTATTTTTTGGAGATTTAATTTCTACTCTATCTTTTAAAAATTGTGTATCCTAAAATTGAAATTCCTCTACATAATTTTAAAAATAATGAACTGGATATTTAATTTCCGTTACACTACATCATTACCATCATGGATGAAAAATCGGGGAATGTGGATGGACGTTGGTGGAGAATGGTGCAGAGGTACTCAAGGTGCAGGAAGTTGGGAGCAAAAGGGAAGAAAGAACAATGGGGGAGGGGCAGTTTAGGAGAAAAATTAAAATAATAAATTTGGGGTGGTGTGAATAGCAATACCCAAAGTTTTTTTGGGTTAATGTTAAAAGTATTTTCCTGATTCAGCAAATAAAGAATAAAAGAGAATAAAACTAAAGAGATTATTATAAGAGTGTGTTTGGTAAAACTGGCTGAAAAGCTGAAAACTATATGAAAGTTGAAAAACTAGCTTAAAGTAAAAAATTAGCTGAAAGCTGAAAAACTAGCTGATTTGATTGAAGGTGTTTGGTAAAACAAGCTGAAAATGGTAAAAAATGACATACAAGGACATAATTAATTATTAAGGCTTGTTTAAATGAAATTTCTGCATAAGTACTTATAGGTAAAAAAATAGAATTAATCAAATAGGTCAAATGCATTTAACTTCTCTATAAGTTAAAATTAGTCTTTGTACCTCACATTCTCCAAAAGCTCTCCCATTCAATTTCTCCATAAGTAACTAATTTCAACTTATGGAGAAGTTAAATTCATTTCAACTCTTTGATTTATTTTATTTTTTTCTTCTAGAAGTTCTTCTGCATAAGTGTATTCAAACTGGGTCTAAATATGATGAATGAGGGGTAGTTGAGGGATAAACTTGTAATAAATTTTTAGCTACAAGCTGAAGATGAGAGCTTTTTAAAAAAAAACTATGTCAAGTAACTTTTCAAGAAAAATTAGTAACTACCAATATTATAAAAATCGGCTCAAACTGGTCGGTTGAACCGATTTGACCGGAAACCGGTCATATGACCGGTCTGAACAGTACACTAGATCAGAAATGCATTGGACCCGATTTAACTCGATCGAATTCTTTCAAAATCGGTGACTCGTCCGATTCACATTCAATCGGATATTTCATGTTTCAGTTTCACAAATTAAAAAAAAAAAAAGAAAGTCTCACTCACAAGTGTCTACTGTCTCAAAGTGGCGCAACAGATTAAGATTCTAGCTAGGGGTGGAAGTAGGCCGAGCCGAGTTAGGCTTTGCAGGGCCCAAGCCTGGCCTGCATTATATATTTATGGCCCAAACCTGGGTTGTTACCTATCACAGGCCAGGCCTAGCCTGGTTTGGCCTATTAGCCAGTTTAAAAGCTCATTTCATATTATGACCTTTAAACAGGTCAATAAATCTATCTCTAAATAGGTTAGTGCGCTTACAAACTAATACTTATTTTTTTATAATGTAAATATGTCACTAACATATATGTTTAGATAGGAAAATAAGTCTATCTCTAACTAGGCCAACAGAAGAATTTAAAAAATTATGTATTATTATACTATTTATTATATATAAAATATTTATATGTTTATTAAAAATAATATTATTTATAATAGGCTAGCCTGTCAAGCCAAATAGGCTTTTTAAAAAGCCTGAACCTAGCCTATTTAATTAAAAAAACTTTTTTAAAAGCCTAGACCTGACAATTTTTATTAAACGAGACGAGCTAAACTATGCCTTAAGTAGGATGGGCCGTAGGCCCGTGTCGAGCGGTCTGGCCTATTTTCACCCCTAATTCTAGCTTTAACATAAACAACGAAAAAAAAAAAGAAGAAAATTTGCAACCCTTAGGGCCTGTTTGGTTTGAGGAAACGTTTTCTGTTTTCATTCTGTTTCCTGTTTTCTGAAATTTTACAAAGGAAAAACTGGAAATGCTGAAAACAGCAAATTTTTGTTTTCAGCATTTCCAGTTTTTTCTCTGTAAAATTTCAGAAAACAGGAAACAGGAAATGAAAATGCAAACCAAACAGGCCCTTAGATTTCCGGTCGTACAAGCTTCATCAATGTTGCACGAAGCTTCGTTATTTCGTCGCACCATGTGCAGTTGTTGGTCGTACGCCATTCACTGTCTAAGTTGCACCACTGTGAAGCTTCATCTTCCTTCTGCTCCGCCGCGTGAGATGAGATGAGAGAGTTTTCACTATTGCTATCATTTGTCAAGATTATATTTTCCTGATTCACTAATGTGTTGAACTTGGAAAGGAAGAATGGGAAGTGTGTTTTGCTTTACTTTGTTTTGTTTTGGGAATTATGACAGACACGGAATGAATTCCAATTCCATTTCAAATTTATATTTAGATATTTAATGATAAATATAAATAGATTAAAATAAACTAATAAAGTCACATACAATAAAATAAATATGTTTAGATATACTGTGAGTGTGTTTGGTAAAACTAGCTGAAAAGTTAGTTGAAAGCTTAAAGCTAGTTGAAAGCTGAAAAGCTAGTTGATTTAATTGAATGTATTTGGTAAAACTAGCTGTAAATAATAAAATGACATATAAGGACATCATTAATTATTAAATAATGATAAGTGAGGGTGATTGAGAGATAAACTTGTAATTAATTTCCAGCTAGTAGCTGAAAATTGGAGCTCTTTTAAAAAAGCTGCCTCAAGTACTTTTTCAAGAAAAACTAGTAGCTACTCAAAAAAGCTACCTCACCAAACACAGCTAAAATTGTTTCAGCTACTAATTCCAGTTTTCAGCTAGCTGAAATGACTTACCAAACACATTGTATATCATATTACAAAATAAATTAAATATTTGCTTAAATATGTTTTTGTTCCCTATAAATATAGGTCATTTTGCGTTTAGTTCCTAGATTTTTTTTTGGATTTTAGTCCCCGTAAAATTTTTTGTTAGTCCATTTCGTCCCTGATGTTAACTCCTGCTGATGTGGCTAACGGGAGAGACACATCACCTGTACACGTGTTTTAACCTAAGCCTTTGACTGAGTAGGTTAAAAAACCCCAATTCTTGTCTCATTTGTTCGTATAATTCCAACAATTTCTCTTCCTCACATCTCCATGCGCAGCGTCCCTCATGGCTGGAAGCTCGAAGTCGTCGTCCGCTTCTGGACTCTCAAGGAAGAGGTGTGGCTGTGGTGATGAGGTAGTTGTCTTCACGGCTGGTAGCAAGGCGAAAAACCCGGGGAAAAGATTTCGAAGGTGCCCTAACTGGAAGGTGTGTTTTGCTGATTTTTTTCATGGCTTCATTCTCCCCCTTTTGGTTTCTAAAATATGATTTTTTGCGTTTCAATTGCTTGCTGTTCATTGACAAACGCAGGACGTGAATAGGAGTTGTGGTCTCTTTGAGTGGGTGGAGGAAGATGACAAGTTAGGGGACTTACTTGGTGGAGGTTGCTGCAACTCATCGGAGATGTTGATAGAAACTCTAAAGCTGAAGAATTCCAAGTTGCACATGAAGTTGGAGAATGAGAGGACTTCATCCAGATTGACCAAGAAACTCCTTTTAATGTCATGGGTCATGTTGTTCTTTGTATGCATGTGGTGTTTGTTGAAATGCCACTGTGGAACAAAATTTGGGGTTTAGTCTTTTAATTTATGTTGCCATTCGGTTGAGACATTGGTTTGTAATTTATGAGTTATCAAGAGCTGGTTTTGGCTATTGTATTTTGAGATTAGCACTGTATTAAAATGGTGACCTTGGGAATGAAATGAAATATTCTTATTCAACTGTTATCTGCCTCATATGCAAGTGGTATTTTGAGTTTTGCACTATATTAAATTGGTCACTTAGGCTATTGTATAATTAGTAGCCTCATCCAGATGTTTGTGGAAGATTATGATAGCAAAAAAAAAAGAGAATAAAATGGAATGTCACCAATTTGCATAACAAACAACTTCATTACTCTCCATCAAAGAGTTAATTACATGTCATTAAACTGTCTTTGGTAAGCATCACTGCAGACTAATTAAAGCTCAAAAAAGGTGTCACTAAGCTTGCACCACAAAATACCAATGAGACTAAAAAAAGCTGTCAATAATTACAACCACATAATACCACTAATAGCTGAATAAGGTGTCAATAAGTTGCACCACAAAATATAACAATGAGACTAAAAAAAGGTGTCCTAATTTTGCACCACTCATTACAGTAGGAATAATTTGAAAACAAACTTAATCTTCTTTGGGGTTTGTAGGCCCATCCTCAGGTTCTTGACCAACCTCAGAATTTTGAGTTGGTATCACACCATCTTGTTCTTGCATGGTGACCTCACTCTGGGTTGTCTGAACTTGTGGTTGTTGCCCAGTTACTGCTTGTGCCATGTGTTACTAGCTGCCATCATCCTTGCCAGTAGTTGTGCCACAGTGAGGTTTTTGGCATATTCTGGAATTTGAGGGGTCTCAAATTGGACTCCATCCACTTTGTATATGTTGTCCACATTCATTCCCTGCCATACTTGGCCCACATGAAGTAGTTTGTGCCTTTTTAGACTTTCCCTGCAAAAAAATATATGTCCAAACTTTGCTGAGCAGTCCAAATGAGGAATATAAATCCAAAAACAAAAATCTGCAGACCCCTAACCTTTGCAATATTTGAGCTGACACTTTTTTTGGACTGAGTTGCAGGGTTTTGGGACTGAGCTGCAGTCTTCTTAACTCCAGTTGTAGAATTTTTTTGCAGCAGCAGTGGTACCAGTAACCTTCTTGTTACCAGCAGTAGTCCCAGTAGCAGCCTTCTTCTTGTTAGATGGAGTAGTTGTCCCTGAAGTTGTTCCATGTGCTTTTTGTTTCCCTTTGTCTTTAGTCTACATAGTCCAATCATTAGTTGTTAGTTGTGTACAAATTATTTAAAATGTTACAAAAATAATTAAATGATATACCTGAGAGTTCTTCTTAGATGCATTAGTAGTCCCTGAAGTGGTACCCTGTGTGACACCCTTCTACCCCATACTCTTATATATTTAATAAATTGTAGTTTAGAAAATGTAAGTCCCACGTTATGTAAAAAGTTTCACAATCACTCTTATAATAACTCATAGTTCGAAAATGACTTTATTAAAGAAATTAAACTTCCAAATATAATTCCAATATAAAGCAGCGAAAATCTCCATAGGAATAAAAACAATTAATAATCTCCTGCCCTACAAGGCATCCAGAAGTTCATAAAAATACTCCTAATCTAGGAACATGGTAAAACCCCCAAGCACACCCTGATGTCACATCTACCAGAGCATACCTTTTTATTCATAATTGACACCAGTTGTGTCCTCATCAACACCTGTAAAATATATCCACAGAATACGGTGAGGAAAAGGAATACTACCTATACATACACATAGAGAATACCCATCCTCACCCACAACATCATTACATCATGCCATCAATACATTAAATCACCAATCAATAACATTCATCTAAACTCAACATATATTTAATCATCTATATCAACATATACATGCCCTACCATCATTCCTATTTATCACACATAAATCTATCCATTATACATTCACCAAGCTCATCATCATCATAACGTCATTCATATATCATCATACTCATTATCATCGTAACATCATTCATATATCATCATACTCATTATCATCGTAACATCATTCATATATCATCATATTCATTATCATCCTAACATCATTCATATATCATTATACTCATTATCATCATAACATCATTCATATATCATCATACTCATTATCATCATACATCATTCATATATCATCATACATCATTCATATATCATCATACTCATTATCATCATACATCAATACTTCTCTCATCATCTACCCAAAGATCATGACTTGGAACTCCGCACAATGGGCGCACCTCGTCAATCACTCTAGTTAGTACCAAGGTGGTCTACCGGTGTTACCACACACTATCCGATAGGTTGTACCCCCTCTATGGGCCCGCACAACGACATTCGACCCTAGGTTGTACCCCCTCTATGGGCCCGTACAATCACTCCTAGGTTGCACCCCCTCTATGGACCCGTGCATCGAACGCCCCATCTTGATCCCCTGAGTTGTACCCCCTCTATGGGCCCGCACAACTCAGTTCACCTCCCGAATTGTGCCCCCTCTATGGGCTCGCACAATTCAGGTCTCATCACATATGCTCAAGGCATCTCTCCTAAGTTGTACCCCATCTATGGGCCCGCACAACTCATTTCACCTCCCGAATTGTACCTCCTCTATGGGCCTGCACAATTCAGGTCTCATCACATATTCTCAAGGCATCTCTCCTAAGTTGTACCCCCTCTATGGGCCCACACAACTTAGATAACATCATCATCAAAAGGTGATATACACCATCATCATAAATCATCATCATCATGCATTAACATGCTCATCATCAAATATCATCATTATAAAGTGATATACACTTATCATCATTCACACCATCATCATAAGTGACATGCACTATCATCAATAACATCATCATCATAAGTGACATGTACTATCATCAATAACATCATCATCATAATCATCATAAACAACATCAAACATCGTCAATCATCATCATTATACATCATCACACTCATCATCAAATTTCATCATAACACATCATCACACTGATCATCAAATATCATCATAATACATCATCACACTCATCGTCAAATATCATCATTATTCATCATCATAAGCACCACAATCCTCATCAAATATCATTAATCATCAACACAATACTCATTATAAGGTACTCTCAAGCAACATCAATCATCATCAAACAGTTAGGATCTCAAAATCCACTCTAGTAATCGATTACCAACCTCTAGTAATCGATTACCCGCAAACAAGGTCCCTGGTAATCGATTACAACCACCTTGTAATCGATTACCTGCAAGCAAGCTCTCTGGTAATCAATTACAGCATCCCTGAAATCGATTACCCGCAAGCAATCTCTCTGGTAATCGGTTACAGCACCCCTGTAATCGATTACCGGCAAGCCAACAGTGCTTCTGGGTTGCCCAGAACACTCTGGTAATCGATTACCACACCTGGTAATCGATTACTCGCGACACAATCGCAGAATTCACGATTTCAAACCTCTCTAAACTCATCCATTCAATCCCTAATCAATCTTTTACGTCTAAACGTCATACATAATCATTATTAGCATCCAATACTCCGTAAATCAACAATCAATTACAGATTATACCATCAATTCATCAAGACCCTCAATTTCTCAATCCCTAATCACCCCCTTTTCCATTATTCTCAATATCATCTTTAATCTCATCCAACACTCATCAATTTACATACAATCAATCATCAACCAACAAATTATATCTTCATTTTAAGTTATAAATTCATCAATTCAAAATTATACTCTTAGATTACTACCCAAACATCCCTACATGCATATACAGGCAATACCCTCTCCCCCACCGTACCTTAAGCGAAGCTTGATCATAGCAAGGAAGTCCTTTCTTGGATTCTTGGCGTTCACTCCACATCAGCTCTCTCTTGAGACTCCGTTTTCTCCCCTCCTTAGCGTTTCGCTTACTGACGAATGATTCGAATAAGGATTAGGGTGCTCTGTTAACCCCTCCTTACTGAAATAACTAATTGGGCTTAGGCCCACTCTCACCCCCCCCCATTATTCTATTTTCACTTAAAATTATCTTTACGAAATAAAACTAATAATAACAATACTCCTATTATTTATTTCCCATTAAATTAATTATTTTCTTAATTAATCTATTTAATTTAATTAATATTTATCCTAATAAAATTTAGGATGTTACAACTCTCCCCTCCTAAAAAGAAAATTCGTCCTCGAATTTTACCTGAAGCGAACAATTATGGATAAGACTCCTTCATCTTCTCTTCGAGTTCCCAAGTGGCACTCTCGGGTGTAGGTCCTCCCCAGATCACCTTAACTAAAGGAATCTCTTTACCTCGAAGTTGTTTCACCCTCCGATCCTCAACTCTCACCGGCATGGTTTCCACTGTTAGGTTTTCCTTAACCTCAAGATGATCCGACTCAATCACTTGCGAAGGATCGTGAACGTATTTCCGGAGTTGAGAAACGTGGAAAACGTTATGAAGATTAGACAAGTGTGGAGGTAAAGCGATTTGGTAGGCAACATTGCCGACTCTTTTAAGGATTTGGTAAGGACCAATGTATCGAGGTGTAAGCTTTCTAGACTTTAATGCCCTACCAACCCCAGTCCACGGAGTGACTTTCAGGAATACATGATCCCCTTCTTTGAACTCTAACTCCTTCCTTCTCTTATCAGCATAGCTCTTCTGCCTACTCTGGGTTGTCCTCATCCTCTCCTGGATTATCCTAACCTTATCAGTGGTCTGCTGCACTATCTCAGGTCCTAATGCAAGACTCTCACCCGGCTCACACCAACATAAAGGGGTTCTACACCTCTTACCATACAATGCTTCATAAGGCGCCATACCTATGCTAGAGTGAAAGCTATTGTTATAGGTGAACTCTATCAAAGGTAAAAAGCTATCCCAACTACCTCATTGGTCTAACACACAGGCTCTAAGCAAATCCTCTAAGGATTGGATGGTTCTCTCGGTCTGACAATCGGTCTGAGGGTGATAAGCTGAGCTAAGCCTAAGCTGGGTCCCCAAGGCCTGCTGTAAACTCTCCCAAAATCTAGAGGTAAACCTGGGATCTCTATCGGAGACTATACTAGATGGTATGCCATGCAACCTCACAATCTCACTGATGTACAACCGAGCCAACTTCTCTAAAGGATACTTAACATTGATGGGAAGGAAATGAGCACTCTTAGTTAACCTATCGACAATAACCCAAATTGAGTCATGTCCCTTCGCGGTCTTAGGCAAGGCAACTACAAAGTCCATGGATATACTATCCCACTTCCACTCAGGTATACTTAAGGGTTGAAGCAATCCTGAAGGTTTTTTATGCTCTATCTTAGCCTTCTGGCACACTAAACAAGCACTCACGAACTCCTTTATGTCCCTCTTCATCCTAGGCCACCAAAATACTTTCTTCAAATCCTGATACATCTTAGTGGATCCTGGGTGGAAACTAAGCTTACTTCTATGCCCTTCTTCCAGTACTACTCTCTTAATGCTAGGTTCACTAGGCACACACACTCGATCTCCAAATCTCACTACCCCATCGGTACCAAGTGTAAACTCTCCACCACTACCCCTTTCTATAGCCTCTCGCCTACTAACCAAAAATAGATCCTCTAACTGGGCTTTACTAATATCCTTCAACAAGTCATTACTTACCCGGGTCATTCCTAGCTTCACGCTCTCAGAGGTCATCTCACAAGCTAAACTCAGATCCCTAAACTGGGTTAAAAGATCCATCTCCTTAATCATTAGGGAACTAACATGGATAGACTTCCTACTCAAGGCATCAGCCACCACATTGGCCTTACCGGGATGGTAACTTAACTCAAAATCATAATCCTTAAGGAACTCTAACCACCTCCTCTGTCTCATATTCAGCTCTTTCTGGTCAAACAAATATCTAAGGCTCTTATGGTCACTAAAAACCTCAAACCGGGAACCATACAAATAATGTCTCCAAATCTTCAACACAAACACTACAGCTGCTAACTCTAGGTCATGGGTAGGGTAGTTCCTCTCATGGATTTTCAATTGCCTAGAAGCATAGGCTACTACTTTACCCTCTTGCATCAACACCCCACCTAGACCCATCTTAGAAGCATCACATTATACTACGAAAGGTTTACTAAGGTCGGGCAACACTAACACTGGTGCACTAGTCAACTTCTCCTTAAGGGTTTGGAAGCTAGTCTCGCACTTACTATTCCACACATAGGCAACTCCTTTCCTAGTTAACTCGGTCAAAGGCAAAGCTTAACTTAGAGAACCCTTCTATGAACCTCCTATAGTACCCAGCCAACCCAAGGAAACTTCTAATCTCACTCACTGACTTAGGGGACTCCCACTTAAGCACGACTTCTACCTTATAAGGATCTACACCTATGCCTCCCTTAGAAATTACATGACCCAAGAAACTCACTTGCTCTAACCAGAACTCACAGTTGGACATCTTAGCATACAGCTGATTATCCTTAAGAACCTGAAGCACTACCTTTAGATGTTCCTCATGCTCCTCCTTAGTTTTGGAATAAATTAGTATATCATCTATAAAGACAACTACGAATTTATCCAAATAAGGATGAAAAATCTTGTTCATATAATCCATAAAAATGGCAGGAGCATTTGTCACACCGAAAGGCATTACAAGATACTCATAATGTCCATACCTAGTCCTAAAAGCGGTCTTAGGTATATCCTCCTCCTTAACTCTAATCTGATGATATCCAGATCTAAGATCTATCTTGCTAAACACACATGCCCCCACTAATTGATCCATCAAGTCATCTATCCTAGGCAAAGGATACCTATTCTTAATGGTTACCTTTTTTAACTGGCGATAATCAGTACACAACCTCATGCTACCATCCTTCTTCTTAACAAACAATACAGGCGCTCCCCAGGGTGACACACTAGGCCTAATGAACTTCTTCTCTAACAGGTCTTCTAGTTGCTTCTTAAGTTCTGCTAGCTCTATGGGTGACGTCCTATAAGGTGTAGCTGAAATCGATCCTGTACCTGACACTAAGTCTATGGCAAACTCTATCTCTCTCTCAGGTGGTAAACTGGACACATTATCAGCAAATACTTCAGGGTACTCACACACTACAGGTATTTCACTCACCACAGCGCTACTATCAGATTTCAATTACAGCATCCCTGAAATCGATTACCTGCAAGCAATCTCTCTGGTAATCGGTTACAGCACCCCTGTAATCGATTACCGGCAAGCCAACAGTGCTTCTGGGTTGCCCAGAACACTCTGGTAATCGATTACCACACCTGGTAATCGATTACTCGTGACACAATCGCAGAATTCACGATTTCAAACCTCTCTAAACTCATCCAATCAATCCCTAATCAATCTTTTATGTCTAAACATCATACATAATCATTATTAGCATCCAATACTCCGTAAATCAACAATCAATTACAGATTATACCATCAATTCATCAAGACCCCCAATTTCTCAATCCCTAATCACCCCATTTTCCATTATTCTCAATATCATCTTTAATCTCATCCAACACTCATCAATTTACATACAATCAATCATCAACCAACAAATTATATCTTCATTTAAGTTATAAATTCATCAATTCAAAATTATACTCTTAGATTACTACCCAAACATCCCTACATGCATATACAGGCAATACCCTCTCCCCCACTGTACCTTAAGCGAAGCTTGATCACAGCAAGGAAGTCCTTTCTTGGATTCTTGGCGTTCACTCCACAACAACTCTCTCTTGAGACTCCGTTTCTCCCCTCCTTAGCGTTTCGCTTACTGACGAATGATACGAATAAGGATTAGGGCGCTCTGTTAACCCCTCCTTACTAAAATAACTAATTGGGCTTGGGCCCACTCTCACCCCCCATTATTCTATTTTCACTTAAAATTATCTTTACGAAATAAAACTAATAATAGCAATGCTCCTATTATTTATTTCCCCTTAAATTAATTATTTTCTTAATTAATCTATTTAATTTAATTAATATTTATCCTAATAAAATTTAGGATGTTACACCCTGTGCAATTTGTTTTCCTTTGTCTTTAGTCTACATAGTCCAATCATTAGTTGTTAGTTGTGTACATATTAATTAAAAATGTTACATAAATAGTTAAATGATATATCTGAGAGTTTTTATTTGATGTAGCTGGTTGGTTGGATGTATCACCTTCTCCTTCAGGCTCCTTTAGTGGTAATTGACAACTCCTAACATTATGGCCATAGTTGAGACATCTTTTGCATCTGTTTGTAGTGTGACTTCTCTTCAGCTTACTTGAGTTGTCATCCTCCTCAGGCATTCTTCTTCTTAATTTTTTTGGCCTTCCAGGTGCTCTCTTGTAATCAGGTGGCAATATCTGCTCATTGTCAACTATTGGCCATTGTCTCTTACCATTGATGGGGCTTATAGTATGCTTGTAACACTGAATATATGTTTCCCTTAAGTAATACCTGTGCACATAATTTTCTGGATGATCTCCTTTCATTGATATGGCTGCCACTGCATGCCTACAGGGTATGCCCACTAACTCCGAGTAATTATAGCTGTATGAGTGTGCTTGGAGATCAACAATAAATTTGTCAAATGCCATTGTATGTGTAACTTCAAACTTGAGCTCTCCAGCCCATGTAGCAATCCAATGCCCACTCATCAGAATTTCTCTATCTAGCCTCTTCCTTGGCTTAGGCATTATCTTCCCAGTATACTTGTGAACTTTCTCATTCAGAGTTACATTCCTTTGCATGATGTAAGTCCTGATCCACTCGAACATTGTGATGATTGGCTTATCCCTTGCCAGTAAAATGGTGTTGTTGAATGCTTCAGATAAGTTGTTCATAAGAACATCACACCTTGGGTAGAAAGTAAAAGCATGTTTACACCATGCTTTTGTTGGTACTGCAGTAAGCCAATCATGAGCCTTCTCATTGAGTGCTTTGAGTTCATTCATCTTTTGCCTCCATGCCTCTTCATATATACATTTGGTAGCTGCCATGATCAAATCCCTCATTTGTGTCCCCCCACCAAATTTCTTCTTGAAATTTTCATATAAATGCCTCAGACAAAATCTATGCTCCACTCCATCCATCATTTCTTCAAATACTTGGACAAGACCCTGTAAATAACAACATAAACACTTATTACAGTAAAAATAACTTTAGAAACATGGAAATGAATAGGATTAATTTTTTTTTTGAAATCAGTAAAGTACCTTTTGTTGATCAAAGATGAAAACCCATCTCTTTTGACTCAAATCTCCAATGTCCTCTAGTAATAATGAAAGAAACCACCTCCAACTGTCTTTGGTTTCATTTTCAACCACAACAAAAGCCAGGGGAAAATACTGGTCATTTGGATCTCTTGCATTTGCAATCAGTAATATTCCTCCATAAGCTGTCTTCAAATGACAGCCATCTACTCCAATAAATGGTCTGCATGCAGATAGAAACCCTTTCTTGCACCCCTCTAAACACATATAAAATCTGCTAAACTTTGGTGGGACCTCCAAACTTGGCCTATCCAATTCTATTTTGCAAGTGTTGCCCCTACTTGCCCTTCTTAGCTCAGCATTATACCTCCATAAAAGTGAGTACTGACTCTTTGCATCACCTTCCACTACCTCCCTAGCAATGACCCTGGCCTTGAATGCTCTATCTGTGACACCCTTCTACCCCAATCTCTAATTCAATCGTCAAATTGATATATATAAGGAAAGTTTATAGACCACATCGGGTAAAAAGGTTCACAATTCTCACTTTAAACATCTTATATAATTCAAAGTCAACTCCATGTAAGTAAAAAGTAAAATCAATGGTTTTCAAAAACTTAAATATCAAATTATCAACATCATAAAAATCTCTCTTGGCCATGTAAGGAACTTAAAACAGTTTTCCTTAATCTCCACTCAATAACATGAATAAAAGTAAACTCCTAATACTAAGCCCTGAATGTCACATGTATCAGAGTGAGACCCCTTCCTTTCAATACTCGGCACATTGAGTGCCCTCTTCATCACCTATAAAATAACCAAAGAGAGTACGGTGAGGAAAAGAACATATACTCATACATGCAATGTAGAAGGCTACCATGTCCTCACCCAACACATAATCATCATCATTAATATCATCACATGATCATCATCATTCATATCAACTCACACTCTTTATATTCCACACATTACTCATCACCATACATATTATCTCTCATCTTAATCCACACTCGTTACATACAGCACATTAATTTCACACAAATATATAATTCACACTTCTAACACAATCATAAAATGACAAGTATGCTCACTCTATGCTCATGCACAATGCCTCTTCCTAAGAGTCATGATTTGGAACTCCACACAGTGGGCGCACCTCATCAATCCCCTTAGTTGTTACCAATGATGGCCCTACCGTTAAATGTCCTCTCTTGGCCGATAGGTTGCACAGTTAAACACCCATCTCTTGGGCTTGTGCAGAGACATCCGCCCCGCAATGATGGCCCTACCGTTAAATGCCCTCTCTTGGCCGATAGGTTGCACCCCCTTGATGGGTCCGTGCATAGAAGTCCCCCATCATGGTCACCGAACCCTGCTCGCTACCCCTCTCTTGGGCTAGGGTATTTAAGCCACGTCTGGCTTCTCATGCATCGCACACATCTCATATCTCAAATATTATGCTCAATGCAATCAACATCATATCTCATATCTTTCACACAATCTCTATGCTCAATGCATCATCATCAATTCACATATATCTCATACAATCTCTTTTACTCTATCACTTCACATCACATCACAATATTATAAACATAGAACATCACATAGGATACTCACGCCACAATACTCATGCCACAATCAATACACTTTATACATCCAATTAATCCATCAATTCCACAAAACAATTCTCATATTAAATAAGCATCCAACTCAATTTCACGTTTTAAGAGAAACTATCCGAAATTTGGAAGGAATCTGTTGAAATTATAATTAAAAAGCTTAATCTGTGTGCTGCGCTTCACTCTGTGTGACACCCTTCTACCCCAAACTCTTATATGATCAACGAAGCAGAAGACTTAGGAAAATAACGAATCACATTGGGTAAAAAGGTTCACATTTCAACTCAATTAAAACCTCAATTCTTTCAAAGTCAACTTATTCAAAATAGAAGTTGGAGTCAAAAGGTTTTCAAAGTAAATAAAATATTACTACCTCAAAAGTTAACAGTGAAACATCATTTTTAGCCTTATAAGGCACTTAAAACCGTTTACACAAATCTCTCCAAAATAGAAATATAAAATAAAACTCCTAATACTAAGCCCTGATGTCACATGTATTAGAATGACACCCATCAACTCAATACTCGGCACCTGAGGTGCCATCGTCATCACCTGTAAATAATAACCACAGATAGAAACGGTGAGGAAAGTAATACCACTCATACATACACATAGGAGACTACCATATCCTCACCCTAATGTAAACATCATCTTATAACTTATTCTATTATCAAATGTAAAACATAATCATCATCATCATATACACCAACAACATCATCAATATCACCATAATCATCATAATCCCCATTATCATCAAAATCATCATTATCATCATATCATCATACTCATCATTATCATCATACTCATCACAATCATCACTATCATCATTTTCATCATATTCATCATATCATCATCACCACCATCATTATCATTAATATCATCATACTCATCACAATCATCGATATCATCATTTTCATGATGTTCATCATATCATCATCACCATCATGCACCTCCCTGAGTTGTACTTCACCCACTCTAGGCTTGTACACCTCAGGTACCATATTCAATTTCATCATAATCAGTGTTCACCTCCCTGAGTTATACTCAGGTACAATCATCAACATTATCATAGTCATTACTCACCTCCCTGAGTTATATTCGGGTACCATAATCATTAACATAATCAATACCCACCTCCCTGAGTTACACTCAGGTACTATAATCACCTCCCCGAGTTAGACTCAGGTACAACATTCACCTCCCCGAGTTAGACTCAGGTACAACATTCACCTCCCTGAGTTACACCCCACCCCTCACTGGGCTTGTGTATCTCAAGTACAATCACCTCCCTGAGTTACACCTCACCCCTCATTGGGCTTGTGTATCCCAAGTACAACATCATAAATACTCAAGCATCATTTACAGCATAAGGTTAATTAAATAATCATCACCATTATCACCTCCCCAAGTTATACTCAGGTACACTATTCACCTCCCCGAGTTAGACTCAGGTACAACACCAATATCATCATCATCATCAATCATTATAATTAGCACCAATCATCATCATCATAAAAAATCATCATAATTATCACCAAATATCATTATCATCATAATTAAATACATCAACTCAATATGAGCAGTCATCCATCACACGGATTCACCAATCCACACTGGTAATCGATTACAATCCTCATGTAATCGATTACCTGCAAACAAGGTCTCTGGTAATCGATTATCAACCATTGGTAATCGATTACCTGCAAGCAATCACTCTGGTAATCGATTACCAAACTTCTGTAATCGATTACCAACACGCCAACTCTCTGGTAATCGATTACAACATCTCTGTAATCGATTACCCGCGAGCCAACAACCCTCCTGGTTGCCTAGAACACTCTGGTAATCGATTACCACTCTTGGTAATCGATTACCCGCGACACAGATTGCAGTTCTCACGATCTCTACCAATTCTAAACCTCTCTATTCAATCTCTAATCAATCCTTTTCATCAAGACATCATTTATATACGTTTATACTCATCAAACTCCACCAAAGTATCCATCTTTAACAGTTTTACAAGGTTTTCCCATCAAAACCCCCCAATTCATCAAATCCTTATTAATCCCTTTTTCACTATTCATATTATTCTCATTCAATCTCCTCAAGATTCATCAAGAATCATACAAACAATCATCAATTTACAATTTTCATCATCCATACTCAATATATCAATTATTAATACGAATTAAAGTCTTAGGTTACTACACAAGCATCCCCATATGCATATATAAGCAACACCATCTCCTCCATCGTACCTTGAAGTGAAGATCGAATCGCAACAGTTATTGATTCTCAATGATTATTCTGCAGCAACCCCTTCTTGAGACGTCGTTTCTCCCCTCCTTAGTGTTTCGCTCTCTGACGATTTTATGAATAAGGATTAGGGTGAACTGAGAACCCTTTCTTAAATAAATACTTAATTGGGCTAGGCCCACTCTCAACCCACTTATTCTATTTATTATTCTTATTATTTATTAAATAACCTTATGGATAAAACTACTCATAATATTAATCCTATTATTTATTTATTTATTTATTTCTTCTACTTTATTAATTTTATTTTATTTTATTTTACTTAATAAAATTCAGGATGTTACACTCTGCGCTCAGCGCAAGTTCCAGAGAGCTATGCTCCACTCTCGCTCAGTGCAAGTGCAGCGCGGGTTCCATAGAAATACGTCCCAGCCTGCGCTTCAGCGCAGTTGAAGCGAAGTGTCGCAGAACGCGACTGTTCATACGTTTTTTGCCCCTTTTCAACCCTTTTCTTCAATCCCTACTCAATTCTTTAAGTTCTAACTCGTTTATACTCATTTTCACCGATTAAAAACACAGAAATCCCCAATCATTCCTACGAATTACAATAAATTTAACATTTAATCAATTATGGTTCCTCATCTCTAAACCCTTATTTAACCCCTTTTCGCTATTCTCGCTACCATCACCCAATTCGTCAAGATTATCACGTGCATACATCAAATCAAACACATTCCAAACACAATTCACAGATAGGTTCTCAAATTTAGAATTCTTAGAGGGTCTTATGGTTGCCCTCACTACCCAAGCACTCCCACATACACATACAAGCAGCACCCTACCCCCCGTACCTTAGAGATGACGATCAAGAACGGTTGGCAGAACTCTCTTGATGATCTACTCTGCGGCACCTTCTCCTTGTGGAGTCGCTTCTCTCCTCCCTAGGGTTTGGTTATCTGACGTTTGAAAACTATTAGGGTGAAATAGATAACACTCCCCCTATTTAAATATCTAACTGAGTTGGGCCTACTCCAACCCACCCGTTACCCTTTTTAATTAAATAATACCTTTTTCTTAAACATAATAATATAATAATAATATTATTATTTCTACATAAATCTTATTTTATTTTATTTATTCATTTATTTTAGAAATTATTAGGATATTACCGAATCCTTATCCATCTATACTCAGCTTCAAATCTTATAATTAAATCTTATCCTAAATTTGTATTGATTCTTATCTTTAATCCTTGTGATATCATTATTTCTATTTTAAAATATGATCCTAATTTAAAATACTAAACCATATCTCTCTCGTAAGACTATTATTAGTAATCTTGATATTATTATATTCAATATAATCAAATTTGATTAAGATCTTAATAATCTGACGTCTCTCCTAATATTATAATATTATTATATCATAAATACGGTTATATTAATATTTATTATTATTATTAAAACTTCTATTTTTACAACTAACGTCATCGGAATATAATTATACGTATTTTAATTAAAATTCTAGATTTCTAAATTTTGGGATGTTACACTATCAATAGTAATTCCAGCAGAATAATCTTCCATAATGTCCTTCAAACTCAGATTGTTATTGCTCTTAAGCTTATCAACCATGACCTTTGCCACCCACTGTGATTTGGCATTCTGGTTATGAAACACACGGCCACAAGTGTATCTACCAACCAAAGTCTTCAATCTGTATGTGGATGTTCTTCCAACTTTGCTGACAAAAGCCATAAAAACACATTCTCTCTTGCACTTCACCCTCACCCTCACCGAATCATTCTTAACAAAAACCACTTCCCTCCCATTAAGAACAGGATGCTCCAGAATGGCATTTCAGAACTCTTTCAATGATCTAAACTCCATCCCAAGGGTAAATTTAAATTTTTTGCACATTTCCTCTTTTTGGTATGTGGGATATTTGGGTTTGTCATTATCAGATTCACAATTATCATCTAAGTCAAAATGCAACTCATCACTCAGGTATTCCTCATCAATAACATCCTTGCCTGCAACATTTGGTGGAATGAAGACCTCAGGATCAACCTCTAATCCATGCACACCACTAGACTGCCCCTCAAATAATTTCCTTTTACCTCTCTTTGGTGTCATTTTCCTAGCCCTTTTTTCAGGACTCAGTATTGGATTCTTCAGTGGTGTGGTTTTGGTTTTCATTTTCCTTTCTTTAACCACATTCTGTTGATCATCATTGTCCTAAAAACCATCATCCATCCCCAAGTCCCTCTCTTCTTCGCTATCAGAAAAATGCACATCATTAATGCCATCATCAGACTCACTTCCATCAACAAAATCATTAACATCAACATCCCCACCACCTTCTGAATTGACATTGACATCATCACCTTGTTCAACATCTCCCTCATCAAATTTTGTATCCCTTGCTCCACCTATCCCATCACCTTCAACATTTTCATTGTCATCATCTTCCTTATATGTCAACAAAGTACTATCCTCAAGTAATATAGGCTCAACAATCTGTGTATGCTCAACATACAAATCCACCTCACAGTTATGCAGCAGTGCATAATTACCCATTTCAAGTGCATGTGAGTCCCAACTAATGCTTCTAAAGGTCCTATTCATTCTGCCCTTAGCCACATTCCACCACAAGTTAACTTTCTCACGGTACCCTAAGTCCTTAACCAGTCCTAAAGCTTCAAAATAACTCCAACTATCAATGTTTGTGTTATGAATTGCATGGACTTCACCACCCTCATACCTCACTGTATGACCCTTCACAAAAGCCCCCCATGATGCACCACTACTGTAAAACCCATGCCTACAGAAGTAAATTCACATCAAAGGCAAATTAATAAACAAATATATACGGTCCCCACACACCCACACGCCCATTCAAAACATTTATTTACTCATCCCTAAATATCATCCCATTCCTACCCGACAAAACTCGTCCCCACCCACATGGCAATAAACTATTAAATTAAGGCATTATTTACTAACCTTTTGTGCCTCGGGACGCCTTCAAACGGGATGATGAAGCTCACACACGTCTTCCACACTCTGACCCACGTACGTCGCGCTAAATCCACACAATCACCCACGTTGGAAAGGCTCCACAGTTCTTGCACCAGGTGCTCACAGTGAAAAAGATTCTCTCACTGAAAAATTGTGACCTTGGAGAAGACTTCAAACTGTGCCTCTATTTTTACGGATTAGGGTTATTGAAGGGTTTAAGGTTAATATTGTCATTTACAATATGTTAAATTTTATTAATTAAACATGAATAAAACACATGTACAGGTGATGTGTCTCTCCCGTTAGCCACATCAGCAGGAGTTAACGTCAGGGACGAAACGGACTAACAGAAAATTTTATGGGGACTAAAATCCAAAAAAAAAAAAATTCTAGGGACTAAACGCAAAATGACCTATATTTATAGGGACCAAAAACATATTTAAGCCTTAAATATTTTGTTTGGATGTTTTGATATATTTTGTTTCTTGGACTTTGCCCTCCCTTTTTACGAATCTTTTTTGTTATAATGTAGATATATTATATCATATTATTATAAATAAAATAGAATGGAAAAATATTTTCTTTCATGTATGAAATTAAGAAAAATTTGAATAAAATAAAACTAAATATATTTTATTTATAATTTATCTTGAATCATTTAAATAACTAAACTTAATATTATTTTATTCAATTCTACTATATTTTATTTTTCTATTAATTCAAAAATAATTCTTGATAATTAATACCATCACATATATCATTAACTAGTTACTTGTGATTTTTATTTATGAGCTTAGTCTTATTTTATAGACTTATAGTTAAAACCTTGATTGTCTACTTGTATTTTGAATTTATTTGTTACCTCATGTTATTTCTAAAATATTTATTGGCTAATTGCTTAATTATGTACTTGTGTGAAGGAAATTGTTTTGAATTTGGAGTAATAGTTAAATTATATTACCTATTTTTTATTATTTTTTACTATATACCGAGTTAACCGGTTTATCAGTGACTCATTGATTTGACAAGTGACTCATTAACTCAGTATCCTCACTGAGTCGATCACAAGTCGGTTTTTATAACATCGGTAACTACCTAAAAAAGCTACTTTACCAAAGACTGATGAAATGATTTCAACCAATGTTTTTATAACCAAATCGGTAATTGAACACATGAAGGTACTGGTTCACGGTTCAGTGGTTCAATCGTGGTTGAACCGTGGTCAAACCGGTAATAATAAAATATATTTTTATAATATTTTTAAATAATAAAATAAGATAAAATCATAAGAAATCAAGATATATAAGATTATAAATTAATATAGAAGACCTTATTATATGTATTATATCATAAAAAATTCGTTATAATTGACTAAATAATAAATATATATGTGTAATCCTTAAAAATTTATTTTTATATATCTCAAAAATATTTTAGATTAAATAAAAAATAAAAAAATAAAATTTTTTAAACTGGGGCGGTTCAATCGGTTTTCTGGCACCGGTTTTTGACCGATTCTGAAATCGGCCGGTTTTTGGATTGTATGGACCAGACACAAGATCGGTTCCCAATCGTAACGGTTGAACCGGTCAGTCCGATCCGGTCAGATTTTGACAATAATGATTTTAACTACTAATTTCAATTTTAATCTAACTAGAATGTTTTAACAAAAACACTCTATGTTAAATTACTAGCCACTCCATTAATAAAATTTGTTGTTTTCCTTTCAAATTACTGTTTTAAAAGCTTGGCCCACCACTCTCTGTCAATCCCGAGTCTCTCCGTACATATATTATTAACTATGTAGCGCTGGGGAAAATATTTCCTGACTCTCTCGATGAGTATTAGTGCGTATTTAGTTTAACATTGAAATTGGTCAAACTCAAATTTAAATTTTCAAACGCAACTATTTTTAGCGTTGGAAACATGAGTTTATCACATTTTAACGCTAAATAAAACATACTCTTAAAAGTTCGGGAGAATTGTTGTTCATAGAACAATACAACATAGAAAAAAGAAAAAACAAAAAAGAAAAATATGAGATATGATGGATTATGTGATAGAGAAAAAATGTGTATTATATAAATTTTTTTTTCCCTCAAAGTGTAGAATCAAAGGATCATATCCTTCCGTTCAGTAAAAAGGACCATATCCTTAAGCTAAGCTCATGCCTTCAATTTTTTTAACTGTTAATTAGAATCCATATTTCTATAAATATGTCCAGAATTATTATTAGATAAAGTGTTAATTGTCTTAAAAACATTAGTTAAAGAATTGTGCATTAAAATTAGTTTTTTTAAGATTACAACATTTAATATATTAATAATCTAAATAATAATATTGTTAGTATATAATTTTTCATTCTTTAATTAATACTAACAATATTCATTAACCTTAAAAAAAAAACAATATTCATTAACAATTGTCTTATAAATAAACTACTCAGATAATTTATACAACAGATGGAACCATAAAAATTGCATAATATTTAAGGAATAATACATTAAAATATATCATATTAGTACTTTCTTTTACATTTACAAATCTGATAAATAATTCCAAATTAATTATTAATTACACATTATTGTCATTTTATAAAATCTCCCAACACTCTTGCAATCAGTTTTCTCTCTTCCATCATTTGAGGCCATATATGTTTTATTTTCAAAATTAATGGAGGACAGGTCTTGAACCGGAGCACCTTATTAACATAGAAGAATTTTCCCTAATGGAGTCATTGATATGATAAGAAAATAGTGCCAAGAGCACCTGTGGTAGTGCAGGTAAGTTTTGTCCATTAAAATAGTTTTTTCCATAACATATGTATCAGACTATCACTATGTTATGGTATTTATTTCATTCTCTTGTTGTATATTTTCTTTCCTTTTATTTTCTACTAAGTAAAAAGAGAAAAATAAAGAAAATCTAACTTTTATTTTATTTTCTCCTTCTTTATTTTTATTACGTTTTTTTCTTTTGAATTTTTTTCTTCTCTAAACCAAATATAATATCTATTTTCTTTTTATTTTAAATGGAAGTAAAAAGTGGTTGTTTATGTGATAATCACATAGCTGAATGGCACCATTGTGGAGACTGGCCAGCTTACGGAACCTCTTTAATGGAAATGAGTTTTAAAATCCTTGCTAACATTTATAACAACATAATATCACCTATCCTCACACTAGTAAAAATTAAGTTGTATTAATGTAAATAAAGTTTTAGAAGTGATTGAATTATATGATATTTGAGCTCTTACCTCCTATTTATATGTCTTCCACCTCCTTATGGACAAAGAGATATTTTTTATCCAATATAATTATGAATAGTCCTCTAGAATCTTCTTTAATAATATCTATATACTAGCTTAATTTTTCATGCAATGTATATACAAAATTCTTAAATATATTTATTGACTAGTTTAAATCTTTCATATTTTGAAATAAAAAAAATCTATCGAATCCATATTTCTTTAGATGAAATAAATTGTTTATGTCTCGAACTAAATATTTAATCAATGAAATAAAAGAAAAATATATAATTTTATTTTTATTTTTTTTTAAATCATATTTTTATTAAAGCCATTGGATTAATAGGTCAAACAAAATTTTATGGATGAGTTATATATATATTTGATTTACCAAATCATTTAATTAAAATATTAGTTTTTTTTATACAAAGGTGTGGCAAAAGGATTTGAAAAGTAAACTGTTTTTTTATGTATTAACCACAAGTATCCTTTATTATCATGAGTATACCTGCCCTGGCTTTAGTCAGGGTTAAGGGTCATCACTCCTTCCTAGAGTGTGTATAGTGGAGATTGAACCAAATAGCTCTTCCCACAATCTTAGTTTACATTACCAATTGAGTCATCCTTTATTATGTAAACCACCTGAGTACATCACCATTAACCTTTTTTTATTGGCTTTAACATAAATTAGCTTTTTTTTATTATTGAAGGGCTAAAGCCTAAGAAAAAACCTATATAATCAAAACTTGATGAGGGGAAGCTACTCCTTGAGAATCAAAATTTCACAAAAGAAATTATTGATGGGGGACAAGAAAGAAATTGGTGACAGCCGAGGAGATATATATGTCCATATTTGCTAGATCATCAGCAGCTCTATTTCCTTCTTTGTATGTGTGGCCCAGGAAAGAGCTTTTCTAACATCTCTAACTAAACCATAACGGTGGTGTGAAGTATCTCAGTTATGCAATAGATTAAGATCTGTGAGGGAGTCCAGCTCAACAATAATTAATCTCTGGATATTAAGATTACGTGCAATTTTTAATCCATGAGGAGAGCCCAGAGTTCTGCTTTTACAACAGTGCAAATGCCCATATTGCAAGCGTATCCAACCATAAAGCTATCATCAACTTGACAGAGTAAACCACCACAAGCAGCTTGATCCAAAAAGCCTCTCACTGATTCAATTTAACATAGTCTCTTGGAGGAAATTAATATCCACGAAATATATTCCTCATGTCTCCTTGTACCATTATGCATAGAAGTAGGGTTGCCAAACCCGTACTGAACCATCAAGGCATAGGATAAAACTTTGGGGATGAGAAGGTTTGGAATCTCAGATTTCCTGTTAAACACTAAATTGTTTCCATCATTCCAAACCACCCACAAAGTTATTGGAAATATAGTTTCCAATCTATTCCAAGGTTCCACCTCATATCATTTACAAATTTCAGATTCATCCATTGATCCAAACCAACTGGCCCAGTATTCTTATGAAATCAGTGAGTTCCAAATATCCATTACAGCGGGGCAATCTCTTAGCGTATGCATTAAAGATTTTGGAGCCTCATGGCATCTCGGACAGAGCATGTCTTGAGATATATTCGTGCCACATCTCTCCTCATTAGTTAAAAGTTTCTCGTGCAACATTTTTCAAAGAAAGCATTGAATACGAGGAGGACCCTGTCACTCCCAAATGGTTCGACAAAGAGCTTCATTGACCTCACTTTGTCTCGGTCGTGTCACAACGGGAATGATATCACGCAGTCTATTAGCAATTGGTTTTGTAACTAACATTGCAAATGGAGATAGGACGGAATTGGGCAGGTCTCTTAGGAGATAAGAGTTTGTTTTGTAATCAATGTAATAAGAGTTTGGTTAATATCACTCACCAAACTCGGATTTGCCCAAATATCATGAACAAGCTTCACAACCAGAGGTTCAAGAATGTCTCATTAGCTTTTAAAAAATAGAGCATGTAGGCCATAAGGGCCTGGAGCTTTAAAATTGCCAGCATGTTTAATTTCCTCAATTGCAGGGAGGTGATTGAGATTGTGGAATACATCGGGAGGTAGCAGGGGGAAGGCATATTCATTCATATTTCTCATAGCCCCTTGGTTGGTTACTTGGTTTCAAGTTTCAACATAAAGGTCTTGCAAAAAATTTAACACCATATTTTGTAATGTATCTTCATCATACACCCAGTTAAGTTTATCATACGGTTTATAGCTCTTATAACTATAGTGGTTTAGTGAAAGCAACGGGTATTTCTATCACCAAGGTTCACCCAATTGACCTGAGATTGATGAAGCCAATATTCCTCTTCACGGGATAAGATCACTTTATACTGAGACCATAAATCCACACTCAGATTAGAAAGGAAAATGTTTGGTCCTTCACGGAGTTTCCTTTGGATCCCTTCAAGTCTTCGCATGATGTTTTTTTTTCTTCTTTTTCTTCTGTTGAGAAATATTTTTAAAACCAATTGATTCCAAGTGCGTATTCCATTTGTAAAATCCTCAATATTCTCATTCCAGGTTCTACCACTTAGCCCATGATTCTTCACTTGGTCTTGAAAGTTAGAATGAGACCCAGCGGTATCCACATTTAAAAAAAAAAAAAACTATATGCCAGTACCTTAGTATCCGCGTGGGCAGTAACTTTAGTGCCCCATACCCGCTGAGCACTTATATGCCCGTACCCGTGTCCATTACCCGCAAAGTAAAAAATTAACAACTCACTAATAAAATATTAATTTAAGAAAACTATCTCAATTGAAAAATTACTCGAAAATCATCCCAACATAATTTTTAAATATTGGTGACACAACAATTTAATTAAATTGAAAAATAATATGTTAATGTTCTAAAACACAACACATGATCTAAACTTAAAAAATTTTATTAAATACTACAATATACTTTTACGTCACACTATTTTATAAACTTGAATATCATGTGTTAGAATTCTCCAAGATATGTAAAAAAAGATTCTTAACACTAATTAGTTATATAATATAAAGTAAAAAAAATACAAATAGATAGTTTTAAAAATATATTTTTAATTTTTTTTGACGAAAAAAATATTTTTAATTTATAATATATTATATATATCAATTTTAAACATATGTATAAATATATTAGATATTTTAATAAAATTATTATATCCCTATATTTAATTATATATGGTATTATTTATTAAATAATTATATATATGAGTGCGTGTAACATCCTGAATTTTATTAAGTAAAATAAAATAAAATAAAATTAATAAAGTAGAAAAAATAAATAAATAAATAATAGGATTAATATTATGAGTAGTTTTATCCATAAGGTTATTTAATAAATAATAAGAATAATAAATAGAATAAGTGGGTTGAGAGTGAGCCTAGCCCAATTAAGTATTTATTTAAGGAAGGGTTCTTAGTTCACCCTAATCCTTATTCGTAAAATCGTCAGAGAGCGAAACGCTAAGGAGGGGAGAAACGACGTCTCAAGAAGGGGTTGCTGCAGAATAATCATTGAGAATCAAGTACTGTTGCGGTTCGATCTTCACTTCAAGGTACGGTGGGGGAGAGGGTGCTGCTTGTATGTGCATGTGGGAGTGTTTGGGTAGTAAGGGCAAGACCCTCTAAGGTTTTAAATTCGACTTAATATATGTATATGTTGAGTATGGTATGATGAAAACTGTTGATTGATTTTATAAATCTTGATGAATTCTTGGGTGAAATCGAAGAGGATATTGAGAATAATGAAAAGGGGTAATTGGGGGTTTAATGATTTGGGGTTTTGATGGGTAATTGTATAATCTGTGTTAAAATTGTTGTTTTTTTATGAGTTTAGTCGATATAAACGAATATGATCGAAGTATACACGATGAGGATTGAGTAGAGATTGGAGAAGGGGAGAAAAATGGGTAAAACGTAGAATAAACGCGTTCTATGTAACTTGCGTTGCAACTTGCGCTACAGCGCAGGTTGAAGCGTGAACTCTCTGGAATCTGCGCTGCAGCGCAGGTTGGGGCGCAGCTCGCAAATTCTGTTTTGACAGCTTTCTCGTCTGGAAAAGAATGTGTCTGTTTAGGGTGCAAATGAATTCGGAACCCTATCATATAATATATCAAACTGAAGCGTCGGATCTTAACTTTCTAATAAAAGTTGAATCATCTTAATTGGACACCTAGAACTCTAGATATTTCCAAATTAGTGCACCAAGGTCATTAAGCTTAAAACTCGAAGACTCCGAAATGGAGGGACCGCCTCTTGTAATCGATTACAGTTGTTTGGTAATCGATTACCAGGTCAAATTGTGTATGAAAGTGTTGTTTATGTGATGATTGTGGTGTGACTATGAAGATATGATTATTTCCTTGATGATAGATGTTTATACTACTGCGATGTATGATGATAATGATGAGGTATTGATGTATTGAGTGTATGGTGATGCTTTGTGATGCTTTATAATGATTATGATGATGATGATGATTGATGTCTGAGGATGCTTATGATAATTTATGATGATAATATTGGATGATGAAACGATGATTTATATGATGATTTTAATGATGATGATGTATATCACTTTATGATGATGATGATATAATTAATTTTATGATAATGGTGATGATTATTTAATTAACCTTATGCTGTAAATGATGCTTGAGTATATATGATGTTGTACCTGAGATACACAAGCCCAGTGAGGGGTGGGGTGTAACTCAGGGAGGTGATTGTACTTGGGATACACAAGCCCAGTGAGGGGTGAAGTGTAGCTCAGGGAGGTGAATGTTGTACCTGAGTCTAACTTGGGGAGGTGAATGTTGTACCTGAATCTAACTCGAGAAGGTGATTATGGTACCTGAGTATAACTCAGGGAGGTGAGTAATGATTATGATAATATTGAATATGGTACCTGAGGTGTACAAGCCTAGAGTGGGGTGAAGTACAACCCAGGGAGGTGAATGATGATTATGATGATATTGGTGAGTATGATGATTATGGTGATATTGATGATTATGATGGTTATGGTGATATTGATGATGTTGTTGGTGTATATGATGATGGATGAATATGTCTTATATATGCTGATATAAAAATGAGTTATATGATGATGCTATGATTTTGTGATGAGGAAATGAGTAATAGGCGCTGAGAATAGAGTAGGCGAATTATTTGGTGAATGAGGATAGGAGAATTATATGATGATATTGATGATTTGTTATATGATGAATTATAGGTGATATTATCTGATGAATTATGTGATGTTTGAGTATGTGGTGTGATTAATGTTGATGTTGTCTATATGAGGGTGAGGATAGGGTGGCCTCCTATGTGTATGTATGAGTAATATTCTTTTCCTCACCGTTATACTGTGGATATTTTTACAGGTGATGATGATGACACGACTGGTGTCGAGTTTTGATTAAAGGGAGTGTGCTCTGGTATATATGACATCAGGGCATAATTTTGGGGGTTCTTTTCTTTATGTTTCTAGTTAGGAAGGGTTTTGTAAACACTTTTAAATGCCTTACATGGCGAGTAGGATGTTTTAATTATTGATAATTTGGAGATTCCGCTACTTGTGTATTTTGAAAACCTTTGAGTTCTACTTTTATTTTAATTAAGTTGTTTTACAATGAATGAGGTTTTAAATAAAGAGATATGTGAACCTTTTTACCCGTTGAGGGATACTGTTTTTGAAAAATATTTCGACTTATTAATTGTATAAGAGCTGGGGTAGAAGGGTGTCACAGTGCGGGTATGGGGCAGGCTGGGCATCATAGTGCCCCGTACCCGCGCTCGTCCCCATAAAAAAATGCGGGCTATTGCCATACCCGCGTCTATACTTGCTTTTACGGGTTTTCACCCTGCCCATTACGGGTCATTTTTGTGGGCACCCATAGAATTTGGGCTCAATAACCATCCCTAAACCAACAGGAAAGGAATTTAGAGGGTTTCACTGCATAATTACATTTTTTGTCCTCTATTTTGGTTTATGTGAAATTTTAATCCATTATTTTTTAAGTAAATTAAGTTTCTTTATTTTTAAAATCAAGAAAATATAATCACTCTGTCAATTGTATTATACATAAAACTTTCAAATTTTCATTTTTTACTAATTTTTTTCACAAATTAAATTTATTAGATCATTTTAAAAAATTAAATTTAAAAACAATCAATTAGAATATCATATTCACCCATAACTATAAAAATATAATATCAAGCACCCTATCTATCTATCTATCTATCTATCTATCTATCTATCTATCTATCTATCTATCTATCTATCTATCTATTAAATTAACTTAAACCAAAAATTAACTTCATCTCATTAAGTTTAACATTTTCAAATTAAATTCCATTATATCAATAATTAAGAAAACGTTATCAAATTTACATGCATGTCATTTCACCGTCATTAATTTTCATTATTCATTACCCCATTTTCAATATTTGCGTTTGAATAAATTACTCTAACCTCCCTTCTATTTTACACTTTCAACACAAAATCCCCCCTCTATTTTGAAAATCTACATAAAACTTCTTCAATTTTAAAAGTACATCATACTTAAACCCAATTTCTTATGATACATTTAATAGAAATTTTAGTCAACAGTCAACAATTATCTTTTATATTAAATTGACCAAAATACCCTTACTAACTATGGATTTTTCTTTGCTATATAAAAATCCCTCAATTTTTAAACTTTACACAAACTCCTTATATTTTACATCATACAATAATTTTCAATTACATTATTGTGAATAACAAAAATCATAGTTTCATACCAGCAAAATAAAGAAATTTATTTTAAAATTTTTCATAACGAAAATTTAATAAAAAACTTAGAAACTAATAAAATGAACCAAAATAATTTATTAAGATTAAGTTATGAAGTATTAATAGATAAAAAAATTTTACTAAGATGGATCTTAATAAAAAAAGCTCCATAAATTATCAAAAAGCTTAATATGTAAAATAATAAATGTTAGGGTAGCGAAAAAGAAGGAGAACGAAAAAAAATGAATTTAACGCGAGAAAGACTGAGATTTTCATGTTGGGGTTTTATTACATTTATCAATTCTGATAATTCAATTAGAAATGAAGGAGTGTCTTGAGGGTAATGTTGGGTTTTTAAAAAATATTTTTTAATAAATAATAAAAAATTATATTAATTAGGATTTTGTGTAGGTTTTCAAAATAGAGGGGATTTTGTATAAGTTTTTAAAATAGATGGGGTTTTGTGTTGGAAATGTAAAATAGAGGAGAAGTTGGAACAATTTACTCTTTGCGTTTTATTAAAAAAAAAACTGTTACAATTTGTTCATCATGCAATAAATACTTATCACACTACTCCACCAGACAAAAAAAAAGCTACATATAATTTTAATGTAAATTTTTATTATCTGTGTCTTATTAAAAAAACATTACAATTTGTTCACTATGTTATTTACAATAAACACTTAATAATACTCCACCAGAAAAACAAACTAGATATATTTTTATGTAAAATTATTATTATTGTACGTATTTTAACAAATTTGAATATATATTTTATACAAATGATGTTTTACATCTAAAAAATGAAATGTAACACATTAGACAATGAAATTAATAATAATGATAATAATTATAAAGAAGAGGAGAATTCTTTCATATTCATAACCGTTAATGGTATAAGCAAAAAATTTTAAAATTGAATTTAAAATAAATTTGGGCCCAATTTAAAAATGTTGTAAGGAAAAATATTATTTTGCAGTAGACCAAGTGCAAACAACAAAAAGTAGCAAAAATAACAAAGGTATAAATGCATGCATGAAGCATTATTCAGTGTTTTACTTGGTTAATTTTTTTCGCATTCTTTAGAAAATTATTATTAGCAAACAGTAAGTGGAAAAATAAGAAGGAAAGGGTATCACCTACAACGGAAATATGGAAAACGCCATTTTCATTTCCTGTTTCCATTTTCTGTTTCCTGTTTTCTGAAATTTTACAAAGGAAAAACTGGAAATGCTGGAAACAAAAATTTGCTGTTTTCAGCATTTCCAATTTTTCCTTTGTAAAATTTCAGAAAACAGGAAACAAAATGAAAACAGAAAATGAAAACAGAAAACGTTTCCTCAAACCCTAATATCCCCATTCCAGTGTTTTGGCAGAGAGCGTTTAGTAGACGGCAACAATGTTGGCCGGTAGACAGTGGAAGAGAAAATGTGTGATAAATTAGGATTAAGGTAATACAAACGATTAAAATAAATAAATTAGTACATTCAAATGTTACTCCCTCTGGACTTGAATATAAGAAAAAAAAACTCATATTTGGTGGACTAAAATATAAGCAAATCTTAACTACTTTTACCCTATTTAATGATATAAACCCAAAATGCCCTTTGATTTTACTTTCCAACCACTTTATTTAATGAATCATGAGCCAATAGAAAGAGAGTATGTCCACTTGAAACAATTTTCAATAAAATTGAATGTAGAGTAATTTAGGCAATGCAACTACTTTTTACATGATACCAAGAAAATTTAATGAGTTTAACCAACTTTCTTAATACGTGTGAATTTAGTTATTTTTGCTTATATTCAAGTCCGGAGTAGTATTTTGTAACCTACAAAATTCCACATTTCGTCATGATCTTTTAATTCCTTCTATTCACTTTTTACTTTTGTCCATTGTGTCTATAAAGAACACACATGTCCAAACCTTCACACTGAGAAAAAAAACTCCAGCAAAAACATGTCAGCTCTCAATATCTATAAATTTATTCCTAAATTTTAACTATCTATAATTATATTTTAAATAATAATTTTCTGCATAATTATTTCACACATAAACAATTCATATGAATTAAATTAAATATGTTAAATTTTTTTATTGTTCACATTATCTAACAAAAATTTTAAACAATAAGCATAGGTTAATAGCTATCATGACAACTGTGATTATATTTACATGTGCAGTTATATATGTGTGTGTGCGCGCACACTACATTGCATAAAAATGGGTCTCAAGTGTGATAACCCATATATGATGTGTATTATTAAATAGCAATTATGAATATGAAATGACCATCATCATCATCTTAATGTATATATAACAATATATATAGGCTCTTTTGATGTAATATGTTACTAATAAAAATAAATTACTATAATGTTTATTCCATAAATTTGAAGAATGTTACTCAGGGTACGATGAGATATTTCTGTCATGATGTTAAGCATTTTTTTAGATTATGTTATTCTTACTATTTTATCTATCCACAATATACACTATTATAATATTTAATTATAGGATTAAATATGTTTTTGGTCCCTAAACTTTCATTCGAATTTGGTTTTGGTCCCTAATCTTTTTTTCATTGTTTTTGGTCCCTAACATTTTCAAATCATTGAAATTAGTCACTCCCGTCAACTCTGTTAAATATAGGGGTGACGACATGGACTAATTTCAATGATTTAAAAATGTTAGGGACCAAACCCAGATTCATATTTGGTCCCTAAACTTTCACCCGAATTTGATTTTGGTCTCCAAAGTTTTCAAATCATTGAAATTAGTCTCTGCCGTCACCCCTATATTTAACAAAGTTGACGGCAGAGACTAATTTCAATGATTTGAAAACTTTAGGGACAGAAAACAATGAAAAAAATGATTAGAGACCAAAACCAAATTCGGGTGAAAATTTAGGGACCAAAAACATATTTAACCCTTAATTATATAATAATGTTTCTAATGGATTTCTTCAATTGTCATATCCCTACTTGTCTTATTATGTTTGAATTGTAATTATTTTCATACATATTTTAAATCTCTTTTATAAAAATATAATAATTATTAAATATAAACAAAACCCGTGCAACACTAAGGATTTTATTTCTAGTAAAATCTTTAAAATTTTATAAATTTTTAAATATTTGGCCAGAAAATGAAAATATGAAAGTTTTAGCCTTTTAGGTATAAATCCTAAAAGATTGACGGAAAAAAATCATATTTATTTAATTTTTAAAATAAAAAAACTTAACTTGCTCAAAAAAATTAAAGTGATTAAAATTATACATGATCAAATTTCAAGAATAAATCTAAAACAAATTTAAAATATATTCTTGCATTATTTTCTAGTAAAGAGGACAATGTTTTAATATTCATCGACTATATGAGCATTTTTGTCAAATGAGATTAAATATTGATTGATCATCATATTTTTACTTCATCAAAATAGTACTCTTGTAACATAAATAAAAATATCCAAAACATTTATTTGTAACATTTTTAATGTTTTTTTTATTTTGTTTTTTAAAAAAGTGTGACTGTGTGAGAGAGGACACACTAATAACGCGGATATGCTTGACAACAGAGTGACGAAGGATCCCATCCCAGATCTCAATCTCATTCTCATCTTCACAAAACCCTCTTCTTTCTTCTCTCTCCCTCTCCATTCTCTCCTCTCTTCACTTAACACTCACTAATCGAATCAGATCACAGGTTATTCCATTTCCATTCTCATTCCCATTCCTGGATTCAAGAATTTCATTGCGTTGGGAGTTAGCAGTGTGAGAAGAAGAAGAAGAAGAAGAAAGATGTTGACCAAGTTTGAGACGAAGAGTAACAGAGTGAAAGGGCTGAGTTTCCACCCGAAGCGGCCATGGATCCTTGCCAGCCTCCACAGTGGCGTCATCCAGCTATGGGATTACCGCATGGGAACCCTCATCGACAAATTCGATGAGCACGATGGTCCTGTTCGTGGTGTCCATTTCCACAATTCCCAGCCTCTCTTTGTCTCTGGAGGTACCTCAAATTACATCTAATCATTCAATTCAATTCATGCCTTAACATTACTCACACCTATTAGATCTGAAGCTTGGTCACCATTATCAATTACTACTTGTTCTAATAATTGGGTATTTATTTTTTTCTTTATTTTAGTCCTGTTTGTCACTTTTTTTCTCTCTAATGGTAGGGGATGATTACAAGATTAAGGTTTGGAACTACAAGCTGCATAGATGTTTGTTCACTCTTCTAGGACACCTTGATTATATTAGGACAGTGCAATTTCATCATGAGAACCCTTGGATTGTGAGTGCCAGTGATGATCAGACCATTCGCATCTGGAACTGGCAGTCACGAACCTGCATCTCTGTTTTGACTGGCCACAATCATTATGTCATGTGTGCCTTGTTCCATCCCAAGGAGGATCTGGTTGTCTCGGCCTCACTGGACCAGACCGTTCGTGTTTGGGATATCAGTTCTCTCAAAAGGAAGTCTGCATCCCCAGCTGATGATATACTAAGGCTGAGTCAGATGAATACTGATCTTTTTGGTGGTGTTGATGCTGTTGTTAAGTATGTGTTGGAAGGTCATGACCGCGGTGTCAATTGGGCTTCGTTTCATCCCACACTGCCTCTCATTGTATCAGCAGCTGACGACCGGCAAGTGAAACTTTGGAGGATGAATGGTAAATATGAACCTGTTTATTTTATTTATTCTAGATTCCTGAGTACATGTCATACTTGGCTTTACATCTCATGTTTTAAATGCTGAGTTGAGTGGATTTTCATATAGTATTGATGCTATTTTGATTATCATATTAGCATGTGTGTGTGGAGGAACTTACATCTATTTTTTGTGTCGAAAACAAAATCTTATGTCAAGCTAGTTCTTGAATGCATTAAATCTCAAGAGTATATGGTGAAAGAAGAACTTGATAGTATTTGAAGCAATCTTGTTTGTTCTCCTAATAAAATGTATCTCTATTTTCAGACACAAAGGCATGGGAAGTGGATACTTTGAGAGGGCACATGAATAATGTTTCATGTGTTATGTTCCATGCCAAACAGGATATCATTGTGTCAAATTCTGAAGACAAGAGTATTCGCATATGGGATGCAACGAAGCGAACTGGAATTCAAACATTCCGCCGAGAGCATGATAGGTTTTGGATTCTCGCTGCACATCCTGAAATGAATCTGTTAGCAGCTGGTCATGATAGTGGCATGATTGTTTTTAAGCTGGAGAGAGAAAGGCCTGCCTTTGTGGTTAGCGGTGATTCCTTGTTTTATACAAAAGATCGGTTCTTGTGTTTCTATGAATTCTCAACTCAAAGAGATATGCAAGTACTTCCATTTCGACGACCAGGCTCGTTAAGCTTGAATCAAAGTCCAAAGACTCTTTCCTATAGCCCAACTGAAAATGCATTTCTTCTGTGTTCGGATGTAGATGGTGGATCTTATGAGTTGTATTGCATATCGAAGGATGGTTATGGTCGGGGTGATGTGCAAGATGCAAAAAGAGGTCTTGGAGGATCAGCCGTCTTTGTGGCTCGTAATCGGTTTGCTGTGCTTGAGAAGAGCAGCAATCAAGTCCTTATAAAAAATTTGAAGAATGAGGTTGTTAAAAAGAGTGCCCTTCCAATTGCCACTGATGCTATATTCTATGCAGGAACAGGAAACTTGCTATGTAGGTCAGAGGATAGGGTTGTTATATTTGATCTTCAGCAGAGGATTGTTCTTGGTGATCTTCAGACCCCTTTTATCAAATATGTTGTCTGGTCCAATGACATGGAAAATGTTGCTTTGCTTAGCAAACATGCCATTATAATTGCTAGCAAGAAACTTGTGCATCAATGCACTCTCCATGAGACAATCCGTGTAAAAAGTGGAGCCTGGGATGACAATGGTGTTTTCATTTATACCACACTAAATCACATCAAATACTGTCTTCCCAATGGAGATAATGGGATAATAAAAACTCTGGACATTCCGATTTATATCACAAAGATATCTGGAAACACAATCTTCTACTTGGATCGGGATGGAAAGAGCAGAGCAATAATTATTGATGCAACTGAATATATTTTTAAGCTTTCCCTCTTGAAGAAAAGATATGACCATGTTATGAACATGATAAGGAACTCACAGCTTTGTGGGCAGGCAATGATTGCTTATCTACAACAGAAGGGTTTTCCTGAGGTTGCCCTGCATTTTGTGAAAGATGAGAGAATTCGGTTCAATTTGGCTTTAGAGAGTGGGAACATTCAAATTGCAGTTGCATCAGCTACAGCAATAGATGAGAAAGATCACTGGTATCGTTTAGGTGTTGAGGCACTTCGCCAAGGCAATGCTGGTATAGTAGAGTATGCATACCAGAGGACAAAAAATTTTGAGAGATTGTCTTTCCTTTATCTCATAACTGGTAACTTGGAGAAACTATCAAAGATGTTGAAAATTGCTGAAGTAAAAAATGATGTGATGGGCCAGTTTCACAATGCCTTATATTTGGGTGATGTACGAGAACGTGTTAAAATATTGGAGAATGTGGGCCATTTGCCTCTTGCTTATGTCACTGCATCAGTCCACGGGCTACATGATGTTGCAGAACGGCTTGCAGCTGAACTTGGAGATAATGTTCCATCTTTGCCTGAGGGAAAAGTACCCTCTCTCTTGATGCCTCCATCGCCTGTCATGTGTGGAAGTGATTGGCCCCTTCTTAGGGTCATGAAGGGCATGTTTGATGGTGCGTTTGACAATACAGGCCGGGGAGTTGCTGATGAAGAAGAGTACGAGGCTGCTGATGGTGATTGGGGTGAGGAGCTTGACATTGTTGATGCAGATGGCTTACAGAATGGAGATGTTGCTGCAATTTTGGAGGATGGAGAAGTGGCTGAAGAAAATGATGAAGAGGGTGGATGGGAGATGGAGGATTTGGGACTGGGTCCTGAAGCTGACACCCCAAAAGCTTCTATCAGTACACAATCTTCAGTTTTTGTGGCCCCAACACCTGGCATGCCGGTAAGCCATATATGGATTCAGAGATCATCTCTTGCAGCTGATCATGCAGCTGCTGGAAATTTTGATACTGCAATGAGGTTACTGAACCGGCAACTTGGGATAAGAAATTTTGCTCCCTTGAAATCCATGTTTCTTGATCTTCATACTGGCAGTCATTCATATCTGCGTGCATTTTCTTCTGCTCCAGTCATATCACTTGCAGTCGAAAGAGGTTGGACTGAGTCATCTAGTGCAAATGTAAGAGGCTCACCAGCACTTCCTTTCAAATTGTCTCAATTGGATGAAAAGCTTAGAGCTGGTTATAGGTCAACCACTGCTGGAAAATTCACTGATGCTCTTCGGACATTTGTTAATATTCTTCATACAATTCCTTTGATTGTTGTTGAGTCAAGGAGGGAAGTGGATGATGTGAAGGAGCTGATTATCATAGTCAAGGAGTATGTTTTGGGTCTGCAGATGGAGCTGAAGAGGAGGGAAATTAAGGACAATCCAGCACGACAACAGGAGTTAGCAGCTTATTTCACTCACTGCAACCTTCAGGCACCTCACTTGAGGTTAGCTTTGCTGAATGCAATGACTGTCTGCTTCAAGGCAAAGAACCTTGCCACTGCTGCTAACTTTGCCAGGAGACTGCTTGAGACAAATCCTACCATTGAAAACCAAGCTAAGACAGCAAGGCAAGTGCTGGCAGCTGCAGAAAGAAATATGACTGATGCCACAGAGTTGAACTATGATTTCCGGAACCCATTTGTAATTTGTGGTGCAACCTATGTGCCAATCTATCGAGGACAGAAGGATGTCTCTTGCCCATACTGTACTTCTCGTTTTGTGCCAAGCCAGGAGGGGCAGCTATGCACTGTTTGTGATCTTGCGGTGATAGGGGCTGATGCTTCTGGACTGCTCTGTTCACCTTCCCAGAAACACTGATTGAGCAAACAGGACCAGGAGCATTTTTCTCAAATTTTGTTTCAGGTCAATTTTCAGCTCTAGATAGATCCTTATTGATTAGTTAATATTTTCATGCTACTGTGGTAGAAGCAAGAAATAGTCAAGAGGAATTACTTTTTGCCCTTCTGCTTGCCCTTTTGTTCAGTTGAAAGTGATTTTCAATGTAATAAATCCATTTAGTATCCTGAGGGGTGTTAGTTTTTCATACACATGAAAGTGAAAGGTTGTACTTGGATCAAATGATGGTTATAGGCTGTGCAAGACTTATAATTGCGCGGTTTTGTTTGGTTAAGTACATATTATGTATGTTCAGTCGGGCTTCAGTCCCTTGGTTACAAGAATCATGTTTTTTCTCTGTACTTGATTCTTTATTTAATTGTCAGTCCATGCAATTTACTTGTAGCTTCTAGTTCTAGGGGTTCTCACTTCTCAGTGACTCTTATAAGAATACTTATAGCGTGTTTGATTTAAGCCAAATTACATTTCAAACGTGGATCCGAGTGAACGCTATAGAGAATATCGTTGACCGGATCCACGTTTGAAATGTTATTCTGGGTAAACCAAACACATACTTAGATATTGTTACTTCCTATACTTGCGTTAAAAATTGTCTCTTTTCAATTACTAGGTGTGAAATTAGGTTTTAGCATAAAGAAGTGTGAAAAAATGTTCAAGAGTATTTTAGTGGCAAAACGTTTTTACATATGCTATAGATGGAAACTTTAGATTGCCTAAATTTGATTATTTATTTTTATAGATTTTGTCCAAAAATTTCATGTCACATGATATAATTTTGATTTGTTTATAAATTCATTTAAGTTACGAGCTTAATTGTTTAACTTTTTATCACTTAACATATGTTTGTATTTTCGGATAATAGATACTACTAGCCATACGTCTATTAAAATTTAAAACTTGTTCATCTGATTAAATTAATTCATAAAGTTACTAAAGTGATATAAATACCTGGGTATACGCTAAAAATTGAGTTATCGACAGTGAATTCGATCCATGAAATTACACAGAGAAACTCAACTTTCTAAAATTAATTATAGTGGAATTATAATAACAACTATCAGATGTTTTCATAAATAATATAATTACACATTATCAAGTTTATACGTGTTGCATATGAATCAGGTACTAGCAAAAAATTTAATCTCGCTGTTCCAGTAATCGTCCTTTACGCAATTATGATAAAACTAATCAAAGGGTTTACTTGTGGATCTAAAAACCAAGATTTTCTTCAGTAACATTTGCATTAGCGCTATGATAATAAAGAAATACGAATTTCATTGGAATAGGATTTATCATTGTTTATTTTGGGTCCATTTATTTTTCTTACTCCCTCAACATTACTCCATCATGCTATTGAGTAATATGAGATGATCTTGATTTCTTTGAAACCTGTTATAAACAGCAAAATTGTCAAGAGAAATGCATAAGCATTGGTACGGGTTCTGCACAAGGAATCAATCATTAATACAAGAAACTGGTGGAAAAAAAAAAGTAGTATAGCAAACTTTAATGGGAAAAATATTAGAATAGTTAATCTTTTTTGTTTTTAAAGCGTCTACAAGATGATAGAATCCAATTCCAAGTTCCTATCAGTAGCACCACGTTTCTGCATAAGGTCTCCCTTTGTCACCCCAACGGGGCACAGAAACTGAATGAAAGCAATGCACATAATCAGAAGAAACTGAATGAAAGCAATGCACATAATCAGAATGGGGCATAGAAACTGAATGAAACATAATCAGAATATCATTAGGTGAGGAACCGAGGCTTTCACTTCAGAAGCTGAGGCTCACACAGGGGACAGTTTTTGCTAGGACTGTGCATGAGGCAGTTTTTTTAAAACTCAAAAATATAAACCAGTTATATGGGTCAAGTTTTTAATATTAAACCACTTTGGCATCCCAAAACTGTTTGGATTTTAAAAGCGGCTTCGAACCAGTTTTAAACCGAACTGGTTTTGAACCGGTTTATGAATAAAAACCGGTTTTAAACCAGTTTGTGGATAAGAACCGGTTTCGAAACCGGTTTTAAACCAGTTTTAAACCAATTTAATGAAAAAAAAAGTTTTTTTTCCAGCTTTATGAAAAAAAACCGGTTTGAAACCAGTTTTTAGGCCTGGGATAAAAAAACATGATTTGTTTTTTATTTGTTTGATGGATCAAAAGAGAGACTTCTGACAGATTCGAATGAGGGGGCTGCCTCCAGCCTTCTGATTCCTATACAACTTAGTGCCTGAAAAGAAACTCACCAAAAGAATAAGATATTGAATTGTTTTCTGCTTCTCTTTTTAATTAAACAGTAAACAATGCAATCAACAAAAGAATAAGAGCTTAGCTGCACTGCCTATCTTGTATGTTTTATAAATTAAATATCACAATGCAGTCATTTCTCGCGAAATTTTCATCCATATTTGCATAAAAAAAAAAAAAAAAAAAACTTTGTACACAATGATTCTCGCACATTCACAATAGCAGCTAATGTAGTTGTAGCAGTCACTTCCATATGCTTCCCTTCCATCCTTTATACAGGCTGCCATGGATTCATCAAGCAGGAGAAAATGTCAAACTTGAATGTAGAATACTATAATATCAAACAATTCAATAAGCAGAAAACAATTCAATATGTTACAGCTAAGTTCTTTTGGGGGACTGTGGGGATTTTCTTGCTTATTTCTAATTAATTTATTTGGAGACAATACTAAAATATCAAACTGATCTTTTATGCTACAAAGACAAATTTAGCAATCTCAGTTTCAGAGAGGTTTGGGGCTCCAAAATTATATCCCTCTTTCAAGTAATCAAGTACAGACTGAAGATACCATACTCACAATAACATAGATTATTGAGAAACAGGCAATGGTCCAATATCTTCCAAGGTAGGAATCAGCTATAAATGCTCCAATCAATGGTGTGATGTAGCATGTTCCGCTCCAATTAGAGACATTCTTGGAAGCGGTAGCACTATGCTGATGTAGCCGCTTCTTAAAATAAAGCACCGGATTTGTGCTCATCCCATAATAAGCCAATCTCTCACAACATTCATCTCTTGTAATTAAATTGAAGCTTGAAATCATAAGCATTTCATAATTCATATATAAATATAATATATCCCACACACTATAGCTGGCATCCATATTGCACACTATAGCTCTCAATATAATATTTCCAAAATAGTAAGAACATTATGATTTGTTTTTGAAATCAGCTTCATATTGCACACTTAGTGTAGCAACAGCAGCCATCTGTAATTAACCAAGTATCATGTTATACATGAATATCATTCTTAATGAATTTAGACCAGACAGACACAAAGCAAAAGCAAACAAGTTTTAAGGAAAGGAAATAAAAAAACATGACATCTATTTCATTGAGAAGCTGCTCCCCCCATGAATCCCACAATAGCAGCATGGGAGAGAAAATCCACAAAGAACCCCCAACCTATATATACATTCATTTAGCAAGGTCTAGTCATTAACAGCGAAGAGCCTAATAAAGTGGCAGTGAAAACAAGCTTTTTGTAACCAATTGGATCAGCAGCAGGGTCTATTAATTTCTTAATCATTGATGACAAAAGAAGTGATACCACTTTACTCATATGAGTTATATATATGTAGGTTTTAATTGTGCAGTAAGAACCAAGATTAACAGTTAAAAAGCAACAGACATTACAGTTTTGAGGTCCTTAAACTACAAATTCTAATACATTATAAACCTAAAAATAGAAAAGGTCTTCAATCCTCATCAAGTGCAATGGAGGCAACATGCAACATCTTGTGGGGCAATTAATTCTGCAAAATAAAAAAAAAACATCTAGTTACTATCAAGTCATAATGCAATAAGTCAACACATACTTTTAAACACATTTTTGTTATTTTATCTTACCTTGTTCAAAATTTTCAAGATCCTCAAAGTCCTCAATGGAAAGCAATGATGAGGGTGTTCGTTTGAGCTAATCCTGGGTGCATATAAGGGCTTCTACCATTTTTGGCGTTAGAGAACTACGATAGGGATCAAGCACCCTTCCTCCGGTGCTAAAGGCCGACTAAGATGCCACAGTGGAGACAGGTATAGCCAACACCTCCCTTGCAATGTTTGCAAGGGTGGGAAATCTACTTGAGTTTATTCTCCACCAATTCAAAATATCAAAACCCCCTACTTGGCTCTCTAATGTTTCCTACAAGTACTTGTTTAACTAAGATGTTTGGCCCCCAGACCCAGTTGTTTGCAAATATTTAGAATAACCATAACGATTAGTATTAGCTTGTACATTCAACTGGGTTTCTTGTGATCCACCCTGAGACTCCTCCACTCCACCATTGTACTTTTCAAAAATAGACTTCAAACAAGAGTCTAATTTACTTTTAATAATGATTGCCTGACCACAACTGTAGACATCATCAATCAACCAGGTAACGAACCTCAATTTGTACCGAGGGTCCAACACAGAAGCAACCAACAACATGTTGATACTCTCATAATTACCCCAATATTTTTCATATTTTTTCTTCATCCTATTAGCCATGAGTTTCATACTTGCATTCTTAGATTGTAACATCTCGTTGATCTTAGAGCCAAGTCTAAGGGCCTCAAGCACGTATATGTTACTGGTTACATAAGAAGAACTAGAAATGTTAATTGTAGCATCATAAAAAATCTGCAGAAATGGGAGAACTGAGTGAGCATGATCCCAATCTTCTAATGTCGGGACACCCTCCCCCTTTCTCATCTCCTCTCTATATTTTTCGTCTATCATATCAAGCTCCTCAAATGCCTTCTGATGCTTCAAAGCAGCATCTAACATTAAATAGGTCGAGTTACATCTAGTTTCAACATCTAGGCAGACAAGACCTTTGTATTTAATGTTACCTTTTTCGATGCATGCCTTGAATCTAGACAACCTTGAAGGTGAAGATCTTACATACTTCACTGCTGCCCGGATTTTCAAAATAGATGTATCGATTTCCTTCAAACCATCTTTAACAATTAAATTCAGTATGTGGGCGCAGCAACGCGTATGAAGGTATTCACCCCTGAGAACCAAGTTGCTCTATGACATAAGCCTCTGTTTGAGAAGTATAATTCCGAGATCATTAGACGAGGCGTTATCCACCGTCAAACACAGAACACAGTTTAGCCCCCAGCTATTCAAACACTGCTCAATTGTCTTGGCAATAATATCCCCTATGTGACCAAAGACTTGGCAAAAATTCATAACCTTCTTATGCAACCTCCAATTATTGTCAATGAAATGGGCCGTCAAACACAGATAATTGAAATTCTGTGAAGAGGTCCATGTGTCGGTAGCGAGACACACCCTTTGACAATGATGGCCAAGAAACCTCTTTAATTTTTCTTTCTCCGTTTTCCATAATGTTAAAATATCACGAGGTATAGTCGTGCGTGAGGGGGCATTAAACCTCGGCTGTGTGACACTCATAAACCTCCGGAAAGCTTCATTCTCCATTTGTCTAAAGGGGATCTCCATAGCTACAGACATTTACACTAGTTCGTCACAACTAGCCTCTTGGTCAAATTTAGTGATTGAAGGGGAAGAACTGACTTCTCTTTCCACATTCCCAGTTGTTGATGAACCAACTCTCTGCTTCTTGCTAGGATTATCTTTGCACCTCATCAAATGAGCTCTCATAGCACTGGTTCCATTGTCATACTTAATTGATTTGCCACAATAGTTGCAGCTGGCTTTCTTTATTGACTCACACTCCACTGTAAAGTGATTCCATGCTTCAGATCTATTTTTCCGCCCTTCAACACGGGGCAGCAACACATTAACAGAGTGGGACATGGTAGTGGGAGGAGTAGACAGCAAATGTTCTGCTGCTGAAGAAGCTAAAAAACCCTCTTGATCAGTCATTTTAATCTACACATACAGTTTTGCAAGATCAATAGGGGGTGCTGGAAAATAATTATAAACTGTAGTAGGCATAAACAGAGAAATTTGGAGCTAAAACAGAATTTATTGGAATATTTTTAGCCAATAGTTTAAGGAATAAATATGCACTTGACCAATATTAATAAATGGGAAACATTGGGATTTATTTGAAGTCCAATACCACCAAGAGGGAAGCTAGTGCAGTTAAGATTTGACTGTCCTTGTTGGTTTGGGTGTTGTAAGGCACAAATAAATGTTTGGTTGGAAGTTTCAGAAATGGAAACAGTTGAAAATGTATTTATAAGTGGAAGAGAAGAAAGGAAGTACAAGGAAATAATAAAGAGGTAGCAGGAGTGATTAAGGAGAAAAGCCATAGAAATAGAAATGATTAACAGAATTCAATAATATCATGGTGAGAGAGAGGGAAGGGGGAATTAGAGATGATTAACAGAATTCACTAATAAAACATGGACTCATGTAGGAGAGCAATTTGGGAAGTTAGAAAGCAGAGCCGCCCAATTTGACACATAACAAAATACCACTAACTAATTAGAATGCTAACTCCTAAGGCAAAAGATGGATTTGGATATTGTCAAAATGCAGAGCATGTCACAATGTTACAAATGCACATGTGCAGCTAGATCATTTTTATGCTACCTAAGTTTAAGCCTCATGAATCATGATTCCCAGCAATATTAAAAAATTAGTAGTGTGTGCTACTAATACAGGAATCTATATATATCAACTCCATTAATATATTTCGTGCAAATTTAGTCAGCTTATAGTAAGAGCAGAATACGAATGTATATATGTATGACACTCTCTAGCTAGTCAATGCTGCCCATGCAGAGCAGACAAAGTGTGCAAATACTGGTAAAAAAAATAGCCAACTTCAGTGTATAAGCATCAAAAGCAGTAGTTATTTTGATCCTGACAAGAACAGGCAACAGACCCTTTGCCATAAAGCCTCTCCAGATTTTAAGATGTTATGGCATTGTTAATATAGTAATAGTATAGACAAATATATTTGGCATGATTTAAACCACAACATTAAGTGGCATGATTCATAAAAAATGATAGCTCACTTGGCAAGATTTTAAGCATGTAAAGTATACTAACTGAACCACCACCAAACATGGCAAGATTTTAAGAGTTTTATCCAATCATCAGATTTCCCTTATATAGAGTACAAATAGCAACAGCATCAAGGGGAGAGAGACAAATAATAGAATCCAGACGCTAGTCAAGCATCAATTCACCGATCATTGGGGAAGAAATTCAGAAGTTTCCAAAACAGTCTCTTGTAGTCTGTAAGTGCAAGTCATGTCTGCTTGGTGATTTTTTTTCCTAGTATACAATGGTACCAATAAGATTTGATCCTATAACCTCATACAGACTACCCAATCTTATTTCAGAGCACAGCATATAAAATTCTCATTCCTATCTTCTCCTTTCTAAAAGTAACAACGAAATGTAAAAGTATGGCGATAAAATATCAAACTAGAAGCCACAAATTTCGCTGCCAAGAGAGAAACAGCAGGCAGAACAATACAATTTGAGGGTCAATGCTGCTTTAAACCACAACATTAAGTGGCATGATTCATAAAAAATGATATTCCTCAGAGGCTAAAAGTAGATAGCATTGCACGCTAGATAATAACCTCACCCATGTTTAGAACGCATGCACTGCCAAACGAGCTTGAAAGGTCCTGGAACAATCTTGAATGGGTTTCCCTCAAAGCAAGCCTACAGAATTTACAACCTTTAATACTCAAATAACAACACAACAAGTTTACTCCAAATAAATGGAAACACGAAAAATAAAGAGAACAAGCTGAAATAATCCCAGACCTCAAATCATGAGAGCAATTTCATCATGATCAGTTTAAAAATTTATGGAGAAAAAAAATAGTACAATATGCATTGGCCAAAAGAAAAAGTAGAAAATAGGAATAACAATCCAATCCCTAGTGCGTGTGTCATTGCTTAATAATTTTGTAAATTCTCTCTACAAAATTATACAATATAAACCTTCCTATCTCCAATATAAACCTTCCTATCTCCTAGAACAATTTATAGAATTTTTTTCTCCCAGAAGTTGGCATATTACAGGTATATGGAAACTGATACCTGTAGATTTGGCTAGTTTTGGGGATATGCCAACTGATGAATCATTAAACAAGGGTATTTGTTCAAAAATGTGTAGCTAAATCTAGTAAATATAGAAGAAATCCTAGAATAAAATGACTAGTTCTTGGAGATATAGAAGAAATCCTAGAATAAAATGACTAGCTAATTCCAAAAATTATTATAAATATAGAAGAAATTTAATAAACTGAAGCAGGAAAATCAGTTTTACAAATGGACCACACCTATTTTTAAGGCTTTTGAGCAGAAAACATGATAAAGGACTGCTGAATCAGTGAATCTTACAGGCCTAGATTTAGACTATTTACCTGTCTTGCAGCTTCTAAAAGATTGTGGCTGATTGGAGAGCTCTTGACAAGATAATGGCCTCTTAACTGAGTCAAGAAGACAGGCTTAAAAATCCTCTGAATGCCACACCAACTGAAATCATGCACGATAATGATTATTATTATGAATGAGGAGAAACGATTCGTGAATTTCAAAAACAATGTGAAATACCTTAGCGTAGCTTCCAGGAACGAGTTGAATGATGATTAATTGATCGAAACAAGCACGGAATCATGATCGAGATGCATGAATCAAAGCGATGGATGATTAGGGATTAGGGTTCGCAATCGCAACTCACAAGCTTACAAAATCATGAAGGCGTGACATGAACGCAAATCGTGTTTGGAAATGTTAAAACCGGGTACCCGAACACCTTTGATGGGTTAAAAACTGAATTCGATTTTTAGAAGCAAAATGGGCTGGTTCAAAGATGGGTTTTAATATACCGGGTATTTTTAAGTTTGGAACAGGTTTGGTAATGGGTTGGGTTAGAATACCGGTTTTTTTTGCACATGCCTAGTTTTTGCACATCTTCAGCTACAGGTATGTAACCCTACATCATATTACTGTGGCCACTGGCCACCATAGAGTCATGTAAGGCCTACCAGAAATGAACCACATCCTATTGTCTCCTACCAAACAGAAAGTAGCCTAAAGTCATTCCATAATGGCTATATCTCAGAATATATATTGTGGAGCAAAGTTGCTTTACCAAAGATATGCAAGCAGCCAACACCATCAATCTTAGTGTGTACACCCCTGATTTCTGGACATACCAAACTGAACTTAATCCTTGCAAGATTGGTAAGAAATAGCAAGCATAGCATTAGCCTCCTCAGATGAGTAGAGTAGGCAACTCAAAACACAGCCACCTTCCATGTTTTAGTGGCATCAATCAAATCAGCCACAATATAAGCATGGACTTATGACACTGTCAACACAAAGTGGCACAGGACCACTTGTGGCAGTCAATGGTCAGCATGAATTGGCCACTACCTGGAGCCTGGAGCTCATCTCAAATGTCTGCAATCTCCATTTCAATTCAAGCCCGGCATGTGCTGTAAGAAAGAACATATGGAGATACTTATTTTGCAAGCATCTTATCAAATTGAAAAAAAAAAAAAAATTTATTGGATGTCATGCTATAACACACGTAAAACAATGTTATTACTTATTACAGTTCACATCATGTCACAATTTAAAAAGATGTCAAAGACCTGGTAATTGAACAAAGGAATATTGCAACCATAAGGTGATTTAATTGATTAAGTCCTTTGTAGGGTGTGCAAAAACCTAGAATCAAATCTTGCCTTCACTAAAAGAACTATATTTTAAGAGAAATAACAAATAAGAGGACTAGCTACTTAGCTTACCTTCCAACGTATAGCCAACACAAATCACCCACAATAAAAATTTACAAAGGGAAAGTTATATGATAATGCTCTAGAGACAAATTTTCACAAGAGGAAAGATACAAAACTAAACTGACTACAGATAAATAGTTTGAAGGGAGATAAGGCAATTGTCTTCTAACTCAAGTTTCACCCAGGTTAAATTATTGTAATTAAAAAAAAAAGAACTCAAGATCATATGGAATCAGATTTGTTAATGTTATTATTGATAAAGTACATACTTGCATACTTTAAGAGTGAGTTCCACCATGATATCATTCTCATACTGTTGCCTCATCTGTTTGTAATCAATCATGTAGGATCACTCTAGAGCTAATCTAACTAGAAGGATAAAGTAGTAAAATTACTCCTAAAATTTCTATTCGGGCTATATTGGAATTTCAGGACCCTTGACAGATATTTCTGTCATGACTGAATCATATTGAAGTTTGTATTTCCAAGTTCCAACTACTCCAATGTTAAACATCTATTTTGAAGCCTTAGGATTTGGATGGTTTCATTATTGATTTGTGAAGCTGCACAAAAAGTAACAGTCAATAGAAGTGAAAAGGGTAATGATATCTCATAACAGAACAAAACATAATTTAGCAGCTTATTTACTTCCATATACAACAATTTAATAACAATCATCCTCTTCTTTAAGAGCCAAGACCATTTTCCAATAGATGTTATTTTAATAAATGGTAAATAGACAATTAGGCATGTCAGGCTCCATTTATCTAACCAGATCAGTTAAGTTTAGCTGTTGAGGCAATACTATCCCTGTGATCTTCATTTTTAAAAGTTATTCTACCACAGCATGTGAAACTGATAATCACGCTTAAAATTGCATCTAGTTATTCCATTTGCAAACTCCCAACTAAACAACAACTTCTTAACAAAAGAGCAAGGGGCAATGTAGACAGTGCAAATTGCTATGTGCATTTTTAATGTAATATATATATATATATATATATATATATATATATATATATATATATAAAATTTGCAATTGAGTTTATAAGAATCAGAACTTACATTTGTGTGCACTGCATGCTACATACTCCTATAATATTCCTAGCTACCTGGGTTTAGATTAAGGACCAATTTGAGAAACTAAGAGGTGGCCATGGTGGGTTTAGAACTTCCAAGCTTTACATCTGATAATAATCTGCTTAGACCCTCTTTTAGAAAAGGGGACAGTGCAGGGCAAGAAGTCAAAACATCCGGCGACTGAATCACACCTTTGCTGGTAAGTAACATAAAAGCTGATGAGACACCTTTAACTATGACACCCTTATGTTCCACATCATAGTTGTCCAGAAGACGTAACAAGAATTCAAGAAGAGTGTTGGTTATGTCAACATACTGTGGAATAGAATGCACCATCAACAAAATTGCAGGCTCTATGTTCATGATATTGTCCATCTTTTCATCAAAAAAGAGCCAGTCATAAAACAAAGCCAACTTCACATTGGCCTGAACATAATTTGTCCTACAAGATTTCAAAAGCCAGCCAATAACAGCCCATCTAGGAATAACATCAGACTGAATGATCTCATTAGGGGGGTGGTGTGCACAGCATACAAACCTAACAATATCAACTATGACAGTCTCTTTATTAGGATCATTCAGAAACTTCCTAGCAAACCACATCTGGTGCCTCTTTTGATGCCCCAATTTCACATGTGTAAGCAAAAACCGCAACTGGGTCTCCATTTCAGGAATGATCCTAAGCAAAACATACCTACTCGAAGTCCTAGTACAGTAAATCTGGGAAACACCCACAAATCCTGAAGTGTTAAACTGGGATTGATTCAACACCATATCATTCAATATAGCCTTAAACTCAGGAACATGAACCAAATCCTGCAACAACCGAATAAAATCCCTCCCAATTTTCAAACACAAGTGAAACTCTTCCCTCACTATCTTCACACACAAATTAATCTCCAAACGCCTCAAAGACTCCAACTTTTCAAAATTTTGCCTACAATGATCAGCCAAAACTCGAAGAAACACATACAAGGCACTGCTTAAAACATGGGGTACTTCTTCCAAGAAGCACTGCCATTTATCCAAGAAGAGGGTCACCAACTTCATACACAGCCACAAATTGCCGTCGCTGAAATCACCACCAACGATTTGCCTGAAAAGGGAGACCAAGAGAGCGTCGAAGCCAATTCCAGAGACGCGAACCATTTCATCGGTGACCCAAAGCAATTGGTTCTTCACCGGAGCAAGGAGCTTCGGGTACAAGTGATGAACGATTTTGACGAGCAAGTTGATGAAGATGGCATAGCCATCAGTGACGAGGGCGTGCAAGTGCTTAATGTGGGTTTTGGCGAAATGGGGTTCGGTTAAAACGCCGTGAAGGATTGCTCGGTTGAGCTGAGCGTATTCATCGGGTTTTGGAATGGCTAAGGAGAAAGGGGGTCTCAAGGATGGTTCGAGCAATTCGAAGGCTTGTTTGAGAGAGATTTCGATTTGGTTTTCGGCTTCGTATGGTGCCGCGACAGTGAGTTTCGAAACCATGGGAGAGAGAGACGAAGGTTTTGTGATACTATGAGATTATACATTAATGATTTTTTTTATATATAAGTCCATACTCCTCTAGGTTTGATTTGGGAGTTGATTATATGCAGAGACTATCGATGTTAGACATGTTTTTAAAAAATGGTTACTTTTGATTAATTATGCAAGATATAATAATTTTTTTTTGAGTAAACTAATAAATCAGTCCCTAGGGACCATGCAGTTTCGTCCCTGATTTTTTTAAAATAGCACTTAGTCCTTAATTTATTAAAAAACATGCACTTTAGTCCTTCACTTTATTGAAAAACATGCACTTTATGCATGTTTTAACAAAGTTAGGGACCAAAGTGCTATTTTAGAAAAATCAGGAATGAAATTGCATGATCCCCACAGAGTCAGTGACTGATTTGTTAGTTTACTCATAATTTTTTTAAAAAAATCAACAAGGGGATTAGGTACAATTGTCATCCATGTAATCATTATTAATCAGTCTTCACTCTAAAGAGAAATATATAAGTTTTTAAATGATGATGAGAAACCGAGTTAATACCTAGGTTCATTTGACATATAGGATAAAGTTGAGCAACATATCATAATTTAACCTATTATTTGGTATAAGCAATATATTGTATAAATTTACACATCAAACTCATCTTCTATATTAAAACGATGAATAACCAAACAAAACATTGGTAAGATAAAAAAAAAAACTAGCTTATAACTTATTTTACTAGACTTCATCAACATAATAGTGTTTTGTAACACACAGGTTTTTAGTTTATTTTAAGAGCTTTTAGTTTAAAGTTATAAGCTACTTTAGCTAACTCTTAACTTATTTATTTTTCTTCCATTTTTATGGCTCATATTAATTCTAATACACTTTCTTATTTGTCTTTAATTTCGTTTTATGTTTGTTTATGTTATTTTATATTTATTAGCTAGCTTTACTAAACATTTTTAATTTAACAAGCTATTTTATAAGCTCAGAGCTTATCAATTAACAGCTAACTTATCATTTAAAAGCATAACAACTAGTTTTACCAAACATAACATAATATTGAACAGGGAAGATATATCGAGTTATAGAATGTTAAAAATAATTATTTGGATAACAGCCTATAACACAAAAATCAATATGGTAATAACTTTTATTTTAGAAGTTAAATATACTGTAATTTTTTTATGTATGATATTTTTTCAAATAAAAAAATTATAAATTAAATAGTGCCAAAATTTTTCAATTTTTTAGAAATATTAATAATTTATCAATAAAAAATATAGATGTCAAAAAATGATATTCAGTACACAATTATGTAATAATGCATAAATATTAAAAATATTTGTTATTATAAATAAAAAATTAACAATTACTAATCTTTATATTCAGACCGGAGCGTAAGATAATTTTAATTACTAAAAAAACTAATAAATGAACATTTATTTTCAAATAAAACATTCTATATAACCCCAAGGGGTTGGTCGAGTGGAGCAAGACAGAGTCTCGTATCTGACAAGTTGCAGGTTCGAACCCTCACTCCTCCCCTTGGGGTTACTTAAAATGTAAGTACCTCTGTAAATGCTCTTTAAGCCCGGAAGTATTCGTATTTTACTTTTTTTTTTATTTCTTAAGTAGTATCATTTGAACATTATAACTCATAATATATTAATGTATATTTAATTTTTTTTATTGAGGTTAAATGAGCATAAACAAATTCTCCCCTATTCAATTGTATTTTGAGTGTGTTTGATAAAACTATTGAATAAATGATTAAATAGTGGAAAGATGAAAACTATGCCAAAAAAGACATATAAGGGCGCTTGAAAACGCCCTCCTATCCCGTGTCCTTATAGGTACTAGAAAATGAGGGTGTTTACGAAACACAATCATATATGAGAAATGATATTCCTACAACCTAACATACAACCATGAAAGAGAAAGAGAGAAAAAAAGAAGAAAAGAGAGAAATGTGAGATGTATAGAGAGAAAAAGGTAGGTTGTATGAGTTGTATGTTTTTATTGTATAAATTTGTTATCTCTATATCTTTGAAGTGTTTGCTTTTTTATGATAGCGCAAACAGTCATGTTGTTACTTCCTTTTTTTATTATGACTTCATAAGTTTTATTTTTGTTATTAGTTGTGTTGCTGGTACTCCTATTTTGTAAGGTAGCAAGGATAAATAACTCATTTGGTGCATGCATTAAATCTTTAGTTGGTCAAATCATGCTGGTGAAAGATAAAGAACTCCAAATTATGTTGTCAAGCATACTCAGTATAGGGTGGAGTAAAGGTCTTTGAAGAAATATCAATACTTTATTCCTTGATAAGGTAGAAAAATAAATCATATATGAAAATTTTACATAAAAATACATTAATATTTAAATTTTTGGTTGAAAATGTCAGTATATAAATAAAATAAAAATATTAAATTTTTTGTTGATTATATCTTAATAAATATTATTAATTATAAAATTATAAATTAACTTGGTAAAAATCACACTTTAATTATTTTTTAATATAAATTTGTGTTGCTTATAAATGTTTTACTTTTGTTTTGTTTTGTTTTCACTTAGTGTAACTCATATTGGTGTAAGTTGATCATTCTTCATTAATTAAAATGATTCAGTTTTCAAAATTGAATTGTGATTATATTGATAGAAGTTTTATTTCTAAATTTTCTTATAAAACTTTTTACACACCACAGGGAAATAAATCTTTATGTAAATGTTCATTAATATTTATATATGTATTTAGTATATATATATATATATATTTCAATAGGTAAATATAATTCATTGAAGATAAAAAATTTACATAAATATAATAGTGCAAAAATTACACTTTAATTATTTTTCAATATAAAATTTTTGTTTTTTTTGGTAAAATATTAATTTTTGTTTCCATCTATTTGTTGGAATTCTTTTCATTTGTTTTGTAGTGATAAAGTGTTGTTCATAAAGAATTGGTGTTATTTTTTTTTTTTATGTAGAAAAAACTGTGAGTGGTGGAGTTGCTATTCTCTTTGGTGTTGATGAGCTCACCCTTATAAAATACCTGTATCTATGGCAATGGCAAGAGCAATGAGTTCGTTGTTCTGCTTTTTTCAATTATAACAAAAAAATTAAATAAAGAGATCTTTTTTTTAAAAGTATTAGATTCTCACTTAAATTTAAATATGGTTACATGATTCTCTAATTTTTGGATATTGTCTGTTCTTTTTCATTTGTAAGTACTGGAAAATATTTTTTAATTGCAATGATGCATCAATATTTTTTGAAAAAGTAGTTGTATATTTTGATGATTCAAGAAATTCTAAAATAGCTTTGTAAATTATGTCAAATTAGAGAATCATCATGACTCATGAGAGTTATACTTAAATCATGTCAAATGACGCATCAATATCATGATTGAGGATCTGTTTCATGAAATGGATTCATGTAGAGTGAATTCAATTTTCTCCATTGAAGTAATAATAGGCTGCACTCCATTTCTATAAGAAAGACTGTTTGCTAAGTATACCTTCCATGTAGGTGACCGTGATTCCCTTCAAGAATATTCGGACATTGGTGTTCAAATGTATTAATATTTAAATTTATTTTATAGAGATAAATATTTATATCATGAAGGAATAAAAATTTTGTATGTAAACCCATTCATATTTAGATCATAAAGTAATATGATGACATGATAATTTATAGGGTAAATATTTATATCATGTGGAAATAAAAAATTTACTCAGAACAATCATAAGGTAAAATCACACCATTTAAATTTCAAATTAAACTAATTATTTTCTATTATTGTTTTATTTACAATGATAATAAATAAATTAGGGGGCAATCATTTTATTTATAGGTTTAAAATACAGGAAAATATAAGTTTTATTTATAAATTATGGGGCAATCATTTTATTATAAATATTTTACTTTTTTTGTGTTTTTAGATATAAAATATTAGAAAAAATAATAAATAAAAATGATCACTTTTTAAAATTAAGTTATATTTTATTGATAGTATTTATTTTTTATACTTTTTTATGCATTATAGGGGCATATATATATATATATAATTGTTGCAACTACTTATGTTTTGTTGTTTTTAATTATAATTTATTTACAAAAATAATTAATAAAAAGACTCGCTTTTTTTAATTTAATTCTAATTTTATTGACTGAAATTTAATTTTCCATTTACTTATAATTTTTTTATATATCATAGGGAATAAATCTTTAAATAAAGTTTAATAATATATTAATGTTAATTTAGTAAATAGATTACAAAATGTAAATATAATTTGTTAGCAAAGGTGTCTATTGTTCAATTTAGTAGATAGTAATTATATGAACTTTTTCTTTGGCCTTTAGACCCTTTACGTAAAAAAGTGGGCAAATATAATTTGCTCGAAAATGAAAAAGTTACTTAAAATGCATTAATATTTAAATTTAGAAATTATAGGAGTAAACATATGTATGTAGAAAAAAATTTACATGAAAATACATTCATATTTTGATTATAAAAGTAAAAATATATGAAGACATAATATATTATACAATTATTTATATATTTGTTATGTAGTATATTTGATGTTTTAAGAAATGTTGTAACGAACACATCAACGTATCCGTGCGAACGCACGGGTAACCTACTAGTGAATATCATAATAAGTATATTACATTACCAATAAAAATACACTATTCCTGTACCTTATTTTTGTCAAACTAAGAATATAAAAAAGAATAAAATGACATTTAAAGGAAAGAGTTAAGTAATAGTTTTCTGGTTATAATTACACTTCATAATGTATATTTATTTTTTATACAAAATAAATATTTTTTATCATTATTTATATACACATATACTCACAAGAGTTTTTTAGGAATTTGAACGTTAAGTCTATAATCACTTTCCCATTGATTAAAAATGTCTTAGTAATACCAAACTACCAATGATATAATATTAGTATATTTAGTTATACCAAACTACCAAATTATAATCGTCCTAGATATAATATTAAAAATGTCTTAGTAATACCAAACTACCAAATTTGAACAGGTTGTATAATTCAAGGCATTGACTTGTTAAAAACATGGAGCTTTATTTACTAACCTGTCCAGCAGCGATTAGTGACAACAGAGCCCAAGAAGTATGAACCAAATTTATTTACTACCATATGTATTAGCAAATCCCCCAACAGTACCTGCAGTGTAAGTGCTTATCTTTAGTAAATTACGAACCTTCCTTTTTTTTTGTATAATTGAACCTTGCTTTTATTGAACAGAATATAGTAATAAAAAGTTAAATAAAAGTCTTTTTTATCAAACCCATTACAGATAGCATAGTTGTTAAGTCATTTAGTCTATCTTAGACTAAGAAAGATACGTATCAATTTGAATGTTAAAGCTATAACCCACACCTATACACTATATTAGAGTGTAATCCAACCACAACAAAAATCTTCAAATTCAAAGCAAAGTCAAATAAGGACTTCATTCTTGATTCAAAAGAAAAGGCATGGAAATTATGGGGGGACTTACTGTGTAGGGAACTCCATAAAGCTTAAGTAATGGAATTGGACCCATTACAAACCCCAATCCTACGAGCACAGCCACCATAGCAGTCCAACAAACTGTAGAAGTTGTTGGCTTTAATTGTCAGCGTCACCCTTAGGATTTGATGGGCTTAACATCCTAACCCATGGCGCCTCTAACGGGCGCAGCCCCTTAAGCTAAATGCGGCTCTATCCCTTAAGGAAATAAAGTTGCGCCCTTGCTATCAGCTATAGCTTTTGGCCTGATGGTAAGCGTTTGATCCGTAAAGTGGTATCAGAGCAAGGTCATGGGTTCGAATCCCCCAGCTGACACTGGGGGGGAGATTGTTGGCTTTAATTGTCAGCATCACCCTTAGGATTCGATGGGCTTAACATCCCAACCCATGGCGCCTCTAACGGGCGCAGCCCCTTAAGCTAAATGCGGCTTTATCTCTTAAGGAAATAAAGTTGCGCCATTGCTATCAGCTATAGCTTTTGGCCTGATGGTAAACGCTTGATCCGTAAAGAAATGTTAAGTCTCAAAAATATCATAAAGTGGTTTATGATGTTTTAAGACAATTATATTCCCAAGTTTTAATGGTTAACAAATTTGACTTAAAATATTTATCATAGATACACAAATGCTTTAATGATTTATCTATGATTTCAGCAAGAGCCACCATGAACCTACATAAAAAGACTAAGTGTTGAAGCTGTCTGAAGTAGCTCAACCCGTCTGAAGTATCAGTGTCGTCTGAAGTCTTTTGATGACGTGGCACCTCTAGTCTGAAGATTGTGAAGACGTCTGAAGCTCTTTTTGAATCAAGCACGTTTTCTGTTATAACAGCGGGCATTCCTTTTTGAATTTCAAGCACGTTCTCTGCCATACGCGTCCTCTGCTACGCAGCCCTTGCAACAACAACAAAAAGCAGCTTTTTGTCAGAAAATGTCAGAGAATGTCAGAGCTCACAGCAGGCTGTCTCACAACGGATTTCATGCTATTCGTAAACGGTGGTTTTCTCCAACGGATTGATATTTGGGTATAAATACCCCCTCCTTTGAAGACCATCAAGAGAGAAGAATTTTGTGAAAAAGAACTAAAACTCTGCAAGTTTTTCGTTGCAACAACTCTGATAATATTTATCTTTGTACACATATTGTAATATCCTGAGCATACCTCAGTTTTTCTGTACATTTGTAATTGTTTAAGCTTCAAGACTGATATAGTTTGTAAGCTTAAGCATTTTATCTTCTCTGTATTTGTTTGTTGAGCCTGGAGAGGCTTGTCTGAAAAGAATACTTGTTGGTTTGAGCCTGGAGAGGCTTGTCTGTAAAAGAATACTTGGTTGTAGAGCCTGAAGAGGCTTGTCTGTAAAAGAATACTTGGTTGTAGAGCCTGAAGAGGCTTAACTGTAAAAGAATACTTGTAATCTTGAAAGATTAAGAGAAAATCCAATTGCTAGTTGGCATTGGGACTGGACGTAGCTCACAGTGGTAGTGAGTGAACCAGGATAAATTCCTTCGCTAAGTTTTCTTACCCTTATCTCTTGTCAATTCTTTTTATACTAATCAAGGGGTTAGAGTAATTAATCTGATATTTTATAAAGGCACAAAACATCTTTTAAAATCAGTTTTTACAAGTCGTCTGAAAACTTCAGACAACCCTTTAAGAGCCTGTCTGAAATCGTGTTTTTAACACCTGTTTGCGAAAAGCTTTCTAAAATATTTAGAAACACTATTCAACCCCCTCTTCTAGTGTTTCCCTGTGTTCCTACAGAAGTAATAACATCTTCTCTTTCATTTGGAACAAATAAGTCACTGCTTGGGTGAAAGTGAGAACAACTAGTCTTCCCAGGACTCCTGCTCCACTAAATTAAAAGATCAACAACAACCATATGTCAATTCCACTACCAGGACTAAACAAATTATGGTCAAAACTTGTAGGCACAACAACTTACAAGGTATACAAGATATGCAAGCAATGGAAAAGGTACTGTAAATCATAAATATTAGTTTCAACATGGCCATGATTTTGGTGATGTGTGTCCTATGTCTGATTCTCCTGTATAATCCTGCTAAATATTAGTTTCAAATATGACTTTTGAAGTAGAAAAGGGGGTCAGTACAAAAAGAAAAAAGAAAAAGCTAATCAAACAAGAGCATCAGCTTACCATCCATGATAAGATACTAGAATTGAAGAAATATACAATAATGAGCAGACATTTCAAATTAAAAGAAATATACAAATCTTAAAAATTAATTGAAGCATGGTTTTGTCCATGCATCTGCCATGAGCAGTGATGGTGGATGAGGAGTTCCCTATAGAACATTTTAGACAATCACTTAGAAGTGCATGGACTAGGTTAAAATTTTAAGTAAAATATGCAACTATATTAAGTAATTTTCTTATTAATATCATATAAATGAAAAAATGTGCCAAAAGAGAAACTCAGCAATTTCTTGTCTAATGGAAATAAGAGCATCACAAAACCTGTCTAACTCAGCCTGCAATGATGTTTAGTTGAATTAGAGAATAAATGAAATGACAAAAGAGAAACTACAAAGAAATAAGAGCATCACTTTCAGTGGGCTCAATCATGAGCGTGCGAGGAATAGGCCATGACATTGTTGGTGCATGAAAACCATAGTCCATGAGGCGCTTTGCGAAATCTTCAGGTTCTATTCCAGCAGTTCTATCCCACACTCTCGAACATATATTCACCTGACTTTATATGGATGTCAATACAACAAATGGACCAAAGTCAGACAAAAAAAATTCCTCTGTAAAATTTAAAAAATTTACACAAGGTCCTCTTTCAGTTTCTATTACACACTCAGGCTCAGATCATCAGTACATAAAATCACCACACTCTTTAATTAACTACTTCTCCTCTACCAAGTTTCACCCTCTACTTTATAATTCTTCTGCTGCTCGCCGCGTTTTTGACATGGACGGTACGTACGTACTCATATTGTGGTCCATGTGGGGCATTGTAAAAGTTTTTAGTTCAAGCAACAAAAATAAAACAAAATTTGGTTCAAGCGACATCCTAACAGCCACACTCATAAATATAGTTACCACTGCACAGATGGACTCTAGCTTGCTAATCAAGTAAATCCGAGACTTGAAAATGCACAAAAAGGCAGAACAACAGTAAGCTAATATGACCATATGATATCTTTTAATTTTAATTTAAAAGCCAAAACACAATTACAGTTAGAGAATCAAACTACCTGCAGGCTGCAATTGGTCTTCTATTGAAATTTGTGGCTCTTAGTTGCAAGTAACTCACTGTGGTTGAACCTGTACAAAAAGAACAACACATCTTGCAAGGTCAATAGAAGAACTAATATAAAGTATAAACAACTATTTCCTTTGATAAAACTAAATATAAGAAACTTGGGAAAAAGGAACAAAATGATTCTACAGAAGGTATTGTTGGTGTTGTTGCAAAGCACAAGTGTCTGGAATACTGGAGAGAATTATGAATTAAAAACTAAGAAAATTTGCATTATGTCCTTTCTCTTCCCGTTGACTGCTAATCTTAAGAGTGAAGAAGAAACATTAATTTCACTTTACATTGGAGGTTCAACTTAAAAGCATGGACAAAGATGCTGAAGTATGTATATTATAGGACATACCTGATGGATTCTAAAAGCAAATCTCACTCCTTGGAGAAGCATGTAATCCATTGCAGGATCTTTATCTAATAGTCAACCTTTTAAAAATATACCATAGACCACAGAGTATGGGATTTCACAAAGGCTATCCATATAAGTAGCAAATGCTTTCAACAGAGCATAAACTTGACCAAGATTAGGATGATGCAGTTGCCCAAGATAGTTGATTTCAGCCTGAGTTAATTAATAAAGTTACAGGATTTGGCCAATAACATAGGAGAACAAATATATAGTTCCACTCAATCTATCTATGGCTTAGCTAACTAAAAGATTCAAAACAATTTACACACAAAACATTTGCCATAAAATATTCAAAATTTTAAACAAAATTTCGTGTCTCTTGGTTTTTAGTGATGTCTTGGTTTCATTAATGTTGTCATGAGCCCTTCTTGTTGCTGACATGATTCTTTAATTTTAATCTATTTATCATGAAATGATGTTCAACATTTACAAAGAAGGCATAAGGCGTTTGGTTTAGCTTGGTTTCAGAGCTTATAAATTTCATAAACTAAGTAAGATCACTAATAAAATTTTAGCGCCAACACTATCACTATTGTGTCTCAAGCACAGATCTACATCAAGAAATTAAATCTAATTGTTAAAGCATCAAATAAAAGATGAAATCAGGGCTTGGAGAGAACCACCTTTCAGAGAGCTGGTGACCAACCTGGTATCCAATGGCCTCGATTCTGCGGGCAGCTAGCTCAGGCTTATTGGCGTAGAATAATTGCAATAACACACAACAAGAGAGTTGGTACAAATATGGTAAACAAAATAAAGGGTTAAATAACAAAATCAGACAGAGATAATAATAAATTATTTTCTAAACCCTAACCTCTTCACGGCGCGGTGGCGGACTGGCGCGTTGGGGGAAGGCTTCACGGAGACAACGACCAACAGCAGAAGAGCTCATAATGGGTGACAGCGAGAATGATTCACAGCTCGATGGAAAGAACAACAGCAAACAGTGCAGCGCGAGCGACGACGAGAACGACGACTTCACAGCCACGACGACGATGTTCAGTTGCTTATACGGCTCGGTAGAACAACGTATCCTACTCGCGCGACGGAGACGTTCCTTCGGCGGTGGACGGTGGACAACGGCGAAATTTCTCGGGTCACGGCGTGGGCGACATCACGGTGAGAGGATGGTCTAGGTTCAGTGTAGCTGGAGAATAGGATAGAGGTAGCCAGACAGGGAGGTTTTGGGTCACTGTGGGTGCGAAAAAAGAGGGCGAAGGGGTCGAGGGTTTTAACTTTTAACTTTTTATTATGTTGTGTTAGGGCGCTAGTTAGTGGTCAACGCCCTAACCAATCTTCAATTAAAAAAATTGTATGACAAGGGCACTTTCTATATTTTAAGCGCCCTAACTAACATATAATTTAAAAATAAATAAATAAATGTGTGGTGAAGGCATTGCATACATGACCAACGTCCTAATTAGTCATTAATTTTAAAAAATAGAATAAATATACAACGAGAGTAAGCCCCCTAACCAACCAATTTCACTTTTTAAAAAAAAATTATTATATTATGAGGGTGTTTAAAAAAATATGGACAAAGAAGCGCCCTTATATGTACGCTCTTATTTTCATAATTTGGCATAATAACTAAAGTTGAAAAATGAAAGTTAAAAGCTACAAAACTAACTAATTGAATATGAATGTGTCTTGTAAAATTACTAACTATAAAATAATAGATAAGGTTATTAATTACAATACTAGATCTTGAAATTTGATAATTATAAAAAATTTTAAGGATAAAATTATAAAAAATAAAACAATTTCAGTTAATGGCTATAACCTTAAAATGCTATCTGGAGTAACATTTCAACACATATTAGTAGCTATTAAAATTATTTTACTAAATATAATTGAAATAGTTTAATAAGATTTTTAACTATTAATTTTTACTTTCAACTAGATGAAAGCACATGCCAAATACACTCCTTGTGTACTCCTTGTGTGTATGTATTAATGCACACTTGTTTGTCATCCTATTTGCATACTTTACTTTATTATCTTTTCAAAATAAAAAAGTGAAATATCTCTCTAAGATTTTAGATTTTGTTTAGATTCACATAATAGAGACTTGACAAAATTAATTTACAAAAAAATCAAAACAAATATAGTTGTCAGTATCATTGAAAAATTAGATTAATAATTGTGCTATTATGTGAAAAATAAAAAATTACTCATTTAAACATTTCAAATTTTTATTCATTTATGATTTTTTATTAACTCATCAGTTCAAGTTAAGTGATAAGTAACTTTATTTCCTTAAACAATGTCTTAACTCTCAAATTCAAATCCTATGAATGAAAAAAAAGGTGTTATAAGAATTCTATCTCTTTAATAGGTGTATCTACCTAATTCAATTTTATAGTAGCATTTTTTTTTATAAAATCTCTGTGGATTTTTGGAAATTTATTACAGATAAATTTTTTAGAGAAAAAATTGTGAGAGTTTTTCAGTGAATTTTTACCCAAGAAAAATCGTAATAGAGCTGCAAAAGTGACTTGACGGAGTATAATTAATAAAGATGACTAAAAGCTCATGATTTAAAAAAAAATGGAGGACCAAAACCAATGAAAAAATAAATGAGGGACCAAAACCAAATTTCGCTATATTTTCAGAGACCGGAAACATATATAACCAATTATATATTTATAGGTATGTAATTTTATATATTGCATATTTGAAAAGTATATTACGCGTTAAATTGAAGTTAGTTGATGAAGTATCAAAGTGTTTCTAAATTATATAAAACTATGTAGACTTGCTTTGTTTAATGAGAACTTTTCATTTCAACAGTTAGATTGATGAAATGCAACATTCACAAAAAAATATTAAATGGAGTAACTTAATATCCACCCACTGTATATGCTATTTTATAAAAAATAATTATTATATGAAAAAATACTCCCTCCAATTCTAATTATAAGATACACCCTCCAGTCTTAATTATAAAATCATTTTGAAGAGTTGGCCGTGGTCCATTCTATAAGAACATTTTCAAATTGACTTCCACTTTAAATATTTTTTGACAAAAAAGTATTCAATCAATTGAAGACAAGTGAATAATTAATTAGTAGAAAGAGAATGAGATAACAAAGTAATTAGATGAGAAAGGATGAAGATGAGTCTCAATAGATTCTAGGACAATTCTGAAAATATTATACATATACATGACAAATTTATTGTGGTCAAATAAATTATCAACTTTCTTGAAAAAAAATATGCTATAAATAATTAATGCATTAATTTAAAAAAAAAATACTCTATAGTATTCTAAACTTAACCATATTTAAAATTTAACTCAACTTTCATGAATTTAAAGACCTTTATAGTGGCTTAGCAAAAAGAAAAGAAAAGATTTTTATGGTCAGTAATAATAAATATGAGAAAAATATTAAATACTTCTAAATTTATATACTTTATTTTATATCACCTCCGGTTCTTTATATAATACCATTTTTATTCGGTCCTTTTTATAAGACCATTTATAAAGTTTTAGAAGCATTTGGTATTTTTTTTACATCTTTATTTTTTATAATTAATGAACTTTTATAGTTTTTAAGATTTTGTTATCGTAGAGAATTAAATAATTTGACTTTAAATAAGGGTAATTTTAGAAATTAGAGAAATAAAAAAACAATACATTAAAATAATGTTTATTAATATGTGTATTTGAGTGAAAATGATTTTAATGTCTTATAAATGAAACAGGGAGTAATAATTAATAAATAAAACCATCAAAATATTTCCATTCAGAACGAGTATATGCTGTGAAAAAAAAAAATCTCCTATTGCCAGCCATTGGAAGCCTCAGACGCCAACCCAAGCCTAATTAACTAGCACGCACCACATCAAATTGCCTTTTCTGTCCCCCAAGAGATTCCTGTTGTGTAAATTTAATTTATCATAAAGTTTAGATAAATTACTAGTATAATTTTAAAAATAATTCGAACACGTGTTTTTTAAAATATTTGTTAAGGAAATAAAATAAGAAATATTTATATACAACTAAATTCTTTTATATTTTAATATACTGAATGCTTTACTCTTAATATTTTATTCTTAATTTCTCAATAAATAGTGTTTAAAATATTCGTTATCAAATTTCACATTTAAAAAATATTTATATTAGACAAAATTGTGAACATTATATATAACATAAAATAATAAGATATGAATTTTATAAATAAGCGTCCAAACTCTAAAAGCGTCAATCTAAAAATAAATAATGTTTCTTGTGATAATTAGTTTTTATTATTTCAAAAAATAAGAGTATAAAACCACTCTAAAACTTTATAAAGGACAAATTATTTTTATTCTTCAATTAATCTTTAAACTATTAATGATATTTATTCCAATAGATCATATCATTAATAAAAAATTAAATAATTAACATGAATAGTCTCAAGATTTTGTATTTTAAATATTAAAAGTACATAAAATAGTAAAATTTATATTTTTAATTTTTGAATTTGGTCAAACTTTAAATATGTTTAAAATTCTAAAAGTGAAATATGATGGTGTGTCCTTTTAATTTAGGGTTTTTTTCTATTTTTTTTAATTTTTGAAACTTTATTTTATATAATTTTAATATTTTCAAAACAAAATATGGTTAAAATTGGTTTTGTTAATTATTTAATTAACTTCATGTTAATGAAAAGATCTATTACAATAATAAAAAAATTTAAGAATTAACTATAACAAAATAAAAATTCATGATACTTATTTACAAGAGGGTGAAAAAATTAGGGTGGTCGGTTATATACTTTTTCCTCAGAAAGAAAATAATAGTATATGCTTTTATTTTTTTTGGTTTAGATCATAGGTATCATAGAATCGGAGACCTTACTTAAGAAGAATTAAGTATGTACCATATGAACCAACCTCATTTCATTTAGTATATACTTTTAGTTTTGATCAAGTTTAAGTTAATTAATTTCTATATTTATATTTGATTCATTTATTTTTTAATCTGTACGACTGTACCTATTTTTGGTGACAAGGGGCAAAAGAAAGGAAAAAAAAAACAAAAAGACTAAAACAATAAGTCAGGAAAGCTCACAACGTACAAATGAATAATTGAGTTTTTATTGATTATACATTTTAAAAAAGTATCACCTAATATTGCCCATATCCAACTTCTTAATTATTCCTTGCATCATTAAAATAATTTTTCATTTTTATATTAAATTTTTAATTAAAAATAAAATAAACATGTCGAGCACAGTCTAATATTTTTTTTATTAAAATAAATGTTGATAACAAACCCTTTGATAGTTTTTAATTTTTCTACACTCTTTTTATTGGAAGAAGTTCATCAGTATGTTACCATTAAATAACCTGAATTCACTCTTTATTACTAGAATCAACACAAGATTTCACTAAATAATAAAGGTTTTAAAAAGAGAATGTTGCTAAATTTTTTAGATTAATAATTACATTAATTTATAAAAACTAAAAAAAAAAATTAAATGTTTTGAAGTTTTCAATAATTTTTAAAAAGATTATTGTCTCTTAATAATGTCAATAGCCACCCTCCCCAGGAGCCAAGGGATTCTTTCAATGACAATCACAAGGAATCAACTCCATCTCTTTGCACTCTCTCACCCTCCTATATAAACCAAGTATTGGATGAAAAATTATATTGCATAGATCGAAGAATAAAAATAACAAAAAAAAAAAAAAAATGGGTTTCACAGATAAACAGGAGGCTTTAGTGAATGCTTCATACGAAGCATTTAAGAAAAACCTTCCTGGCTACAGTGTTCTATTTTACAGCTTGTAAGTTTTATTTCTCAATTAATATATGCTACTAATTAGTTTTGTTTTGGAATTAATTAAGAGATGGTATAATGTAAATGTATCCTTTAATTTGGTTTTGTTTTAATTAAAATTAAAAATAGTATATTGGAGAAAGCACCAGCAGCAAAGGGCATGTTCTCTTTTCTAAAGGACTCTGATGGAGTGCCCCAAAATAATCCCAGTCTCCAGGCCCATGCTGAAAAGGTTTTTGGACTGGTAAGTGCAACATTTGTAGTGACCTTTAATTCATAAAAAAATGTTAAATTTTCTTAAACAATAAACTTCTAATTGTCTATCGAGCCAGTGGAAAAATAATAAAAGTAAAATGATATTTTAGTCTTATTTTATTTTAACTAATTAGAAAGATTGTTGAGTACAACTTTTAAGATGATTTAATATTTTTCTAATTTATTCGAGTATTAGGAATAATATCAAGTTTTCTTAATATTTCTTGATTATTACTTCAAATTATTCTTTATCATAATTCTCATATCACATAATATTATATTTTTTGAATTGTAGGTGCATGATGCCGCCGCTCAACTTCGAGCAACCGGAGTAGTGGTATTAGCAGATGCAAGTTTAGGTTCTGTTCACGTCCAAAAAGGAGTCGTTGATCCTCATTTTGTGGTATGTTAAATAATTGAATGTCCTACTAAGATGCACTCTTAAATTTTACATACGGTTAATTTAATGATCACTTCTTTTTTAATTTGGTAATGCATAATAAGCATAGACATCTTGTGGCACACATATAAGACATAAAAAATTTAACTACTTGTGACACAAATAGTAAGAGCAAAACCAACATTATATAATGTCATGGATTATTGTTTTGTAGGTTGTTAAAGAAGCACTGTTGAAAAACACTAAAGGAAGCCGTAGGGGCCACTTGGAGCGACGAAGTGAGCATTGCTTGGGAAGTAGCTTATGATGGATTGGCAGCTGCAATTAAGAAGGCAATGAGTTGAAACTATTATCATAAATACTAGCTACTATATACAAGTTTTAAACTTGTTAAAAAAGCTCCTATAATAAACGATATTTAAAGTAATTAGTTAATTATCGTTTAACAAATAATGTATTGTCATAAATAAGTTCAAATATATTGAAAATAAAATTATCAATGAACGTATTAGATCATTGCATCCAATTGTCGTTCATTTAACTAACCAAGAGAGTTGGTAACCCAAATGCACATATATAGTGTATTTAATTAATAAAATTAACGGATAAACTAATTGAAAATTAAAATATTAGCTGAAAGATGAAAAATTAATTAAAAGCTTGGAGCTGAAAGATGAAAGTCAAATGCTCATAAACTAGCTAGTTGAATTAAACGTGTTTGATAAAAATTAGTCGATACCTGTAAAATGGTAGATAAGAGGCCATCATTAATTTCTAAATGAATTTAAAATTTGGTAATTACAATAAATTTTAAGGATAAAAATGTAAAAAGACATTTTCATTTAGTAGTTGAAATTTTGAAATGCTACCTGGTTTAGCGTTTCAAAAAACGCTATTAGTTACTAAAAAAAGTTACTTTATGAAACAAGTTAGAATTTTGAAATGGATTGAAAATTTTCAGATATTAATTTCAACTTTAAATTAGATTAAATGACATGTCAAACACACTCGAAAAGTAACTCTTAGTTAGAAAAACTCCTCTTTGATATTTTTTTTTTATCAATTTTACTGTTCTTTTGTGATGTAAATTTAGAAAAACAACATATATTTAGGAGAAATTACAATGCCCTAATGTATAGTACATTAATAAACTAGACTAAAGCTTAGCTAATTGATATAGCTAGGAATCTTTTTAATTTGAGACGATCTATTTTATAATTATTCAATCCCTAGGTGGGGAATTAAAAATTAAATTTTGCCTCACCAGTGGACCATTAATAAAATTGTTGGATGTATGATTTATTTTAGGATGATTCTAACGTGGATTAAATAAAATTTGGTCCATTTAGTTTGACCTATATTTTATTAGTTGTTAAAGGTGAATAAATATTTTTGTTTTTAATTGAATAATCCTTATATGACTATTTGAATTTAATTTGAGGGAAGATATGAATTAATAATATAATTTATGCTAGTTTCATTGAGAATGTATCAATTTCAAGTTGAATGGGGAAACTTATATGCATGATACTATCAATTTGAGTTTTTACTTTTCAACTAATATTTCATGGTGACTGAAAACTGATTTAATATCAACTATTAATAAAGTGAACTTTGAATCTAATGCTCAGAAATTTAAATTACTATATTTTTAAATTTTAGACCACGTGGATCATGATCCATACTAACTATATATCCATTATTTTAATATATTTTTAAATAAATTTTTAATTATTTAAAACTCTCCTTTTACTGTTATAACTTACTTAAAAAAAAACCATATATGAGATAAAAAAACAACCATAATTTATTTTCCATACCGACAAAAAAGGCAAAACACTCTTCTTATTGTTGCGACAAACTTGTAAACTATGATGGAATTGCACTCGTAGAGAATTGTTGTACTTGTACATGTCAAAATTATATATGATATTTTTTATTTATAAAACTTATAATTTGAATAGTGCCCACCATGATGTGAATATTCTTGACTCATAATTGTCTTTCATAGAGGATACCTGTGTTTAAAAAAAATTAAAATTTTACTACTCTAAATGTTTAGACCGGAACCGGAGTGTTAGATAATTGTAATTACTCAGACAAAAAACTAATAGATGAATATTGAATTTTCAATAAAACAAAATAAATTCTAAAACTTTTACTTAAAACTCTTTTTTTTATTTCTTAATTATATAAATAGTACCATATGAACATTATAACTCATATATATTAACGTATAATTAATTATTTTATTGAGGTTAAATGAGCACAAAAAACTCTCCTCCTTTTGAGTCATTCTTTGCATGTGAATTAAATATTATGCATATACTCGTTTTATCATTCATATGTGTATTTTACTTTACTATCTTTCCAAAAAGTGAAATATCTCTCTAAGATTTTTTATTTTTTCTTTTTCATTTTTTTTTATAAGCTTCTTTTTATAATTGAGACTTGACAAAATTAATTTACAGAAAAAAAAAATTTCACCATTGTTCAACTCTATATTATAAATTTGAGACATCACATTGAAGAGTGATACACTCACTACCCATATCTATCTCTTAATGACTTTAAAACCTTTCTTCACTTTCCTTATTTCATGGTGAACTTCTCAAACAACTTATGTGAGTGGATTCTAGCCGTCAATCCGTATATAGGAACATTCTTTCTCTTCTCTCCGTCTATTTAAATTTCCAGTATTGATAAAATCAGCCATTAGGCTAAGGTTAAGACTTTTAAAAATGAAATTTTTTTATTAGAATAGAAAGTGCGTATTTGTTGTTTATCTATGTTTGTGATGATATTTTCTATTTTCTATTTTAATATATAAAAACTTTCCTTCACCCACCAGGGTCAATCCAGTGATTGGTTACCAAAGAGTTGTGGCTCAGATTTGCAATACAGACTGAGATTGTGGAAATACCTCCTAGGTTCAATCCTCGCTAAACACACTTTTAGGGAGGGATGAAAAACTTTAATTGTGACTAAGCCCCAAACAGGACCACCCCTAATGATAGAGGATAAATGGGGTTAACTAGTGGTGGGAGCTAGGTTTTGGTAATTTAGTTTGAAATACTAGATTTAAATCTTATTGTCTTCCTTGTACATAAAAATAAGACTTTGCCTTTTTGGAAGTCTATCATGGGCCCTAATGACTGATTTTATCAAAACTGTTAAATTTTTAAATGCTAATACTTAATTTTAAAATTTATTAAGATTTAAATATTATCCTACTATTTTCTATTTTAATTCTTATTTTTAAAATAAAATACTTATCCTTATTGTTATGATTTTAATTTATTTAACTATACCTTATTGTCAAATAAAAATATAAATTAAATTTCTATAGTAAAACACAATCTACTATTATAATTTAAAATTAAACAATTATTCTAATTTTTATTTTATAATTTTAAATATATTAATATATCATAAATTTAACTTTAATTATATAAAAACATACCTTTACATGCATATTACACGGGTTAAAATACTATATTAGTTATTGAAAAGTTAGATTAATAATTACCAGCACAAGTCACGAATAATTGAAATTAAAAAATAATTAGAATAAAAAATTATATTAAATCAAAATATTTTAAAAATTGAAGAAGATATTATTATAAAATGAATTTAATAAAATTAATACAAGATATTAAAATATAATTCAGATAAGAAAATATTTATTTATAAATTAAATAGATTAAAAAACTTTTTAAATAAGTGGTAAAGCATTAATGTTTATAAAATGTAATTAGTAAAAAGATTAGAATTAGCGATTATATTAATAAATTACATTTCAAAAATAAAAGTTTAATTTGCGTTTAAATAATTAAATATTAAAATATATTGAGATTACATCTTTACTCTATTTATAATATATGTTATTAATGCTATGTTGAAATAAATAAAAGAGTTAAATCATTAGAATTTTAATATTTCAAAAAGAAAAAACTAATAAATATATATTTTAAAAAAAATGTTGAATACATATTTCATGGATTAAATCATAATTTTAATAAAATGTTAATCTTTAAAAGTTAACTGTTAATTAATCCAATCATTAATTAATATAAATATGCTTAGGAATCCCATTTTATCTACAGCTTATAATCACAATTCATCACTTGTCTTTGAATCAAAGATATCTATCAAAGACTTTGATATATAGACAATTTACTTCTACTCTAGCTTTGATATCTATGAAACATACTTTAATTTGGAAAAAAAAAATCTCTTTATATATTTCAATCAGTTTCAATTGAAAATTTGAAGTTTTCTTCAAGTTAATAATAACTATAACCAATTCAATTGCATAGCTCAAAAGGTTAATATTTTTCAAATTTTATAACACTGTTTCACAAAAAATAATTAAAAATATTCAAATTAAAAATAGTTATTCTATAAAAAAAATACATGCTATGAAAAGACTGAATTTTCTCCTAATACCGGCCATTGGAAGCATCATAAGACAACCCAAGCTTGGTTAACTAAGGATTCGTTTGGTTTACAGTTGAGTAGAATTGATTCTAGAAATCAATGGTTGAAAATTAGAGCTGGGTAACAGGCCAGCCCGCACCGGTCCGCGTAAGCTCACGGTTAAACAGGTTTAAACGTTTGAGCCCACGTGCTAAATAGGCTTGTTCTTTTCTAGTCCGCGTAAGCCTGCGGGCCAGCCCGTTTAAGTAATTAAAAAATATTTTAATTAAAAAATGGTTTTAATTCAAAAAAATCTAGAAAAAAGCATAAATTTTAGTTTTTTCTTATAAATTACAAATGAATGTTTATAAATTAATTCACTTGAATCCTTAAATCAAAGATTATAAATTAATTTACTAACATCAAATTCACCATTTACCAAACATAAAGACTAAAGAGTAGAATAAAGGGCTTAAAAATACAATATATAGTCTAATTTACTAACATCACCTAGGATTTTTTTTTAAAAAAAATTATTTTACCTGCAGATTTGCAGTTTAATAAATAAAAAAGAACTTAATGGTTCGCGGGTTTGCGTGGAAATCCATTTAAGACCGCGGGTTAAATGGTTAAACCCATTTAGCCCGCTTCTTAAATGGGCCTCTGATTTTATGGTCCAGGCCCGCACGGGTGCGGGTTTTGCGGACCGGTCTGCGAGCCCAGGCCCATATACCCAACTCTATTGAAAATGTGTGTACACGCTTTACGAAGCACGTTGGACGGAAGTGATTTAAAATCAATTCTACAAAATTGATTCTGGATGGTTCAAAATTTAAACCAAACAGGCACTAACACACCCAGATTGTCGATCTTTTCAGTCTCCAAATCGATTATATTAAAAAATAATTTTCTATATTATAAATTTGAGATCTAATTTTTTGAAGAATGAAGTACGCACTCAATTTATTCTCCTTTTTAATGACTTGTAAGTTTTAACCTTTTTACTTTTTCGTCATTTTATGGTGAACTCCACACATATGAGAGTAAAATTCTTTCTCTCGAATAAAAATGATAGTGGGTAGGGTACTATGATACCTGTCCCCAACCATACCTGCAATTTAAAAATTACTCATACAGTCATACTTGAACCCATACTTATATGATTAGCGGTTTTAATACTCATATATTTACCCGTCATGTACACAAATACTTGTACTCGTACCCATTTTTGTGTCATTCATGCTCTTAATCCTTATCACTAACATTCTCATTTATCGCTCTCTTCCTATTTAAACTTTTAAATGTTAATAATTATTAATCCTTAATTTTAATAATTATTAAGATTTAAAATCATATTATATGATTTTCAATTCTAATCCTTATTTTTTATTTAAATCTTTATTCTTATTATTTTTTAATTTATTTAATTACCAACTTATTATCAAATAATAACGTAAATAAGATTCCAATAACAAAATATAATCTACTATTTGCACCAAAAAAATATAATCTATTGTTATAATTTAAAATTGAATAATTATCCAAAATTATTCATATACTTGTTTCTTAATTTTCAACACATTAATTTATTTTAAAATTAAATTTAATTATATAAAAAATATATTTATCCGGGTATTATGCGGATTAATATACTAGTTTATTATAAAATTTAGATAGATTATTGTAACTAGGATTTTGTATTGTGCAATACACCAAAAATATATCTATCTTTAAAATGAATAATTTAAATTTAATTTGTGAATAATAAAGTATAATTGATTTGTATTATGGATTTAATATTTGTTTATATTATAAGACAATTATTTTAAACTTGAATTGTCAATTCACAAATCAATTATTTTAACCATAATATTTAACTAGTAATATTTTATATAATTTAAATTTTGGGGTAATCAATTATCATGTTATTTAAATTTGATTCTTTGTTGTTATATATATATATATATATATTAATTAATTAAGAAATATATATTATTAAATGATCATGATAAGAAATCAAACTCTAAATTTAAAAATTTTGAATAAAATGTGCATGTTAAAGCTTAGAGCGGTAAATGCTTGGATTTTATACTATCAGCTTTTTATGTAATTGTAAAACATTTGAGGGAATGTTAAAAAATCTTTATAAGGTATAAGGAATGTGCATCAATCATACTCTCCAACCAAAATAGTGATAGAATACAACAAAATAATAAGTGACTTTCTAATTAAGAAAATAAAAAAAATCTAGAATAAAGTCTCAAAATTGTGAGAATTGAAGTGTTGATTTTAAAAATATGCTAACAAGGGTTTTTAAAAACAATTATTAAGGAAATAAAATAAGAAAGGTTAATACCAAGTGGAAGACCTTGTGGCATTGGCCTGGTCTGCATAGGACAAAGCATTTTCTTTGGGTGGTGTTGCAGGGTGGTCTGAAAACAAATTCCTTACGGTGTGCTCTGGGCATGACTGAGGAGAATGGATGCCCTCTCTGCCACTCTAGGGAGGAATCAGCAACACATGTTCAGCGAAGTTGTGCGTGTGTCACTCCCATTTGGCATTACTTTCACGTACATGGGGCTCCCTCATTTCCTGCCCATGATACGAATATGGAGGATTGGATCTTTTCAAATATCAGCACCAGATGTCTGCATGTGTTGGGACTGGATTGGAATATCTTATTTGGTGTAGCTTGCAGCCAGATCTGGAGGAGTAGGAATGAATGCGTCTTCCAAAATGCTCAATGGGACGTGAATGCAATTTTTTTCCAAATTGTTTCTCAGGCTCGTTGTTGGTTTTGGGAGATGAATTCTGCGAATTCCCTTCCATCGTTCTGTGTGTTATATGGTCAGCAGCTGGTGACTTGGAAATTTCCAATTAATGGGTGGTTGAAGTGGAATGTTGATGGGTCAGTTCGAGCAAATGAAGGCACTGCAACTTGTGGAGGAGTGCTTAGGAATGAAAGTGGTTATTGGATCCGGGGCTTTTCTCATAATCTGGGAATTACTACTATTATGATGGATGAACTTTGGGGAGTGTTAAATGCTATTAAAATATCTACCCAACAAGATCATTCACACATTTGGATTGAGAGCGACTCCAAGGCAGTGGTAGATATTATCCAAGGTCATTGTCCAGATGGTCATCCATGCTTCTCAATGATATCCCTTATTAAGCATTTGAGTAATAATCTCTCTGGTTTCCATATCTCCCATACTGTCCGCGATGGTAATCGTGTTGCTGACTCATTGGCTGTTTATGGGCATAGTCTTAGCTTGGGTCTTCATGTGTTTGATTCTCTTCCTGTTTGTACTAGATCTTTACTATTCCAGGATTTCATTGGTGTTTCTTCTGTTCGCAGTGTTAGGTTGTAGTGGGGCTTAGCCCCTCCCCATTATCAAAAAAAAAATATATAAGTAAAATGGTATTTTTAATATTGTAAATACTTGACTTTTAATATTGTTATTTTTAATTTCTGAATAAATGCTGTTAAAATATTTTTTTAAAATGAATAAATCTCGTCCATAACCAGTTATAGTCCAAGAAATCTTGTCCGTCAAATAAAAAATAAATAAATTTACAGTTTCCCGTGAATGATACACGTGGTCTAACAAAAAAATAATTAATTTTTTAATGATCATACCTTTTTAAAATAATCTAGCCAATGCCCATACTTGTTGTGTGACATATCCAACTTCTAATTTAATTTATTGACCCTTGCATAATTATTGTGGCATGTCTTCAATTTTTATAAAGGAATATAATTAAAAACAAAAAAGTGTCGAGCATAATCTAATATCTAATATCTTTATTAAAATAAATGTTAACAACACGGTATGTTAACTAAATAATAAAGAAAGCTTTTTAAAAAATTATGTTGCTAACTTTTCTAGTTTAATATATAATCACATTTAAAAAACTGAACAAATATTTATTTAAAAAATTTTGAAGTTTTCAATAATTTTTAAATTTGTTAATTATTTTTTAAAAAGATTATTGTCTCTTAATAATGTCAATAGCCACCCTCCAGGAGCCAAGAGATTCTTTCAATGACAATCACAAGGAATCAACTCCATCTCTTTGCATTCTCTCACCCCTCCTATATAAACCAAGTATTGGATGAAAAATTATATTGCATAGATCGGAGAATAAAAATAACAAAAAAAAAAAAATGGGTTTCACAGATAAACAGGAGGCTTTAGTGAATGCTTCATACGAAGCATTTAAGAAAAACCTTCCTGGCTACAGTGTTCTATTTTACAGCTTGTAAGTTTTATTTCTCAATTAATATATGCTACTAACTAGTTTTGTTTTGGAATTAATTAAGAGATGGTATAATGTAAATGTATCCTTTAATTTGGTTTTGTGTTAATTAAAATTAAAAATAGTATATTGGAGAAAGCACCAGCAGCAAAGGGCATGTTCTCTTTTCTAAAGGACTCTGATGGAGTGCCCCAAAATAATCCCAGTCTCCAGGCCCATGCTGAAAAGGTTTTTGGACTGGTAAGTGCAACATTTGTAGTGACCTTTAATTCATAAAAAAATGTTAAATTTTCTTAAACAATAAACTTCTATTTGTCTATCGAGCTAGTGGAAAATAATAAAAATAAAATCATAATTTTAACTAATTAGATAGAGCTAGTGGAAAATAATAAAAATAAAATGATAATTTTAACTAATTAGATAGATTGTTGAGTACAACTTTTAAGATGATTTAATATTTTTCTAAATAAATATTATCATATTCCAGTACTAGGAATAATATCAAGGTCTCTTAATATTTCTTGATTATTATTTTATATCCTTCTTTATCATAATTCTCACGTCACATAATATTATATTCATTGAATTGTAGGTGCGTGATTCTGCCACTCAGCTCCGAGCAACCGGAACAGTGGTATTAGCAGATACAAGTTTAGGTTCTGTCCACGTCCAAAAAGGAGTCATTGATCCTCATTTTGTGGTATGATAAATAATTGAATGCTATAAGATGTACTCTTAAATTTTACATATGATTTAATGGTCACTTCTTTTTCTAATTTGATAATGCGCGCATAATAAGCATAGACATTATAAATTGCTTGTGACACACCTATAATAAGATATAAAAAAATTTAATAATATATTATGGATTATTGCTTGTGACACAAATAGTATGAGCAAAACCAACATATTAATGCCATGGATTATTGCTTTGTAGGTGGTTAAAGAAGCATTGTTGAAAACACTAAAGGAAGCCGCGGGGGCCACTTGGAGCGACGAAGTGAGCACTGCTTGGGAAGTAGCCTATGATGGATTAGCAACTGCAATTAAGAAGGCAATGAGTTGAACTATTATCATAAACTGTACTAAGTTTTAAACTCGTTAAATAAGTTTCTATAATAAATGATTATTTAATTATCGTTTCACAAATACTTTGTATTATCATAAATAAGTTTAAATATATTGAAAATAAAATTATCAATTAAAATATTTGATTCTTATGGCTTTAATTTTCATCCCATTATATTGTTCTTTTATTTATTTATTTGCACAATAAAAATATAATTTCATTATGGGTGCGTGGGATACTCGAACCCATAATACATCACAACACAACTAAGAGTCGATATATGAGTTAATACAAATTAATCAACGGGTTTTGGCTCCAATCATAAAAGGAAAAATAAACACCCGCACACTTGGCTTTAATATAAAGCCAAGATCTAAGTTTAACCAACTTAACTACTACTCCATCAATGTTTAGCTCTATATTATTAAATACTCTTTCATTTCTACAAAACCATAAATACCATACACAAGACAGCCAAAGTATAACATCCATACCCTTTTTTGTTTCTTACTTAATTAACTCAAAGTGATGCCAAAAGTCAGATTTTGCACCTGTTACGGTTTAAACCTAAGACCCAATAGCCAAAATGGCCCATGCGCAATATAATTATCATATCCATAAATATATGATATATAATTATAATATCCATGCGCAATATAATTATCATATCCATAAATATATGATATATGATTATTATACCCATAATTATATCACATATAATTATGGTATTCTTAAACATATGAAATATAATTATAATATCCATAATTATATGACGATATCTGCTAAACTTACTCTTTTTACATCTGCGCCCACTTACTATATTTATACAGGAAAAACCCCTATAAATAGAGAACATTTACAGATCATAAGGTACGCAATCTCACTCAATCAATCACTTTGACTGTTTTACATATCTGACTTGGGCGTCGGTGTCCCTTTGCAGGTACACCCCCCGGGTTCAACTTGGATTCAAGCCTCCGCAACCCGGATTCGGATCCGATTTCTCTCCTGCTGACTCCGACCCAGGTTCGAGTTCTATCCCAGAACATTTGGCGCTAGAAGGAGGGCCTCCCCCTCTCCAGTATGACGGTCACAACCCGCCGCCAGACTACAAGGCACCGTCCTGAGCCGACACCCGAAGGATAGGTGGAGGATCTCGGAGCCCAAGACGAATTAATAGAGCAAGAAGGAACTTCACAGCCTCACAACCAAGCCGAACCACGTGGGGGAGATCACCAAGACGACCCCCGGGACGAGGTTATCCGGCGCCTCGAGGCCCAACTCAGGGAGTTTCAGGAACAACGCTAGCAATCACTCCGCGATCCGCAACCTAGGACAGCTGACGAGCCGGCCGTGAACCAACTTGAGGAGCGCCTCTGACACTTGGAGCGCAACATAAACCCTCAACCTCAACCCACTATTCAATCTCGACCTACATCGGATCGAGATCATCAAGAAGTCCTCCAACCGAGGGTCACGGTCCATCCGACTCCATTTAGACATCCATTCTCTGAAAGACTAACCGGGGTCGAGATACCCAAGCAGTACAAAGGTGCTTTATCCATTGAAACCTTCAATGGCACTACAGACCCGGTCAAACATTTAGACGCCTTCACCAATGAAATGCTTTCATTGGCGCCCCTGAAGCCGTCATCTGCCGCTCATTCCCAAGAACTTTGAAGGGAGAAGCCTTAGCCTGGTTCAAGACTCTTCCCTTGGGATCCATAGATTCGTGGGACGATATGCAACACACCTTCTTGGGACGATTTACCATCTTCACAGAGATTCCCAGGGATCAGTTCACACTGGCCAAGGTCAAGCAGAACAAGGACGAACCCCTTAGAACTTTCCTATCCCGGTTTTTCAAAGAATGTGCCCTCATCTCGGACCTGGACGAGAATGTTTAACTTGTATGTGCCATCTCGGCCCTATCACCAGGTTCACCCCTTGCCGTCTCTTTATCAGAAGAGCCGGTTCGGTCCATGGAACAATTCAGACAACGTTCTCACAAATACGTGGGACGGGAAACCCATCTGGCCGTAGCTGCCAAACATGATACTCACCAAGGACAGGACCAGGTTCCTACCATGACTGACATAAAGGGAAGGATAGAGGACATCACCAACAAGATCAACGTCGACCTCCCAAAGGTCGATACAACAACTATGCTCCTCTGAACACTAACCCTGGGAAGATTCTGAAGGAAGTGATGCACACTAAGCAGGCCGACATACCTAAACCCCTACCACTCAAAGCCTCAACTCAAAAAGACAAGTCCAAATACTGCTCTTTCCATGAAGGGTATGGGCACAACACTGATGAGTGCATACAGCTGCGCGATCTCATCGAGCAATTCATTCGGGACAGCCGAGTTGGTCGTTATGTAAAGAAGAACCGGTCCCAGTGAGGTTATCGAAAGAATGAAGAGCGGAAGAGATCCCCTAGTCCAGAAGGAGTGAATGATAAGAAACGAAAACGTTCTACATCCCCCAAGAAGTACGACAACAAGGAAGATAAAGCCGGTTCCAGTAACCACACAACTCAGACCACGCCAAGAGTGCGAATCAACATGATTTCAGGGGGATTTGCTGGTGGAGGACCGTCAAACAATTCAAGAAAGAGACACCTTCGGGAAGTCTATAGTGTCGACCAGACCGACATGAAGACAGTAGCTAAAAGACCCCCAAACTCGGTCATCACCTTCTTGGATGAAGACTTTTTTGATGATGTGGTGGACCATGATGATCCTTTTGTGATTCGATCTCTGATTGGAGATGGCGATGTCGGACGCATCTTTGTTGACCAGTGCAGCTCAGTCGACATCCTCTTCTATATGACCTATACCCAACTACTGCTACCCCTAGAGTCACTCCTACCTTGTTCAGGAGATTTGGTGGGCTTCTCTGGAGAAAGGATCCAACCCAATCCAACCCGAGGGATACCTTAAGACTACACTCAGAGTCGGCTCCGAAACCGAGAACAAGGTTGTCTCAACCAAGTTCTTGATAGTTGATTGTCCCAGCCTATACAATGCCATACTCGGACGTCCGTCCTTGAATGCCCTAGGAGGAGTCATTTCCACCAAGCACTTGGTGATGAAGTTCCCAAACCGAGATGGTAAAGTGATCACAGTTTAAGGGGACCGGAAAGAAGCAAGAAAGTGTTACAATGCTACTCTGACCACCCTACCCACATCTCAGCAAGAAAAGACACCATCCAGAGGCCAAGTTCACATGATTGATCTTGACCCCAGAGCCGAGTCTGATCCCAAGGGTCGAGATAGAATTAAGCCGACTGCGAAGACAAAACCTTTTCAGATCGGGACTTCTGCTGAATAGACGATCAAAATTGGTTGTGACATGGATCACACCATGGAGGAGAAACTGAAGAAGTTGCTTTCCAAGAACTCAGACCTGTTCGCATGGACCTCAGTCGACATGCCAGGAATTGACCCCAACTTCTGCTGTCACAAACTGTCTATTGACCCCAATGCTAAGTCGGTCGCCCAGAAGAAGAGGAAAATCAGCCTTGAAAGACAGCAGGCAGCAAACCGACAGGTAGAAGAGCTCCTCAAATCCAAGTTCATCAGGGAATGCAAGTACGTCACTTGGTTATCTAATGTCGTCCTTGTGAAAAAGTCAAATGACAAATGGAGAATGTACGTGGACTACACAGATTTGAATTCCTAACATCGACCAGTTGGTTGACAATTCATCAGGGTACCGTTGTTTGTCTTTCATGGACGCCTACTCAGGCTACAACCAAATTCCTATGGACCGGGACGATGAAGAGAAGACGACTTTCATCACCGACAAGGGTGTTTACTGCTACACCATGATGCATTTTGGTCTGAAGAATGCCGGCGCCACATACCAAAGAATGATGACTAAGATTTTTGGAGACATGATGGGAAAAACTGTTAAAGTCTACATAGACGACATCATAGCCAAAACTGCTGAGGGAAACAACCATGTGGCCGACTTAGACTCAGGAAGCACAACATGAGACTAAACCCTCTCAAATGCTCTTTCGGCGTACCATCAGGACACTTTCTGGGATTCCTCCTTACCAGCAGAGGAGTTGAAGCAAACCCGGACAAATGTAAAGCCGTGTTGGATATGAAAATTCCGACTTGCATCAAGGAAATTCAGCAGCTTAATGGGAGGATCACTGCTCTCAGCCGATTCATCCCTAAGGCGGCCACAAGATCTCTTCCTTTTTTCCAGCTCCTTCGCAAGGGAAAATCCTTCACCTGGTCCAGTGAATGCGAAGCCGCCTTTCAGCAGCTCAAGCAGACATTAGCAAATCCCCCTATTTTGGTTAAACCGGCTCCAGGGGAACATCTATACCTCTATATCTCCATAACCAACCAGGCCTTAAGTTCGGTTTTGATCAGGGAAGAAGGGCGTGACCAATTCCCCATCTACTTCATCAACAAAGCATTCCAGGGGGCCGAGTTAAGATACCAGAAGTTAGAGAAAGCTGCTCTGGCCGTCTTAACCACTGCCCGTAGATTGCGACATTACTTTCAGGGACACAAAGTCACAGTGCGAACTCACTTACCCCTCAGACTCGTCCTTCACAAACCGGACCTATCCGAACGCATGACGGCTTGGGCTCTTGAGTTGTCCGAGTTTGACATTCACTTTGAAGGTCGCACTACTCTTAAAAGTCAGATCCTGGCCGACTTTGTTGCTAAAATGACCCCCCCTGAGAATACCCCACTTCTGAGTGGACCGTTTTCGTGGATGGCTCATCTAACAAAAAAGATGCTGGAGCCGGGATAGTCTTGGATGGACCCAACGGAATTTGCATTGAAAAATCTCTGAAGTTTGAATTCTCTACTTCAAACAACCAAGCAGAGTATGAGGCGTGCATTGCCGGCTTGTTGATGGCAAAAGAAGTTGGGGCCAAAAAAGTCTTAGTATGCAGTGATTCTCTATTGATGGTATCTCAGATCAAGGGAGAATACCAAGCAAAGGAACCATTGCTACAGAGATACTTGGAGAAAGTAAAACTCTCAAGCGACGAGTTTGAAGAAATTATCTTCCAACACGTTCCAAGAGCCGAAAATACCAGTGCCGACATACTCTCCAGGTTGGCAAGCACCAAAAAGCTGGGAAATAACAAGCCAGTTCTCCAAGAAGTCGTCTCGACCCCAAGAATTTCGGAACCATCCGTCTTGGCAATTGAAGAGTCTGAATCATGGATAACCCTCATCAAGTCTTACATCTTGATGGGCAAACTCCCTGAAGATGAGAAGAAAGCTAAGAAACTGAGACGACTAGCATCCCGTTTTACGGTTGTCAAAGAAAAACTATACAAGAAGGGATTCTTGACCCCTCTGCTCAAATGTGTTGAAGACAGTGAGGCCAAGTACGTCCTGGCCGAGTTACATGAAGGCAGATGTGGAAACCACCAAGGGGGAAGAACACTTTCAAGAAAAGCTCTCAGGGCCGGATATTACTGGCCGACCCTGATTCAAGACTCCATGGACTATGTCAAGAAATGCGAAGTGTGCCAGAAGAATGATTCCATCCACCATCAACCCTCTTCTGAGCTAATCACCATGTCGGTCCCTTGGCCCTTCCACCAATGGGGCATTGACATACTCGGTCCTTTTCCACCCGCTCCAGGACAAGTCAAGTTTCTAGTGGTAACAGTAGATTACTTCACCAAGTGGATTGAAGCAGAGCCCCTTGCCACAATCACTTCGACTAAGGTCCAAAAGTTTTTTTACAAGAACATCATCTCCAGGTTCGGGATCCCTCAATCCGTTATCACGGACAATGGAACCCAGTTCACTGACAAGTGGTTCTGAGAGCTCTTATCAAGATTGAAGATCAAGCACCATTTCACTTAAGTGGAACACCCACAAACCAATGGCCAGGCCGAGTTTGCGAACAAGGTGATCCTCAAAGCCCTTAAACGTAGATTGGACAACGCCAAAGGTAACTGGGTGGAGCAACTCGACCGCGTGCTCTGGGCATATCGGACTACTCCGCAGTCATCTACCAACGAAACTCCTTTCCGGCTTACCTATGGGACTGAGGCACTCATCCCGGTTGAAATTGGAGAACCGAGCTGGAGGGTGGAAAATTTCAACCAAGACAACAATGATAAAGCTATACTTGAAGAACTAGACTTCTTGGATGAAACTCGGGCGGTGGCACACATCCGAGACTCAACATTGAAAAAACGCCTCACAACACGACGCAGTGCCAAAGAAGCTTCCAACCCGGAGATCTTGTCTTGCGTAGAGCCGACATTGGAAACAAGAATGCAGCCCAAGGGAAACTTGTAGCAAACTGGGAAGGCCCTTATAGGATCACCGAGGCAACCGGGAATGGAGCATACAAGATAGAAACACTTGATGGAAAAGTCATACCAAGATTTTGGAACTCGGACAAGCTCAAGACTTACTATTCTTAAGGAATAATTACACTTAGGAAATTTTTCTCTTTCGTTATTAGTTCATTTTGTTAAAAACTAGACGCGAAGAGCATCTCGGTCGTTGAATTCTAGTATTAATAAAACCGGATGCGAAGATCATCTCGGCCTTGAATTTATGAAGAACATCTTCAAAACAAATAAGTTCTCAAACCCGGACGTCACAAATCCAAAAAACGTTAAAAGCGTACTAACGTTAAAAGCGTGAGTCCGAGATCAAAGCGTTACAAGCGTACTAAGGTTAAAAGCGCAGAACCCGACAATTAAAGCGTTACAAGCGTATTGAAGTTAAAAGCGCAAAGTCCGACAAATTAAAGCGTACTTACGAGAATAACAAGCAATAACAAAGCACAATCGAGACGGGAAAATTAAAGCACACGAAACTTAGCCCAAGGAAAAATGACATTAGAGGAGAACATTGTCTTCACAAAATACAGAATTTAAAACTGAAGAAAAATTACAAGTTAAAAAACTAGGGGAGATCATTCTTCGTACGGGCCGACTTCCTCTCCAGAGGCAGCATCAACATACATATTTTTCTCCATGTCAACCCAACAAATCCTTCCCTGGAAAACATCATACTCGGCCGAAGTCCCATCCACCTTCAGACCGAGATTTAGTATTCCCAGTTACGCCACAACATTCCCAAAAGAAGCCTTGCTAATCTGCTCAGAAAGCTTCACAAGGCCGACTTTTTCTTCATTAAACTTAGCCTGAGCCTTTTGTAAACTCTTCTTCACAAGATCAGTCACGGCCTCCTCGGTCATTCCGGACGCTGGAGAAGCCACCCACAATTTCTCCAAGTCGGCCTTCAACTAGGTTATCTCAGTCTCGAGAGTCTTATTCTTCTCCTTGGTCGCCTTGAAGTATCCCTTGTATTTTAACTTCTTTTTTTGCGCAGTACTCAATGCCTCCTGAGCAGCCTTGAGATCCACCAACGCGGTATCCCTCTCCGTCGTTCGAGCATCCAAGTCTGAGTTGACTCGGTCAAAAGACGGCACAACATCCAGCCGCATGTGCCTTAGAAATGCAGCATGCTGAAGGCATTGACGCTCCACATCCCCCAGATGTTCAATAATCGACACATTATCATGAACCAACTTGAGAAAAGGGTTGTACAAAATGCGATCCATCTCAGGAGTATCCAACTCTTCCTCCGAGTCGTACAGATTGACACCCGATTCTCCAGAAGACTCGTCAGTCCTGAGTCGAGGCTCCTCATGTTGAGTCTCAAAAATATCATAAGGAAGATTATGATGATTTAAGACAGCTCAATCCCTAAGTTTTAATGTTTAACAAATTTGGTTAAAAGAATTATCATGGATACATATGTTTTTAATGTTTTATCTATGATTTCAGTAAGCCACTTTAATCTTATTAAAGACTGTCTGAAGTGTTGAAGCCGTCTGAAGGTTCAACCTGTCTGAAGTGTTGAAGCCGTCTGAAGGTTCAACCTGTCTGAAGTGTTGAAGCCGTCTGAAGTCGTATTTTATGACGTGGCACATCTTGCTGAAGTCGTGAGAAGACTTGTCTGAAGTTCTGAAGAGTCAAATCTCTCTCTACTGCACGCAACTTTTCAAGGCTTATTTTGGCAAAGACACAGAGACCTTTCCTGGGTTGTTTGAATTTCATACACCATTTGGGAAATCTCTGCAGCGCAGTTTTTACAGCAACAGTTGTGGCAGCTTTTGTCAGCAGCAACCTTGGACGTTGTCAGAAAAGTTTCAGAACGCACAGAATGCTCAGGAGCATGTCTCACAACGGATTAAATAGCATTAAATGCTATCTCTAAACGGTGAATTTTCAACGGATTGAAGACTGGGTATAAATACCTTTCATCTGAAGATCTTTCATAACAGAAGAACAACAACAAGAAAAAGAAATTTCAAGAGAAACAAAACGCTGCTAGTTTTACTCTGTAAAACATACTCTGATAAAAATTCGTTGTACATCATTTCATATATTCTGAGTATACCTAAGTTATTTGTACATTGTAACAGTTTAAGCTTCAAACTGGTTTAGTTTTCGAGCTTAAACAATCTTTTCTCTGTAAAATTGTTTTTGAGCCTGGAGAGGCTTGTTGTCTAAAGAATACTTGTTTTTAAGCCTGGAGAGGCTTGACTGAAAAAGAATACTTGGTTGTAGAGCCTGAAGAGGCTTGTCTGTAAAAGAATACTTGTAATCTGGTTGAGATTAAGAGAAAATCCAAGTGCTAGTTGGCATTGGGACTGGACGTAGCTCACAGTGGTAGTGAGTGAACCAGGATAAATTCTGTGGCTAAGTTTTCTTACCCTTATCTCTTGTCAATTCGTTTATTCTAATCAAAGGGTGTTGAAAAACTGTTCTGATAATTTATAAAAGCAAGAAACGTTTTAAAACATATTTTCAGAACCTGTCTTAAGAAACTTCAGACAACCTCTTTAACTTGTCTGAAATTTCATTATAAACGCTGTTTGCGAAAAGCTTTCATAAGTTATTTAAGAAACACTGCCACCCCCATGCCTTGCATCCTGAGTCGGTTGACCACCACCCAGAGTTGGCTGGCCAGCTACCCCACTCCCACCAGCCTGCTGAGTGAAGTCAATGTCAACATGCACGTCATCTTGAGGAACGACATTAGCATTCTGTGCATTTTGCAGAGCCCTCAGTTGTTTAAGCGCAGTGTTGGCCATCGAAGCTACAAACAAGAAAGTAAAAGTTAGCCGAGATAGAAGTAAAAATAAATAACATGCAAAAAATACAAGTCTCACCAATTCTTGAACCGACACTGCGAGTCGGACCATCTAAAATTTTCTTAGATGAAAAAACCCCACACTCCTCAACCGACTTCATCAACAACGTGCTCACCGCCGCATCTTGTGGGGGAAAATCCAACTCAGCAACCTCATAGTCGGATGTCTTCCTATCAAAGTTCCTCTCACTCCAGTAAATAGGAAATCTTGGAGTGTTAGAAGACTTTTCCTCCCAAAATGGCTTCACACCCTCGGTCGCCTGTACTTGGAAGAACTCTCGTTTAAAAGTTATATTCCCCCTCTTGGCCGACTCAGCATAAGGCGTTATCAGCTTACGATCCTTATGCCCCCGTAGCGAAATCCAACTCTTTAACTTCTCGGTCTTTTTCCCCTTAGGATGCTTCCTCAACACTAGGAAGAAATGAAAGAATAACTTTACAGAAGGGGTGAAGCCGAACTCGGTCACTATCAACTCAAAGCAGCTAATAAAGGCCCACGAGTTGGGATGTAGTTGCGAGGGAGCACACCTCAAATACATGAGCACTCTCTCTTGGAGTGTTGGTTTCGGATCACCATATTATATTTTTCCTTCATCTCAGCCAAGTCAAACACCTCAAGATCAAACAGACGCTCTTGAGTATGCTCCGGGCAGCCGGGTCTATACAGAGAGCAGGTACCAAGAACCTCCGGATCCACCCACCTATACCTATCCGCCCATACAGGCACAAAATAATCTCCGTCATGAGCCTCAGCCATTTCAACAGTTGCAGAGGCCGTATAATAACTACCCTCATCAAAACCGAAACGACTAGCACCCGACTCAGACCAATCAAAAATGGAATCATACGAATCTGTCTCGGACTTCACCAAAGTCCTATCCATCTCGGCCCGAACAACCTCCTCAGAGGTAATGTTCCTCCACCTCAACACCTCGGCTACCTCAAGACTAAAACCCTCATTATCCCCACAAGATGATCGACTCCGAGACACCCACGACTCAGGTTTCCCGAACAAAACTTTCAAAGACTCACTATCACTCATTTGCACAAAATGAAGAAAGAAAAGGAAATGAAATACCTGTTAGTCGGATCCTGAGTACGAGTCGACGTATGAAAGTCGGTTTTGGATTCGAGATTGATTTCACAAATAGAGAAGCAGGGAGCAAATTCAGAGTGAAGTAACGAAATGGAGAGACTTCACCACTTATTTATAGGACCGGGAAGGCCCATAACCCCCTGTGGCCTAGGAAGTCGAACCGTCGCGACCCTGTAAGGAAGAGACACGTCACAGGGGAGACGAAACATCACAAGAAATCGAAACATTTCGGAAACGTTTAAGGAACAACGAAACGTCGCAGTGATACATCAATCAGGAACCCGTCTCGGATCACCATAAATGAAATTCTTCCCGAACTTATATACACACTGGTTAACGCGTCTCGAACCATTACACCAACGAGGAATGGCTAAAATCACCTCGATCTATCTCGTCTCGAACGACAGCTCCCAAGTAAGTTATAAACCCCAAAGCCGTCCCGGATATAACATTGAAAAATACTTGAGCTCAAAGTCAACTTCGTCAAAATCGACCAGAGCCGGGGGCTTCTGTTACGGTCTAAACCTAAGACCCAATAGTCAAAATGGCCCATGCACAATATAATTATCATATCCATAAATATATGATATATAATTATAATATCCATGCGCAATATAATTATCATATCCATAAATATATGATATATGATTATCATACCCATAATTATATCACATATAATTATGGTATCCTTAAATATATGATATATAATTATAATATCCATAATTATATGACGATATCTGCTAAACTTACTCCTTTTACATCTGCGCCCACTTACCATATTTATACAGGAAAAACCCCTATAAATAGAGAACATTTACATATCATAAGGTACGCAATCCCACTCAGTCAATTCCTTTGACTGTTTTACATATCTGACCCTGGCGTCGGAGTCCCTTTGTAGGTACACCCCCCCGGGTTTAACTCGGATTCCAGCCTCCGCAACCTGGATTCGGATCCGATTTCTCTCCTGCTGACTCAGACCCAGGTTCGAGTTCTATCCTAGAACAGCACCCATAGGTAATGAGACTGAAAAACCAAGACATTTATAGCAAGTCATCCAAAAGTCATAAGATCAGCTGCATGTCGTTCTTTTAATTCACTAACCAAAAAAGTTGGTAACCCAAATGCACATAGAGAATGTGTTTGATAAAATTATCGGATAAACTAACTGAAAGTTAAAAGCTAAAAAATTAATTAAAATCTGAAAGGTGAAAGCTGATAAGCTCGCTAGCTAAATGAGTTGAAAGTGCTTGACAAAATTAGTTAATAACTGTAAAATGATAGATAAGATCATCATTAATTACTGGACCATGATTTAAAACTTTTTAATTATAAAAAAGTTAAGGATAAAAATGTAAAACACTTCCAGGATATTGATGATTAGTGACCGGTCCGTACACTATAAGAAATTTGCTTTTTAGCGATGGCCACAACATCGTCGCTAAAGACATCACCGTTGAAAAGAAATTTTTACAAATTTTTTTCCCGTAGCGACTCGCCAAGCTGTCGCTAAAAGAAAAAATTTTGTAGTGTCGACCTTCGTAATGTTAGCGACGACCTGACTGTCACTAATTTTTTGTTATTTTTCACTATATATAATATTTTGCACTATAAATTCCAAGAAACAAACTTGGCGTAACGGTAATGCTCCTTCTTTAAATCGTGCAGGTTTTAGGTTCGATTCCCACAATTGATAAATCTGGGAAGGAGGGATTATTTTTGAAAAAATATTTAGTGACGACCATGGGTGTCGCTAGCCGGCCATGGAATTAGTGACGGCCACATAGCATCGGCCATAAAATATCGTCGCTACTGCATTAACGACGAGGCTTGTAGCGATGGCCACGACACCGTCGCTAATGATGCAATAGCGACGGTTTTTGCCACTGTAACGACGACTTGCTAAAAGTCATTTTTCTTGTAGTGATAATTGGGAGGTGAAAGTAGCGACTGATACTTTTTCAGTCACTAAATATTAATGACCGATTTTTTGGTCACTACATTTGATTTTGTGATCAATTTAGTGACTGATTTTGAGACGAAATTAGCAATTGAAAAACTGGTCACAAAATTTTATTTAGGGTTTAGGGCTCGATTTTGAGACGAAATTAACGACTGAAAAATCAGTCACTAAATTTTGTTTTGTGACCAGTTTAGCAATTGATTTAGCGTTAAAGTTAGCGATAAAAAACTTAGTGATTGATTCTGCGAGAAAATTAGTGACCGATTTAGGGAAGATATGTTTTGGTTGTCATAACTCAATTTTAGTGTCCAAAAAAAAAGAAAGATTCATAAGTGAGGCAAAACAATCTAACAGAACAATTCATTGGATGAAAATGCATAACAATATGAGAATTGGATGCAAAGTAAACTCTTAATACCAATGATTAAATGGGAGCATAAATAAATCAACTCACATGTCATGTGGGATTTGATTGACAACATACGGGTAGGGATGGCAATGGGTACCCTCTGGGCAGGGTACCATAGTGCTTGTCTCTATACTCGTACCTGCGTGGGCAGTAACTTTAATGCCCGTCCCGTATTCGCTGGCCACCTATATGCCCATACCCGTGCCTGTTACCTGCAATTTAGTTAAGTGAAAAATTAATATAACTCATTTAAAAATATTAATTAAAAAAATTATAACTCGATTGAAAAATTACCCTAAAATCATCCGAACATAATTATTAAATATCAGTGACACAACAAGTTAATTAATTTGATATACAACACGTTAATGTTCTAAAACACAACACATGATCTAATGTTCAAATTTTTTATTAAATATTACAATATACTTTCACATCACACTTTTTTATAGGGGTGTTCATGGGACGGGTTGGGACGAGTTTTACCTGTCCCTAACCCAGTCCTATTTTTTGATCGGGCCAATTTTACGGACCTGAACCCGTCCATAGACCCGAAGAGACCCGATGATGTGCAGGTCTAAGTAAGACCAGGTCTGAGTAGGACAGGACCGGGTTGGCCCGATATATAAGCTAAATATAATCATAAAATGAACATATAACAATGTTCAAAAGAAAATAGTTCATAAAATTAATAAATATATTGCATACAATAAAATATCTTAACGTATGCAATATTTTTTACTTTTTTAAAGTTTGGGACATTACTAAACCAAGAATAACATTACATCACTATATAATTTTATGTGTAGATGTATTTTTAAAGGTAAATAGAGAAAACTTAGACTAAAAAATCCCATCTAAAATGAAAAAAATAGGGTTAGGATTTTACATAATAGAAAATCATAAGTAATAAATATTATATTTATATATAAAGGACGGGCCGGGTAACCCGAAGGTTAACCCGAACTCGTCCTCAACCTGATGTCGGGTCAAAAAATGAGACCCGGTTTGGTTCTATTCTTTCTTATAGGACAGGAACAAACCCGACCCGAGTAGGACGGGTTGGGACGGGTCAAAGGGACGGACCGGGTCTTGAACACCCCTACTTTTTTATAAACTTGAATATCATGTGTTAACATTCTCTAATATATGTAAAAAATGAATATTAACACTAATTAGTCATATATTATGAAGTAAAAAAATATATAGTTTAAAAATATTTTTTTAATTTGTAATATTATATATATTTATATCAATTTTAAAAATATGTATAAATATATTAAATATTTTAATAAAATTAATATATCTCCATACATAATTATATATGATGTTATTATTAAGTAATTATATATATGAGTGCGGGTATGGGGCGGACTAAGCATCACAGTGCCCGTACCCGCGTCCGTTTCCATAAAAAAATGCAGGCCATTAACCGTACCCGCGCTCATACCCTCTTTGTAGGTTTTTACCCCGCCCATTGCGAGTAATTTTTTCGGGTACCCATAGGGCTTTAGATTGCCATCCCTACGTACGGGTGAAATTAAGAAATGGGGATTATGTATCAATTCATGCGGTTTCTATATATTAACATGATATATAGTGGTGGGAAATCGGGCTCGCGTTTAAATAAAAAAAACACACACACACATGGGATTCGATCGAGAAATCAGAAGGTTTTAGTTTTCAACTTCATTTTGGTGACTAAATTTGAGAAAGCATGAAGTTAGATTGGTTTGGCTTTGAATTAGTAATCCATAACAATTGTCTTATCCACTTTGCACACTTTCTGGGACTTCTCAATTGTAACTCAGATTTGCGTTTGCGATGGCCTGTTATATGGTTGACTACTTTATGGAGTTTGTGGTTGGCGAGAAATGATGCAGTGTTTTCTAACTCTATTTTGGATCCTCATGAGCTGCTGTACTTGATCAAGTTGCGGTCATGGAGGTGGTTGTCAGCCAAGGTTACAAGTTTTTCCTATTCGTTTCATTCTCGATTGTTCAACCCAACACGTTGCCCCAATTTTGTTTGTTGATTATGTTTACTGTTCAGCTTGTGATTCAGGATTGCATTTAGTCTTTGTTTTATGTCCATTAGGAGGTTTTTGGACTGCTTTATGGCTAGGGATTTAATTCCTTCCGTGTTTTTGTAATTGGGGTGTAGGACATCATTTTGTAGTTTTCCTTTGGTGTGGTAGTTCTTGGGTCTTGACTTTGTAGCATGGGTTGAAGTACCTCCTGTACTCCCTTTTTAATATAACTTTGCTTATAAAAAAAGCCATGGTTGACAAAAATAACACGTATGGAAAATGATTAGAGAAGAGATTGGGATATTTCATATCAATGTACTATTCTTCTCAATTTCTAAAGCACAGACAAAGGGTTATATTGCAATTTAAGAAATTTTATGCATCAATTCAAATAACCACGATGACATGGCAGATTCTTATACCTGTTAGGCTTAAATATCATTTTGGTCTCTACATTTTTTCATGTTTTTTATTTTAGTCCCTGCCAACTTTTTTTTTTAAATTTAGTCCCCACTTTTTCAAATGTATGTTATTTTTTAGTCCCTAACACTTTTGGTTTTAGTCCCCGTCAACTTTTCATGTTTTTGGTTTTAGTTCCTGCCAACTTTTCGTGTTTTTTGTTTTAGTTCTTGCCAACTTTTTTTTTAAAAAAATTAAACCCTGTCAAAAACACCAGATGTTGGCAAGGACTAAAACCAAAAGTTGGCAGGGATTAAAATAACATACATTTGAAAAAGTGGGGACTAAATTTAAAAAAAAAAGTTGGTAGAGATTAAAACAAAAAACACGAAAAAAATGTAGGGACCAAATGATATTTAAGCCTACTTGTTATAATGGGAAATAAAATCAACATGGAGTTTCCACGTATGGTGTTTGATATTGAGAAAGCCTACTTTCGTATAATTGATATAGTTGATTATTGATATTATATTGATTGGAACTTGGTGGTTAAAGTCCCATATTTATTGTATTATTTAAAAAATAGTTTTTAACTTTTAATTATATAAATATGATTATCATTACTATTTTAATGAAATCAAAATTGGCATATATTTAAAAAATGGTATAAAATAAAAAGCAAATGGATAATAGTCTTTTTATCCCATACAATGCACAAAAAAATATTTTTTAAATGTATATTTATTTTTAATAATGATTAAATATATTAAATATGACATATATTTTAAATTTAAAATGAAATAATTTAAAGTATAAATATTAAGAGGAAATTAGATTGAATTAGGTATTTAATTTAAATATATATTAAAGGATAATTATATTGAATTTAATTTTTTATTGTAAATGTATTTAAAAAATTTTAACATGTGCAATATTGCACAATATAATAAAATAAAAGTGGAAAGATTTTATTGGGAATTACAACCATTAACATTATCAATACATTGAGTGTTGTGATAGTTGTAATTCCCAATAAAATTTTTTCACTTTTGCTTTATTATCCGGTGCAATATTGCACATATTAAAAAATTTCATATATTAATTTTTTTTATTAATGGAGGGGCAAAAAGCACAAAATTCATATATTAATTATAAATCACAAATATATTAATTATATATAAATCAAAGTTCTCATTTCTTTTTTCAATTTCACTCATTTAATTATTTCCAATTAATATGAAATTCAAGTGATTTTTTTCATCCAACCGTTCGAAATAAATTTTAGAATTTTCCATTTTCTCTTCAAGCATTATATATAATTAATTTTCCACATATTTTCTCTTAATATTAATTTTCCAATTATTTTGTTGATCTTCCTACCGCATTTTATTTTATTTTCACATCCAAACAAATTAAATGGTAATATCTATTTATTCTACTAAAATCGTAATATGTGGTAATATTATATATGGTATTTTTTATAAAAAATTTAAAAAATTATTCTATGAAAAAAATACGTTATATATATATGCTATGAACAGATTGAAAATTTTCTCATAATACCAGCCATTGGCAGCATCAGAAGGCAACCCAAGCTTTTACTAACGCGCAAATGTCATAATTGTCAAGCATGCACCACACCAAATTGTCTCTTCTGTTTCGGAAGAGATTCATATATATATATATATATATATATATATATATATATATATATATTATTTTTAAAACTGTGAATTTTTCACAAATGTAGTTATAGATTTAACTCTTCGTCCAGCGTGATTCTATAATATAAATGTGGGCTGTCATCTTGATTCTTGAAGAATGAGGCACACGTTTTAACCTTTCATTAGAGATGATAATTGAACTAAGATTTAATTGGGTATCCATAAAAAATTGCCAGTAATTAGTAGGGGTAATTTTACCCACAAGATGGATTTGGTTTGAGTTTGAATAAATATTATCCGCATTTTTTAATGGCTACATGTGTAAATACAATTACTATTAATTAGTACCCAACCATATTCACACTCACACTTATAATATATAAATTTCTTTATTTATTTATATTATTAGTTAATATATTAATAAATTAATATTTTTTCAAAAAATTAATTAATATTAACATATATTATAGGCACAAAAATATTACTAATTTAATAAATTCGAATGATATAATTATGAAAATGTTATAATTATGTAATCCTAGACACTAAAGTAGCAAAATTTATGAATTCATAGTTGTAAAAATCTATTGTAATATTTACCTAATATTTAAACATTACATTATATCATGCATTGTGTTTAAGAACTATATTGTGTTGTATTTTAATTTAGTGAAATAGTTACTCTTTATAGTTAAATTTGGATAATCTAAAAATTATCTTTTTGTTTTTATGCTAGAATTATTTTCACTTTATTTTTTATTTTTAATTAATTTATTATTTTTATAGTTAATAAAAGTACATATTTATGTACCTATATAACCAACGGGTAATTAAGGGTACGAGTATTAGAATTGATACTCATGCGAGGGTATATGGACACATACTATAGGACCTGTCGAAACTGGGGTCACGACGGATCGACGAAACATATTGGAAAAATTGAGTTTCAATGGAGTCACCACCAAAGTTTATGTGAAGGGAAAACATTTGGAAAAACCCTTTAAAAAGAAAATAGTTTTTGAAACCAGATTTGGGTTCGAGAGTCATTTATGTGTAGGAAAGGTATTAGCACCCTACAACATCCGTCCTAAGACGGTTACCTCTAATTAACTGTGCAGAACTTGTTAACTTTGAAAATATTCATTTTACCACCTTTTTAATGAAAATGAAAATTATTTTTGTTATTTTTGTATTTTTTGAATAAATACAAAGAGAGAAAAAGGGAAATTAAATTTGGATTGAAGATGGAAAAATGTTTTTTTATTTATTTTGGCTCGACGGGACTGGTTCCCGCTCCTACGTATCCCCAGGTGCAATGGAGAAATCAAAGTCACGTAGTTCTGAAAACGTGTTGGAAAAAAGATTGATTTTGTTTTTGAAAGAAATTAATTTTTAATTTTCAAAAATAAAGGAAAATGAGAAAATTGATTTTGAAAGTGTTTTTAATTCAAAGAAAAAAGGAATTTATTTTTTAGCAGAGTTGATGCTAGCAAATGGCTATACAACGAACCCTTGAAATTGTTCAGAGGACATTATTGATAAAAATGTTATTCAACAAACGGCTTTCATTTTGAGAAGAAAACATTTTTTAGAAAAGATTTGAAATTCCGCATTATTGAGTTAACAAATGGTTATACTCAATATTTTTCCCTTTTTACGTTATTAATGGAAATGTTATTCAATTAACGTATTTTTTTAAAAGAATTATTTTTTTGAAAACGAATTTGAAATTTCACGTATTATTGAGCTAGTAAGTGACTATACTCAATATTTCCTTTTTCACGTTAATGATAGAAATGCTATTCAATTAACGTAATTTTTGATAAAAGTATTTTTTGGAAGAGATTTGAGATTAAGCGCATTATTGAGCTAGTAAATGACTATACTCAATATTTTCTTTTTTCTTAAAAAATACGTTAAAGGATAGAAATGTTATTCCATTAACGTGATCGATTATTTTTTAGAAAAAAATTATTATTTTATTTTATTTTTTGAAAAAGAGTAAATTAAACTAAACGTACTATAATACGAGATGGTCGGTCAAAAAGAAATTATAAAAAAAGTGAGATAAACAATAATATAGAAAATTAAAAGAATTTGCATAGACTGAAATAAAGTTGGGCCTCAGATTGCATCATTGGCCTAACACCTACCTAAAAGAAGAAAAAAGAAGAAGAAACAAAAAAGGAAGAATAAGAAAACCTGATAGGCCAACAGACAAGCTGGCCCAAGTCTCTAAACGGAAACAGCCCAAAAAAAAAAAGACCCTTAGGGTATGTTTGTGAGTTGAATTTTGGAGGGGAAGGGAGGGAAGGGAAGGGTTTATTGGAAGTCTTTCCCCCCTTGGTGTTCGTGAGTTTTAAGTATTTTACAAAGTTTTTCCCTTCTCTTCTCCCCCTCCCTACTCCTTCCAATCCTTTCTTTTCTCTCCTCTCTAAACTCACAAACACACCCTTAATGAAGGGAGACCAGAAACACACAGAAACCCTCAGATCACTCTCTCTACTCTCTGCTAGGGTTTACAAAATAGAAAAGAGGGAAAAGCAAAGGGGGGTTGCGCATGGAGGAGGGCGGCCACAAGGGAGAGGAAGGGGACAACGCTGCATGCACGCACGGTGGAGCTGCAGCGGCCATCTTTGGCCACGAGGAGTGAATGACGACGGCCATGGCAGAGGGCCACAACGGCGCTGCTGGCCGCAGCAAGAACGACGACGAGCGGCGCGAGGTTGGCTGCGTTTCACGACAAGAAGGCGAAGGACGACGACCGCGCGGTGGTGGCGCCGTCTGGGGTAGACGGCTGCGAGCAGCGGTGTTGTTGCGAGGAGGCCGCTGTAGCGGCGCGATGATGGTGGTCTACGGCGGCCAGATGCGGCCGCGCGACGGTGGTGGCTCGTGGTGGTGAAACGGGTCAGGGAGCTGTGGCAGCACCGCGCCATACCGGAGGCCGCCATGGCCTCCCTCTCTCTCATTCTCTCTTCCCTTTCCAGTTTTTTTTTGCTCTGTTTCTGCTTGTTTCAGTTTACAATTTGTTGGCCTCTCTTTTTGCAGGCTGTGGCCGTGAGGAAAGGTAGAGGTTCATGGTTGGTGAGGCTGCGGTGGTAGTTCGGTCAGAGGAGGGGAGGTGTTGGCCTTTTTTGTTTTCAATTTTTCTGTGTCAGTTGATTGATTCTTTAGCTGCAATGTGGGGTTTGAGCTATTTTGTTTAAGCTGTAATTTTATTTTACAAACTAATGTATGATAAATGGGACGTTCATTAAGACATTTGACACTCTTTGCATCAATTTACATTTTTGTTTTGTTCTGTTTTTATATCCAACAATATGGTATTTACACAAGCATGAGCATGTAAAATGAGTTGCGTTTAAAGAGATTTACCAGTGATTGAAATTATGCGTGAGACTTTTATTGTGTGATTCTCCTTCGCTTTCTTTTCTTTTCTCTGTTTTGAACTCTCTGTATTCTTTACTGCCTGTATGCCTCCCTCCTCTTGAACTCTTTCTCTCTTTTGCTTTTCACTCTCTGTTTGAATTGGAATTCAGATGTTGAATACCAATTATTGGTCTGAATGTGTGAAAGTCATCCCCCTCTCAATCTAATACAGCTTATATATATATAGAACAAAGGAACCAACTTTGTAACCACTCCCCTTTTTTACGCAGTGAAAGTCTCCATGAATTTAGGGAAACTGATCGAGTTTTCCCTGTTAACGCGACAAGAAAGGAGGATTAAGGAGCCAACTCCTATTATTCACACTCCACCGCCACTCCCCTTTCTCATTTTTTTTTTTATTTTTATTCATTTTGCTTTTTTTTATATATTTTTTTATGATAATGGCTTGCAAACAAAATGGGCTCAGTCGGTTCAGCCCAAAAAAAAAGGTAAAGAAACAACAAAAAGTAAATCTGGCCCATAAAGAAAAGAAAGAAAGAAAAAAAAACAATTAATTAACCCATTAATTATTTGGCTTTGAATTTCAGAAAAAGAAAGAAGAAAAAGAGGGGAAAAGAGACAACAAAGAGAACATTGTTGTCACTGTTTTTCTTTAGAAGATATTAGAGAGAAAAGATTTACTTTGAAAATGAGTAAATAAAGTGTCTCGGATAAAATTGAGTGCTCACAGTACCCTACTCTTTGTCATCCCCACTTCTTGTCACACTTATCTCACACTTATCGAATTTCAAGGTGAACTTTACTAAACACAATATTTCACTAAATAATAAAGAAAGTTTTAAGAAATACATGTTGCTAACTTTTCTAGATTAATATATAATCACATTAAAAAACGGAAAAATATATATTTATATAAAATGTGTTGAAGTTTTCAATAATTTTTAAAAAAATATTATTGTCTCTTAATAATGTCAATAGGCACCCTTAAGCCAAGAGAGATTCTTTCATTGACAACCACAAGGAATCAACTACTCCTCCATCTCTTTGCACTCTCTCACCCTCCTATATAAACAAGTATTGGATGGAAAATTATTGTATAGATCGGAGAATAAAAATAACAAAAAGTGATAAAAAAAAACAAAATTATGGGTTTCACAGATAAACTACTCCTCCATCTCTTTGCACTCTCTCACCCTCCTATATAAACAAGTATTGGATGGAAAATTATTGCATAGATCGGAGAATAAAAATAACAAAAAGTGATAAAAAAAACAAAATTATGGGTTTCACAGATAAACAGGAGGCTTTAGTGAATGCTTCATACGAAGCATTTAAGAAAAACCTTCCTGGCTACAGTGTTCTATTTTACAGCTTGTAAGTTTTATCTCTCAATTAATATATGTTACTAATTATATAGTTTTGTTTTGGAATTAATTAAGAGATGGTATAATGTAAATGTATCCTTTAGTTTGGTTTTGTTTTAATTAAAATTAAAAAAAGTATATTGGAGAAAGCACCAGCAGCAAAGGCATGTTTCTCTTTTCTAAAGGACTATGATGGAGTGCCCCAAAATAATCCCAGTCTCCAGGCCCATGCTGAAAAGGTTTTTGGACTGGTAAGTGCAACATTTGCAGACCTTTAGTTCATAAAAAAATGTTAAATTTTCTTAAACAACAAGCCTCTAATTGTCTATCGAGCTAGTGGAAGAATAATAAAAACAAAATGATATTTAAGTCTTATTTTATTTTAACTAATTAGATAGATTGTTCATTAAAACTTTTAAGATGATTTAATATTTTTCTAAATAAATATTATCATATTCGAGTACTAAGACTAATATCAACTTATATATCAAGTACTCAGTAAATATTTCTTGATTATTACTCATTCCGTTTCTTTTTATTTGTCGTTTAAGGTTTTTACACAAGAATTAAGAAATATAATAACTATGTCTTTTTAGCTTTAATTTTTCAATTATGCCATTTTTCTTTCTCTCACTAATGCATTTAATATCTTTCTTTTTCAATGAAATAAATTCTTTTTTCAAATTTGTTTTACCACAATACCATAATTTTTTTATTGGAAATATAAAGAATACATTTATCAAGATTTTAAACTTGTAGAATATTTAAGATATAGCTTTATAATAAATATTTAAAATAAAAATAATTAGATTAAGAAATGGGTAAAGTTGAAAAAATAAAATTTATTATTGCCTTGGTATTTGAAAATGTCACTTAATTAGAAACAAATTTAAGACCCTAAAACGATAAATAAAAAGAAACAGATGGACTTTACAACCTTCTTTATCATAATTCTCATGTCACATGATATTATATTTTTGAATTAATTGTAGGTGCGTGACTCCGCCGCTCAACTCCGAGCAACTGGAACAGTGGTATTAGCAGATGCAGGTTTAGGTTCTATCCACGTCCAAAAAGGAGTCATCGATTCTCATTTTGTGGTATGATATAAATAATTGAATATTATAAAATGTATAAATTTTACATATGGTTAATTTAATGATCACAATTTTTTTCTAATTTGGTAATGTATAATAAGCATGGACTTGTTATACAATAGTAAGAGCAAAACCAACATTAATGTCATGGATCATTGCTTTGTAGGTGGTTAAAGAAGCACTATTGAAAACACTAAAGGAAGCATTTGGGGGCATTTGGAGCGAGGAAGTGAGCATTGTATAGGAAGTAGCCTATGATGGATTGGCAACTGCAATTAAGAAGGCAATGAGTTGAACTATTATCATAAATACTAAGTTTTAAACTTGTTAAACAAGTTCCTATAATAAATGATTAGTTATTTAGCGATTCACAAATATTATGTATTATCATAAATAAGTTCAAATATATGTATTGAAAATAAAATTATCTATTAGTAAAATATCAGATCGATCCTTATGGAAGAACTTGTTTTGCATCCTATTTCCGTTCTTGCCAAAAGGGATGAAGATTCTCTTAATCACAACCATGCAGTTAATTTTAACTGTAGGGATCCATATGCAGCCAAAAGAGTTGGTCCTTGAAAATACCAGTCCTTGGCCTCTTTATTTTATGTTTTTTTCAGTTGAGATTTTTCCTTTTTCAAAACCACATATTTTGGTTTATGTTGTTAATTATACTTTGTTAAATTGTGTTTATAGCTAGGGATGTCAACAGGAAGGACGGGGCAGATAGTACAATACTTTTATCCATACCCACTAAAATTAACGACACTCATATGGCAGCGGATATTCACGTTAATATTTAAAATTAAAAATTTATAAAAAGAAAGTTCGAAAATGACAATATACTATAATATAATATTATATTATATTAATATTATATAATATCATTACGGTTAATATATTAAAAATATCATTATAAAGTAATAAAATAAGTTTATCTTATCATAAAATAATAAAAATCTAATATATTTAATTAAAATATATTTTAATAAGTATGCGGGTAGGAGTGGGACGGATGGTGTAATATATATGTTCCCACCCATTTTATAAATATGTGGGTACCCATTATGGATATTCGTGAGTGTGAGTTTTTTTTATCTCCATTTATATCATTCCTGCCATTTTTTCTACATTAAAACTTACAAAAATTTTATTATTTTTTTTTTTTAGAAAGGTCATCTACGGTAAATTTAAAAAACACACCATGTGTACGTTAACATGCTTTTTTATTTATCAGCAAAATAACTAATAAAATTAAAATAGGTATAAGGGATACCACACTCGTTTACAGTGTATTTCAGACACACATCTTATTATGACATAGTAGTGGTTCCGTAACCCATTCAAAAAAAAAAAGGAAATAAAATTCTGTCACTCTAGCTCTAAGCCAAGACTATGCTCTACCAAATACCAATGTTGTCAGAACCGGACTGGACCGATCGATTCAACCGGTAACCGGACCCAACCGGTCGCAAACCGCTAGAACCAATTCTTAAAGCCGTGTGTGTCTATTACTTTAAAAAAATTAATTTTTGCTCCAACCAAGACTCAAACCCACATCCCCCTACATGCTGGGCCTTGGGAAGTAGTGCTGAACCACTAATGTCTTTTAGACATATTACACCAAATGTTATATATAATATATACTCATGTTCTTTTAAAGTCATAATACACTTCATTTAATTAGATAAAAAATAAAAGCTTTATCTATTACAATAAAAATACCAAAATATATTTAAATAAAAATATTGGTGAAAATTATATTATTTTTTAACTCTATTTAGTATTATTTATGTTATTTACTTTTTTATTGATAGGTATTATTTTTTTTAATATTATTTATTTTTTTATATAAATAAATATTTTTTAATATATTATATAATTTTTTATTTTTATTTAATTAATACTTGTTCGACCATGGTTAGACCATTGAACCGGTCCGATTTTTAAAACATTGCCAGATACGATACATCTTCCTAATCTAAGCTGTCATTTTTTTAAAATAGTATTATTTCATTCTTTGAATCCATAATGATCACATCACAACAAACCAAACCACTTGCAGTATAATCTGGTGTCTGTGAGATGGGAGAGTGGATGCATAACACAAGCATCCAAAAGGCCGCATGTCAGTTACTTTCCTTTTCCATTTCTGTTATGATTTGTTGGTTAGCTTGCTGTTATTCAATTTTTTTATTATATTTATATAGTTGTATTCATTTTTCACTTCACTTCTTTAATTTTTTAAGAGAAAATAAAATCATATAACAAAAAATATACAACAACCTCATATATAATATTTTTTTATATCTTTCCATCATATCACCCATCACATCCCATATTTATCTCTTTTCTTTCTATTTTCTATTTTATTTTTTTATATTGTATGAAAAACATTACTCATTCTTCAATGAGAAATTTCTTTTCTCTCAATTATTCTATTACTCTATTAGTTTGTATAAGTTTTAAATATATATTCACTTTGAAAAGATTATATAGTTTCTTAATATATGTCAATATAATGGTCACCCCCACAAGCCAATAAATACTTTTAAAAAACAATTACAAGAAATCTGTAACTGTAAATTGTGGGGGAAAACTGTAATCCAAGTAACTATATATAACTGATATAGAGTGATTCTGAACAGGGAACAGAAATTAGATCGGTTTTTCCTCTTGTCTTTCTCTCTCTCTTGCCTCTCGATCACTCCTTATTTGCTGCATTTGTTTCCAACTCAACCACTTAATTACTCTAACTAACTTGTCTATATTCACGTGTTCTATATATCAACAATTGACCGGACTTTTTCTTTCTTTACAAAATCACCTTCAACAGAATCAGCACTTCACACTTTCCCTGCCTCCTATATATAAATTAACAATTAAGTTTTCCATGTAAAATTGTTACATTGGAGAATATAATTAATTAAATAACAAAAAGGACATTAGAAATATGGTTGCTTTCACTGAGAAACAAGAGGTTTTGGTGAATACTGCACATGCAGCATTCAAGCAAAACCTTCCTGCCAACAGTGTTATGTTCTTCACTTGGTAAGTTTTCTCTCTCATTAATTTTGCGCTTTCACTTTTTGTTGTTATTTGGAAAGAGATATGTTGTAAATATTGTGAGTATACCTTTGGTTCTAATTATATTGTTTGATTAAAAATAGCATATTGGAGAAAGCACCAGCAGCAAAGGGTATGTTCTCTTTTCTAAAGGACTCTGAAGTGTCCCCAAATAATCCTAAGCTCCAGGCCCATGCTGAAAAACTTTTCGCAATGGTAAGTGCAATCCAACATAATTAATTATAATAACTAATATTTTATGTGAATATATGTAAAATTAATTTCTTTTTTATTTTCTTCTTCGATAAATTGCCAGTGTTGCTCTTAGGATACTATGAAAATTTGTTACTCTAATTTGTATTTTAAACTTTTTTTTTAAATTTTTGCAACTAGTACAAATTAATGCGATCTCAAAAAAAATTAATATAAAAGGGTATAGTTACAGATACAAGAGCTTAAGATTTGTTCTAAGAACAGGTTTATAACAATGCTTATATTTTTAAATAATGGTAATACTTGGAATTTGGTGTTTTATATATTAATTTTGTGTATAATATTCTGACTCGTCGTATTGCTGTTTATATTTTTATTTCTTGATTATTATTTTATATTTTTCTTTATCATATGATGTCGTTTTCTATTATATATATTTTTAAAAAAATTATAGGTGTGTGAATCAGCCGTTCAACTCCGAGCAAAAGGAGAAATAGGGGGTAGCAGATGCCATATTAAAACATTTGGGTTCTGTTCACGTCGAGAAAGGAGTCACTGATCCCCATTTCGCGGTAAGATAAATAATACTGTCTCTGTTTTATTTATAGATTATATATATATATATATAAATAAAAGTGATTAAATTAAATAATTTTAGTAAATTTTATTAGAATTTTAAAAATATTTTTACTTTTTAATTTTATTATTATTTATAATTAAAAAATATTAAAATTAATATGAATAATAAAATAATAATAATAAATACTCCATTAAAATTATAAAATGATTGTCTTATAATTAAATAACATCGATCGATGGAGTATGATGTTATTTTAGATGCATTATAAAATTTTACAATGGTTGTAATGATCACTTTCCTACTTCAGTAATGCAATAATAAGCATCTCGAATTTCTCTTTTTATTTTGTTTAAAATGAAATAAATAATTAGGGCAAGTTAAATGTTGATTGGGTTATTGATAAATTCGACTATATATGGTTTCATAAAAGAAATTCTGTTAAATTTAGCTATATTGAAAATTATTAAATTCAATTTTCAAATGCTGAAAGAATTAATTACTTATTTTAAAAGTTTTATTTGAGAAATTTAATTAATACTACATGCTATCATCGCTTTGTAGGTGCTTAAAGAAGCAATGTTGAAAACATTAAAGGAAGCACTCGGAAGCAATTGGAGCGAGGAATTGGGCAATGCTTGGGAAGTAGCCTATAATGAATTGGCAGCTGCAATTAAGAAGACAATGAGTTAAACTTAGAATATATTGCCCTTAGTGAGTTTAACAAATAAATTTTATTTCACTAAAAACTTACTAAACAAGTATCATTGTAATAAATATTGAGTTATTTTTAATTTTTTTAGCTCAAGTTATTTTTAAATTTAAAAAGGACCTTTTCTACGTAGGTTTTTTATAATATAGAGTTTAATCTATATTTATTTTTAAATTAAACTCAAATAGTCATATAAAAAATTATTAAATAAAAAATAAAATTATTCATTCACCTTTAGCAACTAATAAAATGAAGGTTGGACTAGGTGGACCAAAATTTATTTGATCCATCCTAAGATCATCCTGAAAGAATGAGTTTATCTAGAGTAAACCATGGTTACGTGGTCCAAAATGTAAAAACAATAATTTAGATTCTTGACCATGAGATTCAATTAATGCTTATTTTTTTTAATAACGGATAATAAACCGATTTGCAGTTACTTTCGTATGAAATACTGGTTGAAAAAAATAAAAATTTAAATTGATATATAATATTATGTGATATAGAAGTTCCCCCTTCAACTTAAATTGATACATCATCAAGTATAAGTTGTATTAATTATAAATCCATATTTACTCTTAAATTAAATTTAAATAGTCATATGAGAATCATTTAATAATAAATAAAATTATTCACATCTTTACAAGTGATAAAATGAAGGTGGGACTAGGTGGACCAAATTTTGTTTAGTCCACCCTAGCTATAATCATTCTTGAAAAAATTTATGAGTCTTACAAATTATTTAATAAGGTTATTTAAATAGAATTGAAGTTTTTTTCCAGAAAAAAGTAAAACGTATGTGTTATTATAAATGAATTCAAATACGTAAAAAATGATCTTAGTAATTACTCCTTCCATTTCATATTGATAGTCGTTTTAGGAAATAAATTTTTTTCATAATATGAGTCGTTCTCTAGTTTCTATGTGAGTATTAATGTTAGTTTTCCATTTTTACCCTCTCACTTTTATGGGAAAGAAACTTAAAAAACTGTGCACCACAATACTCATTAATATAGTTAGATAAAATGAAACAAAAGTGTGTAGTAAATTAATAAGGGTAATTTAGTAAGATTACTATGTCTTTTAAGTCATTTATTATTGTTATTAATTTGTGTGTAGAACCTTAAACGACTGTCAAAATGGAATTGAGGGAGTAATATATTAGATTATATGGTAGAAATTGTTTTGCACCCTATACCATTTCCTTTAATGAAGATATGGATTTCTACCTTACAAGAAAATCACCGTTTATTGATGGCTTTTGGTCGTATCGTATATAAAACCTAATACAACCATATTTAATTAAATACTTTTGGTAATTTATTATGTCCCAAATTTTTTAGCTATACCGGCGGTTCTTTAACCGCCGCAATATCGAGCGTCGAGAATAATTTTCTAGGGTGATTTGATAACCCGCTCAAAGAATGAGGCGTAGATACATAAAACATTTGGCGGCGGTGGTTATAAATCGAATTGGTTCAAAAACCGCCGCAAAATTATGGTCTAGAATTTTGAAAAAAAAATAAAATGCTTGCAGCGTACCTTACGTACAATTCTTTAGGTACGTAGGTAAGATAGGTAATTTCAACCGATTAAATATATGACATATATTTAGATATTTGCGATACAAATTAAATACAAAAAATGTAAATATCTAAATCTCTTTTATACATATCTTAACTTATAAAAATCATCACAAATTAAAAGGCACACACTTACCGATTCTAACTGATCGAAATAAACTACTATAAACACATCAAAATTTGAATTGAACAAACCATAAATTATTCAAATGATTGGTGGAGACCTAACACGTAAGTTTAATCTGCAAGTTTTTTTTTTTTTTTTTCTTGTTTCTCTCTTTATCACATGCTTGTCTTAAACCTGCAAAAGTGAATCAAGAGTCAAACTGAGATCTTTATTAAAAATTTAAGTATATATATTTGATCAGTTGAGAATGTTATCAAGTGACAACAACCAATAAACATAAATTATATTGCAGTTACCAGTTGACCAATTCAAGCTGAAAAAAAATTGAAGTTTGTGTACAGGGCCTTTAATTAGTGACCAAGTACAGAGGATATAGAGCGTGCTAAGCATATTAGAAAAATAATCAAGCTATACCCTACCTTTAATTATCCCACATATCAAAAACTGGAAGGCATTCATGGTTTCTTATTCGTCCCAGAATTGAACAAACACTTCAAAAGTAAAGTAAATAATAAATTTAAAATTAAATATTTATTAGAACAATTAATCAAAATTTAATCATTATCTATTTTAAAATTTCAAATCATGCACAATAGCTAAACTAGAAACTCAATTTAATGAAAACTAATTAAAATTCAATAGCACAATTTCAATGTTCTTATTCTCTAAAGATGCGGGTAAGGAACCATTGAACCTGTTGTAAGACAAATTCAGAGAACTAAAAGCCAATATGTTGTTTTTAAACAATATCATCAAATAAAAGTTTTCAACATGGAAACAGATAAATTCCTTCCATCCACAACTTCCTCTATGTATTAACTTGCTTGCAATTATTCCTTTTGGAGGCAAATTAACCACAAAAAAGTGTCTATATACAATTTGATCCATAAATGTGTTTATATTGTTCTAATTTACTCACATTTCACTCATATTTTTATGATAGAAGGACCAAAATATAATTAGGTTAGCGATCAAATTGCACACACAAACATTTTCAATGATAACAAATAAATAAATGCCACTTTTATTAGGGATCAAATTCTATATTACTCCATCCTATTTTAATATAAGAAGCTTATAAGTTAACTATTTTCACAAGATAAGGAAGTTTGGATAATTTAGTGGACCACAACAAATTTGTATGGATATGTAATCATTTTTTCAAAATTGCTCTTGTATTTCATTGAGATGTATTATATTTATCTTTTAATCTAATTACTCCATTATCTCATATTCTTCTCTCTATTAATTAATTATTCACTTATCCACTAAAAAAGATATCATAAAAATTATTAATGTGATATGTATGAGTCAGGATCCGTTGACATCATGTGTCAACTTCAAAACTTACACCAAGTAAAACTTTTTGTAGAATGTGAAATTGACCAATCCAACCGTTGAATCATATTATATTACCTTTGTGATCATGTATATCAAATTTCAGATAATTTGGACATTCGTAGACATGTTATCTAATAGTGGACTTTTACTTATATTTTAAAAAATATTATATGTAAAATAAATTAGTTTGATGAAGTATAATTTTTATTTTTATGAAATTTTATAAGCTTGATCTACTTTATAATAACTTTCAATCAAGGCCGACCCAACGTTTCTTTGGGCCTAAAGCGAATTTTATCACGGGACCTTTTTAAATGAATAAAAATAATTTAGAATCAATAACAATATAACACATACCTAAAAAAAAGTCTCAAAGAAAGACATAAAGTAGGTATTGAGAATAATGTTTAGAATCTATTAATAATTATTATTTAGAGACAGAGGGCCCTAATAAAAGAAGCATTTTTTATTTCAAAAAATATATTTTTTCACAATAATTTAATGTTGTTTACTAATAATAATTTTTTATTTTTTAAAATATTAATAGTAAATAATTTTTGTGGCGCCTAAAGTGACGACTTTACTGTCTGGGAAGTTGGGGCCGGGTCCTGCTTTCAATTCAACAGTTGGATTGGTTAATTTCGCATTCTACAAAAGTTATTAATTTCACATTCTATATATGTGTGTATGAGTCATGATCCTTTGGCACCAGGTGTCAAACTTCAATACTTACACAATTAATAACTTTTTGTATAATGTGAATTTGACCAATCTAACAATTAAATCACATTATTATCTTCATGATCATGTATATTAAATTTCAAATAATTTAGGCATCCGTAGATATGTTATCTAATAGTGGACTCTTACTTGTATTTTAAAAATATATTATAGGTTAATAAATTAATTTGATAAAGTATTAATAAATTTTCTATTTTTATGAAATTTTATAAATTTCATCTGCTTTATAAATTTTTTTATTTTTAGTTAAATTTTTATTTTATAAAAAGTTATTAAATATATAACTCTTTAAAATTTGATACTAGTGGCTGGTGTCAACGAATCTAAACCCATATGTATGTAGTGTGTGTGTTTGCGCGCGAACGTGATACCATGTCTTTGCGCTACGTGGCAACTCGCAAGCTGCTCCAAATCTCAACATTTGGACTCATGAGAAGCCAAGTAGCCAACGGAAGCTCGATTCCTAAAAGCCTAAAATGCACAAATATAAATATATCATAATATTTTTACTGCCCTTGCGGTACCCCAAGGGATTAAGTTAATTAAGTCATTCCATTACGTAAATATTTTTAATGTGTTTTTAAAGATATTTTTTAAAGACTAAAAAAAAAAGGTAAATGTTTTTAATTCCGGTTTTTGTTATATATTTTATTATTTATTTATTTATTAACAAGTCGTCTCTTAAGATAATTAATAATATGTCATGTTACATATATTAATATAATGTAAAGAAGTAAGCACTTAATTTGATCCTCCAAAATTTAACATATCTTAAATTAGTATTCCAATATTTTTGTTTCAAATTAAATTAGTCACAAAAGTTAGTATTTTACGATTTACGTACATGATTAGTCATTTAAATTTTTATATTTATTGTAATTAATTAAATATTATGTTCTATTCGAGTCTTTTACATGAAAAAAATAGATATTAAAAGTGTTTACTCTTTAAGAAAGTCAATCAAATAAATTGAAATTCAATATGATTTAAAGATATTGAAGGCTTTACATATTTATACACACATATAAATAAAAAGAGAGAGAAGGGTTCAACATATCAGTGTAAGTTACATAAAGTATTATACTATTGATAATTTTAAATTGAATGTAAATTTTATTAATCCAACCGGTAGAATTATAATTATTTATCATCGTGATTATTTAGTCAAATTTCATAAAAGTTTAACATTAATAATTTTATAATCAAGTTGTTCTTATTTTCATATATTTCAAAAGTATAATAATGTTAATCTTGACATATCTTGATGAGTATTAAATATTTTTAGATCAATAAAAAATTTCATAGATATGATCTATATGATAATAACTTTTAATCCAACGGTGGATTTTGAAAATAATTATTTATGAAAAAGTTATTCAATGGTGTAACACTATGTGTAACTTACACTGGTGTGAGTTGAACCCTACTCACACACACATATATATGATCATATATATATATATGTGTGTGTGTGTGTGAGAGAGAGAATCAATTGACACCCCAGGTGGGTGTCACCTTTTAGAGTTACACCACTTAATAACTTTTATAAATATGAATTTAACAAATCCAATCAATGAATCATATTATTTATCTTCATGATCATGTTTATCAAATTTAAGATAATTTGGACATTCATAGATATGTTATTTAACAAAGAAATTTTAATTTTATTTTAAAACATATTATACGTTAAAATACCAATTAATTTTTTACTTGCATGATTTTTTGTAAATTAACTTGATCTACTCCATAATAACTTTTAATTCAACAGAACAGTTAGATTGATTAATTTTTTATTCTACAAAAGTTATTAAGTGGCATAACTCTAAATATTTGACATATGATGTCAATTGATCCTATCCATATATATATTTCCTTTGTGATATTACTTTAAATCTGTACATAAAAATGAATATGGTGATTTTTTTAGATATTTGAAAAACTAATTTCAAGACTAATTAAATTCTTTATAGGAATAATATGAAAGTCACAAAAAGTTTTTATAAAGCTAATGTGATGACATGCTGATACTTTTAGAAGACCAAATTCAATGTATGACCGGTGGATAAAGCTCTCGTTTTAGACTCCAAAAAAAACCTTATTTTAGGTCCTTAAAAAATATTTTATTTACAATTATATTTTTTTAAATAGCTAATAATTATTTAGTGAATAATATTAAATTATTAAGAGTAATTAAGTTTTTTCCTAACGTATGTTTATGAGTTGAATTTTGGAGGGAAAGAGAGGGAAGGTTATTGGAAGTCATTTCCATTTTGTGTTTGTGAGTTTGAGTATTTTTCAAAGTCTTTCCCTCCTCTTCTCCCCTCCATTCTCCCTCTAACCTTTCTCTTTCCCTCCCCTCTAAACTCACAAACACACTAACAATATAGCACCACCCGAAGAAGAGAAGTCACAAAAAGAAGTAATTAATGGCAAATCAATATTAAAAATGGATAAAAAAATCAATTATTAATAATTATTATTTATTAGAGAGAGGAAGTTGTGATAAAATGAAGCTTTTTATTATTAATTGAGGATTATATATTATTAAATGGTAATGGTAACAACTTGAATTTGAAATTAATAAAAAATATTTGAAACTGGAAAATAGGTCAGAATTAGAGTTATAATATTTAGATTCAAATATTAGTTTTTTTTTCTTAATTATACTTTTGGTTCCCCAAGATTAGTGCCTGGGCGATTTTGGTCCGCCTACTTTATTTTGCTCAAATTTAGTCCTTTAATTTTTAATTTGTAACAAATGTAGTCATCCGTTAACTTTTCATTCAATTATTAACGAGAAATCTGATGTGGCAGCCAGTGTGTGATCTAGATTATTTAATTAATAATATGGGCCCAAATTCTCCCAGTTTGTGACAATATTAACTTGTTTGTTAAAGTTTTTTTTTAAATATTATCAATAATTATAAAATATGGGCCATTATTAATTAAATAATCTAGATCACACACTGGCTGCCACATCAGATTTCTCTGCCAGTAATTGAATGGAAAATTAACTTTGTTTATTAAATTTTTTTTAAATATTATCAATATTATAAAATATGGCCCACATTATTAATTAAATAGTTCAGGTCACACATTGACTGCACATTAAATTTCTCTACTAATAATTAGATGAAAAGTTAACGGATGACTACATTTGTTACAAATTAAAAATTAAAGGACTAAATTCAAGAAAAAAAAAAGTAGGCGAACCAAATCACCCAAACACTAAACTTGGGGGACCAAAAGTGTAATTAAGCCTAATTTTTTTAACAAATTGAAAGTTTAAGGGAATGTTCAAAAACCTCTATAAGTGTGTGTAAAATACAGTACACTCAAATAAAGATAATGAAAAAATATGTAAAATGATATGTGTCTTTCTTGATGAGGAGTATAAAAAGTGGGTGTCTCACTGTGCTCAGGTGTGGGGTTTTTAAAACTAATATATAGAAAATTGATTAATAAAGAGGATTAGAGAAGATAATATACATTAAAGAAATAAATACACATATTAAAATATTAAATAATAATATTGATAAAAAGTGTGTATAAATATTTTAATTTTATATTCTTTTTCATAAATGAGTAGGCTAAATAAAATTAATTACAAAGAAATCGTGGGGAGCATCGATCATAAAAAAATTTAGCTTAAGAATTATGCTAGTTACATAAAAACTAAAAGAAATATTTAATATTTGTAAGTTTTAAAGTAAAATTTAAATATTTGTTGACTTTGGTCTTTGGACCAGTATATGCAACCTGACTCCAATATCATGACTCTACGCAACACTGCAAGGTGCTCCAAATATAGCAACCATTTGGAAACGTGAGAAGCAACCTGAGCTTGTAAATTACTCTATGCACAAAGAGAATGAGATACCCATTACATCACAAGTCACAACCCCACTCTCATGTGTGATTAAGTAAGCCATTCAATAATTTTCAGTTTTCAGCTAGCTTTAAACTTTCAGGTATCTTTCAGTTACTTTTACCAAACTCACTCACTAAAATACTCCTCTCTCTTCTCTCAGGTCACAACATCGTTTATCATGCTATTATAGGTCAGTTTTTTAATTTCCTCATGCCTCTTGCTCCTTATTTTCTGCTTTTGTTTCCAACTTAACATTGACTCTAACTAACTTGTCTAAATCACCTATATTCACGTTCATAACAAAATCATCTGTTGCCGGCCTAGTCTTATATATATAAGCATGTATTGGATGTAAAACTAATTGTTGCGTTGGAGAATACAAATAACAAATTAAAAGAATATGGTTGCTTTCACTGAGAGGCAAGAAGCTTTAGTAAATAGTTCATATGAAGTAATCAAGCGAAACATTTCTCGCCACAGTGTTCTCTACTATACCTTGTAAGTTTTAATTCTCTTGCAATTAATTTGTGCTTAATTTCCCTTAGCTTATTGTTGTTTTGGAAAGAAATTGTGTACATTTGAGTCCCTTTGGTCTTGGTTTGATTCAAAATATATAGTGTATTGGAGAAAGCACCGGTAGTAAAGGACATGTTCACTTTTCTAAAGGATTGTGATGAAGTGCCACAGAATAATCTTAAGCTTGAGGCTCAGGCTGAAAAAGTTTTCGAAATGGTAAGATCCAACATAAAATTATAACTACCTCATGTGATTATTAAATTATTTTTTATTTCTATATTCTTCAAAGAACGTCGTGTTAGATCGATGTACTTGTATCCAATTCTCTAAGACTATTTTTGTAAGTTGATTTTTGGAAGAAAATGAGGTAGGAAGAAGAGGATCTTTTGAAAACCCTTCTTGTGTTAAGAGATTGATTTTCTTAAATGTATTTTACAAAGTTTTCTTTTCCTCTTCCTTTCTCTTCTCTCCCTTCTAAATTCACAAACAGATCTTTAGATTGTCAATGAAAATTTGTTAATATCTTGAATATTGTTTTTTCAATTTTTTCACTAATATATATAATGTGATCTCAAAAGAATTAAATAAAGAGTAGTTACAAGTTCCTAAGATTTGTTCTAAGAAATGGGAGTATAATATTAATGGTCCACATTTTAAAGGTAACTCGAATTTTTGTTTTATATTAATTGTGTGTGTTATTACTCTACCATGTCCCTTACCGTGATAAACTTTTTATCACTTTAATTAATTACTCTTTCTTTGTTCCAATTGACTTCATTTTTAACTATTTATTGATTTTGCTGTTTTTTCTTCCTTGTCACCAACTCTTAATTTCAAATTTTCACCAATCAAGCATTGCCTCACTTTCATATATGTATAAGAATTTAATTACCCAGAGTACTGAGGAAAAATTTTAAAAAGATAAATATAAATTTGTAATAATTGCTTAAATTTTAAAAAATATTTTAATCAGTGTATAATTTAATAGAAATATATGTATTTTACATTATAATCTTAATCATCAATTTTTAATCAATCTATATAGGGTATGTCATGGCAATGAGTAGGGTTTGGGTAGGGTATTATAGTACCCGTCCCCATACCCGCGTGGGTAGTGATTCTAATACTTGTACCCTTACCCGCTGGATACTCAAGTACTCGTACCCAGGGCCGGCCAAAGGGGGAGGCTTGTAAAACAACCGCTTTAGGTCTCCCCTATTGCAAGGCCCCAAATTATATATATATAATATATATATATATTAAAATTAAGGGTAAAATATATTTGTAGTTTATGTGAAATTAAATAAATTTGATTTTGGTTCTCATAACCTAAAATTAGCGTGTCGAGTCTCTCTCTTAAATCATCCCAAATTAATTTTTATTAGGTATGTTTTTAGTTTTCAGTATTTTTTGTCAGGTGTATTTTTTTTTATGGCTGTCAGGTGTTTTTTAGTCCGTAGCAAAGGGGTGATAAGAATTAATTTAAGGTGATCTTAAGAAAAGAGAAACTAAACACATTGATTTTAAATTATGAGAATCAAACTCAAATATGTTTAAATTTATACGGATTAAAAACATATTTCACTCCAAATTTAATAAACCTTTATATCAAATATTAAAATATTATTGATTATTAGTTAATAGATAATAATTGAAAATAAGTTTTTCTTATAAAAAAATAAGAATTTCAATTTAATATAAGTTTATTTTCTTAAAATAGACTCATATTTTTTTTAAGAAAAAAGAATATGACATTTCTGATCTTTATCTTTTAAATTTAGGCCCCATCTTAAAATTTGCTTTAGGCCTTCATATATGTTGGGTCGGCCTTGTCCGTACCCATTACCCGCACTTTTGTTAACTATAAAAATAATAAATTGATTACAAAATGAAAATTAATTAAAAATGAAAAATAATCCATAGATCATCCAAGTTTAACCTATAAAACAACTATAGTATGTGGAAGTGGATGAGAAATATTAAAACAATGGAAGGGAAAATGGAAATTAGTTCATATTTTGCTATTTTATTGTTTATGACAAAATTATAACATTCTCAAAATTATAACATTTAAATTAATTAATTTAGTAATATATATGAATGTTTTTTTACTATAATATATTAATTTTTTTTAAAAATATTAATTAATAATATAAACATATATATATTAAATTAGTCATATGTATATAAATTATATAATTATATATATTATATAAGTGCGGGTATGGGTAGGGTAGGGTATCATAGTACACGTATCCGCACTCGTGCTCATTAAAAAGTGCGGGTAATTACCCATACCGGCCCGGACCCAAACCCATTTTATGGGTAATTAATTACCATACCATATATTGTGGGTAATTTTTCTGGTACCCACTGGGTCTGGGTCCAATTGTCATCCCTATGTCTAAGGTGGACCATAGTTCACGTGGTCTAGAATATAAAAGTATAGTAATTTAAATTCCTGACATGAAATTCAACATTTATTTATTAATAACTAATATTAAATTGGCTTCAAATTTTTATTAAGTATTGTTTGAAAAAATAAAAACTCAAATCAATAATATTGTATAATGTAAAAAAAATTCCTTTTAACTTTAAATTGATAGATTATCAATAAAACTAGCATGTGTTTTATTGTAAATTCATATTTTTCCTTGAACTAACTCAATAGTCATATAAGAACCATTTAAAAAAAAAAATTATTAATTATTCACCTTTAATAACAAAAAAAAATGTAAGTTGAACTAAGTGCACCAATTTTTTTAGTCCACCCTAGAATATCCATCTATATATAGTTATTAAATTCATATAATTAATATTTTATGTGAATGTACTCTTTTAACAAAGACAAATCTATAATTAGTGTGTAAAAATAGTAAAAGACTATAGTATTTAAATTAAAACGGAAGCTGACGTCAACAAAAAAAAAATTAAAACGGAAGCAATTCAACAAATTAACTTTAAAAATAGGGATAGAATCATAGAATTATCAGAAACTGTAAGAAAGGCAAAATACTAACTGATAGAACATTCGAAAACACAAATTGAACATCTCTTTAATTCATTAAAAAATATTATAATATCATAAACAGTAAATGTGGCTAATCTTCTAACTGCTTATACTTTATAGAGGACGAAAATTAAAATACTAAATTAATTAACATGATGCTTAAGTATGATTTAAAATATTTCTTAATAAAATTTTATCATATTCTCATAATAGGAATAGTATCAAATCCTATTAAATTTTGTTGATAATTAATTATTCTATATCTTCCTTTGTTTGAATTGTAGACACGCGACTCGGCCATTCAACTTCGAGCAAAAGGAGCAATAGATGTGAGATGCCACATTTAAATATTTGGGTTCAGTTCACGTTCAAAGAGGAGTTGTTGATCACCATTTCGTGGTAAGATATGGGATACTACCACTCTCCAACTTTTTATAGAACCCTTTTAATAAATGATCAGCAAGAATTTTTAAAAAAATATAAATTAGTTATTGGTAATAAATTTATTAATAATTTATATTTTTTAAAAAATTATCCTTATCATTGGAAGAAAAAAAAGATTCCAATGGCCTCTTTGATTACAGTTTTTTCTTTTTTTGGTGTACAAGGAAAATAATGAGGTTTGAACCTATAACCTCATGTTAAACTACCCAAACTCCCACCACTAGGCCGATCCTAATGGGTTTCTTTGATTACAATTTATAAAAACTGTTTTTTGTTTTCAAAAACAAAAAAATTAAAAAAAATTGTTTGACAGACATTTTTTGAAAAATGTTATTGTTTTATATATAGTTTTTAAAAACTAAAATTCTGAAATTACTTTTAGATATTTTAAAAAAATATTTTTTGATTTTCTATTTTTGTGTTAGATATGTTGTAAATAAATCACTTCATTTATAAAAAATAATTTTAAAAACTAAAAATAAAATCGAATCAAACACATGCCGACCATATAATCTTCTATGTCCTTAAGAAAGAGGAAAAAAACTCTGAAAGACATGTTGAGTAATTAAAAACATTTTTGTGAAAAAAAATCAATGCAGTAAATAACTTGAAAGGGATCTCATAAGAAAGATTAAGGTAAATTTTTCAAACACTTTTTATATTGACCAAACTAACTTATACTTAATCAAATAAGTTAATAACTAACTTATTCACCTTGTAAACATATTATATATCTAAAAATTGATTTTCTTTTTTATTTTAAGATACATAACAGTTAAATCAGTATCAATGCTTTGTAGGTGGTTAAAGAAGCACTGTTGAAAACAATAAAGGAAGCAATGGAGGATAAGTGGAGCGAGGAATTAAGCAATGCATGGGAAGTAGCCTATGATGAATTGGCAGCTGCAATTAAGAAGGAAATGAGTGGAACCTAGGATCTAGCAATGAATGAGTTTAATAAAAATTTGGTTTCATAAAATTGTTAAACAAGTTCCTATGGTAAATGCTATTTAAAAATAATTTAATTATAAACAATATTAAGTTTTTTTACAGTTTTATCTAAAAAGACTTATGTATCATTTGAAAACTCGATTCAAGTATTCAATCACTTCATCATCAGCATAACCACAACCAATGTTATAAAATCGGACAAATTATTGACTCCGTCATGTACTAATTAAGTCAATAGGTAATATAAAAAATATACTCAAATTTATAGATATAAAAATATATATTTTTTAAAAATATAAAAAATAGTTTCAAAATTTAAGTTTGATATCAAAATTATAACCATTATTGTAATATATATCCCATAGGATAAAACATTTATTAAAACTTTTTATTAATTAATTTATATTTTTAATATTTTACATTAATTGATGAACTGTATATTAAATTTATATAATAAAAATAAAAACAGTTTTTTTTTTGTCAATAAAAAAGGAGCCCAATTGTCAAAAAAAAAATATTGTTACTGGAACCTTGTTAAAGGAGCCCAAATAGTCAAGCCCACTGTTTTCTCATGATTCCTTACAGAAAGCCGTATGTGTATAAAAGCGATAGGTGAAACATTTCCGTCATCAAGTGGTTGGACACTCGACATTGCATGCTCATGGATGTGGGTTCGGTTCGATTTCCAGTTGAACTGGTAGGACTGACAAGTCCGATCCGATTTTAATAACACCGACACAAATACACACACATTCATTAGTCTATATTCTAATTTTTTAAACTTATAATATAAGTACAATTCACACTCTTGATTAGGTTGGCCAAAGATCCGGTTCAATTGGTTGGACTAATTTCATCCGATTATCACAATATTGTTTATGCATGTGAATTTAAATTTATAATTTATAAAAAAATCTACAACAATTTGTGTATGATATAAAAATATGGGTGTATAAATGTTTTTACCAAAAAATATAAATAAAACACTATTTATTATCATAAATAAATTCAAACATGTTAATAAGATTTTTGGGTCATTGAAGTTATCTCCTTAAAAACCTACATAATTACGCACATGGCTTAAATATTAGATTATTTAGGGTGAAACACTTCGCGGGTGTGTCATCGGTGACATACATGTTTATCACCGTTAGATCAAACTATTTTTTTAATAGCGGCCAGAATTAATAATCGGTAACAAGTTTTTAAAGTTTACGCTTAATCAGCCCTTCCATTTTTTATAAGTTTATTGGGTCAAGTTATATTATTTGCATTGAAAACCTTGTGGTTATACACAGAGACAATGGGTTATGGAATTTTCTGGTGTCTAAGATAAAGGCTTTCTTTGTGACCACAAGATATTGAAAAAAAAAGAAAAAGCATGAACATATATGTCCATGACCCGGGAGGACATCTGCCTTTCCATTTTTGCTTAAAGATTTTTTTTCTTGTAAATGCATTGAACTACGTTGATGGTTTGTAAGACAAATTTGAGTTCTTAATGTCACTAGCAAACTTAAGTTTTTTATTTTGGAAACCATTTTTGGGTTACTGAATTTGATTATATAATTAAAGTGAGTGTAAAGAATTTTTTTTTATTCAAATTTGATTATTTAGTTAAAGTGTGTGAGAAAAGAAAAAAAGAAAAAAAATTAAAGTGGTTACGGTAAAAGAAAAAAAAGGTTTTATTTTAAAATTTTTCAAAGAAAGTGTGAAAAAAATAGAAAGAATTAGAAAGAAAAAAAAATTAATTAACTAAAGTTCGCGAGAAAAGAAAAAAAAAGGTTTTATTTTTTAAAAAAATGTGAAAAAATAGAAAGAAAAAAATTAAATATGATATTTTGTTTTATTTCTTCAGATGTATGAGTCCCTCAATCACTAGGGGTGACAAAACGGGCTGGGTTGGGCTGGACTGAGCTGACTCTAAATGAAAATAGATAAAAAGTTTCAGCCCAACACATATTTAAACGGGTTGAACGAGCCAATCCTTATAACAAAGTGAATTTTTCTTTTTTATCAAACGTAAGAAAGTAGAACAACTAATTAATAAGGATTGGCTAATAAAAAATTCAACTATTTTTTCCATGTAAGTTCAAGCATCCGATCTTAGCTACAACTTATTATTGTATAGGGATGGGAAGGAAAACATTACACAAGACACATGGGAGTTGCTCATCAATTTATCCAACTACCCCAACTAATTAATACGTAAGCATGGATTATGGTGTGTCGTTCCTCACTCCAACTACCCAAATAACGTAAGCATGGAATGTTGCTTTATGCTCGGTTCCATTTTAATTAGTTTAATTATACATGTCTGTTTGGTTTACAGTTGAGTAAAATTGATTTTGGAAATCAATGATTGAGATGAGTGATGCACACTTTACGAAGCACGTTGGACGAAAATGATTTAAAAATAATTCTACAAAACCATGGTTTTGAGTTTTTCAAACTCCAAACCAAACAGGCTAAGAAACACATAAATAGAGAGCAAGAGAAATAATAATATATTAAAGAAGAAAGAATATAAGGGGAAAAAACTCAACATTCCTCGAGGCATGCACTTTTCCATTACCACTTTAAAATCAAGTGTCAACAATATTTGTTCCGTAGAATGAGGTGAAGCAGTTCAATTGAATAGACTCCAATTGTCTCCTTTTTTAATATTTATTTTTATCTTTTCCAACTCGACGGGCTGGCCCGACCCAAATACTCCTCCAACCTATTTTTTAACGGGTCAGGACGGGACGGGTTAAATAGGCCAATGGGCTGGAAGTCCCCAACCCAGCCCTATAAAATTGACGGGTTGGCCCATCGGGCCAAGCTCATTTTGTCATCCCTATCAATCACGTACCATATCAGCAATTACCCTCATTATAGGGAGAAATAACTAAACTGTAAATTTTTAACTAACAGGTTAACAAACCCACAATAACAGGTCAAAACTATTAAAAACGATATTTCACCGGTGACACCCCCGCGAGGTGTTTCACCGTAGAAGATATATTTTAAATCCCTATAAATTTAGCTAGTTTTACTTTTAATTTATGTAAAAATATTTTTCCCCATCCCTAATTGTGCATACTCTGTATTTTAAGTAGGGCTGGCAAAGCGGGTCAGGGCGACCAAGCAAAGTAGGCATAAGTGGGCTGACTCGCCTAACTCGCATGAAAAAATAATAATAATTATTTAAAAAATATAATACATAAAATAATTAAATTATAATAAAAAATCACTTAGATTTTTGGCTTTACATAATAATTTTCCCCAATTTTCATGAAATAGTTAATATGGCGGCCTAGCTCGACAGCTTGGCTCGACGGGTTGACGGGTTAGGCGAGACGAGTTGAGTGGGTTACATTGATGGACTGGAAGGACCTAACACACCATGCCACTTTTAACAGGTGGGCGTGCTGACTTGCCAGACCCGACCCATTTTACTATTGATCCCTAATTTTTAGTCCTCCATATAACCTATCATCTAATTGATGTGGACTTGGTTAACAGAAGTCTATATAAACTTTATTATGTGTTCCAACTAGATAGAAAAAGAATATTAATTACTTTTAATATATATTAATGTTACCTATCATATAGTTATCATTTTTTAATTTTAAAAATTATTATTAATAACTAAATTTTTTTTTTAGAATCTAAAGCATCGCTTCACCTACTTGGCGTTGGGATGACCCATTGACCCTCATCCTACTTTTGAACAAAGAAAGTAAATCCATTCAAAAACATAAGAATCTAATATATTAATTAATTGAATCGACAATTTTATTTTCAATGTATTATAGTTTATTTATGATAATAATATTTCTAAAGCATTTAGTGTTATTTATTTTTTCGAAATCCTACACATAACTTCTTCACTAATCTAAGAAATATAAGTACACACACATATCTATATCTATCTATCTATATATTATTATATTATTATTATTATTATTATTATTATAATAGTAAAATTAACTTGAACATTACTATTAATAATGTATTCATGAAATATAACATATGGAATACCAAATATTCTTTCAATTAATTTATATTATATAATTAGTATTATTAAAAAAAGTATAGAAATAAATTAAAGATTACTATTAATGTTGTATTCATGAAATATAACATATGGAATACTAAATATCTCTTATAATTATTTCATATTATATAATTAGTATTATTACATATTATAAATATTATATATAATATTAAATATTATGACAAATAGTAAATTCTAAATTTCAAATATTCATAAGAAATTATATAATGTTTTAAAACCATACTAAACAATAAATTCAGCTAATTTTATATTATTTAAACTTATAAAAAATATTTTTAAATAAATTAAAATATATTAAGAAAATTTGAAAAAATAGAGCTTGAATGTTATCTAGAAAACATTAAATAAATAAAACAAATAAATTAATCCAATTTTAGTATTGAATTAATTTTGTGAGATGAAAACTACTTATGATTATTTTTATATTGAAAAATATAAAATATTTTTTATAATTTTTAAAATAAAACCATCGATATAATGTTTTATTATTATACTAAAACAATAAATTCAACTAATTTAAAATTATTTAAATATTATAAGAATAATTTGAGACAAATTAAAATATATATTAAGTAAATTTAAAAATAGAGCTTGAATGTTATCTAGAAAATATTAGAAAAATAAAATAAATAAATTAATCTGATTTTAGTATTGAAATAATTTTGTATGGTCACAACTACTTATGATTATATTTTTCTATTGAAAAATATAAATAGTTCTTATAATTTTTAATATGAGGGTCACTAGACAAAATATCCTCTATCAGGCCAAGCAAATAAATTCAGTGCTTTATTTAATTCTATTGTTAATTTGTTTATTGATACTTTGAATATTAACCACTGTATTATCAACTGTTTCATCTTCCCATTTCATCAACTAACCAGAAATTTTAAATATGCTCTATGTAAACAACAATCAATAATCAATTCTTTAAACTTTAAGTCACTCTTTATACTTTTTAAAATTTTTGCTATTCGGGGAGCATGGAAATAGGAAAATAAATTCCACATCCATATGCATATACACTTGGATGAATATGAGAGAAAAAAAAGAGTAAAAGTGACAGATGTTATAGTAATATCATGGGAAAAGAAGAGAAAAAGTAATATGTTTTTATATATAAAGTCTTTTTTTTTATGGATAGAAGGACCTACAAAAGCCAAACAAACAAAAACAAAAGCAACCTAACTAATCACCTCTATGGACATAAGAGCCAGAGTGATCTAAAATATACTGCAAACACAGCAAAAGGAGGAACTTCTTCAATAACTCTAAATTGCTCAGAGAGCTCTAGACCATGATTTGCAAATTTATCCGCCAGATAATTAATTAGCTTCCCTATTTGCCTTAAATTTATATATCTCTTAGAGGATACCTGTGTTTAAACAAAAAATAACTTATATATATTATTTTAATTATGAAAAAGTCCACTAATTATGGCACTTATACATTTTTTATTAATTTATCCTCAGCAGCAAAAAATAACTTTTTTCATTAAATACATTTTATCATTTCATTTATGTTCAACAAGTATATAATTTTATTTCTTAATATATTTAATCAATAATAATTTTATTCATAAAAATCTATAATAATTTTAAAAAATTTATTTAAAAATGAATCTTATAAAATGTTATAGTTATAAAATAATATTATCTCTAATATAGAAAGTATTTCTTCTACTTTATTATTTATTTTAAAAATATATAAACTTATAAATTTACATTTTCTTTTTAAATTTGTACTAATCGTACTTTACTTTCATCATTTATAATAATTAATTATTATATATATATATAATAAACAAGTTTTTCATAAGCTCTTAATGTTAAACTTTTAAAATTTGAACTTGAATCATTTAAATAATCGAGCCTAATTTTAAGTTTAGGTTTGTTTGTTTAATTAAACAAACGAGTTTGATATTTAATGATCTAAACCCAAATAGTTTACGAATAACTAAACTTATTTACAACCCTACTCTTACCCCATCTAAGTGAGTTTATTAAATATTTTTTTAATAAACATATAAATTTAATTTGTTTGAAATTTTTTTATAATCTATAAATTTAAATTCACATACACGAGTGTTTTGGAAATGAAACTTTAAAATAATTTCAAATTGTTTATAATTAAATGATTCTAAACAACCATTATTACAAGAACTTGTTTGACAAGTTTTAGTGAAATAAAGGTTATTTATTAAACTTATTCACGGCTATATCCTAATTTCAACTCATTCCCTTCTTAATTACAGCTGCCAATTCATCATAGGCTATTTCCCAAGCATTGCTCAATTCCTCGCTCCATTTATCACCCGCTGCTTCTTTTATTGTTTTTAGCAGCGCTTCTTTAAGCACCTACAAAGCATTAACATTTGAATTATGATCGAGAGATATTGTAAAAAATATAAAGGTGGAAAATTTTTATTAGGAGAAAAAATTAATTGTTACATAAAAAACTCTGTTCTTTTTTTAATTTCTATTTACATATCATTTTAAAATTCTAAAGTAATATTAATTATTATTTTGTCAATGCACACTCTTACTTTTACCTAATTAATTACTAAGAAAATAATTATGGGAAAGCACATGTCAACGGGATAAAAGGCATATATTAAAGAGTTAAATAAATAATATATTTAAAAATTAACTAATTTATACTAATTATAAGAATGTTAGTTGGAACTCATTAATTTTTTTTAAACTCATATAAAAAGTGACCAACATTTACTAAACTATCCTTCTTAATATTTATTGCAAAGCGAATTATTCGAAAGGAAATGTAAATTAAATAAGGGTATTGTGGAGATACTAACCTTTAATAGGGTGTAAGTAGTTAGATTTTGATTATATTTGAAACCAACAAAATTAAATTTTAATTTGCTTGTATTACCGGAGTGATAAATAAGAACACTAAGTAGCATTGCTAAGTTGTAATAGAGAGTGTTGTGTGGCGACAATTGAGGAGGTTGTTCAATGACAGTGTGACTCAGATGCCGAGATACTTTTTTAATACCGATTCAGCATTTCGGCATCTAGGCCGTCCGATTCCCAAATCTCACAACAGCACCAAATGCACCAATTTTGGACCACACCAAATCCGGATTTCAAACAAGGGGAAGTGATTGCATGTTTTACCGAAAATCATAAAAAAAAATTATCATCTTTACTATATTCTAATCATACAGATATTTTCTTATCACCAGTATTACATTCAATTACTAACAAAATTAAATTTCATAAATGACAATTTTTAACAAGCAGGAGAAAGAGAACATATAACAAGTAATGATATTTACTTAATTAGAAAAATATGAGAAATTAATTTAAAAAATATTACAAATATTAAAATCCCATATTTATAAAACTATAAAAAAAATGTAACTAAGCTTATATTTTAATTCTTAACTTAATATAAATACTCATTAGTAACCCTTTTAAAATGCATACTATATTGCATCATACCTCGAAATGGGAATCAACTACTCCTTTCTTGGCATGAACAAAACCCAAAAACTTCAATGCTACAGCTTCTATCTCCACTTTTCCTTGTGCTCGGAGTTGGGCCGCCGAGCTGCGCGTCTACAATTCAAAATATATATAAAATAGGAATTAATTAATACTATGAGAATATGATAAAATTTTATTAAGACAAATATTAAATCATAAAAAAAAAAACTGTTAAGTTAACTGTTTAAGATATTGTAATATTTGTTTAGATGAAAAAAATATGTTTTGTGTTATTGAATGTTCCAAAATTATCTTTGTAATATTTTCCCTTCCATACAGCTCTGCTTCTTTACTATTCTTAGACCAAATCTCAAGCGCCTGCTTGTAACAACTCTTTATTTAATAATTTTGAGATCACATTATATCAGCGAAAAAAATTCAATAACAAGACAGTTTAAAATACACATCTACAATATTCATTGATGTGCTAATCTAACACCTGCGTTTGAAAAATAGAAATTAAAAAATTATTGTAATTAATAATGACATAAAATAGCTCTATATATAATTTTGTAGTATTGAATTGTGCACTTACTAGATCAAAAACCTTTTCAGCATGAGCCTCAAGATTAGGATTATTGTGTGGTATTCCATCAGAGTCTTTTAAAAACGAGAACATGTCCTTTGCCGCCGGTACTTTCTCCAATATCCTATTTTTTTCAATCAAACCAACCATATTACCAAAGAGATTTTCAAATGCAATAAAAAAAAAAAGGGAAAAAACCAAAGAGAGAGACAATACTTACAAGGTATAGAATATAATGCTGAGGCGAGAAATGTTTTGTGTGAATGCTTCATGTGAACTATTCACTAAAGCCTCTTGTCTCTCAGTGAAAACAACCATATTAATTAATCCCTCCTTTTTGTTATTTCTATTCGATCGATCTCCAAATGCAACAATATTTTTTACATCCAATTAATAGCTTGTTTAAATAGAGATGGCTTGGAGAGTCCCAAGTTCCAATCGAAGAGATGAAGGCGATTTCTTGTGCTTTTTATCTATTGGCTTGTGGAGGGTGTAAAAGATCTAATTAAGATATTAAAAAAAAAAGGTGAAAAGAGACTAATACAGAGATTTTTTTTTTCATTCAACAATATTTGTGTACAGTGGGTTCAGTATATAAAGGTACAGGAATTCAAAAGAATACAGTAGATCTTGCCACAATATCAGCAAGAAGTTACAACAAAAATGGATTAAGTCAAACTCAGTGAGTATGTACACTGTACACCAACTAGTACATGTATTAATTAAACAAAATTTATAGAATTTGATATATTAAAGATTTAAAGATTATTCTTTATTTTTTAATTAATTAAAAAATTACAAGAAAAATTAAATGGTCCTTCACTAAAGAAACTTGTTAGTAAAATTCATATATTTTTAATTAATACTGATATTAAGACATGCTATAATATTTGAAATTAAATAGTGTTTACTTTGTTATATTATATTTTGTGTACTGTGTGAGACACATATAATAGTTTTTTTTTTTAAATAAGGATATAATTAATAATCCTAAAGATTAATTAGTACTTGTTATAAATAATCATTGAAATGTATTTAATAAACCCAAACGAAAACATTAACCTTTTATTAGTATTTTTAATATTTTTTTGCAAATTTATAATTTTTGATAGATGTCCTTAAATAACTTATTAAAATTTATTTAGAATAATAACATAATTAATAACTTATGATTGAATTTACGTACGCAATAAACTCTTGGTGCACAGCAAAGTCAGTTTGGGCAGCGTACGTGATATAATTATTGTATCCATCAAATTAAGGTTTTAATTGTTGGCTTCTCATGCATCCAATAATTAATGACTGAGATATGGAGGAGCCGAAAAACTATCTCAAAATCTTAAGTTATTTGGTAGAACGTACGTATGAATAATTTTATATTATAGGTTTTTAACATGTCTTTCATGTAAGAGCTTTTGGATTATATATATATATATATATATATATATATATATATATATCCACTCATCTTATATTGAAATTAAGCTTTTAATTGGAATATATTAGTAATAAACTAATAAAAATCGACCACAGGGCAATCATATAGACTCTGATCGATACCATATCAAATCAATTATCCAAAAAGTTCGAATTATTGAGTGTAAAACATCTCAATAAGTTTATACTATATATTTCTAATGGGAAATTCTAGGGTATCCTCTCGTTAGAGAGGGTTTTAGTACCTTCTTTGATCATTGAATCAATTTCTCTCAACTTTCTTAAATGATCTTAGTATTTTCATACTTATAGGACAATATTTAACTATTAGAATTTGTATTTTTAATTTTTGAAAAGACTTTTTATCTCCAATAACTATTATCATGTATTTTTTATTGTATTCCCCCATTTTTTCACATTCTCATTTGCAATACACATGTGTCTCATTTAAAATCTATTTTATGTCTTTGAAATAATTTAGAATGGAGTACACGACTTGTTCCTATGTAATTTTGGTCTATTCAACAAAAAAATGACAAAAAGTACCAAAACCCTCTCTAACGGGAGAGTACCAAATTGCGACCCCTAATTTCTAATACCATGTTGCTTAAAGTCACGGAATCAAACTAGAGTTGAAACACATGAAAAGGAAAGTGTGACAGACTCTTTTATTTTATTTTTATTTTCTTGTCACCCTTGACTCTTCCTTTCTTTTCTTTCATCATGAATGACGCCTTCCTTTCCTTCCTTTGTGCTCAGCTCAAGCCACGCCTCAAAGAATGGCCGTTGCGAAACCAGCAAGAGCTGCAGCGCATATGTATCGTCCAGCGTCTTATCCTTTTTTTCAATTTGTTTATTGTTCTTCGCTCTGTTTTTGTGTTAAGTTTGTTTTTACGTGGGTTGATCAAGTTTATTAATATTATTAGAACTTGTTGGGTTGGACGTTGAGAAAATCAAGATCATGATTCTGTGTAATTTGATTTTAAATCACTTTCGTGTTTAACGTGTTTTGTGAAACGTGTACAACTCATTTCAACCATTGAATTTCAGAATTAATTCTACTCAACTCTAAACCAATTGAACACTTTTGGGTTTCTTTTTTGGGTCAACCTCTTTGGCTTTCTCCATTCTCACGATTCATGCATTTTTAGACCTGTGAGTTGTATTGGACTCTTCTCTTGCACAGTCAGGCCCAGATGTTTTCATTTTTTTTTAGTTAGATTGCTTAATTAATTGTCAGGCCCAGATGATTTAGTATTTTGAATTTGTGTCTTTCATATTTAATTCAATTAGCACTTATTTATATTTGCACCAATCTGATTACTTTGTTAATTAATTTTTTCGATGTAAATTCAAATTTCCAAATTATGTTGAAATCTGTTTTAATAAGTTGATTTTTTTTTTTACTTTTATGTATAAATTGAACTTTTCTGATCTACAAATTAATCCGAAACACATTTTGATTTATCATATAGATCACCTATTAGAATACTATTAATGATGGTTTTGGTCATAGTTGGGTAAAGTTTTGTAAGCTTTGGTGCTGATGTCTTTTCATTTTTTGTTCATTTCATTTGTTACTTCTCAATTATCATCAATAAAGTTGGCAAAATCAAAGGAAGCTGATTCATCAGTTCTAGAAGATGAAGCATCCAAGTTTCATCTCCAAACAATAGTAGAACTACTCATGTATGGCTGAATTTTCCTATTATCATTGTGCAATAGATTTCTTTATATTATACCATTAATCTATTGAATTTATTCTTATTTCAGGTGTGATCATAATACTTTGTATGAAAATGAGGATTTTTATCACCATCCAAGGTAATTTGAAGCATTTCTTATTTCCAATGCATTATTGTTCACCTACAAGAAATACTACAAGAAATACTTCTGTTACTGTTACTACTTAAGAATACTGTTACTTTACTCTTCTTCCCTCCGTCCCTATTTATAAGACCCCTTCTAGAAGAATTGGACGTTCCTTATATAAGACATTTTGCAAATTTTAGGTAAAACAACAATTTTTTCCATACTTGTTCTTCATTATATTCAACTCTTTTTATTCCCCATATATTAATAAATGTGAATATTAATGAAGTTTTACCTACATGCCCAACTACAAACCATTGGAAAATGTCTTTTGGAGTCTTCCACCGTGTCACAATTAATGTCTCTAAAATAGTGACTTTTAAATAGGGGTATATTTGGAATGCTATTATTTTTTTAAAAAATTAATACATTAATTATTTTTTCTTAAACTGTGTGAAATGGTTGAAAGAGTCTTGTAATAAGAACGTAAGGAGTATTAGTGTCGGTCAAAGATGATGCTAACATATTAAAATTGATGCAATTTCATAGTATTAGCATAGGCCAAGCGTTACCCTCATGGACGACAATAAATCAATGACGTTAATGCAGTTGTGACGAGAAAAAAGTTAACGCTACCTTGCATCATCTAATTAATTGCACGCATATTTAAACACAATAATAAAATTTCAACTACAAGTTGTACAGTCATTCTCTCTTAATTCCATGTTTTTATAACGGGAGACTATGATGATATCCAATTTTTTATAACTATTTTAAATTATGGTGAGTGTCTAAATATATGTTAATGATTTATATTATAAGTAATTAATAATAATTTCAAATATTCATTATAGAATGAACATGCAAAAGATATTTAATAAGTATATTTAACCCGCGAATTACGCGAATAAATATATATTTTTAACTAAATTAAAATTATAATATTAATATTTTTAAAATTAAAAAATAAAATAAAATATTTTAGATGATTTTTCAATTTTAAATTATAATAGTATATTATATTATTATATTTCACTATTAAATCTAATTTACATTATTATTTGATAATAAATATGAGGAGGGATTCATTGACACCAGGTGTCAAACTTTAAGAGTTACACAACTTAATAACTTTTTATAAAATGAGAATTTGACTCTAACCATTGAATCACATTATATTACCTTAATGTATGATTATGTATATCAAATTTCAGATAATTTGGATATTCATAGGTATGTTATCTAATAGTGAAGTTTTACTTATGTTTTAAAAACATATTATACGTTAAAAAAAATTAATTTGATGAAGTATCGGTTAGTTTTTTATTTTTTATGAAATTTCAATAAATATGATAAAAAAATCATAAAGATAAGAATAATATTTGTACATTGAGATAGAAATAGAAAATAATATGATATGATTTTGAATCTTAATAAATTTCAAAATTTAAGATTATCATTTATTAGTCTTTTAAAGTTTCAAATAGAATGAGAGAGAAAATAGTATTATGCTTGAGTGGAAGAATCTCACTCTCACAATGTGAGTGGAATACACCATCCAATGAGAGAAAGTGAGAGAATCTAAAAATTATTGAGAGGGAAAGTAGGATGAGTGAGTATTTCACTCTCCATGTTGAGGTCTTGAAATTATAATATAGAGTTTATTCATTCTCAACTTTAGGTCTTGTCATAGCACTCCCTTCCAAAGTTACATCCAACCTATTATGAACCAACTATCCCAAAAAATTAGAGTCCGTTCGGTTTGTAGTTGAGTAGAACTGATTTTAATAGATTTATAAAATCAATGGTAGGAAACGAATGATACACGATTTATGAAATACGTTGGATGAGAGTGATTAAAAATTAATTTCAAATAATTGATTCTGACTGTTTCTAGCCAAACATACATTAAGCTTTTGAGTTTTGAGTGGAGGACACATGAATAATTTTATATTAGATATTTCTAATACAACCCATCACGCAAGGCCCATTGAGCTTGAAGTGTTTACAATGCACAAACACACCTACCTTATAGGGAATAAGGATAAATCAAACATTTTTTTATTGAAATAATAGGGGTAGTAAGGATCAAACTATTAACCATTTGATTATAGACCCAAAAACTTAATTTTTTTTTTATAAAAAACACATAAATAATTTTATATTATATATTTTTAACACAACAACCTAGTAAACTCCATCTAAGCATTATTTTATGTAGCATAAACAATCAACCCTTAATCTTTCCTTTCGCATTCAATACCACTACACTCCAATCATGGTGGCATATATAAAATCCAACCCTTTCAGACTTATACATGAACTTGGACACAACATGGTCCCCTTCATATTTCGCCTTTGCGTGTTGATATCTTTAGTTTTAATTATGACACATAATTATATTCATTTCAAAATATAAAAGTTGTGATTATGACATATAATTATATTCATTTCAAAAAAAGTAATAAGTCATTAGAATTGGATCAATGTGAGAAGTACTATTAGGTCCCACAATAGATAAGGCAAATAAAAGTATATAAATCTTGAACAGTTCTCACCCTACAAGCTAGTTTTTGGGGTTGAATTAGGCCCAGGTTCAAAATCTAATATGGTATCAGCCTGTATATGTCCACGCTCCAGATGTCTAGCCGTGGGCATGAGGGAGTGTGTTGAAAAGTCTCACATTGACTAGTAATATAAGCCTTGGACAGTCCCCACCCTACAAGCTAGCTTTTCGGGTTGGGTTAGGCCCATATCCAAAATCTAAGATGATATTAGAGCCTATCTAGATGATCCGTTGTTATCGGGCCTCCACCCATATAGATGTCCACGCTCCATGTTCAGCCCTGACATGAGGGGGTGTGTTGGAAAGTCCCAACATTGACTAGTGATAAGGGCATTTAATAATATATAAGCCTTAGGCAGTCCTCATCCTACAAGCTAGATTTTGGGGTTCAGTTAGGTCCAGGTCCAAAATCTAAGATGGTATCAGAGTCTATCTTAAATGATCATTTGTTATTGGACCGTCACCCGTATAGATGTCCATACTCCAGATATCCAGCCTTGAGCGTGAGGAGGTGTACTAGAGTACCACATTGCCTAGAGATAAGTTCAATTAAAAATATATAAACTTTGGGCAATTGTCGCCCAACATACTAGCCTTTAGGTTCACTTAGGCCCAGGTTTGAACTTTATAAGTTCAATCTTCATTACCACTATTATACACACAAAACACATGTGGACACATACACATATGTATTGGTAAATCATGAATTATAATTATAACTTCAATAGTTTTGTTATAAAAAATTTCATAATAAATCATGTATTAGGATTATGACCGAAAAAAGTTAAAATTAAAAAAAAATATGAATAAAACATATCTTTCTTATCCACGATTTTACTATTTTAAAAAAATATTATTATATATGTAGGAGGTGAACCTCGACTTCTAGAAATACTAAATTATAGGAATTGTATTTGAAGTTTATATATATATATATAGACACACATTAAAATTGAAAAAGCTTATTATGTGAATATCACTAAGTCTAAAAGGAAAAAGAATATGTAATACATGTGATAGGAAGAAATTGATAGAAAAAGAATAAAGAAAATTATAGTCATTTGATTTCAGAAATATTTTATATTATTTAGTTGTAATTATAAAATATTTTATTTTATTTTATTTTTTTTCTGTTTTGTGTATAAAATTCTAAAACATGAAAAAAAATTAATTTTTTTTAAATTAAAACTAAAAATTAAGAAATGGAAATTGAAAATGTATTTTGAAAATAAATAACTTCTTTTATATATATATATAAAATAGATGATATGATGTAACAGGGGAACATGGAGATAAAAAAGAAATAAGAGATTTGTTTTTGTGTTGATTATATGCTTTTTTTTTTGTACAATTAGGATAGATTTGTTTGGACTTAGTCACTATTAATTAAGAGTTCTTCCCTTTTTTAAGAGTATGTTAATTTAAATAACTAGACATAATACCTGCGCGTTGCACGTGTTTGTTTATATTTTATAACTATAATATTTTATAAGGTAAATTTTTAAATAAATGTGAGAAAGTTATTATAGATTTAATATATTAAAAAAATTGTTAAGATAATAACTTTAGGGTGAGTTTGTTTTAAGATATGTAAAATATTCCTGGGAAAGTAGATTAGAAAATGATGTTCCCACATTTGATTCAAGTTTTAGAAAAATTTGCTTGGGTATTATTGATTCCCGAGAATGTATTTTAGTCATGACTTGCCCACTTTTTATTCCCATTGTGAGGGGTGGGAATCTTATATTCCCATGGGAATGGAAGTTATTTTTCCCACTTCCACTTCATCTTACAATATTTTTTCTATTTTTATTTTTTTAAATTTTTAAAGTAAATGATTTTTAAAAATATTCCCAGGAATATGAAATACATATCAAACATACATATAAGTTTTACCTGGAAATAACATTCCTGGTAATAGGATTCCCGGAAAAGATATTCCCAAAAATATGATTTTATACCTTGAAACAAACTCACCATATGTGTAATACTAAATTATTTATTTTATTTTTATAATATTTTCTAGATAATATTCAAGTTCCATTTGTTATTTAATGTATTATATATATAATAATTATAATATTTAATATTTAATAATAATAATATAAATTAGTTATAAGAGATGTTTAGTATCCATATGTTACATTTCATTAACACATCATTAATATTAATGCTCAAGTTAATTTTACTATATATAGATCGAATGCGAGAGCTATTCTGATATTATGTTCATTAATGTTATGTTATCTGATATCAATTTCTACCGATAGAGATTTAGAATTATATATATTAGGGAAAGCCAAGTGAATTCTTCTTTATGCTCTTGTTGGTTTAATTCTTCTTTATGCTTTGGTTAAGTTGAGTTACTCATTGCTTTGTCACTTATCTCTCTATCTCTTTGATACTTTTGTCACTTATCTCTAACTCAAAAGAAAACAACGCTCTACCCCCACTGTCTATAAAAAAACTCATAATTTTGGTCAGTGGCTATAATAATTAAGCTAATGCAGGTGTCATTATTAGTCTACAAAATCTTTAGTTCATTTGAGAATTCGAGTTTAATTAAGAGTAGTTTTATCATATAATGCCACTTGTCTATTGTAAATTTCACCATTAATTCTTCCCTAACCACTTGCAAAATATAAAAGTTTTAGAGCTCTTTTGTAAAGAAATTGTAGGGGATGTTTGATCTAAAAAAAAAAAAAATCATTTTTATTAACCCAACAAATGCTACTTTTGCTATGTGTATTGCAGGCTATTGAGTGTGTCTGAGCCTTAAAATGAGTCAGGTTTTTAGTGACGATGCTATGGCAAGGGCCACGGAGGAAATAAGAAGCGCACCTTCTTCACGTCGACATGGAGATATTCTTTGCCACATATTCACAAAGTGGAAGCTCCTCCTAAGCAGTCACTTTTCCAAGAGATCAAATATTCTATCATTGAGACTTTCTTTTCAGACGACCCCTTAGGCAAATTTAAGGACCAAAGCCACTCAAAAAAGTTTATTCTAGCCTTGCAATCAGTCTTCCCCCATTCTAGATTGGGGAAGAGGTTACAATATTACAAAATTTAAGGGTGATTTAATAGCTGGATTTACTATTGCAAGTCTATGTATTCCTCAGGTGAGTACTAATAAGTAGTAATTTTTAAATGATTTTATTATTTGTATATTTTTCTCAAATATTATAACTGGTATGCAAATTTAAGGACCAAAGCCACTCAAAAAAGTTTATTCTAGCCTTGCAATCAGTCTTCCCCATTCTTTATTGTGATTGCATATATAATAGGACATTGCATATGCAAATCTTGCAAACTTGGATCCCCAATATGGACTATGTAAGTATGGTTTATTTTAAGCACAATTATCCCATATTGTAAGAGGCAATCCTGTTCTAGATTAGTTAAGGCTGTTTACACCCTTCTAAGAGCGCGTTTAGTGGGAATAGACATAGTGAGTGTTTTAGTTGCATATCCTCTGTTCAGTTATATGACTTGAGTGGCTTTTCATCATTGTGTGCAGATACTAGTTTTGTGGCTCCTCTGGTTTATGCTTTCATGGGAAGCTCCAGAGATAATGCCATGGGACCAGTAGCTGTGGTGTCTCTCTTGCTTGGGACCATGCTTACTAATGAGATTAGTAACTACAAAAGTCATGAATATCTACGTCTTGCATTTACTGCCACCTTCTTTGCAGGAATCACTCAGATGGCACTTGGAGTTTTTAGGTACAATTAATATTGATACATGATTCTTATGCATTAATTGTTCCTTCTTGCTTTACTTGAATTCTTCTTTGTTACATGAATTTTGTAGGTTGGGTTTCTTGATTGACTTCCTATCTCATGCTGCCATTCTGGGATTTATGGGTGGAGCTGCTATTACTATTGCATTGCAACAACTTAAAGGTTTGCTTGGCATAAAAGATTTCACTAAAAAAACTGACATTGTTTCTGTCATGTGCTCAGTTTGGAATTCAGTGCACCATGGGGTAAAACTTCCTTTTCTTTTGAATTTTCTTTCAATGGAAAAGTAAAATATGACTCACAAGTATTAATCTTGGCTTACAGTGGAATTGGGAGACAATAGCCATTGGAGTAGCATTCTTGGTCTTCCTTCTTATAGCCAAGTATATTGTAGGAACACCAATTATATATTTCTCTTCCTTTTTTTTTCCTTTCCATTTGAACTTTCATAATTGCTCTGTTATAATGGATAGGCTAAAAAGAATAAGAAACTCTTTTGGGTGGCTGCAATTGCTCCTATGATCTCTATTATAGTGTCTACATTTTTTGTGTATATTACCAGGGCAGACAAGAAAGGTGTATCAATTGTAAGTAACATAAAATTTATTATTTGAATAGTTTAAACAAAATTAAGCAATGTAATTAAAACACTTAATTTGCTATTTCAGGTGAAAAATGTAAAAAAGGGTGTGAATCCAATATCTGTTAGTGAAATTTATTTTAGTGGAAAATATCTTGGCTGGTATTCGAATTGGTGTGGTAGCTGGTATGATAGCACTCACAGTAAGCAAATTTTACTGATGATTAATCATCCTCATCTCATTTATTTCCTTTTTTGGAACTCTGCCAAACACTGAAGTCAAATTTGTTAAACTTTAATTAGGAATCTATAGCAATTGGGAGAATATTTGCTGCAAAGAAAGACTATTCATTGGACGGCAATAAAGAAATGGTGGCAATGGGAACAATGAATGTTATTGGTTCCCTGACATCATGTTATGTGGCAACAGGTACCAAACAAGACTATTTCAATCATGTTTAGCATCTACTAAATCTTATAAATTCCCGAGGAGTGTTAGTAATATACTCTTGAACACATGTGGTGGATCCACTTTCACAAGGATCACATCAAATTACGTGGATCAACTTTCATTGTGGTGGATTAATGTGATTTTTAACCAATCACAAAGTGTTTAAAAGAGTGTGTCAGGGAATGTGTTGCTAGCATTTTTTTTTAAATTCTTTTATTACCTCTCAGTACTATCATGTTAATAAACATTTGTAATCTCTATATATGCAGGAGGTTTTGGTCGGTCAGCAGTGAATGATATGGCTGGGTGTAAAACCGCTGCATCAAACATTGTTATGTCAATTATTGTATTATTAACTATGATACTCATTACACCACTATTTAAGTACACTCCAAATGCAGTGCTTGCTTCAATTATTATAGCTGCTGTGATGAGCCTTGTGGACATTAAGGCAATTGTTCTTTTGTGGAAGATTGACAAATTCGATTTTCTAGCTTGCATGGGAGCCTTTTTTGGTGTGATATTCAAAAGTGTTGAGATTGGCCTTCTAATTGCGGTAGAGAAAATTAAAAGAAAATATCTAGCATTTTTGCATATATATTCAATTTTTCCTTACCTTTAGTCTTTAATATTTGCTTGACCTTGTTTAATTACTCAGGTGGCAATATCTTTTGCCAAAATCCTTTTACAAGTGACAAGGCCAAGGACTGCAGTACTTGGGAAGCTTCCAGGGACTGCTGTTTATAGAAACATCCAACAATATCCCAAAGCAACTCAGATTCCTGGCATGCTGATTATTAGAGTTGACTCTGCAATATACTTCTCAAACTCCAACTATATCAAGGACAGGTATAGTATAACATAACCTCTCCATGAGGAGTGCTAGCAACACACTCTCTAACACACTCTTCCCAATACACTCTATGTGATTGGTTAAAATTTATATGGGTCCCACTAAATTATGTGGGTCCCACTCCCATTGTGGTGGGACCCATGTGACTTTTAACCAATCACATGGAATGTGTTGGAAAGAGTGTGTCAAAAAGTGTGTTGCTAGCACTTTTCACCTCTCTATATAGCAAGTGTTCTTCATTTTGTTAATAGGGTCACTCAATATTAACTTAACAATAATCTTGATGATAGTGCTTCAATTAATCATACTTTACAGAGTTTTGAAATGGCTGACTGATGAAGAGGTCCAAAGGACAACAAGTGAATTTCCCAAAATACAGTATCTCATTGTTGAAATGTCACGTACGTATGGCTTTCTAGAAAATCCTCTCAATCTATTTTTTCTGATTAATTTAATTTGATGGATGAATTTATTCACACAACCATATTCTTGCAGCTGTTACTGATATAGACACTAGTGGCATCCATGCATTTGAAGATTTATTAAAGAGCCTTCATAAAAGAGAAGTCCAGGTATTCAATAAGCACAAAATTCAACATTTTCTACACACTACTAGTCATTCCTATGGTAATTCTTCTGGAAAAATCTCTAGTTGCATATACCAAGCTTTGTCTTGTGATGTTGATTTTTCTTGGCAACTTAATTAAGTCAAACAGTTAATCAAATGCATTGCTTGTGTGAAAACAAATCCATATATTCATCTATAATAATATTTTTATGTACAAAAATAATTGTGATGAAGTTCATCTTTGTGGTCTTTTCACAGCTTCTCCTGGCAAACCCAGGGCCAATTGTAACAGAGAAGCTCAACACATCCAAGTTATCGAGCTTGATTGGGGAAGGTAATATTTTTCTCTCGGTGGCTGATGCTGTTGCAACTTTTGGTGTAAAGGGTGGAGAAGTGTGAACAAAATAATGGTTTCAATTTAAGTGTTAACACCTGAGATGAAATAAATAAAGAGTGGGAAGCTGTTCAAGGAGCTCAAGTGAACACTTATGGATCATGTAGATTTGTCACCTGTAGTTTTGTTTGATTCTCTTTGATTTTTAGTTCCAGTTAGTGTAATGTATAAAAACAAAAAGGGTAAGAAATATGTGTTCTCTGTTTTGATTATGTCTCATGTTTATCTTACTTTATAGAAGCTAATATTAATTTTCATTACTTATGTTGAAAGATGAAAGCTAGTTGAAGCCAAAGTGGGTTGGCACAAATGGTTAAGGATCCGGATAAAAACCTTTTTCTCTTCATGGACATGGGTTCGAATCTCCCTAAAGCCATTCAAAATCCTGCTTGGTGGGGTGGGCATCCCTCCCCAGGGATCCCCTGGCGCCCCAGGACTAGTTGAGTAGTTGTGATTGGGTAAAACTGCAAGTAGTTTAGGCCTGTCCAGTAATCCTCTGGGTGGGGCCTCTGCTGGTCTCACCAGCATGCTAGTGGAGCCCTACCCGGTAGGATTGGAGGAGCCATCTCCTTCTGAAAGTTAAAAGTTAGCTGAAAGCTAAAAAAAATTATCTGATTTAATTGAAAGTGTTTGGTAAAACTAGCTAAAAGTGATAAAATGACATATAAGACATCATTAATTATTAAATAATGATGAGACATGAATGAAAGTTGTTGGGGGATAAAATTGTAATAAATTTTCAGTTAGTGACTGAAAAAAATGATTTTTTTTTAAAATTACCTCAAATAGCTTTTTTTTAAAAAAAAAATTAGTAGTTACCTAAACAAATTTTCTCACCAAACACTAATAAAATAATTTAACTTTTCTGTAGCTGAAATGTCTTACTAAAACTTATTATAGAAAAATGAAAGATTATTGTACTTGATGACCTACACATACTAAATTAACAATATGACATGCTGCAATCACCATCAAGATTGTCGAGTTAAATTTTCCTTTTGTAATGACCTACACATACCACTAGATTTTGAGATATTTAAGAAATAGATATGACTGTAAGATTAGACATCTAATATATTAGGACTTACGAGAGAAAATTTCCTTATTTTGTTGGAAAAAATTATAATAAATTTCATCCAAATTTTAAATTTTAAATAAAAATTATTTTAAATTTTGAAATTTGTTGAAAAATCGAAGGAAAAATCATAAAAATATCTATAATAAATATTGTTATGTCATCGCAATATAACTAATGACGAGAACTAAAATCATGTGATTTTAAAAACTAGAGAATCAAAACCAATAAAAAATAAATAAAGAACAAAAGCCAAATTTCGTTATATTTTGAATACTAAAAACACATTTAACCCTAAATTTATTAATAATTGATATATTTTTTAAAAAATTACCCTTAAATTTATCGAGAGCGGTAATCATATGAATATTAGATCAATTGTAATAATACAAAATCAACAAATAAAAATTATTTCATCTTTTTTTTTTGTTTTGATATCTAAATCAATATAGAGACCTGTGTTGATGGCTGCCCTTTGTCTTTTTTTTTCGCTCATCTTAATTAAATTTTAATTTTATTCTATATTTAAATATTGTTCCAGCTAAATGCCAGGCAATTTTTTTTGGTGAGTAAGTGCCAGGCAATTTTTAAATTAAAATGTAGTAGTATTATTTTTTGGTAGATGTGATTAATGAACAAGATTGACTTCCAATTCTAGAAAATGTATTGTCAAAAAGAATATCAAATATACATTCTTGAGAGATATTTTCTCCTATTATCATACCGTGCAATAATAATAATAATGATATGTATATAACACACGACACAATTCTCTAATTTTTCGTTATAAAAATTTTACCATTTATAAAAATCCAATAGGATCTTCACCATTCAGTATATCAACAATATCAATATGATTTTTATGGAGTTTCCAATGCAGAAATAATCCACTGACCAGGCTCATCCTATCCACAAGACTCAATGATTCTCCCCTTTTCAATGGCATTGAGACCTTCATCTTTCGTGATCTTGCTGGTATGTATATTTATCTTATACACTCCATTCCTAATCTCTTCTTTTTCTTCAATTTCATTTGGAATAGAAAGAGAGAAACAATTGCCACAGCACTTTCAACTCATAATGTAACAAACATTTGTTGTAGGCATATGGTGCGCTGCTAGTTGTGGCCTCATTGACACCATGCTGGTATGTCATAGTCACACATATCGAGAAACGTGTGAATTTGAATTCAGAAAATATTGTGTCTCAATTGCAATCAGAAATTCAGTACTCAGCTCAACTGTTACACCCAATGGAATCATCATCAACCAATTTAGCAAAATTATTGAGTTCATCCCTTGATTCTACTAATAATATCTCTTTCTCTTATATTGACACCAAGGTACGTAATTAGTTTAACCGTGCGAAACCATGATTTTATAGTATTGATTTTAAATTCTAATGTGTAACATAACATGTGTATTACTTATCTCGACCATGATTTCTAAAATAAATTTACTCAATTGTAAATTAAACGACAATGTGGTTGGTTATTTTGTAACTAACTGTTTGGCATGGCAGGTGGCTCCGTTATTATTTCAAGCATTTGTCACAATTCCTCACTTAACCCAAATCTCATACATGGGGATGGAAGGTCTTTTTTTCTCATACTACAATGATGATCATGATCAAGTTCTAGCAATGTACTCAAATAAAACCTTATACTATATCCAGCCTGTGAATAGTGAAACTGGAAAGGTTTATGGGGAAGCCATAATATCTAATAACACCTCTATCAATGCAAGTCTTTCAAATGGGTTTGCCTCATTGGGAAGCAATGGCAAAGATCTTTTGTTTCTGAGTTCAACTAGAATTACAAGAAATAGAGGAGTGATCTCTCTTGGGTATTCAGCAAAAGCAATAACTGATTTTGTGACCCTTCAAGGCACAAGCTCATCATTGTATTTGGCTACCAAAGATGGAAAAGTAGTTATTGTACAAGGAGGGATTCAACATATAAGGTTGCTCATTTCTAATGATACGGTTTCCTTCCAATCAGTGAATGCAAATGGTGATCCCATAAGGAATGAGGGCTCTGTTTCATGCAGGGATGATGCCAATTTTGGTTCTACCTTGAAGATTCAGGATACTGAATATTTAATTCACTGCCACCCCATTGATATAATGGGAATTGAATCGGTACGTTTTTATATTTGTTTAATCATAATCTCAATATGGAACTATTTTCAGTTAATTCCAATAGTAGAGCATTAATTAATTAAGAAAAATGGCAATATATAAGCTGCAACATATCTTCCCCCGTCAATCAACCTCTATATTGTTCTCTGATTCTTAAATCTCATGATCTCAAATCCACTCCCTTTCTCATAAAATCACATACTTCCTCATATACCTAAACTTCCATATTAATATGAATCAAATCAATATAAATTATCTGTTTAAATATTAATATTTTTCTTATCAATATTAATTATCTTCAATCAAAGAAAATTAGGAATTTTCTTAATTTCTTTATTTAATCAATACTTATATTTTTGAATAAATCAATATCAATATTAAATAAAATGAGATATTTGTAAATAATTATGAAATTATTTTTTTACCAGTTAGATTTTTTTACCAGTTAGATTATTTTTCAAATTACATAATCTGTAATCAAGTGTAGTGTATGAATGAATTCTAAAATTAATGATTAAAAATATGTGACGCACACTTTACGAAATATATTAGATGTATATATTTAAAATTAATTCTTTGAAATTGATTTTGTGCCAGACCTAATCGGTAACCAAACACGCTATATGTAGTTTTTCTCATCTCCAATTTGATTATGTTTCAGGTGTATGTTTTGGCTGTACCACAAAATGGATTTGTCAACTTTGATCTAAATTATTATAAGAAAAAGGCATTGGCATTTTTTATTGTCATGATGGTCATGATATTTATTGCAATATTCAGCTTTCTATTAATAAATGCAAAGCCACAAGGCGAGAAATGCATTTGTGTGCCTCACCTCATCAAACAGATGGAAGCCACCCAACAATCTGAGCGAAAGAATCTGAACAAGAGCCTTGCTTTTGCTAGTGCCAGCCATGATCTTCGTACTTCTCTTGCAGGCCTCACTGGTTTGATTGAATTGTCCTGTAAATTAGTTAAGGCAGGTTCAAGATTAGAGACTAATTTAAAACAAATGAGGATGTACCCATGACTTACTAGGTAATTAACATCATCAATTGGTTCATGCTACCAAATTGACTTATTTATATATGTCCTTATGTGATTAGATGTGTTAGAGTCCACATTCACCATGGATGAGATCAAATACATGTATATAAATCTTGGACAATCTTCATCTTTATAAGCTAGTTTTGGAGTTGAGTTTAGGTCTGGTATAAAATCTAAGAATACATACCATTGTATAATTATGATTGTATTTGTGTATATGTGACATTAATTGATTATGTGAGTTGTGCCACTTTATTTTAATTTTCCTGATGAATTCAATTCTCATGGCATTAGGACTACTGAACTCTATACTTGACACAAGCAAATTGAGTCGGAAAATGCAACTTGAGGAAGAAGAATTTGAATGTGTCCCATCTCCTGGAGGTGTAGTTGATTTCCTACCATCCAGAGGCCAACTGAAGAAAGGTGTAGATCTTGTGTTGGAGACCCTTGTATGGTTCTGTATCAAATATTCACGCGTGAAAAGGTGATAGGGGGAAAGCTTAAACAAGTTTTGTGTAATTTACTGAACAATGCTGTCAAATTTACTAGTGAAGGGCACATAACAGTTCGGGCATGGGCTCAGAAGCCAACTTTACAGAGCTCAATAATCAAGACTAACCAGTATAGTTTCATGAAATGTTTATCATGCTTACTTTATAAGAAAAATGAAACACATGATGATCTAGAAAAAGCCATGAATTCAATCCAGCAAGACCCAAATTGTACGGATTTTATATTTGAAGTGGATGATACAGGAAAAGGAATTCCCAAAGAGAATTACAAGTCTGTGTTTGAGAATTATGTTCAAGTCAAAGAAACTGCTCTTGGACAAGGAGGAACCGGCTTGGGACTTGGGATTGTGCAGTCTTTGGTAAGCATTACTTAATACCCTCAGCTCTATTTATAAGACAAAGCACACTAATTTATAAGCATTTAATATTTTTCTCATATCAATCCTTGTTGACCATTGAAGAATTTAGATTGACACAATTACCATGGTAGTGGAGTTTAATTTTAAATAGGGGTAAACTTGAAAGATTGTAGAATATTTTTTTGAAAATCAAAGCATTATACTTTTGTTAATATGTGTGGTTTGGTCTGAATTGTCTTATAAATAGGACCAGATAGAGTATCTATTAGTTAATTGTTATTACCAAATGATTGTGAATTATTACTCCACAGTCACAAATTCCTTTAATAAAAACCTTATCTGATTTTCTTTAGGTGCGTTTGATGCATGGAGATATTGGAATTGTGGACAAGGATATTGGCAAAAAAGGAACATGCTTCAGGTTCAATGTGCTCCTCACATTATGTGAGAGTGAGACAGTGACAGAATGTAGCACAAGGGAATGTCTTGAGTATGGATCAGGTGATGACAGGAACCAAACTCGGGGGAGAATTAACATTCACACTACTAGTTCTGGTTCAAGCATTTGTTCCATGAGTCCAAGGTTACATATTTGCAGCTCTAGTCCTAGACCTGAGGCTTCCCATGTTGTTCTTTTGATTGGAAACAAGGAGAGGAGAAGGATTTCTCAAAGGTTCATGGAGAGCTTAGGGATTAAAGTTAAAGCTGTGAAGTCTTGGAAACATCTCTTTTATACTCTTGAGAAGTTCAGACTGAAGGGTCACTATTCTGGTAGCCAGAGTTCTCCAGAGTCTTCCAATTTGAGTTCTCAAAATTATTCTTTTGCTAAAGTCAGAGTTCCTTTGAGTGCTATGGATGGAAATGGAATTGAGTATATACCACCTTCAGTGTTAAAGAAGACAGATATTGGAGCTGCCCCAGGTTTCATCCTGATTATCATTGATGTAAATGAAGAAACATTTTCTGAACTTCATAGGATTGTATCCAAATTCAAGAAAAGCCTTGCCAACCCTTGTAAGGTTGTTTGGTTGGATAAGTCACTTATGCTTAGTGTAAACTCAGAAACAGTTGATCAAGATGACATAGTCATATCTAAACCTTTTCATGGTAGTCAATTGTTCCAAGTTATAAAGCTTCTTCCTGAGTATGGTGGTACTTGGCAAACAAGTTCTAGTAAAGCTATGAGAGGAATTTCTCATGATAGAGCAAGAAAGAGTAGTAGTAGTAGGGATTCAAGCTTATCAAAATACCAGTCCCCTAAGATGATATTGGACAGATCACAAGTATCCCCAAGTGATGAAACCCCATGTGGAGGAGACTCAAGCTGTCACAAACCCTTAAGAGGCAAGAAATTTTGGTTGTTGAGGATCTCATCCAAATTTTAGAGGATAGCTCTGGCTAAATTGATTCAACTTGGTGCAATTGTTGAGCAATGTGAGAATGGTAACAGGCTGTGCAGCTTGTTGATAAGGGTCTAATCAGGGATTATCCTAATCCTCCTTATGATTACATCTTAATGGACTGCAAGGTAATGATATTAATGACTATATATGAACTATAGTTTTCTACTCCAATTTTGTTATCACGTGACTTTACTTTGTTAGAGTATCACATTGCCTAGAAATAAGAGAAAATTATAATATAGGGTTAAGTATGTTTTTGGTCCCTTAAAAATTTCCAGAATTTTGATTTTAGTCTCCTAATTTTAAAACCATTTACTTTGGTCCTCCGTTTTCTAAAATTGGTGGAAAATGGACCCTGCTGTCAAGCACTGTTAGCCTTTTAATTAGTATGGCCTTTCTGGTTGGCTGAACTTCCAAGTCGGCTGGCCTTCCAGCCTTCCTAAATCCTAAACGGTTGGAAGATCAGCGACCAGGAAGGCTAGTCGACCAGAAAGGACAAAAGACCGAGAAGGTCAGCCGACCTGGAAGGTATCCTGCTCGTATGGATTTGTATACTGCTCGAATGGACTTGTATCCTGCTCGGATCGTTTTCTACTCGGATGGTCGGCTAGTTGGTTGACTGTCCAGATAGTCGGATAACTTGTCCTGCTCGGTCTTCGGGATTCTCGAACCGAGTCTTACTATGGTCCTCCGTTTTCTAACCCAGATCGTCACTTAACAACATAAGATTAACGGAGCTTGAAAGCAGGGATCATTTTCCGCTCATTTTAGAAAACGGAGGACCAAAGTCAATGGTTTTTAAAATTGGGGGACTAAAACCAAATTCCGGAAATTTTTTAGAGACCAAAAACATATTTAGAGTGTGTTTGGCTTGTCATTTCAGCTAGCTGAAAGTTGAAAATAGTAGCTTGAAAACCATTGCAGTAGTGTTTGGGAAGGTAATTTTTTTGGTAGCTACAAGCTTTCTTAAAAGCTACTTGGGGTAGCTTTTTTAAAAAATTTCCAATTTTCAGCTACTAGCTGAAAATAATTACAAGTTTAGCTCTCAACCACCCCCACTTATCATTATTTAATAATTAATGTTGTTCTTAAATGTCATTTTACCATTTTCAGCTAGTGTTTACCAAACACATTCAATAGTTTTCAGCTTTCAGCTAGCTTTAAAGCTTTCAACGAGCTTTTCAGCTTTCAACTAGCTTTTAACCTTTCAGCTAGTTTTTAGCTAGTTTTACCAAAACACACTCTTAACCCTATAGTATAAAAGACTAAGACAGTTCTCATCTTATAAGCTATTGGGATTGATTTTAAATTGTAATAATATTTATTTATGTGTTTGAATTTGGTATAATGAATTGAACAGATGCCAGAGATGGATGGGTTTGAGGCAACAAGGCGGATACGAGAGATTGAGAAGGCCCACCAAAAATGGAAGAGTCCGTATTCCTATCATTGCATTAACTGCTGACGAAATGATGACAGTGACTGCAATGGACTATCATATAGTAAAGCCCAATTGACACAGAGAAATTACTTAGAGCCATCAAATGCATACACAACACAAAGGATTTGACACACGACACAGTGTATGGGTATGTATGTGAATAGGGTTTAAAAGGGGAAGGGATGGGATGGATTAATTATTATTTTTTTATTTTAATAACTTTTAATTTTTTTTTTTAAAAAGTAATATGATAGATTAATATAAACCTAATTCCAATTTTTTTATCTTTAGGAATGAAAATCTTTTAAAAACTAGAATGAGGGTTTACTCAACAAATATTCTACTTCATTTTTCCTTATACATTGCTTAATTGCATTATATAATTCTTTATTGATATTATTATTTTATTCCTTCATTACATATTACCTTGTTATTTACAAATTTAAATAATGAATATTTTTAAACTTATCAATATATTAGCTATATTTGTATTTAATATATTTTATTTAAATTTTTTTATTATTAACCTTGCACATTACAGCTAGCAGCATAATATATTATGTATTACTATATAATTGAACTTTTTTATTGAGGTTAATTTCACATAACAATCTCTATTGATGATACTTTGATGTGTGTGCATTATATCATCAGAAACCTAATAGTTTAATAAATAATTTTCTTTTAAATAAAAACTATTTGTTTTAAATGTTGTTATCATTAGCCCTAAGGGCTAATATTATCAAACCCGTTTATATTATTATTTAAAGTACTGCATATTATATCTATCTGAGATTGTTTTTTATTTTTAGTTTTTATAATGGAATCTAGCCAATGTATTTAAAAGTTATTCTGAGTACCATCAGAGATTCTAGATTAGTAATTATGTTAATTATATTTCTTATTAATTAACTTTACTTCAATTCTAGATTAGTAATTATGTTAATTATATTTCTTATTAATTAACTTACTTCAAGTAGATCATAAATACTTTCTGAATTCTCACAAATAAACATATATAGTTTTATTTAGGATAGAAATATTAGTGTAGCTATTATTAAAGTTACATTGTTTAATAACCTTATATAAATATTAAATTCATCAATTTAATAGTTGAATTAAAAATATTATATAATTAGATCGAGTCTATATATTCCATGCAATTCAAAAATTAATTTACATTTTTATTGAACAACTTTTTTATAATTTTAATGTATTATATATATATATATATATTAAATACAAGTAAATATTGACTATAGATTATATACCTATAAATGTCTACTTTTTTTTTGTTTCCCAAAGTATCCTCTCTCACTCAGTAAGCATTTCGGGGTACTGTCAGACGCAAAATAGGGACCCCTCCCCACAGTGTTTTTCTATCATGAATCTAATGATCGAATCTAAGATCATATGCTTAAGGGGCTCGACTCCTTCCACTCAAACCAATACATGTTGGTTATAAATGTCTACTTTATTTAAAACTTAGTAAAAGAGAAATGTTAATATCAAATTATTTGACAATTAAATTTATTAAATATATAATTTTGATAAAAATGACTCTTTGAATTATTTGATCCCAACCTTTTATTTAATATACTTGTTAAGTTTGACTTCTTGTTCAATATCCTTTAAGTCTTACATAGCATAGCTTTTAAAAAACTAATCATTTTTTTAAAACACGCTTTTAAGTTTCTAGTGTGTTTATTTCATATTTTAGAAATAATTAAATTAAAAAATTAAAAAAATTTGATTATAATAAAAAAACTATTCTTACTTATTTTTCATAATATAATAAGTTGAAATAGAGGGGAGTGAATATTAAAAAAAAACCACTTTTTATAATTCTAATCAAACATAAAATAGCTCTTCATTTTTATAAAAATCTCTAAAAAAAAATAAATCACTTTCTTATAAAATTTAAGAATTATTTTTTTAATTTTAAACAAACAGGGCAACATATGTATGTATAAATGAGGTTGGCTTTTAAATGAGGTTGACTCACCTTTGCTCACACAACACACACATATGGTGTGTTTGTTTTAAAGTTGAATAAAATTAATAACAAAAATAAATGATGTATAATTTATAAAGCACGTTTTATAAAGCATGTTGGATGAAAATAATTTGAAATCAAATTTAATATGATGTTTTTGATTGTTTCAACTGTAATCAAACATACACATAGCTATATACTTTCATGCATTGTCCAATTTTATTCGAGTAAACTAACAAATTGGTCTCTGACCTTTTTACGGTCAAGCAGTTTAGTCCCTAAGAAATAAAAAACCTCAATATAGTCCATGACTTCTTGTTTTTTCTTTCACTATAGTCCAACTATGTGTTTCCCGTTAATTTTTTATGAAGTGTCACGTTTTGTGACACTGTGTCACATTATTTGCCATTGGGGAACAAAAATAACATCATTGAAGTTGAGACCTTCCAATGAAAAGGGGGAGAAGAGAGAAAGGGAAAATTGAGAAGCACATAATGGATAGAGTTGAAGCCTTTCAAGTTATAAATTTGACAAAACCACATCATTTTTGTGTCATAATGGACACTATAATGACAAACAATGAGACAGAGTGTCACTAAACGTGACACGTCGTAAAAAAATTAACGTGAAACACACAGTTGAACTATAGTGAAAGAAAAAACAAGATGTCATGGACTATATTGAGGTTTTCTATTTCTTAAGGACTAAACTGCATGACCCTAAAAAAGTCATGTACCAATTTGCTAGTTTATTCAATTTTATTCGGTGAGACACCTCCCATGTCTTATATCTTTAATTGGATCTTTTATTATATAATTATCATTCCAAAATATAAAAAACTTTTATATGATATTTACACAGTTGGTTTCATAAAATAATTTTGTTTTTATTTGTTAGTTTTAACTACAAAAAAAAATTATATAAAAATATCACATCAATTTTAAAGTTTGTATATAAAATAGTAAAAAATAACTTGATATATTTTTTATAGGGTTAAATATGTTTTTGGTCCCTAAACTTTTGCCCGAATTTGGTTTTGGTCCATAATATTTTTTTCGTTGGTTTTGGTCCCTAACATTTTCAAATGATTGAAATTAGTCCATGTCGTCAATTCTGTTAAATATAGGGGTGACGACAGGGACTAATTTCAATGATTTGAAAATGTTAGGGACACAAAAACAACGAAAAATAAAGATTAGGGACCAAACTCGGGTTTGGTCCCCTAAACGTTCACCCAAATTTGGTTTTGATCCCTAAAGTTTTTCAAATCATTGAAATTAGTCCCAGCCGCCACCACCTATATTTACAGAGGTTGACGGTAGGGACTAATTTCCATGATTTGAACACGTTAGGGACCAAACACAACGAAAAAAAAGATTAGGGACCAAAACCAAATTCGAGTGAAAGTTTAGGGACAAAAATATATTTAACCTCTTTTTATATTTTCTATATAAAACTCTGGAAACATGAAATAAAATAAGAAAATAAATTGAACAATTGCCAGTAATTAATAATAAAATAGGAAATAAAATAAAAAAATATTTTTTGAAACTAAAGAGCCCTTTTATTCCTTTTTTACTATAATGGAAACTTAACTAAATTAATTAATTAAAAGAATTATGGCGAGTACCTTCGAAGATTCTAGATTGATAGTTTTTTTTTTTTTTTTTTTTGAATTCTAGATTAATAGTTATGTTAGTTGAAAATTGACAAACAATATATATATAGGAGTAGAATCAATTGATGATAGGATGTGTTTAACATTATATATATTTGTATTATTCAAATATTTTTTTATATAAAAATTGAAATTATCAGACAAAATCACTGAATTATGTGATATTATGATTGTATTTTACATGTTATTTTAGATAATTGAAAATTTGAATTGATAAATGAAAAGTCTGTCAACCATTTTAACAAAATTTGGTGAGGTAACATTTTTTTTTCAACTAGCATTTTTTTAAACGCTACTCTAGTTAGTGGGTAGCGTTTTCAAATTTCAACCACTAACTGAAATCAATCTATTTATCTATTCCATCTATCTATCTAATCTATTTACTATATATAATCCTCTTTACATAGGTGACACATGTCAAGCTCTTATTAAATTTTTTCCCTCTCAAAAACATCCTATCACTCTCATCCTCAACTACCGTTTCTCTTCCTCTTCTATCTTGTCACATGTAACATTTTCACTCAATTTCTTTCCCTCTAAAAACATCACATCATCATTTTTATTTTTTTTATTTTTTTATCAAATTTATATCTCCATTTATTTATCTTTTATTGTAGTGTTTTTTTATGAATCGCAGGTTTCCTCCACGGGAGGCAGTCTTATCCTGTCGTTTTCTTTTTTCCTTTTATGTTTTATCTCACTTTCATTTTCTTTTTTATTATGATATTAAAATATTTTATCAAACTATTCATTTTTATTAACATGTTTCATTATAAAAGAAATTTTTTATGAGCTGCGAGTATTTTTCCACGGAGACAGTCCTATTCCTAACATTATATTTTTTTCTCACACATTAATTTTCTTTTTTATTATCCTTTTTACTTTTTTTTATTTTTTTATCAAAATTATATAGCCATCTATTTACCTTTTATTGTAGTATTTTTTATTAATTGCGGTTCTTCCACTTCTTTTTTCCTTTATTTTTTTATCTCACTCTCATTTTCTTTTTTTATTATGATATTAAAATAGTTTCTCTTATTATTCGTTTTTATTAATATGTTTCTTTATCTATTCTATTCTATTTACTTTATATCTGTTCTTTCTATCTATTTACTATATATAATCCTCATTACATAGGTGACACATGTCAAGCTCTTATTAAATTTTTTTCCTCTCAAAAACATCACTATCACTCTCATCCTCAACTACAATTTCTCTTCCTCTTCTAATCTTGCCACATATGATCTTTTCACTCAATTTCTTTCCCTCTCAAAAATATCACATCATCATTTTTTACTTTTTTTTTTATTTTTTATCAAAATTATATCTCCATTTATTTACCTTTTAGTGTAGTGTTTTTTATGAATCACGGGTTTCCTCCACGGGAAGCAGTCTTAATCCTGTCATTTTTTTCCTTTTATTTTTATCTCAATTTCATTTTCTTTTTTTAATTATGATATTAAAATATTTTATCCTAACTATTCGTTTTTATTAACATGTTTTATCTATCTATCTATTTACTATATATAATCCTCTTTACATAGGTGACATATGTCAAGTTCTTATTAAATTTTTCCCCTCTCAAAAACATCACTATCACTCTGATCCTCAACTACAATTTCTCTTCCTCTTCTAATCTTGCCACATCTCATCTTTTCACTCAATTTATTTCCCTCTCAAAAACATTACATCGTCAATTTTACTTTCTTTTTATTTTTTTATCAAAATTATATCTCCATTTATTTATAGGGGTGTAAACGGGTCGGGTTGGTTCAGGTTTGGTGTTGAACAATGTCCGAACCAATCAAAACACATTGGTTTGGGTTGGTTCGATTTTGTATTTTTTCACTGGTCAACCCGAACCGAACCAACCCGACCTCTAACGGGTTGGTTCGGGTCGGGCATCGGGTTTCGAATAAAATAATAATATTTTCTTAAAAAATTAAAAGGAAAAGGAAAAAAAATCTTATAAAATTGAAAAAAATGAGGAAAAATTGTTTCATTGTTTTTCAATATAAATAAGACCAATACTGAGGAAATCACCTACAATTTTTTTGTCACAATGTGCCAAACAATATAATAAATATAATAAATAGTACAATTAAACTTATGACAATAAGCTTATAACAGTAAGCTTATAAGTTATAACTGCAATTTTTATCACACTTGGGTTCCAGTATTTGTTGTTGGGGATGAAGCACTTTCCCACTTGATTTTTTTAGTTCCAAGTGGTGTTGGAATATCTTCTCCTTCCATTCTGCATAAATTAAAAATAAGATAAAGTCAGATGCAAAGTTTAAAAACAACAGAGACTAAATACTAGAAGGGAAAAACACACCACCCATATTTTTATGGGAAAGAAAACAGGATTTCAAAACCTGAATGATAAAGAAATTAAACAAGCAATAAAGAAATAACAAGACAAAAATGATAGATTAATTAAAATCAAGGATGCAGGTAACGAAGGTAAATCAATAATTAAATCACCAAATTAATGAATCAACTAATTTATTTACATTTCTTTACATATATTAAAAAACAAAAGTGTAAAAACACAAACAATATTTTCACCTATTTCCATCATCATGTTGCAGTGCTCGGATATATGCTAGCTAGCTATATATTAATGATATCTATGCTTACTTTTATCTTTGTTTAATTTATAGATCCTACTTAATTTCTTTTTCTTTCATCGTGGATTTCACGAGTTGGTATATATCATTAAAATGAAATGAGGAAATTGATAATACATGTCTAACAAATTGATGCTTTACATGCATAAAATCCAATAAGGTTGCTAATTATTATTGTATATATGTGTGTGCAGATTGTGTATATATAATTAACGCCATATATAAGACTAGCTAGCTAGCAAACTAACACGCAATGATCAGGAGGGAGAGAATAGGAAACTCTATAGAGGTAAATCAATGTCATATCCATGTGGAGTATTGATTATCCAGGCTAGCTGTGATCATACCAAGCAGTATATCAGATGATGCATATCCATTATAGTACGAAGGCAAAATTATTTTGAAACTAAGGTCTTCCAAATCATGCAGAAATACTTAATAGAGATAAGAAATTAATAGCTTCGTGTCTACTTTCAAGATTATTATTTTCTTGCATAATTAAACTACATACATGTGAAGGTCATTATTTTGCATAATCACAGGCATTCAAAACTAGTGTTACTTCATAAAATACAATATCAGATTTAACAAGGATCAAACCCAAAAACAACAATCAGAAAGATTTCTACTATGGTGTTTTTGAAAGCATTTAATGTTGCATCTTTCTCCTCAGGAGTTCGGATATCCCCTAAGAAAATGTCAATTATCTCCCCACCAAATTTTTGCTGCAGCGGAAGTGCAGAACATTTCCATGTTCATTAGAAAGTAGGACCTTTAGCTGAACATAAGAGATGTTGGCAGCAAAACTTATAGAAACAAGTTGGCATAATTTTTAGTTTAGTGTGTGTGCTTGAGCATGTTAGTATGAGGAAGAGAGGGAAATAGTAAATGGTGCATACAACTAAGATACTCAATGTGGCTGTAATCAACAGAGCCACATATATGTCAAAACAGTAACGAAAGGACTTCTAACAATTTCACAAAAGGGCTAAAGGCAATAAACACATATTCAAGCCCCAGTAGGAAAGCTGTTTGGATAAAAAAATACATTAGAAAAATGAATGTGACAAAGTACAACAGTGAGCACTTTAGAAAATGTAAAGAACACACAAACTAAAAGAACCCAAATAAAAATAGCCTAAACCAGCAAGAATGGTGAGACAGAAAACTCATATAAGATTTCATAGTTCCATACAAGGGAAAAGAAGACCAAGATCTACAATTAAATGACAAGCTACTCAACGAAAAAAGGGAAAAGCCAAAAGAACAAAAACACAAACCAAACACAACACAACAAGCAAATATCACAGCTAACTCTTTAAAAAGGCAGCCCCCAAAAGTTCTGATGATATTACTTATAGGCCTTGCATAAATTTCTCAAGCTATTTGTTCATCAAATCCTAAACTTCTATCCAGATTTATTAACAAAAAAATGTAAACGCATAACACTTAAAAATAGTTCCATCAAGGAATGAACTGAATATGACAGATCCATCAAAAAGTTCAATTTAATTTGCTGGTTTTTGTAGAGAGGAAATACCTGAGAAGGAATCGGAGCAGAAAGGAGATCTAAGCGTGCGAAGAAGGAGATCGCGTGGCGGCCCAAGCTCTGCAGATTCTGTCAGTGTTACTAACACCCTTTTGCTTCAAAAAGTTCAAATTAAATTGCTGGTTTTTGTAGAGAGGCAGTACCTGTGAAGGAATCGGAGCAGAAAATAGGATCTGAGAGCGCAAAGAAGGAGATCGCGTGCGGCTCGAGCTCTGCAGATCCAAACACGAATGGAGAAGAAGGTGAGGGAGTGCAGAAACCCAAAAAAAATAGGCCTTACGGAGGAGCACGAGGCCGGCGACGGTGGCGACAGAAAGCAGGGACGACGACGGGAGGGAGAGCGGCGGCGGCGCACAACAGTGAAGTGAGTGGGTGGGAGAGAAAGAGAAGCTAGGGCACGCGAGAGGAGAAAAATGAAAGAAAATGTCTCTCAAAAAAGTGAAATGAAATTATCTCTGGACCCCTGCCACACACCCGCACAACTAACCTTGGTCGGGTTCGGGTAGCTCTTGTTTGCAAAATAGGAACCCGATACCCGAACCGTTGAGGTTCGGTTTTGCTTAAAAATTACCCGAACCGACCCGTGACCCAACCTAACATGTTTTTTTTGTTTGGTTCGGGTTGAAGGGTTGGCGGGTCAACCCGAACCCGCATACACCCCTATTTATTTACCTTTTAGTGTAGTGTTTTTTTATAAATCGCGGGTTTTCTCCACGGGAGTCAGTCTTAATCCTGCAATTTTCTTTTATTTTTTATCTCACTCTCATTTTCTTTTTTTATTATGATATTAAAATATTTTATTTAACTATTCGTTTTTATTAACATGTTTCATTATAAAAGAAATTTTTTTATGAGCTGTGAGTATTCTCCATGGGAGACAGTCATGTTCCTAACATTTTATTTTTCTCACACATTGATTTTCTTTTTTTTATTATCCTTTTTCATTTTTTTTATTTTTTATCAAAATTATATAACCATTTATTTACCTTTTACTGTAGTTTTTTTTTATGAATTGCGGGTATCTTCCACGAGAGGCGGTCTTAATCCCGTCGTTTTCTTTTTTCCTTTATTTTTTTATCTCACTTTTATTTTCTTTTTATTATGATATTAAAATATTTTCTCTTATTATTCGTTTTTATTAATATGTTTCATTGTAAAAGAATTTTTTTAAGAGTTGCGGATATTCTCCACGGGAGATAGTCCTGTTTCATATCTATTTATTTTTTCTCATACATTAATTTTCTTTTTTTATTATCTTTTTTACTTTCTTTTTTTTATCAAAATTATTTCTCCATTTATTTACCTTCTATTGTAGTGCTTTATTTAGGGGTGTAATAATCGGGGCGGTTCGGGTTTGATGAGTTTTTGAGTCCAAACCATTTAAATGATATCGGGTTGGGTTGGATCGGTTTATTTACATTTTATCATACAACCCGAACCAACCCGACCATTAACAGGTTGGATCGGGTCGGGCCATCGGGTTAAAAATTGTTTTCCTGAATAAAAAACAAAATAACACAAAAAAAAAATCTAGAAACCTCTTCGTTTTTCCTTTCAGATTACACAACAGCTACAATAAGGCTAGCTAGGCAAGTAACCCTAATTTTATTTCACCCCTTTCTGAAATCTAAATTATGAATTTATGATTTTTCTTTTAAAAAAGACCAATCAGCATTGACTCGTCACTGACCCGCCGGGTTGGCGAGCGAGGCGGCGAGGCGAGTTATTTGGTTCGGGTAGCAGGACCATCATTACCACTCGGGACAAACTAGCAAATCACGGGGTTGAGAGAACGTATGAAATGGAGGAGTTAAATGAGGAGGAAGCTCTTGATATTTAAGTGGAATACATTTTAAAAAAATGACAAAGTTGATACAAGCTATATGAGAACATTTTAAAGCAAGCAGTGACTTGTGCTTTTGGCCTTCTGCTAGCTTTGGAAGTTATAGGTTCTCATTTGTTTAGTAAAAGCATTCAAGAATGGGAATCTGCAATTGATAGGTTTAGAAAATTTCATAGTGAAGAAATCATTTACATACATAAAATAAGCTACAATGCTTTAGCAAAAAATCAATAGAAATTTTTTCTTGACATTACTTGTTGTCTTACAAGAATATAAACTGGAAGTGATTGAAGAGATGCTTTCTGCTCATTATGGAGTTTACTTGAAATATAATATTGAAGTGCTAGCTGATAAATCTATCGTAAAGATTAATTTTAATTGGGCGGATCGTGTGACAATGCATAACTTGATGGACGAAATGGGAAAAAAATTGTTCAACAAAAATCACCAAAAGATCCTACAATAATATACTAAATAGTGATATTTGGGAATTACCTGAAAATGAAAGTAAGATTATTTCCGAATGGGGGACGTTTTGCGTGGGTGGGTGTGTGTGTCTTGTGCTCACTGTGTGGTGCGGTGCGGCCCCGAGAAGAAAAGAAGAAGAATAAGGCTAGACAAGTTGACCTTTTATTTCACTTTTTTTTGAAATCTAAATTATGAATTTATGATTTTTCTTTTATAAAAGACCAAACTGCATTGACACGTCACTAACCCGCCGGCTTGAGCGAGGCGGGTAATTTGGTCCAGGCAGCAGGTTCATTATTACCACCCGGGACAATCAGTTGCTAACAAATCATGGGGTTTGAGAGAATGTATGAAATGGAGAAGTTAAATGAGGAGGAAGCTAAATTATAATTGAACCTTTACGAGCACTCGTTATAATTGTCGGTAATACTTTTACCGACCCCAAATACAATGGCTATTGATTAATTGCCAGTAAATGTCATTGAGGCCATTTATATGGCCACTAAAAAGCTAAATTATTGCCGCTAAAAACTATTTTTGTTGTAGTGAATTTGTGTAATTAAAAATAAAAAAGGACTATGACAAAAGTTGTATCATCCTTTTTACTTTCTTTTCTTTTTTTTTTATCAAAATCATATCTTCATTTATTTTGCTTTTTATTGTAATGTTTTTTCTCTTTTTTGTTTGTTTTTAATTAACCATTCACTTATAATATCATTCTTCTTCATTATCACGTTAGTAAAGTGATTTTTTTATGAATCACATGTATCATCCACGGAAGACATTCTTAATCCTGTTGTTTTCCTTTTTCTTTTATTTTTATCACACTTTCGTTTTCTTTTTTATTATGATATTAAAACATTTTCTCTCATTATTTGTTTTTATTAATATGTTTCATCATGAAAGACTCTTTTTATGAACTGCGGGTATTCTCCACGAGAGACAGTTTCGTTCCTACCATTTTATCTATTCTATTTACTCTATATTAAAATTGTTCCCACAGTACCTGTGTCGTGTTTTTAAACTTCCATTTTTTTTTCTTTTTTCGGTTTTCTTGTTCTCAATTTAGTAATGGTTTTTTATGCAATGAATAACAGGTATCCTCCGTGCGAGAGTCTTGCTTTTGTCGTTTTTTTAATTTCTATCGCACTTTTATTTTCTTTTTTTATTATATTAAATAATTTTCACTAATTATTCGTTCCTATAATTTGTTTTATTATATGAGTAATTTTTTTAATAAACCACGGGAGACAATTTTGCTCTTATCATTTTTTTCTTTTTTTCTCATACATTAACTTTCTTTTTATTGTTATATTAAAACATATTCTCTTAATATATATATATTTATGATAGCTAATATTTTATCCCATGCGAAGCACAACAACATAAATCATACTCTCTCCGGACTCATTCATAAGCAAAAATAACCATATTCACACTTATTAAAAAAGTTAGTTAAACTCATTTAATTTTCTTGATTTCATCTAGAAAGTAATTGTATTTCCTAAATTACCCTACATTCAACTTTATTGAAATTTGTTTCAAGTGAACATACTCTCTTTCTATTGGCACATGATGCATTAAATAGAGTGATTGGAAAATAAAATATGAATTAAATAAAAGGCAATTTGGAATGATATAATTATTTAATAAGGTGAAATTAGTTAATTCTTGCTTATATTTTAGTCCATCAAGGAGGGTGTTTTTTTTTTTTTTGCTTATAATTGAGTCCGGATGGAGTACCATCAATATACTAGTGCGAAGACACGGATCACCTACTAGTGGTTTATTACATTTTTATCCTTAATTTTCATAATTACCAAATTTTAAATTTTGTTCCAATAATTAATATTGATTCTCTTATCATTTTATAGTTCTTAGCTAATTTTATTTAGCTAACACTTTCAATTTAACCAGTCAGCTTATTATCAGCTTTCAACTTTTGTCTTCATTTTTTTTTTTTACTAATTTTTCAATTTTTAACTAGCTTATATATTAGTTTTTCTAAACACATTCTATATTTTCAATATATATGTATATAATCAGGTAATTTGGATATCCATATGTAATAGAAGATATTTATTTATATTTTAAAAATATATTATGTGTTAAAGTATAGTAGTGAAATGGATGTGAAATTTTATTAAATTGATCTAATTTATAATAATTTTTAATCCAACAGTTGGATTATATAATTTAACATTCTGTAAAAAAAATATTAAATTGTTTGAGCATATAAACTTGACACTTGATGTCAATTAATTAATTATATCTCATTAATATAATATTTTTAAAGTTTTAAAATTATTTTTAAATATTTACTAACAAAGCTAAAGTGGATTACAAGTTTACACCTCCGTTTGGTTTATAGGTAGTAGAATTAATTTTTAAAATCAATAATTAAGATAAATAATACACATATTAAGAAGCACGCGGAATAAAAATTATTTAAAATCAATCCCACGAAAGTTAATGGTTTCTAAGGTACGAACATGTACAAAACCAAACGCACACTACAACTTCCATATTTTTACCCGATTCAGTATCGTGACTTCATACCGCACTATAAGGTGCTCAAAATCGTAACCATTAGAAACATGAGAAAGCTAACCCAAATTTAATTGCCTAACACTCACAGATTATTAATATCATAATTTTAAACCCGAAACCGAAATACCAAATTACCTTTTCTAATACCCAAGAGATACTTGAGCAGAGTAGGATGCAAGGGGCAAGCATCCCACTCTTTCAAACAATCATATATAAAAAAAAAAATTCGGACGAAAAAACATACTTTTATATATATATATATATATATGTATATAGGTGTGTGAGAGATAAAATAAAAATATAATTTTTAAAATAAAAGGAATATAATATATTTAACTTTTATGATATAACTTTTATTTAATATTTATTATTAATTAAGTGATTTTTATTAAAAATTATTTACTACAAATATCATTATTGATGAATTTTATAATATAAATATACATGTATAATTTAAATAAAAAATATGATACATTTATTTTTTATTTTATATTAGAAAAATCCTAACAAATGTCTTTACGGTACTGCATAATTAAATATATATATATATATATAGAAATTTATTGAGATATAAAACATTTAATGTTATAATACAATACTATAATTTTTAATAGAAAATTTCTATATATTGATTTCTTAATCAACACTCTTATAGCACTCGTTAGTACATTTAATTTCTTAATCAATTGTTTTTAAATAAATTATTGACTCTAAGTAATTAATTAAAGAATTGTTTGTTTAGTTTTAATATTTTTGAAAACTTTATTATCAACCATATATGCCTCTTGGCTATTACCACGCCCACCCGAAGGCACAAGCGAAGAGATAAGTTCAATAAATTATAATTCACAAGAAATCAGCGTCAGTTCTTTGCACTCTCACAACCTCCTATATAAACAAGTATTGAGGGTAAAGTTGTTGCATTGAGAATACAGATAACAAAAAAAGAAAGAAAGAAAGAATCATGGGTGCTTTCACTGAGAGTCAAGAGGCTTTGGTGACTAGTTCATATGAAACATTCAAGCAAAACGCTTCTGACCTCAGCGTTTTATTCTACACCTTGTAAGTTTACTTTACTCTCAATATATATCTCCGTATAAAGATAGTGTAACTGTGAGTTTCTTTAATCTTAATTTGTTTCCTTAAACATGTGTGCAGCATATTGGAAAAAGCACCAGGGGCCAAAAATTTGTTCTCGTTTCTAAAGGATTCTGATGGAGTACCTAAGGATAATCCTAACCTCAAGGCACATGCAGCAAAGGTTTTTGAATTGGTAAGTATAGTCCAATATTAAATTATATATGCCTATATTTATTTTAGTGAAAAATTATTAGTTTTTATTCTTCAACAAATATATTGGTATTAGACATGTATTTATCCAATACTCCTGGATAGGGGTGGAAGTAGGCCGAGCCAGACTAGGCTAGGCTTTGCAGGGCCCAAGCCTGGCCTGCATATATTTTTATGGCTCAAGTCTGACATGTTACTTGTCATAAGCCTTCTTTTTAGGTCTGGCCTAGCCTGTTTCACTGTCCGGTTTGACCTATTAGCCTATTTAAAAGCCTATTTCATATTATGGCCTTTAAATAGGCCAATAAATCTGTCTCTAAGAATCTAAATAGCTAAGTGTGTTTACAAACTAATAGACTTACTATTTTATAATGTAAATATGTCACTGACATATACATTTAGATAGGACAATAAGTCTATATATCTATAAATAGGCCAACCGGAGAAATTTAAAATTATATATTATTATAATATTTATTATATATAATATATTTATATGTTTATTAAAAATAATATTATTTATAAATAGGTTAGTCTGTCAAGCCTAATAGGATTTTTAAAAAGTCTAAGTCTGGCCTATTTAATTAAAAAGGCTTTTTCAAATGCCTAGACCTAACATCTTTATTAAACGAGCCGAGCCAAATTAGGCCTTAAGTAGGCTGGGCCGTAGGCCCCCGACGAGCGGTCTGACCTATTTCCACCTCTACTCTTAGAGTATTAATGAATATTTATTAATTTATATTATATTTTATACATTTAATTATCACATTTGATAAAAATTTGCACTAGAATGAATGTGATTTTAAAAGAACTATACGAGGGTGAAAGCTGAAAATTTTAATGAAAAGTTTCATATTTGATGTATTACAAATTTATAGTTTTTAAATTTTATGAAATATTTTTTATCTTTAAATACCTTACAAATATTATAAAAGTGATTTTTAGTATTTTATTTTTCTAATAAATTTTATGATACCCTAATAGGAACAATATCAAATCCTATATATTAATATTTTTTATTATAAATTTGTATTTTTGTTATGATTATGATGTAATGTAATATTATATTTTTTGAATTATAGGTGGTTGACTCAGCAGTTCAACTTCGAACAAAAGGAGCAGTAGTGATAGCAGATGCAAATTTAGGTCCTGTTCATGTTCAGAAAGGAGTCACTGATGCTCAATTTGTGGTATGAAAAATAAAAGGCTATATAATGCATTTTAAATTTTTTATGGTTTAATGATCACTTTTTGGTAATTTAGTAATGTAATGGTAGTTTATTCCATCTCGTTTTTTGTTTAGATAATCATGACATAAGCAATGAAAATAAGTAGTTAATGTAAACTATTTTAAGTTGTTTTAGGATAGGATTATTAATGAATTCAAATCCCCTTCACTATCATAAGAAAATTGCTACAAGTATATAGTAATAAATTTATCGTTTATCATATAGTAATAAAATAAACTCAATGGATATTACTTATATATACACTAATTCTTGGAACTCTAGATTGTTTAATTCTGATCTATACCAATTATTAACACTCTTCATTTTTCATTACAATGTTCACTAATTACTATTTGTTATACTTTCTTATTTAATCATTTGTGGCTATTGATTTATTTTTTTTCATTTCAAGCTTTAATTAATTTACATTTGTACTCCCTTACCTATTCATATTTAATAAGGTCAACTCAAAAAGTTATACAAATAATTAGTTGTGGTAATGAGAATACCAATAACATTAATTTTACTTATTTAAAGTTTTATTTGAGAATTTCATTTTTTAAAAAATAAAAATCAGAACTAAACCAATTCTAATGCATTGTAGGTGGTTAAAGAGGCACTGCTGAAAACAGTGAAGGAAGCCACAGGAGCCAAATGGAGCGATGAGTTAAGCAATGCTTGGGAAGTAGCCTATGATGAATTGGCAGTTGCTATTAAGAAGGCGATGAGTTAAACTTGAAATCTATATATTTTGTTGTTAAACTTCAAATCTATATCATATTGCCATAAAGGCATAAATAATTATAATAAATAATTTTTATTTCATTAAAACTTGTTAAGCAAGTTCCCCTTATAAATGTTCTTTAAGATGAGTATATTATCGTTTGGATAAACAATCTAAAGTTATTTACGTTTGGCAAAGACTTATGTGTGTCATGATTATATTCGTGAAAGATGGCATTTAGAAAAGAAATTAAATAGTAAAATATTAATTATTGGGGTGATCATAATTTTTTTGGTTTGGAAAAAATAAAGAGTTAAAAGTTTGTAATCTAATACTATATATGAAAACGAAGTTGAATCTAGCATTTAATTAACTACGCACAAAAAAGATTTATGACTGTTTTATTTTATTTTACAATTTGGTAAAATTTATTTTCATAAAATTACATTATTAATAACTAAAAATAAATTATACATGATTTATAAAACAAATTAAATGATCAATTTTAACATAATTTATAACTAAACACATGCATGCCCGAATATTGAAATGTCCCGCGCCCCAATACATCTATCCTAGGTCATCTATTTTAAAATTAATTGTGTAAATTCAATTATTATACTTGAAGCATATCCAATTCTCCCTTATAATAAACAATTGTTGAAACAAATAAATAATTAAACCATAACATCAAAATAAAATATACATCCAACAAAATATGACTAAGTAAAATATGATTTAAATATTTGGAACTTTGTTGAACTTTAGTTAGTGAGTGTACGATACAACTCACGGGGTGTATCTTCCAACTATGTCAAACGTTGTTAGTAACTTAATATTGTACATTTTTCTTTTCTGTGTGAAACTAAATTTTGCCCCAATAAAACATTATTTTGCTTTTTTTATAAAAAGTAAAAAGACAATAAAAAAGAGTATAGGAAATAGAAAATGAAGTTTTGGGCTTCTGACCCAAAACCAATCATCCCATGGCTAACCCGTAAATGGGAGTTGCTTTGGAATCCCCTTTTGCTATTCGCACCCTCCATAATATATCCCCACCCCCATCTCTCCCAAAAATTTCGTCTCTAAACACAAAACATTGAAAAAAAAATAAAGGATCTTTTACGGAAGATTCTGGAATTTCTGTTAACAAAGTTGATATCTGGAAATTAATTTTCAAAAAATTCCGGAAATTTTTTTTAGCGAGACGAGTTTAGATTCCGTCTCTAAACACAAAACATTGAAAAAAATAAAGAGGAGGGGGAAGAGATCGGAACAGGAAGAGGAATGAGGGAGTAGGGAGGGGGGAGGGGGAGAAGGTTGGGGGTGGCTGGCGGTGGGGGTAGGGGTGGGGGTGGGTGGGGGTAGGGGTCGGGGGTGGGGGTAGTTTGGGAAGGGGATATATTATGGGGATGCGAATAGCAAAAAAAGGGGTTCCAAAAGCAACTCCTCCAGTCAATTCCCTTCCCAATAACCCCACCACATCGCTACCACCCCCCACTCTCTCAACTCACCCCATCCCCTCGACACCCCCACCACACCACTTCAATCAAATTTTTCATTCTTTTTTTATTTTTGAAAATTATTTTTAGAAAAAAAAATAGAAATTAATTTCTAGTAAAATCACTCCTAAATATTAATTTTTTTCAGAAATTTTCAAATAAAAATAACTGTTGAAAAGATATTATTTTTACAAATTTTTAATTTTAGAGACAAAAAAAATTCTGTCTCTATATCTGTTAGAGAGACGAAAAAATTTTGCTTTAATTTTAGAAATGAGAAAGTGTTTTTCAACTCTAATTTATCTTAAAAAATAAAAAATTTATTTAAAAAATACATTTTTTAAAACGATTTTTTTAACATGTGCAATTTTGCACAGATTAATAAATTAAAATAAAAAGTTTTTATTAGGAATTACAACTTTTAACATTATCAATGTATTGAATGTTGTGATAATCGTAATTTCCAATAAAATTTTTTCACTTTTAATTTATTATCATGTGTAAGGTTACACATATTAAAAAAATCGTTTTTAAAAAGAGGGGAACGAATGGGACGCATTGACGTAACTCAGGATCTATCCTCACACAATGAACCCACCCAATTCATTTATTACATGGTGTTATTGTTAAACCCATATCACACCGCCCATATTCTAAATTAACGTATAACAAATATTTTTAAAATATAAATAATTATCGATTATGCATGTTTAATTTATTTAAAATTTAGTGTACATGATCTTGTCAATATTAAATTCTTTAATGATTGAATTTATTAAAACCTGTAAAAAATTATAAGTGGAGTAAATTTAATAAAATTTGCTTCTAAAAAAATTACAAATTCATATTTTTCAACATCCATATAATATTAAGAAATTATGATAATTACTTTGTTCGCGCGGAAGAAAAAGATGATGTGTATATATATAATTTATCTTGTTTAAAAATTAAGTGCATGGGTATATATATCAAGGATTTATTACCAAAAAAATATAGCAAGGATTTGCTCCAAAGCTAGATGAATAATATTTAGGAAAATAACGACTTTAGGCTGCGCCGCAAGGTGCTCTAAATTCCGACAATTAGAAATTTGGAAGCATGAGAAGCCAACTATTATTTTAGCTTATTATTATATGAATATCACAGTTGTCTTGCATATACCATACACACACTAAACAACCTTTAAATAATAACTGAGTTGACTAAAAAAGAAATTACACATAAGGCCAAATAACGGACTAATTTGATTAATTTTTTTTATTAATTTTTTAATTATTAAAACAATTCAAATAATTAAATTAAATTTTTTATTGGGTAAAATTTCTTAGGTAAAAACCCTAATTTAGTAATTAGGATATTTTAATTATTAAAAGTTAATAAAAAAGGTTAATTATAGATGAGTTAGTTATTTGAGATTTATTATTGTGGTTGACATGTAACTTCTGTTATTCAGCTCATCAGATTAACATATCTCACTAACAACAAAGACCATGATATGGGGTTTTAGAAAGTTTAGGGACAAAAAACACGTAATTTAAAGTACAGATAGGGAGATTAAAGTTAACCGCCACAATAAGGACGAAAAACATACTTTCTCCTTAATTAAAAAATGTTACTAACTACTGATATAGAGACGTCTGTCAAAGAAATAAAAAATAAAATTAAAGGAAGAGTAAAGCTTTTAATTCTGAATTATGAAATTATATAAAATCATATGACATACAAAAATCCTTTAAAATAATATAGGATAAAAATTTACATAATATAAAATTATAAATATGAATTGTGCTAAAAAAATGTCTGAAAAGGTAATTAGCTAAAAACATTTAACATTTCTTGTCAAATAATCAGTTTTTATTACTCCCTTAAAATACCCCTACTTTGTTGTGCTAGCCAACTTTATTTGGTGAGATTCCTTATATCTTCTTTTTTGTATTTTTATTAAAAAGCTATTTTTTCTTAGATTTTTTATTCTTAACAAAATAAATTACAAAAGACAAAATGTGGCTATATATAGCATCATATTTGAAGTTAAAAACTATGATAATTACATTAAAAACAGAAACGAAATAGTATTATTTAAAGTTTAGAAAAATATTTTAAAATTACTTATTGATTTATAATAAGTAAAAGAAAATAACCATGCCCATTGCCACCCATACAATCCAAGAGATACGTTTCAATAGCAATAACGGAATTTAATTACCTTGAGCTCTTCTCACTCTTCAACCTTTCTACATAAAAATTTTTGGGTACAAAATTGTTGGATTGGAAAATACAAATAAATAGAAAGGGAAAAAGGAAATGAGTACTTTCACTGAGAGGCAACAGGCTTTGGTGACAAGCTCGTGGGAAGAATTGAATCTAAACTTCGCTCACCATAGCCTTCGTTTCTTCACATTGTAAGTTTTTTCTATTACTTAATATGCGTCCTCTTTTCTTCTTTTAAATTTATCGTTTTCTTTGTAAAGAGATTGTGTGAGTCTGGTGGTTAATTGGTTTAATTAAAAATAGGATATTAGAGATTGCACCGGCGACAAAGAATATGTTTTCGTTTCTAAGGGACCATGATGAAATACCCAACAATAATACCATGCTCCAGTACCATGCTTACAGGGTTTTCCAATTGGTAAGTCTAATTCAGTATGAAATTAATTGTAGCTATTTTATTTTATTATCAATGAATATTAATTTGTTAATTTATATCTTATATATATATATATATTTTCCTCAATTTAAAAAATTTATGAATTAAAAAAATATGGGTGAATAGCTAATATATATAATCTATCATACTAGACCTATTTATTACTCCCTCTAGCCCTATTTATAATAACCTTTTAACTAGTTCACACGAATTAAGGAAGTTGGTTAATTTAGTTGATTACAATAAATTTATCATGAATGTGTATCATATTTCCTAAACTACCATTGAATTTATTGAGACCCATTATCTTTTTCTTTCCATTTAACTACTCAATTGTGTGTCATACTCTCTCTACTAATTAATTATTCACATACTTTCACTAATGGGGTATTTTTGTCAAATAATAATTAATGCACGGGACAATCTGAACATGTTCTTATAAAAAGGACCAAGACCCGCTTTCAAAAATGTTCTTATAAATAGGATCGGAGGGAGTAGTAAGTTAGATTAAGACTTTTTTTAAAAAAAATTAATTAGTAAAATAGGTTGGATTTTAAGCTACTAAAAAATATTAGGCCTGATTATTTAATAATAATTTTATTATATTATTATAATTGAATTATTATTTTTACTACCATGCATGTCCCTAAAAAAAATAATATTATCGTCTTCCATTAGTAGATTATTATTTTACTACCATGTAATTTTTTTTTTTTCAAATTATAGACATATGAGTCAGCCATTCAACTCCGAGAAAAAAGAAAAGTAATAACAGATGGCACATTAAAGTATTTGGGTTCTATCCACGTCCGAAAAGGAGTTACTGATCTCCATTTTGAGGTATGATAAATAATAATGACGCAATTAAGGCACTTTTTTTTTTCTCTGTTTGTTTTGCCACTGTTCCAAAAAAAGAAACAGAGGCATTTAACTTTTTGATAGTAGTAGTCATTTAGTTATGCAGTAAATAAACACCTAATTCATTTCGTTTTTTCGCTTAAAATATGACATAAACAATGAAAATAAATAATCAAGGCGCTATAACAAGTTATTGATGAGTTATTACTTATTAACATCCCGCCACCTCTATATATTTAAGTTGAATTTTAATTATTGAAGTCATATCATACTTTTTTGTAATAGTTTCATTTAAAATTTCTTTTTTATAAAAGGTTGTAAAGCAACTATGATTTGTAGGTGGTTAAAGAAGCACTTCTGAAAACAATGAAGGAAGCAATGGGAGACAAGTGGAGTGAGGAATTGAGCAATGCTTGGGAAGTAGCTTATGGTGAGTTGGCAATTGCAATCAAGAAAGCAATGAAAGATATCCCATCTTCAACTTAGGATATATTGTCTTAAATAAGTTTAATAAATAATTTTTATTTCACTAAAACTTGTTAAACAAGTTCATGTTATATATAAATGTTGTTTAAAATGAGTTAATTATAGTTGGGGAAAAACAATCTTAAGTTATTTTTTAAGTTTGTAAAAAATTACATATATATGTATGTGCATTAAAATTTATAGTTTACAAAATAAAAATTAACAATTTATGTGCTTCAAAAATTAGATATAAGTAGGAGTTTTAAATCATAATTAAAATATTTTTTTATCAATTAAATTAATTTTTGAAATTTTTTAGAAGTCATCGATCATTTTTAAAATTTTAGAAAACAATAATGACTTGTTTCAATTTATTATTGTTTATCGTATCTTTACAAAATTAAAAAAAAATAAAGAACATTAGTAGGGTAATAATATTTGGAGGATTAATTTTATGATATATTTTATTATTTAAAAGTAATATTTTTTTACAACTATCTTAAACCTTATGCAATTACTTAAGGGGATAATTAATAAATAAGTCCCCTTCCATCTGTTTTTTACTTTAAAAATATAGACAGAAACAGTGTCATTACATGACTTTTTTTAAGAAGTCAATAAATAACTTGAATAATACTTTTTTTAAAAAATAAAACCATCAAAAACCATTTATTGTCTATATCATTTTTATATAACTTTTTTAATAAAATTTCTATATCCTCTCAATATATCATTTTTATATGATTTTTGTTCATTTTTTGTATTATCATTTTATAATATAAAAACTATACTTCATTCTTCTTGATATTGAACATGTTGAAATTGTCTCTTAAGCAATTTGAAGAGTTTATTGGGTTTAAAAGTTAAACCAATTTTTCTCGACAATAAATTATTTTTTTTCCTCAAAACACAAAGTAAAATAATCACAGACACGCGGGCCGTTTTTTATTTGGGCCGAGTGCGGGCCGGTTTGTATGCGTAGTTCTTCACCACGTGGAAGCTGATTGATTTCATTTCCCGCACAGTTATTAAGAAATTTTCGTATTCTTGGACGGCATGAATTTCTTCTTCATACACTAAACTATAACAAATAAAATGAAATGCTTTTATTTATAATGGGAATATAGAACTTGGTTGCGTAAAAATGAAATGTAATTACTCATTATACTATTTTGTTCGTTTGATTGTGAAGATAAAATAGGAAGGAGTGAAAAACGATAATATTTTTCTCCCTTAATATATGAGAAGAAAATAAGAAAGAAGAGAAAATTATGTTAAAATAATAAATTTATTCATCTACTAACTATTGTATTAAAATAATAAAAAATCAGGTAAGTGATGTGAGAAATTGATTTTGACCAAATTGATTGACATGTCATATTTGTAGGAATCAAAAAGAGTTGTGGTTCATCATCGCAGTGAAAGTGGATTGTGACCTAAGGTCAGGGCCGACCCAACACATGTTGAGGCCTAAGGCAAATTTTTTAGATAGGGCGTAGTCCCATCAACAATTGTTTAGCATAATTCAGTGGGGCACGTGACGTCCTTAGAATGGAGAGGATTTTATGGAATCTCATGTATTTTCCTCTAAGTGACACATAGGGAAGTAGTTGACAACACACTCAAGACAGGTGGTAAAAAGATCAAGCCATCCAAGTAGGTTGGAAGGCTAAAATAGTGATAGGCTGGCTGACTAGTAAGTTGTAAGGCCGGTAGGCTAGCTATCAAGGATACTAGGCTGAAGGGTCAGCCGACCAAGAGGCTGGAAGTTTGGTAGACTAGGTGGCCAGAGGTTGGAAAACTGGTAGGCCAGCCGACCAAGACACCACGTAGGTGAGTTGGTAGAACACTAGGCCAACCAAGTCAAATTCTTGTTCAAGTTAACCTTTGAAACACATTATATCATAAATTAAAGATCGAGATATGATCCATTTTAAACCTCAAGTTGGGGGATATAAAGATCTGATGGTGAGTAGTATATATTATTTGAATTCGCTTCGTTAACCATTATACTCCATCAAAAAAAAAAAACTTTCAAATAATCAGTTAAATTTCTTCTATCACTCCATCCATGCAAATATAGCTTAAGTTTGTGTATTGTCCTCTAGAGATTGAATAAGGCATCCTCTTCTTCCTAATAATGATATATTTGAAATATGGTAAGTTGTAACGTACACGATGCTTCTCTAAAATTGACTTTTGAGTTTACTATATCATCATTTATATAAGGATAATAGCAAGAAATTTCTACGTGTTAGTAAACATGGTTCAGAAAAAGAGTTAAGTAAAATGAGAAATTGTATTGATAGAATGAGTAAAGTTGTGTAGCAAGAGAGGGAAACATTGGATTATATAGCCAATGAATGAGTAATTAATCTCTTAACTAGTTCAACTAACATGTAACTAGCTTTAAAATCTCTAATAGTTCCTCGCAAGCTAGAAGTGCCACTTCAAGCTTGGCATGAACACAATACATCCAAAGGAAAAATTACATTGGATTTGAAAAGCTTAACCACTCATAAAGAAGCTATAATCTATACTTAATCACTTGGCAGAAGCTAAAATTGTTCATGTTTAATCACCACAGGGTAGAAACTATTAAAGCTTAACCATCAAGAGCAGAAGTTAAAATATTACGCTTAATCACTCTGGACAAAAGCCAAAAATAGTATCAAGGCTTAACCATTAAGGAGAAGTCATAGCTCAAATCTTAACCACTTAATAGAAGTAAGCAAACATTCTTAACCACCTAATAAATGTAGAAGGTAAACCATATTTAAATGCTTAATTAACCATACATGACAGGAGTTCACAATACTTAACCATCATGAACAAGGAAAAAGTTTTAGTACTTTTGTATTACGTATTACTCCCACTAAAATTTTGACACCTACCTATGCATGATTAGTATTTTCATTTTACTTTTTTTAAAATTAAAATTAGAAAATCTTACCATAAATATAAGGTAGGGGAGTACTATGTCTCAAGTATTACAGGAGTACTGAAAAATTACTCCATGAACAAAAGCTTACAATAAAGAAATGGAAAAAAAATCAAATAAGTTTTTAAAGAGGATTGTTCACAAACACCATGTACGCAAAACTGGCAAAATGGGTCAGCCCGTAAAAACCCGTAAAAATATGTAGGGGCTCAGACTTTTATTTTAGAAGTTGGAATAATTCCCAGATTTTTTTAGTACAACTCAATAAAACCTGCCACCTACAAAAACCCGTAAAACTCACAAAACTCACAAAATCCATTAAAAAAAAGACTCGAACTACCGACAAAAATATATGACTCATGCCTTTACTTCTCAATAACTCTAAGATTTTTTAACTTAACCCGTAAAAGCTCGCTACCAATACCGAACCACATCAGTTAAGTTGAATTAACAACTTTACCTATAAGCTCCAATGGAAAGTTACCACAAGCAACCACCCAAAAAACCTTCATAAATTGTCCATTCTTGGCCGTTCTAAGCTCAGCATCAGGATATCGAGAACCATTAAGTTCCCGGTCTATTACCAATTTTTCCTTTTTTGGTAAACTGTCTATTACCAATTGGGTCATACTAACGGGTAGCTATTTCAAAGAACTACCAGCCCAATGCTTAATTTCACACCATTAATATTTTTATTAAAAAAAAATAACTTACCCCCAATTTTAATTAGTTTATAGAATGTGGCAGTTACAACTTACGAAATTGATGTAAAATCTTTTACAACGCACAATTCTGAATCTGAATATTTTATATATAATAAAATTATTCAAAAAAAAATTCCCTTTCAATCTATGCCCTCCTTCAGAGGATCACTTACGTAATTGACCGGAACTTATATAATTGGACCGTATAAACATCGTAAATCAAAAGTACTTCCTTCTTGACTTCATTATTCAATTAACGGTTTCCAAAAGAACCTTAAGGGTTAGTTGACTTAGCACCATATATATAGCACTTATTGTATTTTTCATATGTTACATATCTCTTGGTAACATCACGCTTTAGTTTCTGCAGTGCAATGGCTATGTCAAGGTAAAATTTCTCTGAGTAATGTTAAATACAGTACACACACATACATATATATACATACACACACATATATATATATATATATATTCTATATAAATTGACGGAATGCTTATAGTTTCTTGGTACTTTCCATCACATTTAGGTAAGTTTTAGTGTGCTAATAAACTCGAAAATTAATCAACACGCTTGTTTCATGTTTATATGTGAATTGTTAGCAATATCATAATTGTATAGGGATTGATTTGAAATAATTCAGAAACTGATCAGGTAAAAAAAATTGGTCAGTTAAAATGCATTCCATCTTTTTGTGATATAGAGTGTGTTTGGTAAGTCATTTCAGTTAGCTGAAAACTGAAATTAATAGTTGAAATGGTTTCAGCTGTATTTGGTAAGGTAATTTTTTTGGGTAGCTACTAGTTTTTTTTTAAAAACTACTTGGAGTAGCTTTTTTAAAAAAGCTCCTATTTTCAACTACAAGATGAAAATTTATTATAAGTTTATCCTTCAATCACCTTCACTCATCTTTATTTAATAATTAATTATATACTTGTATGTCGTTTTATCATTTTCAACTAGTTTTACCAAACACCTTCAATCAAATCACCTAACTTTTAAGTTTTTAGCTAATTTTTCAACTTGTATCTACTTTTTCAGCTTTCAGGTAGCTTTTCAGTTAGTTTTATCAAACACACTCATTTTTTGTTCATTTTTTATATCATTCTTGTTGAAAATCATTTCTAAAAAACTAAATATATGGGAAAAAAAAACTCATTAAATTATAATGCCGAGCAACTCTAACTAATTAACCATTTAACTTTATAAGAGCTCGGTACTGCTCATTATTTTTATGCAAATGACGCGAAATGATATGGTTCAATGTGGCAGTGAATCTAGTGATGAAGCCAATCATGAAAACGAGAAACAAATGAAGGAAAGAAATGGAAAGAGAAAAATGTACAACTTGATGAATAGGCATGGCATTGGCAGAGATAAATTTCAGGAGAGATTGGATTTCAAGTTCTATGACTTCCAGGCTCTTCAGGTTTTTCTTCTACGCTCGCTCTGTTTTATTAGCTAGTTAATGATATTAATCTCTACAATCATCTAGTACTTTCAAGTTCATTTGGCATCATCATTTCTAAGATGAATGTTTAATTCTTTTCCTTCTTCTGATAATTAATTGTTGATTTTGTGAGTTTGATAAAATGGACAGATCTTGCACTTGTTTAGTTTGCTAATAATAAGCTGGTTCTTTTATTTGTAAGTAAGTGTATCAAATTTTGTTTCTCCATTATTCAAGCTTGATGTCAGAGAAATTATCATCAAAGTTGTTTGAATGCAGAGAAAAAAATTGAGAAAACAGAAAACAGATTAAAAAAAATAAAAAATTGAAAGAATGAAAGAACTCTTATATTATTTGAATATGGAGAGAAAAATGTATAAAACCCTCTTCATTTATTTAATTGGATAGTACATAAAAAAAAAAAAGAAAATGAATAATTGATATATATTTTTTACCTTTTATAAAATGAGAAAAATACTCCACACTGAAAAACAGATAAATACATAAGTAAAATAAAAAAAAAGTGATTTATCTCTTTAAAATTTATTTTTCCTATTTGAGGAGTTTTTTTTTATTTTAATGTGAATTTTATATTAATTATTTCCCTCCTATTTTCTCTTCATAAAAAAATTACACACACACACATATTAATTTTCTCAGCGCCTAACTTACCTCACCCTATTGCCTACGTACATAAGTAAAGAAAAAAAAAAAGTGATTCAGTGAAATGAGTAATGTCACTTAACAATGAAATATTTTATTGATTAACTTCAAATTCAGATTTTCCCTAAAGAGAAATCATAGTAACTTGATGTGTATAATTTATTTCTGGGATTAGATTACTGCTAAGGTCTGTCTACCTTTACTGTTGTATTGTAGGTTGTTGAAAAGTGAAAACTAGAAATAAAAGAAAATTCCAACTGTAGTTTAATTACAACATTATCATTGCTTCAGCACCAATGAAATCATTCCTGTGTATTACTATAAGTTATGGTCATGATGATGCAGATAGAAAAAGGGTGGAACAAGCTTTTTGTTTCTATTATTTCTATGGAAACAGGGGAAACCATAGCAAAGTCTAGCAAAGCATCAGTACAAAATGGACAGTGTCATTGGGAAGACTCTATGTTAAGTACCATATGGATTTCAGATGATTCTCTAGAAGATAACGAGAGCTGCCTCCTTAAGCTTCTTGTTGCCATGGTCTGTCTTGCTGCATTATGTTTCAGAAAACTTCACATTTTCTTTTGTTTAGTAAATATTCTCTGTGTTAACTTACTCAACCTGAAATCAGTCAAATGACATTCTTTGTTATAGGAATCTACCAGGTTTGGGACCCTTGGAGAGGCTACCATTAATTTAGCAAATTACATTAGGCCAGAAACTTCTACTGCATCATTGCCTTTGAAACAACATTGTTCCCATGGGGCAATCTTACAAGTAAGGCTTCCGTTTCTTGAATTATATTATATGCCACAACATTGTCACTAACTTTAGGGGCTACTTTCCAGCAACTTTTACTGGAACACTACTGTAGAACACGTACCATCCAAATGTTTAGGCCTTTTTTTATGGCCTTAATTTCAATTACCCTCAACTGATTAGTTGTATAAACTATTGTAGTTATATTAAGCATCTTTATAACATTGTTAAATAACCAATCCTCTCTTTTTCCAGGTTAAAATTCAGTGCTTGACGCCAAGAAGAAAGTACGGGTCTGTTGTTTATGGAATGCTTTTATTCTGTTTTAGTGTTTTAACTTTATGTATGCTAATGATCACGAAATATGCACTTACACTCTTATGGAAAAACACAGGAAGGATGCAAATTCATATTTGGAGGAAATGAGTGTTGGCTATGATGACATAGACAGCATATCCGATATATCTGACAATGCATTCAGCAGGACTAGTGAATCTTCACTTTGTGACCAATTAGAAAATACATATTATCGAGGAGCACTTAGCAGTAAGGTATGGAAATTGTTTAGCTGCATAAATTTTATGTAATCAACCTTTTACTATCTGTCATCATCCTGTGCTTCAAAAGTCTTCAGTCAATCAACTGTACAAGACAAGAGGAGAATGTGTAATGTTCCTACTTGACTTGTAAATGAAATATTTTGCATTTTGGAATTAGTCATCAAGCTCTATCATTTCAGTGACCGCCATTGTTCAGGGAACATGAGTCATATAATTTCAAGGGCTTCTGTTATGAGTCTCATATTAAGAAGAATAAGACCCTTGTTGCAGTACTTAAGTCATAGGGTTCTCTCATTTGATGGATTGGTCTTTTGGGGGATTTGGATTTGGTCACTTTGTGAATTGTGGCAGGAAAGCCAACCATGACTTTGGGTGGATAATGGGTCATTGATTTCAAATTCAATGATGAAGATTTAGGCTCAGATTAACTCAAATCCAGTGACTTTCCCTTCCACAAAGTCACTAAATCCAAATCCTCTTTTGTTTTGGGTTGGATTTTGTTAGGATCAATTGCAAAGTATGGGACTTGAGTCCTACATCGGAAGTGTGGGATTCCGGTGTGGGATTTATAAGACCTTGGACTCTCTAACTACAAATACAATAGCTAGTTTTTGTGGTGTGGTTCTCCACTTCTCCCAGGTTTTTATCAGATTCTTCGCTTAAGTCATAACAGCTTCCTTAGTACCTTCATTTTCATTTACTTCTCTTTTCCCTTGAAATATTTATCATCTCAATTACGCTCAGTAATCAGGCAGTATGCTGTGCCTGTGCTAGATACGAAAATTCAAAGTATACTGTTAATTCTATAAAGCAAACCTACAAGTACTTCAAATCAATAAGCATGACACCAGCTATTTTATTATGAGTAATGATACTTATCCAAACTCACCTCACACATGAGTACATGACACTTCCCTATGCAAGCCATTAGATATCACCATGTTCCACTCTAACTTTGTTTTATATAGTCCTAAATATGCACATGCCTCACAGTTTGTACAAGGATATTTTCCCTTTTATTATCTAATTGGATTCTTTTAAAGTAGTTTAAGAAGTTTTGCATTTTCTTTTTGTTTTCCCTCTAGTTGACTTTCTTTCAAGATAATAAAATCACCTTTATGTTGCAGAGAAGAAGTCCACTGGCAACATATTCAGATCATGACGCTGACTCTTTGGAGAGTTCCTTTTCCTCTTGGCCTGAACAGTGTCCCCAACAAAGTAATGTCAGTGGACTGAAGAACAATATGTATGATAGACAGGATTCAACTTACTCTGACAATGGCCCCTATCCACATGGTACCTCGAGATCAATATCTTCATCCTCAGCTTTAGGGACACAGCTTCAAGATAAACTGGAAGACTTTGGGAATGTTTCGCATGCCAGTGACACAACATCAACAAGAAGTGTTGATTCATCTAAAGATATGCTGGGAGCAGCACAAGTAACAATCGAGTTACTTCATGGTGAAGTGAAGATGTGGCAAGAAAATGCTAGAAAGCTGACCATTGACGTGGAGAGACTGCGAAAGCATTTAAACAAGAAGTCGAAGAATAAAAAGGATCTTGAAATGGAGTTATCAGCATCACGCAAAGAGAATGATGAGTTGAAGGAAGAAATTCAACGGCTAACCATTATGGAGAAACAAAATGACAGCAGAAATCACAAGTTTCAGATAGAAGAGATGGATAATATCATAAAGGAGTTGAAAGATGAGATCAAGTATCAGAAAGGACTTAATTATGACTTGGAATTGAAGCTAAAGAAAGCACAGGAGTCAAACACTGGAATGGAGTTTTGTCATTCAGATGTTCATCTCTGTACTAATGGAAATGCAATAAGATGTCTGCATGAAGGGATTGAACTACAGGAATTCTGGAACTTGGAGCTTGAGCGCCAACTTATGCAGGAGAAACAAAAGAACATGGAAAGTACTATCCAGTTTCTGGAGAAAACTCTGGATGAGAAAGATCAAGAGATGCAAACTGCAAGACGTTTCATGGCTCAGACTTTAGAAGAAAATGAGGTAAAATGGAGGCATAGGCTGTTTGAAAAAGAGAAAAAAATCATCAACTTTGAAAAGAAGTTATCTGATGGTGTTAATGCTTTTAGCAATGAAATGACAGCTTTAACACAAAGGATGCAACATCTTGAAGCTGAATTTGATGAGAAGCAAGGAGAGGCCAGAAAGGATCTTATCATTTCTGGTTCCTTTTCTTCTAACTTTCCGCTGTTTGACTCTGATACTGCTATCAACATCACTGAAGTGTTCCAGGAGTTATGTAAGCAGCTTCACCTTTCAGCAGAAAACCTGAAGGATCAAGATTCTCTTCTGGGTCAAATGACATTCACCAAAAATGAGATTTGTTTCAATATATCAGAGCTTTCAAAAGATGCTGGTAAAATAGATTTAAAGGAATTGACTGAGGCAATCCTGTGTACCATTATCCTATTGAAGAAGTTGCTTGAAACAAAGGCTACTTCTGAGTATGAAATCAATTCTCATCATGAGTTGATCAGGAAAAGAATCAGAGACAATAATGAATTTCAGAATGAAGTAAGAGATTACAGTCTAAAGGAAAATATATTCTGCATTTCTACTCAGGAATTGAGAAATATACATGCAAAATTGGCATCAGAATTTACACTGCTGACTAAAAATCAACAGGGTGAATCTGCAGAGGGCAACAAGTTGAAATCAGTGCTAGGGAAGGACAAGTTGAAAACCTGTCCAAGGTGTTCCAAGGTAGAACATGAAACTCAAGCTGCTTATCTGCAATCTAAATATACTTACAATTTCTCAACTGATTTTCCAAACAATGCGAGGAATTTTTCGGAGTTAGAAAGTTCAGATGATGAACAAAATGCTTTGGTTGGATTAGAAGCAGAAAATGTGCAGTTATCAGAACGGATATTTGTCTTGGAAGCTGAATTGAGACATTTGAATGAAGAAAAGGAGTTAACTCATTTGGCGATGGAGAATTCTGAAAATGTTGTCATAAATCTCCAGGCTGAGATCAGGAGAATGGAAGCTAAAAATGAGGCAGAAAAAATTGATTTGAAAATAAAGGAGGATAGCATGCAGAAAAAATGGATAGAAGTTCAAGAGGAGTGCAGCTTTCTGAAAGTAGCCAACATAAAATTACAAGCTACAAATGAAAAATTGATTAAAGAATCAAAAACTCTTCAGACAACAAATGGTGAGTTAAGAATGCAAAACTTGGAGTTGCATAGCCGATGTACAGTATTGGAATCTAAACTGGGGAAATCACAAATTGCATTTGTTGATATCCTGAAAAAAGTTGAAGACTTGGAATACAAATTTACTTCAATGCTGGAAGAAATTGCTTTGAAAGAAAAAACCATAAATGTAGACCTAGATGCACTTCTTCAGGAAAGCAAAAAGCAACATGGAAGATTTCTTATAGAAGAGATATTTTTAACACAGATGTATTTGGAAAAAACAGCTGAAGTAAGTAGCTTGCAGAGAGAAATTGAACAACTAACAGACCAGATATCTGGCATCTATGATAGACACAAGAGGATAGCTGCTAATATTGTGCTTGAGGTCTATGATTTATGTGCTGATAAAGCTATGCTTGAAGCTGCCCTTCAAGAAGAACAGGATAAAGTAAAGCTATATGAAACCATGCTTGATAATCTTCGAGCAGAATATGAAGTCCAGGTGCAAAATTATACTGAAGAGCTAGCTGCTGCCAGGGCAAACCAAGAAACTCTGATGGTTAATCATGAAAAAGTAGTTGTTTTATTGGAAAACATCAAATCAAATGAAGAGAAACTGGAGAACATTGTAAGAGTCCTTGAGGCAGAGCTGAAAGTCTCGGAACTTGAGAGGCTACAAGCAAGAGAAGAAATTTCTGAACTAGAAGTTCAACTTCAAAAAACAGAAATGCTTCAAGATGAACTCTTCGTCCTTAAGAGATCACTATATGAAGCAGAATCTGAATACAGAAGACTGGAAGCTTCTTATCAGATACTATCCTTAGAGCATGATGAGCTGAAGGCTAAGGAAATATCTTACAAACAAAGAATCTCAACCACTGAGAAAGTTACATCGGAGTTGGAGGACTGCAAGCTTAGTAAAGTTGAGCTTGAGGAAAAAGTTTTTCGGCTGGAATGGGATCTAGCCACAAAAGAAGCTTCTTGGCGCAATAATGCTCAGTTGAAGTATGAACTTGCCCAAATGACGAGAGAAAATGGTCAGCTACATAAGAAGAAAGATTCTCTTCAACAAGAGAATGAAGAGTACCAGAAGAAAGTTAAAGCTCTTGAAGAAAAGCTGAAACAAAAAGATGTAAAACAAAACCAATATATTGCCAAGGATTGTAGTACTTCTACTACTACCCAGGATGGTTTGAAGCTCTTACAGGTATGTTCAAACTTAACTCTTTTTTTAATCTATTAAAATTGGCGTCCAAAAGACAATGGGGTTCATAACCTTAGCTTTCACTTGCAGGAAAAGGATAATTGCAACAGTATCAAATCCAGTGAGAGGCCATTGTTACCACCACATCCTTCCAATGTTACTCACAACAAGCTTCTGACAGAACAATGTTAATCACTGTTTACACCTTACACTAATATCAGTCTCCTTGTTCATTGTTTGCTTCAAGGTACAAGACTGCAAGTCATAGGACTGTCGATTTTAAACTTTTCTTAGTCTCAAACACTCCGATTCTACGGATTCTTTAGTTATATAGCCTTGTTTTCGGGTCTATGAAATTGCACTCTGGTATTCTTTCAAAGTTGCAGGGATCCATATTTATTAACTAGTTAAAATTTCTTACAAGCATGATTACACAGCTATCAGCTAGAACTACATAACAGAATTTAACTATAATTTACCAGGATTTAAGGATGATTGTTATACAAATAACATAACAAGAACAACTATGTCCTGGCAAGAAAATTCTGGCCGTATAATATTTTTTTCATTTCTCATTATCCAACTTATGACAATTGACATGCATGTCAACAATCAAAGCCGAACTCACCCTACTATGACGTTGCAATCCTTGCAAACTGCAAATCCTTTTCCCGACATCACGTTATTAAATAAGTAAACAAGAAATTAAATTCAGCTTAGGTAAAGGTAGCAACTAAATAGATTTAGATGTGTACTTAATATATTTGCAAGGGAAGTCAAAGTGTCTTCTTTTCAGAAAACTTATCAATGTTCTGCTTGGGAATACTTAATAAAATCTTCAGGCAAAAGCAAGGAAATAATAACAAGTTAAACACAAGGCTAATGGTTTGCTCTAATCAATTGACCAAACGGCCGAGTATAGCAAGTAAATTCGATAGATTTCAGAGCCAAGCTCTTGTTTCGAATCAACTGGTAACCAAGAATCCAAGATCAACACAACTTAAAATAAACGAATTCACCTACTTCGAGAGAGAGGGGGCGGGGGTATAATGGCTATAAAATGTACTTTTGGACTGTTATAACCATTCTTACACATCTGAATTTTTGCTATGTATTTATTACAACTAGTTTTGCCGGCATAAATTATACTGTAGTTCCTATAGTGATGAAGATTAGGAAATAAACAAAATCAATTAACCATTTAACGAAACAAAAAACATACAGAATTGAACATCAGCTATTAAAAGTCGCCAAAGCCATTTGAGAGTTAATTGGAAAAAAAAAAAGGAACCTGACAAAATATGTACAAATTTTTTAGAATAGGAACTGGTGTTCTTATTCGTGATGATTTGGCCGAAATATAGGTATAGAATGACCGGCTCTTTTTCCTTCTGGAAGTTTCTGCTTTTATTTACATATACAATACAAACTCGGAATTTTCAAAGCAATTTATCTATAATAAATAAAAGAAGAAAGGTCTGGAAAGAATAATGATGCCAACTATTTATTTACGCAAGAATGATGAATTAACAGAGCCATTTGCTAATCCAATTATACAATTCATGAAGTTCCATATATAATCAGAAAAACAAAGGCATCTATTGAACACTTATAAATAAGAACCTCGAGACATCCAGATTTGAGATTAACTCCCCCAAGACCTTTTCTTCTTTTCCATGTCCTTTTAACTTTCCTTTTTACAGTATGGAATATGCTCGGACCACCTCAACAATTGGTGCTCGGCATAAAGGACACTTACCCCCGCCACGAACTAACTCATTGGCACATTTTGAACATGTGCACATGTGTCCACATCTGCAAGAAATTGTGATTTGGAGAAAAGAATAAACAAATCAAGAAATAAAACCATTGTTCAGAAAAAGAAATCAATATAAATTCCAGATTCACCCATAAAATAAAGGGTTGTATTTTGTTCATCAGCACTGTGTGTGTATGTATAATGTAAAAATAAATAAATACCTGTACAAAAGCGAATCGATATGGTTATCACAACAAACACAGCAAGTTCCTTTTTTCACATGCCCCCATTTAGACCCATCATCAGAAGTCTCAGCACCCAATCCTACAATATAAATCAACATATAATATGAATGACTAATGACAAAAGAAAGAAGAATACTGAGTAAGTAACAAATATTTAGATAATTGTAACAAACAGCCATGTTATCATCAAAAGAATAAATTTTTCAGAAAAGCACCAAAAAAAATGACAATTGACAACAAACTGCATTGAGGAAAGCGTTTAAAAATCACACACCATTTTCACCAGCTGAGCGGTTCAGAGCTGCAGAGACCTCCTGCCTGACAGAACGCTGCAACTCCAGTTGCATATCCATGCAGGCCTCCAGCATTCTCTGCATGTGATTCATGCCTTGCTGAAGTCTTGCCATATCTGATCTTAAGTCATTCATTATCTCCCACTCCTGCCCCCAGTCAGAATTCGAAACCAGTACTTTAAAAAGCATTTTAATAAAATATAGTATGAGAGCATATAAGGGTACACATGGGTATAGAGAGGATTAAGGCAAAGAAATGAAAGAAAGCAAAAGGTAAAATAAGTTGACCTATAGTTAGAAAGGCATACCAATAGTCAAGACCTGAATGACAACTAAGATCTCAAATGTTAGACTAGCCAGGGCTCTAAAGCTACTTAGAATTTCTCATTTTGCTAAAATTTATTAGATTCAACTCGGATATCTTCTGAAATATATTTGTAATCATTTAGCATGTCAGTAATCAACAAACAAAATATAATGGAGGAGGCTTGATTAACATCCTAAAACCAATGAAATTTAATAATTTTCTAATTTTAATTGGTACCTTAGCAGCAACTACTGATGATTTTGCATGGAAGCCTAAATCCATTGCATGTCAAAGAATGACAGTAAGAAGCAACATACTACTATATTCTATATGCAATTCCATGGGTAATAACTTTTTGTTAAGGATTTAAAAATGCTATATGTTGTGAAAACACCAGAGTACATGTAATTAAGGAACGTGGATTAGAAACTCACGATTTCAGATCGGTGCATGCTATGACGAGACCATCCAGTTTGATGCAAATCTTGGTGCCACAGTGGTTGTGGCGGAGGTACTGGTGGAGAAGGCAAGACCAGTGAAGGTCTGTTAATTGCTTCATGCTGACCCTCATTACGTTCATCACCCTGCTGATCAGGGTCGCGTTCAGGTGAGGCAGGAGTTGGTGTTGGCAAGTTCCGATGTAAATCCCAGTCAATTGGTGCACGACCTTGCCTTTCCACATAAGACTGTATTAGTTGGTCCAGACTTTCACGGAAACCACTGCGAAGTAGGTTAGAAACACTTCTCCTGAAACATGAATAAAGTCCATAACCATTACAAGGCTTGGTGCCTAGAAAAAATGAAAGCCAATAAATGAAGTATCAAACCATGTTCTGTACAATCTCATGTATAAAAAGCCCATTTGTTTTAGATTTTGGAAAACATTAAACAGGAATTTGCATAGAAAGCAAGACACATTTGGGAGAAACTTTTTATTTCCTTCTCCCCAAAAGCCTGTTAGCACTTGGATAAATGTAAGATTGTGTAAGCCAAACAGGCTCAAAGCAATCTGTGACGCAAAATATCCGAAACCGAAAGGGAAGAATTACCTGCTCAGAAGTTCTCTAAGCTCCATGCTGTATACATTATCATCGTCAGGTGGATGAAATCTATTGAATCTTCTAAAAGGAACACCACGGCGATTTCTTGAAGCTCCAGATGATCCTTCAGACCAATTACCAACAGCTTCCCTCGTGCTATCCTCATGCCAAACTCTTTGAACTTCCCGTGGATGAGGATCTTCCCCAGATATATTTCTGGGAGTTTCCTGTGGCCAATCACTGACTGCCCTTCCATCTCTTAGCTGATTGAATGGGCCATAAGTTCTCTGTTGCCAGTTTCCTCCCCCATCTTCAGCAATTTGTTCCTGCCAATTCCCTCCTTGATTACTAGCATCTTGCCAATTAATAGTCTCACTTGTGCTACTCTCCACAGTTCCTGTTTGATTAGGCAACTGACGCACATCAGTTTCCAGGCTCCTAATCTGCTGTTGTTCATAGTTTTCTTGCTGGCCATCTATCTGATTGTTTGCTTGGTCCTCGTTGCTTCTTGTTTCATTAATGTTACTATTAGAAGTGGCATCAGGATTGGTGCCTGCTTGACCACGAACAATAGTTTCTAATCTTGAACGAAACCCCTCCCTGAATTACACCATTTAAGTGTCAATACATGACAATCAACTAGCAACCATGACATGCACAAGTTGTACACAATAGTCATCAACATACCATTATGAAACCTAACAAGTATCCCACCATAATAAAACCAGTAAAAATTCGAATTGTCTTTGAGAACAGAAATGCCAATTGTTATTGCAAATAGTAATAATAATAATAATTAACAAAGATAAACAACAACCGTTGATAAACAAATAGCTAAAGTATCAATACTCCTCCCCGTGTCAAGACTAATTACTAATAAAATAATGGAAGTAAAATGAAAATCCACCATTGTGAGTCGAAGTTACTTCTCCTTGACAAAGACACGTTACAGCATCTCAACTGCTTCTTATTTTGTTTTCATACCAAAAGTTACAATATTTGACAATAAGACGAAAGAATTAGCCACAAAAACATTATAAGATAAAAAACTAATGTTCTATCAATCATAAGATAGCATGATGATTTTCTTTTGTATCTTGGAGATGCCCAAGAAACAATACCCAAGTTTTTCTACATTATATCAGTTTAGATTCTTAAAATAAAAGAAACAAAAATTAAAATCCTAATTAGATTGAGCAAACAATGAGGAGAGTGAAAAGAACACCTTCGGAAGTAAGTCTTGAATTGCATACCTCAAACCAGAGACTGTGTGTCGTTGTCTCAACTGAACTAATTCATTTGCAGCCATAGACGGAGGCCTCTCATCTTCAACAGTTCTTTCATTTCGGAGGAATCTACCTCTGAGCAATGACTGAAAATGGTAATTTTGTATAAAGAGTTAATTTACCACAGGAGGAGGTATACTTGGTGAAAAAATTAAAAACAAACAAGTGCTATGCACATAAATATCTTCTAGTCACACAGTTTATCAATTTTTTAGTGGGAGAGTATTTTTTTTATTAAAAAAGTAATCAACTGAAAATACAAAAAATTGAAACAAGAAAAAATAGCTGATGTAAAGATAAAAGGAGGTATCTTATGATAAGCATGTTATAGAACCATAACTTGGCCCATTATCCACTACAACAATTTACAGGACAAAAAGGAATACAATGTAAAATTGTGTCTTGCCTTCTTTTTTTCATTCCTTTTTAGAAAGAGGATTAGTAATCCAGAGCACAAAATACCTTGACAGTGTGTTTGGATGGAGAATTTTAGAATTCTCAAAATTGTAATAGAAAATGTTGAGTGAATTGTTAAAATGAGAGGAATTGACAATGACAATCTAAAAAGTTTGAACATAAAAGAGAAATGTTAAAATTCTCTCTCAATATTTGTCATTTGAAATTCCCCTATTTGTCATAAAAAAGTCCTCCTATTTGTCATTTGGAATTCTTTCTTCTACTATTTTAACACATGAATTTTAGTAATTTCAAATTTCTCTATCCAAACACAAGGTGAATGATATTCTTAAAACTTTGTGCAAATAAAAAATCAGCCACTCTGGCCAGGTGATCTGTAACGATCCAAACAGTATTTCACTCACACTTGCTTCTTGAGGAAGGTGACTAATTTTCAAGCCATCACTACATGGCTACTTTAAGTTTATAAAAGGTCAATTCAAAAAAGCAAATTAAACAAAAGGATAACATATATTGTATTAAAGTTTCCAGCACATATAGTAACCATAAATACTGGAACCAGTAACAACCTATAACTATATCAAAGGAGGGAAAAGCCACGATCCAAACCAAAAGTATCAGAGAGCTGAGGCAAACATATGCAGATTATTCAATGTTAAGAACAAATATAATGCAAATTTTAACAGAGTATAATGAAGTTGAAATCCCAGCCATAAAACAAATTACTGGAGCCTCAAATTAAACTAGAGTTCTTGTAAGATAATTGCTTCCATAATCTACTCAGGTTTTCAATTAAGTGAAAACACCATGACCAAGAGAACCATAAATTGCAATTTAATTCTAATTGGGTACTCAACAGACCTGAATACGGTTGCGATGAGCAAAATCAGAAACAGCTCGGTGCTCCAACAAGCCCTGCAGCTCTCTTTGTCTTTCCCTTTCTATTCTCACAAGCAGATCAACTAGAGCCTGCCTTCCACGCAACCTCAACAAGTCACGCCGAACATGCTCTGGCTGACCCTCATCGTGATCAGTTACTGCATCACGGGCTCGGTCAACTTGAGCAGATTCACTTACTGGAGCATCCCTCCGGCTCCCACGTGACCCTCTCTGCTGGCTAGTCATTTGCACCCATTCCCTGACAATTCTTACCCTCTCACGCTCAGTTTCTCCGAGCCATTCTGCTCTACGGTTATTGTTTCTCTGACTCACATTAGATGAATGATCACTAATACCACTTTCCATCCATCCCCGAACAATCTGTCTTACCCTCTCCCTCTCAACTTCGCCGAGATCAGGAGATTGCTCCCTGCTAGACCCATTGTGATTCCCATGAGCATTCCGTGATCCAATCTGATCATGCGACCAAGTACCATAATCATTTTCACTTTCACTTGCATCCCCCAAACTCCCTTGATTCTCACTGCCTCGACTGTCAGACATGGTACTGGACACATTGGTATTAGAGTCAGAGCTCCTTTGCTGCCGCAACCTTTCCCTCATCCTTTCACGTGCTCGATTCAATAAATGTTCATCCTCCAATTCACGCCACATCTGCAGAATGGCAGATGCCTGAGTGCTTGGCCTCTCCGCAGCTCCCTCCTGGCCAGAAGTCGGAGACTGTGATCCCCTCAGAAAAGAGGAGTCCAACATGGATACAGTATGTAATCCTGCAAGTGCCATCAACTCAGACTCTCGATTCCTCCTCTCAATGGTAGTTATCATCTCCTGCGCTTGCCGGGCAGCCCATCTGCTCAAAATCCGTGAATGGCGCCTTCTCGCAGCTGATGACTCTGCTAAATCATCCCCTTCAAGATCAGACCGCCGTCTCCTCCGAACCAGCTGATCAGCCTCATCATCTTCATCCTCCGGTGCGCGGGAGGAGCTACACGAAGCAAATGACATACAATCATCCAAGTGGCCACGCATAAACTCCTCCAGTCCACGCTCAAACTCGGCGTGGGCATCAGCAGGTTCAGGCTTCTGCTGTAGCGGCTGAAAATCTGTCATCCTTCCCACCCTCCTTACCACTACACTATAGAACCCACCCAACCTCTATCCCTGTATCAACCCACCAAGCATAAATACACCTCAAACATAGTCCATTCCTAAGACTAAAATAAATACAACCCAGTTGCTAAACTACCATTTCAATCTCCCGAAAACCGAAAAGGAAAACAAAAAAGAAAAAGAAAAAAGGGAACCCCAATCTGAGCGTCAAGCCCATGTGGAAATGGGGGGGAAACAAAAAAAGGGTTCCCCTAATCAAATCGAAATTCAAAGCCCCACCACACATGCCACCTGATAAATGATACGAGTCAAAATCAACATACACAACCATCCAAAAAATTCAGATTAAAAAACACAAAAAGAAATTGTCAAAATCAAGCGCTGAATCCAAATATCCAAATTAAAATTGAGATCACCGCAAAGGGGAACGAAAGGATGACGTCGAAATCAAACTAGGGCAAGAAATGGAAGGTGATGAATTGCAGAAAAAAGAGGGAGGCACGTACCTGGGAGTGCCTTTGCGCGTCGTGGAGAAAACCCTAGATTTTGTGGCAATGGAAGAAAACTGAGAATTGAAGAGAGAAAAAAAAGTGATGAGAAAATTTGGTGAAGAAAGAACAAAAGACGCACAAACAGAAAAAAGAGAAGAAAGAGAGATGAGAGGAGCCTATAATGTCAGAATTTATAAATTATCACAGAGGAGAGAGAAACGAAGAGAGAGAGAGAGTGCCTCTGGTATGTTTGTGTTCTTAATCTAATCTTAACACGAAAATCGGTATTTTCCATTAGCCATTTTCTTACACACCAAAAAAAAAAAAAATTCACTTATTTATAAATTGTTGCTCCACTCATATATATCTTATACAAATTACTATTATGCTAATCAAATCAAGTCTTCTTTATATAAATCAGGACAATAATAGTAGTAATTTTTGCACAATTTGCTGGCCACTTACCAAGCTACAGTAAAAATAAAGGTGTTATCCAATATAGGATGATGAATTGATGATAAACATTAGAAGGTGGATTTCCTACATATATGATCCATACATAACATATACAATAACTCATATAATTAATAATATATATTTTTATCTCTCTCTAACATATTATTTATTGCATCTCTTTTTTTATTTTTTTTCTTGTTATTTATTTTTTTTCTTATAAGAAAAATAAGGTACTCCTGTGTTTGATCAATAAATGATACTGTAGTAGTGTATATAGTTGCCTTCACATGAAAGATTTTGTTTTTTAACTATCCTATCGGTAAATGTGAAAATAGTTTTGAAAAATATGAACAGACATTTGGGCTGAGAGCAATCCCAGCAACCCTGCTTTAACATGAAAGTTTAAGAGATTTTATGAAAAAAAATAAAAACTTGTGGAAGTATTGTTCTCTGAATATGTAAAGAATGAATGATTATTATTTTTCAGTATTGGAGTTGAAAAGTATCAAGTATAAACAATAATAATCAATTATAGTTAATTAATTGCTTATGAAGAAACTAATAAATAAATGGCTTTTAAAAATATTTTATGTATGATGAAATTTCTAAAAACATTTGTTGCAAAATAAATTTTATATATATAGTTTAGGTCAACATGTGTCACATCAGTTATGTAAATTATTATTAATTTTATGTTAATCCTAGTATTTAAGGTGGAGTGAAAGGTCATAATATTTAAGTTTTTAGTACTATATATATTGCATAGTAAATCAAAACAATGATGAGCCACTTCGTTTAAGATTATTATTATTTTATACGGATACTTTATAAATAAGGGAATATATAAAAAAATTAAAATGTTTAACAAGGTTTATTTATTTAATAAATTATTTTTTTAATACTAAAAAATAAAATAAAATGGAAAACTATAAATATTTGAAACTTTTAAATTTTAATTAATATATCTGATGAATAATTATTTTAATAGTAATTTATGAATATCTCATTTTATTTAATATAAATTAAAATCATAATTATTAATTAAAAATCCTTTGAAAAGTAAATTTTCATTTATTTTATATAAAATTAAAAATATATATAACAAAATATAAAAAAATTATGACTGCATTAGAAGAAATGATTATGTAAAATAAATATCCTACTATTAAAAGTGAGGTTTAATTTTTATTATATAAATATAAATTTATAATAATTCTAGTAGATGACTTGTTAATAAAATATTTATAAAATTAAAATGAAACTATTTATGTTTAATAACTTTGTATTTTGAAATAATTTTATAATAGAAAATATTAATATGGTTGACATATTTGTTAAATATTAAAAATATTATAAAATATTATTTTGAATGACAAAAATTATTATTTTTAAGATGACAAAAAATATTTTAATATCAATGAAATGGAACTAAAATATAAAAGATAATTTTTTTTATACAATCATTTTATGCAACATTTTATACAATTAAAATTTAAATAATATCCCGCGTTCAAGTCATATGTATGGACATATCCCAATATAAAAATACAAATGTTTAAAATTTATAAAATTTAAAATTTAATTTTATGGATAAAAAATATATTAATGATAATTTATAAATATCATATTATATCTAATATTAATTGAAGAAAATGAAAAAAAAATGATATTTTCTTTGATAACTTAAAAATAAATTAATATTGATTAAACTTGATTGATGTGAAGGGTCCGTTTGGTGCACATGATAAGAGGTAGGATATGATAACTTTATCCTATCATATCACTTATCATGTGTTTGTTGCATCAACACGATATGATAACTTTATCATGTTGCTTATCTTATCATTTCCTCCTAGTGTAATTCTTATCCTAAGGGGGAGCTGGGTTAGGGAGTGACAGGATATGATAAGATAAAAAATTTCTTCCTCATTTGTCATTTCTTTCTCTCTCCTCTCTCTCCCTCTCTCTTTCCTCTCTCTCCCCTCTCCTCTTCCTTCTCTCTCCTCTCTCCCCCCTCTCTCCCCTCTCTCCTCTCCTCTCCTTTCCTCTCTCTCATCCTTCCTCTCTCTCCTCCTCTCATCCTCTCTCCTCTCTTTATTAATTCAAATATTTTTTATAAATAAATATTTTTATTCATGTATGCTTTATTGAAAAATTAAAAATTAAAATTAATTTAATTTTATAATAAGAGTAATTTTGTCATATCAATATTTTTTATATCTTATCCTATCATCATCTATCCACTTGAAGAGGTAGGGAATGACTCTATAATTTTTAACAATGATGTTTTTGGCCATTTAAAACGCAGGAAAAATATTTTAGAAATGAGAATCCAGGGAATCCAAAAAACACTTAAGAGAGTAGATTATGCTGCTCTCTATTACCTACAACAGGATCTCAGAAAAGGGATATAACAGAGTTCTTGAACAAGAGGAAATGCATTGGTTCCAAAAATCATGTGACAACAGAGTCAAATATGGGGATAGGAACAAAAAATATTTCCATACTCAAGCTGTTATTAGAAGAAGAAGAAGAAGAAGAAGAAGAAGAAGAAGAATCCAATCACTTACCCTCCCTAACGGAAAAAGATGTGAAGATCCTGAAATTCTCCAGTCTGAAGCTATAAAGTTTTACAAAGCTCTTTTCTGTGGTCAAAGACAAAACAATAACATCTCTTTCTCTTCTTCTAATTATCCTACCATATCTTGTTTGGATATTGAGAATTTGACTAAAAATGTTACTAAAAGTGAAGTTTTTAATGCTATTAATTCTATGAAGCCTCTTTCAGCTCCTGGACCCGATGGGTTCCATGCCTTGTTCTTTAAACAGTACTGGCATATTGTGGGAAATGATGTTTATAATTTAGTCCATGATGCTTTTAACAATGGTTACTTTGATCCTAAGATTTCTGAGACTTTAATTGTTCTTATTCCTAAAGTGGACAATCCAACTAATTTCAGAGAATTTAGGCCTATTAGTCTTTGTAATGTTATATACAAAATCCTGACTAAAGTGATTGTTCAAAGAATGCGCCCTTTTATCCAAAATATAATTGGGCCTCTCCAGAGTGCTTTTATTCCGGGTAGGGGTACTTCAGAAAATGCTATAGTTCTTCAAGAAATCCTTCATTATATGCATAAATCTAAAAAGAGGAAAGGTGATTTGGTTTTTAAACTTGACCTTGAGAAAGCATATGACAAGGTTGACTGGGAGTTTCTTGAAGACACTCTTAAGCTTTTTGGTTTCCCTGTTAGAACAATTAAACTTATTATGTTCTATATCACATCCTCTTCTCTTTCTTTGCTTTGGAATGGTAATAAACTTCCTTCTTTTTGCCCAGGTGATCCCCTTTCCCCTTATCTGTTTGTCATGGTTATGGAGAGACTTGCTTTAGTCATTAATGAGTCTGTTGAGAATGGTCATTGGCAACCTATAAAAATTTTTAGAAATGGGCCTAGCATTTCTCATTTAATTTTTGTTGATGACACTATTTTGTTCACTAAGGGTAAAGCCTCACAGGTGAGACTTATGAATGATATCTTAAATAAATTTTGTCCTTCTTCTGGCTTAAAGGTTAACATTGACAAATCTAGAGTCTTTACCTCTAAAGGGGTTTCTGTCATCAGGAAAGACAATTTCACTTCCGTATCTGGGATTCGGTTTACTAATGACATTGGTAAATATCTATGATTTGTGGTTAAGGCCGGGAAACGCACTATGCATGACTATAATTTTATTGTAGATAGGATATCCACTAAACTTGCATCTTGGAAGAGAAACATGTTAAACAGAGCTGGAAAACTCACTCTAGTTAAATCTGTCTTAACATCTATCCCTCTCTATTATATGCAAATTCAGTGGCTTCCTGACAATATTTGCCTTAAAATTGATAGTGCAACCCGCAGATTTCTCTGGAGCAGCAATGAAGGTCGTGGTATCCATTTAGTTAGTTGGGAAAAAATAACAAAAAATAAAAAGGCTGGAGGACTTGGTATAAGGTCAGCCCGCAACCAAAACACCTCCTTATTGGGTAAGCTAGTGTGGGACATGACCAACAATGACAACAAACTTTGGGTTCAGATTTTAAAAGCTAGGTATGACATCAATACTACTCTTATAAATTGCACTAACAGCTCTCTTCATGCAGGGTCTCATGTTGCTAGATCAATCCTGAAAGCTAAGAACAGACTTGCGGATGGTTACAATTTTAGGTTGGGGAATGGAGCTTCATCCTTTTGTTACACTCCTTGGCTCAATGGAGATAGGCTTTGTGATTTAGTGGATTTCATTGATATTCAAGATACAAACTTGAATATTAAAGATGTTTGGAATGAAGGAAGGTGGAGAATTCAAGAGTTAGCTACAATTATTCCCAGTCATATCAAGCAAAAATTCTTCATTATAATTTCCATTTAAATGATAATCTACAAGACATTTATACTTGGAATGCTTCTCCTAATGGTATCTACACAGCTGCCTCAGGATATAAATGGCTAGCCAGCACAAATACTAATCAAAACTCTACTTGGAGTTGGATTTGGTCATCAAACTTACTTGAAAGGATCAAATTCTTCCTCTGGAAGATTCTGCACAAGGCCCTTCTTGTCAATTCCCTGCGAGCAGCCCGTAATCTAAGCCAATCTAACATTTGTTGTAACGCCCGCGTTTTACCATTTTTGCCGTTTTTGCTGTTTTGAGTGTTTTATTGGATTTTGAGTGATTAAAATTTTTTTTAATCATCAAAATTCATATTTTTGGGTTTATAATTGAATTTCCTATTTTTAGGAATTTTCTGGGAATTTTTGGGATTTTCCTGAAAAAAATGACCTTTTTGCCCCTCTTGTCCCTTGACCCGGGCCCGAATACTCTTGATCCGGGCCAGAAAAATTGCACAAGCCTTCCTTTCTCTCCTTAAAGACCGTGCAACCAGCCTTGATGCATGGGAGACACTTGTCTTCCCATCTCTTCCATTCCACCAATAGCTTGAAAAGGTGAGTTATGTCATATAAAAGCATTTTTCTCCTTTTTCATTCATTTGTTGCATGCAAGCAAGGAGAACCTTCATTTTTCTCTCATCTTCTCTCTTCCTTGGCCGCGGATTCCTCCCCCTTTTCTCCCTCAAAAACTTCAATTCCTCCATAAACACCACCAAGCTTAGGTTCCATTTTTGAGCCTAAGCTTAGAAACACTAGCTTTCTAGCCTTTAGATCCTTGTTGGAGACTTGAAGGAGGACCTTTGAGGGGCTGTCTTTGGCTGTTTTGGGACCAGAATTCTGCACTCATTTTCTTGGAAATTTGAGGTAAAGGGGGGGAGAACTTGAACTCTAGTAGGATTGGTAACTAGAGTCAAGGATTTGCCCTTAAAATCCTTGTTTTTACTCTTGTTCTCCTTGAAAAAAATCACTTTTTGAGCTTTTCTTTGAGCAAACGTTTTGGATTCTTGGAGCTGGGTTGTTTACATGTTTTTAAGTTTATTTTGGTGCTTGGAATGTGCTTGGATTGTGATTGTTGGTGCATACAAGCCAAGAAACAATTTTGGAAAAATTTTCCCCTTTTTCCTCTAATAGCTCTCGGCCTTGAGGGATTTTGGGGCTGCATGTGTTTCAAAATTTTTTTGGTGCTTGGAATGTGTTTGTATGATGAATCTATGAACATGCATGAAGTTGGTTGAAGGTATACAATTGTTTTGGATGATTGATCTTTGAAAAATAGTGTTTATGAGCTTGAAAATGGAGTTATGAACTTTAATATGTATGTGGATGATTTTGAGTGGATTAGTATGATATTTGGCATTTAGATTTTTTGTTGATGAATGTGTGAAGTTTTGGTGAAGATTGGATGTTGTGAAAAATTTGAAGTTTTGATGAACATTCAAGTTGTTCTTGATGTTCATGAGTTGTTCTTGATGAAACTCATCAAGAATACCTTTTTGATCTTAAAAAGGTCAAGGGTATGTTGAAAACATGTTTATGGGCTTTGGTGGTCCAAAAGGACTAAGAAGCAATTTTACAAGTAAAAGGACTAAAGTGCAATTAAGAATAAGTCTTTAAAAATAAATAAAACAAATTCGGATTTCCAATTCCAACTAAGTAAAAGTCAACTTAAAGGTCAATATTTTAGGTTGCCATGACTAAAAATAAGTTCCTAAGAGTTATAAAACCTTTAGGCTTTTAATTTAAGTTTAAAACCTTTAAGAAAAGGAGTTAAAGACTCATTAAAAGCCAATCAAGATTAGATTATGAAATTAAAAGTTAGATTGGAGTTGGACTTCAACTCTAATCCAAGTTGTTAAGAAATTAAAACTTAGAAATTAATTAGTAGACTTAGCTAATCTAATTACCTAAGTTAAATTAACATAATCTACTTAAGTTAATTAAGTAACGGAAGATTAATTAAGGTTAAAGTTAATTAACCTTAATAAAAGTATTAAGTAATTAATTAGTAATGATGATTAAGAATTAACTAATTAATTATAATTTAACCTTAATCAAGCATAATTAAAAACCCTAATCCAAGATTAAGGAAGAGATTAAGGGATAATTAGAAATTAATTAGGATCTTAAGTGAGGATTAAGACTTAATTAAAGAAGGATAAGATTAATTGAAATTCGATTAATGAAGACTAGTTATGATTAAAGGTTAAGCCTAATCTTAATTAGTCATACAAATAGAATTAGGATTAGTAATGCCTTTCATAAGACATATCCATAAGCCTTAGTAAATTGTAGGACTTAAGTGAACATGATTATCAATAAAGTTAGCACAAGCTACCTTAAAAGATTATAACCAACACTTTCTCTCTACATAAAACTTGAGAAGCTTGGCAAGAGAGTGTGATTTGGTTTTCCTTAAAAGAAAGACCTTGAATCTACGAGGTTGCACCACGATAAAGTGGTGACGTAAAAAGATTCAATGGGCTTGTCTGTAAGGATGTAATATTGTAAGTGTTTGCGGTGTGACATACATCATATGCATCAATAATGATTAAGGTTCAAAAGCCTTACGACCTATATGGCAATACCACTCTAGTACAGTGTGAAACTGGATGGGACGGGTGCACTGGGTTTTGCAAAGAACACCGGCGGTCCAGTAAAGGAGACCAGCCCTGAGGATAAGTCGGGTCCCGAAATGGCACAAGTGACATAGGCTCGCCCCCTACTGTCGTGTAAGCGGGGTACAGGCTTGACTATCCTGTCGCTCTCAAGTTTTCATAATCAGTGAGTTTGTCTGGAAGTCGGAAAATCGTCTTGGCCAGAGATTGAGCAATGCTCTTCGTACTATTTGCTAGTACAGACTATACTCCTGATATATTGTACATATATGGTCGAGCAGTTGCTGTGTGCTCTGCTTTTGGTGATGTTTTCCCGGGCCCTCATGCATTAGTTATGTACATCATGATAGCATCAACTGCATTCTTGTGATTGAGATTGTGTGAATGTTCTATGAATGCTCTAGTTACTGTATTATACTTGATATGAGTTCATGTGATGTTCTCACCCTTCCTTTTCTGCTTCTGTTAATTCCTGTCGTCATACTTCTTCGCCACGTCGATAGTTGGTATTGGAGAGCTTCAGGATGTCCACTATGAGGATCACGTTGAGGTGGGAGCCACGGGGCCAGTGGCGGATTACAGACGTCCCTAGGCGATGTGTTTTCACAGAGGAGGTGCGCGTTACCATTTCTCATCCCAGCCTTCCCCTGGTACCAGAGATAGATTTCACAGTGTCGGTGATCCTTGAGTTTGAGACTCCACCCAGACTCCGTCGCTACACTACTTTTCTCAATCGTCGTCATCGCCCCTCTCCATCGACAATCGTCACAGTCCTCATGGATGGCGACCATGGGCGAGCCAGATTCCCCTCGTTACTCTCCCAGTCCATAGGTGTCACCTCCACAGCCCGTATATCCTGACGCATTTGGTCATTCCCGTCCGAGTAAGCCAGACATGATCGTGATTGATGACACTACATATGAGGAGGAGGACCCAGAGGAAGACCCGAAGGATGACTCTGAGGATGAGGAGCCGGAAGAGGATTCTTCCAGTGACGCCCCCTCAAAAGACTTTGGGATGATCAACCTCGGGGGTACTGGAGGGAGGAGTTGTGGGTGGATTCCTACTGAGACGGATGATGACGAGTAGGATAGCGTAACTGGGGGTAGTCACGAGTCTAGTTAGTAGCAGCTCTGATTTAGTGACCTTTTGTTTTGTTTCGTTTTGGCTGAGGTCTTATTTATTATAGTCTACTACTAGAACTCTTGTTTTGTATGGTGGTATTGTTTACTCCGGGATTACTTTGACACTATGGTTCTATATATATATATATATGTTATGATGTTTCTTTCCCTTGATCCCCTTGTATCTGCGTGTATGTTGTGTATGTATGCGGAATGATTGTCTAGATGTTTTCAGAAAATGAATTCCAGACTTAAGAAAAGGACATTTTCATGAATACTTAAAATGGAAATTAGAATGCGATTAGTTGATGATGATTAAACTCTTTTCAAAAAAAAAAAAATTCGTATTTTCTAAGTTTTAAAACAGTAAATTCGACGGTTACATTTTGCAATGTGATATTCTTAGCGGTATAACTAAGGGTGTCGCATTTAGTGGTATCAGAGCTGTTCTTTCCTTTTGGCCTCGGGTATGGTCTGCAATACCCTTCTCTCTGTGTTTACTCTGTGTTGATTGTTTGCCTTGTGTGAATTGGTTGCTCTCATCTTGCTATCTTAGTAATATGAGGATCTGTGTGTAGCGTTGCTTATTCTTGCTTGAATGGTTCTGCATGAAACGGAAGAAGTTGACTTGTTCTGCGAATGCAGGATTCCATGGCAGAAAGAGGCAACCCTGAGATGGGCGATCTCCTGGGAAGGAGACAAGGTAGCATAAAATCACACCTCATAAAAGAATTAACTTAACACCCTAATTAGAATTAAGGTAGTATGAATGAACCAAGTAATCAAGCTTCTAAGACGAGTTTGCTAAGACCTTTAGGTCCTGAGATGGTACATTAGTGTAGCCAATAGTTGATTTGACTTGTGGATTGAGGTGCTGAGTGAGACATCAAAGGTCAGGATAGGATGACCACTAAAGATAAGTTCCCATTCCTTTAGATGAGTAACCTAAGGGATCGATAATGAATTCGAGGCCGTAAATGCAAGGTTAAGATGATTGATCATTGAGGTTTAATTATTAAGGTTTTGAAATTTGGGGATTTGTACTAATAGTTCTTGAGGATTCAGTTATTGAAATATATATATTTTGGCAAAGCAAGTTAGAAGTAATTGATGACTTGGGATATACTCAGGATGAATAATGATGGAGTTTAGGATAAGAATGACAAACATATGAATTGAGACTTGATCTTAGTAATTAAGGTATATGTTGTGTATGTATGCGGAATGATTGTCTAGATGTTTTCAGAAAATGAATTTCAGACTTAAGAAAAGGACATTTTCATGAATACTTAAAATGGAAATTAGAATGCGATTAGTTGATGATGATTAAACTCTTTTCAAAAAAAAATATTTTCGTATTTTCTAAGTTTTAAAACAGTAAATTCGACGGTTACATTTTGCAACGTGATATTCTTAGCGGTATAACTAAGGGTATCGCATTTGTGCTATCTGTAATGACAAACCAGAGAGTTATCACACTGTTTCAGAGAATGCACCTTGGCCAGGGAAATATGGCAAACACTTGGAGTGCATATTACTTACCCACTTTCGGATGAAGAATTCAAGAACTGGATCCATGATAATTCGATCAGTAACCCAGTTCACTTCCCTTTGGTCATTTGGAACATTTGGCTGGCCCGCAATCTTCTCGTTCTTGTCGGGGAACGTCAATCAATTACCCAAACTATTGGTAAAATCCGCTTCATGGAGTTCGAAATTATTGACTCGGTGAACAGAGATCCTTCCCCTCCCGCTGCAAGGCTAGTCTCTTGGACTCCTCTAATCCATGATTTTGTTGCTGTCAATTCTGATGGCAGCTCTCTAGGGAACCCCGATCGAGCAAGCTTCGGTTGAACCATTCGAGACGCCAATGGCTCCTGGATTGTGGGTTTCTTTTGGAGCATAGGTCACGCTGACAACCTAATTGCGGAGCTGATGGGTGTGTATAATGGGCTTCAAACAGCGTGGGATATGGGATTTAGAAAGGTGGAGTTCTTCTCAAATTCTACAGATGCTATTAGACTCATCTTGGAGGACAATATTACTCACCATCAATATGCTTCTACGGTTATGAACATTAGGGATCTTATTAAAAATGACTGGATTATCAATCTTAAGCACATCCTTCGAGAGGGCAACAGTGGTGCTGATTACCTTGCTAAGAAAAGGGGCTTTTCAGAATGAAGCCTTAATCCTGCTTGATACTCCTCCCATGGAAATGAACCTTGTGCTTTTTGTTGATGCCTCTGGGGTTCAATTTCTAAGGGAGTGATTGTTTTCTTTCTTTTTCTTTTTCCCTATTTTTCCTCTTGTTTTCCTGTACAAAAAAAAATGTATGATAAGATAAAATAACATTATCCGTCTCTTATCTTGGTGTGCATCAAACATGGGATATGATAAGAGCTTATCATGCTCTTATCCTATTCTGTTGCTATCCAACTCGTCTATCCTATCTTATTCTATCCTATCCTATCATATCATGTCCACCAAACGGGCCCGATGGGTTAAAATGTGTGTTAGGATACAAGGAGTCTGTGACACCCTTCTACCCCAGCTCTTATACAATTAATTAGTCGAAATATTTTTCAAAAGCTGTATCCCTCAACCGGTAAAAAGGTTCACATATCTCTTCATTTAAAACCTCATTCATTGTAAAAAACCTTAATTAAAATAAAAGTAGAACTCAAAGGTTTTCAAAATACACAAGCAGCGGAATCTCCAAATTATCAATAATTAAAACATCCTACTCGCCATGTAAGGCATTTAAAAGTTCACGAAAATACTCCTAATCTAGAAACATATTAAAACATCCCGAAAACACCCTGATGTCACATCTATCAGAGCATACCCTTTCAATCATAGTCGACACCAGTCGTGTCCACCTCAACACCTGTAAAATATATCCACAGAATACGGTGAGGAAAAGGAATACTACCTATACATACACATAGAGAATACCCATCCTCACCCACAACATCATTACATCACGTCATCAGTACATTAAATCACCAATAAATAACATTCATCTAAGCTCAACATATATTTAATCATCTATATCAACATATACATTCCATACTATCATCCCTATTTTTAACGCATAGATACATCTATTATACATTCACCAAGCTCATCATCATCGTAACATCATTCATATATCATCATATAGTTCTCATACCATCATTCACCCAAGTAATCATATATTCTATTCTCACACATAATACTCATCATCATCAGTCATCATTTAATAACACAATTTCGTCATCAAATATCACACACATCAATACTCCTCTCCTCATCTACCCAAAGATTATGACTTAGAACTTCACACAATGGGTGCACATCGTCAATCACTCTAGTTAGTACCAAGATAGTCTATCGGTGTTACCACACACTATCCGATAGGTTGTACCCCCTCTATGGGCCCGCACAACGACATTCGACCCTAGGTTGTACCCCCTCTATAGGCCCGTACAATCACTCATAGGTTGCACCCCCTCTATGGGCCCGTGCATCGAACGCCCCATCTTGATCCCCTGAGTTGTACCCCCTCTATGGGCCCGCACAACTCAGTTCACCTCCCGAATTGTACCCCCTCTATGGGCCCGCACAATTCAGGTCTCATCACATATGCTCAAGGCATCTCTCCTAAGTTGTACCCCCTCTATGGGCCCGCACAACTTAGATAACATCATCATCAAAAGTTGATATACACCATCATCATAAATCATCATTATCATGCATTAACATGCTCATCATCAAACATCATCATTATAAAGTGATATACACTTATCATCATCATCATACATCAATATGCTCATCATTAAACATCATCATTATAAAGTGATATACACTTATCATCATCATCATACATCAATATGTTCATCATTAAACATCATCATAATAAGGTGATATACACCGACATCATTATCATCATCACACTCATCATCAATTATCATCATAATATATCATCATAAGCATCGCAATCCTCATCAAACATCATTAATCATCAAAACCATACTCATTATAAAGTACTCTCAAACAACATCAATCATCGTCAAACAGTTAGGATCTCAAAATCCACTCTGGTAATCGATTACCAACCTCTAGTAATCGATTACCCGCAAACAAGGTATCTGGTAATCGATTACAACCACCTTGTAATCGATTACCTGCAAGCAAGCTCTCTGGTAATCGATTACAGCACCCCTATAATCGATTACCCGCAAACAAACTATCTGGTAATCGATTACAGCACCCCCGTAATCGATTACCCGCAAGCAAACAGTTCTTCTGGGTTGCCCAGAACACTTTGGTAATCGATTACCCGCGACACAGATCGCAGAATTCACGATTTCAAACCTCTCTAAACTCATCCAATCAATCCCTAATCAATCTTTTACGTCTAAACATCATACATAATCATTATTAGCATCCAATACTCCGTAAATCAACAATCAATTACATATTATACCATCAATTCATCAAAACCCCCAATTTCTCAATCCCTAATCACCCATTTTTCCATTATTCTCAATATCATCTTTAATCTCATCCAACACTCATCAATTTACATACAATCAATCATCAACCAACAAATTATATCTTCATTCTAAGTTATAAATTCATCAATTCAAAATTATACTCTTAGATTACTACCCAAACATCCCCTACATGCATATACAGGCAATACCCTCTCCCCACCGTACCTTAGAGTTGACGATTATAAACGAAAAGATAGAACTCCCTTGCTAATCTACTCCGCGGTACCTCCTCCTTGTGGAATCGTTTCTCCCCTCCTTAAGGTTTCACTCTCTAACGTTTTGAAAAATAAGGATTAGGGTGAATTGGTGACCCCTCCTTACTTAAATACTTAATTGGGTTGGACCCACCCTCAACCCACTCATTCTTATTTTATTAAATAACATTATTCATAAAAAATATTAATATTACTAATACTATTTTATTCCTCTCATTTAATCAGTTAAAATAATAATACTATTATTTCTTCTTTTTCTTTTATTTTATTTATTCATTTATATTAGGAATTATTAGGATATTATAAAGTCCTTATCCATCTATATTCAAATTTAAATTCAAATCTTATAATTAAATCTTATCCTAAATTGTATTGATTCCTATCCTTAATCCCCGTGATCTCAATATCCCTATTTGGAATCTGATCTTAATTTAAAATACTAACCATATCTCTCTCGTAAGATTATCATTACTAATCCTAATATTATTCTATTAATATGATAATTATTATATTTATAACAATTAATGTTAATTGTAATCTTATGATTTATCTCTCAATAATATTATCATTATATTCAATATGACCATATTTGATTAAGATCCTAATAATCTAACATCTCTCCTAATATTATATTATTATTATCTCATAAATACAGGTATATTAATATTTACTATTATTGATGTGTAACTTATATTTTTACAGCTAACGTTATCGAAATATAATTATACGTATTTAAATTATATTTCTAAATTTTCTAAATTTTGGGATGTTACAGAGTCAAGGAAGATGTGTGTGACATCATGAGTGGAGATGAGAGAAGAGTTTAATTAGAGTGGTCTCATGAGAATGATGAAAACAAGTTTAGTTCAATTTCACCTCACTCCATATGTTTTTGGATCCCGATCCTCTCTAGCTGTTTAGCCTTCTTTAGCCAAGTTTAGCTCCGGAATAACTATGGAATAACTAGGAAATCAAAATTCGTAGTTATTCTGTAGCTAAACTTGGCTGAAGAGGGCTGGTCGACTACCGATGATCCTTACACTATATTTTTTCCCCACTTTTTATTAGATATATCTAGAGATATCCTAAATAGTGAATATTTGTAGCCTCAGGATTTTTTTCATTGGGGCTGGAATAAAATATTTCATTGAGTCAATTTTTACAAGATTTATTTGTTGATTTTATTTAATTATTTTTCTAAGAATTTTACAAATTTTAAAATGCATTTATTATCTTTTTATAACTTTATTTTAAAAATAAATAATAAAGTAATAAAGTAAAACAATTAATCTATATATATGAAAATAAGTATCGAAATATTTCTTATATTAGTTAAAAATATTATGTATTGAATTTCAAAAATATAATATTTTAGAGATTTTTAATTATGTATAATATATTAAGAATGTATTTTGATTTTTATATTATCATTTAATATTAAAATATTTATTAAATACTTAATATATTCATATACTTTAAAAATGATTTAAAGAAAAATTTTATAAAAACAAAAACAATAAAGTTATAAATGAGCTAAACAAGTTAAACTCAAATTTATTTTTTTTAATAGACCAAACTCAAATTTTAAGTTGAACTCATTTAAATAAATGCGTTAAGTTTAAACCACTCATTTTTTTTTTATCACAAGTCAAATTTAAACTTCAGTCACTCGGTTCGGTTCGACTCATTCATTTACAAACTCATTCATTTGCAAACCTGGTGATATATAGATGGATCAAATCGCACACTATCATTAGGGATGGTAAAACAAAATTGTTCACGTGGATCAAGGACGAAGCAAAGGATTAAGACAAGGAGCTAATATTATAAAAAAAGTTTAATTAATTAATCCACCATAAATATAATTTTATTATATATATTAAAATACAATAAAAAACTAATCCAAATATAAAATGTCAAATTACGATAAGTACATATAGTGTACATAATTTAAAAAATTTGTTAATTATTTCAATTTTATTATTTTTTACTATTTATTTTAATTATTTCTATATTTATTTTAATTTTTAATAAAAAGTAATTAATTGTCATTAAAGATTTATTAAAAATTTGAAAATTATAATTACCTAATGTTATATATTTGTCTAGAAAATAAAAATATAATTTATATTAAAAAATTTATGTAAATATATCCTTTTATATTATTTTAAATTAATCCACTATTTAAATCAAATATCATTAATTCAATAAGTTATTTTATCAATTAAAAGTGTAGCTTATATATTTTTTAGCTGAACTTCTACTATATCTAATTTTACCCAACAATATAATATATTAATTTTCCCAACAACACACACATATTTGAAAAAAATAAAAGTTGAGAAGGGGCACCCTTTGTCTTAATGTGGTTTCGCTATTATCATGGATATTCACAAATATATCTGTAATGGATATTTATATATTTATAAAATAAGTGGAAATAAATATTATACCACTCATCTAATGAGTACCTATATATTTATTAAAATATATTTTTATTAAATATATTAAAATATTATAATTTTTTTATTATTTTATAATATGATATAATTTATTTTATAATGATATTTTTAAAATATTAACCCATAGTGATATTATATAATGATAATTATATAATATTAATATAATGTTACATTATCAAAGAGTTGTAGCTCAGTTAACAACGCAGAGTCGCAGACTATTGTGGGAAGAGCTCATGGGTTCAATCCCTACTAAACACATTCTTAGGGAGTGGTGAAGAGTCTTAACTATGACATAATTAAGTCTAGAATATGATTGCCCTTGTTAATGGATGATACATATGATTAACACCAAAAAATAAAATATGACATTATAGTATATGATATGATATTTTCTCTCTTTCTTATTATAAATTTTAAATACTTAAATATTAAGAGCACTTAAGGTACTCACATTTACTCTACCTCAAGGAAACGAGTAGGGGTTCAAACCAATGAGTACGACCTGTCAAAGACGAAACTCTGTCTTATTCCACTCGACAAACCCTTGAGATTATTTTTTATAGGGAAAAGAATATAAAACCACCTCGAACTTTTTCCCTTTTGTAAATATGCACCATGAACTTTTAATTTGTCCCAATTAACCCTTAAACTCTTATCATTATTACAATAGGTCCATTCATTAATATCAAATTCAATAATTGTCATAATCAATCTCAATCTTTCGAGATTTTTGTTTCAAATATTAAAAAGACATAAAGGAGTAAAATTTACATATTTTTTATTCTTGAATTATGTCAAATTTTAAGTATATTTGAAAATTTAAAAGGGAAATATGACCATGTGTTTTTTTAATTTAGAGTTTTTTTTCCTATTTTTTTAATTTTTGAAACTTTATAATTTTATATAAATTTAATATTTTAAACACAATTTTGAAGGGTTGAGATTATATTTATTAATTTTTAATTTCATGCTAATGAAATAACATATTGCAACATGAAAGTTTATTAAAGGATTAATTGGGACAAAATAAAAGTTCTTGGTGCCTATTTGTAAAATGGTAAAAGTTAAGGGTGTTTACATACTATTTTCCCTTTTTTATATGTTGAAACAAAGCTTTAATTAGACCATTTAAATTCCAAATAAGAAAAATTTTTATTCAAGTAAAAATATCTAAATAAATAGTTATAGCGCCGAGTCAGTTGACTATAGCTGGGTGCGAAAAATAAACTAAAAAATATCAAATTTTGAAAGAAATTAATTAGTTAAATGATTTTTTAGCTAATAAATCAATCCCAACTAATTAAACATTGTAAAAGAAATAAACTTATAGGCTTGAGAAAATACTGCCAAAAAAAATGCTTGAGAAAATGGTTTCCCATGTAACCTAGTGAAATAAATGCAGTTAAAAAAAACCAAGTCAAAGCCCCAGCACAATGTTAAAACCAATTTATTTTAGTTATTTTTATTTAATTAACGTGACACTTTTGTAATTTTAACCATTTTACTTAATTTCTAAACCAGTCACTGATCACTCACCGGTCACATATGCGGAATAACAAGCTTTATATTAAAACAATCTTATAATGAAATACATATAATTATTTTTTGTAAGATAATGATTCTATTAAGAATTATTATTTTATTTATTTTGTTGTAGATGTTTTACTAAAAAATTATTAAAATACTGGCCCAAAAATCACCTGCAAAAAATGCATTGCAATAAGTACAAAAATTTAACCTTCTCTTGTTAAATAGCATTCACTTGTTTAAATGTAACTCTTCTTTTCTACAAAAATCCACAGCCTCCGATCCCTTAACTAATTGCTTGAAGCAATTTTAATAAAATGCCAATTTTGCCAGATATGTATGGCCAAATTAAATTCTAAGTAATCAACCACCCAGCATATATGTGAATCGAGTTCTATACGTAGATATGTTAAATATTTGGAGGAAGAACTTTGTTGTTCATAAAAATCCTACCCAACTCGAATAAAATTATCTCCCACGTAAAAAATCTTGCACTAAAAAAGTATTAAAATGCTTCCTTCAAAGTATCCACCAAAAATGAAAACAATGGTTTCTCCGGCTCAGTTTTGATCCTATATATATATATTCACTAATTAAGTTACTTAAAACCAATTACGTACTTTCTGAGTTGCTTGTAAGTTTAGTCCGGCTCAGTTTTGATCATGAACTAATCAACCTAATACTTCCCTAGAATAAAATGTTATCGTAGATCACACACACAAATATTTTGATCATGTTAATTTCTTCTAACAAGCTATGCTTCTAAGTGGTTATTAAAAATATTAATAGTAGTATTTATTATTTATCCTTCACACATGATGCATACCTAACCTAATTTGGATCAAATAATAATGGTGAAAATGATATGTTCAACCATCAATCATCACAACTAGTTATAGAGTCGACCAGCTTATAAAATTATGATTGAGATTACAATTTTTGTATGTTTAATATTTTTGTTTCTCTAGCTAGGTATAACATATGGGGGATTAGGCTTTTTCATTTTAAAATTAAATGGTTTTTTTTTTTTCCTGAAATGAAAAATTATCATTGAAAATTCAAAACACAACGTTCACACATCTTATGGAGCAATGTTAAGATACATAATCTTGAATTGAAAGCTAGCTAGCATCGTCAGCTAATTAAGAACCATTAGAAATAAATAAAAGTGATGAAAGTGCTAACTGCTAAACAACGAGCTATATCTATTTCCTTTCTAGCTAGAAATGAACACTTTGTTGGAGATCTTTTCAGTATGCATAAGCTTTTCAAAGGCGCCGACATTCAAAACTTTAATAAAACATAATTATCATGAACTTGGGCTATTTGAAGAAGGACAAGGGAAATTTGATCAGATTTCAATTTTTTCATAAGATCATATATATTTATTCTCGTGCCATATATTAAGCAAGTTTTTTTTTTATCAAAGTATCCGAAATCTTTATATATATATATATATAATTATTGGGTTAAATATGTTTTTAGTCCCTCAAAATATAATGAAATTTGATTTTGGTCCCTCATTTATTTTTTCATTGGTTTTAGTCCTCTATTTTTTAAAATCACATGATTTTAATCCTCATCATATCGTTATTTATATTCTGCTGTTTTTATAGATTTTTCTATGAATTTTCCTTCGAATTTTTCTACATATTTCAAAATTTAAAGGAAATTAGTTGAAAATTTACTATAGATTTTTTTACAATAAAATAAAAAAAATTATAGAAACATTTTTTTGTAAAAAATTTGTAATTTTTTAGAAATTTACTACACATGAAGTCGTAGTAACTTCAAAAGTGATTTAACAGAGTACAATTAATAAAGAGAACTAAAAACACGTGATTTTAAAAAATGGATGATCAAAACTAAAATTTATCATTTTTCAAGGAATAAAAAATGATTGGCGTAATTGCACTTTTGGTCCCCCTACTTTTTTTCGCGATTTTGGTCCCCCTATTATTCCAAATTTGCAATTTTGGTCCCTCTAACACATAGATTTTAAAAATAGGGGGACCAAGATTTTGAACTAAATCGCGAATTTAGAATAGGGGGACCAAAATCGCGAAAAAAAAAAATAGGGAGACCAAAATCGCGGATTGATGATAATAGGGGAACCAAAAGTGCAATTAAGCCAAACATATTTAACCCTATTTTAAAATAATTTTGTTAATCTATATATGAAAAAATATATTTTCTTAGTTCTGTGTAATACAATTATAGACTAAAAAAAGTGTAATGGTCACAACTAACAAGAATAATTAGATGATAGTAGTTTTACCAGGAAGGTATGTATATAGTCAACATGAATATATCTTCTGTTCAAAATGGTGGAACGGCGTCCAATTTGTTTACGATTATAGTTGTTCTCATTATGAAAACTAACCTAAGACCTAATTCTAGGTGAGAACCACATTTTCAAGTTAATAATGATTTCACAATTGTCAAGCATGATTAGTAACTCGGGATATAAATTTTATGTTATATATATCTAGATTCTATTTTTTAAGAAACTAAACATTGTCATCATGTCAATTTTAGAGGTTTTTTTAATTTATCTTTTATCAGGTATTTAATAAATATAGTTGTGAAATTAATTCTTGAAGAGAGAGTGATAATGAGGTTAAATTTCTCTGAAAAACGACGACTCTCTCGATGTCAAGGTAATCATCAACGGGTTCATGTGTCAAAGAGATTGAGCAAAATAAATAGATTAATTCCGGAGGAAAGTGCTTACGTTAAGAAAGAAGTGTTGGAAAATTTAAAACCTTAAATTACCAATGATCTGAAATGCTAATCCACCTCAAATCCTTTACTTGAAATTTGATTTGAGATTAGGAATGGAATTAAGGATGACATCAACTTATATTAATGTGTTTTAGACGTTCAAGAAACCAAATCACTTTGGTTGTTTTCACGTCATTGTCTCACCTTTTTAAGCACAAAAATACCTATAATTAGCAAACATCCCCTTCTGTTTGACTTCAAATAATGTATTTTTGTTTTTTAATATCAAGTTATCCAACACTCTAATACCTTGCGAGACGTATAAAAATCAACACATTGGATTTTGTCTCTATTAATAAAAAAATTTCCATACACATAACCAAATATCGCTCTTATTAATATACTTATATAAGAAATACAACTACTTATTGATAAATGTATGCATTTTAATGATTCTATTTTTCTTTTCAATATTTTTTTCCTCATATTTTCCTGTTGTTATATAGTGGTGTTAAATATTCACTTTTTTTTATTCGATTGGAACGTAGAAGATGAGTCATGAGTATTAATCTGTAATTCAAAATTAATTTTAAAAAATTCATTTTAAATTATTTTCATCTAATGTATTTCGTAAAGTGTATATCACTCATTTACAACAATTTATTATAGAATCAATTCTATTCAACTGTAAATCAAACAGACATACGTTATATATTTTTCAGACAATTTAGGAACATTTTTCATTTCTACTTTTACATTTGAGCAATTTTAATTCTCTTGCTTTCAATTACATTATTTTGGTCCCAATTTTTGTTTTCATGAATTATAATCAAGTCTCTTCATTCATCCTTATTAATATTTCCATAAGTTGCAATATTATTGTTGATATCATTGCTATTAGTGTCAATCCTTGTATTAATTTCCCAAAAACTATTATATATGTCATTGTATTAATTTTTTATTAAATCAATTCTTTTATAGTTATAAATCTATTCAATATGTTAACAATCGGTTTGTTTTATCACTGTAACGGTGTAAAATCATGATTTCAAAAAATTGGTTTTAAATCACTTTCGTCCAACGTGCTCCATAAAACGTGCATCACTCATTTCATTCATTTATTTTTAGAATTAATTTTGCTCAATAGTAAACCAAACAAATACCAAATCTAAATTCTAATAGAACTCTTGCATTTTAATTCACGTGATTTTTAATTTTATTTTAAAATTATAAAAACCTAAAAAGAATTTAAGTTTTTTCTTATCAAATATTATTCACGTGACTTGTATCTTCTTATGCATTAGATTTTTTATTTTAGATTTAAAAAACTAATTAAAAACATATTAATATTTTTCATATCACAATCTTATACTCTTCTTCTATTTTAAATGTTTCTGTTTAAATTTTTAAATATCATACTTTTATAGTTAATTTGTCTAATCATATTAAAAGTAAAAAAAATAGGGAAAAATATGTTTTTCGTCCCTATAGTTTTGGTCAACTTTGGTCTTCGTTCATTTACTTTAAATCCTTTGTTTTTTGTCCCTCAACTTTCTAAACCTTCAATCCATGGTCCCTGGCTGTTAGTGAGATTTGTTAACATGATGAGTTAGGTAACAAAAGTTACATGTTAGCCTCAATAGTGGGGCCTAAATAGCTGACTTATCTAATTAATCTTTTTTTATTAATTTTTTAATTATTGAAATGACTATAATTATGAAATTAGGTTTTTTATCGGGTAAAGTTGCTTAGGTGAAAACCCTAATTTAGAAATTAAGGTTATTTTAATAATTAAAAATTAATAAAAAGGTTAATTAGATGATCAGTCAATTATTTGGAACTCACTATTGAGGTTGACATGTAACTTTTATTAAGTTGACCGAAACTATAGGGACAAAAAACATATTTATCAAAAAAAAATATTATGATGTGTATTACATGGTGGTTAAAATACTGGAGGTAGTTATTTAAAAACATGATTTTGTATTGTGATTCTACATTTTATTAATACAAACAAAATTAACGATATCATATATTTTTAAAAGAACCAATTTTAAAGTAAAAAATTTTAAAACTTATTGTGATCACACATCCATAAAAAATATTAATATGTGATTGATTTAAATAGTATAGGTTTAATTTATCTTAAATAACAACTCAGATTGGAATATTGTGTCTATAAAAAAAACTCTGTTAAAAGAGCTAATTTTATCCATATATAGATATTTCAGACTCGATTAGACTTACCTCTCTTAAAAGATACTTATGTGGTTTATATAAAAAAAAATCCATAAATAAGTGATTTTTTATGCATTCATAAAGAATTGATTTAAGAGTATTTTTTATTTTTAAGGAAGGTTAGTAATACACTATTTTAGATATATTGTTTAATACATTTATAAAAAATATATATTTTAAAAAGTCAACATACATTTTTTTTAAATCCATTTATAAGATAAATGTGTTAATTTTAAAAAATAATTTTAATTTTTAATACTGCGTGGTTGCTTACTAAACATAAAGTGATGGTTATATACCCTTATATGAAATGCATGCGGTTGCTTATTAAACATAGTGACGTGATGGTTAATTATCCTTACATTTAATGCCACACTGATATTATATTTGTAATGATCATTGTCATAGAATAATATAATATTGTATCATAGAATATTACAAATCCAAAGAAAACAAATTTATTATTTTTATACTCCCAAAATAAAAGTCGATCATTAAAAAAAATTGCAAAACGAGTTTTCACGACCTACACGACTGTGAGGCGTGAGCTCGTGTCGACACGAAAGTTTCAAATTCAATATATATATTTTAAGAATCAATTACACTCCTAATCCTCACTCAGCAGAGAGATTTAAACTAGAACATTATTTTTATTTTAAAAATTGTACTTTTTCCTCAGAAAGTAAATATATATATTATATTATATATTACAGTTTAATTGATTTTAATAGTAATTAATTTTTTCATTCTATGATTCTGACTATCATTACAAACTAGTTTTGAAAAAGTAAGACAAATAAAGTGAAAAGCTGCAATAAAAATAAGAAAAAAAGGTTCTTGTGTGAGAATAAAAGAATTACGTGTGGGAGAGAGAGGGGAGCAAGAGAGGAGGAGGAGAGGAGGGAAGAGAAAGAGGAAAGAGGAGAGAGAGAGGGGAGAGAGAGGGGAGAGGGGAGAGAGAGAAGAGAAAGAGGAAAGAGATAGAGAGGGAGGGAGGAGGAGAGAGAGGGGGAGAGAGGAAAGAGAGGATAGAGAGAGGAGGAGAGAGAGGGAAGAGAAAGAGGAAGAGAGAGAGGAGGGAGAAGGATGAGAGAGATAGGAGAGGGAGGGAGGAGGGAGAGAAAGAGGGGGAGAGACGAGAGAGAAAGAGGGGGAGAGAGAGAGGAAAGAGATAGGAGAGAGAAAGAGGGGGAGAGGAAAGAGAGAGGAGAGAGGGAAGAGATAGGAGAGAGAAAGAGGGGGAGAGAGAAAGAATGAGAGAGAGGAAAGAGAGGAGAGAGAAAGAGGGGGAGAGGAGAGGGAGGAGAGAGAAAGAAGGGGAGAGAGGAAAGAGATAGGAGAGAGAAAGAGAGGATAAATGAGGAAGAAATTTTTTTTATCTTATCCTATTCTATCCTGTGACTCCATAACCCAGCTCCCCCTCAAAATAAGAATTACACTAGAAGGATGGGATATGATAAGCAACAGGATAAAATTATCATATCATATTGGTACAACAAACACGTGATAAGTGATAAGATAAGATAAAATTATCATATCCTGTCTCTTATCCTGTGCACCAAACGGGCTTTAACTTCATGGACTGAGTGGTATAGTAAACTAGTAGGATTTGGATATATAACTCTGGCTTCTACCTTCTAGGTGAGGGACCAGGAATATGTGAATATCTTTTTTTTTCCCCCAAGGAATATGTGAATATCTGAGACAATGACTTTGCATGGGGTGGAAATTGAAAACTACCACCAGGGAAATTAGGCCCTTGTCTTACTCCTACGCTTATTGGGGATTGGGTTAGCATCATTCATATATAAAAAAATGTTTTCCTTGCACCTCACCTTAGATTAAGGGGGTGCATATATTTGTACTATGTTAGCCTTGTTCTTTAGCCACGTTTTGGGGTACATTCCAACGGTGAAATTTGAATCATTTCCTAACATTATTTATGGTGTCTCTTGATATTTTCTTTCTCGATAAAATTAATTGTCACTGAAAAGATAATTTCTAACTTATAAGGTTATATATTTTTATTTAACATTCAATTTTTTTCACTATTTACGAATCTTAAATGGGACTTACTATTATACATCATTCAGTTCTTACTAAACAAATATCATCTCTAACTTAAAACCTCACTTTAATACTATTCACAAATATTAAATAAATCACACCATTACACATCACTCATTTTTTATATTTTTAATTTAGAAATATTTTAATTAATAAGGGGAATAAACTTCCCAACGATTTAAAACTGCCACATATTTTTTTATATTTTCTTGCATTTAATAGTGGTTTTAAACCGTCAATAAATATAGAAAAATATTAAAAAACTTTATAGTTGTCCTAAACCGTCACTAAATAAAAGAAAAAATAAATAAATCGCCAGTATATAAGTCAGAAAAGTTGTTGTAACACATTAGAAAACTGTTGTAGTACCACAATAGTTTTTCTGACATGTTTACTGACAGTTTTAATTAACCGCCAAAAATGCAAAAAAAAAAAAGACCGGTGTTGTAAGCTAGTTAAAGTAACTTGTAGCTTATAAATTATAAGCTCCTAAAATACTCCATCCGTCCCTATTTATAAGACCTCTTATGGAAGAATTGAGTGTCCCTTAATATAGACTATTTGTAAACTTTTAGATAAATTAATTTTTTTTTTTCATATTTTCCCTTCATTAATATTCAACTCTTTTTAATTCCCCATATATTGATAAGTGTGAATAATTAATGAAGTTTTACCCACATGCTCAATTACACCATTGGAAAGTGGCTTTTGGAGTCTTCCACCATGTGACAATTAATGTCTCTTAAATATAGTGACTTTTAAATAGAGGTATATTTTGAATGCTATAATTTTTTTAAAAAAACCAATATATATCTCAACCAACTTTTCTTAAACTGTGTGAAACGATTGAGAGGGGTCTTATAATAAGGGACAAAGAGAGTAAGTTAGAAGCTCGTGTCTTACTAAATACGTTTATGTTGGTCAAACTAACTTATAAGTTAGTCAAAATAAAGAAGTTGGAAGCTAGCTTATTGGTCTTACCAAACACGCTCCTAAATGAGAGATTAAACTCTTTAGAGAAATGCTAATGGTGCCCTAAGGACACGAGTTAAAGAACCAAAATTAGAAAGTTTTTATTGGACTATGCAACATTTAATATTATAAATACGATCCATGACATGATTTCCAATAAAGACCTATTATGTATGGATTCCTTAACAAGTGTCGGCCAACTCTCTTTATTATACAATCAAGATGTTTCTAGTAGTTGACCAAGAAAAAAAGATGTTTCTAGTACTCCCTCCGTCCCTATTTATAAGACCCCTTCTAGAAGAATTGGATGTCCCTTAATATAAGACCCTTTGCAGATTTTTAGGTAAATTAATTATTTTTTCCATAGTTGTCCTTCATTAATATTCAACTTTTTTTATTCCCCATATATTGATGAGTGTGAATAATTAATGAAGTTTTACCCCTATGTTCAATTACCCCATTGGAAAGTGAATTTTGGAGTCTTCCACCATGTCACCATTAATGTTTCTAAAATATAGTGACTTTTAAATAGGGGTATATTTGGAATGCTATTATTTTTTTAAAAGACCAATACATTAACCAACTTTTCTTAAACTGTGTGAAACGGTTGAGAGAGTCTTATAATAAGGGACGGAGGGAGTAATTTTTTTCTAAGAATTATAGAAATGTTGTCTTAACATTATGAATGGTCATGGCTGTTGGTAATGTGACACACTGAGTGTCTGTTTGGTTCTCGGTTGGGAACAGTCAAAATAAATTTTATGGAATTGGTGTTAAATCACTCCCGTCTAACGTGTTTCATAAATCATCTATCATTCATTTTATGTCATTGATTTTATAAATCTATCAAAATTAATTTTACCCAATAGTAAAACAAATGGATCCTAAATATTGTGATCTTTGGTGTGGAAAGATGGTTGTCTCGATAATTTTATGGTCCAGTTGTTGGTAATTTGGGTGGGTAACTAAATGTTTTAAACAATGTGAGATATGGACACCCCGTTTACATTCCTAAATTAAGGTTGCGTTTAACACTGTTTAGTCCACCCAAGAAAAAAACATTGTTTAACTTTTTCTAAAATTTAATAATTTCATTTGACCTAAACTTTTATATTCAATTTGATTGTTTCATTTTCTACCTTTTGCATTTGCGCTAGGTGTCCGTTTGGTTTGTAAGTAAATAGAATTGATTCTAGAATTAATGATTAAAAATGAGTGATACACGTTTTATAAAACATGTTGGATAAAAGTGATTTAAATAGCATGTTTGGTTTACACAAAACCACATTTCAAATATGGATCTGAGGCGGTCAACGTTACTCTCTATAGCGTTTTCCCGAATCCACATTTAAAATGTGCTTTCAATTATGTCGAATTGATTCTGCACTAGGTGTAACTAATTGAGAAACAAACAGACAATTAATTGACATCATACTAAGAAATGAACTAGAGACCAAATGTATACTATTTTTATTTTGTGAAATGATCATTTACATTCTTCGCATTCTTTCTTTTTATTTTCATTATTTTGATTGTTTCAATTCTGTCTTTTTACATTAGCTTTTACAAGTTGATTAGCAATATATTAATGCGAAATGAAGTAGATGTCAAATGTCTACTAATTTTATTTAGTGAAATGACCATTTACGGTATAAGATATTATATATTAAATTAGTGTCTGTTTGCTTAAACTTTTGATAAAAGTTTTTTTTTTAAAATATATATATAAAGTTATTTGTTTTAAAAGTCATTTATATAAAAATGTTATTTTGTTGGTTCATAAAAACTATATATTTTACTTTAAAAAGTAGTTATGATTATGTTTTTTTCAGCAGCTACCAAAGTGGTGATCTTTTTTTTTTTCAATAGCTTAAATAAATATTTTAAAAATTTATAGAAATGGTTTTTGAAAAAGTAAATGATTTTTTAAAGAACTAGTAAAACAAAGGATTTCAATGCAAAGATATTGATCTGGCATGTTGGAACTACTCTTAAAGCTATTGATGAAGATGGTCATGTAGAGAGAAAACATTTGATCCTCTTAATTAGCGTGTAATTAAGAACTAGTCTTCAACCAGTAGCCACTATTAGAGAAATAAAGCTGAATCAAAAGTAAAGAAATTAAAGGAGAAGAAATACAAAATGAATTGCAGTGAAAGCTATAGGTGTTTTTTAAGTAATTATTTATACAGTTTTTCACTCATAGAATTCCTTTTTGTAAAGTATAGGATAGGATAGGACTATAAAATCTTAAGAGCTAGAGTACTTAAGTACATCTCTAGCAAGCAGCAACTAGCATGCCTAGAATTATAGTGAAACAAAATTATTTGATTAGTGGGCCAATTAATTAATCGATGGATCAAACTTGTCTAATGACTCATTTCTAGCCATCAAATCCGCTATCTCTGAGTAAGCCTATTAAAATCAATCATTCCCAGACGTATATATCATATATAAGTATCAATATTGTACAAGCTAGTTAGAAAAAAAAGGGCGAAGTAAATACCTTTATTAATTTGTTCATTTTTCCTTCCCATCTGAAAAAAAAAAACATATAAATTGAAGTATGTTAAAAACAATGAAACTATTCATTAAACTTCAATTTATGCCATATGAAAAGTCTATATATTAAGATTTCAATAACTTTTAACAATATTGATTTTTTCATTTAAATTATTGTATAATTATTATAAACAATAAAAAGGTTTAGTTTCAACACAAGGTTGGTGAACCTATGCATTGTCCATGCTTCAAGCCCAATAGACTCTTGCACGAGGGGATGTGTTAGAAATATATTCATTCACGTGTTATCCACCCAACAACTTAAGTTTTTGGGATAATTGTTTCATGAAATAAATAACTTTCAATTTCTGTTTTTTTCTCTTGTCTGAAACGATAATTCTTCTACTGGATCTGACATTTCAGGCTACCCGAACATGTCTAATGTGGGTAGTAGGTTTCAGCGGGCCGAGTTAAAAAGCTTGAAAATTATTCAATTTCTAAAATAAGGTTCAAGTCTTACATTTTGTGGGCTTTTTTTGCTAGTAGTCCAATTTTTATGGGTTTTGCGGATAGCGAATTTTATAGAGTCAGACTGAAAAACTCAAAAGTTGTTCATGCTTCTAAAATCAAAATCCGAGCCATATATTTTACAGGCTTTTATGGATCAACACAATCAAACTAGCTCATTTTAATTTATCGATTTTAAGCCACCTACTCTAATAAGGTAAACTAGATCAACACCTTATAAGCGGAGACAAATCCATAAATGATTGAAAGTAGACAAATGAGCGGATGAATTACTAGTTTAAAGAGTGATCATTAACTTTTCTTTATAATATATACTAGTTATAGATATTTTTTTTATAGTGCTCTTACATTCTTATACTATAATATCATAGACAAACTAAAATTGATATTTAAATTCAAATATGTATGAATCGAATGTTAGAATATACTTATAAAACATTGCGATAACAAAAAAAAATTAAAAGATATTTTATACACTATATGAGTAATATTAATTTAAAATTTATTTACCAACTCAAATAAAAAATATTATATAAAATAAATTTAAATAAAAATATTTATATTATTAAAGAATACTAATGAAAGAGGGGTGGGGTTGGACCGAAGTCCCTTGCTGCCTCACTCTACATCTGTCTCGGCTTATAAACTTCACATGTTTTTTTTGGACGAAATAAACTTCACATGTTGATAAACTTGGATTTGTCTGTACAGAACAAAATTGATAAATTTTATTTTTATGCAGAACTTAATTAAAAGATGATTTTGCTCTTAAGTCTATTGATCTTGCGAAAATTACAATCATCTTAGCTTTACACAAAGGACAACAAATTAAAAAAAAAAAACTCCCTCTATATACATATATATATATATAAAGATAAAATAAGATTATATTCACATGATAAATTTTAATTAGAATTTAATTAGTATATATTGTTGGTGTAAATAAATTTTACACAGATATTCAATTTTGTGTCACCACATCAATTAATGAATGTGACGCCTCATATGTTATTAAATTCAATAAAGAGAAAAAGGATTGTGCACGGACAGTGTAAAAAGTTTTACACAGACGGTTAATCACAACCCTTGATTTATGGTAAGTTTGTTGACTTTACTAATTAATATTTTAAAAGTTATATAAATGAAGAATCATGATTAAACGTCAGTGTAAAACCAGTACATACTAATTAAACTCTTCAATAAATGATGTTGCAATACATCATTGGATGTCTGTGTAAAATTTCTTTACACTGACGGTGTACATATATTAAACTCAATTTATATAATTAAAATTAATTTCTTTCACTTCAAGCTTTAATTTTATCTAATATATCTCATCAATCCCCGCCTCCCAACGTATATATAAAAAATTAACATGTTATCTAGAATAATATAATATAGCTGAATGTTGGTACATAATTTCTTTACAAACTACTTGATCTGAAAGTCATTTTGCTTAAACTTTAGCATGTCTTCTTTGTAACAAAGAAAACAACTAGCACTTTGCAACAATAGGATGCAACAACAAACTTAATTTCATTTCGTAAACACTAGAAAGTTGGTTCGCCACATGGAAAAATCTCTATCCATAGACCAATATGGGGATTAGGTGTATACAAAGTGGGGTAGCTTAAATTAATACTCATGGACAATTATTTGTGTTCCACTTGTATCCAGACAAGGACATAGGGATGTAAAATTGAAGGCGTGTGGATTATGATACTGTTAGGTAATCCATCATACACAATGTTTTATCACCATTCACTTTGTCCCTTTTCCATCCTCTACGGTTTTCCGCAAAACTCCATCTCCAACAAGCCATAAACATCATTTCACCCATTATACTCTGTTCCCTTAGGAGTCATACAAAGAAGATCTTATTAAACAGGATCACCTTAGATCAGGCTCAATTGGTGGACTCTTTGGGAAAATGAGCATTACATGTGTCTAGTGATGTGTTCAATTTGTATTTGCATCAATGTTTCTTTGCTCAATTTTCTTGGGTTTCACGTTGACATGGTGCCATTTAGAATCCTAAGTTATTGATTGGATCTTGTGATCGAGAAGGAAGAATGTAAGAGGTGTTATGTTGGTCCGTATATAAAATTACTTGGGGCCGTTGCTATTGTCTATAGTTACATTATGGGAATAAAAACCACTTTTCGGCTCTTGTACCCATCCCTACCAAGGTATATACAAAGAGCAAAAGCCATGAGAATAAGACAAAGAAAAGTGAACCCAATTATTTTTGCATAATATAGCATAGATAAGTAAAACAAATTAAAGGTGTGTTTGCAAACAGGGAGAGAGAGGAAGGAAGGAAGGAATGAATGAAAAGAAAAAGAAAAGGGATTAATAGCAGACACAAGAGATAAGGAGCAGGTTATGATTCCTTTTATTGTATGACACAGGTATATTTGGAAATATGAGGAAGGGAGAGTGAAACCTAAGGCGGTTTGCATTTTCATTTCTTGTTTCCATTTTTTATTTCATGTTTTTTAAAGCATTTCTAATATTTCCTTTGTAAAATTTCAGAAAACAGGAAATAGAATGAAAACAGGAAATGAAAATATAAATCAAACAGGCCCTAAGGGTGTTTGCATTTTTATTTCCTGTTTACTGTTTTCTGGAATTTTATAAAGGAAAAACTGGAAATGCTGGAAACAACGTTTCCAGCATTTCCAGTTTTTCCTTTATAAAATTTCAAAAAATAGGAAACAGACTGAAAACAGGAAATGGAAATAGGAAATAAAAATACAAACCAAACATACCCTAAATTTTCAATCAACAAAGACTCGAGGATCAATTGCTCAGTGTGTGCAAGTCTTGTCCAAAAAACAAATTGTTATAATATAAACATAATAATATGCCTACGCTAACTAATTCTTTATTGATAAGCGATTATATTAACATTATATTAATTTCAACCATGATGTTTAATTAGTGAACATTTTTAAGGGTATAGTCTTTACACATCATTTTTTTTCTTTGTTGGCAACATTAACTGTTATATAAATTAAAATGCTAGTAATCATTTTTTCTCATTCTTTTTTAACACGGCCTTTATTATTAGATTGAATCTCCTATTGACCCATAAAATAACTTGGAGCCCTTTTTTTTATGTGTGACCACCGTGATATATCTCCCAATAATAAAGAGATTATTGAAGAAAGCTACCAACATTTCTCTAATTAGTGTTTGTTTAGAACAACGGATTTGAACATAAATATTTATCTACATGTTTGAATAAACTTATAAAAAAAAAAAAAACTTATAACTTGTTCATAAATTATTTTTAGTTTATTTTAATAAACTCATCAAATATTTAAAGTAGCTTATAAAATAATTTATGGAGAAATTAAATACCTTGTCTCCACTCTGATTCTCACTCAATTCCTTAAATACTTATAACATAGTTCTCACATGATAAGCACTTATTAAATAAGTGCTTAATTGAATTATTTTTCAAAATACACCCTTATTAGTTTAGTAATGAAAAATTCAGAAATTCTCATTTGTTTGAATGATAATTTCCATTTCCTTTTATGGGGATTTCTTTATACAAATGTGATGGGGAAGTTCATCAAACTTCAAAAGTGGTAATTTAAGATCCTTGGCTCAAGTGGTACAAGTTAATAATTGGAGATTGACGTAAAAAAAAATAATAATTGGAGATTTGCTTAGCTTCGCCCCAAAAATTATTAACATGACTTACATTTCAACATATCATTTTCCTCCTCACACCATAGACTTATATTTATTTTTAAAATAAATAGTTGGTTTTGTTGAGACTACCATAATAACAAAGGAATTAACTGCTTATTATCTTGTTGAGCGAGCCATTATCCGGTGGCGTCTTAGGGCCACTTATACGTGTGATAATGTTAAGAAATTTGCAACTGCTTGAATCCTTTTGTATAGAATGTTTTTCATAAGTACCTTCAATTTCGGACATAAGACTCGAAGGAAGAGCAATTTGGGGCCTGTAAATTAAGACTTCATTGCATTTTGATAAATAACTGGATTACTAACTTGAATCATATACTATATACATTAAAAAAATTAAGGTATACATATTAAAGTCTGATAGATAACCTATCAGACTTAATTCTTGTTCTACTTAAAATGATATACGTATTTCATAGAAATTTAGGAATCAAATCCAGCACCACATAATTAAGGAATCCAACCTCCTTCCACTCAAACCACATACATAGAGTACACAAATAACTTCTATTCAAGTTTTGGATTTAAATGGACATTTCTCAAAAAAAAAAAAAAAACAAACAAATAGATCGAGCAAAAAGATGAATCACGGGAAAAAAAAATAATACTTAATGGTAGATAATTTAGCCAGAGAAGACAATGAATTTTCAACGAAAGAGCTAACAATCTCATGAGTAGCAATAATTAGAAAGTAGAAGGATAAAAAATCATGCAATGGCTCATTTACTAACTCAACTCGGCCTGTATTAGCCATCATTAAGCCATTAATCGAGTTGACTAACTCCATAAGCACTAGTGTTACCAAACAATTTGGAAAGCTAAACATGGTAATAGTAACGTCAGAAACCCAAGACAGCAAAGGTAGACACTATGAAAGATTGAAAGTTACATGTCTAGAAGCCCGAAACTAAGAATGGGCCAAGTTCAACTCTTATGAAGAAAATAAAAGCTGAAATGCAAATGTGGCAGGTTGCGGATCTGTACCAATGCAAAAATGCTAATGATGGAACCCAAAAAAAAAAACAAATTGCCAATGAAAACGGACACGATATTAGGCCGAAATTTAGGTCACACATTGGTGGCAATGCCCAGAATTGGTAGATCCACGGGAGTTGCTTTTAACACAGCTTTTTGCTATTCACATCCCTTCTCCCTATTGGAAAATGACTATTTATGGGTGTGAAAAGGAAAAAGGGGTGCAAAAGCAAGTCGCTGGATCCGCACGAGATAGGCCCAAAATATTTATTGCGAGTGAGACGTATTAATCTTGTAGGTTTTTGTTCGATGACCAAGTACCAAGACCTTTGATTGTGAGCTTCAGCCTGTTTGACTACTCTAATCAAGCAGGTCCATCCTTGAACCATAAGGCTCCAGCCATAATTCATTCAACAAACCAATCTCAGTTTTAACCCCGTTTCAGTTGCAAGCAATTATAAAGAACCAAAAGGCTGGGAAGATTTGATCACAGTTACAGCCAAAACCTCCTACCACTAAATAGGATCAGCTCTAATACATTCATTGATGATCTTATTTTCGTTAGGAAACTATTCTTTTAAGTAAAGCTTAAAATGATTCTTTGCACAGACCAAGTGACAATTCATAACTTCATCCAATTTTTTTTTAAAAATTTATGAAATGAGTCTCTACCAACGTCTCAGACAAAAAGGATTTAATGCAAATGTAGGAAACTGACGCCAGTATTGTCACACAAACAATGAACAAAACATTTGAGCCTGCAAATAACTTTTTGAGCATATGAAAGAAACACAAGTGACATTTAGAAATGGTTCTCTAAAAGAACAAATGAGCACTAACAGATTTTACTAAAAAAAACTCAAATTCTTTATCTAATGATTGGGAACAACCATATATAATCAACTTCTTATAGCTATTTAGACAGGCAACCAAGCCCAACATGTTAAGACCCTAAAAGCAACAGACCACTCTTCTGAGTTCTCATATCGAACTCAAGCTGTTAAATTCAAACAAGAACCTTTTAGGCCTGGGGGATCAAAATGCACCTCATCAAGAATAAAAATATAGGATCTCACAAATAAAAACCTAGTAACACTAAATCGATTCTTCGCTCAACAAATAAAATCAAACAGATGCACATCATAGCCTTAACATTCATCACCAAATGTAGATAGAAGGTACGTGTCCAGAAAACAGTGTAGTCTGCATTATACCATAACGTGAAGCTTTTATGGAACCATATCCATATCTTTTCAAAAACAAAAGATACCATATCACTGGCCACAAAAACTTGTTTTTAGCATGTATAGCCTTCAAGGTCACTAGTTATATTCAGAAATACTTTGTAAACCAGAAGTTAACATCCCAGAACTCCAAAAATAAAGAAAAAAATTACATTTAAATTTTCAGAAGCAAAAAAATATGATGTATAGTTTTATACCACATAACAATGGCAACCATGATCAGAGATTTAATGGTCCTAAAGGTAATTTTCACTAGTCTTCACTCATCAATCAACAGATCATGATTCAATGGAGAATGTATGAAGTGTAACAACAGCCCCTGTACTGCTTCATGAAAAGAACACACATTTAAGAAATGACAAGCTATACAATCAATGTTTCAAAGACCACATTTCTCAACCATATGATTTAGTAAGAATCACTACTTATGAGGGCTATACTAAGTTTATCAGCAATACAAGTTAAAACTTGAGTAGGTAAACTTTAAGATTTCAAGCAATTGTTCAACCTCAACATATAGAGATTTACCTAAAGATTGCATATAACCTAAAGATTGTCAAAGTTATAGTTCCCCTCAAAACAAAGCAGACTAGCTTATAATACCACATAGCAAAAGAGCATACATACACGTATAGAGCACTCTTCCTCAGGTTACCAGTGCCAACACCACTCCCTGAGATTTCATTCATCACATAAAAAATTACAATTGCATTGGTCCAAAAGATTCTCCATCGGGCCAAAATACCGCGATTAACTCCTAGAAAGACAAATATCAGAATACAATTACCGGGTTAGTATTATAGTCGCAACCGGGAACAAAATGTCTACAATGACAAACAGTATCTATGTACATGACATTCTCAATACCACGGATTTTGTTAATTGTTTTATGATCAGGATAACAAAAGCCAAAAGACCAACAGATTCATTTACCTAAATTATCGAATAATCCGGTATAGGTCCAGAAACAATCTACTCACGATTTTCCCCATTCAGCATCAAACATTTCAAGTTCTCAAGGCGACAGTTCAATGAGCTTGCAAATTAAAATTGAAAAAAACAGAAGTGCAAAAAAGGTTAAAGCCAAAATGAAACTTTCATAGATAGGTACTGCATCGCTACATCGAAAGGATTCAAAATATACACTGTATAAACCCTAATTGAAAGAAGCACATTCAAGAGCTGGTGAATTTGGTGACGGCCTTGGTGCCCTCAGAGACGGCGTGTTTGGCGAGTTCACCAGGGAGAACGAGGCGAACAGCGGTCTGGATCTCCCGTGAGGTGATGGTAGGCTTCTTGTTGTAGCGAGCAAGCCTTGAGGACTCCTGAGCAAGCTTCTCGAAGATGTCGTTGATGAAGCTGTTCATGATCCCCATGGCTTTGCTGGAGATACCGATGTCAGGGTGAACCTGCTTGAGAACCTTGAAGATGTAGATCTTGTAGGTTTCGACGCTCTTGGCCTTCTTCTTCTTCTTCTTGTCGGTGGAGGAGGCGTCCTTAGGGATCTTCTTCTCAGCTTTGGTCTTCTCCGCTGGTGCCTTGTCACCAGTGGCAGGCTTCTTCTCAGCTAGTTTCTTCTCGCCCTTGGCCATGGATGATTGAGAGTGAAAACGAACGTTGATTACAAAGTGAGGAATGTGGTGTTCAGAACGAAGAGATGAATGATCGTTGGTGTGGTGATTAGGGTGAAGGGGTGGGGAGTGGTTTATATAGGAATGGTTGGTGGAAGCTGATTGGTTGGATTTTAGAGTCGCGGATTGATGACGTGGACGCTTCATTTTGGAGGGAGATTTTCGATTATCGAGTTTCGTGCAGTGGCACACGTTTTTTTGTTTTTGGAATTTGGATATGGATTTTTTAAATTTTTGGCGGGGGTTGTTTGAAATTTTGGTGCTCAGGCTTGCCGGTTTGATTTGGAAAGGCAATTTGGGCCTGATATTTCTTGGTTTCGGTACACAAAAAATTGGACCTGGATAAAAAGGCAACCCACCTTTTTTAATCCTACACACCCAATCTCACTCTTTTTAATTTCTATATCTCAAAATACCCCATCCCTTTTTAATCTTCATCTATCCCACTACCCCTCTCTTTCTCTTCTTTACAATGTTTCACTCACTCAAACCCTTCCCATTCACCTATATCTGATTTCAGGCAACGCATAGCAAGTTGGCGATAAGTTATGGCATTCAGTTTACACCCATTTGTCTTCATATTGTTGTGCAGTCTAGATGCTTTGTCAACGAATCCATGTTTTTCAATACACAAACATCATTGAATTGAATTGCTCTACAAATTTTAATCTTTTTGTTGATTCCATCTCTAACCAAATTTTTTCAACTCGATTTAACTGACCAATCCTACCAAATGCTTCAGTGGCTAACATGTAACTTTTTAAATCTAACAAAAGTGAGTTCTGGATCCCAAATTCTTTCTCGCTCCTTTCAATATCAGTGTACAACCTAGCCATTGCATATGTAGTAGCCAAAATGCAGTAATGTATTTCATTTGACTTAACCTACTTTTTGTTTCATTTTACTGAAGACTGTCACCAAATTTTCAAGATTATGTTCATTGGCCTCTATTTTCATCAAGATATTGTAGGTGGACACATGTGGGATGACCTTGTCAGCCTTCATTTGAGTGAGCAATTTGGGTATCATCTTCACGCGGCTTGGTGAGGAATTCATAATTATGAGGCGATTGAAAACCAAATGTGGGATGGGAGAACCCGATTCCGCCGTTTTCTTCATGTACTCAAGTGAAATCCTTATGACACCTTTATCCAAGCATGCAATCACTATATTGTAGAGCAACTCATTTTGCAACACATGCTGGTAATATATTTTTCAAATACAGGAAACAAGTTTTCGATGTGTGGAAAAATAAGTTGAAAAAAAGAACAAGAGGAGGAACGTAACATATAGAGATTAAAAAGGGATGGGGGTGGGTTTGGGTGTGTAAGATTGAAAAGGGGATGTGTTAAAATCAATTTCCATAAAAAAAACACACTGACCAAGAAAAAAATGCAAAGCAAATAGGATAAGATAAGAAATGAAAATAGGAAATGGATCAAATTGTTATAATTAAAAGTGTAACTCATCAATTTTTTTGGTCCCCACGTTATGTCCAATTAGTTACGAGAGTTAAATCTTGCACCCACCTTATTAAGAAATATATCCCCATAATTTTTTAATTATTTGTTATTACATATATATCCCTAGGTATTTTACCCACCTATTACTTCCCCCTTTTCACACTACTTGCGTCGCACCCCTCAATTGTTGCACCGTTCTCCAACGTCAAACCTCCTTCGCTCTTTTTTTTCTCCACATGCATTGCATTGTTTCCACTCCACACCACGTTAATCGTCTAAAACTTTTTTTAAGAGTCTAAGGATGTTCTCGGATTTAAATTTCAGAATTTAGTCACGTAACTATTCAAGAAACTTAAATTTGAAACATGATTTCTTAGGTATTTTCGGAATACATAAAAATTCACTTATGGAATTAAGTTTCCCAAATAATGACGAATAATAGTCTAACTAAAGATACTATGAATACATATCTCAAGAAGTAGCTATTAATGCCAAAGCAACTCAGTAGTGGTGGAAGCAATGGTTCGATATTCTGCCTCGGTGGAAGAACGCACAATTGTGGGTTGCTTTTTGTAAAACTATGAAATTACATTTGGGCCAAGATACACCAGATATGCACCTGTGGACTTGAGATCTCCTTTATCACCACCCCAATCAACATCACAAAAGGTTGTAAGAGATGGATTGAGGGACTTTTATAGATGTAGACCATGATCAATGGTAAACTTCAAGTAGCGTAACACACACTTTAAGGCTTGCATGTGAATGGTGGTGGGTGGTTGCATGGACTGGGATGATTATTTAACCGGGAAGGCAATGTCAGGCCTAGTTAAATCAAGATAATGAAGGCATCCCACCAAACAGTTGCATAAGTGGGCATCACAAGTAGAGGAATTTGGTGAAGTAACAGCAGAAAAAGAGGTGGACATGGGAGTGGAGACTGGTTTGGCATCCATCACGTTAGCTCGCTCAAGAAGTTGTCGGATATAGTGATGTCACGTGAGAAAGAAACCTTGGGAGGTTGGCAAAATTTCAATACCCATAAAATGTTTGGGAAAACCAAGATTCTTTAAAGAAAAATCTTCAGCCAAAGCAGACTTGAACTTGGTGAGAAAAATAGAATTATTTCTAGTGAGCAAAATGTCATCCACGTATACTAGAAAATAAGCAACGGTAATCCCAGTTGAGTAGATGAATGGAGAATTATCCGTCTTAGAATTTAAAAATCCATACTACAAAAGAAAAATTCTTAGAGTATGGAACCAGGCTCGTGGAGTTTGCTCGAGCCCATAAAGAGCCTTATAGAGCTTGCGTGCATAGTGAGGGAGGTTGGGTTGAACAAAACCAGTATGCTGAGATAGGGATGTCAAAAAAAACCCGTACCCGTGGATATATCCGTAATGGGTACTTGCATATTTATATAATAGGTGGGGACGGATATTATACTCCCGCCCCGCGGGTACCCGCATACTCATTAAAACATATATTTCTATTAAATATATTTGAAAATTATGATTTTTTATTATTTTATGATGAGATATAACTTATTTTATATTATTTTATGATGATATTCTTAATATATTAACACGTAATGGTATTATATAATGATTATTTATATATATAGTATGATATTATAATATATTATATAATATTTCCCCTCTTTCCTTTTATAAAATTTAAATTCTTAAACATTAATGGATACCCGTGAATACCAGCGGATACCCATTATCTGCATGGGTATCCGTTAATTTTAGCGGGTATGTATACTGGTAGGCAATACCCGCCCTCGCGCTCGTTGACATCCCTAGGCTGAAACTTGTGAACTTCTTCAGATATAGAGTCGTGAAGAAATGCATTATTTACATCCACGTGACAAATTGACCAACCACAAGAAATTCCCAAACATAGAACAATTGTTTTATAGTTTGTGGCTTGATAACAGGACTAAAGGTTTCCTTGAAGTCAAGACCAGGACGTTGATGGAAACCTTTAGCCACCAATCGAGCTTTATACCGAGCTTATTAGATTTTGGATCCGGGCCTAACTCAACCCCAAAAGCTAGCTTGTAAGGTGAGGACTGCCCAAGGCTTATATACCACAATTTGGCCTTATCTCTAGACAATGTGGGACTCTAACACACCCCCTCACGCCCAGGACTGGACATTTGGAGCGTGGACAACTACATAGGTGGCGACTCAATAACAACGGATCATCTAGGATAGGCTTTGATACCATATTAGATTTTGGACCCGGGCCTAACTCAACCCCAAAAGCTAGTTTGTAAGGTGGGGACTGCTTACGGCTTATATTGTTAGGAATGTGCACTAGAGACTTATATGTTTTTGAAACATCCATCACATGTATCATATTATTTTATAAAGGCAATTAAGAATACAATTAATGTCCTTAGAATAGTAAGCTCAAACTTCATAAGAAATCAAGTAGATGACTTGATCGTGATATCTTATGAAGAACTATTCTTAAATAGTCCCTAGTCAAGTATCATCTCAGGACAAATATGCATTTAGACTAGTATGTGAGTTCATTGATGATTACATCTCACGGATCATGGATATGAGATATCATTTACTCACATAGGTACACATTAAGAGTAATGGTGTACTGGACAGACCCACCTTAAGAACGTTGCATGGATTGTTACATAAGTGTCATGAACGTTTCTTAAATTGATAAGTGTTATATGAAGTCCTTCAACCTGAAATCACTACGATTCCTACATAAGAAATTATATGTTTTAATTATCATCAAACATTACTCGTAACAGGGTAATCATAAAGTTGGTTTTTGAACATATAATAAATTATGTGGTGGAATGTGAGTGCCCTAAATGGGATTTGTCCCTCCTATGTAATAGGAGTTATATCTGTAGGCCTCTTGATAAAGTGAGACTGCAAAATGCATGGTCATGCCCAGGAGGATAAACATGAGATGTTTATTTTCTGAACAGTCTACTTAGGGATCAAGAAAAACATAAATTGAACTATACAAGGTTGACACAATCCATGCCCTTGTGTTCAGTTAGATATTTGGACAAAAGGACAGATCATATAAATTATCATAAAATAGGATTCATCAAGGTTGTTGATAATCTCAATATTTGGATAGTGATGTATTGCTATATACCGCTCACTATTTATGATATTAAATATAAAGGAGTTTTATTTTAATATCATAACCAACTATTAAAAGCCTATTGGGTCACACGCATACAACAAGCCACTGGGAAAGATAATAATTCTAATTTAATTAGAATTATAACATAATGAGCCAGACCCATATATGTTAGGGTTAATAGAGTGAGGGATAAAACCCTAGCCACCACTCTATAAATAGAGCATAAGATGCACTACCCTAGATAGGTAAAAAGATGAGCAATCGCTCTACTCTCTAAACACTACTAGCAGAGTTGAAGAGGGTTTCCTAGTTCGGCTATTGGCGTGGACACCACTAGAGACGTAGCTGCTATTGCCTCGTTCGCAATCCTTAAAAGGTATGACCTTTTGTTTTTATACCCTTTTATGCCTTGATTCGTGTTTTCACATAACGATCATAACAAGGGAAGGAATCCATTTATTTCCGCTTCACCTTGACCACATGCTTGATTCCCTTCGTATATACCACAATTTGGCCTTATCTATAGGTAATGTGGGACTTTAACAAGTCCCATATGTGTTCCTTTCTTATTCTCAAAACCCACTTGTTTCCGATTACATTGTAGTGAGGGTGGGGAGGAACAAGGGTCCAAGTGCCATTCTTCATGAGTGTAGTGAATTCATTGCTCATTGCTTGCTGGTAGACAACATGTTTGAGCGTATGAGAAGCACAAGTAGGTTCTACAGCAGTGCGCATGGGGTGCTTACTGACCTGAAAAACCTTTGGTTTAAAGATGCCATTCTTGCCTCTAGTGACCATGGGATGAGATGGAGGAGCCAAGAGAGAATGAGGCGCAGGGGAGCGCTTCTGCGGAAGATTGAGATAAAGGCAATGTTGATGGAGGTGTATCTAAGGGACACTGAAGGGTAGACTTTATAGGCATACTTGTATTACTCTGATGATGGGGACATAAAGGAAGCTCTTGATCAGGATCGCTACTATGTGAAGGATAAAATTTAGATTGTGGGTCAAAGGTGGGGCATAGATCTCGAGATGTGGTTGTAGGATTTGAAATTGGAAAAAATGGTTGACGGGGGTAATGATTTTGAGGGATTGGGATTTGGTTTGGGATGATGGAGATATTAGGGGGTTGGTTGGCGTGTCGGAGATGGATGTGGGATAAGTAGAGGCGTAGGATATGTAGGTTGAAGAGATGATGAAGTGTGGGGGCCACGGTCAAGGGGTGTAATGGATGTTAGTGTTTAGTTGGAGACTGGGCTTGGGAGATAATTTTTTAGTACATTAGGATCCATTGTGGGATACGAAAATTGATCTTCTACAAATTGTATGTTCCTAGAATGATAAAATTTGTTATTTTTTAAATTAAAACAGATGTAGGCATTTTGAGAAGAACAATATCCAAGAAACATACAAGGTTCCGAACGTGATTGGAATTTATTATTGGTATATGTTTGAGCCAAGGAAAACACAACCAACCGAACACTTTTAATTTTGAGTAATTGACTTCTTAGTTAAATAATCTAGAAAATGGAGATTTCATTTTCATATTTAGAGTGGGAAGTCTATTTGGAGTGCAAAGGTCCAAACTTTGGGAGGTAGGGACGCTTGATGGATTGAACAGCAGGCCGTTTCAAGTAAGTGACGGTGTTTGCGTTCATAAATTCCATTGTGCTCGAGAATGTGATGTGGAGTGGTGATATGTGAAATTTCGTGACTTTGAAAAAATGATTTAAGTTTAAAAAATTCACCGCCATTATCTGAATAGAAAATTTGATTTTGGCAACTGAATTGTGTTTCAACTAATTTCTTAAAGATAGGAAAAATTAAGGATACATCAGATTTATTTTTCATTGGATAAAGCTAGGTGTATTTGGAAAAATGGTAAATAAAGATAACATAGCAGCGAATATGATCAATTGAGATAATGGGAGCAGATCCCCATACATCAGAGAAAATAAATTGTAAAGGCCTATAACTATAGATGGAAGACTTGTGGAAGGGCAATTCGTGACTTTTATTGGTTAGGCAAGGATAGCATTTATTGGAGAGGCCTTAAAAATCAATATTACTGGACTTGAGGGCATGGAGGAGAGGACGAGATGCAGGATGACCAAGACGATTGTGCCAGAGAATGATGGATGGGGTGGATTGAGTAGTGAATGACTTTGGTGAGGATGACTTGGGTAGTTTGTAGACATTGCCATCATTAAATCCGCGCAACAGAACCGCCCCCATGCTCATATCCCTGACCTCAAAATGCCATGGAAAAAAATCAATAAAGATATCATTAGTTTGACACAATTTAGAATCTGAAACCAAATTTTGTGTAACTCCAGATACACACAAGACATTGGTTAGATACAAAGTCTTAATATTTTGTGCACGTAAAATAGTAGAACCAGTATGAGAAATGGGAAGTGTCGTACAATTGGCCACCTGTAGTTGATCAAGATCATTGTATTCAGACTTAATGGAGAGATTTTTAAAATCATTGGTTATGTGATGGGATTCACCAAAGTCAAAAAGTCAGTCACGGGGAGGCACGATAATCTGTACAGTATTTGCAGAATGATAGGTTGGCTTACGAGAAAATTTGTTGAGTTTGTAGCATTGCAAGGCAGAATGACCTATTTTGTTACAAACCTGACAGATAATTGCTGAGAAGTTCTTGCGTCCACGTGGAGGATAAGAAGGTTGTGGAGCATGCCTTTTATCCTTGTTGAAGCGACGTTGTGTGTAATTGGCCTTCACTGGGGTAGTAGACTGGAGGCGATCATCACGTTGGAGCAACATTTCAAAGTCCATCAGTTTATCAAGTAATTCATCAAAGCGAATTGGGATGTCACACGTTCTGATAGATGTAGATAATTCATGAAATGTTGGCCCCAATCCATTAAGTGTATGGATTACCAGATCAAGATCATCAACAGGATGTCCAATTAAGGACAATTCATCCACAATGGTGCGAATGGATTATAAATAAGAGGTAACCGAGGATGTGCCTTTGGATATGGAGTTAGGACGTTCTTTTAAGGTCATGACTCTTGAGTGAGAGCGATTAGAGAAAGCTCGTTGAAGAGCAATCCAGGCTTCACGGGAAGTATCAGTTGAGGACATAACAACTCGGGCTTCGGCATCACATGAACCAAGAAGAGATATGTAAAACAGTTTATCCCGTTGCACCAAAAATGAGTAGGACAAGTTTGGGATGGAAGAATCACCATTAGAGAGATAACCTGGTTGCAGGAGGACAAGGTGTAACCCCAGAAACATAGCCTTCTAAATCTTTAGCAATAAGTAGAGAGGTAACCTGTTTGTACCAGGCGAATAATTGGTGGAGTTTAATTTGACTGGAAGGTGAGTATGAGTATTAAATTCCACAAGATCCATTGGAGTAGGAGGAAGAAGGGAAGCATCGAGCTTGATATGGAGGCCATGAGGATCGAAAAGAAAGTGTCGTGGGGCTAAGACAATTCTAATACCATATAAAAGATAATTTTGAGTGAATATAATTGATAATTGAGCAATGTTACACAATGATATATATACACGACTAGATGAACCAGGAGAGCTAAAATGAGAAAAGATAAAAACTATATAGATGTAACAACCTGAACAACTTATCTAATTGTACAATAACTAATCTAATTTGGATTTTAAACAACTTGAACAACTTATCTAATTGTACAACAAGTAATGTAACTTGAATTTTAAATTATAAGTATAATGGATAACAATTAGGAATCACATAATATTCCAACACATAATACGCGGATAAATATATATTTATTTGATTAAAATTAAATTTACAATAAATTAATATTTTTAAAATTAAATATATAATAAAATTATATTTTTAAAATTTAAAAATAAAATAAAATAATTTTTTTATAATTTTTCAATTTTAAATTTTAATAGTATACTATATTTTACTATTAAGATGTAATTTACATTTTTTTTGGTGAATAAAGGGTCACTAGAGTCAGGAACAAACTAAACTAAGATCTAGAATTATCAAATCAAAAGTGCACAGTAGCAAAAGCAGGAATAGACTAAAAAACTTATATTCCCCATCAATCTCGAACCCTTTCTTTGCAAAGTTGTCTGTAAGCCTATTACCCTCTCTTAGGATGTGCCTCCACTACAACTCAGAAAACGAATGCTCCAAATCCCTAACTCTCTCAACCAAAGAGCTAGCTAAATGAGAAGTTGGGCAACCCTCAGTGACAAATTTCCAGCCTGAGTTGAATCCACTTCTACAATCACCCTATTCCAACCCCTTTGAATCATAATCCGAAGCCCTCGTAGGATTCCCTAGAGCTCCGCTTCAACTATATATTGAACAGTTTCCCAGCCTGGAAGCAAAGCCCAAAAGGTATCTCCCCCACTGATCTCTGAAAGTCCCACCACAAGTGGCAGATCCACGCCCTATCGAGACAACTCCATCATATTTGATAATAAGATATAATAAAAAAATTAAAATCATAAAGATAAAAATAAAAATTTATATTAAAAAAATTGAAATAGAAAAAAATAGGATAAGATTTTGAATCTTAATAAATTTCAAAATTTAAGATTATCGTTTATTAGCATTAATTAAAGGTTTAAATAGAATGAGAGAGAATATAAAAAAAAGAATTAGAGAGAAATTTTGTATTAATGATTGAGAAGAAGAATCCGCTCTCACAAGTGTGAGTGGAATTCACCATCCAATGAAAGAAAGTGAGAGAATATAAAAAATCATTGAGAGGGAGAATAGGGTGAGTGAGTGTTTCACACTACAAGTTGAGATCTCGAAATTATAATATAAAGAGTTGATTAAGAGAGGAAAAAAGAATTTATAATAAAGTATTAATGGTAAAAATAAAAAGAAAAATATAAAGTTAAGCATATGAAAAAACTCTATCCCTATGTTTGGTTGGAGGAGAGAAATAGAGAAGAGAAAATTAAGAAAGAGAGAAATAGGGAAGAGAGAAAGTGATGAGAAATAGAGTAGATTTATAGGTTGTTTGGTTGAAGAGAGATATGAGAGAAATAGAAAAGATAGTTAAGTATAACTCTCTCTCCTTTTGTTTGGTTGAATGGAAAGTGGGAAAAGAGAAAGTAATATTTTTCTAAATTGACAATAATACCCTTATAAAATATTTGAGGAAAAATAAGATGAATGTTTAATAAGTATATTGCAGTAATTTCCCTCTCATCCACACCATCTCTCTCCCATTTCTCCACACACTTGGAGAGATTTTAAAAAATGTGGGACCCACACCTTTTTATTTCTCTATTCACTATTTCTCTTCTCAACCAAACAAATGTTGATCTCCTATCTCCCCACCATTTTTCTCCAACCTAACTCTCCCCAACCAAACAAAGTGTATAACTTCACAAAATAAACTCATTTATCAAACAAATTTATCATGATTAGACATTATAAGTTAATCTAATATACTTTAAATTAGTTTAAATATAATGTAAAATACATTTATAATATAATATTATATATTTAGTTTGTTCATTAAAAATTTATTTTGGACCTTCAAAACTTCTGTTGAAGATCACCACTCTTGCGCCAATTAAGATCCATCAAGAGAAATATCATAATAAGACGCGAGGAGGAGAGGACCGAGACAGATTAGCAAACCATGCTTGCACCACTTCCCCTTTAGTCCTTTAATTTAAAATTAATTAATAATTGGAGCACCCTATCAATTTTCACAGGGCCTCCAGCTTGTACACATTTTACGCTTCAAATCACAAACAGACGGTCAATGAAACGAAGCAATCACATGTATTGATTGATGGCTTCTAATTAACATATAGCGTATTGCCCATATTATTATACTTCTGTACCACACTAAAAAAAAGAAGAAAATTTGTGGAAAGGAAAACAAATTGATTAGGGAAATTGTTATGTTACGAACAAAGCTTAACCTCATCAGGATTATACTAGGCTAAAATCTAGTACTAATCTTTTTTTCCCTTTTAGCTACTACACGTTTACCTTGTGTTTGTATAGAATAATTTAAAATTAAAATTTTTTATGTATTATAATAATAAAAGAAAAAAACTTAAATGATACATATGAAGAGAATTTTAATGTTTTTTATATGTTTAACTTTTTAAATTATGATTTATAAATTTCCCCTACTTACAATTCACTCACAATTTTATATCACAATTTTGAGAATTTTAAAAATCTTCACCCAAAACACTCTTAAACTGCCATTGTATAGAGCTTTACTTTAATAGAATGAGTTATGTCCACAAAACAGGGCATATAATAGATTTCGGCTTAATAAACCCAAATGAATGTGGTCCTACATTCCTAAACTTATATTTCCTTTCCAGAAGGCCAAATTGCTGTATAAAATATTCACTGGGTCTAACCACTGTAGTCGATTTATAGCATATCTTGATAATATATATCAAAATCAGATTATAAATGTGTATTTATAGTTCAACCATAGTTTGTATGATATTATTAAATTCAAACCAAAATATTTCCATTAAAAAAAAAAAACTCATTGGGTCTCTGTTACTTGACAAGAGGGGCAGGCAAAATCTCTCAACCCGCATACATAACACGCAAGTTCATTAAAACAGCCACTATATAAATGTAACACTGATTTGCAAGGTCTAATTATATGCTAGTATTAGGGTATAGGACTGGCATATGGCCCTGGCAGCCACTATAATAGAAAGATATAAATGTAAGAACAGTTTCCTATTATACACGTACAGGTTTGAGAATGGGGCACATATTGCACGTACACCTAAACCACCATTTATTTGATTGACTTTCTCTGCTTATAATTAAGTGATTTGAATTCGTTCACAAACACTGTAGTAGTTTCAGGTATTACTGCTGTGTCGTTACATGAAGCTGATTTAGAAGTATGCAAATATATATTTTGCACATAATAATTAGATGCAATATCTGGTTCTATTTGACGTCAAAAAAAAAAATATCTGGTTCTATTTTAATAATAACATTTTATCATGATTGCTAAATTTAGTTGACGTCACAAGATCTTATTGCTCTCATATTGACAAGTAAGTTTATATGATTTACTCACTATAATTACTTTTTTGAGTTAAACTTGGTTTTAGGAGCTTTTATTAAAGAAATATTATATTATATAATAACTTAAAAATATAATATATTTTCAAGTAAGAGCATTTTTATAAGAAAAATATTGATATTTTATCTTAGTTATTCATTGTTGTATAATGCATCACCAAACTCGATATAATATTATCTTATACAATATAATATAATATAATATCTTATATAATATTGGTTTTTTTTTATTGAATGATTTTTATTATTAAATAAGATTTTGTATTACCTTACTTAATGGATACATCTTAATTTAAGCGCCATCTCTAAAATATTAGGTATATATACCGAAACCTGAATCAATAGTATATATATGCATTACAAAAATGATAATCATAGACTTAAATATTAGACCTTGTTTTTCAAACTGATAATAAATATACATTCATTCTTAAAGTTTATGTGTTAGATCTCATTTTTCAAACACAAAAGTATCCTCTAAAAAGAGGGTATAGTATACTAGTGTGCACAAAAATCTACTCATTCACCTTTGCCCAATTTTAAGATTAATTTTGTGTTAATGAGTGTATGATATGCCATACATTAAAAATATAATAAGTCTTTAACAAGTATTTTAAGGATATTTATTAAAAATTAAAAAATAAAGATATTTAATATATTGAAAATTTAAAATTATTTTATATTAAGTATATTTTTTTTAAGTTATTAACAAATGTCAAAAACATTCGTTAATACTTACCAAACATGAAAAATATAAAACACAATCATACACATTATTATTAAATTAAAAATATTGCATAATTATCGGTAATAATTTTTTAGACTTTATTACACGCTTTATAACCCAAAAAATACATATTTTTTATTTATCATATATAGAAAAAAAAACTTATAATAAAATTAACTTAAAATTGATATTTTTTTTTCAATGTTTTTTATCACTATTATATTTTTAAGTGATTGTTTTATGACCATATACCCATATAATAAAAATTGATAATACATTTTTATCTCATCATGAAGGTTAATACATTTTCATCAGCTATTTATTTTCACACTTCTATCTTTCTCTTTCACCTCGCTGTATCACATTAATTATTACATCTTTTACTTCTATTTTTCCCTTGTATCTCATATTTTTCACATCTTTTGCATTTAAAAAATGGAGTGTCAAAATTTTGTCCGTCTTCCAAGTCATCTATTTTTAAGTTTTAAAAACTAGGGGTGTTCACGGGTCGGTTTGGTTCGGTTCTGTAGGAAAAACAAATCCGAACCAAATAAAACTGTTTGGTTCGGTTTGGTTCAGATTTTTCAATTTTTTATAAGTGACCCGAACCAAACCGATCAAGAACGGGTTGGTTCGGTTCAATCGGATCATGAATTTTATCATCCCAATATAATCAAAGTTATTTTTCAATTTTTTTTAGCAAATAATAGAAAAAATCATTTAAGAAAAAGACAATCTATGATAAAACCCCACGTTTATGTTTAATTTCTTTTCTATCATAAAAGATTATGTTGATGTTTAATCTCTCATCTCTTCCAATTTTTCATTTTAGTATAGTTTTTTTTTTTAATTTAAGGGTGATTTGGTTCAGTTCGAGTAATGAGTCCAATGTCTTTAATCCGTTACCCGAACCAATCATTGTCGGGTTTGATTGGTTTTGTTCGGGTCCAACCCGATTGAGCTAAAAAATCCAATCCAATCAGATTGGTTCGATTCGGTTCATCGGGTATATCGGATTGAACCAAGCCAATAAACACCCCTATTAAAAACACAATTTCTACAAACATGTGTTGGTCCGAGCGAAAAAGGTTTAAGTCTCTTAAATATACGGTATTGGGTTTAATTTTTAAATTTATGTGTATGGAAAAAAAACACTAAAAAGAGGTCCATGCTTTACACTTTATAAGTATCGTAGGAATTAATTTCTTGATGGATATGTAAAGAAGAGATAGAAAAATAGAAGAAATGAATGAGAAAAATATGATAAATAATATGATAAAGAAAAACAAATGAGATGTGAAAAAAATGTTTTTTTTGGTGAAGAGATATGGAAAGAGATATAAAGGAATGAAGCCTATCAAAAGGAAAATATTATTTTCATGCTCAATTTTTTTTTTTGCAAGAAGTGTGAATAAGAGAAAAATAAAAAAATTTGAATGATGTTATAAAAAATAAAAAAATAAACATCTAAATTTAAATATAAAAAAAATATGATTGATATGAAAATATTTGTAAGCACAGTGGATTTTTTTTTTTGGGTGAAAAAAGCACAGTGAATGCTGAACAAATAAATAAATAAATATAAATATAACGTGTAAAAGAGAAGGAAGACACCAACTCATACTCATACCTCACAACACACGCACAAATTGACACATCAGGCACAACGCAGAGATTAGAAAGAGAGAGAGAGAGGCAAAACAAAACAAAACAAACGTGACGTTGGATATGTAGCAGAACTGCAGCACCTTCTCTTCTCTTCTCTCATCTTCCGCCTCCACCCACCCCACTCCCTCCGCCGTTTTCACTCTTTCAACTCTCTCTCCCTAACCGCTTACAATTCTCTCTTCTCCCCATTGCTATGACTCTTTCTCGCTCCCTTTTCTCGCTCTCTCTCTGAATTCACCTTCTCCTCTCTCTCTCTCTCGCTCTCTCTCGCTCCTCGAACCGAAGGAAAGAGAAAGAGGTTTGTTCTTGCTGTCGTTGTTGAAGAAGAAGAATGGAGTCGACGGAATCGTCTTACGTGTCTTCTCCGGAGGGACCAAGGAAGCATGCTGCTTCGCCTCCTCCTAAATCCACCTCTCCAGGTATCTGATCCGATCCGATCTGCTTTCTCTCTCTTTCTATTCCTACGTTTCATTTCTGCTTCGCTTGCTCTCTGCTCTAGATAGGAATGTAGGTAGGTAACTGAATGTCGGTGATGCTATCGTGTGGTCAACGTCTTCATTTCCAACCCTAATTGTTCACAATGGAGGTCCAATGCTACTTCTGAATTAGGTTTAGAATTTTTCTGAAATGGAAATAATCAACTAGAAACGTTGTTGTGTAATTGCTCATGTGATTTTTTTTTTCGTTTTTTTTTTCACTTCGTTTTTTGGTAATTGAATGATTAGCATTATGATTTTGGAGTGAAGTAATTGTTCTGACTTTATTATTTTCTTCAGTTCTTAATTTCAAAGATGCCAAACACGTAGAAGGACAATATGCTCGCGAATTCACGAAGTTCATAGATTTGAAGGAAAATATACCTTTTTCTTTTTGCGTTTTCTTTTTAGTTCCTTAGAAGCAAATGGATTTTTTTTAGAAAACATTTTAATTTGAGCAAAGTAGGGGTTAATACAATTTTAAGTCATATTATACTACACGCTATTATCAAATCAGAGTGTGAGCTTTATCATATACAACTGAAATTTCACTTTGGCGGAAAAGTTTCTAAGATTCAGTTTGGTATCTCCTTAGTATTGGGGGTAGAAAATTCAGGGTTGAGTTTGGCTTACGATTTTACCTTTTTAACATAAATCTCATGCCAGATTTTTTCATTCCTATTTTTGTCTCGATACTACACTAAGCTTGAAAATAGCAATTTTGGTTTGACCTAAAATGAGTGAGACTATTGTGTAGTCAGGTTAGCTTCATATAATGAAGTCGTTCTGCCTCTTAAGGGACTTCCTGGTTTCCCAGCATATTGTTTCATGTAAGATGGAGTGAAAGCTTGATTTCTTTTCCCTCCTTTTTATCAATGTTTAAAAAAAAAACACCTGGTGTTCTTCTTTTTAATATACTCACTATACTGGTCAGAACTCAAAAGTATCATTGGTTTCCATTGTGGTGGTTGAAGGGAAGCATCTTTGGTTTTCATAAAATGACGCAAATTGTTCTTGAATATAAAATCTGGAGAAGATGATTATGTTATAGAATGCTTGTGTGAAATTACAAAATTTAAAAGGTTACAAACCTCTTATGTTGCTGAAAGACATCGAAACTTTCACACTTTCGTAGGAGTAACTTAGTACTTTGTTACTTTCCTGCTTAGTAAGATGAGTATTTGAAGTATGCACTCTCCATTTGTTTTGTTTTGTATATGTACAGAAGTATGTTATTCCTGGAAAATATGTAATGATATAATTTAAGAATGCATATGTGAAATTATGAAATTCAAATTATTGCAACCTCTCATTTTTACTTTAAACATACCAATATTATCGGGCCTTCTTGTAATCTTTGTGATAATCGATATCTGTTCTCTCATTTGATTCCTTGCAAGTGAAACTTTAGCGCTACTCTGGTTTGTGTTTTATTTTCTAATATCTGTATTTTAATTTTTTTCCCAACTGCATCAGTTATACTTTGATCTGTAAATATGTGGAAGTTTTAAATTGATTATGTGATTATTTTTACACAATGTTTACTTCTTTCAGATTCTGAGGAAAAGCCTACATATGTTAGGTTTCTTGTATCAAACTCAGCAGCTGGTTCTGTTATTGGAAAGGGTGGTTCAACTATCACCGATTTTCAGGCACAGTCAGGAGCAAGAATCCAGTTGTCACGCAATCATGAATTCTTTCCTGGAACTACTGATAGGATTATCATGGTATCTGGTGCAATCAATGAAATTCTAAGAGCTGTAGAACTCATTCTTTCTAAGTTGCTCAATGAGGTAATCTCCATGATGTTGATTTAATTAGTTATTGGAAGAAAAGATGTCTTGCATGCTTCTGAGGTTGATTTGCCTTCTGTGATTAGCTTCATAGTGAGGATGACAACGATGCTGAACCAAAAACCAAAGTGAGACTCATTGTTCCTAATGGTTCTTGTGGTGGAATCATTGGCAAGGGAGGTGCCACCATTAGGTACCATTCCTTTTCTTTGTCAGGTTGTAGGGCCTAATTGTTTGCCATATTTATAAAATATGTAGTGATCAAGGTAGTTTTTGATACTTATGTTTTTTTTTTTTTATTTTAATTCCTGTTTTGGGAATAAGAGGTTATTTCTTAAGTGGGTTCCTCGTTCTGTGGTGTCAGTGCTTTTATTTCCCTATGCTGCACCTCCAGCTAAAAAAAGAATGTTATTGTTAGGTCAACTATTATGTTTCATCACAGGATCCTTTCTCTATGTTTTAACATTATTCAGAGTCGGGGATAAAAAACTTAGCTTATGCGTTTTTCGCCATTGATCAGGTCATTTATTGAAGACTCTCGGGCTGGCATTAAGATATCTCCTCAAGATAATAATTACTATGGACAGAATGATAGGCTAGTGACTCTGACAGGAACTCTTGATGAGCAGATGCGTGCAATAGATTTAATTGTTTCTAAATTAGCTGAAGATCCTCAGTATTCACAGTCCATGAATTCTCCGTTTTCATATCCTGGTTAGTGTCATTTACATGGAATATCTCTTATCCATTCTTGGATTTTTCTAATACTTATTTTTTTTGGATTACCTTATATGGAAGGGAGCTAATCTTAAAATCACAATCACTCATACGTATACATATCCTCCATTATCCCTGTTTTCTATATATAAGGATCCCTGAGATTACAGTCTTCTTTCATCTTGCAGGAAGAAATTAGATGGAGGCATTACTTTAATTAGTGTATCATCCCCATCTATTGTTAGTTTGGTTTGTTTACGTTCATAGGCATTTCTACTGTTTTACTTTTTTTTTGAATGAACTGGGCCCTTCTGTGTTTGTAGTTTACTTAGACAATATGGTAATAAAATGTTCTCTTTACAACTTTTAATAATACACCATTTCAAAATATTTACCAAATTTCATGTTTATGCTCTCTCTCTCTCTCTCTAAATAATACGCTATGTTTATAACTCTCTTTCTCTCTATATATATGTAAACAACTGCGACCATACCAGCTGGTTCCACTGGTAATTGGTCAGTGGTCACCCGACTCACCTCCCCAGTCTGGTCAGTTTATATAAACCTTTTTCATTCAAACTGTTGTAAAAGCTGTGAACTGGTTGTGAACTGAACTATTAGCAGCTCAAACGGTTTGGGTGGTGAACACCAACTGTTCCTCTCTCCACCTCAATTTTCTGCTGCCCAGCTTGGCCACTGTTCCCATCTCTGGCATTCACTTTATCTATGGCTGGTTAAGCTATGCGCCCTTCATCAACCCAGTTTACTGTTAGATGGAGGCACCTGGGCAGTTTTGTATCTATAACATACTCTCTTGTGCAAGAATTCTTTGTACTCGAAGTGTGAACTATGCACAAGTTCAAAACCTTGTACTGAATTAAATAAGGTCGAGAGCAGTGAGGATAAAAATGTTGAGCACTTGGTCATAGAGGCTCTAATATCATTTAAATGTCAAGCTTTTCCAAAAGCTCAAGCTGTTAGGTGAATGATTTGAATTAATCTCTAACTCGCCCCTTCACTCCAGAATCCTTTGGGCTTGAAGAGTGGTCAATGCATAGGTCCACTTTACTTAGTTCTGAAATTTAATTTAATTATGAAGAACGAGCAAGGATCAAACTCTTGTTCATAGAGGCTTTGATATCAAACAAGAGTCAATTTAACCTAAGTGTTTAACCTGCTGGGTCCAGTCCCGAGCCTGGTTTATATTTCTAACAGGGACGTTTAATGAAATAGAGCATCAACATACAACAATGGATTTCTGATGCCTCTATGAATACAACAATAGAGAGCATACTATAATATGCTTATTTTTGGAATTAATTATTATTATTTTTTTATAAATAAGGCTATTCTCTATTTTTATGGTGATGAAGTCATGGTAATCCAGATTTAATATGCTTTTTCTTGTATAAGAAACATGTTTTGTGATGAATCATTATTAGTGAGTTTGAGACTAAGTATATATATATTTTTTTAATATGCATTCTTAGGTGTTTACTTCTCGGGTTATCATGGTGTTCCATACACATATGTGCTTCCATCTGTTGCTCCAGCGACATACAACACAATGAATTACAGGCCTAATGGCGCCGGAGGAAAACTCCAGAACAACAAGGTGGTTCTTATCACGGCATTACTTTAATCTTGTAGTAGTTCCTCATGTTTGAAATTGTCATGAAGACACACACATGCACACACTCAAAATAAAAGAAAAATGTTAAATTCTCATATCTTCTTATAGAGGCGGCTGATCAACATGGATGCTGTGAAAATTGAAACTTGCATGAAACTCTGGTGCTGGTATCCTGAAATTACATTTTTCCATGCTACTTAATAATCCATCGAACTTCCATACTCTATGGGGTCATGCTTAATTGCTTGTACGCTGAGTTGGATGAGTAGACAAATGAAAAAGATAAGATTAGCAATGAATATATTTGGGTGTCTTGGAGTAGCAGTGTAGCACTATTAGGGAGAAGATGATTGAAACTCGCCTAAGGCAGCTTAATAGAGACTTAAATAGATTCATCCGGTGTTTTATGTTGAAGTGTAGTAGCTAATTAGCCAAATGGACCACAGTTTGCGTTTTAGGTAAACATGCTTGTCTATCACTGCTAATTGCAGACATGAATGGATACTAACATGTTGGATGAATGGAAGGAGAGAAGCTTAGATATGATAGTTTAGGACTTCCAGGTATCAAACCTGTGAAATATTTGCATAATTTGTACAATGTCTATAAATGTTTTTTATGGTAATTTCTTCATAGATTCTGTAATGCAAACTTAAAGGCAAAGAACCAAGTTCAAATTGGTATAGCTATGGTGTGAAATTAAGTGAGTTCTCTGACATTTCACCTGATAGATTCTACTTGTGCTCTGAATCTACCTTTGGTTGGTTTTTGACCAAAGAAAGATAAAGGCTAACCTTGTCCATAATTAGGACAGTCCAATTAGTTGAACTGGTCAGCCCAACATTTCAAAACATTATGAGGACCTGTTTGGTTTGCTTGAGTATGTTTTATTTTTTTTTTTTGGGGGGGGGGGGGGGAGGGTTGTAAAATCATACAAATATGTGGAAATATTAATTTACGGGACAGTCTTTTAATTGACTTTCATGTTTGAGGGATCTGTTACCATATTTGGCTCACTTTCTATGCACATCATTCTTTTATACTTTTTTTTCTGTCTTACGAAATTCAGCATGCTATCTTGAGATTATATGTCTATAATCAATAGTGAATGATAAACTAACTTCCTATCTTCTCTGTTTAAATCATTGCTTCCTCATGTAATTGTGATTTACTCTATCAGTTTTAACTGACATATATTCTTCTGTTGTTTTCCAGGAGGAGCGGAGTAACTCACTGACCATAGGTGTTGCAGATGGGCATATAGGATTGGTTGTTGGTCGTGGTGGAAGGAGTATAATGGATATTAGTCAGGTTTGCCAATGCCTAATGTTATTATATGGTAATGATAATGGCATCATGTGATTACTGATAAGATAGACTGACTTGACTAACTTTGCCTTTTCAGACTAGTGGAGCTAAGATAAAGATATCAGATAGAGGTGATTACATATCTGGAACAACTGACAGGTAGGAAGTTATACATTCAAGATTTTGCTTCCCCTATCACAACCCCCCCCCCCCCCCCCCCCCTAACCAAGGTCATTAATCAAATAACATGTCATAATTTCTTTTACCATAAATGTTTTACACGTGTTTCTTTTTCCTTATTATACAGGAAAGTTACAATAACAGGGTCGCAGAGAGCAATACGTACAGCTGAATCTATGATATTGCAGAAGGTTGCTCATGCTGCTGAGAGAGTTATCGAGTAGTTTGCAAGTTCACTTGTCTACTGTTAGATGATTAGTGAACCTGCTTGCTAGTTGCTTATACATTTGCTGAATTTTGGGATTTGTTTACATAAATTATCATCACATGATATACTTTTGGAGATCTTTATTGTAGTGGGAGAGGTCAGGATTTTTTTTCTTCTTGAACTGAGAACGGTCTTATAGGATTTCTTTTCGAACCCCTTCAAAAGACTAGATCGATTGGAAAGGCGTTCGTGCTTTTCCAAATGTAGCATTTAGAACTATATTCTTTTGTTGTAAGTCAACAGTTGCTAATATCATATACAAAGGACTGTTCTTACTATCCTAGCAGCGGTTGATCTGTATCTTCAATTACTGGCCTGAGATAGGATCTGGAAATTTTTTATATGCTGTGATAGCAATTGGGAATTAAGAATTCAATTGTGAGTTGTCAGAATCTCACTATTAAAAAATCTCTTTTTTAAAGGTTTGCATCTGTTAAACTTACTCCTCCTATTTATTTTAGATTAATTTGCTGGTTTGGTTGGTGGATCTATTAAGTCCGATCGTGCATGATGCCTTGTTTTAATTCTTACAATTTCTGGTTGACCAAAAAACAAAATTAAAATCTTACAATTTCTATTGACTTAAATCAACAATAATGTGTCCAGTTTTCTTCACAAGTCCGCTGACAAAATCATCATTATTATCTGATTTATTTCTTAAAATAAAACTCTTTAAGATTGTATGAATGAGTAAATAACATAAAAGTGAAACTTAATTTTTTCTTATGATTTGTTTATCCTATCAGAATTATTTTATTTTCCTTTTTAGTGACCTCATTGTGAAGGTCCCAAAAGTTCTAGCTTTTTCAATGTTGTACTCTTCAGTAAAAGTTCGGTTGGGTTGCTTTGCTTGTTCAAGTCGCTTCAGACACAACACAAGCACGCGAGATCGATTGAGAAATTGGGATATTCCTGATTCCTGAAGCTTTTCGAAAGCGGTGGCACCGTGGCGGTCCTTTGTCTTAGCTCTTAGCACTTAGCAGGCGGACCTGGTTTGGTTACGTCAGGGTTGACATCTGCTGACTGCTGGGGCACATTCATGGTGGTCCTGGCTAGCTGTCTGATGCGTCGAAAGGGGTTTTCACTTTTGTCCTCAAACAAGTTGTGTCTACCATGAGAAGAAGCATATAAATTGAGAATTTAATGATATAAAATAAATAGAAAAGGTAATCTGAACACTGTGTATTAACATGGGCAAATCGTGTCCTACAATTTCGGAGGGGCAATATTTGGTAAATACCCAATGGATTATCATATATATGTATTATAATGTGTGCCAATTCAAATTCAATTATATGAGTTATTTTTTTTACTACTATGGCACATTTGGTACAAAGTTTAATTATTTTTAATGAAATTTTCAATTATATAAGTAATGAAAATTTCTCTTCTTTTGCAATGCGACCCTTCAAATAGAAGTGTTGGGTGGAGTAGACAAAGAAACACTTCATATATTATGTTAGTGTTTTTTTTATAAAAAAAACTTTAGGGTGAATGGATGATATCTCAATTTAAGGTTATGAAAGCTTCTAAAGTAAAAAAGCATTTATATTTAATATATGATAAGGGTTCGAACTTGTGAAATTTTATCATGCTCCACTCAATTTAAAATTATAAAAGCTTCTAAAGTCAAAAAACATTTATATTTAATATATGATAAGGGTTCAAACTTGTGAAATTGGATCATGCTCCATTTGATTAATTTATTGGAATTATATTTGTGTGTTTTATAATGTGATTTGAATGAGGGCAAAAAATAGCATGAAGATTATTAATAACTTATTATATGTTGACCATGAAGGAATTATCATTATAAAAGCAAAAGAAGTGGACCAAAGTCTGAAAATTACAATTTTGTGTCTTACAAGTATCATTATCATATTTTTGTGTGTAGAAGAATTGCTCATCTAATTACAACATTATCATTTATGTGGTACATAGTTTATATTTTAATATTAATTATTCGCCAATAGTGATAACTCTTTAGTTTAGACAACTCAAATCCAAATTCATGTCATAAACCAATTATTTCAAAAAAAATTTTGAATAGAAAATACTAGAGTTTAGTCATCCCTCCTCACCTAATGAATTAGGTTGCCATCATTAGTGATTACATTATTAATGTGCTTTGTGAGGGTCAACACTCTTCAAGTCAAGCAATACCTTTAAATTATGAAAAAGTATTAACTTACATAATACAGTGGATACAACAATTGTACCACTATGTTATTTTAGTGCTACAAAAAATAAAACAAAAAAAAATGGATGAATAAAACACATTGGATAATGTGAGAAAAATGGTGAATGAAACTGTTTTATGTAAGTGAATCAAATATCTTAAATTATAAGAGTTGTCCTTAAATTATAACAGTGTTCTATTTGATAGCTGAGGATTTGTCAAATCAAGTAATAACGTACGGAGCATTCCCTTTCAAAGCCATAATTAACATTGAAGTGCTTTTCCTAAGTGATGTACGAAGTGTGTACCATTTAATAAAGCGACTTTAGTTAGATGGAATTTGGATCCTCGTGAGCGTTGGTTAAAATTCGTTTTACATTGTTTTAACTCTTAGCAGCCGTTGGATTAAAATTGCACACGATGCAATTGTTTCCAAATTCTAGAGGATCTATATTAGCTGAGTTTAATAATTCTGATGTATCGTTGGATTTTAAGAACTTTTAATACTATTAATTATATGCTAATACATTATTAAAAAAATTATTTTCTCAATTTTTTTATTATTTTAGTTAAATCTTTTTCACAATGTAGTAATGTATGACTTAATTATATTTTTATATATATAGACTTAAGGAAAATAATTAAATTAATGTGCAAGTATATTTTGTTAAGATTCTTTGCATCACACCAAGTTCACATCAATGCTTGAAATTTTAAGAAAAATAAGATAAGATTATTCTTATTAAAAAGAGGAAGACATAAAGGGAAAGGGATCGAAAAGCAGCTAACTTCACAAGTGTTCTTTTATTAATGCTATGCTTTATAACAACATAACATGACATGCGGATGCAATGATACAGAATAATATTTATAGTAACCATGATACAACCACCATGCATGAAGCAAGATGAATGACCACTAAGTCACACTGCAATTTATTTTTGGAATGACATATATGGATGTGAAGATGAAATATAATGCTACCTAAAACAAAACTCTTCATATAAGGGAACTTAATTATAATTAGTGATTTCCACCCCAACCAGACCCATATCCTTCACCATAGCCAGAGCCACTCCCATACCCATAACCTCCGTTACTACCTCCACCACCGCCTCCACCTCCACCACCTCCTCCGCCACCACCACCACCACCCCTTCCTCCTATTCCACCTCCTTCACCGTAGCCAGAACCAGAACCAGAACCATAGCCAGAGCCAGAACCCCCAGTACCACCACCTCCACCTCTGCCACCACCTCCACCACCTCCTCCACCTTCACCCTTCCCACCACCAGACCCGTACCCGGAGCCATATCCCGATCCATATCCAGACCCATACCCTGAACCACCAGCAGGGCCACCACCACCTCCTCCACCGCCTCCTTTACCACCACCACCTCCTCCTCCTCCACCTAGTGCTCCACCACCATACCCTTCACCCCCACCAGACCCATACCCTGAACCATATCCATAACCACGTCCTCCAAGACCAGCACCGCCACCACCACCTCCACCTTCACCACCGCCTCTTCCAGCAAGTAACCTATCAGTCACCCTAGCAGCAAATGCTAAGTCCACAATGAACAAAACAATGAAAACAGCCCCTATGACCTTGGAGCTAGCCATCTCTTACACACTGCCACAAACTCAATGTCTAAGAGAAAATGAGAATGTAATGTAATTATATGTCTATGATTTCTGTAAGAGAGCACACACACACACACACCAACAATAGCAAGAATATTGCACTGTATGAGGAAAACACTTAAACTATATTGTACTTTGGTGCAAAAAAGTGTGAGGCAAGGGGACCTATTTATACACATTGAAAAGCAAGCTTGTTCTAGTAGGTTCCTTTTGATAACACCTAACCAAGTTAAGTTACTATTATATTGATTGATATATCATAATAATAATTTGAAGGAACGTGTGAAGGGGTGATTTTGTTAGTGGTGGAGATGACGGTGCAGTGTCATTGCACTTAGTGGGGTGATAACAATAACATTTGGTGGTGGAATCTCTACCTTTTTGTCCTCATGCATGCTTATTCCTTGCTATACAAGTGATCACTAAACCTTACTTCCACTTTTGACTTCTATTCCTCGTTTTAGATTATAGCACTATAGGTAAATAGGAAATGGACCCAATCAGCTGCGTCCCCGTTTTGTCAACCTGTTCACATATATGAAAGCCACCAATGTATGCATGAGCACAAGGGTGGTTTGACTCAAGGAGTCACTATCAAAATCATGGTTTAGAGTGTGTTTGGTAAAAGTAGTTGAAAATTTAAACTTAAAGCTAATTGAAAGTTGAAAAATTAGCTTATTTGATTGAAGGTGTTTGGTAAAACTAGCTGAAATGGTAAAATGACATACAATGATATCATTATTTATTAAGAGTGTGTTTGGTAAGCCATTTCAGTTAGCTGAAAGCTGAAATTAGTAGCTGAAACCATTTCAGCTGTGTTTGATAAGGTAGTTTTTTTTGTAGCTATTAGTTTTTCTTGAAAAACTACTTGATTTAGTCTTTTAAAAAAGCTCATATTTTCCGCTATTAGCTGAAAATTAACTATAAGTTTATCTTTCAACCACCTTCACTTATTATTATTTAATAATTAATAATGTCCTTGTATGCCATTTTACCATTTTCAGTTAGTTTTACCAAACACCTTCAATCAATTCAGCTTTCAGCTAGTTTTACCAAACACACTCTAAATAATGATAAATGGTGGTAATTGAGGGATAAACATGTAATTAATTTTTAGTCAGTAGCTGAAAATGAGAGCTTTTTTAAAAAAACCCACCTCAATTAATTAGCTTTTCAAGAAAAGCTAGTAGTTACCCAAAAAAATACCTTACCAAACCTAACCAAAATGGTTTCAGCTTTGAGATAGCTGAAATGACTTACCAAACACACTATTAATTTCTTTGGTTGTGTTATTAATTTAATTTAATTTTATATCTATTATATTAGCAATAAATCACGATAACATTTACCACTCAACATGCTCTTAAAGAGAGTTAAAGAACATTAAATATGACTAAATCTTAACCAAGACGATAAGGAACCGTACGTGGTTAAAAAAAAATCATGACAATATGTGTGAGAAAAAATGAGGAAAAAAATGAAAATGTAGATATAGTAAAGTGAGTAGGGTGTAAAAAAATCAAGAATATTTACTAAATTATAAATGGAAATTTTAATTATTTTGAAAAATTCAAACTTATTGATAATATAAAACATTTACATTGCTAATTGATTTATTTGGATCACGTTCGGTCGGTAGATCCATCTTTATGAGTGATAAAACTCTATAGTATTTAACACATTTCAAACGCTCAAAGCCTCAAACCATGGTTAATTTATTCATTGATAATTGATTAATTTTAAATTTGATTATATATAACGCCGTAATAATAATAATAATAATAATAATAATAATAATAATAATAATAATAATAATAACTAGACATTAGTGAGTCTGACTTAGAGTTTACCTTGAACATAGAATTAGCTAGCATTATATATTATACTTGGTAATTGGTGATAATATAATTAATAAGATTAGAGTAAAATGTGTCTTAATCGTAATTTGCACATGCGTCTTTAACGTAATCCTTACAATACTCTAGCTATCACTCACATAAAAAATGATCTTACAGTGCATGTGATTTGAAAGTTAATTAATATTAATTAGGAAATCACCTTCTCCCCCTCCAACTTCATTAATAATATATAAATAACTAATAACTAATAGGTCCCAAATTATATTCATCAAATTAAGGAGATAGAATTACAATTCAAGGTTATTTCTTTTGGTAATTTAACATTATGATCGAAATGCAGAGCAAATGGAATTTGAAGTCGTTATAGGCCCCTAGATCTGCGTATCAGTTAGGCGATTTTGTACACATTATTTTCATAATAACAAAAAAGTTTATGCACCACAAACACCCACTACCATAACCCAACTACCCAAATATGAAATATTCCTCAACTTACAATCGACAATCTTTCGGTGGGGTACGTTTTTCTACTTTCTTGAAACGTACTCTTTATTAGAGTGACAAATGGCAGTATACAATATATATAGCTTCAGAAACTGCATGCCTGTATCGCACTCTCTACCTTCAATCATTATAGGATTGAATATAGGAATCGTAATGGATACCCTCTAGGTAGGGTACTTTAATGTCCATCCCATACCCGCACTTTTAAAAATAACTCGTACCCGTGTTTGTATCCACATGGGCAACAATTTTAATGTCCGCTCTCGTATTTGTTGGGCAATTAATAACTCATTAAAAAATATTAATTAAGGAAAATTATAACTCAATTGAAAAATTACTCAAACTTAAACTTGTTATTTAATTGGTCTCTGTTTTACAACTGTGTGCTTAAACTTTCCACCTTAATATCAGTTTGGCTAGTGAAATTTGTTCGATCATGATGTTTTGCTGATGAAGAATCAAAGGTCCTTGTAATTGTTTTGAAACCTTGTTATTTATTTGGTCTCTGTTTTTTGGTCACTAGATTTTAATTTCATATTATTGCTAGTGCCCGCGGGCATCAGCTAGGCTTGGGTTTTCTATGTAGGTGGTTATGGTGTTGTAGGGTTTGGTCTTTGGAAGGGATTCCGTTGGTAGTATTTCATCCTTTTTTCTGTACTTTTGAATTGGTTGGAGTACCCTTTGTATTCCCTATTAATATATTCTCTTTGCTTAGCAAAAAAAAATTGAAAAATTATTCAAAAATAATCTAAACATATTTATTAGATATCAATGACATAACAATGTAATTAAATCGAAACACAATATGTTAATATTCTAAAACACAATTAATGTTCAAATTTTTTATTAAATATTACAATATACTTTCAGATTACCCTATTTTATAAATTTGGATATAATGTGTTAGTGTTCCGGATTGATTTTTAAAACTGAGGCAAAAGACATAAAAGAAAGAAAGGAGTTGACATGAAAGAGAAAAAGAGGCTGACATGAGGAAGAAGCTGCAGCAAAGGCGCACTGTCCAAAGGAAGGCGTGTGTCAGAAGGTAAAGTCTAGACAGCATGCAGGAGGGACAAATGTAGCAGCACAACAGAGTTTTCACAAAATGGAAGCACCTTCCACTTGCTTTGAACATAACCATATAAAGAAACATGAAAAGAGAAATGGAATTGCTATCAGAAGCCGAGGCATACTTCCAGAATATTAGCACACAATTAGTTAAATACAAGGATCCAATAAAAGGCTTGTACCCCAAGTTTTGTACAATTATAAGTACTAGGGGGCAACCAAGCTAGGAACAACGAGAAAATCAGTAGAAATCAACACATCATGCAATTACGCTTCCTTTAGAATATGAACCACTTAATATCAATTCCTATTCCTATTTTCTACTTCCGATCTGAAACATTTGGCGACTCAACTGGGAAAGTGTAATTGCAGAAGATGGTTTTTAAAGAAAAATCAGAGTTTTGGGCGCAAGGCGTCAAAACAGGGAGCCAAGCCTGTAATATACAAAACCCAAAGTTAATAGCAAAGCGAAAAAATCTAATAATCTTCTTCCTCTTTTCTCAAATCACAATGAGCCCGGCGACCATTAACAGAAGCAGAGGGAGATTCACACAAAAACAGAGGGAAATTTACACAGAAAACAAAGGATTTTCTTCATTCCCTTCCCATCATCAATAACAAAAGAAAATTCTGTAAAAAGAAAAAAGGACCAGGCAGTGGAAGGAGAAACCAGAAAAAGAAAACAACAAAAAAAGGGGGAAAGAACTCGGGTGCACCTATCATCATCCACTAAGGTATGATAACAGAGATTGACCCATCAGTCACAGCAATGCAAGATCTTCTTCACAGCTACAATATGCACCAGCCGGGAAGCATTTCTCAATCCTAGGAATCTGAGGGTGCTGTCCAGCCACCGTGAGAAGCAGCGACGCCACCGCGCAGGCATTGAGCCATGGCCGCATAGTCGCATCCCTGTCGAATCTCAACGCCGCCCACCAATCATCACCGCAAAACGACCTCCTTCAACCTCTGCCACAGACCCATAGTCCGTCGGACGAATCACGAAGAATCACCACCGCAGCGGACGTCGGTTCGCAACGAACTACCATCGCATCCTCCTAACGTCGTCGCGCGTCGCCCGCCGTCACACATCTGTCGTGCCCACGAAGCAGGAGGCCCTACCCTCGCCCAGATCGTCGTCCTCGCCGGTGCCGTGATGCGGTGCCCTTCCTCCTACCTTCACTGCAACTGCACCGCCTCTGATGGCATCCCCCATGGAAACCTAACCCTTGCCTGGCTGAGTGCATTCAACACTTTAATTTTTCTGAAGCGTTGCCCTTTTACCCTATTATTATTATTATTATTATTATTATTATTATTTAAAAAAAACAATAATAATATACCACCAATGCTCACATTGCAGACTCTTTTATAAGAAATGGGTTTGGTTTAATCAACCACGTTGATAGATTTCAGATTATAAAAGGTATTCTGGAGCGGTAGGATGCTCAAATGCAACACAACGCTCAGACAAAATGCGGAAAGACAATCCAGGTTGGAAAGATCGAACTCACTATCATGATAAATACATTTTTATTGCTCATGTTTATTATTGAATTTTATCATGTGATCATTTCATAAATCTGTTAGACGCTACGAACGTTAACATATACAAAATATTAAATAACACATGTCACATGAGTTAGAAACAATAACATTCAATTTTGAAAAAGCGAGATAAGAATTTTTAGATAACAAGAACACTTCACATTTGTTAGCATATGAGTCCATAATTTACGCTTTGACTTGAATAAAATTGTTAAGCATAATCATACACTCCATGAAAGAGATCACGCCCACTATACGAATTTACAAAAAAAAAAAGGGGAGAGAGATGATAAAACACCTTATTCTAGTAATTAGATTAAAAAGCCTAAAAAGTAGAAATAAATAGAACTTTCAAAGAGGTTCGAGCGTTTGACACTTTGGAAGTCCGCTAGAGGAGACTTCCTAAGGAGACACTTGGTACTCCTTCACCCATTGAAGAAAAGAGCGTAAAAAAGTTCACTTAAAATACAGAAAGCGTTGAGTGTAAACAATGTATTAAGCGTAAGGAGTCCGCTCAGGAAAGAATCTTAAATGCAAAAAGTACACTCAGAAAATAACACTGAGCGTAATGAGCTCAGCAGAAGAAAGCCCTCAAATGAAAACATCTTGAACAATAAAACATTCATTTGATGCAACTAAGCCTCACCAATTTTACGAATCTAATCCATCTCCACCTCTATTTTCATTTTCAAACAGAAATATTTGTGCCACACAATAAATAAATAATTAAATAAATAAATAAATACAATGCGAGTTTAAGCGAATAACTTAGGAGAGAATTGCGGGCACTCTCCTCAAGGACGCTTAGAACCTAACATGCCTAGCTACAACACGGGTTTAAGCGAATAACTTAGGAGAGAATTGCGGGCGCTCTCCTCAAGGACGCTTAGAACCTAGCACGCCTAGCTACAATGCGGGTTTAAGTGAACAACTTAGGAGAGGTTAAAGGCGTACCCTCCTCAAGGATACTTAGAACCTAGCACACCTAAAAAACATATGTATAAACTATAAAGCGCACTATGATACTTGTTGCAATTAGCAAAACGCTTAAAAATTCAAGATACGAAAGGCATTAACGGCCTTCTACAAACAAAAAAAAAATACACAATGAAATCTTACTACCTGCTTCAAAGTTATTTATTGGCAGAAAACGCCTTCAGAGCTACAAATGCAAAAAGCGTATCAGAACATACAATGGAAAAAGGGACCTAATCTACACAGAAAATCATACAAAAAGACAACACTTGAAAACATGAAAGATTTGCATGTTCAAAAGTTCATATTGAGAAAGTCACAAGATTCAAAAGTAAATATCATGTTTGGCCCTGCTAGGGCGATTTCAGTTTTTCCTGACTAATAATTGTGATAATTCCCACTCATGAAGATATGGTTCTTTCGATCAATTTTTTTGTTTTTTCCAGCTTCGACTAGCCTGCTCAAAAAAGCAGCCGAAGGAATTATAATGTCGCCCTCTTTAAAGATGTGTATCGACAGAAAAGCCCCATGAACAAAAGTATAAAATATTTTCAGAAACACACCCAACAATGACGATCATTAACTTCAAAGCAAGAAGTACGAGAGGTAGTAATGAAAGTGAAATATTCAGTCTCAACCTATGAATTTTCTCAAAAGTGTCTCTTTCGAAGGCGTCTTTAAAGCCTCAATAATTATTTTAATGCTTTGGCCATTCTCATCTGGAAGGCATCTATTTTCATTTCAAAAGCATCTTGATTATTATTACTGGGTCTATTATTCTCATCTTAAAAGCATCTTTAGAGCCTTGGTTATTATTGGAACCACTGTGATACTTCATTCACGAACATTCAGAAGGCGTATTTCTAACCATTCTCCTACTTCAACACTGATATGTCGATCTTAACATTTTGCAAGCAAAGGATTTATTCATCATCTATGTTTCCAAGAAAGGATGCAAAAGACCAATATTGGTAAGACATAATACTTCATCTAATTAGATATCCAGGTACGCTCTCTAAACGTAATATCTAACCAAGAAGTGTGTTTGACCTTTGCTTATAAATATTTGCATAAACAAATGATAGCCCTTATAAATCTAATAGCTGAAATAGTCACTTGATATTATGACACATTGGATTATATTAAATTAGTAAAAATCGCCCTTTGATGGTTAAAATTACTCTAATCGTCAAACAGAAAAGACGCCCGAGGCATATCCAACGTCCTTTACAGGTAAATGATTTAGGTTTTCCTTACCAATTACTAACTCATACTTGAACTATAATGCACACTTAACTCCATTGTGTTGAGAATGAGCAGAAATGGGATGTTATCAATACTAAAACAATAATACAGGCAGCGAGCTAGTCGCAAGAAGCCAACGTCTTCAGATGACCAAATGAGTCTCAAAAGAGAAAAAGGGGGCCACATCGCGCCGATGAAGAAGCACAAACGCAGCTTGAGGCAACTTATCACACGACTAGCACAAGGAGGCAAAACAAACAAATATGCTGGAGGAACCAAGAAACATGCTACAAGAAACAATAAAGTTTGACAGATCAAGCCAAGAACTAGTGATAAAATGACATAGTGAGACTGCAAATAAAATTATTGACGCCTACCTAGTCAGCACAAGGCATTTGATGACGTAAAACTTAAAATAATAAAACCATTGTCTAGTAAGTGCACATCACAGTACTACGTACTGCATGTGCAAGGGGGCATATGTTCCGGATTGGTTTTTAAAACTGAGGCAAAAAACATAAAAGAAAGAAAGGAGTTGACATGAAAGAGAAAAAAGAGGCTGACATGAGGAAGAAGCTGCAGCAAAGGCGCACTGTCCAAAGGAAGGCGTGTGTTAGAAGGTAAAGTCTAGACAGCATGTAGGAGGGACAAATGTAGCAGCACAACAGAGCTTTCACAAAAATGGAAGCACCTTCCACTTGCTTTGAACATAACCATATAAAGAAACATGAAAAGAGAAATGGCATGGCTATCAGAAGCAGAGGCATACTTCCAGAATATTAGCATAACACAATTAATTAAATAAAAGGATCCAATGTAAGGCTTATACCCCAAGTTTTGTACAATTATAAGTACCAGGGAGCAACCAAGCTAGGAACAACGAGAAAATCAGTAGAAATCAACACATCTTGAAATTACGCTTCCTTTAGAATATGAACCACTTAATCTCAATTCCTATTTTCTACTTCTGATCTGAAACAGTTAGCGTTCTCTATTAAGTGCAAAAAATGATTATTGACACTAATTAGTCATATATTATAAAGTAAAAAACACAAATAGGTAGTTTTAAAAATTTTTTTTAATTTATAATATTATATATATATATATATCAATTTTAAATATATGTATAAATATATTAGATATTTTAATAAAATTACTATATATGATTATATATGGTATTATTAATTAACTAATATATATGTGTGTGTGTGTGTGTGTGTGTGTGAGAGGGTATGGGGCGGGCTGGGCATCACAGTGCCCGTACCCGCGCCCGTCTCTGTTTAAAAATGAGAGCTATTGCCCGTACCCACTCCCATATCCGTTTTGTGGGTTTTTTTATCCTGCCCATTGCGGGTATTTTTTGCGGGTGCCTATAGGGCTTGGTCTCAATTGCCATCCCTAATTGAATATCCATTCCATACATACTCTATACATACATGGTTAATTTGAGATAAACGTAAAGTGTTTGGTAAATTCACTAAATTGAGTACTAGCTTATTTGATTAGCTTAATTATAAGCGAGTTTACTAATATAAAAATGTTTGGTAAGACACAAACTATTAACTTATTTTAGAAATTTCTACCTTATAAGCTATAAGCTACTTTAGCTAGCTTATGGGTGTGTTTGAGAATGCCAATAAAACTAGCTATACTAGCTTATTTAATTAGCTTATAAGTTAGTTTGACCGAGATAAAAGTGTTTGGTAATTCTAGCTTGTAGCTTAATTATTTATTTTTCTTCCCTTTTTATCCCTCATAATTTAATAAACTTTTCTATTTTGTCTTCTTTTTACGTCTTTTTATATCATGTTACATTTATTACCTAGCTTATGTGCTAGTTTTACCAAACACTTATAATTCTCTAACATTAATTAACAATAACTAATACATGGTGTTAGAATTTTTAGCAATTACCATATGATAGACAACACACATTAATTGTGTTAGATTAATTACCAAGATTTTTGAGTTTTAAAATATATCTGGATTCATTGACGTTGACGATAGGAGGTTGCGACGGAATAGTCTTTTGGTGCAATGATCTTTCTCAACCAAATCACCGGATTTCTCAAATGGAACTAGATATTTCTCTTCTGATGGGGAGATAAAGAGACGTGTTTTAATTGGAGACAAAGTTTATCTTTATGATTTTAAATCTATTAGGGTTCTCATTAACCCCTAACGGGCCAAATCCAGTTTCCACTTAATATTGAGCTCATATTAAGTTATCCTAATTAGCAGTCTAAATATTCACTAAAATTAGATATTTTTATTGAGCCCAGTTAAATATAAAAAATTAATCTAAATACTACAAATAATATATATAGCTCATATTAATTATTAAAAATAAAATTTGTAAGATATGGGTTATATTGTGATCAAGCCTGCAGTCAACTAGCTAGCAGGTCCATTAATCAAAATAGCAAACTCAAATTATAATGATTAGACTTTAGAGGCATGCACCACTTAATTTTGCTTGGGAAGAGCTATATATAATATATATTCTGTGGGTATGCCAAAGTGGGGGAAAGAAAACCTTAAACTGCTTAGTTAGTGGTACGTGTACACCTGTCTATCTCTCACTCACTAGAGTTTTAATTAATACAGCTATCATGTCACTCAAGGATTAGCTAGCTTGATCTAATTTGTGTTTAAAATTCATATATATATATATATATATATATATATATATATATATATAGGAAGGAAGGAGAGTAATCTTGTATATTTATATCACTTGATTTTTTTTATAAATGGAAAATTATATCAATTCAACAATTAATTAGATTGATAATTGTTATAAATAAAAAAGTTTACAATATTAGTATTTATTTATATATCGATATTAAAAAAATTATATCTATTCAGATTTTATAAAAAAATTCATATAAATAAAACAACATTAGTATTTAATTAATTTATTGTATCACTTTATTTTAAAGTGTATTATTTAAAATGTAAGTAAATATTTGTTTAGATATTTACAAATATCTAAGTTATTTAAATTTTGATATATATAATCATGAATATAATATAAAAATAATAATCATCAACAAAATGAAAATTAGATGATATTTATAATTATTAATAAAAGGCCTCTTTTAAATAATAGACATTTTAAATTTTGTTTTCATCCCTCTCGATCGAGCATCTAGACGAGATTATCAAAACATACCAAGTGCTTGTTTGTTAATTTTATGATTTTTATTAGCTAAATGTATGTTAGGAGGTTCAAAAATAAAGTTAAGAAATAATAGTTATATTTGGGTAGTATTTTTATTGAAAAATATAAATTTGCAGGTGACCAAATTTATGGCAAGAGAAATAACTTTCTAATATTTTTGTTGAGAAGAATTATATTTGGGACTGAAACCCATAAAGTATAACCATATTTGCATATAAAAAATAATTTTATCTTACCATCTAGGGACGATTTGAAAAAAATTATTAAAAAATTGTAGGGGCAAAAATTAAAACCTAGTAATTTTACAGTAACTATAAAAACATATTTTATCATTAAAAAACTATGTGGGCATCAAGTTTAATTAGGGTGCCAATTAAAAGCAAGAGACTTGATATATACTTAAAAGTTGTAAATATAGGCTCAGTTCATGACCAGCCCGATTCACCGGTGGATTGAGTTTGTAGGCAATTAAGAATTAGACTCACATTTGCTCAAAATGAGCCAATCCCGCAAGCCAATGTGATTGTAATGGATTGACTCACATTTTTATATTTTGTTCGGGCCAAATGAGAGGGATGAGAAATGCTTATTAGAAGCTCTTCCTTTTTATGTTTGAGAATTTGATTCTCTAAGTGTATCTTACACAGATTTCTCTCCCTCCATTTTTTCTCTAATTATTTTCTTCCCCTACTCTTCAAACTCATAAACACGCCCTAAAGAGAGAGAAGGGTTATTCCATTTCTACCTTGTAGAAAGGGAAGATCTTGTCTGTGAAATTACTCTCCTTGGAGAAGCAGATATTAAATTGAATGTTAATTGCTACAACCTATGCTAAGGAGCAAGAAATTGGCAATGTGTTAGCATGCAAGCAATTAAGTACCACACTAGAAGTGAGCTTTGAATTTTAAAGATGAAAAAAAAAAAGAATTTTTACAATAATTGTTAAAGATTTTCAAGCTGACATGATGGAAATCAGGAAGATGAATGTCTCACAAATAATGACATGTCTGTTAATGATAGTGTGGTAGATATTCCTTGTTTTAGAGGAGATTAATTTATTAAAAAAAATAACTGCACAATATTTTCCATTTATGTTTTATTTATCTCTTTTATCAAGTTAATTGATTTGATCATGCAGGAGTGCCAGAGATGAGAGAATTCAAATCTAAATAAACTTTCCAGCTAATAGTTCATTCATTAAATCATTACCATCTAATAAAATATTTCCCAAACATCTTTGATCGAGTTAATGAGCTATATATGAATGTCCATGATTTACTTTCTTATCTATGCATGAGATGGTGCTCAAACTATAGCATCAAATCCAAAACAAATTGTTAATCTTATGAGGGAGTTTTGGGTGTATTGAGTTATTATTTGTGTACAATCTGGAAGAAAAAAGCATAGGATATATAGGTGAGTAGTTAATTATACAGAAGAGTGATTGATGACCACCAAACGTAATAAAAGATAAACCCATTTTTGGTTCATTAATTTTTACACAAAATTACTATATAAAATCCAAGGACCAGAATTTATGATCAATAGTTGAGTGCCAGATTGAAATCTAAACAAATTTATGGCAATCTTTAATGATGCATTAATCTTAATTAAATAAATTGTTACCCTTCAGGCTATTCCTCCTATTTGAGTTTTGACTTTAGGACCAACAAGATATAAATTGGTTATTTTATATTTTTCTTCCTCTCATGCAGATCATATCAAAACCACACAAGGTGTATATACATAAATATGTCTAAAATACAAGGTAAACTCGATCTCCCATAATACAAATATAGTGTAAATATATATATATATATATATATATATATAGTTTATCAATGAACAAATTGATAGCAACATGACAGCACAAATATTACATGAGGTAAAACTGCATCTTCTCCATCACAAGCCCTATATCTCTCTGTTTTTTTTTTTCTTCACAAAACAAAAAATATCAAATATAGGTAAGTTTTCTGAAATTTTCTTTTGATAAGGACAATGTATACATACCCATGGCTCTCTAGATATTATATAACACAACACAAAAACCTTTAGTCCTCTAAGCAGGAATATGATTGAACTGGTCACACCTGCTCCTCACCTCTCCTTTCTTACCAGTCTTTACTCCAAACACAGAAAGCTTCTCCATTGCCTTAGCAAAATCATGGAAGAAAGCCTTCTCATCTTGTGCATATTGTTCCACAATTGGCCTTGTCCTTGGATCCACACCAAGAAGGTAATCTGAGGTCAATAGTCCCAACCCTTTAAGCACATTTTGGAAATAAGCATTGTCAAATTTGCCAGGTGACCTAACATCATTGAAAGCTGCCATAGAAGGGTCAGTAGTATAGTTCTGGCACACCTTCCTCAAACCAGCAACAAGTTTTGGGTGAAGGGTTGGATCAACTTCAGATGTTTTGCTAAAGTTAAAGATCCTGTTGCTGAATTCCTTACAATGAGTGAATCCAATGGTGTGTGCACCAGTCAAAGCAACCATCTCTCTAATAGTGAAACTCTTTGATGTAAACTTGTCAATGATTTGATCCATTGTCATGGCTGGTGTTGGAAGACTAGCACCAACTCTTGAACCATCAGATACAAGGCTATCTTTTCTCCCTAATCTCACAGGGTAATAAGGACCACCAACCATCTTAACAAGGTCCCTTGTGGCTTGTGCTACAATGTCAGAACAGGACACAACACCAGGACAAGACAATTCCAAAGCATTCTTGATCTTAACAATGATGTCAAAGGCATCACCAGAGAGGGAAAGGTTGAGATCAGCATCACGTTCAGCATGAGGGTTGTAAGCATTGGAAGAGACAAGGATGGAAGCATCACAACCATCAGTGATGCAATCATGGAAGAAGAGGCGAAGGATGCCAGGTGCTGTGGCAGGGCTTGTGCTTTGTTTGCTGAAAACGTTTTCTCTTACAATTTTATCAAAGTCAGGGCATGTTTTTTTGTAATAGTCAATGTTGAGCTTGGCATTGGAGAAGGGAAGGGAAAGGAAGAGAAGGAAAAGGATAGGGAAAGCCATGGGGAGCAAAAGAGACTCTCTCTTTTCTTTTCTTCCTCTCTACTATTGCAGTTTGTAAATGAGAGCCCCTTATTGGAAGGACTAAGGGGTAAGGGGAGGAAGAGAATGCATATGTGTGCTAACTTTGGGAATGAGGGGGGTGGGAGAAAAAGGTAATACAAGGAGTGGAAGAGAGGGGTTTGAGGAACTTTTTGTGATTTCAAATGCTTCCTTTTGCTATTTTTGCACTTTTTAGACACTATCTTTGCTATTGTTGGTATAGCAAAAGAATGAGCCATGACCCTTTAGGGGAATTTCTGGCATAGCTTATTGTGTTTGCAACGTAGAATGCGCTTGTCCAAAGAAAATCCGAGAGTTTTGTAGAAATAACATAAATAAGATGGTTACACACTATTTTTATGTCCTCTTTCTTAAGCCTTTATCATCCTCTTAATTTTTCCCACTTAAAATGGTTTCAAGTTGGAAGTTAACACAATGTCCATTTTTTTAATAAAAAGAAACGAATACTCCAAAAGTAATTATATTTTTTTTTTTGTTAAACTATAGATATCCTCTATTACTAGGGCAATCCTATTTATGGTTTGGTCATAATTAAGGCTCCTTACTTCTCCGAAGAATGTGTTTAGTGGTCCAAAAACAATTATATGAGTGAAGGACTAAGATCAACTTCACAAAATCCACACCTCAAGACTTTCTTTTATCTATCTTAGCATAATTAAGAAGAAATCATTATTCAAAATAAAAAAAAATGTATATATGATTCTAGGCTTATAAAATTTTCAAAATATGTAATTTAATACCGTACGTAGAATAACATATTATGTATTTCTAATTATATTTCGTCTGAACACCAATAAAAGTGTCTTTTTGATAACATGATATTTCTTTTAAGACTATCTATGTTCATATATAACAACAATAATAACTAAATCTTATTTATAGTAACTAAGTCTTATTTCATTAGGTAATACTAGTAGTTGTATGTGTACGTTAAACAAAGTGTTCTTTTTTTCAAATGTAAAACTTTATGAATTTTGTTAAATACTTTTACTTTCAACTATTAAAAAATGTTTGTACATTTTTTAGTCTAGATCATAAAACATTCATAGCATGAGTGAGAGTTTTCTCTATATACAAGACTCGAACTTGATATCTTACTTAAAGAAGAATTATACATGCATCATCTGCCTACTAGTAAAAGATGTGTGTGTATATACAAGGATGGTGACTCCTACCCTGTAGAAGAATATAATGTGTATGAATTGTTACACAAAAATACACATATTATTAATAACTTTTATATTTAAAATTAAATGAATGTTACAATAAAAAATAATAACTATCAAGCTATATAAAATCTATACAAAAGTTAATAGTGATTATACCTTGTTTTAAAATTTTAATTATTTAGTTGTAAAATGTCAATGCTTTCGAAAATGGATTCAATGGATAACAATATTTTTAAAATTGGACGGGTGAAGAGCAAACTCAACCGTGGTTGGATTGATATGTAATAATTAAATATATATTTTTTAAGTAATAAAATAATATAAAATTATAAGAATTCAATATATATAAGATTATAAATTAATACAAAGAACCTTATTATAAGTTTGTAAGATAAAAAAAAATGATTGACTAAATAATAGATATTTATGCGTAATTCTTAAAATTTTAACTTTATTTATCTAAAAATATTTTAGATTAAACAAAAAATTATTTATTTTTAAATGAACAGTTCAAAATTTTGTACAAAACAAGAATAATATCCATTTTTATGTTTATGAAAAAATATACATCCCATTTTTTTGGTGTAGAGGTGGTAAGAAAAGAGAGATAAAAATGGGGAATCGGGTTCTCTCCATTTACTATAATTGTCTAGTATGTGAGAGATAGACACACACTATGTGTGTGGGACCCACACATAGTGTGTATCTATAAATCTCTCACATATACTGGACAATTCCAGTTCTGGAGAGGATTTTAATCCTAAAATTGGAGGTGAAGAGAGAGTTGTAAAAGAAAATATAAATATAAAAATTGTATTTTTTTTGCTCATATTGTATTAACAATCAGAATATTAATTAAGTCGATAATTTCGTGTATATATTTTGAACTAATACATTAATTTGGAATAAAATTTGTATTCTAAAAGTAAGAAATACATATAGATAAAAATTAAAAAATGAATAATTATATTTTGTAGAAGACATGTAAGCGGATCCGACCCAACCCGTGAACCCAATGAATCAAACCCAACCCGAAGATATTTAACGGTTCGGTTCGGGTATTCGATTCGATTCAGACTTTTTTTTTTTCAAACCCGATCTGGTTCGGTTCGGGTCTCGAGTTTGCCTATGTTGAACCCGATAGACCCAACCCGAACCAAACCAGAAAAATAAGTCCTAATCTTATTTCATTTTCATGCGAGGAGAGAACAAAAATAGGTGCAACGACAGCACAAGCAGAGGTGGTTCCCCAAATCCTATTTCATTTGCTCCTCTCAATTTTTTTTCTCTATTTCTTGTTTTTTATTTTAATTTAATTTCATCTCCCACATTTTTTTAAGAAAAAAAGGAGAAATGTTCACGACCCGATGACCCAACCCAACCTGAACATATTCGGGTTGGTTCGGTTCGGTTTACTCACCCAAATATTACAAAACCCGAACCAACCCAACCCAACCCAACCCACCACCATTCCATTGATTCGGACTTGATGTCACCCCAAAACCGATCCAATCCAACCCGATTACAACCCTTGAATACATTGTAGAACAAAGTTAGAGATAAAGAGAAAAAAAAAAGAAATTTGCGATGTGATGAATAATGTGATGGAAAAAGATAAAGAGAAAAAATATATTTAAATTATTTATAAGTTGATTGTAACAAATTTAAAAAGAAACTTCCATAGATTCTCTTTAATGAAAAATAAATGGCATAAATAAATTTTAACTCCCTATAAATTCACATGTTTTTGCTTTTTCCTCAACGCTTTTTTTTTCATGTTTTCTATCATTTGTTAATTTTTTTTAGTAGAATTAGTTCTCGTTAACACCAAAAAAGTTCTTGGTGTTAACTTTACAGTCAAGTGATAAGAGCATCTGCACCGCTGGATGCTTAGCAAAATCTCCGCCGCTTAGCATGGTTATACACACACACGATAGAGTGAATTTGCTTTTATTGCTTATTTAAGCTAGAAGGCTTAAATAAGCACTTGACACATTATGAGAAAAGGGCATGCAGAGAAGCCCTGTGCGCTTATCGGTGGGTGTTTTTTTTTTTTCATTTCCTTTAGTACCGTTACTAAAGATCTAAATTAAAAAATAAAAAAACCGTAACAAACATTACCGTGATTGTTGTAATAATGAGTGATGTATAATGATGAGACCCATTTAAGATCTGTGAATAGTAAAAAAATAAGGTTATGGGATGGAGATGATAGGTGCTTAATAATAACTTGACGATATGTGTAATGATGTGACCCATTTAAGATATGTGAATAGTGAAAAAATGAAGTGTTGGGATGCAGATGACCTAATAAAACTGTGTGATGTGACATTATTAGGTGAAATTATAAAGCTACATGGCATGGTGTGATGTGACATTAAACTGTCCACATCATCACTCAACTGAGTGAGATTAACACCAAGGGCTAATGGTAAGTTTAGTTTAAATTTGGGTAAAATTAATTTGGATAGATTTAAAGAATTAATAGCATAAGAAAATGATGCATAATTTACGAAACATATTGCACAGAAGTGATTAAAATCAATTCTACATAATTAATTATGACTGTTCCCAATTAAAAATTAAACATACACAAATTCGACTGGTAAAAAATTAATCAGGCACAGAAAGCATAAAAAATGTGAGGGACAAACAGCAAAATCACATGAAATTATAGGGATCTAAAACTTTTTTAAGTCAAAATAAATTAATATAAATTTAAATGAGTATATGATATAGGCAAATAATCCAGCATTAATGATTTAAAGAATTTAATAATTATGGAGAAAATAATTTTTTGATTTTTTTAAATTTAACATTAAATTTAATCCTAATTAAATATTTCTGCACCCTAAAAAATATTAAATAAAATTTATGATATAAAATAACATTATATTATATTATATTATATTATATTATATTATATTTATCTCCCTTTCAATATTTACTACAACTGAAATTTTAATATTCTCTTTGATAACTTTATGATATATTTAATATTTAAATTAGGTTTAATTGTATTTTTGGTCTCCCTATTATCATCAATCCGCGACTTTGGTCCCCTATTTTTTTTTTCGCGATTTTAGTCCCCCTATTAGTTCAAATTCGCGATTTTGGTCCATCTAACACATAGATTTTGAAAATAGGGGGACCAAGATTTTAAACTAAATCGCGAATTTGGAATAATAGAGGGACCAAAATCGTGGATTAATAATAATAGGGGGATCAAAAGTGTAATTAAACCTTTAAATTAATAATTTTTTATTTAAATATCTCGTGCTCATATATAATTTGCACAAAAAAAAAATACATGCACACCAAACAAGTCGGCTATTTAGGATTAATATGTCATATTTATTTAGGATTAGCTTATTGCTCAAAGGATACATATAGTTGACTTTTCGGTCATGAAGATTGTTACGTACTGGGCCAAAAGGCCCATAACCCGTAAGGTCCAATCCATTGGAGCAAGTCGGCTTCACTGCGACACCACACAAGGAGCACTGGAACATCCCCTACACCTCACCCCATAGAGTAATATCTTATGGATCAGGGCCCACGACCCAAATCCCAAGATATTCTCCTATAAATACCGTAAATGTCAGATGTCAGGTACGCATTAATTACACAATTACCACCCCATCTCAGACCCACACTGACTTGAGCTTCGTGCCTTTGCAGGTACACCCCTGCCGACCGCCGTTGTGACCCAAGGTTCGAGATTCAAACTTTGACCAGATCCGTATTCGACATCCCTCACCGGACCCGTGTTCGACATCCATCACTGGATCCGGGTTCGACATTCATACACGAGCAAAAGTTAAATAATTTTTTAGGTTAACTTATTGTGATTTGGCAAGATAAAGGAGACTATGATTTTTCCTACAATAATATATATATATATAACAACAAAAAGTACATGAAAATCCTGCGAGGAAAAGCTACCCTTGTGACAATGATCGAAAATTTGTATATTTATTTTGATTCTTGTTTTTTTCTAAACAAAAATAATTAAATTAATAGGGAGTATAATGAGTATTCCAACCCATTTACAATAGAGTGAAAAAAACCAATTTTCTTATTGGAAAGAAATTTTCACTATTTTTTTTAATGAAACTTCAATGAAAACATGAAAACACAGATGGGAACATTTTTATTTGATTTGAAAATGATTTCCACAGTGCATTTCATCATGAGTGAGAAAATTTTCTTGATTATTTAAGGTATAATATATTTTTTTATTTCTTTAACATTAAACAATGATTATACTAATCCGTTGACTAAGGTGATTTTTCTTCCAAGTCACGATGAATATTTTTTATTTTTAAAGAACTTTACAAGATCAGTAATTTCAGAAGCTGTCTATATAAATTTTTTATTTCTAATATTCAAAATTAACTGATACCATTTTTTTAAACAGTCAGTTAAACTAAATATTTAATTGTTGGGGAAAAAAAAAACAAACCAAATATTCATTAATTAATGTACGTTACTTAAATCATTTGGAGTTGCCTCTGGTCATATCTACTTGTGCAGGATACAGGTTACATTACAACAACTACTAGCTTATTGCCGAACGTTTGTGTTGCTGTTTCTGTCCGAAACAACCGTCTCACGCGACGACGACGTATCGATTGAGATCTCGACGGTGGCTCTCGATCCGCCACCGTCCGAACTCCTCTTCCCCCGCTTCAGACGACGGAGTTTCGAGATCTGAATTCTCTCTCTGATTCTGATAACAGGTTTCAATCCCTTTCACTCTCTTCACATTCAATTTCTACGTGCACCAATTTTGAGCTTCTTTGTCGTCGGCTTGAATGTAATTTGACCGTTAGATTTGACATTCTGGATGATTTTCTATGGCGTGCTCGATCTCGATTTGCAATTTGGGATACTTGGAGCTTCTTGTCAAAGCATTGCCAAAAAATCACCTGACTCTGAGAATTGTGAAGTTTACGCATGTGTTAGAACTTGTTAGTGTAGAGTAATGTCATACTTGCAATTGCATAATTAACTTTTGAGTCTTGGTTCCCTGAATTCCACCATGTTTTTTCGATTAAATTCTTCAAAATGGATTCAGTGTCTTGAACTCTTGGCAGTTGTGTGTGAATTTTCTAGTGGCATTTAGCTTTTGTCATCATTTCCTTTAATGTTGTTGTAATTTCTAATTTTCATCATGTGGGCCAATATATCAATCAACTAGACATATATCACTTGTTATACTGGATCAATCATTGATCTTTCCTCCTAGATTGATCGATCCGTTCCTGCCTTTTCTCCCTCAAATTTGTCTCGTCTATTTTGTCATCCATCCAAGGTCCTCATTTTGATGTTGTTTCTTAGGCCTATTCCTTATATATATACTTTTTATTGTTTATCCATACTGTTTTTTAATAGTTGATGTTATTCAAAGATCACCTCCTATGTTTTTCCAGTGTGGAATAAGTCCAGCTACTTGAGATATTAATATCTATCATCTTTCTCTGTCTCTTTGTATGTGTGAATGATGTTAGCAACTTGTTATCATTATCCGTTTTTCTCAAGGAAGCATGGACACTTCAAAATAGTTGCATTACTGTTTTTGGACATTTCAGATATTCTTAGCTTCATTGTGTGTGTTTATGCTAATACAAATGGGAAGCCATAATAATTAGATAAAATGATAGTATTTTATTATGTCTACAACGGCTTATGCTAAATTTTAAAACACTGATTCTCTCTTGTAATTTAAGATGTTTTTTATGTTAATTTTATATGTCGTATCATAGCATGTATTGTGTTTTATAATTTTTAAAATTTGTCTTATCCTCATGGCTGTGTTGTATCCTATCTGTACTTCCTAAGTTTTACTCCTCTAAATATTTCTGTGTTTGTGGTCTAGTGAATTTGTCATTTGAGATCCCTTGCTTGTTTATGTCAATTATCTTATTATCTGGAGTGGAAATTAAGGTGATTTGAAACAGTTCTTCCTGGACTAAAGGAGAACTAGAGAGATATGGAGGACAACAATTGGCACAAGGAGCTTACATATGATCAGTGGGTACCGATCACTGTTTCTGGTGCACGTCCACCCCCTCGCTACAAGGTTTCTTTCTCTTCCTTGCTCTCCCTTTTCCTTGTTTTTATTAGAAGATGGAAGAATACAAAATTAAAAGAAGACATGGCAAGACCTTTTTAACAAAGGCATAAAAGTAATTCATGCTTGCTTCTTGTTATAACTTATTTTGCTTTTGAATGCTAAAAGTCATTTGTCATTCTTGGATTCTTAGCTGAAGTCCTTACTTAGCCTTGGGCCAGATACTTATTTGTCCTTTCATTGTAGCATGCTGCAGCAGTAGTTGATGAAAAGTTATACATTGTTGGTGGGAGTCGTAATGGTCGGAACCTATCTGATGTTCAGGTATAGGGAATGGTCATGTGCTTCTAAATCTGGACTGTTTTTTGTGGGTCATATGATTTAGCTGTTTGCAGGCTTTTGACTTCAGAAGTTTGACCTGGTCTTCTCTGAAACTAAAAGCAAATGCTGGAAAAGATGATGACAACAGCTCACAGGAAATTCTTCCAGCCACATCTGGTCACAATATGGTAAAACTTTGTATACATGACTCTCTTTATGTGCATATATGTTATGGTATGCAATCTTACTTTCTTTGGTTTGGCTATTAATGAACCTTTTGTTTTAGTGTCTGTTTGGATTTTGATTTGTTCTGAAAGAGACTAGGAAATTTCTGCAGATTAGGTGGGGGGAGAAGCTACTAATTCTTGGTGGCAATTCAAGAGATTCTTCTGATACATTAACAGGCAAGTATCTGCATGGTGATTATTATAATTGGGAGAAAAACATTTAAGTGCCTGATTTATTTCATATCCATACATAGCATATATTATAACATGGTGTGCTACATAGGAAACTCAAAATTTGTTGGGCTTCTTGCAGTTCGATACATCGACATTGAAACGTGCCAGTTTGGAGTTATTAAGACTTCTGGAAGTGTTCCAGTAAGTTTGTCCACTGATTTTAAAGTTGTGTCCTCGGATGTAAATTTATTGTTTGGTTAAAGTCTCCACTTTCCTGCTCTAAATGCTTTTACTGAAAATTTGGTTTTTGATAGAGGCTAATGGTGTTGATTAATCCATGTAGCCAACCCAATAATGGGATTAGGGTTGGTTGTTGATGTTGCTTTATCTTTATCCTGCTTCTTTTTCTTTTTTAATTATGTATGTTGGGTATTCAATTTGCATAGAATTTTTTCTTAATATCTATTTATGCATTGTGGCTTGTGGGAGTCACTTTAATAGCGGTTAACTAGGCCTTTTGATGTTTTTAATTTATTTTTCTAGGTAGCCCGTGTGGGACACTCTGCAACACTGGTTGGTTCAAGAGTGATATTGTTTGGTGGAGAAGATATGAGCAGGAAGCTGTTGAATGATGTCCATGTTCTCGATCTTGAAAATATGACTTGGGATATGATAAAGACTACGTAAGTAGTATCTAATTTACACTTTCAGAAAATGTGTTTTTGTGCTTTAGAGATGTTTTATGTGACCATACCACTTCTTGCATTTTGATAGGCAGACACCTCCAGCTCCTAGATACGATCATGCAGCTGCTATGCATGGAGAGCGATACCTTCTGATTTTTGGTGGTTGCTCTCATTCTGTCTTTTTTAATGATCTTCACTTATTAGACATGCAAACAGTAAGTGAATATTGTTTTCAAACATTTTTTCACATGTTTAATTAAATCAAAGTATTAATAAGATTGTTTCTTCCATTCTGGGGTGATCAGTTATTTCTGTATGTTACATATGTACGAAACTGATATTTGATATGATACTGTTAGACCTCCCATTACCCAAGGAAGAAAAAGGACCACAGAGACTTATATCGCATGTGCATTGATGGAGATAGTGAGAATGATACTGCTTATGAAATCAGAGGAATTTAAGTTAATGGAAATAATATCTCCTGCTATAGTGGAATGCCTATGTGGCATATCGAAAGAGAGAGAAAGTGTGATGAATTCATGGTGGAGATTGGGATGAAGGTGACAGGAGGGGGAGGATTGGAATAGACACGTGAGAATTGAGTAGAAAGGTTGGGAAGGAGGCAGCAGACCTCTTGAAAAGTCTGTATTATCTGTTCGGTTGACTATTCACATTGTTTCTCACAAACATCCCTATGCCCAAAAGGATGGGCGAGTTCGGTTCAAGTGTTAATCAATCTTGCTTGCTTTCTTTTTTCAGTTTTCTTCTTTATTCTTGGTGCTAGCTACTGAACCAAAGAGGAGGGTGAGAGGAACTTTTGTTGTACAGAGCCCAGACCTTTATTTATTAGTATAACTGACACCATATCAAAATCAGTAACAAATGTGAGGGATTTTCAGTAGTAAATAAATGATACAGCGCCATTTTTTCCAGTATCCTATCAAACACATATTCCAGCTTCTTCTAATTTTGCAATTATGAGACAAAGGTATCTATCTATCTATCTGACTTGTTTGTGGATTACTGCCAATGGATGGGCATTTATACCTTTTCTTTTTTCTTTTCTCCAAAAAATTAATTCTGTCCACTGGATTGTTTTGTAGAGCATGTCAATTGTGTTTCTTGTAGAGATTGAGTGTCTTGTGATGTTTTCTTTTTTGTGTACTAATATTTATTCCTTTTATCTATATATTATTTTTATTCTTGGTCATTATTTTGGTGAACCCATGCACTAGCATTTCATGATTGTCAAGGAAACATTCCTTAGCATAAAATTGTGTTAGAAACTACAAATGCTGCTAAATGGTATTGGAATCTTAGTCTGAATTTTTTTGAGGTACATGGTTCAGAACAAATGAAAGCAACTGACCCTGATACAGTTATATGACTAACATTCACCCTTGTCTCTGTAATTTTATCTACTTATGGACTGTCAAGCTGTCAACACATTTGGCTAACATTCATGGACAATTTAGGGACAAAAACATATTTTGTTGACAAGTTATCTTTACTCAAAGCAGTTGCCTTAGGAAACAAATGGGCGAGTTTTAGCTTAAAGTATAACATGCAGGTGGCTTGGTAAAATACACATTTCATAGTTGTGTTTGGAACTAGCAGATGCGGGCATTTATTTAAAGTGGTAGTTATTCTTTTTCTATGGGAATGTATATCTAATGTAGCTTCATCTCCAAAGAGGTGGTTAATATTTCCTGCAACATAAATCTTCTTTACCCATATCTTGTTTAAAATTTACTTGTTTCACCTGGAACTCTTTTCGTTACAATTTATGTGAAGTATAAGTATTTGTATCTTTTTCTAAACTTTGCATCCATATGAGAACTCATTCAATGGAAAGGATGATAACTGTCAAACTTGGGAATTGGTGATGATTAGTGTGCATATTTGCAACTCCTGCACTTTTCTGCCTCTTATGTTTGGCTGCTATTATTATTTATAGAGATCTCCTCTCCTTACATGTGTTGGCTTCTGAAGTGGAAAATCTTTCATTGGAACCATAATTGTTTATGGGCTTACACCAATTACCTGGGCCGTGTAACCCCTCAAATGAATGGGAAGATCAATGTTAATAGTCCTAAACTTAAGATTAGTTTTCAATATATATTTCCCTATCCTGTAAATTGCTTGAGTTTGGGCCATTGATCATTACAGTAGGTTTTCCCCCCATTCTTACAAGGATAGCATCAACAATCTAATGATCTAACAATCTCATTTGGTTCAGATGGAGTGGTCCCAACCTCAAACTCAAGGTGATTTAGTATCTCCCAGGGCTGGACATGCTGGTATCACTATTGATGAAAGCTGGTTCATAGTTGGTGGTGGAGATAATAAAAGTGGTATGTAATTATGTATTCTTTTTAATTGAAAAGAAATAGTATTAGAGAAAGTGAAAATACAGTGATCTTCAAAACAGAAAATTAAGAGAAGATAACCAGTGACAAAAAGAAAATCAGTTATGCTGCATAATGGATGTCCACTCAATGTGAATGTTTGAAATAGTAACTAACTTAAACTGTATTGAGCTTAGTACTAGCATTGAACCATAAACACAATCCTATCTCAAAGCAAATCTAGGGAAAAAGATTCCCATAAGGATGTAGGCATTCTGCTCCAACCAAATATACCAGAAACTTCATAAACCACACACTCCAAAAAATTTGGCCTCCTTATTTCTGTTTAAACCTTAAATGAACCATAAGAAATTGCTAAAATGTGAAGGGGTATATTTATTATCGATGACAATTATACATACATTATGTTCTTAACATTTATGAAAACACCCTATTCTTTTTGGATTCTGATTATCTGATTTTCAAAACAGGTTGCCCTGAAACCCTGGTGCTAGACATGTCTAAGCTTGTTTGGTCTGTATTGACTGTTGTGAAGCAAAAAGATCCACTTTCTAGTGAGGTAATTACTTTATGCAATCTATCATTTTTGTAATTTAAGTAATATTTCTAGGAATGTTGTATGGAGGATTGTAATTCTCTCTTTACCAAGATCTGTATGAGTTGACTGACATACCTGTGATTGTTAATTTTGAAGCTGTTTGAATATATGATTGTATATGTATTTCAGTTTTGAGTCTGTTCCATTCAATTTCTTTTGCATTGAGTAGAGGAACTATTTTTTGTATCTGAAGTCTCTGTTGTTTGGGTTAATGTTTTCTTTGGAACATTGAGCCAGGGACCTAGAACTTTCCTTTTTCTTTTTTCATAAAACAGAGCTCTAGTTTTCATTTTCTTCTTATTTCTCACATCAAGTGGTTGGGTAATCTATGGCAGTCTATGCAGACAGTAAAAGGTCTAGGACATACATTTGATATCAATCAATGTATGATGTTTGAAAGCAAGTGAGACTGAGTGGAGTTACATGTGAATTTAGAATGATAATTTACCTACCTATAATCTTTAAGAAATGTGATGAAATTTGTCCATTAATGTTTTGAAATTACTGAAAATGACAAAAATCCTGCTTCAATCCAAGCCTGGATTTCATAATTAAGTGAGATATTATCAAATGGAGAGTTTATTCCTTGTCTTAATGAGCTTTTATGTGTATATCACTTGTTGGAAAAGGTCAGACTCAGTTGACTATTTCGCCATATAAGCTTAAATCCTCCTATTACAAGATGTGTATTCTATCTTTTGCATACAGAATGTATGTTCCATCAACTTTGCTTTTTGAAGTAAAAGATCTTCATTTTAGTATGATGCAATCAGAAGGAAAAGGGGAGGAGGAATCATTTTTTAGAAAACTCAAAGTGAAGAAAACACATCTAAAATTAAAATATTGATGCATAGTTCTTACTGAACTAGGATGCAAGTGTAACTGTGTAAGGCTGTAAGCACATAGCTCCAAGCTGGTGACGATTGACAAGAAAACATCTTTATTGACAGAGAGGCACCAACACTACATATGATGCTGCAAGCAGAGAATTGTTGGACATAAAATAGTAGGCCCATCACTTCCATTAAGACCAATTACATGAAATTTTCCAGATGAGGAAAAAAAGTCACCAACTCCTCATGTATATCTATCAAAGATTGAGGTGGATCTAAATGAATTATTGAAAGAGAACAGAAAAATCTATTTAAGAAAAAAAAAAAACAGAAAGGACTGTTACCTTGGGAAGATACAGCAGCAGCAGCCCCAAAGACCTTGATGATGAAAACTAGAGAGGCTAGAGAGAAGCAGAAAGAAAGTGGGACCTTGAATTCTTCTAACTTGCTAATTAGCTACTCAATCAAAACAGTTGGGGTTCTCTTTATGTATAATTAAGTATGATAGTTGCATGAACAATTGCTTGTACCAAAAAACTGTGATAATGATTCATGCCCTGTTATGTTTATGTATTCTATATCTATTGATTTATATATGATGTAATATTTGTTGCTTATCAGGGTCTTAGTGTTTGCTCAGCATTGATTGATGGAGAAAAGTATTTGGTAGCTTTTGGCGGCTACAATGGGAGGTATAGCAATGAGGTATGAAAGAATCTCTATCTTAACAGTGGACATTTAATACTTAATACCTTTTATGTTGTCAAAATCTTAGCAATGATTAGTCAATTCGTTTTGTTATAGTAGATGGATGAAATACATCGTTAATTGATTGAGTTGGATTCAAGTAAAATAGGCACTACTATGACATGACTGAGTCCAAATCAGTCTGTAGAGGAAAAAGAAAGGAAAACCATCTGTTCAGTTTGTTAAAATTGATTTTGTGGAATTAGCATTTTGTGTTTGATAACATTGGCAAATATCAATGCAAATTGATTAGAATAATTTTGCCAGATAGCTATAAGACCAGTGATTCTCTGTGGTAGTCAATGTTGGGCAGTAAGTAAGGGTCTGTTTGGTTTGCATTTTCATTTCCTGTTTTCATTATGTTTCATGTTTTCTGAAATTTTACAAAGGAAAAACTGGAAACGACGATTTTTTGTTTCCAGCATTTCCAGTTTTTCCTTTGTAAAATTCCAGAAAACAGAAAACAGGAAATGAAAACATGAAATGAAAATGCAAACCAAACAGGCCCTAACATTTCCACTAGAGCAAAGAAAAGTTTTGTGATCAGAGTACTGAGATGGATGAGTGAACATACAGGAAAAAATATGATTGGGAACAAAGATATCTGGGAGAAACTTGGAGAGAATATTACATAAAATTGCCTGAGGTGGTATTTTAGAACTTAGAAGGAGGCTGATGGAGGTTTTCAGTGAGAAAAGTGATTTAAATAGAAGCTAGTCCAATTTAAAAGGCTTCACATGAAGTGGTTTTATAAAAAAATTGGTATTTAATATTAATAAAGCTCAATGGCATCAATTTCCAGTGTAGCACCTAGTGAGATAAGGTTTTATATTGTGCCATGCAAATTGATTAAATTGAATTCAATCAAACTGAGTTCTACCTGACGTTATGTATTGCAAAAGCATGTTATCCCAAAAATTCTGCATTTGCTAGTTTCACATATTTTTAAGTGGAATTTTTTTAAATTAAAATTTTGGTGTGTTCCATATGGTGGATTCTGTGGCTGATGGCTGAGGCCCTTGTTAATATAGGTTTTTGTTATGAGACCCAAGGCAAAGGACACCTTGCGTCCCAAGATTTTCCAGTCACCAGCTGCTGCCGCAGCAGCAGCCTCTGTTACTTCTGCTTATGCATTGTCGAAATCTGAGAAGTTGGATTTCGTGCAACTAGATGATAGAAATTCTAAGTCATCTGTAAATGGTCATCCTCAAGACGATGCTATGGTTAAAGTAGAAGCCATTAAAGAAGAAAAAAGGTTATTGGAATTGTCAATCGCCGAAGTCAGGACTGAAAATTCTAAGCTAGGAGGTGAGATAGACGAATTGAATAATACTCATGCTGAGTTGACCAAGGTATGTGTTGCGATTTTCCTGTGAATTTGCACTATATTTAATACCTAAAACTAGTTTTCATCATTAAATATGTATTTCAGGAACTCCAATCAGTCCAAGGACAACTTGTGGCTGAGAGATCAAGATGCTTTAACCTGGAGGTTAAAATTCACTTTCCTATTTTTGAAGTATATTTTTGGCTTTATGGTTGTTGTGTAGGATTTGAGTATATTGGTAATGTTTGTTTCCAGGCCAAAATTGCAGAACTCCAAAAGTTGCTGGAATCGATGCAGTCCGTGGAAGATCAGGTACAGGCTCTTCGGCAAAAGAAGTCTGCTCTGGACCAGGAGATGGAGCTTGCTGCAACTGCTCAGAGGCAGAATTCTGGTGGAGTTTGGCGATGGTTTGGTGGGAATGAGACATGAAAATTGTGAGGGAGATGCCTACTAAAAGTGATTTATGGGAGTTGAGTTTAAGAAACCTCAACGTTCTCACAAGCAGCAGATTGTGTTGTTTATGCAGAAAATAGCGTTTCCTTGTTACAGAATTTTTGCTGTTATCTTGTGTTGAAAAGCATGATGGAGAAGATGTTGAACTCCAATTTTGGTGGACTGAAACTTTCAAGAGATGGGTACATAAGTTTTTTGTATTTGTAAATCGTACTCTAGCAGGTTTTCTTCTGTCCGATTCATTTGGTGTTCATGTTTCCATTAAATTCTATAGGATTTACTTTGATTTCATTCATTTGAGTGTATATCGGTATCTTATTATCATGTTTAATTCCATATTAATTTAATTAGCTAGTACGTTCATTTGCTCGAGGAATGCGATTTTAATTTGATTTAGTTTTAAGCAGGATGATTTCTTTAGACACACTTATCGTAAGCATGTTTTAAGCATATGTTTCCATTAAATTCTATAAAATTACTTGATTTGAGATTTGACTCCTCTTAAGTGAGAATACACTTTAAAGGATAAAATGTGGCATTATAACCATTGATAAAAAAATTTACTTGTTGAAACTTTAATAGCTTCATAATTTGTTGTATATGTGATATATTTTATTACAATTTTAACCATTGATTTTATTCAATCAACCATCATTTTGACACTTTAAATAAGCTAAATCCTTGATTCAGAGATGTGTGGAGCTCTCATTGCCCTTTTCAGTTTTCACTCACTCGTTGGGTTGCCCTTATGGTGGTAAGGTTTGTTATGGCAATAGCAAAGATGGTCATAATGCTTTTCCTCTAGTGGGGTTGTTTTCAATCAATGGGGTGCTTGGGGTGGTCATTGTTCATCTTGAAATAATGGTGGTGGATTGCTTAGGAGCAGAAGATTGTTCGTTTTTCATATGTCTATTGATATTCAATGTGGAAAAGTTTTAAGAAAAGGAAGCTTATAGAGGAGTTAGTGTTTCAACATAGAAATTGGTATATTTTGTGACTAAAGATTGCTTGGTGGTGTCGATCAATTCATCTGGCAATTCTACCCAAGATGGAGACCAATGATGGCCTCTTTTTTATTTTTATTTAAAAACTTCTACATATTGACTTGTCTTCATTTTTCAGCACACTAATGCTAAGTTACTCAAGCTATGTTTGGTAAGGGAGAGAAATAGAGAAGGGAGAAATGATCGGAAAGAAATAAACGAAAAATATTAAAAAAATTAGGATTGTTTGATAGGAAAGAAATAGAAGAAAGAGAAATACAATTTTAATTAATAAAGATAAAATATCCCTGAATAAATACTTTTAAGTAAAATTTATAAAAATTTTAAATATTTAAACTTTATAAATAATATAAATAACTATTTTATGTAAAATATTAACATATATACTAAAAATTAATTAAATTTACAGACTAATAAATATAATTAATTAAAAAAATTAAAAATAATGTATGTATAATGTACGTTAATAATGTGTTGAAAAAATAAAATAAGAATATGAAATATCCAAAGTGCAGGAGAGTCTTTGAGTCTGTTTGGGTGGAACTTCTGTAGAAGTACTTCTAGGGGAAAAAAATAGCATAATTCAAAGAGATCAAATGCATTTAACTTCTCCATAAGTTAAAATTAGTCTTTGTAGACCACCTACTCCAAAAGCTCTCCATTTTAATTGGAAGTAGCTTTTCATCTTTTCATAGTTTTTTTGGCAGAGATGGAGAAAAAGAAAAAAGAAAAAGACAAGAAAAGAGGAGAAGGCGCTAAAGTCTTAATTGCTGAATCCCTAGGGCATTAGTAAGTGGGGTTTAGTTTAGGGAAGGGGTTCTCTAAAATTTGGAGATTGGAATCTCCACAAGTTGCTCCCTTCTTCGCCAACCTATCAGCAAGCTCATTCCCTTCTCGAAGAAGATGAGTAATTGTAACAGTCTAGCTTCTACTGAGGAGATCCCTAATGTGAGATGGCCGAAGCAAGAGGATGGTAAGTGATATCCTGATTTGAGATTAAATTGATTGCATGAGTTGAATCTGTGTAGCAATTGATTCTACTGAACTTTCTGTCCCATGCGATCTGTAGCCCGTAGGGAATAGCTTTAAGCTTTGCGACAATAATTTTTGAAACACCAATTGAAGAAAAATAGCCAAGAACCTAAGTTAATATGTGATTTTGAAATTTTGAAACAAAAAACAAATGCATCAAGTGTAGTTCACTGGCCTATATATACAGTGATACTCTATTAAGCGTAAGGTTGCATATGGAAGGAAATGGGCACACTAGTCCAAAATTTTTTACTACATTCTCTCTCATACTTGTTAGAATTTCTCGTCATTTGTCACCACTTTAATGAAGAAATAGATGGACATGGACTCGCATCATCCCTCTCTCTCTTCTCTAATTTCTACAATACCAAACACATTATCATATTTCTCTTCACTCTATTTACTCTCACCTCCCCCAATCTCTTGTCAACCAAACTGACCATAAGTGTGCCATAAGACCAGAACCGATATAAGAATCTAGTTTGATTTGAAATTAATTAGGTCAAGTTTGAATTTTGAAAATTAGATTAGTAGATTTTTTAGTTAGGTTAATTAGCTCATGTTTTGGGTTGTTGATCTAATCACTCAAATATATCATAATGAGAATTTGAGGATTTTAGGTAGAAGAGAATGAATGAAGGAACTATATTTATTTAATTTTGAAAATAGAGAAATTTGATTTGCTTAAAGAAAAGTTAAGGAGCCAAAATTGCACATGGTCCAAAGTAGAGAGGCTAAAAGTGTAATTAAGCCTATATTAAAAATATAAAATCATAGACCCAATTTATTATATAATTAAATTATTTCATGTAATATTAGTCACTAATCAATTGGTTTTTCCACTAATTAAATGCTTTCTAATCCATGACTATATAACTATTTGACAACTTCTATTGGATCTTTGATCGGATTGGTCCAGTTGGTTTTCAAGAGGAGGTTGTGTGTTTAAAAATATTCAGATAGGAGTGAGACTTTGTTGTATAATGAAAATTTCCACAACTATAGTTGCAGAAGCTAAATCAGCTAAATTTATCCATAACATTAATACAAAGTGTAGTGCTACAGGCGATCAAACCCAACACAACAACAAGATCAAAAGCCCAAAGGGCAATATTCTTTACTACAAGTATTCATTTTGAGTTGCCTAGTTAAATTCTTATTTCACTGTAACTGGTAAGTTAATTCTTCATTTCTTTTTGCCCAAATCCGTTTATACTAAACCCAAGTTTCACCAACCTGGATTCTCTACTGACAAATTGATACTTTTAGCCTGCATAAGTAAAATTTGAAATGGCAACATGTAGCTATGCTTTCACATTCCACAAGAGCTGTATTTCTTTAGGCTTACATAAACAAATTTATGACAACTGATGTGCCATCATGTGCACCAAAAAGGAAAAAAAAAAAAAAAAGTGATAAGTCATGCTCATGCACCAAGGGAGATGACCTTTTTCCAAGCTCCAATTTAAATAGGTGGTTTATTTTCAGTTTTGAACTTCCCTTCATAATTAACTGGAGACAAAGTAAAACATTCTGGAGAACTACCTATATACCAAGGTTACTCATAACTTGGAGACAAGTTGATATTTGGTTCTAGAAACAAGATCCTTCCGCAATATCTTGCCAGCAGCTGACCTTGGAATAGTGTCAATGAAACTCACCCTTCTCACTTTCTTATATGGAGCCACCTGAAAATCATCAAATTTAGCTTAAGTAAAAGAAAGAGAAACATATTAAAATGACCATAAGCTAAGAGTGACCTGGTCAGCAACAAATTGAATGACTTGGTCTTCTGAGAGTTCAGAGCCAGCTGCTCTCACCACATATGCCATTGGTATTTGTCCAGTTTCTTCATCTTCAACCCTGCAATATATCTTTTCACATGAGAAAGGGTGAAAATGAAAATGAGAGTGAAAATGTGCTGAGGATAACTCACGGTATAACTGCTGCATCAACAATATGGGGATGACTTAGCAGTAGAGATTCCAATTCTGCCGGAGCCACCTGACACAAGCAATCCACACGAGCTTAAATTTTTGGCTTCCAAGCTAATTTGATACCTTAGAACTAATGGAGAATTTTAGAATTTCAGAAGTTGTGAAATCAATAATGAGTGATTATTAAAAAAGAGTTGAGTATGAAAAGAGTTGTAAATGGTAACCTAAAAGTTAAACATAACTAAGAAATATTGAAATTCTCTCTCAACAGTCAATATGTGTCATTTAAAATTTCTCTTATTTGTCATAAAATCCCTCTTATTTATCATTTGAAAGTTAAAACCCTTTTTTTTTTACTATTCTAACACATGTAATCTAGTAATTTAGAATTATTCTATCCAAGCACAAGATAAAAGAATTTACTTATTTTCTAACTGAATTCCTAGATCAAGGAAACTCCCACCATTAAAACTAAAACTATTATGGCATTTGAGTACCTGATACCCTTTATGCTTGATTAGCTCCTTTATCCGTTCAACTACATGAACAAATCCATTGTCATCAATATAACCAAGATCACCTGTCCTCAACCAACCTTCTGGATCAATTGTTGCAGTTGTTGCCTCAAAATTTCCTAGATATCCTTTCATAATAGTAGGACTTTTCAGCCATAACTCTCCTTCCTTGTGAGGAGGCAAAGGATTTCCTGTTTCAATGTCTACCACTTTTGCACAAAATGTTGGAATCAGCTTCCCACATGAGTCTGGATGAGCTTTAGCATCTTTATCTGACACAAAAAATGTTGCTGCGCCACAACTCTCTGTTAGTCCATAACCTTGCCTTAGTTCAACCCAAGGAAACTTCTTTCTAAACTCCTGTGCCACTTCCTTACTCAAAGGTGCAGCCCCTGACCCCACCTTTCTTAGACTGGACAAGTCAAACCCAGTTTTGCTTGCATATTTTACCAATGCATGGATCACTGGTGGAACTGCTGGTAAGTTGTTAACTTTGTGCTTGTGAATAGCAACAAGCATAGCTTGGAAGTCAAATTTCTGCATCAAAATTGTTGTAACACCAACACACAACAACCCCAATCCAAAGAACACCAATCCATATATGTGAAACATTGGAATGAATGCCAAGAAAACATCATCTTGGGATGCAGATACATCAGCAGACCAGAAGAGTAGTTTCATTATGGCAATGAGATTTGCATGTGTCAAAACTACACCTTTGCTTACCCCAGTAGTCCCTGAAGAGTAAAGTATAGCAGCAGTGTCTGATTGTGCCACAGGAACATGTGGCAACTCTTGTGAATTATAGCAGCCTTCTATTAACTCTTCAACTGACAACAAATTCCCATCAGATGGACGAGAGGTGAGAATTGTAGGCACCCCAGTTGGGACTAATTTGTGTAGCTCCTCTGGTGCTGAGATGGCTAGTTTAGCACCTGAATCACACACTTGTTTGGCAATTTCTGACTCAGTATTGAGTGGATTGGCAGTGGTTAGAATTGCTCCTACTGATAACACAGCTATGCATATGGTTGAGTATAAGATTGAGTTTGGGGACAATACAAACACAACATCCCCTTTCCTAATCTCAAGTCCATGGAACAAAGCTGATGCAAGGGAGTAAATAGACCTGCGAAGCTCACCATAGCTTACTATCTGATTAGTACTTGAATCAATGAATGCAATTTTTGCCTCAGCAAGGTCTGCATGTGGGAACTGTGATAGCACAAGACTGGCAGTGTTAAGATCAGGCTTTGTTGGGATTTCATGCTTGGTTCCAAGCCTAACAAGAGAGTGATAAATGCCTGTTCTTGAATTGTAGCCATTCCTGTTATCAAATGGAGGCAGAGATTCACTAGATTCTTCTTCAGCTGATGACCAAATTTCCTCTCCTGACATTATTATTTTCTGTAAATTTGATAGATGTGTAAAGCAAGTAGTCAATGCTAGCTAATGCTGTAGGGTGAGGCAAAATGGGAGTGAACCAAGAAGAACATATATACAATGCTTTTTTCTTCGTCAAGAACTAGGACTAACATTGTTAACTGTGTCAGTGTTGTAAGGACAAGATTAATAAGAAAATTAAATTTTTTTTACCTGAATTTCATGTGGCCGGCCATAGCTAGTGATAGGTATTAATTAAGTAGCTAAAAGATATATACTTGATGCTCTCTGCAGAGGCCAAGAGAAATAATTGAAAAAGGAATGTTCTTTTCCTAAACAGTGGAATATTTGAAAGATGCAGATTTGTATACTTAATGACAAGAAGAGTTGGTTGTCCTATATATGCAAACCAGTTACCAGTTAGCTTTTCATTGACATGGTCTGCTTGCTAAGGATAAAAAAAAATTGTTTATAGTTCCATTGTCTTCTTGTCATGTTTTTAAACAGAGATTAGGCATTGGATACATCTAACATCTGAATTAGACAATGACACTTTGTTGTTATAGATTTCAAGTTGAAATGGGTCTTTTTATTTTAAGAGTACATGTTATGATTGACCGTAGCAACATGGCCTGTCAATTTAACATGGACATGTTAAGCGACCCAGCGAAGGACTCAGTGACCCACCCTACTATGGTCCGCAACGGCTATGGTAGAAGCCCCTAAGTACATGTCATCGACGGGACTATTGTTCATTAGTCTCTTTCAGGTCGACATCGTTCAGCACTTCACCTCTTTTATATTTTGAGTAAAGTATCGCTTTCGCACCCGACTTTTACAGCGTCTTACAGTTTCGTCTTTGACTTTCCTAAAATAGCACTTTAGTCCTTGACTTTATTAAAAAATGCACTTTAGTCCCTAAATCAGGGACTAAAGTGCATGTTTTTTTAATAAAGTTTAGGGATTAAAGTGCATTTTTAATAAAGTTAGAGATTAAAGTACTATTTTAAAAAAGTCAAGTACAAAACTACAAAACACTGTAAAAATCAGGGGCGAAAGTGATAGTTTACTCATTATATTTTACTCTGCTGGAAGTACTGTAAATTTTATTGCTGTGGTTATTTAGACAGCCCCGAATTAGAATTAACTGAAGGGGAGTTTTATAATTTTTCAAAAAAAATATGGGGTGGGAATAGCAAAAAATATTGTGGAAAAAGAAATGGCTCCTCAAATATAATGTAGTTCTGAGAAATAGATGATTGAAAAATGGTTGATTTTAATTTTTAAAATGATTTTGAAAAATTTGGAGAATGTGAGTGAAGTAGGAGAAATTTGCACGTGATAATTGCCTCACATTCTGCTTGGTTTTGGTCGGCGGATGGATTGGTTCAAATTTTTCAGAGTTCCGGTACCTCGACTCCCTTTCTCTCACATCAGTCTTCACATTCCTTTTCGGCTTTCAGCCCAAAACAGTTTCTTCGACTTATTTATATTTTTTTTGTCCTCACAGTTTTTTCAATTTGCGATTTTAGTCCCCAAAAGTATTTTTGATGAATTTAATCTCCTAGTTTTTAAAATTTTTTAAATATGTTACACTTATTTAGTTTTCATTCAAATTAACGATTTTTATTAATGTGAAATCCATTTGATGACGTGCCTTTAATTTTGATAACAAGTAAATAATGATTAATTTTAATTTTTTATTATTAATGTTTTTTCAACTATATTTATTCATTTTGGAATTCTTATGTGATATTGCTCACCTTTTTTTAAAATAACCAAATAATTTTAAAAATTAATAATAAAAAATTGAAAATTATTATTATTGACATGCCATTAAAATTGTAATAGTAGCTACATCATAAAACGAGTTTCATGTCAACAAAAACTCTTAACTTGGATGAATATTTAATAGTTGTACCACATCTACAAAAAAATTTAAAAATAGGGACCAAATTCGACAACAAAATTTTTGGGGGCTAAAATAGTAAACTAGGAAAAGTAGAGAGACAAAAAGTGTAAATAAGACCAGTTTCTTCTGACGAATAATGAATGGGTTGAATTATTTTGGGTTCTCTCTTTTTTAAAATAAACTAATTACTAAAGTATAATATTTTTTAATTAATTGATCTATTAGTTTGTCAATTAATAATTAATTAATTTTGATCCTTTAATTATTTAATTAATGATAAAATAAAAATTAAATAAAAAGTAATTATTTTTCTTGATGAAAATAAAATGCAAATTGTTTCAGTAAATTGAAATAAGAGTTTCAATTAACTTTGGGATAAAATTAGGTGTTCACAACTCCCCCTTATATTTTTACTAGAAAAATTTGAATAACCACATTTTCATATTTTTATTGTAAAAATTAAGAAATGATAAAAAGTCAAATTTTCAAAAATGTACTAAAAACAAAGGATGCTGGGTAGGTACTAATTTTTTATAGGAAATTAACACCGACAACTACAGTTAATGTAGGTTAAAAGTATAGAAATATAAAATAAAAATTTTAAAAGTCAAAGATGAAGATCAAAGTTAATAAAAAAAAAAATGTCCACGAACATATTTTGCTCTTGTTAATTAAATAGTATTTTGCCCTTGTTAATTAAATACTGTTTGGCCCAACTCTTTTGCTTTTTCTTTTTAACTTTTTTTCTCCTTAAAAAGAAAAAAATGAATTAAACATCGCTGAAGAAAAACTTTTTTACACAAAAAATAGCTTAATTTTCATTAAAATAATTTTAAAACAGTAGCTTATTCAGACTCTTACAAAATTTTGGTTTAAAAATAGTTAGTAAGTTAAAAAAATCTCAAACTATCCATTTATCAAATAATTTTAACTTTACATATAATTTTAACTTTACATTTTAAAAAAATTATTTTTAGTTTCAACTTCATTTTTTTAAAGTAACTTTTAAACCTTAAAAAGTTGGAACAAACACTATTAAGAAAAAGATAAGGGACCGAATTTTTAAGAGAAACAATTTTATTCATAATATTACTACTGGCTTGTTTGGTTTGACGTTGGACACTACAAAGCCATGATTTTACAGAATTGATTTTAAATTACTTCTATTTAATGTGTTTTTGTAAAACGTGCTTCGTAATACATGTTTTGTTTTAGATATTTCTTTTAAGCGAAGAATGTTAGTAAGTAGAAATATTTTGTGAAAGCTAAATAAGAGTTTCATTTGTTTTTGCTATTGGTCTGTTGGGCCGACCCTTGGACAATGTCGTGAAATTAAAATGGATCTGTTTATTTGTTACATATAACTCGATGAGTTAATGAGATCCAACCTCGCTCACCGGTGAATTAAATTAGTAAGAATTACACACATTTTTTATGAGTAAAAATTAATTGACTAATTTAACACTTGGGTCAAAGTGAATTTGAATTGAGTTGAATTTGATTGACCCATTTTTATTATTTTTATTATTATCTTAATTTTTACCTATTTTAATTTTTAATTTTTTAATTCTTAATATTCACTTTTGACTTTTGAATGAGGTAAACACATTTAGACACTATCCATTTTCTTTTCTTGTTGGTTTGGTTACTAATTTGTAACACTGAAAATCAATTCACAGAAATTAATTTAAAATTACTTCTATCCAACGTATTGCATAAATTGTGCATTGTTCATTTATAATTATTGATTCTATATAAAAGTATCAAAATCAATTTTACTCAACACCGTATCCTTAGTCTTAGTAATCTCATTCATGAAATGTAAAAATATAGACGAGGCATTTAAGTATTAAATATAGACGAGGCAGCAGTGGCTTAATTAGAACCTAGAAAGAGATGAAGGATGAAAAAATGGCAGGAACAAAATCCTGCCACTACGCACAAGCCCCACAATGGTTGGAACTAAAGAAAACAGCAAAGGGTATAAATACCTTACCACGTTCCCATCAAATTCTATAGGACCACCAGTCCACCACTCTTTCCTCTTAAAATTCTTCAAGCCATCTTCATCAATCACAAGACAACAGACAGTGAAGGGAAAGTTGACAAAATTATATTTTGAGAGAAACACTTCAAGAATCAAGAATCAAGAATTTTTATAAAGAAGAGTCTATAAGGTGAAATTTGTCCAAAACTTATATACTCCTATTTAGTCTTATCTCTACTCAATGTGAGAATAACCATTTATATAATTAACTCATAAACTCAGCTCTTATTTCACACCAAAATTTCACTTTTTTCCCACCTTTTCCCCAAACTTCTTCATGTCTTTAATCTTAACAATTTTTAGAGAGGGTCGTTAAAAAGGGAATTAAAATAAAATCCTAGACCACTTGATGTGCCATAAATCAATCATGGTAAGTGTGAGAATTAGAAGGGAGGGGGGGGGGGGGGGGGTTACATACCACACACTGACCACTGCCCCATTATGACATTGTAATTTGGTATACTAACACCCCTGCTTTCTCCAAACATATATACATACTTGTTGATAAGAAATGTAGCACTGGTGTGCCTAATCAAAGCACTGAATAACATATTTGATAGATTGACAAACAAGATGGAATTCTTTGTAAATTTTCATTGAATGAGTAGTATTCTAATCTGAGAGACAAGCAATGGGTATCTGTTAAGAATTTGAGGAAGAGAGGATCTGGTCCATTTGAGAAATGGAAGGACAAATGTTTTTCATGTGAAATTTTTCTACAGAATTTTTATTACTCAACCACCTGACACGGAACATTGAACTTGAGGAAATCTGCATTAAATGGTCAAACAAATCTCATGTTTGATGCCAACTATTGTTTGGGGTCGTGATCAAGACACTAGGGAGCCGGTAAAGCAATCATTATAGGCCTCCCTGATATAATCAAATTTTTTATATATTTTTTATATATTAAAATTATAGATAAAATATGTTTATAGTTTATGTAGAATTAAATAAATTTGATTTTGATTTTCATAATTTAAAATTGGTGTATTGAGTCTTTCTCATTTTGAAATCACCTCGAATTAGTTTTTATCATGTGTGTTTTTTAGTTTCCAGTATTTCTTCTCAGGTGTATTTTTAATCCATAGCGAGAGGGGTGTTAAGGATTAATTTGACATAATTTTAAGAAAAGTGAAACTCAACACATTAGTTTTAAATTATGAGAACCAAACTCAAATATGCTTAAATTTATAAGGATTAAAAACATATATATTTTAACCAAAATTTAATAAAATTTTTATATCAAATATAAAAATATTACTAATTATTAATTAGTAAATAATAATTAAAATAATTTTTCTTTTAGAATTAGGCCTCCATCTTATAATTTGCTTCAGGCTTACATATATAGATAGAAAATTCAGGGAATGAATTGATAGTATTGATCTGAGAATCACTACAAGTATTTATATACAAAACAAATTATCAAGGGAGACTAACATCCTATAATTAAGGGATACAAAGGGATATAATTGAGGCAGATTGATTACAATCAGATTTTCCAAATATGACAGATTTGTAATCAAAGATTGATACTGATATGATAAAATTTATCCCATAAATTTCTCTCAATCCTTAACTGCCCCCCCTCAAACGAAGGGGCGTAGAGATTACCCCGAGTTTGTCTCTAAGCTGATTGAAACGGGTGTGTGTGAGAGCCTTGGTTAAACAGTCAGCTATTTGATCCGTTGAAGGAACATATGCTACTGAAATCTGATTGTGCAGTACCTGGTCTCTAATAAAGTGAACATCCACCTCAATATGTTTTGATCTGGCATGGAGAACAGGATTTGAAGCTAAGGCTTTGGCACTCAAGTTGTCACACCATAAGACTGGTGTTCTAGGCAATGGTAGTTGAATTTCTTGTAAGAGTGACTTGATCCAAGCAACTTCTGCAGCTAGATCTGCTAATGCTCTATATTCAGATTCACAACTTGATCTAGATACAACTCTTTGTTTTCTAGAAGACCAACTAATAAGAGTCTCTCCCAAGTAAACACTGTGAGAGCCGGAGGGTGATGAGGGCGGGGAGTGATCGCCGGTGCAAAGAGGCACAGACAAGGAGCGGCTCCTGGCAGGCTTCTAAGCAAGAAGGGACACATGGATGAACCGAGCCCACACCCGAATGAGAGGAATCTAGAGACTGTGCAGGTATGGGACTGCACAGTTGAAAATAGCTTAAAGGAAATTGTTGGGGAGAACTATACCAACAAGATGCATCTTCTTTTCGGAAGCCCATAACATAAGAACTCCATAGTTAAGCGTGCTTGGCTTGGAGCAATTCTGGGATGGGTGACCTTCTGGGAAGTTTCCCGGAAAGTGTGCAGGTGAGGACAAAGCATACTGGAAAGACTCGTGTTGGTTTGTGGGGACCCTCATCACTCCTGCAAGCGGCTCGGGGGCGTTACAAACACAATAACCTGCCACGGATTTCCGATCATCCAAATTAGTGGCCCAATCTGCATCTGAAAAACCAGTTAAGTCTAGATCAGTTGAGTGTTTGATGTGAAGTGAGAAGCCGATAGTCCCCTTAAGATATCTCAGTATTCTTTTGATTCCCTGCCAATGCTGAACAGTTGGAGAACTCATAAATTGACTCAATTTATTCACTGAATATGAAATATCAGGTCTAGTTTGAGTTAAGTATTGGAGAGCTCCTATTGCTTGCCGAAAAACTGATCGATTTTTCATTAAATCACCCTCAGTTGTGAATTGCTTCCCTGTGATCATAGGAGTTGGACAAGGGGAGGCATTCTCCATGTTGAATTTTCTCAGTAAATCAATGATATACCTGGTTTGTTTGAGATACATACCACTAGAGTCTCTGCTGACCTCTATACCAAGAAAATAATGTAACTCACCAAGATCCTTTAAGGCAAAAAGCAAATTCAGCTGCTGGATGAAACCTTTTAGAAACTTAGAGTCACTTCCTGTCACAATAATATCATCAACATAAATGAGTAGGAAGGTGATATGGTTTTTCCTCTCTAAGATAGAATAAGGATGAATAACTTTTAGTATTCAGAAAACCCCAGCTGAATAGTGCAGTCTTTAGCCTATCAAACCATGCCCCCGGGGCTTGTTTCAATCCATAGATTGCCTTTGTCAACTTGCACACATGTTCTGGTTTGGTTGGATCTTCAAATCCCTCTGGTTGATACATAAAAATTGTCTCTTTGAGAAGGCCATTTAAGAATGCATTATTGATGTCCATTTGTCTAACTTCCTAGTTGAGATGAACGACAATAGATAGAATAATTCTCACCGTACTAGCCTTCACCACAGGACTGAAAGTCTCCTCATAATCTAGACCTGCTGTTTGTTGAAAGCCCTTGGCAACTAGTCTTGCTTTTCTTCTTTCAATTGTGCCATCTGCCTTGTACTTGGTTTTGAAGACCCACTTTGAGTCTATGACATTTTCTTGTCCCTGATATGGGACCAAAGTCCATGTACCATTGGATATAAGTGCCTTGAACTCAGATTCCATGGCTTTCCTCCATTCTGGTTGTTGTAGTGCCTCTTGTACTGTTTCAGGTTCTTTTCCATCTTCCTGATGCTCTATGACTCTTACAAAAGGTCTCTTAGGCTTAAAAATCCCAACCTTGCTTTCGGTTAGCATCTTGTGAGTGTTGGCTAGAGGTGTTGCTACATCAGTTTGTATTGTGTCAGGTGTTTCTGCATTATTTTGGATCATTGTTGATCTGGGCAGATTGTCAATCGCATCATTGCACTGTTCTTCTCTACTATTTACTGACTCAGCCGTTGTTTCCCTCTGGTGGTGTTCCACTCGAGCTGTTGTGCTGCTGTTATGACTTGCAGAAGGACTTGTATCGTTGTTGCCTGTGTTTTCCAGATGATCATTGTGATTCTGAATTTCAAAGTTACTTGCAGAGGATAAAGGAAAGAAAAAGGAGACTGGCTCACAGTAAGTTTCAACAGATTTTCTTGTATTGAGGAAGCCCTCATGGAAAGGAAAATGATCTTCATCAAAGACCACATGTCTAGAAATAAAAATTCGTCCAGTTGAACTAAGGCATTTATAGCCTTTGTGAGAGTTGTTGTAGCCAAGAAACACACATCTTGTTGTGTGAAATTGTAATTTATGTTTATTGTATGGTTTAAGACAAGGATAACATGCACACCCAAAGGTTTTCATTGAATTATACTTTGGATCCTTGTGATTCAATAATGAGTAAGGAACTTGATTATCAAGTATAGGTGTGGGTAGTCTGTTAATAAGAAACACTGCTGTGCAAAACGCTTCCCACCAGAAATAGATAGGCATTTTAGCTTGTGCCAACATTGTTAATCCTAGCTCCACAATGTGCCTGTGTTTTCTTTCGGCTCTACCATTTTGTGCAGAAGTATATGGGCATGACAACCTTAATTGTATTCCAGAGTCTTGCAACAATTTGTGAAAACTTCTATACTCTCCTCCACCATCACATTGCAACACTTTAATTTTCGTATTAAATTGATTTTCAACCAAGTTCTTAAATTGAATGAAGGAATTTAACACTTCTGACTTTTGCTTCAAGGGATAAATCCATGTAAATCTACTAAAGTCATCTATAAAATGTACATAATACTTGAATCCTGAAGATGAATTTATTGGTGCAGGCCCCCAAACATCTGTATGAATAAGAGCAAGGGGTTCCTGAGCTTGAGAAATAGAATTCCTAAAGGGTAATAAATGAGATTTTCCAAATTGACATGCTTCACAAAAAGAAAAACTATCATTCTCAGGTATCTTGATCATGCACTTCTTCAAGACTTCATTCAGAACCTTGATATTTGGATGTCCAAGCTTTCTGTGCCATCCTTCTTTGTCTGATATGTATGCACTAGGAAGTCTGACATTTGAGAGTTGATACAATCCATGCTTAAGTTTCCCTTGTAGTAGAGCCTTCCTTGTCACCTTGTCCTTCACAAAGCAATCATTTTCATGAAATTCAACATAAATGCCATTATCGGCAGTGAGTTTTGAAATACTTAAAAGGTTTTTGGTAATTTGAGGCACATACAAGACTTCATGCAAATTTAAAGGTCTTTGGTTAGTGTTAAGAACTGTGGATCCAGACGAAATAATATTTAACTTCTCACCATTACCTACTACAAGATTACTCTTATCATCAACATAAAAAATTTCTTGAAAATGGTTGGGTCATTAGTCACGTGATTACTTGCACCGCTGTCAAAATACCAACTTGGATCTCTCACCGAATCTGGGCTAGCAATAAAGGCATTTGCATTAGAATTCTGCATACTGGTTCTTTTTTGCCTTCTTCCTTCAGGGGTTTGTCCCATGTAGTTTTTGTCGAACCTATAGAAACAGTGAGCAGCAGTGTGTCCTATCTTTCCGCAAACTTGGCAAACTGGTTTGTCTCTATATGATCTGCCTCGACCTCTTCCTCCACGTGGTACTCTCTGATAGGAGCCTCTCCAATTGTTGCTATTCAATTGCCTGAAACCTTTGTTATTCGATCTAGTGACAACATTTGCAGAAGCGTTGATAGTAAGATTTGAAAAACTGTTCAACTGTTCTAATCTATTTTCAAATGCAAGAAGCTGAGCCTGCAAATCAACCCATGTCATGTTGTCTTTGTCAGATAATTGAACAACTATAGGATTATACTCACTGTCCAGTCCAACAAGTGTTTGAATGATTAGATCAGAAGTTGACACAGGACTCCCAGCAAGCTTAAGGTTGTCAACCAAAGTTTTCATCTTGATCAGGTATTCCCCCATCTTCAAGGATCCTTTTTCAGGTGCTATGAAATTCTGTCTTGAGCAAGGTGATTCGAGATTTTGTCCGAACACCGACTAGGATATGGGCAGCTTCCCAGAGCTCCTTTGATGTCTCACAGTGTAGCAATTGAGTGGCAATTTCATGAGTCATTGAATTGAGAAGCCAACCTAGAAGGCTTTGATCAGAGGCTACCCACTCATCATAGACTATATTGTTCTTCTTGGATAAATCTTCTATGATAAATTGTTGTGGACATTCCTTGGTCCCCAAAATATAGCCATCTAGCTTGCTTCCCTTGATTAATGGAAGCACTAAGGATTTCCACAATAGGTAATTATCGCTGTCCAACTTGACAGAACAGGGGGAAGAGAGGATATTTTTCTGAAATGAGGTGGCAGCGGTCTCCATGTTGTGGGTTGGGAAAAAAAATTGAAACGTTGAGGCTCTTGATACCAAGATAGAAAATTCAGGGAATGAATTGATAGTATTGATCTAAGAATCAGTACAAGTATTTATATACAAAACAAATTATCAAGGGAGACTAACATCCTATAATTAAGGGATACAAAGGGATATAATTGAGGCAGATTGATTACAATCAAATTTTCCAAATATGACAGATTTGTAATCAAAGATTGATACTAATATGATAAAATTTATCTCATAAATTTCTCTCAATCCTTAACTTATATGATGAGCGGGCTCTACCCCCTTCTACCACGTGCTCTACATATTTGGATGACCATGTCTTAAACAATGGTTCCTCTCTATATCAATAATGCTGGTGACCAGGTATTTAGGATTCTATCCACAAAATGCATGAATACAATAAAATTGTCTATCATTGAAAGAGAGGAGATGACAAACCTGTGTGCATGTGAATCTAATAGCTCTTTGATGTTAGCAGACAATTAAATTTGTCAATGTAAGCTATATGTACCATAGAAACATTTGGCTAATAATGTGTTTGCACAAAGAAGAGTGTGTTTGGCAAGGCCAATAAGCTAGCTACTAGCTTATTTGACCAGCTTATAAGCTAGTTTGACCAATACAAAAGTGTTTGGTAAGTTACCTCAAAGTAGCTTATTTTAGGAGCTTTTAGCTTATAAGCTACAAGCTACTTCACCTAGTTTCTAGCTTGTAGCTTATAGCTTATTTAATTTTCTTCCATCATTATCCCTTATATTTTAATACATTTCCCTTATTATCCTTTATTTTTTAATCTATTGTTACTACTTATTTTCAATTTTATGATAAAAACCTTTCAATTTCTTTTTACATATTATTATATATATAATAAGTAATTTAAAAATTATGAATTAATTAAATTATTATTATTTTTTTATTATTTTATGAAATTGTTTTTATACTAGTAAAGAGCCCGATTAAGATAATAAACTACTTCCCCTCATAATTGTGATAGCTAGAAACTAATTAATTTTATATGGTCTTTTTGCTTAAAACTGTACTCATTACATTCAAGAGAACATCTTGTGAAGGTTTTTATTTAGTTATTAATAAGTTTACCAGGAGGTGAAATGATAAATGCATTTAATGGGCATAATTATAAATGACTCTAATTACAAAACAAAATACTGATATGATTAACGTTCAGTAGGAGTTGGCAACAAAAAATAAATAGTATTGAATAACCTGTGATAAAATATCATTGAATATAAACACTACACTTATATTTGGAGAATTGATAAAATAAAAAGCGAAAATCATATTAATTGGTTCAACCCTTATCAATTTCATTATTTATTTTAATTTTTAACTAAATATTTTATCACTAAAAAGTTTAATAAAAAATTAAATTTTTTTAAATCTAAAATTATAATTATATAATAATATATTTTTGTCTAAAAAATACAAATACAATTTATATAATAAAACTTATGTAATTATGTCATTTTATGTCATTTTATATTTACCAACTAGCTTATCAGCTAGTTCTACAAAACACTTCCAATTCAATAAGCTAGCTTATCAGCTCGGAGCTTATCAGCTAGCTTATCAGCTAGAAGCTAGTTTATCAGCTATCAGCTAGCTTATCAGCTAATTTTGCCAAACACACCCAAGATCTTGGAAGAAATGAATTAACATTAATTGCAGTCTCAAGTGCTGCTAGAATGATTTTCAATCATTATTTTTTAAGGTGAACCTGTCTTGGATCGAAATTAATTAGGACCGTGTTAGTGAAGCACATTATGTTAGGGTTTTTAATTATTTTCTTATTATATCAGTACTCTTATGTTAGGATTTTTAAAGTAATTGGAAAGAGTAGAATTGTTGTTTTATATATATATATATATATATAAATCTCTTATCTGGTTTTTGTTGCTGAATCTGTTGTTGCATTGCCTTCTCAGTCTCAGACTTGCAATTTGTGTTTCTCTGTATTCTTTGAGGAATTTGTAAAGTTAACCACATTTCTAGAGATAACCACTTTTTGCTTATGGCCTTTCCTCGTAACTTTACTTGAAGGAGTTAAAGAATAAAGATTAAGATCAAATCCTGATTGATAAGTTTCCTAACTAGAAAACAAAATTACAGCTTGTGATTGATATCAATCAATTAGCCGTTGTGCATTAGAGATCTCTTATAATTAGGAATAGTATCCCTTAAACTTAGGAAGTCAGATTTTTCAGTTTGTGTATAAATATGTCGTGTAACATTTGATTGAGTCATGTAATCAGAATAATATCTCTTTTAATTTCTTTCTTGGTATCAAGAGCTTTCTCTCCCCATGCCATTGTCATCTTCAGCCCACCACATGGAGAACTCAGCAACCACTTCGCAGAAAAATATCCTTAGCTCCCTTTGCTCTGTCAAGCTGGACAGAGGAAACTACTTACTATGGAAATCCTTAGTGCTTCCATTGATCAGAGGAAGTAGGCTCGAGGGATACATTTTGGGCACTAAAAAATGTCCTGAGCAACTCATCACTGAAGAGACAAGCAAGAAAGACAATCCTGCATATGAAGAGTGGGTGACCAATGATCAACAACTCTTAGGATGGCTTTTCAACTCAATGACACAGGAAATTGCCACACAGTTGCTGCACTGTGAAACTTCTATGGAGCTTTGGGAAGGTGCTCAAAGCTTGGCTGGGGCTCAAACACGCTCAAGGATAACTTTGCTCAAAGATGAATTCCACAGCACACGCAAGGGCTCAATGAAGATGGACGAATATCTTATAAAGATGAAGACTTTAGCCGACAATCTTAAACTTGCAGGGAGTCCAATTTCTACTTCTGATCTAATTATTCAAACTCTTGCTTGCCTTGACAGTGAATACAATGCCATAGTTGTTCAATTATCTGATAAAGATAATCTCACATGGATTGATTTACAGGCCCAACTTCTTACATTTGATAACAGAATTGAACAATTGAATAGTTTTTCAAATCTTACCATTAATCCTTCAGCTAATGTTGCCACTAGTTCTGATAACAAGATGAACAAGTCCTTCACTCGCAACAACTGGAGAGGCTCTTTTCAAAGGGGATCAAGAGGTGGAAGAGACAAAGGTCGCACATCAAGAGACAAACCAATGTGTCAAGTTTGTGGAAAATTGGACATACAACTGCTCATTGTTTTTATCGATTCGATAAGGCCTACATGGGTCATCCACCAGGAGACATCAAACAAGATAGGTTTGGTAATCACAACCACAATGCTCTCATTGCCGGACCAGACTTAGTTCGAGACCCATCCTGGTATCTTGATAGTGGTGCAAGCAACCACGTGACTTATGATTCTAATCACTTTCAGGAGATTTCAGAATCTGATGGTAAGAATAATCTTGTTGTTGGAAATGGTGAAAAACTTAAAATTGTGGCTTCTGGACATACTACTATTAATTCTAGACAAAGATCTCTTAACTTGCATGAAGTTTTGTATGTTCCTCAGATAACTAAGAATCTACTTAGTATTTCAAAACTAGCTGCAGATAATGGAATCTTTGTTGAGTTTCACGAAAATCATTGCTTTGTGAAGGACAAGGTAACAGGGAAGCCATTGCTGGAAGGGAGGCTTAAGGATGGATTGTATCAGCTCACCAATGTCACTCATCACAAAAATCCTACTACATATTTATCTGTCAGAGAATGTTGGCATAGAAAACTTGGACACCCTAGCAATAAAGTTCTGGATGCAGTTTTGAAGAGTTGCAAAGTCAAGGTTCCAACTAGTGATCAATTCTCTTTTTGTGAAGCTTGTCAGTTTGGAAAATCACATTATTTTCCCTTTAAAAGTTCTAATTCACATGCTGAAGGACCTCTTGATCTGATCCACACAGATTTATGGGGTCCAGCACCAATTATTTCTTCTTTAGGCTTTAAGTATTATATACATTTCATTGATGATTTTAGTCGATTTACATGGATTTATCCTTTGAAACAAAAATCTGATGCTTTACATGATTTTATTCAATTCAAGAACCTTACAGAAAATTAGTTCAATAAAAGAATTAAGGTGTTGCAATGTGATGGTGGTGGTGAGTACAAAAGTTTCCAAACATTAGCTTATGACTCGGGAATCCTTTTAAGGCAATCATGTCCATATACCTCTGCACAGAATGGCAGAGCTGAAAGGAAACATAGGCATATTGTTGAACTAGGACTAACTATGTTAGCACAAGCCAAAATGCCTCTTTATTTCTGGTGGGAAGCTTTTTCCACAGCTGTCTTTCTTATTAACAGGCTACCTACAGCTATAATTGAAAATCAGGTTCCATACTCACTGCTATTTCATAAAGATCCCGATTACAGTTCATTAAAAACATTCGGATGTGCATGTTATCCTTGCCTCAAACCTTATAACAAGCACAAACTTCAGTTTCATACCACAAAATGTGTGTTTCTTGGTTACAGTGGCTCCCACAAAGGCTTCAAATGTATCAGCTCTACAGGAAGAATATTCATTTCAAGACATGTTGTATTTAATGAAGATAACTTCCCGTTTCATGATGGATTTCTCAATACTAAGAAAACTATTGACACTATTGTTAAACCTGTTACGTTTTTCCATCCTATTCCTTTTACAAGTGGAACTGAAAATCAAAATTCAGCATGTCATGCAAATGATAGATTAGAAAGCATCAATGGCAATAATTAAATACACAGGGTAGATTCTTCATCTATAGATTGTAGCAGCCAAAACAAACCTCATCATCATTCATCAGCTCAAGAACAAGAAAATGAAAGAACACAAGATGATTTCTCTGATCAACAGCACTCAGAAACCCCATCCAGAACAACAACAACATTAGATAATGAATCCTTAGCCAACACTAATAGTCCAGCGGAAGCGAAAAATAACAATGAAGAAGAAAATACTCACAGAATGTGCACCAGAAGCAAAGCAGTGATTTTCAAGCCTAAGAAGCCATATGTAGGAGTAGTCAAGAAGCAGGAGCTGGATGAGAGGGAGCCCGAGACAGTCGCAAAAGCATTACAGAGACCAGAATGGAGAAAAGCCATGGAATCTGAGTATGCTGCACTCATTTCCAATAAAACTTGGACCCTTGTGCCATTTCAAGGACAAAAGAATGTCATAAACTCAAAATGGGTCTTCAAAACAAAGTACAAGGTAGATGGCACAATAGAGAGAAGGAAAGCCAGACTAGTGGCAAGAGACTTTCAACAAATAGCTGGTCTAGATTATGATGAAACATTCAGTCCAGTCGTCAAAGCAAGCACAATAAGAATTATTTTGTCTATTGTTGTTCATTTCAATTGGGAAGTAAGACAAATGCACATAAACAATGCTTTCCTAAACGGTTATCTCAAGGAAACAATTTTCATGCACCAACCACAAGGGTTTGAGGACCCTAATAGACCACAACATATTTGTAAGTTGACAAAGGAACTTTATGGGTTGAAACAGGCCCCAATGGGCCTGGTTTGATAGGCTAAAAAATGCTCTCTTCAGTTGGGGATTTCAGAATACAAGGAGTGATTCTTCCCTATTCTTTCTTAAGGAAAAAGGTCACATTATTCTCCTACTTATCTATGTTGATGACATCATTGTGACAGGTAACAACTCAACCTTTCTGAAAAATTTTATTAAACAATTAAACTTGATGTTTGCCTTGAAAGATCTTGGAGAGTTGCATCATTTCCTTGGAATAGAAGTCAGCAGGGATTCGAGTGGAATGTATCTAAAGCAAACGAAATACATCATTGATTTGTTGAAGAATTTCAATATGGAGCATGCTTCATCGTGTCCAACGCCTATGATTACAGGAAAGCAATTCACAGCAGAAGGAGAACTAATGAAGAATCCATCTCATTTCCGCAAAGCAATAGGTTCACTCCAATATCTAACAAATACTAGACCAGATATTGCCTACTCCGTGAATAAACTAAGCCAATATTTGAGTGCTCCTACTGTTGATCATTGGCAAGGAGTTAAAAGAATCTTTAGGTATCTTCGAGGGACTGTGACATATTCTCTTCACATCAAGCATTCGGCAGATTTGGACGTGACTGGTTTTTCTGATGCTGATTGGGCAACTAATGCTGAAGATAGAAAATCAGTTGCTGGACATTGTGTTTACTTAGGAGAGACCCTCATTGCATGGTCTTCAAGAAAGCAAAAGGTTGTTTCAAGGTCTAGTACAGAATCTGAATATAGAGCACTTGCTGATTTAGCTGCTGAGGTTGCATGGGTTAAGTCTCTACTTCAAGAAATCCAATTGCCATTGCCGAGAATACCAGTTTTATGGTGTGACAATCTGAGTGCGAAAGCATTAGCCTCCAATCCAGTATTACATGCTAGATCCAAATATATAGAGGTTGATATTCACTGCATTAGAGATCAAGTCTTACACAACCAAATCACCATTGCTTATGTTCCTTCTGCTGATCAAACAGTTGATTGTTTAACCAAGGCTCTCACACATTCCAGATTCAGCCAACTCACGGACAAACTCGGAGTAATCTCAACACCCTCTCGTTTGAGGGGGACAGTTAAAGAATAAAGATTAAGATTAGATCCTGATTGATAAGTTTCCTAACTAGAAAACAAAATTACAGCTTGTGATTGATATCAATCAATTAGCCGTTGTGCATTAGAGATCTCTTATAATTAGGAATAATATCCCTTAAACTTAGGAATTCAGATTTTTCAGTTTGTGTATAAATATGTCGTGTAACATTTGATTGAGTCATGTAATCAGAATAATATCTCTTTTAATTTCTTTCTGAAGGGACTTTCGCCCAGATTGTGGTTTAGTAATCTTTTACGATTCTTTTTTCTTAATAATTTTATCACAAGTCTTTTAGGCGGTATTATTAACTCGATTTATTCATACTCAAGCAGGCCGACCCAAGGATAAGGCTGTTCAAGCCCTTACTTTAGACCCCTGATTATTAGTAACATCCTTTATACAAAAAATTAAAAATATTATTATAATTAGGCCTAGTTCATTGATTTATAAATTGATTTTCCTCCTCAAGGGTTGATGGTTCAATCCTTGCTAAATGAATTTTAACTTTTAAGGCCCATTTCTTTCACCCCATGCATTTAAAAATGCCCCAAAATAAAAATTTGTTTGAGGCCTCACTACATGTTGGGTCAGCCCTGTACTCAAGGTATTATTGAGTCAATGGGTAAGAGATAGATAAAATTAAGAAGAATATAAAAGAGATGAAAGTCTTACTATTATGTAAAAGATAGACAACTTTAAAGCTAACATAAACAGCAAGACATTAGATAGGGAAAAAAAACGTTGTTTAGAACAAGATTAATATATAACAAACTTAATGGAGAAGAATTATGTATCCATCCCTTGAATTCTTAATTTTATTATTAAGATTTTAGAGGTATAATAATTTTTTTTATGAGAACTGATGTTGATAGTATATCCTTTGTATTATTAGAATATTTCTTTTCTTTTCTTTCTTAGTTAATGAATATATAATTTTTGGTAAAAATAGAATATATGGATCCTTGTGAATTGTGACAAATAAATGTTTTATACTTTAAAGTATTAGTTTATCAATTGTTGATTCAATTAACATACCGAACGATCCATACTAAAAGTTACAAAAAAAATATCTCTTGAGCATAATATTTTAGAAGAAAAAAGGTGAAATGAATCATTGACTATTTTGGCTACTAAAATTAAACGACGTAGGTTCATCCCTGTCCAATCCGTGCTTGGCAATATCTGGATTTCTACCCATCCACAATCTAACCTTATCTTTAATGGCCAATTTCTTCAATTAAAATAAGTAATCAAATTAAAATAAACATGATAATACTAATTTTAATTATGATAAACGATATTTTGACTATAAAAATACAAAAAAAAAAACTTTATCAAGAGTTTTTGTTAAAATAAAGTGACATTTTTATCATTATTAAACTAAATAAGTAATTTTTATCACTTTAACTTATCTAATGAGGTAGGTAATTTTTTTAATTCCAATAACTTTTTGAGTTTAATATACATACATTGTCAGTGTAAAGAAATTTTAAACAAACATTTAATTATGTGTTGTCACATTATTTATTGAATTTAATAACACATGAGATGTCACATTTATTAAATGATGTGGCAACACATCATTAAATGTCTGTGTAAAAATTATTTACACTAAAAGTGTATATTAATTAAATCTAACTTTTTTCTAACCATTTACTACAAGTGACCCAATCCCCAAATTGCACAACGGGGATATATTCTTCACGTGACATGAAATATACATACCAGGAGTAGGAGTAGGACCACCAAAATAAAACTAATAAATTTGATGTTTATATATATATATATCTTTGACGGATGATGTTTACATATATTACATTACATACATTCGCCCCAATTCATTCATTAACACAATATGCAGTTAGTTTAATAAATAAATCTTATCTAATTAAACTTAAAACTACCATTTTCTTTATTAATTCAATTAAAATACATAAACTATTTGTACATAATGTCCATCCAAATCCAGTAATAATTTCTCATAAGGAGATAAAATTTTTGCATGATGAATTGAATGATAGGCCAACCTCCAAAAGATTAACTATGAGTTGTGGATGATGTTTACAGTGAGTGCCTTGACAAGTGTCATTTCCATGGCCTTATACTCGTATTTCAAATCATCTTCTTGTTCCCCCTTGCCCTCCTTTTCTTCCTTCTACTTTTCTGGTTCTCTCCCTCCACTTTGCAACAAAACGCCATCTTTGCTTGTTGTCTTCTCATATACACATACCCTTTAGAAAGTTCTTCAAGATTATTGCTTTTACTATCTACCAGAAGCAGAAACAGTGCTTCTTGTTCTTGAATTCACTTTCTCTGCTTTCATGGCTGTGACACAGTTCAACCCCACTTGCACAAAAACCCATCTTCACTCATCCCAACTCTCATTTCTATCTAGGAGTCTTCCTAGGCACCACCGCCACTGTTCTTTTGCACCACCACTTCATAGAACTCAACATGCCAGGATTTCTTGCTCTATTGCACCCAAGTAAGCAACTTTATATTTTTTTTCATCCAACAAACATATTCAGCTACTTGGGTTTGACTCAATTTTCCTTCTTTTCACTTTTTAGTCAAGTGCAGGCTCCAGCTGTGCAAACCCAGGATGATCCCAAGGGCAAGTCTGATTGCTATGGGGTCTTCTGCCTCACCTATGATTTGAAGGCTGTAAGTATCCCTTAACCTCTTTTCTGTATTACATCCATGCATATATGTTTTTTCAGCTTGTCTTAAGTCCAAATTATAGGTTTTGTGTCCTTGATTCTCTGAGTAACCACTGCTGATTGTTTTCTGGGTTTTGCTATGATGCTTGTTTGGTATTTGGGAGCTGAATTTTGTTATTAGTAGCACTAATGGTGTTTGTCAATATGTGCATGCTGATATGCAATTTCCTTTGCAGCATGTATTTTGGCTATATACTTAGAACTAAATTGGTGTATCTTTGTCTTTAACTGCACATAGCTTGATTCCTCCTCTTTGGTTAAGTTTGTGATCTAATCAGATACCTGGCTTTTGCTGTTTAAACACCAATAGACAGCCAAAAGTCAAGAAGAATACTATTTAACAAAACCTTGTTTCTCAATGCTGTCAAAATGAAGAATTTAATCAATGTTTAATTTCATTAATATTTCATCAAAACGTTTCTAACAGGTAAGTCTATCTTGTAATTGGAGATTACCAATACTGGAGAAGTCTATAAAGAAATTGTAACAAATATCTTCTGTTGGTTTCTGTCCGAGCCATTTAGGCTTAGGGTCAAATTTCAGAAACGATTTGGGGTTAGGTCCATCAAACATGGTAGAAATTCATACAGCTACCTTAATCCTATTATTTCTGCTAGATACAAAGTGTTACAATCTCAGAACTAAAGCATTTGTACTTTTGGTGTTCTTTAAAATTTACCAATGTTCTTCTTAATTTAACAATAAAGTATATGCCAATTAGTCTGAGTTAATGTCTCTGATAACATGGTGTGAAAGGACTAGAATAACAATGCTTCCTTGATTTAGTGATAGTGACTTTAATGAAATTTGTTGGGTTAGTGCTTGATATTTTTAACTTACTGTACAATATGAAATTTCTTTCAGTTCCTTTTTTCTTTCTAATTTTATATTTCTATATTCAATTGAACATGCAATCTAATTTCAGTAAAGAAAGTTATGTAACATGCCAACATGAACAATTAAATAAATTCGAGGATGTTAAAATAATATTGTATTGATATTAATTTTTATAATATCTTTGAAAGAGGGGAGAAGAGAAACCTGTGTGCATGTGAATTTGATGGCTCTTTGATGTTAGCACACAGTTAAATTTTGTCAATGTAAGCTATATGTCTGATAGAAGCACTTGGCTAATGTGTTTGCAGGAAGAAGAGACAAGATCCTGGAAGAAATTGATTAATATTGCGGTCTCAGGTGCTGCTGGAATGATTGCCAATCATCTACTTTTCAAGGTGGGTATATCTTGGATTTAAATTAGGACTGTGTCAATGAATCACATTAGACGTAGGACTTATCTATCTTTTATCTCAATCCATCTGCTTTCAATTATTTTCTTATAATATCAATTCTCTCAGATTAGGATTTTTAAAGTCATTGGAAAGGGTGGAATTGTTGCCTATCATAAAATTTCTTTTTATCTGGTTTATGTTGCTGAATAGCCTTCTAAGATTTGGGAATTTGTGTTTCTTTGTATTGATTGAGGAATTTATTATTATGACCATGTACCTGGATGAGCTGTGCAATATGTTGTTGAACATGCATATGCATCAATTTGGGTTGGAATTGACTTAGGTTACTCTCCATACCATCGTCTCTTCTCTAGAGCAATTGAACTCACTATTATCTATAAATTTGAGCTTTATAGTTTGAAGATTTACCAGAAGCATCACATTCTTTTATCTCTGTTACATGCAATAGAATTAAATATTCTTTATTCAAGCAGATAATATTATTTGGCACATACTTTAAAATTTCTTTTTATGAGAGAATTCCTATCTATAATGATCATGCAATTAGCTCCTCTTTGGAATCTGAGTTAATCTATTACGTCAGCTTGCGTCTGGAGAAGTGTTTGGCTCAAATCAACCTATTGCTCTAAAATTATTAGGATCAGAAAGGTCAATCCAAGCTCTTGAAGGTAAGCTTCCTGCATATATGAAATTTGGTATTTGCTTTTGATTGAAAGTTGGAATAATTAATAATACATCTACCATGTAAATATGTAAAGTCTTCCAACTTCCAACTCTTTGTAGCTCTAAAAAAAACTAAATAGAAAACCAGCTAAACTTTATTATTTAGTTTCTTGCTTATATCAGACTGAATGTGAAATTAGTTAATGTAGCATATGCTATTGAGGATATGAAGAAAAACAAAACTAAGAACACCGGGGAATCATAAGTGGTTCATCAGTATGTGACATAACTGAAACTTATTATGAAAAGAGATAAGTAAAGACAAAGCATTAGGCATTATTGGGAGAACAAGCAAATAAATTCAACTTTGCCTGTGAGCATCTTTTGGCCTATGCATTCATATGATTCCAAGGAAAGAAATGACCTTGCCAAAAAATTAAAAACCTTTTCATAGGGGTATAACACATCACTGATGCTTTTCAATCTGAATGTTCTAATTCATCATGCAGGTGTTGCAATGGAATTGGAGGATTCTTTGTTTCCTTTGTTAAGGGAGGTGAGTATTGGTATTGATCCTTATGAGGTGTTCCGAGATGCAGAATGGGCTTTGCTAATAGGTGCAAAGCCTCGAGGACCTGGAATGGAGCGTGCAGACTTGTTAGACATAAATGGACAGATTTTTGCTGAGCAGGTAAAATGGTTTTCAAATTTTAACCATATTTATTGCTTTTTCCTAAGAGACAGGTAAACTATACTAACATTATATCTTACCATGTCTACAACAGGGAAAAGCACTAAATGCTGTGGCATCCCGCAATGTCAAAGTTATAGTTGTGGGAAACCCTTGCAATACAAAGTCAGCTTGGTGTTTCATGTGCAATACAAACTTGAAGTTGTGTTATGCCTGTTGGTGCTAATGTTTATGTGTATTTTACTGCAGTGCATTAATATGCTTGAAGAATGCTCCTAATATACCTGCAAAAAATTTTCATGCTTTAACTCGCTTAGATGAGAACAGAGCAAAATGTCAGGTAACAAAGTGTGTAAACTTTCACTATTTTGAAAAACAAATGTTCTACAGCAGGAGAAATAACAACTATCTTCTGTGCATTGCCTCAATTAAATGTGCAGCTAGCCCTCAAGGCAGGCGTCTTCTATGATAAAGTGTCAAATGTGACGATATGGGGCAACCACTCAACTACTCAGGTCATTGAAGGATCATTACTAGAATAATGTGCCTGAACTGAATTTTCCAACTCTCTTTTATGAAGTGGAACTTGTTAACAGGTCCCGGACTTCTTAAATGCCAAAATTGATGGTATACCTGTCAAAGATGTGGTTAAGGATCATAAATGGTTAGAGGAAGAGTTCACTGAAAAGGTTCAAAAGGTAAAATTTGTAATTTGCATCCTTAGTTAAATATGTGGAATAAATGACATATATAGTTTTCCTTGTGGTAAAAGCTGGCTAGTAATTGTTTGATTGGCAGAGAGGTGGTGCGCTTATTCAAAAATGGGGAAGATCATCAGCTGCATCAACTGCTGTGTCTGTAGTTGATGCCATACGATCTTTAATCACTCCTACTCCTGAGGGTGATTGGTTTTCTTCTGGTGTAAGTTGACATTAGTTAAACGACCTTTATTTATATACTTATATAGAATGAGGTGAACTTTTTGGCAAGACAGCAAACTTGTTTCACAACTTAACTGATCTGAACTAATGGAAACAGAAAGGGGAAAAAAAGTGAGGTGCAGTTTCAGTTCCTTCATGCATACTAAAATAAAAAAAAAAAAAAAAACAATATTGGGGTTGTGGTCCAAATGATTTTTTTTTCTATATCTGAAATGTGTTATTTTAAAGCTCAATTAAAAGGCATAGCTAGTTTTTTCTTATAACTTTAAACGTGACACAGCCTTCATTAACACTTACAATTTACAATGTATTTTTATTCTCTCTCTTTTTTTCTACTTCAATCACAATGTGTGCAATTGGTATACCAGGTATATAGCAATGGAAATCCTTATGGAATAGCTGAAGATATTGTTTTCAGTATGCCATGTCGATCGAAGGTGATTGTCATTTGTGTCTATTGTGTTCATTCTTTTTAATTATTACTAAAGTAGTTGTTCCTCCTGTGACAAAAATTTTTATCTATTAGGGAGATGGTGATTATGAACTTGTCAAGGATGTTATAATTGATGACTACCTTCGACAGCGAATAGCGAAGGTAAGTGTAAAACTTCATGTATTTTATACAAAATAACAACTTCATATTTGATAAATAAAGAAAAGTTTACCTCTGGTACTATATATTGTATAATTATTTTCAAGTATATCATATAAATTCAATTATAATTGTTAAATTTGCACTATGAAATAGATACCCACCTATAAACAATTTGGCTGTTAAAAGAACCTTATAATGCAGTTTAGCTTTAATTAGAGTCATATGTGCCAGAACCTTGAGCTCATGCATTATCATATGTGAGTTTTATCAGTATAACATATCATATTTTGCAGACTGAAGCTGAGTTATTGGCTGAGAAGAGATGTGTGGCTCACCTAACCGGGGAGGTAAACATCATATCACCATACCTGTAGTTCCTTAAGGTCATATTCATGATGTTCACTGTCATCTGAACATATGCATTCTTTCTTGCCAGGGAATTGCTGTTTGTGATCTACCTGGTGATACCATGCTCCCAGGAGAAATGTAACCAGCCAATCTCCTGAATGTCAGAGAACATTTCTTGCATGAGCATAATGTCTATTAGGTATAACCAATCAAAAGCTCAAGATATTATTAAAATAGTTTCAGCTTGAGTTATGATGTTTTTTATTATTATCTTGATATTTTTTGAGCTTTTAAGTAGTTGTGCCTATGGGCACTATGCTCCTGCAAGAATTGCTCCAAAACAGATATTGGAATATGATCACACTAATTGTTGTTATGGAATAAGCCTGCAATAATTTTATTTAGCAATAATAGAATTGTGAAAACATTCATTTGATTCTAAAACCATAAAGCTCATCAATAATGTGATTAGGATGTTGTAAAAGTAATTTCTAGTTATGCAGTTGGAGATGGGTCGGCCAAAATTATCTTGTACTGCAAATTGAAGTACAAATTCAGTGTATTGAGCATACTTAACAGTGTTGTCTATTTTTGGTGTCGCATATGCGTTCTTGAGCTCAGTAGTTGTTGTTGTAGTGAACTTGGTAAAATGAATCAGGTTACCTAGAAAGATGCTACTTTTCTCTTGATGAGAAGTTTGATTAGACTACTGTTCAAAACACATACCAGTGTCTATCAGCATCTAATATGAAAAGACTTATTAATGAATATATATAGATCAGTTTGGATGAAACTTCTATATAAGTCATTCTAGGTGAAAAAAATAGAATGAATAAAGAGGCTAAATGCATTTAACTTCTCCATAAGTAACTAATTTCAACTTATGGAGAAGTTAAATTCTTTTAACTTCTTTAATTCATTCTATTTATTACTTCTAAAAGTTCTTATGAAGTGTGTCCAAACTGGACCTAAGTTACATTGGCAACGGAATCATTTCATGCACCAGTTTCAGCAGCAACAAAAAAAACGAAAATGTAGATTCGGATCGGATCATATGGTATAATACATTTTGAAGATGCTAATGAACTGTATTGGAAATAATTTTTATGACTGGGTTGAAGATGCAAACCTCTTGAATTGATTAGAAAATTCCTCAGCTTAAAAGCCATATCTTGCACTCCACTTTTAGCAAAAGTTTGATTTTTTTTTTTTTTTGTAAATAAGAGAATGAAACCCCCTCGCGAAGTAATAACCAAACGTCAAAACCTAATTTCCTAAAATACCAAAAACTCAAGGACTTTTAAAATTTATTTCAACATGAAAGGAATTCATTCACATAGACTCATGTTCCTCAATAATACAATTTTAAGAAATATAATTCAGAATAACATAGTGGATTCAATTCAAAATTTACTAATATATTATAAAAAGATGTAATCAATAAGAAGATACTAGGCCGTTATAATTGTCTTTGTTTTATCTAATAACATCCACAAGGAGTTATTTCTATTTTGTCTGGGTTATTAATTAATTCTCTTAAATAGTTGGTACAAATATAGCTATTTCTATCATATGCCTTCAGAAATTCACTCATTAATGCCATTACTTTTCCCACCCTCCTTTTGCTATTCTCACCCTCATACATTTTTTTTAAAAGTTATCCCAAAGGCCAATTTTTTTTTTTTTCAAAAAATGGTTTCCGGACATGTGTCTGTGCCAATTTTTCATTTGGCTTATGGACAAATGTGTCTGGAAGCCATTTTTTCAACAAATTTGACTTTCGGACATGTGTGTCCGTAAGCCATTTAGGGATGTTCGGAAGCCAAATTAAAAAATTGGCTTACGGACACACATGTCCGCAAAAAAATGGCTTCCAGATGTGGGTGGGAGAAGAGGGGAAGGGGGTTGCAACCGTGGTCGCTGTGGGTGAGGATAGGGCGGTGGTGAAAGGAAGGGGAAGAGGTAGGGATAGTTGGGGAAGGAATTTTTAAAAAAGATGGGGGTGGGAATAGCAATGACCACTCATTAACAACTTTACATTGTCCACACACGAACAAATAGTATGTCAAATTGCAATAGTATAAACCCAAAATTTGAATCTATGTATTCATGCACACAAGACAACATAAACAAGACAAGCAGAAAATGAAAGAATAGAATAAAAACATGGGTCATGCTAACGAATCCATAAATAGAAGGTTTTTATTGGAAATCATGGTATTGATTGCATCTATAACAATGAATGCTACACACTCCAATAAAAATTTTCTATTTTTTATTCCTTAACAAGTGCTCTTAGGGCACTCATTAGCATTTCCCTAAAAACATTAGGGTGATAATGAATACCGCTTTCATATGTGCATGAATATTGTCAAACTGGATCAAGAATGCAAGCTACTCATGGATAGCCTTAGTAAGCTAAGCAAGGTACCAATTTTGTATGCCTGTGCAATTTAAGCCTTAAAAATTTTACATTCATTCAAAGAGAAAATCTCTAAATAGGTCTCACAAAGTAAACTGAAATCCATAAAAGGTTCGCACAATGAACCATATCCATAATTAGCAACCATCCATCTTTAGGGTTTCAATTATACCGAACACGTAAACCTATTACCCATTCTTTGCAATATGTTAGGACCAAATCATATGTTAATATACTTTTTTTCAATGTTCTATAACCAAGTCATCTCTTGCACACCAATTAGAACATGTCCTTGTCCTTGGAACTTTTCACCCGTGTCGAAATCAAATGCACCTTATCGTCCATCAACCTTTTTATTTATGCAAAGCCTTGAGCCCATTGTTTTCAATCAATTTCAAAACCATTGGTGTACAAGAAATTGTAGCCCCATAATTTTGGGCTAATTTCAAAGGATGAATATGATAGGAATGAAAAATAAATCCTTAAGAATCATAGGAAAACAACAATAAATCAATATCAATTAAGATGAAATAAGTATTCTAAAACATGTTAAGGATATTGTCCTTGAGGATTTATTTTCCCCCAGAACTACAAAAATCACTTATGATTTTAATATGATCTTCAAGGACGATCCCAAGTATACAAAACTACAATGAATTTTATTTTTCTTAACCTAGTTCACTGGAAGAAGAGAACGAGGGAAAGTAAGAAGAAAACTTATCACACAAAATATTTTTAGACAAGAAAAAAATCATTGATTTAAAAATTTTATTTTTATTACTCCCCACCTAAGCAATGTGGGACATGTTCCTTTTCAAAGTTTTGAAATAAGTACAAAATACACCACAATACATTCCAGCAATAGTAATAAAAAGGAAATACAACCACTAAAGCACAAGACAAAAAGAAAAGGGAACAAGGACTTCAAGGGTATCTCCTTATTTGAGATTTCAACTATCAAAATTAATTCAAGCTCAAAGTGCTTATTTAATGCTAATGCTATTACAAAGTCATGATGATAAGTAAAACATACATGAGAACATCAAATAAGAGAAGAACAAGGTTGTCCATGCCACACCTGCAGAGGACCAAAAAAATGGGGTCAAGAGTAAGGAGAAAATGCAAACATGGTAAGAAAATTGTGAACAAGAAATGGAAAAATGTGATGAAACGGAATAGGCATCAAGCGCAAGTAATGGATGTTTTGCACATTATTACCAAGTTCGCCCTGCCCCTTCACCTTGTGATTGGAACACAAGGTGAAGGAAAAGATTTTGATCTCTTACATGTTTGGTCCAAAAAAATTAGGAGGGGGAGAAAAAAGATTCTAAGTGTTATTTTGAGGAATTTGCCCCCTAAAAGTGGGGAGATTTAGAGGGGGAAAGAGGGAATTCCCTCCATTAAAATTTCTCTCACCTCCTCATTTGAACCAAACACTGCCTTAATCCACTCTTTTCAAGTTTCAATGCTCAGTTTTTCCCCTCTATTAAACCAATGTTTTACACACATTACATTTGACTTAAATTTCACATATTATTCACAATACACTTTCACGAAAAGTGCATTTCCTATTATTAGTACTGAAAAGGAGCGATTAGAATTGACCTAGTGACGGAGGCTCTGGGTAATGTGCATGAGGTTCTAAGTCCAAACATCATTACCTCATTGAGGAAATTTGAGAGAAAAGAGAGGGTAGGATGAGAGTCTAGGTGAATGTTGACACCGGTAGATGAAACTTTGCCTGTAAATCAACATACGAGCTGGTAGCCCTTACCACCTCACAACATCTGTCAATTATCATGGACTCCCCTGAGATTCGTTGATGGATGGTATGGAGTAGGAAGGATAGTAAGGCTACATTTGTGAATTGGTTAGCTTGAATTCCAATGCATCAAGATACAAAAGCAATAATAAGGTTGATGTGGAGCAAACTTATGTTTGAGTGGTTACAAATATAAAAATAAATACACACTAAAGTATTTATGTTCCTAATAAACATCTAAGAAAAAAGATCTAAAGTATCTTTAATGTTTGTATTCATGTTTGTTTATATATAATATTTAGGTTTAGACTCATTATTTGCATTTTTTTTGTCTTTGACCAAGAATCTCCTATAAACATAGTTCTGAGTTTGACCCCCGGGCTGGGAGTGGTGGTTAGGTAAAACCCTCCCAAGAGTGGCGACTCTAAGATTCAAACATCTGACTTTGCATGTAAAGTTCACCTATAGTCACGATCGATTTCCACTGCAACAAGCCACTATTTGGTAGATTCATTATTTTATTTTAATTAAATAAAATACGTTTACCTAAATATAAATACATAATATTATTTTAATCAAACACATGCTAACTTCTTGTGTAGTTTTCTTTTTATTTTGTATTCTTTTCCTTTTAAGGGTCCAAAGTCTATCATTATCAATGAGTTAATTTTTAAAAAATAACTAAGGAAGTAAAAGAAAATTAAAAGTACAAAAAAAAATAGATGAAAAAGATTATAGTTGAAATAAAATATTATTAAAATACTGAAACAATCAAATAATGAAGATAAGATTAGGATAATTTAGTCCATATTGATACTACTACAAAAATAAAATCTCCATTAGGTGGAGCCGGCTATATAGATTACCCGATGCCATCAAGTCATGTCATGTATTAAGTTCAAAAAGAAATCATTCTCTAACTCTTTACCGCCAAGTTGACCAAAAAAAAAACTCTTTACCGCCAACATTTAATCTCATAAAATATTGCAGATCTTATAATTGTGTTGCTAAATTTTCCCTTAAATTATAAATTTAAGTGGTATTCTTTATCACATATCACAAACATTCTTCCATTTCATCCACTTTTCGAATGATTAATAACACCTCTATATATCTTCCCATCATTTTGTATCATCAATCTGATATATTTACAATATGATACTTCCACTTTTCTTGTGTCCAATGATTAACACCTCTATATGTGTATAATCAATCTGATATATTTAAAATGTGATACATCCACTTTTCTTAAGTCCAATTATTAACACCTCTATATATCTTCCCATCATTTTGAATCATCAATGCGAGATATTTAAAATGTGATACTAGTGATATTGCATTTCTCCGATCTTCATCTCCACTCTAGAATTTGCTCCAAACTAGCATTCCATAAACACAGCCTTTCTTCTACTAAGTGAAAGTCTTTCCAAAACATCTCTCTAAATCCCTAATTTTCCATTTATTTCTTCTTATCTCTCTAAGACTCTCATCTAAAAAAAAAAGGGGAAAAATGTTTTTCATCCCTATAGTTTCGGTCAACTTTGATCTTCGTCTCTGTACTTTAAATCATTTGTTTTTTGTCCCTAAACTTTCTAAACCCCACAACTATGGTCTCTGACCGTTAGTGAGATCTGTTAATCTAATGAGCTAGGTAACAAGAGTTACATGTTAGCTTCAATAATTGGCCCCAAATAATTGACTCATCTAATTAATTTTTTTTATTAATTTTTTAATTATTAAAATAACCATAATTATGAATTTAGGATTTTTATCAAGTAAAATTACTCAGGTGAAAACCCTAAATTAGTAATTAGAATTATTTTAATAATTAAAAATTAATAAAAAAAGTTAATTAAATGATCAGTCAGTTATTTAAAACTCACAATTGAGACTGACATGTAACTTTTGTTAGCTCGTTCATCAGGTTAACAGATCTCACTGACGGACAGAGACCACGATTTGGGAGTTTAAAAAGTTTAGGGACAAAGATACAGGGACGAAAACTAAAATTAACCAAAACTACAAGGACGAAAAACATATTTTTCCCAAAAAAAAAAAAAAATACATTGTAATGCCATGTCTTAAAAATGTTTAGTAAACACAACAATTAAATCCTCTGAAATCCCATCTTATATTCTTACACTACTTATAACCCCATTATACATATCTTTAATTATATAAGTAATCCTAACCATTCCACAATTTTTTTCTTGATTTCTCCTATATCTTTCCATCAGTTTTCATAGCAAATATGTAATTTATTTTAACATTGAAATTAACGATGTATAAAATCTGTTTCGATTTACTATATATATATATATATATATATATATATACACACACACACACACACACAAGTACTGAATTATTACAAATACCCGATAACAAATCTAATTATCTAATTATCATTTGTAACTACGGGTTTGCACGGTCCGGAATACATCTGATCTCATGGATTACTCATGAGATTTGCATCGCAACACCCATCACGCTCACGGGTTACTCACTAAATCAATACATAACCACCCTGATATTATGCTCAACTAAAAAACTATGATAGACATTAAAATAAAATTAAGCTTCATCTTGGTAGTGGATGCACTAACTCTTGCGTCAAGTATACTCTGAGAAGACGAGAAAACAGAGAGACAAACCTCTTATACCTAGTAAAACAAGTTACATTTCCAACACAATAAATAATGCACAACCTATTAGTCAAAACTTGCATCTAACAACAACAACAACAACAACAATAATAATAATAATAATAATAATAATAATAATAATAATAATAATAATAATAATAATAATAATAATAATAATATATCACTAATGGTATTAAAGACAGCATAACTGTACGTCGGCAATCTGAAAGAAAAAAATGTACGTGTATATGCTACAATGAAGGTATAGATCAGTATGACTAAATTACCATAAAGAAATCTACGAAGTCAAGGGATCCTAGTCATTCAATGAGTACCATCAACGCGAAATGATACTTAACTGACAGCAGCTTAGTCTCCTCATAGCCAACCTCGCATTTGTCATTTACCACTATACATGATGCATCCAATCTTGAAACTCAATGAGAGAATCAGAACCGAAAAACTCATCAAGAAAATCCAGCCATGCGACAACACAAATGCAGTCTTGCTAGAGACCAAGCCACAAATAGGCATCAAAGCAGCAGAGTTAACACCAGGTTGAGAAAACCGAGTAGACATAAGGGGATTATTAAACCCTCCATTCTTGCCCACCATCCAATCCATCGCATCGCCTCTTAAAGTAATGTCTGTTATGCTGATCATACCTGCAGTTACATGAGCTGAATTGGAAGACTGAGCAGCAGGATGAAGCCCAAGAGCAAACTCCTTAGAAGGAAACTCTGAAGCAAATGCTGGTGGAGCAGGTATGCTGGCCAACAATTTATTGGCCTGCTTTACAAATGGATTTGTCTCTCCTGCCAAACGTAGAGAAATTTACCCACATTGAGGAAAACATAAGAAGCAAAAGGGTACTAGACTAGTTCACAAGCTATATTGATCCACAGGAACACACATCTAAAGAACAGCTGGAGAAATTAGGATGTAAATTGAAAACGAGTCTTACCTGATACCATCTTGGATGCCTGTGGATTATGTTTTGAAGAAGCTTCATTGCTGGATTGTGCTTCATCAGAAACATGTTTGCTCGCCAGGGTAATATCTCCCTCCACACTCTGTCAATGACCAAAAAACATTTAATAGATAGCTATAATACAAATAAGTAAGACAAATGACCTTCAAAATCTAGTGTTGGCCATCACCTTCTCAACAGAAGCAGGTCCTTGGTCAATAACAGGGCTTTGACTCTCTGTATTCTGAGGAGAATCAAAAGATATATACTTGAGAATATCGTCATCACTGCATGCAAGATACTCATCTAGCATATCAGTACCAGAAGGATCTGCCTCAGTAGGATTACCCTCACCCAGATTCACAAGATCATTGGTTTCCAGGAATGATCCATCATCAAAACTCAGAGGATAACCAGTGGCATCAAAGTACACATCCAGATCATCAAAAGGATAACTGAGATTCAGAGAATTTCCATCATGGTTCAGCTCAACAGTGTCTCCATCTTTCACTGCATTGGTGTCCATATCATATTGCTCAGCCATATTAAAAGGCTGGTCATTTTGAGGCCCATAAATTCCAAAAGTGTCCACCAATGGCTTCTGATCAGAATGCTGAGGATGGCCACTACACTCTCCATAATGGAAGTTTGATGAAAAACCAGCAGTTCCAATTGTAACATTTGCATCATCAAGGTTCTGGTAATTAAATACATTAATAAAAATTAGAGAACTGAATATGCTTAGCACTTCAGAGAAAACAAATAAACTAAACAAGCAAGAGCAACCGCATAAATGTTTGAAAAATACATCACAAAGGGGGAAAAAGAAAAACAGCATAAATCTATCATCTATCAGTGATCACAATATTGAGATACTAAACATATGGAAACAATTTGAGAATAAACAAATCACAAAGGATTCCATACATGACAAGGTTAAAACCTAAATGTACATAAATGCAATCACCTAAACACACATGCAATTTTCAACCCGGAATACAGTGAGGTGAGCATATTTACTTCGTTTATATAAAAACAAAAACGAAATTCTAATTCTAAAATTCCAAACGGGCACAATACAAACCTTGTCAAGGTCCTTATTTTCAATATAAGCACCAATAGTAGACACCTCCTTCAAATCCTCATCATCAACAGCCGGCACGGACTGAACGGGCACAGGCACGGCATCTACCACAGCATCATCATCCCATTCCTCTTCTATGAAAGGGGCCCCATACTTCTCCCCGTTCTTGGGTCCTTGACCACTCTTCTCGAATATCCTACACAGCACATAAGCATCCTTTTCCACCCAACAAAACAAAACAAATATCACCTCAAGTTAGAATCAACACCCCAATTGAAAAAATAAAACTACTTGAAGAAAATATTCAACACACATAAATCACTGTTACCTGCAATACTCCAGCCTGGGCCAATTGCTCATCGACCATCCTATATTCATGCATGACCCAATTAGTGCGATCGCCGTGTGGAGCTCGACCTATGTGGTAAACGAGGGTTTTCTTCATTCCGACGGTGCGTTCGCCGTTCTTGATGGTGCGATCCTTGCCGGTAGTCTTCCAGTAGCCTCTCTCGGTGGCACGGTTGGTCCTGGAACCGTTGCCGTATTTCTTGTCCAGCGCCGTGAAGAAGTACCATTCTAGGTCTCTGGTCTTCAGCTTCGACCGACCTGATACACCACAACACAAACACCCAATCATCATCAATCATCAATCCCTAAAATCGAGAGAAACCCTAAACAAGTTCAAGAACGACACATACGGAAGCGGATAAAGGGGGAAATTAGGGAGAGGAATAGAGATAGAGAGAGAAGCTAACAAGGAAGGTCCCAGGGCTCGAATTTGTAGATTTCGATGACGGCGATCGGGTCGATGTGGAAGGGTCTTCCAGTGACCTTGCGTTTCAGGTAGAAGCCAACGAGCTCTTCATCGGTGGGGTGGAATCGGAAGCCAGGAGCGATAGTGCGGAGTGCCATGAAAAAGTTGGAAATGAATCTTGAAAGGAAGAGAGTTAGAGTGGGTAAGGGAAAAGGGAAATTGGGGGTTAGGGTTTTTCAATTTGAAACTGAGTGAGACATTTGGGATTGGGAGAAATGGAAGGGAGTGAAGGGCGAAGGGGGTTTGATGATCGAGAGGAAGAAGGTTCTAGGAGGTTGGAAGAATCCTGGAAGACACTGTGGGATGGGATTTTATAAAGCCACGGGGCGGTGAGGTTGCCGGGTGACCCCACGACACGTGACCGGGAGAGCAGCTGTGTAAGTGAAGAGAAAAAAAAACGATGAGGAATTAGAGTGCTGCTTGGACCCTCTGAGAAACAAAACGTGGCGAGATATTATTGGTCCAATGATGTTTTTACGGATAAAAAAGGTAAAAAAATATAATAATAATAATAATAATAATACTATAAAAGGAAGAGTAATCCAACACTAGTCATAAGTCATAACTTAAGAGAAGAGATTCTTTCTAAACAAAGGATCTTTCTTAATGTAGTTAATAGGTATGTTAATGTTAATTATTAACGAATTAAATTTAAAAAATGATATTTAATATTAAAATTTTAAATATTACTTATTTAATATTTTTATTTTAAAATATTAAGTAATATGTCAAAATACTTATTACTGCTGTTTATTTGTCAGAATCTTTTTTATAAATTAGAATAAATTAATAAATACTATAATTTAGTGTCTTAATTTATTAAGGAATTATAAAATATTTATGACTGTTTTTTTTAGGGAAAAAAAAAACATCTTTGTGAAATCATAAATTAGTAAAAAAAAATACTATTATGAAATTATTAAAGGAAAATTGTGCAGCTCTCTTCGATATTCTTTTTATCCAAATTGTACAACTATCTTACTTATATAAAGGAATTAAATTAATAAAAATAATATGTAATATTAAAGAACTTTAAGAAGGTTTTTTAAATTTTTTATTTTATAAATATTTAAAAAAAAACATGTTAAAATATTTATTACTGTCTTTAAAGAGTATTAATATTAAAATTTATACAGATTTTTATTTCATATTTTTAGTTTTAGAATATTTTAAAAACATGTCAAAATTATAAATTTTAAAACTTTATAAGTATTAGTTTTAATATGAGTGGAAATCGACTCACTCCGATGATAACTCTTGATAAAGTCCGCTTGTAAGTTTTTGTAAAATATGAATTTAACAAATTTAATTGTTAAATAATGTGATATTAATAAAATGATTATACACACCAAATTTTAGTTAAATTGGACATTCATATATATGTAATTTCATAGTAGATGTTTACTGATATTTTAAAAAGCATATTATATGTTAAATTGAAGTGATCTGATGAATCATCAAATAACTTTTAAATTTTACAACTTTTTTATAAGCTTGATCTAGTTAAATGAAAACTTTCAATGAAACGGTTGGATTATGAAATTCAATGTTTATAAAAAAAATTATAAGCAACAACTTTACCGATAGTTGCTCTTGAAGTAAGTTGATCTTCACCCTTTTAATACTTTAAAATTTGCTAAATATTAGTATCTAAGATAAATTGGCCAACATAAAATATTAAATACTACTTGTAATTATTAACTATAATTTAATTAGCATGCACTGGTAGTATAAAAAAATGTTTTACACTCTCATTTAATGAGTATGACACATCACATATGGTTATTAAATTCTTTTTTTAAGGAGATTATTAAATTCTTATATTTATATTAAATTAGACTAATGTATATATTAAATGTGTATTATATTATTAGTAAATAATGAATATAATTACTAATACTTTAGCAAATAATATGTATTTTATATATTAAAAGATTCATTTAATTTTAATATATTAAATATGAGTAATATGTATTACTTTTATATTATTTGTGTCATTAATTAATTTTTCTAACATACATTGAGTCCTTTTTATAATAATGTACGATATTATATTTTTAACATACAGTGAATCTCTTGTATAATAATATAAGCATATTATTATGTTATTATACATGAGATTCACTTTATGCTAAATTACAATTTTGGTAATATATAAAACTCATATTCAATGTAATATATAAAACTTCTTTTTTTTTGGAATATAATAATTTCTTCTATTTAATATTACAAAATTTTATTATATATTATACTCAAACTGAATCCGTATATGTTAGTAATATTAGTATTTTTCATATAAACAATCAAAATACACAAATTTTACATTATTAGAAAATTATTAAATCAAAGGTTTGGAATTTGGATAGTTAGTATGGGTTATATGTTTAAACCTAATTACATTCATTATACATAAAAAATATATATGACTAATATATTAATTAATACGACCATTAACAATTTGTTATATATACAATATGATAAATTATGTATATTATATTGGTAATTAACTATTCAATGTATACACGTAAAAGTCCCTCTCCTTTCTCTGCTAGGGTTCTTCCAGGTTTCTCCTAAACTGGGTTATCAACCTAGCTACACTTGGAAGAGTATTATGAGCACCAAGGAAATAGTGCAGGCAGTCACAATGGGAGAGTATTATCAGATCCAAATTTGTTATCTCCTACTACTACTGTTTCAGAAATTTTACTTTATGATCAACATTTATGGAACACAACCCTTATTGATGCAATATTTCATCCACTTGAAGCTCAGCAAATAAAATTAATCCCTATTCCAACTTTTCCAACTAGGGATGTTATGTCATGGAGATACTCACAGCAAGGCTTATTCACTGTTCGGTCAACATATCAGTTCTTGATAAATGCTGATATCCCCCCTGGCTCAAGTGATTCAGATTTGGATTTCAATTGGAATGCTATGTGGAAGCTCAAAGTGCCAGCAAAATCAAGCATTTCATGTATAGACTCCTCTTAAGTGTTCTGCCTACCAAATATAATTTGGGTAAAAAAAAATTGAGGTGAATGTGGGGTGTGTTTTATGTGCAGACAGTATTATTGAAACTGATACCCACTTGTTTTTACATTGTCCTTTTGCTCAAGCAATTTGGGAAACCTCACATATTGTTTTGTCTCATAATACTCAAGCCTGCTATTTTGCTGACATTTGGAAGAGAGTTGAAGAAACTTTTGATCCTGACAAAAGAGCAAGAATTGCAATGATTTTATGGGCAATTTGGAAAGAAAGAAATCAAAGAACCTTTGCCAACAAGAACCAACCAGTGCAGCAAGTTTTGGAGTTGGCTGACAATATGTTATCAGATTGGAAGTCTCAGCAGACAGCAGCTCCTACAAGCCCTGGCAGTTCAATACAGCATGTGTGGAAGCCTCCTGTCAGGGGAATGTTAAAAATGAATATTGACTCAGGGTGGGCAGGAGCAACTGCTACAGGTTTTGGACTTGTTCGTGATGAGTTTGGGAAATTTATGGTGGCTGCTACACTCCAACCAGATTGAATTCTCTGGCTGCAGAAGCTCTGTCTTTAAGATGGGCTATTGAGCAAGCTATAATGTGGGACCTTGATCATCTCATTATTAATACTGATTGCCTCCAAGTTGTCAAAGCTTTGGATGATCCATCTGCGTACCCAGTGGCGGATCCAAGACCCCGAATTAGTGGGGGCAATTTATTTTAAAAAAAAATAAAAAATTAATAATAATTATTATCATGTGTGTGTAAAGGAAATGAAGCATGAAAATGAAGAAAATTAATTTTGGTTTTCCTGTGTATCCTCTCACCCGGTAGATGAGAAACTAATCTTTCTATAGGTATTGTCGGGCGCAAAGAGAAGACCCTTCCCGACAGTATTTTCTCCGTACACATGGATTAAAAGATCGAACCCAGGACCACATGCTCAAGGGACCCGAGCCCCTCCACTCGGACCAATTAATACATGTTGATACGAAGAAAATTAGGTAGTAGTTATTGTTATTGAAGAAAAGATAATTTTTTACTTTAACATCAAATACTTGAAAACATATAAGAGCATCTCTGATGGCCTTTCGCCGATGTGCTCACAAATATTAAGAGCATTGCTTAACAACTTTTTTCGTTAGAGAAATACTCATGATGCTCAACAATTTTTTTGAGTTGCTATTTGTAACAATCCAAAAAGTGGATTGATGCATGGTTTTAATTTTTTAGTCATTTATTCAATAGTTTAGGATTTTAATTATAAAATACTTCCTCGGGTTCTATTTGTAACATCCTAAATTTTATTAAGTAAAATATTAATTAAATTAAATAAATAAGTAAAGAATATAATTAATTAAATAGATGAATAAATAATAAGATTAATATTATTATTAGTTTTATCCATAAAGCTACTTCATTTTAAAAAGAAGATAAAGGGGTTGAGAGTGGGCCCAAGCCCAATTAGGCATTATAGTAAGGAGGGATTATCAGTTCACCCTAATCCTTATTCGTATAATCATCAGAGAGCGAAACGCTAAGGAGGGGAGAAACCGAGTCTCAAGAAGGGATTGCTGCAGAGCGAGCATCAAGAACCAAGAAATGGACTTCCTTGCTGTAATCGATCTTCGCATAAGGTACGGTGGGGGGAGGGTGCTGCTTATATATGCATGTGGGGGACGTTTGGGTAGTAACCTAAGATTTAAATTCGTATTAATAATTGATATATTGAGTATGGATGATGAAAACTGTAGATTGATGATTGATTGTATGATTCTTGATGAATCTTGATGGAATGAATGAAATAATATGAATAGAGAAAAAGGGGATTAATAAGGGTTTGATGAATTGGGGTTTTGATAGGAAAACATTGTAAAACTGTTAAAGATGGATACTTTGGTGGGGTTTGATGAATATAAACGTATATAAATGATGTTTTGATGAAAAAGATTGATTAGAGATTGAATAAAGAGGTTTGGAATTGGTGGAGATCGCAAGAACTGCGATCTGCATCACAGGTAATCGATTACCAAGAGTGGTAATCGATTACCAGAGTGTTCTAGGCAACCAGGAGGGTTGTTGGTTCGCGAGTAATCGATTACAGAGATGCTGTAATCGATTACCAGAGAGTTGGTGTGTTGGTAATCGATTACAGAAGTTTGGTTGCAGGTAATCGATTACAAGGTGGTTGTAATCGATTACCAGAGACCTTGTTTGCAGGTAATCGATTACTAGAGGTTGGTAATCGATTACCATAGTGGATTTTGAGATCCTAAGTGGTTAATGATGATTGATGTTGTTTGATAGTGCTTTATTATGATATTGGTGTTGATGATTAATGATGTTGATGATAATTTGGTGTGCATAATGATCGGTGAATATGCAATGTGATTGATGATAATTGGGTGTGCATATTGATTGGTGAATATTCCATGTGATTGATGATGTTTTGGTGTGCATAATATGCAATGTGATTAATGATGATTGGTGAATATGTATAATGATTGATGATGATGATGATGTTGGTGTTGTACCTGAGTATAACTTGGGGAGGTAAATAGTGTACCTGAGTATAACTCGGGGAGGTGATAATGGTGATGATGATTTAATTAACCTTATGTTGTAAAGGATGCTTGAGTATATATATGATGTTGTACCTGAGATACACAAGCCCAGTGAGGGGTGCGGTGTAACTCAGTGAGGTGATTGTACTTGAGATACACAAGCCCAGTGAGGGGTGAGGTGTAACTCAGGGAGGTGATTGTACTTGAGATACACAAGCCCAGTGAGGGGTGAAGTGTAGCTCAGGGAGGTGAATGTTGTACCTGAGTGTAACTCAGGGAGGTGAGTATTGATTATGTTGGTGATTATGGTACCTGAATGTAACTCAGGGAGGTGAGTATTGATTATGTCGGTGATTATGGTACCTAAGTGTAACTCAGGGAGGTGAGTATTGATTGTGTTGGTGATTATGGTACCTGAGTGTAACTCAGGGAGGTGAGTATTGATTATGTAATTGAATATGGTACCTGAGGTGTGCAAGCCTAGAGTGGGTGAAGTACAACTCAGGGAGGTGCATGATGGTGATGATGATATGATGAATATGATGAAATGATGATATTGATGATTGTGATGAGTATGATTATATTGATGATAACGATGAGTATGATGATATGATGAGTATGATGATATGATGATAATGATGAATGTGATGATAATGGGGATTATGATGATTGTGGTGATATTGATGATGTTGTTGGTGTATATGATGATGATGATTCTGTTTTACATTTGATATTAGAATAAGTTATATGATGATGTTGTTTACATGAGGGTGAGGATAGGGTAGTCTCCTATGTGTATGTATGAGTGGTATTCTTTTCCTCACCGTTTCTATCTGTGGTTATTATTTACAGGTGATGACGATGGCACCTCAGGTGCCGAGTATTGAGTTGATGGGTGTCGTTCTGATACATGTGACATCAGGGCTTAGTAGTGGGAGTTTTATTTTATATTTCTATTTGGAGAGATTTGTGTAAACGGTTTTAAGTGTCTTATAAGGCTAAGAATGATGTTTTACTGTTAACTTTTGAGGTAGTAATATTTTATTTACTTTGAAAACCTTTTGACTCCAACTTCTATTTTGAATAAGTTGACTTTGAAAAGAATTGAGGTTTTAATTGAGTTGAAATGTGAACCTGTTTACCCAATGTGATTCGTTATTTTCCTAAGTCTTCCGCTTTGTTGATTATATAAGAGTTGGGGTAGAAGGGTGTCACACTATTTATAAGACAATTCAGACTAAATGACATATATTAAGAAAAATAATTAATGTATTGATTTTCAAAAAATAACTCTACAACATTCCAAGTTTACCCCTATTTAAAATTAAACTTCATTACCATAGTAATTGTGTCAATTTAAAACCTTTAATAGTCAAAGGGTAAATATGAGAAAAATTTATTAAATGCTACTAAATCTGTGTACTTTGTCTTATAAATATGATCATAAAAAAAATTCAAATGTTGTTTTATAAATAGGACCTGTGGAGTATATAAGTGTGGGGTAGGTTGTGGGGTCTATTTAAGCAAATTTTGAGAGTTATTAGGTTGGAGCTAAAAAAAGATTGAGTTGCTTAAAATAATAAAAATAAAATAATAATAATATGGGAGAGTGTGAAAAAAATTTAAAATATTAGATTAAGAAACTTTTAAGAATTCCTAGGTTGAGGATGACCTAAGGGGGGTGAAAATTTTGGTAAGCATTGGATTCAAAGATATAAAACTAGAGGGGGGCAAAGTACCAAAATACAATATATTTAGTTGTAATTTTATGAAAGTGAGTGAGTGTAATTGCACACCCTCATATCCACTACTGACAGTGGGTTCAACGATATAGAACTAGAGGGGGCAAAATATCGAAATACAAGATATTTAGTAGTAATTTTATAAAAGTGAGGAGGTGCAACTGCACACCCTCATCCATGCCTCGGTCTGCCACTGTGCATACCCTCTAATCTCCAACATTATTAAAGATTGTATTCAGTTTTCTTCTCAGTTTTCTTTTCATATTTAGTTTGATTATTGTTCAACCAGTTTCTTTTCATATTTAGTTTGATTATCGTTCAACCAGTAAAGTTGCCCATTCCTTGGCAGCTGTAGCAAACATTTATTTGGACCATGTTTGGTGGACGGAAGCCCCATCTTGCATTGTTTTATCTGTGGCTTCAGAAGCTTATAATATATGTTAGCTTATCTCAGTTTTCAAAAAAAAAAAAAAACTATTCAATGTATATAATAAATTATATATTAATATATAATATATTTATTGGTTACATTGTGTAAATTGTACATTAATAATAGATTGAACAATTAATTACTAATATTAATAATTTATACATTGTACATGCAGTAATAATATAATATGATCAATTTATAATACTCCCTTTTTCCCTATTTATAATACCCCTTTTAGAAGAATTGAGTGTCCCTTAATATAAGACCCTTTACAAATTTTTAGATAAATTAATTTTTTTCTATGTTTGCTCTTCATTAATATTCAACTCTTTTTAGTTCCCTATATATTGATAAATATGAATAATTAATGAAGTTTTACCAACATGCTTAACTACCCAATTGGAAAGTGACTTTTGGAGTATTTCACCACGTGACAATTAATGTCTCTAAAATATAGTGACTTTTAAATAGGGGTATATTTGGAATGCTATAAATTTAAAAAAAAAAAACCAATAGGGGTGTTCATATCCAATCCAATCCAATGCAAACCGCAAAAACCGAACCGAAAAGCCGAAAACCGAATCAAACCGAAATCCAAAAAACTGCATACCGCAAAAACCGAAATTTTTTTATTGGATTGGATTGGTTTTCGGATCCTATGTTGAAAACCAATCCAATCTAATTCAAACCGAACTTATATATACATATATTATTACTTATAAAATAATCATATATTTATACTTGTATACATATATATTTATAAAAATACTTACACTAATATATTTTTTTTATGATTTTATTATCTAATATCATGTTAATATTTCTATAAATATATCAATATAAAACTAGTTTTAAATTAGTTTTCATGTCCCATGTCATTCTTTTTATATAATTTTATATTAATTTTAATAAATATAAGTTTTAATAAGAAAAATTTTAGTATTACTTCATTATTTTATCAATTTTATCAAATATTTATTGTCACTTTAAAAATCGAAAACTGATCCAATCCAATCCAATTTAAATTGGACCGGATTTGAAAAAATATCAAAACTGATCGGATGATAAAATGATAAAACCGCAATGATCGGATCAGATGGTTTTTTTGCCTCAAAACCGATCCAAACCGAACCGTGAACACCCCTATTAACCAACTTTTCTTAAACTGTATAAAACAATTTAGATGGTCTTATAATAAGGGACGGAAGGAGTATAATAGATTTACTAATTAAATATTTTATGTGTTAACTACATTCTTTTATCAGTCTATTAGAAATGCGGATATACATAAACTCCTATAATTAATTTTTTGGGTAAGTATTAGTTTTTCACTTCTATAATTAATTTTTCATTACTATATTCAAGAATGGTGTTCGTAGATAATTATGGTAAATTAATCATAATTTATGACTAATTTAATCTATTAATATCAATAAGTAATTCATAGATTTATTGAATCCTTTGCATATTATAATTAGTACTATATTCAAGAATGGTGCTCGTAGATAATTATGGTAAATTGATCATAATTTATGACTAATTTAATCTATAATGTATATATACTAAATTAATTAAAGATCTAATTAATATATTTTGATTAATATCACTAAAATTATATAGTAATATATTAATAATAAATTATGAATATTAGTAATTGAATTATATATGGTAAATTATGACTAATTATCAGTGATAAATATATTAGTGAATCACACAATTTTATGATAAATATATTAGTGAATATATGACTAATTCATAATTTATACATTTAAGAAAGATCATTTGTTTAAAAAGAATCTTGTAAGTGACTATTATTGGATTACTCTTCCTTTTATAGTATTTTTTTGGTTACATGAGGAGAAAAAAAAAAGAAAAAGGAAAAGGAAAACAGCTACAACCTAGAACTATCTAGGTATCCATCCCTTAGGGAATGTTTGCCCTCTAGCATCAGCAGAGACAAAGCTCCTTAAGACCTTCATGGGAGTCAAAAATTACAACTGGATTAGAAGAACAATTAACTCCAAACTTGGTAAGAGCATCAGCATATTGGTTCCCCTATCTTGGAATATGACTAATGTTCACAACCCAACTCCTTAATAAAAGCTTTTGGCATTTGATTTGCCTAAATCCTTCATTCCAAGCAAGATTTAGCACAGCTAAAAGCCCCATCAATTTAGCTTGGACTATTTCAGAATGACCAAGAGAGGCATAGAACCCTTTCAACCAATTTCCATGACAATCCCTTAGAATACCACCATATCCAGCAAGTCCAGGATTGCCAAATGAGATCCCGTCCACATTTAGAGCAACATAACCAGTAGGGGGATTAATCCATGTAATATGCCTAATGCTATTGTTTATCTCAGTAGGATGGGTATAGAAAATTGAATTGAAAACATGAGATAAATTTTCAGTTTTCCAAATCAGAAGATTACTTGATTCCTTCAAAGACTTTAAGATTTCTAGCAAGCCAAATTTCTCAAACTCCTTCCAGAAAAAGTGTACCCAGATTCTGACAAGACCAATAAAATCAATCAAAACTGTTACTGCATGAAGTAAACTGAATTTGATTGTCAAAACTGAGAGCCTTCCAAATTCTGTCAGCATTAGAGCAGTTCCTCAAACAATGCAGAATATCTTCCTCAGTGTTGTGGCAAAAGATACACAAAGGAGAGCTTGTAATCCTTCTATGATGAAGTAATTTCTTTGTAGGAAGACTTTCCTTAGCATCCAGCCAGATAAAAAATCTCGCAGATTCACTTGCCTTCAATTTCCAAATCTAAGACCAATGTATGTCAGGATTATTTTGTATGGCTTGAGTCTGCAACCAGTTATAACCAGCCTTTGCAGAATAGACCCCATCAGTGGAAGAACTCCAAGCAATTAAATCTATCACACCATCGGAAAGGATTGGTCTGAGTCTTGAAATGGCTTCACACTCAATAGTTGGTAGGTTAGACCAAAGAATATTGAGATTCCAATCTTGCCCATTCCAAACATCCTTGACCTTTAAGTTAATATCATGGGAATTAATAAATGGAACTTTATCACAAAGAGGTCCACCAGGCAGCCAAGTATCAAATAGAAAGCTTGAGTTTCCATCCCCTAGCCCTGAGATAAAACCTTCTTTGAGACATGCAACAACCTTCAAAATAGATTTCCACACATAAGAACAACCTCGGACAGATTTAAAAACACTATATATATCCAGAACCATATTTTGAACCTAGAATCTGAACCCATATCTTGTCATTAGATTGAGATAATAGATTCCAAACCAATTTATCAAGAAGAAAAATATTTTGTTGTCTAGCATTTCTAATTCCAAGACCCCCCAACTTCCTGGGCAAAGAAACAGGGCCAATTAATAAAATGGACACCTGAATCACTAGACCCTTTCTAGAGAAAGTTCCTAGATGACTTATCTAGCATGTTACAAATACTCTCAGGTAACCAATGAATTTGCATGGGATAAGCAGGAATAGAAGTGATGACAAAATTAACCATAATTAATCTCCCTGCTTTATTAAGTAATCTACCCTTCTGAGATGCAAGTTTATTATTAACTTTATCAACAATGTACAAAATATCATCCTTTCTTGGTCGCCCCACAAATGTGCGGAATCCAATATACTTTTCCAAAGAAGAAGTAAAAGAGATGCTTGTAATATTCTGAATTTTATTCTTTCTTTGAGTTGGTATTCTTGAAGAACAATAAGCTCTAGATTTATCAATATTTATCTTAAATTTTGATATATTGTAGAATTTTTGAACAATTTGTGAAAGAATTCTAACTTGAGATGGCTTGGCTTTGGTAAACAATAACACATCATAGCAAAAAATAAATGAGACACACCTGGGCCATTTTGCACAAGCTGAATTGGAAGCAAGAAACCATTCTGCACAGCCTCTGATAACATTGCTCCAAGCTTCTCCACACATCATCAGCAAAAAATAATGTACGATATTATATATTTAACATACAGTTGAATCTCTCGTATAATAATATAAGCATATTATTATTATACATGAGATTCACCTTATGCTAAATTACAATTTTGGTAATATATAAAACTCCTATTCAATGTAATATATAAAACTTTTTTTTTGGAATATAATAATCTCTTCTATTTATTATCATAAACTTTTATTATATATTATTAAAAAGACCTTAAAAAGATATTGGAATTTTATTGCATGTTTTGTCATAATATCTCTTTTGTATACGGTACTGTTTAGTTGAATTGAGTTGGATACCAGAGAAACATGAGGGAGACGGATAGAAGATAAATGAGATACCACCCTTATTATTTATTATTTATATTTATCTGATTGATCAAGTTATATTATTTACTAATATATTAGTAAATAATATATTGTGAATAATTCCTTAAAAAAAATATATTGTGAATAATATTAATTATCATTAAGTGAAAATATTATTCAAATATTTAATTAATATAAATATGAAATACTTTTAATTTAATGCCAAATATAAAATATTCTACTGTATTATTTTTAAATATGTTTATGTGTGTTCCCATGTGTGTGCGCATGCGCGTATTGTATAATTGTGAGCAATATTTTATTTCTCTAATTTCAATTTCAATTACACTCAACTTATATAATGTAAATGATTTAAAATAATGAGTCTTTAAAATAACATAAAATTACTTATATTTGTTTTATTTATAGTATAATAATGAGATATTATAAGAATTGATTTTTAAATTAAAAAGACATTGTTAAAAATATCGAATGATTTATAGTGAAAACATAAGACTGAATTATTAATCATCATATATATATATATATATATATATATATATATATTATCATATAAAAAGAAAGGAACAAGGGGTAAGTGGGTAAATTTCATTTTCTACCTAAAAAAAAGTAAGTTGATCAATCATTACTTTTTAAAATCCACATATTCTCTCCTTCAATTTTTATATATGAGCATATGTTCTTTTAAATATTTTCATATTTTACTACATTAAAAAAAATATTAATAATTTATTAGACCAAGATTGGGAGTTTGTCAGCAACAGAATTGGTGGTGAGATTTGGAAGGTAAAGGCTAGAAGAAATTGTGGGGTTGTGTGAGGTGACGATGTCTTTGGATGAGAGTTGAGAAGTGTTGTTTGGATCATCAAGCATTGGTGGCTCGAATGGTGATTGTAATGGTCTGTCGAGGGTGCCATCATTGTAGAATCGGAGAAAAGTTCCCAAGTCAGGAACAACTAACTGGTCTATAACAGTTTTTGTGGTGGAATCCATTTCAATTCAATTCAAGGATTTGAAATGAAAGGACAAGAGAAGGGCTTTCTGTTTTATTATGTTATGTAAGTGATGGATGGATGATAGTACTAGCTATTGCTTAATTTCGTTTTGATTTGCTTCGTAGACTTTTCTCCGCAGACTTTATAGTATCTGATTCGAAAAATATGACATCCATGGAGACGCAGGTGATCGAAATGGGTTTATTTCGTCATTCAATTTTGGGATAGAATAATCTTTATTATTATTGTTGAAGAAGCAGAAAAAGAAATTAATATTATTATCATTACAGATTTCATAATATTAGGATCGAGGATAAGAATGAAAAAATAGAAAAAAAATTATAAAAAATTAAATGTATTTATTGTGTTTTCATATTTATAATATTTTTTTATAAATAATTTATCATGGTTGGGTACAGTGCTGGAAATGACGAAGTTACTATTTTCCACTTATAGTATGCAGACGACACAATTTTTATGGGAGAAGCTACAGTGGAAACTGTATGGGTGATAAAAGTAGTGTTACAGCTATTTGAATTGGTAGCGGGACTAAAGGTAAATTTTCATAAAAGTATCCTAGTGGGTGTCAATGTGGAGGTCGGTGTGCTAGAAGCGTTGTCAAAATTTTTAAACCGCAAGGTCTCTTCTTATCCTTTTCTATACTTGGGGTTGCCAATTGGGGCAAATCCGAGAAGCATCAAGACCTGGACTCCTGTGATTCAGAAAGTACAGAAGCGTTTATCCAAGTGGAAGTGCAAAAACCTCTCATTTGGAGGTCGCAGTGTCCTTCTACAATTTGTCATGCATTCCATCCCGATCTACTTCCTTTCCTTCTTCAAGGCTCCAAAAGGTATTATTTCTCGCCTAAATTCTCTTTTTAAGACTTTTCTGTGGGGGGGTTCTCAGGGGGGAAATAAAATCTCTTGGGTTGCTTGGGAGAAAGTTTGTAGGGATAAGAAGTATGAAGGTTTAGGTGTCCGTGATATAAGAGCTTTTAATCTAGCATTGCTTGGGAGGTGGAGGTGGAGGCTCTTAGGTAAAAAAGGTAGGTTGTGGCATAAGGTGGTTACTTCTATATATGGTGAGGGAGTGGATTCTTTGAGAGGTTCTATAGTTCATGGGTCGAATTGGTGGCGTGATGTTTGGGGAATCGATAAAGATCCTCAAGTCACTAGAGATTGGTTTTCGGGTTCTTGTATAAAGAAAATTGGGGATGGTAAGGATACTCGTTTTTGGACAGATATTTGGTGTGGTCAGAGTGCTTTTTCTACCCGCTTTAGTAGGCTCTTTTCTATTACCAATAGTAAAGATGTGTCTATTGCTAAGTTGGTAGATAGGAGGGATGGGGATGTAATTTGGAATTGGAGTTGGCGGAGGGGACTTTTTCAATGGGAACTTGAGCAATTACAACAACTGGTGGATGAATTACAATCTGTTTGCTTTCGTGAAAATTACTATGATTGTTGGTTTTGGTCATTAGATACTAGTGGAACTTATTTTGTGCGCTCTGTTTATAATGCTATAGTCCATTCTGTGATTTTTGCTGAGCTTCGGGAATATAAATTCTTGTGGAATAAGTATGCCCCTTCTAGAATTTCTGCCTTTGGTATCTATACAATATAATTCCTGTTACTCACATTTGGCACAATTTGTGGATTTACCTAACTATAATTTACAGAATAGAACTAGATGGGTTGTGGTTTGGCTATCAATCATTTGGTCCCTCTGGCTAGCTAGAAATGAGGCGATATTCTCTAATAATATTATTGATGTTGGTGAGTTAGTAGATCTGATTAAATTGCGTTTTTGGAAGTGGCTCAGAGCAAAGGATGCAAAATTCATCTATCCTTTTTCAACTTGGATGGCTAATCCTTCTGTTTGTCTTAATTTTGACATTTGAGATTGTAAGCTGGAGTGGTACATGTGTCGCGGTACTGCACAAAACAGTGGTACATCTACTGTCTGGTGTGAACATTGTGTATGAACTGCTGGGATAGTTATGCTCTCTATCACTTCTGTTGCAGCTGCCTAATTGGTATGGCTACAATCTTATTTTTGTGCTGCTGTCCGGGACCACATTATTTTGGCAACCGTTTCTATTATAATACTGTCATTGGCTTTTGGAATTTATATTACAGCCTGGTTTTGATTGTTTTGATGGCTATTCATTTTTGTGTTGGGTTTATGATATTGGTTAGGCTTGATTTGTGGAAGGATGACTTTAATGGCAGGTGGTGGATTAATTACATGACTTTTTGCTAGTTTTTGGGCCTCTGGTGGTGGTTAATTTTTATGTCTTTGGAGCTCTACTTTTAATTCTTCTCTAAGTTTCATAGGTGGTTGTTGTCCAATTATTTACTTTAACCAACTACTCTTGTATTTTAATTTTGTATTTGGGTTGAGTACCTCTTATACTCTCTTTTAATCATTATCTTTACTTAGAAAAAAAATAATTTATCATGGATTTTTAAGGTTGATGTTATTAAAGCCATTATTATTATTTAAAATAGTAATAATTGTTGAAACAGAAAAGAAAATTATAATTGATAATTATTGTTGTTGTTGAAACAGAAAAGGAAATAAGAAAAAAAAAGTGGTTAATCTCATCACAAAAACAAAAACACTAGTACCATATCCAAACAAATTTAAACACACTACTTTTCTATAAAGATAAAAAGAACCGTAAATTTTCTTTATTTTTTTAGTTTATTTTTCAAGTAAACTTGCATAATACTTTTTACAATATTTTTTATCCAATCAAAACCACTTTTTTTATTTCATTTTGGAAAAACATAAATATAATATATACCTTATGTGTTATTAAAAATTAATAATTTAGTTTTTAAATATCTTCACTATAATATTATAAATATTATCATTATCATCAGTATAAAATTTAATATTAAACTATTATTGCTAAAAAGATTTATGTCTTTTTAAGAAAATAATAAAGAAAATACTTTCAACGTAAATTAATTGTTTTATATTTTTTTATAAGAAAAATTATATTAAAAAGGGAGTACGAGGGATACTCCAACCCATACTACAAAGTCAAGATCCAAGAACTAACACACCAAAGGAAAAATAAAAAAAAAAAAATAGTATGCACCCCAGTTACAAAAAAAAACACCGTAGGAATTAAATCCCTAGCCATAAAGCAATCTAAGACCTCCTAATTGACATAAAACAAAAACCAGATGCAATCCTGAATCACAAGCAGAACAGTAAACATAATCAATATACAAAATTGAGGCAGCGTGTTAGGTTAAACAACCAGGAATGAAACGAATAGGAAAAAGTAACCTTGACTGACAACCACCTCCATGACCGCAACTTGATCAAGTCCAGCAGCTCATGAGGATCCAAAATAGAGTTAGAGAACACTGCATCATTTCTCGCCAACCACAAACTCCATAAAGTAGTCAACCATACAACAAACCATCACAACCGCAAATCTGAGTTACAATTGGGAAGTCCCAGAAAATGTGTGAAGTGGATAAGACAATTGTTATGGAGTACTGATTCAAAGCCAAACCAATCTAAACACAACGTCCAAATATTATATGCATAAAAGCACTCAAACAGTAAATGGGATGTCGTCTCCGTGCACTGACCACACCAAACACACAACGACTCAGAAGTCTGAATAATATTCCTCTTGACCAAGTTATGCTTTGATGGAATTCTATCCAAGATAGCCCTCCAAGCAAAGCAAGAAACCTTGGAAAGAACAAGTTTACACCAGAGAAAGGAATGTAACGGAAAATCTGCACAAATAGCTTTATTTGACAATGACTGTGTATGTTGATTTATATAATTGAATAACTCCCTCCAGGATCCGCCCTCCATCTCCGAGTGTTGTTGAAATCATCCTGCTCCTGCACTTGTATCAAACTCAGCTCCTCAATCAAAGTAGATAGCAGATTAAGTTCCCATTGAAACAGATTTCTTCTCCAGCTCCAATTCCAACTATGAAGTCCATCTTTAAACTCACTCATATTTGTTACTGTCACATTGGTATTAGTAACAATGGAAAATAATTCTATCATAACGTTCACACAATGGAATAGAACCACACCACCTGTCTTTCCAGAAAGATGTATCCCTCCCATTGCCAACTTTCCTAACACACTAGAAAACCAATTGGAGACAATATTACCACCATTCTCAATGGACCATAATTCTAACCACCATTTAGATCCCTTACCCCTCACACTCCCTCTATTTAAAAAAACTCTCCATAGATAGAAGTTAAGACTCTATGCCACATACAACCCTTAACAACTAAGAAGCGCCACCTCCATTTCCCAAGAAGAGTTAAATAGAAAGATTCCAAATCCCTTATACCTAAACCACCAAATCTTTTATCCTTACAAACATCATCCCACGCAACCCAAGGAATTTTCTTATGTTCCTCACTCCCACCCCAAAGGAAATTAATAAAAAGATATTCAAGTTGAGAAATGATACCTTTTGGAGCCTTGAAAAAGGAAAGGAAATAGATCGGGATTGAAAAAAGCACGGATTTTAAAAGGACAAGCCTACCACCAAAGGACATCGTCTTCCTCTTCCACTTTGACAATCTCTTGTGAACCTTCTGAAGAACAGGATGCCAAGTCTCCAATCTATAAGGATTAGCCCCTATAGGTAGCCCCAAATAAGAGCAAGGGAAAGTGCCAACTTTACAATTCAAGAACTGGGACATAAGCTCCAACCAATTAAGTCAATGTTTATTCCCATGAGTTTACTTTTGTGGAAATTAACTTTAAGTCCAGCCACCAACTCAAACAGTTGTAAAACAACTTTAATCGCCCACACATTGGAAACTGAAGCTTCACCCAAGAATATTGTATCATCAGCATACTGTAGATGTAAAACTTGTACCCTCTCTAACCAAGTTGCATAGTCATTAAACACCTGTAATTGCACTGCTTTACTCATCAAAGAACTCAGTCCCTCAGCAACAATTAAGAAGAGGAATGGAGCCAACAGATCTCCTTGCCTTAGACCCCTGCCAACTCCAAATTCACTAGAAGGGCTCCCCATTTACAAGAACAGAGATTCTAGCAGTACTCAAACACTCTGCTATCCGTTTCCTCCACTTCCAAGGAAATCTCATTTTTTCCATCACGAATAAAAGAAATTTCCAATTGATTGAGTCATATGCCTTTTCAAAGTCTATCTTAAAAAACAAGCATTGACTCTTTTTCCTTTTTGCCTCCTCTACAATCTCATTTGCAATCGCAATACCATAAAAAATAGATCTACTTTGTACGAATGCAGATTGGGAGTGAGAGATTACCTTCCCAATCACTTGTCGCACTCTATTTGCCAGTATCTTTGCCAACACCTTGTACAAACAACCTATAAAGGAAATAGGTCGATACTCCTCTACTTTTTGCGGATTGTCAACCTTGGGCACTAGAACAATGAAAGAATTGTTAGAGCCCCTGACCAACTTACCATGCTCATGAAATTCCATACAAAAATCCACAAAATCATACTTCAAAATATCCTAGAAAATCCTTAAGAAATGTAAAGTTAAAACCTTATGGACCCAGACTCTTAGAACCCTCACAATCCCACACCGTTGACTTTATTTCTTCATCTAAAAAAGGTTGAATGAGAAATGTAGCATCTTCATCAATTAAGGATTTGAAAGTACAATTATCAAGAAAAGGCCTATCACCCATTGGCTCTTGAAAATGATTCTCAAAAGAGCATTTAAGTGCACATTTAATTGTTGCAGGCTCTGAGCACCTTGACACTTCTGATATCATTCCTTAGTCTTCTATTGTTGATACAACCATGGAAAAACTTTGTATTGGCATCCCCCGCTTCCAACCAGTTGAAGCGAGTTTTTTGGAACAATAATCTATCCTTCATGGACATATATGACCATGACTGAGCCTTCCACTCCTTCCTTTTTAGAACCTCCTCTTCTTGTAAGTTTTGCTCTTCACTCTTAATATCCAAAGCATGAATCTCATTCTTAGCTTCTAAGATTTTCCCATCCAAATCACCAAAAATCTCTATATTCCATCTCCTCAATCTACCTTTTAGTTGTTTCAATTTTTCTTTTAAGATAAAAGCTGCGCGCCCTTCAACAGAAATCTCGCCCTATTCTTTCTTTACAAAATCTACATGTCTACTATCTTCCCTCCAACAGTCTAAAACTTTAAAAGGTTTGGGGCCCCAATTGATGACCTCATGCTTAAGCAGAATAGCACAGTGATCGGAAATACCTCTCTTCAACCCCCATTGAGAGCAATGTGGCCACTGTAGTAACCAGGCATAAGACACCAAAAACCTGTCCAAACGACTCATACAAGAGCCATCAGACTTGTACCAGGTATATACTTCCTCCCTACTAGTGGTAAATCTACCAGCTCAGCTTCATGTATGAATCCTTCAAAATTCTTCATATCATCCTCCCTCCACACAAAAGACACTCCCCCCTAACCTCTTCTAACCTTACTGAATTGAAATCACCTCCAACACACCACATATCATCCCCCAGCCAGACTTGGCCTCCAACACCTGCAACCATAATTCTTTTTTCTTTTGTATATCACATAGGGCATAGATGTTAACAAAACAACATTGAATAGAATCCCCCCCCCCCAAAAAAAAAAACCTCTTACTCCAATAAAATTTGTACTAACAAACACATCATACATTACAAACATAGACAACCTCCAAATAATCAATAAACCTCCTGAAAAACCTATAGAAGGTGTAAATTGCCATCCAAACTCATAGCCACCAGTCAACATAATTGTTTTACATTATTGTTTCATTTGCAATGACAATAAGTAAAAATTACGTGTCTAACATTTAAATTAGATGTTAAAGTTTTGGAGGTCTTTCTTAGATCTATTCCAATTGTCTATAAACTTCATCTCAATCAAACGAGGAGTAAAGAGACGAGCAATTCAAGAATATGATGTGGAGCTAGTGTCCCATACAAAGGACAAGGTCAAGAAATGGATTCCGTGACTAATAGTAATCCTATACCAAATAAGATAGTGAATATGTTGGGAAGAAATTCACATTTTAAATAATGAATTAAATAAATCGATTGATTAGATTTTATGTGGGTATTACATTTAATCATTTAAGAAGGTAATATTATTTGAGATGAAACAAGTGATAAAAAAAATTGAATTTAAAGATTGTATTGATTACAAATGTCTAAAACAATCCAAGCTACTCAAGCAAACTCATGCATTATCCAAATGGTCTTGCGTAATGTTTTACATAGCCAAATTCATTAAATAAAATACCAATATAAAATTAGATAATGTTGTGTATGTCTTTATTAATATTACTTTAAACTTAAGTTTTAAAAGTAAATATACATTTCAATACTAGAATGATAATAAGGGTACGTTAATGTTGTGTTGGAGAAATCTATTGTTGAAGAAATCCTTGGTATCAATCAATTCCCTCCAACCACGGGAGAAGGATATGGCATAAACCTCTGGAAGTAAGTTCCATATATATACTTAAGAGAGGATCCATGTTCACTATCGTAGACCATGATGTGACTGTGCCACTCCCACACTCGACACTCTTCATTTTCTTCGTCTTCAAACCCGACACAGACGCTGTGATTGCAAATGGTGATAGACTGACCAGAATTTGGCTTGAGGAAATCTCCATTTCCACTAACGATGATGTTAATGATCTCCTCTTCCAACTTTAATTCTTCTCTGACAAGCTCTGTGTTGCTTCCATATCTTTCCACACAGTAATCGTCATCTTCATCATCATTGGTAGAGTTAAAGAGAAAGTCCTCAGTGGTTTGAAATGGAACATTGTCCATATTGGAGTTGGAGTCAGAGTTGTTAGGGAATGTGCACATAGCGTTTGATGTGGGTTCTTAGTGAATAACTAAGAAAAATAAGGTTTAGAAGACAAAGGTGTGGTTTATAAAATGGAATAAGTGGCTCATATTTAAAGAGTTTACTTAATTTCGTTTTGATTTGCTTTTTAGACTTTTCTCCACAAACTTATAGTATCTTACTCGAAAAATATGACATCCACAGAAACATCGGTGAAATGGATTTAGGCCCCGTTTGGGAATACAACTTATTTAAGTGCTTATAACATAAGCTCTTATTTAATAAGCACTTAATGAATAAGCTCTTAGAAAATAGATGAAAATTGAAGAGGATGTTGTGTACTTAAATTCTCCATAAGCTAATCTATAAGTTATTCCCATGAGCTTATTGAAATAAGTTGTAAACAACTTATATGAACATGTTATAAGCTCTTTTCATAAGTTTACCCAAACAGTTATATAAGTGCTTATGTGATAAGATAAGCTCAAATAAGCTCTTCCAAACAACACCTTATTTTGTCATTCAATTTTGGAATGAAATAATCTCTATTGTTATTGTTGTTGAAGAAACAAAAAAGGAAATTAATATTATTATTATTAAAAATTTCATAATATTAGGATCGAGGATAAGAATGAAAAAAATAGAAAAAAGTTTATAAAAATTAAATGTATTTATCGTGTTTTTATATTTATAATACTTTTTTATAAATAATTTATCATGGATTTTTAAGGTTGATGTTATTAAAGCCATTATTATTGTTGTTGAAGAAATAGAAAAGGAAATTATTATTATTATTATTATTACAGATTTCATAATATTAGGATCGAGGATAAGAATGAAAAAAAATAGAAAATAGTTTATAAAAAATTAAATGTATTTATCATGTTTTCATATTTATAATACTTTTTTTTATAAATAACTTATCATGGATTTTTAAGGTTGATGTTATTAATGTTGAAGAAACAGAAAAGGAAATTAATATTATTATTATTACAGATTTCATAATATTACGACCGAGGATAAGAATGAAAAAAATAGAAAAAAATTTATAAAAAATTGAATGTATTTATCGTGTTTTCATATTTATAATACTTTTTTATAAATAAATTATCATGGTTTTTTAAGGTTGATGTTATTAATGTTGAAGAAACAGAAAAGGAAATTAATATTATTATTATTACAGATTTCATAATATTACGACCGAGGATAAGAATGAAAAAAATAGAAAAGAAATTTAATAAAAAATTAAATGTATTTATCATGTTTTCTTATTTATAATACTTTTTTATAAATAATTTATCATGGATTTTTAAGGTTGATGTTATTAAAGCCATTATTATTATTGTTGAAGAAACAGAAAAGGAAATTAATATTATTATTAATACAGATTTCATAATATTAGAATTGAGGATGAGAATGAAAAAAATAAAAAATATATAAAAAAATTAAATGTATTTATCGTGTTTTCATATTTATAATACTTTTTATAAATAATTTATCATGGATTTTTAAAGTTGATGTTATTAAAGCCATTATTATTATTGTTGAAGAAACAGAAAAGGAAATAAATATTATTACTATTACAGATTTCATAATATTATGATCGAGGATAAGAATAAAAAAATAGAAAAAGATTTATAAAATAGAAAATGTATATATTTATCGTGTTTTCATATTTATAATGCTTTTTGATAAATAATTTATCATGGATTTTTAAGGTTGATGTTATTAAAGCCATTATTATTATTATTATTATTATTATTATTTAAAATAGTAATAATTGTTGTAACAGAAAAGAAAATTATAATTGATAATTATTGTTGTTGTTGAAACAGAAAAGGAAATAAGAAAAAAAAAGTGGTTAATCTCATCACAAAAATCATAATTTTTCCCTCTAGTACTCGCTGGTATTAATTGTTTTGGTCTGAGTTAGGAGAACTTGACTTCCCCTCAACAAATTGAAATCTTATAAAACTTGGAGTTTCAAATACCGCAAGTACTTTACTAAAAAAAAAAAAACAAACAAAAACACTAGTACCGTATCCAAACAAATTTAAACACACTACTTTTCTATAAAGAGATAAAGAACCGTAAATTTTCTTTATTTTTTTAGTTTTATTATTTTTCAAGTAAACTTGCATAATATTTTTTACAATAACTTTTTATCCAATCAAAACCACTTTTTTCATTTCATTTTGAAAAAACATAAACATAATACCTTATGTGCTATTAAAAATTGATAATTTAATTTTTAAATATCTTTATTATAATATTATAAATATTATCATTAATATAAAATTTAATATTGAAATATTATTAATAAAAATATTTATGCCTTTTTAAAAAATAATAAAAAAATACTTTCAATGTTTTTTATATTATTGTTTCATTTGCAATGACAATAAGTAAAAATTACGGGTCAAACGTTTAAATTACATGTTAAAGTTTTGGAGGTCCTTTTAAGAACTATTCCAATTGTCTACAAACTCCGTCTCAATCAAACGAGAGGGCATTTGATTAGGATAACACAATGATTGAAATACACAAAAAGTAAAAACTTTTCCTCCAACATTATTTTTCGATTAAGGTAAATTACATTTACCTAATGTATATATTAAATTAATAAATAAATATTAATATATTTAATTTAAATTTTTTTCCTTCTGATGTATAAAAACTATTATAAGAAAAAATATTAAGACCTTTTTTATATTCTTAATCTATAATTTAAATGTTTGACCAGTAATTTTTACTTATTTTAATTGCAAATGAAACAATAATAAGAACCAATTAATTTACATTAAAATTTAAATGATCAACAAAACAACAATAGGAGCCAATTAATTAATCTACAATGAAATTTAAACAACATCCTTTTAATAGATGAAATTAGTGATTATCTTATAATAAAGACTTTCCGTCCAACAATGTTTGTTAATATGAATATTGCTTTCAAAATATAGGTATTTATCTAAAATATTATAAATTAAGTATAATTGTTTCCATATAGAACGATAATCCTTGTGTGCTATATTTTTACTCTTAAATTCTTATGAGATATGTCTCCTTTCATGATCAAGATATTAACATGTTTTTCTTCTAAAATTTTATTCCCACATGTTTTAAGTATTAAATCTCTATAATTTAAATTTAAATATTAAATATACTTTTTTTGTAAGTTTTTCATACCCAGCTAATTTTTATTCACCTCTTGTAATGAACATACTAAATTAATAATTAAATATTAATAAATTTAATGTAAAAATTTACTTCTCATTGATGTATAAACAAATATAATAAGAAAGACTGGAAATTAAATTTATATCGATTGAAACAGAATTAAGTTTTAAAAAGTCATTTATTTTTACTAATTAGTTTTTTAAAAATACTTTACAACTAAAAACAACAAAATAAAATTAAAATATTTACAATCAAATTTATTTTAAAAATTTAATTAAAATGTACTTTTAATTTAGATATTTATGAGTTTTCTTGCAAAATGTTCATTCTCGTGTGATATTCTTACAAAATAATAATAATAATAATAATAATAATAATAACAATAATAATAATAATAATAATAATTTTCATATAGATGTAATCAACACAATTTTTAATATTTATATTTTATTTTAACATCATTAATGCAGTAATTTAAGTATTAATTTATTTTTATTTTTTTTATCATATGTGATTTATTTTCACCCTATAAAAATTTCTCGTAGAACTTACATTCACATGTGATTTGGTTTTACCATATAAATTATTTATTATTAAGAGTTTTTAGGTATTCTTAACCTGTAATTTAAATATTTGACCCATAATTTTTACTTATTGTCATTGCAAGTAAAATAACAATAAAAAGTAATTAATTTACATTTAAATTTAAGTGGTAAATGAAAGAACAATAGGAGACAATTAATCTACAATGGTATTTAAATAGTATCCTTTTAATAGTGATGATTTTGGGTTAGGGTTTAGGATAAAGATTTTTCATCCAACGTTGTTTTTTTTATATGAATCGTGCTTCCAAAACATATGTTTTTATATAAATTATTATAAATTGAGTACTATTTTTTTTTAATAATAGTCATCCTTGTGCCCTATATTTTTACTCTAAATTATATATATATATATTTTTTCTACCCCAGTAATTTAAATTTAAATTTAAACATTAAAATATTTTAATGTATTATTTTCATCCCTAGGTGAAATATATTTCAAATATTAATATGGGATTTGGTATTACCCTATAAATTATTTATTATTAAACTTTTTTCTGTATTTTTAACATGTAATTTAAATGTTTGACCCGTAATTTTTACTTATTGTCATTGCAAATGAAACAATAATATAAAACAATAAACTTACGTTGAAAGTATTTTCTTTATTATTTTCTTAAAAAGACATAAATCTTTTTAGTAATAATATTTCAATATTAAATTTTATACTAATGATAATATTTATAATATTATAGTAAAGATATTTAAAAATTAAATTTTTAAATTTTAATAACACATAAAGTATTATATTTATGTTTTTCCAAAATGAAATGAAAAAAGTGGTTTTGATTGGATAAAAAAAGCTCTCTTTTTATCTTATTAATAGTGATCACTGATCACTAATTAAAATAAACTATTAATAATTTTTTAATGTATTAAAATGTGAAAATATTTAAAAGAATACAGGCTCATATATAGAAATTGAATGAGAGAATAAGTGGGTTTTAAAAAGTAATGATTGATCAACTTACTCTTATTTTAGGTGGAAAATGGAATTTACCCATGTACTCCGTGTTCCTTCCTTTTTATAATATATATATTTATATATATGATTAATAATTCGATCTTATATTTTCACTATAAATCATTCAATATTTTTTAATAATATCTTTTTAATTTTAAAATCAATTCTTATAATATTTCATTATTATACTATAAATAAAACAAATATAAGTAAAATTATGTTATTTTAAAGACTCATTATTTTAAATCATTTACATTATATAAGTTAACTGAAATTGAAATGAAAATTAGTGAAATAAAATATTACTCACAATTATACAGTACAGGCACGCGCACATGCCCATGGGAACACACATAAACATATTTTAAAATAATATAGTAGAATATTTTATATCTAACATTAAATTATTATTTTTTATTTTATATCTAACGTTAAATTAATTTAGTAAAGTATTTCATATTTATACTATTTATATTATTTAAATATTTGAATAATATTTTTACTTAATGATAATTAATATTATTCACAGTATATTTTTTTTAAGTAAATATTCACGGTATATTATTTACTAATATATTAGTAAATAATATTTACTAATATAACTTGATCAATCAGATTCGTCGTATATTAAAATAGATACAAATAACAAGGGTGATATTGTAACGTCATAATTTCGTGAACCTAGAAACAATGTCCGTTGGAGACACTTTTCTAAGTTTCTGAAATTATTTCACGCCATTACCGATATCGTCATACAACTCACATAATTGCTTAGGCAATCCAACGTTTGCTTAAACTTCCACAAAATTCATACACAATTACAATAAGGACAAATCCTCATTCAAAATTTATAAAACTAAATTACACTTTGGGATGTTATGATTTATAACATTCCTACCGAGAATCCGCCAGAGTCTCTCCTATAAAACTGGATACTTTCCAAAAATTCTATCTCAACCTGAAACCCAGAAAAATCCAGCCAATACAATACATAATAGTACAATATAGTTTCTCAAAACATCATAATGCCCCTCAACAGTACTATGTATTTTTATCATCAACAACAACATCTAATACACCACAGATCTATAATCCTCAAAATACTAAAGATCCCGAGCATCTTCACGCTCACTGCCCTGGCCGGAGGGAACACTTGTATAACTAAAAGATAACCATAAAACGTGTGGTGAGACTAGAGTCTTAGTGAGTAAAGCATGCAGTAGACAGTGTAAGGTGGCAGACATATGAAGTGCAACACACAACACAAATCAACATGTAATACATAAACTATTATGGTCACCTTACTTTAATATACCATATCTTAACTCAATTGAAATAACATATAAATGCAACTCAAGGTAGATATGCTATGCATGACCTGCATTGCCCCGCAGAACGAGGTCTTTTCACTAATTATAGGACTAGACCTGAGCTCAAACTACAAGGAACGTCTTCCTTAGGGACGTATCCCACCAGTACTTATTCTGGACCGAAGTCATTATTCTGGACCTAAGTCAAGTTTTAATGCATGAGTAACTGGGCCGAAGCCAATATTCATAATCTGGGCCGATGCCAAAATTCTTAATCTGGGCTGAAGCCAAAATTCTGGGGCGAAGCCAAATTCATTTTAATCTTATTCTGGACCGAAGTCAAGCTTGATTAATTAGGGTTTGGTGGCCATAGGCCAAATTCATTTTCTAGCTTGAAAATATATGTACATAATTCAAACTGAATTTTTGGAAGGCTAGGAACAGTCAATGCAAGATAATATTTACAAATCCTAACATACAAGCCCTCAATGGGGATTTCTAACATAATCACCACCAACACATGAAACATCCAACATACTCATAATATTCAATACAACTAAAATCAATCGGTAAATAGTCCTAAACAACCTCAAGAAAGGGAAGATAAGAGGTAAGGCTCATAAGGGAGAACATTCACAAGATGGAGTGGAAGTGTGTGAGCTTTACTCACCTCAAGGGAGCTCAAAGGGAAGAAGAGAAAGGTTGGGGAAGACTTGGAGATGAAGTTTTTGACTTGACCCCTTTGTTCAAGCTTCAAGGACCCTTCCTCTCTCTAGAATCTCTCTCTCTCTAAAATGAAGAAGGAACGAGGAAGAATGAGGAACGGAACCCTAACTCGTGTTTTAAAAGAGCTGAAGGCGTTCCTGCGCTCAGAGCTCGCTCGGGCTCAGCTCGAGCGCAAGGAAATAGAATGTTGGACGCAGACCTGCGCTCAAGCTCAGCCTGAGCTGAATTTCTTAAATTCCTCTCTGTTTTCTGTGCTTAGGCTGCACTCGAGCTCAGCCTGAGCTAGAAAACCAAATTGGAATTTTCCCCTGATTTCTGATATCCTCGCTCAGCCTGCGTTTGAGCGCAGACTGTGTGACACCCTTCTACCCCAAATTCTTATACATTCAGCAATTGGGAATATTTAGGAAATATAACGGCCCGCATTGGGTAAAAAGGTTCACATTCTCTCATTTAAACATCATTTATTTCAAAGTCAACTTATTTAAAACAAAAAAGGAAGTCAAAGGTTTCCAAAATAAATAAAACACCAATACCTCAAATTTTAACATTAAATTATCCCTCTTAGCCACATAAGACATTTAAAACAGTTTACATAATCTCTTCCTAAAAGAAAATCATATAATAAAATCCCTTATTCTAAGCCCTGATGACACAAGTATCAGAGTGACACTCCCTTCAATCAATACTCGGCACCTGACGTGCCATCATCATCACCTGTAAAATTAGCCACAGAAACACGGTGAGGAAAAGAATACCAACTCATACATGCACACAGAAGGCTACCCTATCCTCACCCACATGTAATCATCATCATCATCAAATAATATCATACACATATCATCTTATACTCTTTATTAGCAAATATATTATCTCATCACCAATTTATAAATCACATTCGCAAATCACCAAGAAAACACATTCTCTATTCTCAACACATAATACTCATATTATCAATAATACTCATATCGTCATAATATAATTCAATTTCATCATCAAATGCAATGCATGTTCATCTATCATCATGCACACCAAACCTCTTCAACCCCATCCCAACGATCATGACTTGGAACTCCGCACAATGGGCGCACCTCATCAATCTCCCTAGTTGTTACCGACGATGGCCCTACTGTTAATCACCACATAGGCCGATAGGTTGCACAACACCCCACTCTAGGCTCGTGCAAAGACATCCGCCCCGCAATGATGGCCCTACCGTTAATCACCACACAGGCCGACAGGTTGCACAACACCCCACTCTAGGCTCGTGCAAGGATGTCCCCCATCATGGTCTCTGCACCCCCTCTATGGGTCCGTGCAATTCACCTCCTGAGTTGCACCCTACCGTTAGTCATCACACAGGCCGATAGGTTGCACAACCCTACCGTTAATCACCACACAGGCCGGTAGGTTGCACAACACCCCTCTCTTGGGCTCGTGCATCTCAGGTACCACATCTCATATGCTCAATGCATAATCATCATCATATCACACCTCATGTGCTCAATGCATTTATATCATCATTATCACATAGCTCATATGCTCAACGCATCAATATATCATCATCATACACCTCATACCTCATAAGCTCATTACATCAATATGTCATCATCACACATCTCATACATCATCATCGTACACTCAATACATCAATACATCATCGTTATCATCATACTTCACAATAGTATAAACATCTATCATCAAAGGAGGTATTCATATCATCACACTCACATCACAATCAATGTATAACAATCATCAACAAACACAAGGGTCACAAATCCACTCTGGTAATCGATTACAAGCCTCTTGTAATCGATTACCCGCCAGTTGTGAGAGCCGGAGGCTGATGAGGGCAGGGAGTGATCGCCGGTGCAAAGAGGCATGGACAAGGAGTGGCTCCTGGCAGGCTTCTAAGCACACATGGATGAACCAAACTCACACCCGAATGAGAGGGATCCAGAGGCTGTACAGGTATGGGACTGTACAGTTGAGGATAACTTAAAAGGAAATTGTTGTGGAGAACTATACCAACAAGGTGCATCTTCTTTTCGGAAGCCCATAACATAAGAACTCCATAGTTAAGCGTGTTTGGCTTGGAGCAATTCTAGGATGGGTGACCTTTTGGGAAGTTTCCCGGAAAGTGTGCAAGTGAGGACAACGTATACCGGAAAGACTTGTGTTGGTTTGTAGGGACCCTCATCACTCCTGCAAGCGGCTCGGGGGCGTTACACCAATCACCTCTCTAGTAATCGATTACAGGACCCCTGTAATCGATTACCTGCAAGCAAAACCTCTGGTAATCGATTACATACCCTCTGTAATCGATTACCAACAAACAAACTCTCTGGTAATCGATTACACACCCCCTATAATCGATTACCTGCAAGCTAACACCCTGGTAATCGATTACAAACCCTCTGTAATCGATTACCAGCAAGCTAACACCCTGGTAATCGATTACACACCCTCTATAATCGATTACCTGCAAGCTAACACCCTGGTAATCGATTACACACCCTCTGTAATCGATTACCAGCAAGCTAACACCCTGGTAATCGATTACAAACCCTCTGTAATCGATTACCAGCAAGCCAAATGCACTCCAGGCTATCGCTATCCTCTTCTAATTCAATCAAGATTCACCAAGATTCACAGAATTAATCATCAATCAACAGGTTTTCATCATACAATACTCAATATATATATATATATATTAATTTCGAATTTAGAGTCTTAGAGGGTCTTATGGTTGCCCTCACTACCCAAACACTTCCACATGCACATACAAGCAACACCCTTTCCCCCACCGTACCTTGAAGGTGAAGATGGAACAGCAAAGATTGGCTCTTTCTTGATGATCACTCTATAGCAACCTCCTCTTGAGACGTCGTTTTTCCCCTCCTTAGCGTTTCGCTTTCTGACGATTTGAAAAAATAAGGATTAGGGTGAATTGGTAACCCCTCCTTACTTAAATGCCTAATTGGGCAGGGCCCACTCTCAACCCTCTTATCCTCTTTTTAATTCGAAATAGCATTATTAATAAAACTACTAATACTACTAATACTATTATTTATTTATTTCTATACTTTTATTAATTTTAATTTAATTTAATTTAATTTAATAAAATTTAGGATGTTACAGACTGAGCGAGCATATTAGTCCCCAATAACTTGATTTTTACCCCTCTTTGATTCTAACTCAATTCCCTTCCACTCAAACCTAATTCCTCTCCCTAAAACCTCCTTCTAACTTAGCTTTTCTCATCCAAATCTCTCCCCACTCGAATCTTTGTCAAATCAACTCCTTTATTCCTAAAGCCTATTCCATTGGTATTTTAACAGACCTAATGACTAAAAAAAAATAGGGTGATTCACTTCTCCCTAACTCCTTCTAATTAATAACATACCCTTCCAACTTAATTCTTCTTCGTCTAACCTTTTATTCTCATCATTATACCTTTGTAATTCCCTCTGTCTCAGGGCATGATTCCTTCCAAGTCCAACTTACAGTTGTTTGACTTAATACTTGGTTATTCTTCCAAAATCTCTTAAAACTCAAACCTCTTAATTTATTTATCTTATTCTTATCTAAATTCACATTCAAATCCCAAATTTCTCTTTCTACCTCTAACTTTCCTCTCTTGGCTGGATCCATAGCCTAAGGCTTTCGTTATACTATCTAGGCCCTAATTTTTGGGATGTTACATGTGTGACATCCTAAATTTTATTAAGTAAAATATTGATTAAATTAAATAAATAAGGATATAATTAATTAAATAGATGAATAAATAATAAGATTAATATTATTATTAGTTTTATCCATAAAGCTACTTCATTTTAAAAAAAAGAAGATAAGGGGGTTGAGAGTGGGCCCAAGCCCAATTAGGCATTCTAGTAAGGAGGGGTTATCAATTCACCCTAATCATTATTCGTATAATCGTCAGAGAGCGAAACGCTAAGGAGGGGAGAAACCAAGTCTCAAGAGGAGGTTGTTGCAGAGTGATCATCAAGAATCAAGAAAGAGTCTTTCTTGCTGTTCGATCTTCACTTCAAGGTACGGTGGGGGAAATGGTGCTGCTTGTATGTGCATGTGAGAGTGCTTGGGTAGTGAGGGCAACCATAAGACCCTCTAAGAATTCTAAATTTGAGAACCTATCTATGAATCATATGTTGTGTGTTTGGAATATATTTGATTTGATGTATGTATGTGATGACCCTGATGAATTGGGTGATGGTAGCGAGGATAGCGAAAAAGGGTTAAATAAGAGTTTAGAGATAAGAAACCATAATTGATTAGATGTTAAATTTATTGTAATTCGTAGGGATGATTGAGGATTTCAGTGAATTTAATCGGTAAAAACGAGTTTAATTGAATTAGGAACTTGAGGATTTGAGTAGGGATTGAAGAAGAGGGTAGAGGAAAGTCATTCTCGTTTTTACACAGAGCAGCAACTGTAAAACAGCGACTGCAGATTCGTTCACCGTTGGATCGGGCTGAAATTTTGACAGCTGGTTCGGAAAGTCTGGTTCGTCATTATGAACGGTTGGATCATCGATAAGAAGTCTGGGTTGGGAGATATTTAGTTCACACTAGAGGAAAATCATTCTCGTTTTTACACAGAGCAGCGACTGTAAAACAGCGGCTGCTGATTCGTTCACCGTTGGATCGGGCTGAAATTTTGACAGCTGGTCTGGAACATCTGGTTCTTCCTTATGAACGGTTGGATTATCGATACTAAGTCTAGGTTGAGAGATATTTAGTTCACACTATAGCTGTATATTTGAGGTTTTTATTGTTGAAATTAAATTGGATGCATAGAGTGTATTAATTGTGATATGAGTATTGTGATGTGAATATCTTATGTAATATCCTATGTTTATACATTGATTGTGATGTGAGTGTGATGATATGAATATCCCATGTGATGTTAGATGTTTATAATATTGAGATGTATGATGATGATGTATTGATGTATTGAGTTTATGATGATGATGTATTGATGTATTGAGTTCATGATGATGATGTATTGAGGTATTGAGTTTATGATGATGAGGTATGAGATGTGTGATGATGATATATTGAGGTATTGAGTGTATGAGGTATGAGGTGTATAATGATTATATATTGATGCATTGAGCATATAATGTGTGTTGTGATAATGATGATATAATGATGCATTGAACATGCGATGAGTGTTATGATCATGATGATGGTGATTAACGATGTTGATGATGATTTGGTATGCATAATGATCAGTGAATATGCAATGTGATTGATGATGATTGGGTGTGCATAATGATTGGTGAATATGCCATGTGATTGATGATGTTTTGGTGTGCATAATATGCAATGTGACTAATGATGATTGGTGTTATTATGATGATAATGATATTTGGTGATAATTATGATGATTTTGGATGATGATGAATGGTGTTAATTATAATGATTGATGGTGATGATAAGTGGTGATATTTATGATGAACCATGATGAGAATGATTGATGATGATGATGTTGGTGTTGTACCTGAGATACACAAGCCAGTGAGGGGTGGGGTATAACTCAGGGAGGTGATTGTACTTGGGATACACAAGCCCAATTAGGGGTGAAGTGTAGCTCAGGGAGGTGAATGTTGTACCTGAGTGTAACTCAGGGAGGTGAGTATTGATTATGTTGGTGAATGTTGTACCTGAGTGTAACTCAGGGAGGTGAGTATTGATTGTGTTGGTGATTATGGTACCTGAGTGTAACTCAGGGAGGTGAGTATTGATTATGTAATTGAATATGGTACCTGAGGTGTACAAGCCTAGAGTGGGTGAAGTACAACTCAGGGAGATGCATGATGATGATGATGATATGATGATTATGATGAATATGATGATATTGATGATTGTGATGAGTATGATGATATTGATGATAATGATGAGTATGATGATATGATGATTATGATGAATATGATGAGTATGATGATTATGATGAATATGATGAGTATGATGATATTGATGACAAAGATGAGTATGATGATAATGATGATTGTGATGATAATGAGGATTATGATGATTGTGGTGTATATGATGATGATGATTATGTTTTACATTTGATATTAGAATAAGTTATATGATGATGTTGTTTACATGGGGGTGAGGATAGGGTAGTCTCCTATGTGTATGTATGAGTGATGTTCTTTTCCTCACCGTTTCTATATGTGGTTATTATTTACAGGTGATGACGATGGCACCTCAGGTGCCGAGTATTGAGTTGATAGGTGTCGTTCTGATACATGTGACATCAGAGCTTAGTAGTGGGAGTTTTATTTTATATTTCTATTTTGGAGAGATTGTGTAAATGGTTTTAAGTGTTTTATAAGGCTAAGAATGATGTTTTACTGTTAACTTTTGAGGTAGTAATATTTTATTTACTTTGAAAACCTTTTGACTCCAACTTCTATTTTGAATAAGTTGACTTTGAAAAGAATTGAGGTTTTAATTGAGTTGAAATGTGAACCTTGTGAAGTCTATTAATCAGTTTGAGCATTCAAACTTGACTCAAAGACTTAATATCCTGTAGTTTTAATGATTAACAAATAAGATTATATAAACAGATTCTACTGAGAAAGGTATTGGTTTGTTGATTGTGTTTCAGGATGAAATAATAATCAGAAGATTAGGATCAGAAGAACAAATGCAAGATCAAGGATAAAGAAGCTGTCTGAAGACGTGAAGACCGTATGAAGACAACATAAAGCAGTCTGAAGAAAAGAAGCTGTCTGAAGCAAGGAAGTCTTCTGAAGAAAAGAAGCTGTCTGAAGCAAGGAAGCCTTCTGAAGAAACGAAGCTGTCTGAAGAAGCAGGACTCGTCTGAAGAGTTGGAGCTGTCTGAAGTAGTTCAACCCGTCTGAAGTATCAGTGCCGTCTGAAGTCTCACTTATGACGTGGCACTCTATGCTGAAGTTTGTGAAGACTTTTCTGAACCTCTGCTGCACGTACCTTTTTCAAACACGTTTATGGCAAGAAATACAGAGACCTTTCCTGGTGATTTTGAATTTCATACACCACTGAGGAAATCTCTGCAACGCAGAAATTGCAGCAACAACGATGGCAGCTTTATAGCAGCACCAACGTTGTACTCTGTCAGAATTATGAAGACACCCAGAAGCGTGTCTCACGATGGATTGAATAGCATTCAATGCTTTCTCTAAAGGGTGGTATCACAACGGAAATATCATCATCACCAATTCAAAAGAAAGCACAAGAAAAGCTCAGGAGACTAAGCAGAAGCAACAAAGAGAAATGTTTGAATAACATATTTTAATTCAAACATACTTTATCATCTGCAAGAAACAGCCATTGAAAAAGACACCTCACTCAAAGAAGAAAGGAGAAATGGTGTCAGGAAGCAAACAGAAAAGGAGCTTATACAAAATAAGCAAGAGGACAAATCCAACGGATACCTCCTCATATACATTCCTAAGAAAAGCAGAGAAAAGCAGAAGTCAGCTGAAGAAAAGTAAAAGGATATCAAGAGAGATAACATGCAAAACAATATCAAGAAAATTTCTCTAAAGAGCTCATCTACAGAAGTGTCAGAACAAGACTGTCTGAACATATATCTGCTAAAGAAGAAGCAACCGTTTGAGACACTATTAAGTAACGGCTATATGAGCCACATCATCAACATCTCAACGGTATTATGAATCATCTTCAAACGGATATATTCCAACAGAACATATAAATAGCCTCAAGGAAGAATTTGAAGATGTTGAACTCATTCACATGGGTCAATCAGTTGATCAAGATGCATCAGAAAATCCTATCAGTGTTGACCACACTTACTTGAATCAACTATGCTAGTCAAAACTGTAGTTGTTCAGTTGAACAACCTACCAAGCTGTGCTTAATCTCATATGAACCAAGAATGGTTTGAAGCTGCAAGTATGCCTTGGTTTTTCCAATGATACGGGTGAGAATGTAACCCATGGAAACCAATGGCTGGAGAACAAGGCTGGAGCTTAAAGTCAGTATCTACCTAGCCAATTCTCAGAGGATGTTATTCCTCTTATCAGAGACAGGGATTGTACTCAAACTTATACACTTCTATCACTGTCTTACCCTTGTACTTAGATTTATACATTGTATCCTGAGTAGTACTCAGTTAACCTCTAGTACAGGAAAAGATTAAGTTTATGTTTCATGGAAACTTAAACTTAGTTTAATTTAAAAACAATTTATGTGTCTGAGAGTCTGGAGAGGCTTGGTGGAAGAAAGAATACTCTACACTTGAATAAGTGTCAGAGAGCCTGCAGAGGCTTGGTGGAAGAAAGAATACTGAGTTGCAGAGCCTGGAGAGGCTAGACTGAGAAAGAATACTGCATATGTTGCTTGGAGAGGCAGTTGAAAACAAAATAACACTTGTGTTGGCCTGAAGAGGCTGTGAACAATACTTGTATCTGTGGATTCAGATTGTGGAAAATCCAGTGGTGGTTTGCCTCTGGGACTGGATGTAGCCCACGGGTTTGTGGGTGAACCAGGATAAATTCCTTGCCTAAGTTCTCTTACCCTTATCTCTTATTAATTCTTTTTATACAAATCAAGAGGTTAGATTAGTTAATCTGATATTTTAAAAAGGGCACAAAACATCTTTTAAAATTAGTTTTTACCAGTCGTCTGAAAAACTTCAGACGGCCTCTTTAAAAGCATGTCTGAAATCTCTATGCCTAAGTTTTTCCTTAATCTCTTTACTTCCAGTTTTCATATTTATGTTAGAGTTTGAAAAGTATTTTCTATAATAAACTTAACACAAATATTTCAATAAAATGACCTTTCATATGTATAAAACATGAGATGGCTCTTATATCTTTTGGAGCTTTACAAAGAATGTTCCTTGAAGAACTTCTGAAATAAATTTTCTGAAGCAAGTCTGAAAGAGATCAGTTCAGAAATCAGGAACAGACTTCAGACAACCTCTAGTCGTCTGAAGTATTTCAGAAACAGTTCTGAAAATACTCTTTGTAATAATCTTCAGAAGATACTTTGAGAAGCCTCTGTTTAAAACAATCTTAAGCTTTAGAAGAAACTCTGTTTTTCTTATCTTCTGCACGTTTTAACTATCTCTGATCTTAAGACTTGCTTTGAACGTTGCTCATCTTCATGATTTAAATTAAAGATTTCCAAAAACTATCAAAAAGCTTGAAACACTATTCAACCCCCCTTCTAGTGTTTCCTGTGGTTCTAACAATTGGTATCAGAGCTCACCTTCGGGTTGAGCATCTAACAAATGCAGAAGGAGTAGATCCTCAGAAGATGGAAATCTCACCAAGCTGAAGCAACTCTGAAGAATGATAATGAGAAAATAAAATCACTTTCTTAAAACTCATTACTCATACAAGGCATCTTTCAGAAGGATATAGCTGAAAAAGGAAAGTGTATCTATCTCTAGATCACAACCGGGTAACACCTTTCCTATCTCTGTTTAAATCTAAATTTAAATATAATTGTTTATTTGGTGAATGTTTTGTTTTATCGAAATTACTATTACATAAGAGTATTTGTGTGAAAATAAATTATTGTATAATAAATGTCCTACATATGTATACGTATTACTTGTTTTGTGTGTAAATTATCTGAATTATATGTGTAAATATATGTGTATAATTATTTTAGTAAATGAAGAGTCATGTATGTGCATCATGATTATCATTAAATGTGGTACGGTGCAACGAGGATCAATGTATCATCAACCGGTTTCTCATAATTGGCACGATGCACAACTCTCAATAACTGCTTGGTACATGTAACCGTCTTTCTTCATTGAACGAAGCAATGCTTGATTGCCTATTTAAGAATTGGAAGGTCATCATAGGAACTACACTTCAATCAACCTATCCTCAAAAGCCAGAACTCTTCAAGCACCATAATCTTCTTAGATCAATCATACTCAATGGCCAACATGTCGTCATCATCAAATAACCCAAACCATCCTATGTCTGATAAGAGAATTATACCTTCTAAGTTGGTCAATCTCTCTGATTTTGATGAGGCAGATTATAAAATCTCAGAGTACTTTGATTCCGTAGGGTGGACTCCCTACTTCAGCAACATTTCCTCTCCATGGCACGAGAAAAGTGTAATAGAGTTCTGGGAAAACATCAATGTCATATCTGAACCTAACAGAACTGGGATTGTAACTAAAGTAATGGGAAGGTCACTGTTTGTGAATACCAAAATTATTGCTGAAGTCATAGGTGTTCCAATCTCAGGAGAACTCTATTTCCAAAAATGGGAATCTATGCATGGTGGAACTCCTGTCCTTGATCAATATCTGTTTGGAAAAGAAAGGCTTGGTCCCTTCAGACCTTCTCAACTCCTTAGCACACCCAGAGCCCTTCTTGCTATACTAAACTGCTGTATTCTTCCCAAAGGAAGAAACAACTTAATAATAACCATGATGGAGAGGTTTGTTTTGGGGCTTCTGCTGTCAAAGAAGAAAGTCAATCTCCCTTGGATACTGATGTATCAGATGATGTTCAGAGATGAGATGGGAAATGAGAAGTTCTTTCTCCACAATACCCTAATTATGAAAATTCTCCGGTACAAGAACTTTCATATGGAAAGTCTCTATGACCAGCCATCTCCTGACTTCTTCACTTCGGTTGAATATGCTGAGTTAGACCGGACTCTTATGGAAAGAGAAGAAGCTCCTGAAAACCAAGTGATCATTCCTCCTCTCTCTGCTCCACACACTGAAGAAGGAACTGAAGATGTTCATCTGAAGTTTCATAAAAGGAAAAGGATGACGTCTGGTGCACTCTATGAGAGATGACTAGGTTTGCTAAGAGGCTGAAATGGTTTATAGTAAAACAAGTAGAGATAATAGCCTACTTAATGATCAATAAGAAACTTGTGCTTGGCTTCAGAATCATTGTGTCCATTTTTTTTTGTCCTTTATAATATAAATATTTTTACTTTGTTTGATTTCGTTACCCTCTAGTTGTTCATATGTGTCTCTATTTGTGCATAGTTGGTCATATTCGTAACATAAGATAGTTGATTACTGGAATTAAAACCATAAACCTAAATCATTTGTTTTAATGATAAATCAATCCTTTAAATTATAATCAGGAATTTAAGACAATTGATATAATGATTAAATGCTGAAGGGATAGTCACATAAATCCAACCCAATCGAAGAAAGCATCAAGAAAATTCAGAAGAAGAAAGTTTTCAGAAAAGGAAATGCATTTCTCAAATCACTAAACAATAAAAGTTGTGAGTTATATCTCTCTCTCCTTCACATTTTCTTAAAATTACTAAATTCTTTGATAAGATTTAAAACGGGGAGGGTTTCATGCATCCGTACCGTCACAAATCTTGAGAAAGCAAAGGTCACGTCTTTTCACTTGTCTGTCAATCAACGCACTCTTCCCCAAAGAGACGTTGTCAGCGTCTTTATTAATATCTCTTAAGTGCCCTGTGAGTATATAAATACCCCACTAAATCTCTATCTTCAGAATATCTGCTCGCTTCATCTCAATCTTCAAAGTCTCTCTAAGAAACCATCAAAAGTCTTCTCTTTTTCATTTCTAGAAATGTCTTCCTCTCTGTCCATTTTTCAAACCCAAACTGTAGACTTTCCCTATCTCTCTATAGATGGTCCTAATGTAACTGCTTATTTTGAAGCCGCCGGATGGTTGCCCTTCTTTGAAGCCATTGATAGTCAATGGCATGAAGAAAGTGTGTACCAATTCTGGAACACATTATCTCTGGAAAACTCAGCAGAAGAGACTTGCCTCAAAGCCCAAGTAATGAATCAAAAGGTGATTGTGACTACAGATATTCTTGAAAGAGCTCTAGGAGTAAAAGCAGAAGGGGAACTGTTCTCAACAGGCTGGAATGACCTACATCGTTGTACTGAAGAATCTAACCATCTGATCTACAACAGGCGAGGAATGAAAGTTATCCCCAAAGTTCTCTTCAACATTCTAAAAAATTGTGTGATCCCGCGAATTGAGGATAACCACAACCTTGAGATGGAAAGGTTCTGTGTTATCAATCTTCTGCAAAAGAAGAAGATTAATCTTCCATGGATCATTCTATTCGATATGGCAGGAAGAAAACTGGGAGACTCTACTATTCTACCTCACAATACTGTGATCATGAAGATTCTTATGGTAAACAATGTGGTCATTGATCATCTGTATAATCACAGAAACCCAGGTCTTCTTAAGGTCAATCATCGGAACACAGAGGAAACTAATGACATCTCTGAGGTTCTAAGACTAAGAAAGGAGAACGCTCAACTTCGGCGCAAGTTAAAGGAGATAAGGAGGACTGTGTTCAACCTCTCAGGCGGTCTGGGAGTTTAAAGAAGTCAAAAGGAGAAAAGATCCTTTGATATCTTTGCTTATCAACCTCTGTCAATTTTTTTTTCCTCTTGTCTGCCTTTATGTCTTTGCCTATCTGTTGCTGATCTTAGATATCATTTTAGATGCTGTAACCATGGTTGATTTCTTCTTCAGTCGCTATATATTATGTTTATCTTTTTAAATCAGCTTTAAGACATTACCCTGTCTATTACAAGATACACAGGAAAGTTAACAGGGACAAAAATATAACTGATAAAAGTGACAAAAATATAAAATAAATGAACCTTTCACTTATGAAACTCAACTATATGAAACCATGAACCTTTTTAATTAATGACAAAAGGGGGAGAAATATTTAACTCACAAAATGATTTAAAAGGGACTAAACAATCAGAATGATTTAATAAGTAAATAAAATATTAGTTTTCAATAACAAACAATAACCATATTAGTTTTCAATAACAAACAATAACATTTGGTGTCTAAAAAGACTAACACAATTGGTATCTGAAAGATTAACATCTAGTTACCAAAGGATAAGCTAATAAAATCTAATCTTGTTAACGATTAGAATAATAATAACAATTTGCAACATTTAACAATTTGCAACATTTAACAAACTAAAAGAATAAATGTTCTTCTCAGGGGGAGTATTATAGATAGGGGGAGTCTTTTATATACTTACCCATCTTTCCTTAAAACATTTTGTAAGTTATACATATATTATTTGTCATCATTAAAAAGGGGGAGATTGTGAAGTCTATTAATCAGTTTGAGCATTCAAACTTGACTCAAAGACTTAATATCCTGTAGTTTTAATGATTAACAAATAAGATTATATAAACAGATTCTACTGAGAAAGGTATTGGTTTGTTGATTGTGTTTCAGGATGAAATAATAATCAGAAGATTAGGATCAGAAGAACAAATGCAAGATCAAGGATAAAGAAGCTGTCTGAAGACGTGAAGACCGTATGAAGACAACATAAAGCAGTCTGAAGAAAAGAAGTTGTCTGAAGCAAGGAAGTCTTCTGAAGAAAAGAAGCTGTCTGAAGCAAGGAAGTCTTCTGAAGAAAAGAAGCTGTCTGAAGCAAGGAAGCCTTCTGAAGAAACGAAGCTGTCTGAAGAAGCAGGACTCGTCTGAAGAGTTGGAGCTGTCTGAAGTAGTTCAACCCGTCTGAAGTATCAGTGCCGTCTGAAGTCTCACTTATGACGTGGCACTCTATGCTGAAGTTTGTGAAGACTTTTCTGAACCTCTGCTGCACGTACCTTTTTCAAACACGTTTATGGCAAGAAATACAGAGACCTTTCCTGGTGATTTTGAATTTCATACACCACTGAGGAAATCTCTGCAACGCAGAAATTGCAGCAACAACGATGGCAGCTTTATAGCAGCACCAACGTTGTACTCTGTCAGAATTATGAAGACACCCAGAAGCGTGTCTCACGATGGATTGAATAGCATTCAATGCTTTCTCTAAAGGGTGGTATCACAACGGAAATATCATCATCACCAATTCAAAAGAAAGCACAAGAAAAGCTCAGGAGACTAAGCAGAAGCAACAAAGAGAAATGTTTGAATAGCATATTTTAATTCAAACATACTTTATCATCTGCAAGAAACAGCCATTGAAAAAGACACCTCACTCAAAGAAGAAAGGAGAAATGGTGTCAGGAAGCAAACAGAAAAGGAGCTTATACAAAATAAGCAAGAGGACAAATCCAACGGATACCTCCTCATATACATTCCTAAGAAAAGCAGAGAAAATCAGAAGTCAGCTGAAGAAAAGTAAAAGGATATCAAGAGAGATAACATGCAAAACAATATCAAGAAAATTTCTCTAAAGAGCTCATCTACAGAAGTGTCAGAATAAGACTGTCTGAACATATATCTGCTAAAGAAGAAGCAACCGTTTGAGACACTATTAAGTAACGGCTATATGAGCCACATCATCAACATCTCAACGGTATTATGAATCATCTTCAAACGGATATATTCCAACAGAACATATAAATAGCCTCAAGGAAGAATTTGAAGATGTTGAACTCATTCACATGGGTCAATCAGTTGATCAAGATGCATCAGAAAATCCTATCAGTGTTGACCACACTTACTTGAATCAACTATGCTAGTCAAAACTGTAGTTGTTCAGTTGAACAACCTACCAGGCTGTGCTTAATCTCATATGAACCAAGAATGGTTTGAAGCTGCAAGTATGCCTTGGTTTTTCCAATGATACGGGTGAGAATGTAACCCATGGAAACCAATGGCTGGAGAACAAGGCTGGAGCTTAAAGTCAGTATCTACCTAGCCAATTCTCAGAGGATGTTATTCCTCTTATCAGAGACAGGGATTGTACTCAAACTTATACACTTCTATCACTGTCTTACCCTTGTACTTAGATTTATACATTGTATCCTGAGTAGTACTCAGTTAACCTCTAGTACAAGAAAAGATTAAGTTTATGTTTCATGGAAACTTAAACTTAGTTTAATTTAAAAACAATTTATGTGTCTGAGAGTCTGGAGAGGCTTGGTGGAAGAAAGAATACTCTACACTTGAATAAGTGTCAGAGAGCCTGCAGAGGCTTGGTGGAAGAAAGAATACTGAGTTGCAAAGCCTGGAGAGGCTAGACTGAGAAAGAATACTACATATGTTGCTTGGAGAGGCAGTTGAAAACAAAATAACACTTGTGTTGGCCTGAAGAGGCTGTGAACAATACTTGTATCTGTGGATTCAGATAGTGGAAAATCCAGTGGTGGTTTACCTCTGGGACTGGATGTAGCCCACGGGTTTGTGGGTGAACCAAGATAAATTCCTTGCCTAAGTTCTCTTACCCTTATCTCTTATTAATTCTTTTTATACAAATCAAGAGGTCAGATTAGTTAATCTGATATTTTAAAAAGGGCACAAAACATCTTTTAAAATTAGTTTTTACCAGTCGTCTGAAAAACTTTAGACAGCCTCTTTAAAAGCATGTCTGAAATCTCTATGCCTAAGTTTTTCCTTAATCTCTTTACTTCCAGTTTTCATATTTATGTTGGAGTTTGAAAAGTATTTTCTATAATAAACTTAACACAAATATTTCAATAAAATGACCTTTCATATGTATAAAACATGAGATGACTCTTATATCTTTTGGAGCTTTACAAAGAATGTTCCTTGAAGAACTTCTGAAATAAATTTTCTGAAGCAAGTCTGAAAGAGATCAGTTCAGAAATCAGGAACAGACTTCAGACAACCTCTAGTCGTCTGAAGTATTTCAAAAACAGTTCTGAAAATACTCTTTGTAATAATCTTCAGAAGATACTTTGAGAAGCCTCTGTTTAAAACAATCTTAAGCTTTAGAAGAAACTCTATTTTTCTTATCTTCTGCACGTTTTAACTATCTCTGATCTTAAGACTTGCTTTGAACGTTGCTCATCTTCATGATTTAAATTAAAGATTTCCAAAAACTATCAAAAAGCTTGAAACACTATTCAACCCCCCTTCTAGTGTTTCCTGTGGTTCTAACAAACCTTTTTACCCAATGTGATTCGTTATTTTCCTAAGTCTTCCGCTTCGTTGATTATATAAGAGTTGGGGTAGAAGGGTGTCACAACATGTATCTCATTTATCTTCTATCCGTCTCCCTCATGTTTCTCTGGTATCCAATTCTATTCAACTAAACAATATTGTATATAAAAGAGATATTGTGACAAAACATGCAATAGAATTCTAATATCTTTTTAATCATTTTTTAATTTAATTCGTTAATAATTAACATTAACATACCTATTAACTATTAAGAAAGATCCTTTGTTTTAAAAAGAATCTTTTAAGTGACTACTATTAGATTACTCTTCCTTTTATAATATTATTTTTTTACCTTTTTTATCCGTGGAAGCATCATTAGGCCAATGATATTCTGCCACATTTTGTTCCTCATAGGGTCCAAACAATCACTCTAATTCCTCATCGTTTTTTCTCTTACACTTACACAGTTACTCTCTCCATCACGTGTCGCGGGTGACCCTGGCAAAGATTTTGATGGAATTGGGGTTTATGCACATATACGGTTAACTTCTCTTGTATATGCCAAGATTTTGATGGAATTCTTACCGAATCCCTTTATAAAGTGTCTTTGCGAGTGCACCACCTGTTGCCCAATGTTATAGTCACCGGAATATAACAAGCACCACCATCAAAATATTCTTCATAGTTCTATGATGAATATTATTATTTTTAAGCATTGTTTTTAGGAAAAATATTTACCGGTTTAATATTATTATTTTAAGCATTATTTTTTAGGGAAAATATAAACTGATTTTTTTAAAAAATAATAATTTTTAACACTTTTAATTATTTAATTAAATTAATATATACAAGCCAAGCCACTCAAGTTACTCAAGTAATTTCAACATAGAAATACCTTAAGCACTCGTTGCCCTTTAACTTAGTAATCTTAGAAAAAAGAAGACATTTATCACGTAAATGAAATCAAATAACTTAAAAATAAAATTTGAATTGAATTTAGACAACATAGAAATCAAGATTGATTAATTGATGACAAATTTGTATCAAACAAGCATAAATTTAGAGGAGAAATAATTTGACCACAATTTATGTTTATATAGGAACCATTTTCCAATAATCTAACTTTTCTTTTGTGTGCACCATGGATATCCATCAACTAAAAGTAACTACTACTAATCCCTTTTCAGGGATAAAGATCATTAATAAGTTAAAAATCATCACAATTATACTTAATTTTTTTGTTAAGATTGGTGTATCAAATTGGCTACTAATCTATTGACTCATAGAAAGGCAAGAGCTAAAATGACCATTTTCACATTAATGGGAAACTGAAAGTCATAAGCTACAGAATGACAAGTTCTAAATCACGCATGCCATTGACAAGTCTAGCCAAAGAAACGAACTACAACTCTTACTCTGAAAAAATAAACAAAATATCCGGTACACTGAGCACCATTACTCAGCTATGACTAATACAAGGGAAGGGGCAGAGCACTGCCAATGCCTAAGGATTTTCCGCCATCTGCTTCAGTTCCTCATTTTCTTTGTTGAGAATGTCGACGCGAGACTGGAGAATGTTGATCATGGCTTGAGCACTCATCAACTCAAACTTCATTGTCTCCTTTTCAACACTAAGCTTCTGCATCTCACTCTGCAAGTGTTTGATGAACTTGGCACAGCTTGGAGGCATACATGACTCAAGATTAGCTGCATCAAAATCCTGCGGCTGAACTGAGGGAAGGCTTTCCTTTGATTCAAGAGATTCTATCAGAGAATACTCCACCAGTGCAGACAGAAAATGTTTTTTCGGTGCAGTGTTGGCAGTTGCGGCGGCGGCGGCGGCGGTTGTCGGGAGTGTTGTTGCAGCAGTGGTTATTGTGGATGAGCATGGATCCTGGGTGGTTCTGATTGAATCTCCAGAAACATTAGAATTGTTGGAGTTCAAGTTATGCCGCCGCCTTTTGTATATTTGAGAGAAGGGTTTTGGATTATCCGTTTGGGGTGAAGGATAATCATCCATAAGCATATGCTTACAATCATCCTTTTCTGGTGATGGTGGGTACTCAGCCATACTCTCCCTCTTGCACACAGCTAGAAGATTTTGAGTTTCTATTGGAAGCTTGTTCACATCAAATGGAGCTTTATTGTTAGAAGTTGGCAATATGAAACAATATGAACACAATAAAATGTGAAACCAATGAATGATGCATAAAGTAATAGAAGTTGGCAGATGGATACACAACAATGTAGAAGCTAATTCTTCTACTAAAGACATCAACAGCATCATCATCATCAGTTAACTAAACCCGCAAATTCTGAATTATCCAGCAGACATATTGTCACCATACAACAGTGGCTTCAAATTGAGTGAGAGTAGAAAAACAAAAGATTTTGAATACATCATCACAGTCTCGGAGAAAGGTCAAGGAAAAGGGATCTACCATAATGTAAAGGCCTTTGATAGGATGCGAAGTCTTGTGAAAGGCTTTGGAAACAAAAGAGCATTTGTTGTTTATATAAGTGCCTATTGAACCATCAAGGATATTATGATGAGGCTAAAACTAGTGTGCCAACACAAGGTAAGGTCCATAGAGGATTTCTCTACCACTACAAGTTTACACCAATAATCAACTTTGAGCCTTTATCTTTTTAATTTAGTTTTGGATGTACTTATTGAGCATGTCCAAGAGCTACTGCCTCAATGCATTTCTTTTTACAAATGATGAGTCATAATGGGAGAGTCAAGAGAAGTAATAAACTGTAAACTAGAGTTAGGAAAGAAGCTTTGGAGCCCCATGATTTTCCAATTAAGAAGTAAAACAATGTATATTGAATGTAAGTTCACCAAGACACGTGCTAGCAGTGAAAGTGAAAAGTGAAGATTGTACTATAAGTCTATAACACAAGTTGCACAAATTAGATATCTTGGATGTACCATACAAAGTAACAGATAAATAGAGGTGATATAAATCATAGGATTCAGGGCGAGCTAATGAAATGGAGAAATGCTCAAGTGTTATGTGTGAGCAAAAGGTGTGCCTTTCAAGCTCAAAGGGACATTATACCACCCACACAACCATAAGACTAGAAATGTTTTACTATACTAAATGTTGGTGCTATTGAAATTACAGAAATAAAGGCAAAGGAGGACAGGAGAAAATAAAATATAGTTGTGATATATGGTGTGTCATGAACGACACAAAAGCATTAACTCTTATTTATTAGTACTAGGCTCCTAATCCTAATCAAATAAAATAGGGGAATAAATCTAGAAACCACTCTTGAAAGATCATCTAAGATCTCCTAAAATATTGTAATATATAATAAAGATACTGTGAAGTTTTCTAGATATTTTTAACACTCCTTAAGATAAAACAAAGACACAACGTGAAAACAAAGTGACATTTTGTAATTAGAATGGAAAATAGGAAATGAACACAGAAAACATTATTTGGAAACCAAACAGGGCCAAACGTTCCAAGGTTCCAATGCCATTGCATTTATAAACTTGTCACCTGACCTCCATTTTTCTTTCTATTTGATTGTTTATGGATTTTGGCATTTGACATGCTCAAAATTCTTGAACCAACTTGCTATGAGCTAAAAGTCTGATTTGTCTGAAAGTGAAAACATTAAAGGTCATTGAACAAGAACGCCATTAACCTAAGGATCTTCATTGAAGTCAGCAACACTTATTGTTCTGTGGAACCCATAGGAAAATACACTTCCTAAGACATAATTCCCATAGATTCACAATCTCTCTTAGTACACACATAAGTTGTAGTTCTTCCCAACCCCAAAAATGATTATAGCCAGCTCAGGATTTACACCAATGGCCACTGATGTGCTGTTGGAACTTCTGTAGCACAGGTACCATTTTCTGTTGGAACTTCTCTAGCATCTTCATTGTTACTTTGATGTCACCATCCCACCCAACTAAATGAATGGCCTTCAGTAAATGCTATGACCATGCCTAATTTTGCCTTTGGAAGGGTTCACACCTTCACCACGAAGAGGAAGGCCAGTGAAGCAGGGAAAAATTTCAACTTTCAACAAATGCAACCAAGATTCAAGATCTTCCATTTTGACCCTTTAAATGCAAAACTAGTGCTTCATCACTCTAAAGAGTGCTTGCTCATTTCTCTCCCATCATCTTGGAATCTAATTTGTAGTTCAGAGAAACCCTTGATTTTTTACACTTTGACTCAGGTCAGAAATAGCATGAGTTTCAACAATTCCATGACATGCACCAAGAATTTCAACAGCAAAATCCAAGTAAATGCAAACCAAGGGTTTCTACGAAACTCCCATTTCCTGATTTTGACTTCAGGTTCCAAATATATATGATTCTTGGAAAGAAGAAATGAGATAGGGGTGGAAACTGAACTCTTGGGTTACCTGATGCCATTTTCTCTGCTTGTTGGTTCTTCTTCTTTATCAAATTCCACCTCCAAGATGCCATTTTCTATTTCAATAGCATCTGACATCTGAAGCCTGTGTCTGGCACAAAACAAGATATTCCCATTTCCATTTTCAAGTCAACATTGATACCTGCAAGCTGCAACTGATCTCCTCTTAAGCAGCAGAATCAAAAAGTAATCTCTCCAGTGTTCTATGCTACATTTTCTGGAATGCCACACCTCTCACACATCAACTGTCACAGCATTGCTTCAGTGTTCTTCAAAGATTTCATTGTTCTTTGAAACCATGCATCCTTTGTGATCAACTCCTCCAATTCCAATTCTGCATAACTAGGTCCTTTTGCCATTGTGGACGGATCAATAGAAGCACCAACCATACAAATTTTATTGATACAACAAAAAAATACTAATAAACATCATTGTTAGAGTCAATGATCATTGTCATACAAATCATCTAATTCTCTAACTCATTTATACAAGTAATGTCTAACAAACATTTCACCCATTGATCTTTGTTTGAAACAACTATTTACTTAATAGTAAGTAACTAGCAATTACAATTCAGCTGAATGCACTAATCACTTCAAAGTAAGGTGACTCATCTCAGAATCCTGATGAATTACTGCATCCTGATAGCATATCCACCTCATCTTACAAGTCCAGAACAGCTTCCACACAACCAAACTTAGTCAATTTTTAAACACATTGAAGTTTGGTATCCTACGTTATGGCATCATTTGATTCATCTAATTGGCCTCACCCTTTAAGAAAAGGCCTTTTTGGGAGGTATAGTTGTTGTTAATGGTTGGTATTCTTCATTCTCCATGCAAGATCAATAGCACGGCTTTTACGAATATTTCTTTACAACTTAGCCAATTTCCAATAATAGCTATAATAGCTTTTATAAATGTTTAATTTTCACATCTTACAAATGGAACTATAATTCCATTTCTAAAATTAAAAAAAAAAAAACCCATTTCTATTTTTTTGTAAAAGCATCAAACAAAACTGACACCTTTCTAACTACTCCTTACTATGCTTAATAAAATGGTGCAGATTTTTTTTCTTTCCTCATTGCTCATTGGTGCCGGGTGATCAGTAACAACTTCAAACATGTTATATCAGAAGGAATTACACAATTCTTTCTTATCTTTCCAATCAAACTTTCCATTTATATATCATCCCGCACTTCCATTTTGGCAGCAGTCCATGGTCAATCTTGTTTTCAACATCTCCATCATATCAATTGAAAGGGCCTCAATTTCACCATTGATCTGTATATGTCAATTTAAGAAGCTGCGAGATTCATGATGATGCTATCACACGACAGGTAAGTAGCTATTTTCTTTTCAGTTAAATAGCAGAGAACTCCAAGTTAAGTAAAACAAAGTACATCCCTTAATACTTAACAAGATCCAATGTTGACCCATAATTTCCAAACATCTCCCAACAGCTTCTAAAGCCTCAAACATGTTGAATAAACAGTTTGACCCAACCAATTATCAACTTACCAATTCCATGACACATGAAGAACCACTATGGAAGAGGGAAAAGGAAAGCAAGCCTACTAATTACAAGGTCAAAACTCACCTAAACAAGAATAATGTCATATCTCCAAAATAAGGGGATTACTTCAGTATCCATATTTTTTTCTAGATACCGATACCCAGGGTAACTCTATTTAATAGACTTCAATCTATTTAATATGCAACCGATAGTCAATGAATACTTTATCAAGCCCCTTGCGAATTGCAACAAGCAATCATTGCAAATATACAATATAACCTAGGCACCAGTTGGCCTTGGTTGCATGGTGCTTATAGTCGGTTTCAAACCACTGCATTACAATACTACATGTCAATTCCACCCACACAGAGCTTAGTTTGTCAACTAAGACAAGCGACATGGTTCTAGATTGTCTATCAGGAATATGCAATCTTCCCTTCCATGTTTCACGAGCCTTACAAAGATAAGAACATAAGGTAAGAAAAAGCAATCACCCATTTAAGAAAGTTAAATGATAAGGTATATATGTTGTGTCACTCAAAATGGATTCAGCCTATACAAACAAAAGCATATTAAAATTTATTAGTTAGGGACTTAAGGCATGCATCAATCATCAATCCTCGGTTCTCAAAATTTCGGTTTTGTGGAAAGGGAATAACAAAATCCATCACATCAACTGATATTTAAGACATAATTTTTCTTTTGGAAAAAAGAAAGATTCACTGAGATGGAGATAAGAAAATTAAGAGAATATGGTGGATAAGGGATCTACCACGCGTGGGGGGGGGGGGGGGGGGGGGGAAGGGGCTATTTAGTTTGCAAAAATCTTTTCTGTTTTGTCTTTTAATCAAAAAACCACTACCTTGTTTTCATTCTATTTCCCATTTTCAAAGACCTGTATATAGGAAGCCTCATTGCTACTGTTGTGCAAAAAAAAAATTGCAAAAGAAACAATGAAAAGAAAACTTATTTTGTCTTCATATTTCCTACAGAATGAAAACAATGTGGCATTTTGTAATTGAAATTGAAAGTGAAAACAAAAAATGTTTTCGCAAACTAAACAAACCGTAAACTTGGAAAACATTATTATTGCACATCTGCAACCGACACGTAATGAACATACTAAATTGAAACTTTGTGTATTCCAGGTGTCAATTTTACTTTTTTGTAATAAAAAGGGCAACCCGGTGTTATGAAGCTCCCGCCATAGCAGGGTCCAAGGAAGGGTTGGACCCATTGTGGGTCATTTTACCTTGCATTTGCAAGAGACCGATTCAATGGCTATAAAAGAAAATTTTCATTATGACAAAAAGAAGAAAAATAGAGATAAAGAGTCCTCCTAAACAGGGAAAACACAAAATAACTAAATAAAAAAAAAAAATAAAAATAAAAATAATAATAATAATAATAATGCAACAAAGCTTGTCAGTCCTTCAGCAAGGCTATCGCTTTTACTATTGATCAAATACTGTCATCTACTTTTCATATTTCCAATTATTTTTTCACAAATATTCAACGGTCATGCATAAATTAAATGTAATGCATCAATGCATATATTCCTGGGCAAATCGACAAAATTAATTATTAACGAAAAGCTTAAATATAGTACAGCCAAAAATCTAGGAGAGAACAAACCTGTACAACACCATTTCTCCCTTCAATGCACAAACCGCCACCATTGCCTTCAACACGTGCACAGTGAGCAACAGAACCGTTATCCACAGGCTCCGCCCCAGGAACCATTCCCGATGCATCATCCCACTCTTCTTCAACGAAAGGTGCATACCGTTGCCCATTTGGAGGTCCTATGTTATTTTTGTGAAATACTCTACACAAGACATATGCATCCTTCTCCATCCAACAGAGAAATGCACAAAAATGATTAACCAACTGTGATGTAATAACAATGTCCATATTGCAGTACATAGCAAACTATTGTTTCGATGTTTACTAAAGAACACAGTTTAAACTCCTGCATTCAAGTGTCATATACAATTTGGGTTTGGGAACCATATAAAACTAATCTCCTAATCTTGTCAACATCAAAATGAAGCCTTACTTGCTGCAGGGGAACAGCACAAAATCATACATACAGTTTAGGCTCATCTCACACTTCAATAACTAAAATTTTTCTATAATCTCACCTGAGGCTGAGAGGATCCAGTCCCAGCCCTCTCCAGCTCTTCATCAACAAGCCTGTACTCATGCATGACCCAATTTGTTCTCTTACCATCTGGAGCACGACCACTGTGAAACACCAAGGTTTTTTTCAAACCCACAGTTCTTTGTTCATGCCTAACCGGGCGATCATTTCCAGTGGCTTTCCAGTACCCTTTGCTTGTAGCCCTGTTCATTCTGCCACCATTACCATATTTTTTGTCCAATGCACTGAAAAAATACCATTCTTGGTCTCTGGTCTTCAACCTTGATTTATCTAAAAAACGCATTCAAAACACCGTCATTCACAGGACCCAACAAAACAGCAGGAAAAAAAAAACTAAAATTAAAAACCCATGAAGTTTAACTAAGAAAAAGAAAACCCATATGAAGAAAACCCCTCATTGAGGTTAAGAAGTTGAGAAACCAAACAAAAACCCAGAAACAAAAGTTACCAAATTTTCAATCTTTGTCACACAAAGGTTAAAAATAAAGTGATAAATTTAGGTACAGGGGAGTGACCTGCTAGGTCCCAAGGCTCGCTCCTGTATATGTCAACCTCAGATATGGCATCAAATCGGAAGCTTTTCCCACAAACCTTGCGCTTGAGGTAATAAATAACAAGCTCTTCATCAGTTGGGTGGAACCTGAACCCAGGAGCAAGGGAGGTAGGTGGAGCTGCTGCTGCTGCTGATGCTGATGCTGATGGAGCTGCTACTGCCACAGTTGCTGGTGGTGGGTTCACAGTAGTGGTGGATGAGGTTGGTGGAGCTGGAAGGAAAATAGTTTCGCGACCCATGCTAGGGCGGAGAGTTGAGAAGCAAAAGGGGTGGTGGATTAGGGCTTCAGTGGTGAAGTTGCCTAAGCGAAACGGAAAAGATGGGTCTTTGATTGAGGGTCAAGCAACAAAAGAGGGGTACCTTCAATGACAAGAAATTCTAACACTTGGTGGCTTCCAGGGATTGTGATTTTTTTTTTTAATTTTGTTTTTTTTTCTCAAAAAATAAAAATGGCGTGTTTTTTGTTTTGAAACTAATATTTACTGTGTAACTAAAAAAAATCAGACCTTTTATTTTTTTGTTGGATTTTTTTTTGTGGGTAAGAACTAGGAGATTCTTTTTTATTGGATTGCATTACTGTAAATGAATAAAAAAATGTTACAGAAATGGATTCAATAGGACTTGTATGGAAATCACATGATTGGCTATTATTTCTTTTACCAATTTACTGCTATTGAATTTGGAAGTGAATAAATGAGATGATTTTCTTCTTTTTTTCTACTTGCAGGTAATAACTTGGGACCATTTTTGGGGGCACACTTCCCATCTATGGCCCATTGTTGCAATCCTCTTGTTCGAGGACCAACCAAGTATTATATTCCAGTCACAACGATAAATTTATTTTGCTAGTTAAAATCCATTGGATATTGAATTATTAGAATAAGAAAATGTCATTTGAGCAATGGCTCAGATAAAATTGATTGTGTTTTTAGTCGTTATTTAAAGTTTCTTCATTTTTTAGTCATTAAAAAATTAAAATAGTGTGTTTTTAGTCGTTTGTAAAGAATTAAAAATAAAAATTTCACTAATTTTATTTAATATAGGAACTAAAAATACATAAAATTAAAATGACAAAACATTATATTTACCGTGATCAAGTGTTAATGTACTTAACCCTAATAAGAATTTTAATTTTTTGGTATAAATAATAGGCATTCTTTATGAGAGATAATATTGCTCGAGTTGGGAACATCCACATTATGGTGGAGCTAGTTGTGCCAACGGGGATTCTTTCCATCCACAATGACAATTTTAATTTCTGAGACCTTATTTAAGGAGAATCGCATGTACCACAATACGAATTTTAGTTTGAACCTATTGTATTTTTAACTTAAAAAAATACTATGCATTTATATTTTAGATTCTTGTTTCATCATAGTTTGTGTTCGTGTTTGTTTAAAAGCAATTCGAACTGAATTATTGTTTTTATATTTTCAAGAGATAATAAATAAATATTGAAAGAGGGCTTATATAGTTACATAATCAAGTATTTTAAAATCTGAAATTAACTTATTTGTTTTTTATTTAATTTCATTAGTGGTTTTGTTAATAATACCTCGTCATATTTAACCTCTTCTATCTATTTTTTGGTAACTTTATTTTTCAATGTAGTAGTAGAATAAAAGTTATATAATAAGTAGGAGACAAAAAAAAATATCCAACAAATATTTCAAAGTTATATATGTAAAATATAAATAAAAAATTAAGGTTGATAAAACTATAATTTTTTTTCCTAAAGCCTAGGGTTGATAAATCTTTAGTCTAAATCATGCTCCCTAATATTAGTTTTGTTTATTGTGATGAACGATTTTTGTTAGCGTTGACATCGATTGTTTGTAAACCTAATAAAGTTTATGTTAACACTTTAAAAATAGAGCGCGATAAGTTTGTACGTGTCTATGTTGAGATCGTCTTAAAGGAACCTATGGTTGACAAAATTTGGCTAGATGGGTTTTAGCATAAAGTTGAGTATAAATACCCACATATTTTTTGTTCTAAATGTGAGTGCGATGGTAATCTATTTAGAGATTGTTAGCCGATCGTTACATGCAGCCATGGAGAAAATGCTACGACATAACTAAAATAGGAAATTAATCAGCCTAATTAAATGTCACACAATGACATTGAGAATGTTGACAATCATGGTAATTAGCTAATTATGTGGATAAGCAAATAGAAACGCAATATTTTCAAGTCCTCACCTTATTAAGGGATACTGAGTGCTATGGAGCAAGTATATATGGTGATTAGACAATAGTGAATTAAAAAACATGAGGGGGGGTTTAAATTGTTTAATAAAATCAGTGACCAATAATGCCAGAGAACAAATTTAATGTGTCATGCAATAAAGATCGAGATCCTAATAGCTCTTTAATGGTTTGACCTAAGAATGGTTAAGACTTTAGTTATGCCAATGGAGAAGCCAAAATACGGGAGTAAAAAGAAAAGACTTGAAGTGGAGGTAGAGCCTATGTCACCTGTGACTAATAATTCTCCAATCGTGATATTCCTAAAGTCTAAAGTTATGTGGTAACGTAAGAGTAATTATGGTCAATCTAATCATATCCAATAAGGATCCCAAGTTTGTCACCATGCAAAAACTAATATCTCTACAAGCGTTGTATGAGATGCATAAAAAAGGAAACCTTTTTCCTTTGTCACACCCATTAGATCAAAATTTTGAAAGGGAAATAAGATAGCTTGATGAGCCTCAACCACCTAAAGTATACCATTTTGTCGATCACGTTCAAAATATGGACAGAAGGAAGATGTGGTGATATTCCATTCAGTAAAAAAAATGTTCTAATGAATCTATGTTTAATATGAATAATGACGTTGAAATGTTGTGATTTTAGAGATCACATGAAAAAATGGGTGAGTTTGGGAAATAAAAACATGACCTTTTTTATGCTTAAAAAATAGTCAAAAGAGAGGGAGAGAAAGAGATAATGTCCATGGAATTACCCTTCCTAATGGCCTTTTGGTGTATTGATGATGGAGTACTCAAGATTAGAGCTATTTTTTTTTTTCAAATCTCTTGTGTGCTTGGCTAAAGATGCGGATGTCCATGTCATTAAACCACCCAATTTACTTAAGTTATGCATGTAAATACGTAAGAGTATCACTAAACTTGTCTTTAAGGACGAAATTTATCACGTGCTCAAGAGTATGAGCTAGCTCTTTTAAAGCTCCCAGCCTAGATGGTTTTCAGGCAATATTTTTTTAAGTAATATCGAGATGTTATGGAGGAATAGACTTGGCTTTTTGTGTTTGTGATGCTTTTGCTTGTGGTGATTTTGATAATTATCTACCTAAAACATGGGTTCCTTTATTCCTAAGGTAGACCACCTTTCAATTTTTAAGGAGCTCAAGCCAATTAACTTATATAATATGATTTTTAGACTTTTTTATTTCATTAATTGTTGGTCTTATAAGCTCTTTCTAAAGCAGCTCCGTTCTTGGTTAAGGCATTATTAATAGTGTGATAATTTTGCAAGTTTTTTTTTCATTTTATAAAGAAGCGGGACAATTAATGGTTGTAGGTAGAAGCCAATTGACGAATGGACCACACTCACTTAATTTTAAAAGTAGAGGGAGATTTACTTGAATAAACTCAATGAACCAACATAACATAAGGTCTAAATTAGAGGGACAAAAAATGCAATTAAGCCTAAACAATATTATCATTATGTCAATAAAATATGTGTATAAAAGTTTGTACAATTGTTATTTATCACTATTTTCACAATTCCCTCAAATATCACTATATTTTGTTAGAATACTAGTATTCTATAAACAACACATTATTGACTTGAATCAAGTTGTTATTTAATCTCACTTTCTCTATTTTTTTTCTCATAAAAGATTTAAAATCAAGTATATGTTGTGATCAATATTTAGAGTAAAAAAAAGGTAGTTTAGGTAGGATGTTTCACCTTAAAATAAAAAATAATGGACATAAACAATTACTAGGTAAGTAGTTATAATATTTAAAAGGGTTAAATACAATTTTTTATCATTATTTAAATTTTAATTGTTCTTTCTCCCTGCATTTAGTAAAAGTATAGTGTTTTTACCCCTTGTTAGGGACTCAAAAATACATGTTCAATGTGTTTTTAGTTCTTTATTAAGGATTTTTTAAGAACTATAGATGGATGAAACTTAAATAAGGACCAAAATAAAAGTATGTTAATTTTTTAGAGATGAAAAACATATTTAATTCTATTTAAAATTAATATGCAGTTTGGTTATATAACACAACAACCGTCATTAATAATGTCTAATGGAATAATCGATATGGCACATTAATTACATATGTTAATGGACCAAATAGGCATAAAATAAAAACTCAGAAACCTTCATTCCTCAAAGACTTTGTTTAAATTATGAGCCTTTTTTTTTTTATTAAAAACCCTAGTTATTCCTTGCTAGACACAACCGCCTAACAATATACATGTCACATAAATTATCTACATATATGTATATATGTATTTATGTACGTATATAAGTGCCATTTGTTGCCTAATCTTTAATTAGTAAAAGAATATATTTATATAATGAAATGATGGATTTGTGAATAATTTAACATATTCAAGGATTTGCTTAAGCACATGAACACTTCTAAAGATTAAGATCATGTTTGGTTTATCGTTGAAATGTGGTAAACTCACGTTTTCAATGCTAAAAATAATTATTTGAGAAATCAAAACTTAAGTTTGACCAGTTTCAACGGTAAATCAACACTAAAGTAATACAAATTATCACTTTTAAAGACTAAATTATAGATCGTCTCTAATTTTTATGTTATAATTTAAAATTAAACTACATGAATAAGATAAAAGAAAAGGGCACCTAAATGTTTATGTATAATAATTTTTTCTTTCTATATAATGTAATTAGATAAAAAAAAAAAAAAGAGAAAAGAGAGGTTATCAAGAAAAGTTAAAAAAAAAAAGATAAAAAGGCAGTCGGCTTTTCCCTCTTAATAGAAGAAAATATAACAAGACAAAAAAATATATGAAATGACAAACTCACCTATTTATTCACATATCTGTCATTAATTTTTTTAAAAAATGTAGAAATCACTTAACATAATTTTTTTTCTTATGATCTTTCATTCAATTAAATAGGAAAAGATAAATTTTTACATTTATTTTTTCGATTCTCTCTATCCAAAATATATATATATATATAAAGTTATTTCATTTTATATTTTTTTATCCTTTTTTTATCATTTCAATTTTTCCCTGTATCCAATTCCAAACAAATCGTAAAAGAGAACAAGTGGACGAATTTAAGTACCATAAATCCAGTTATTTAAGCAAAATATATTGCAACAAATTTTGTCCAATTGAGTGTCATAGTGTACAACTTCTCAACCACCAATTTTCCCTATTTTGGTGAAAACTTCAATCATCCCCCTTCATCCTTCACTTTTTGTATTCAAATATCAACTTGTAACTTGTGCAATAAGGTTTTCATGGAAATATATTCTTAATGTCAAAATTTTATGTTAATTCATTTTTTATAAATATTTACAATTTTTTTATGAATTCTTATCCATTTATTAATTATTAACGAAAGGAAATATAAACATAACATTATCATATAACAAAATATTTTATCAAAGAGTTATTGTTCAATTAGCAACACAGATTGAGTTGTGAGAATAACTCACAAGTTCAATCCCTATTATGTGGAGTATACTCTTAAAGAAAAGTGAGAAGTCTTAATTATAATTAAACCCCGAATATGATTGCTCCTGATAAAACCAACAAATCTTTTAAAAATTTACATGTTTTATTGTTAATATAATCAAAAGGGGTAAAAAAAGGTTAACCCTTGGCAAACGCAATCATCATTTATGAAAAAATGAAGGATTAGAAAAGAGAAAAACATTGGTTGTTGGGTGTTTGAAGTGCAAGCCTAGTTGGACCAATTGGTGTAGGTGTATTAGTACTACTACAACAGGCTTTTTCTTTTCTCTTTGGTTTGATTTTTACCATTCATTCAGTGATTGAATTGAATTGTTCGAGGATCTATGAGTGTACCACCCACCCAGACTCAGTTACTTACTCGTCTAGCACTGCCACTCACTGCACTTTAGTTTAGTGCGCGCCTCTGTTTCTCTTCACTTTTTTCTCCCGCCAATTTTACCCTCGTGCGCGGTGAGCATCCTCTCCATTTTTTTAAAATATATTTTAAATATATTTTTAACACTTTTTTTTACTATTAACCAATAGCGACCCGCAAGGATAAATTGATAGTATGATTTATATTGTTAATACTTCACACAGGATAAAATATTAACTATTATAAATACTTTTATATTAAAATAAATCAATAAAATTTTTATGAAAAAAAAGACTACCTTGATACCACGGAGGATACATGTTATTTTTCTTTTAGGAAAACGTTCCATTGTTCGAACTAAATAAATCAGGAAATTAGTCTTGGCAAGCATCTACGTTTATAATTGAAGGAGTAAACAACATATGCTTAATTAGATGTTCGTATTGGCAAACTAATATGGGGACTTTTTGAAGTCGCAACTTACAAAGGCAGGGTGTGGTAATTAACGTGATGACTACTAAACATAAACAAGTAATAATTTGGCAGATTGAACAAAGTCAGATTATTATATACTTTGTTGTTGGGTCAACTGAGTGAGCAAATTAAAGTCGATCATATCCCCCAAGAGATGTGGAAAGTTTTCGAGACGCGAATATGGCAATGTTGATATATGTATAGTTTATTGGACACTTAATTTTTTCTTAGCATTCTCACGTAATCCGTTACCCCAAGGAGATGGCAAATCATGTATGTGTGTGTGTGAAGGTAAACAACGTAACTAAACAAGAATGGAATATGCGTATATTACTATATTAGACTGCTGTTTAAGCTAAGAATTTAAAAAAGCTAGCTAGACAAATCACAAAAAGAAGAAGGAATCGTACAGGGGATAAAATTAAATGAATTATAAATCTCATCAGGTCGAAAACAATTACAGAGAGAACAAAAAAAAAAAGAATTATAGGAAGAGTTAATATATTAATTGTTCATGATGATCCTATCAAATTTAATACGCATGGTATATCGGTTGACAACCTATAATTTTGTGAGAAATGATAGAGTTGTATATATAATCATTTTATACAATGTTTTAAATAAATAAAAAAGAGGTATGAATAAAATTAATAAAAATAAGTGTAATATGTGATAAAATTAGTCAATTATCAGAACTACCATGAATTATTAAAACTAAAGTACCAATTATAACCAATGCATGTAACATTAAATAATTCTAAGAATTATGAGCATTAATAATATAGAAGGTAAAATCTGATAGAGATTTATACGATATGCTTATATTTTATACATAAAATAATGGATAAGAGAAAACTTAAGTTAATAAACAAATCATGCAATCCAATAATGATCCCAACATCTTAAATGCCAGAGGATATATGATAATAAAAGTAGATCAACACAAATAAAAATCAAAACAAAATATATTATAAATTTATTATAAGAATTACTTAACTCTATTTTTTTCTTTTTTGTAAATAAAGTGCATGGTGGGATTTGAGAATGGAGATGAACGTATGTGTCTCCCTGACTTTATCTCTTGCAATTTTATTTTTTTAAATGTTTCTAATAGATGGATGTTATTAATGTGTAAAAAAGATTTTAATTAAACGATAATTCAATGGTATTGTTTATTAAATTTAATAAAATATGATGTATTATATATATTACATATGATGACAATACATATTATTGAATTATAGTGTAAATTTTTTACACTAATAGTATATAATCATTAAATATAATTTAATTAAAATAAATCATATCTCCCATTAAAATAGTTGTGAAATGTTAATTATTTTCCATAGAATTTTAGTTGAAAGTTAAAATAATAATAAAGTAGAAAATAATTAAGCTTACTTCTGATAACACTTAATTTGAAATTTAGATGGCACAGGTATCTAATCAAATCTTATTTCTGTATAAGAAATTAAACGTTATATTATGACTTGTTTTTGTTTTCACAAGAAATGGCAAGTAAGGGAAGGTGAGGATTAGAACTAGAAGTCAGAAGTGAGGAATGTGGTGCGCGTGGGTCTTACTCTTATGTGTTGTGTTGGCCAGATTTTATTTCAGTGATGGCATGTGTTGCACGTGTACACATTGTAGTGCATGCCTCTACCACGTGTCATCATTCCCTTCGTCTTCAGATTTTATCACTTTTTTATTCATTCATAAACTTTTTTAACAATATAAACCGTGCCGTTTTATTTAACGTTTTTTGAAGAAAAAAAAATTTGTCCCAATTTAATTGTCATTCTCTAATATTAATATACTATTAAATGACTTTTTTATTTTTATCTTTATTATTTAATTAATGTGTATTTCTTGAATGATATATTTTTAATATGAGAAATAAAGGATATAATAGGGAATTAATTTATATTTTTTATAAAACTTAGAATATTAATAATATGTTTAATTCTCATGTCATAACCTTAAAAGTCAAGTAAAATGGAACGGTGAGAGTATATAACTCAGAGATGATCCAAGCACGAAACCATTTTGGAAATAAAAATTTGACACACATTTTTTTATGTGAAATTTGTTGGAGAAGAAAGAAATAAAAAATTAAAAAATTTAAAAAAATGATAAGATATAATAAAAAAAATAAGTGAAATTAAAAAAAAAGTATAAAAAGAGATGTAAAAGTATGAATATGTTGTTTTTTTCTTGGATTCGTTTTGGCCACGTGATGATGACAACGAAGCTGGGTCCCAAGGTGCTTATATGTTGGATTCAGGTGATTTAACACACATATACTTCTCGTTCTTAAAGGTATAAGAAATTAAGAACAACTTTAATGAGAATGGCTTGATATGAGTTGTTTAACTTAAAATTTATTATTTTAATGTGGGTTTTACAAATTGAGTTATTTAAAATGGGTTTATGTTAAGTAACTCTTCTAATCAACTCCCATTATAGATGATCTAATGAGCTTCTTCTTTTTAAGTTTTTTTTTTTAAAGGATACATTTTGATCTCATTAGAGCAAACGCTTAATTAGATATTTAGATTCTTTGAAGAATAAAGAAATATTATATATCTATTTTCTAAAATTTTTGTTATTAAATTGATCCTTTAAAAATTAAAATACCACCATATTAATTATTTAATTTGTTTTCATCAAAACAATCACTCAAAATATAAAATTATTATTAAATTAGTCATTTTATATAAACCAATTTAGTGATAATTATATATTTTTAAAATTTATTTTGGTATTTTTTTAAAAGACTAATATTTTTTTGGTTTAAACCACGTATATTCTCCAAGGGAGATAATCCTGCTCGAGTCAAGAACATCCACATCATGGTGGGGTTAGCTCTTTCAACGGAGATTTTTTTCCATCCACAAGACTTGAACTCGAGACTTTACTTAAGAGGGAATCAAACATGTACCACTTAACTTAAACCAAACCCCGTTGGTTAAAAATTAATTTAGTAACTTTTTTTTAAAGATTAGGGTGATGATACTCTTAATTTTTAAAGGATTAGATCAAGGGTTTACTCTAAATTGTTATTATGCTAAATTTAAAAAATATTATTCATTTAAAATTTTAAATCTTTGAACTTTTATCAAATTTAAAGTTTCTTATTAGATTGAGAAAACTAACAAAACTTTGAATTAAATGATATTTTATACGGTTAAGACTAATTTAATACGATATGGTCACATTTATAAAGATAACGTTTGAAATTTTTTATGGTCCTAGTTATAAGATAAAATACACAAATTTAGAAGTATTTAATATTTTTATCATATTTACTTTTGTTGACCATTTAAGGTTTTAAATTGACACAATTATCACGATAGTAAAATTTAAACTTGTAATCTTGTAAAGATTTTTTTGAAAATCGATATATTAATTATTTTTTAAAATATATATGATTTAGTCTAAATTATCTTATAAATAGGACTAGAGATAATGGTACAGTATAAAAATACTGGATTATATTGATATTATAATTTAAAGTTTCTTAAAGTTACTAAAATTTTTTAGAAATTGGTGCAACACATCATTGATAAACGGGTCAAACATTACCACTTAAATAGTAGAGAAGTATAAAATATTACTCTCTCGGGTCCTAATTATAAGACAATTCAGAAAAATAATTAATGAGTTAATTCTTGAGAAATTACTCTATAAGATTACACTTTTACCCATATTTAAAATTAAACTCCATGACCATGGTAATTGTGTCACCTTAAAACCTTTAATGGTTTTACAAGGGCAAATATGAGAAAAAAAACAATAAATGTTTATAGATTTGTGTACTTTATCTTATAAACAGGGACGGGTTCAAGGGGGCAAGCATGGGCCTTGGCCCCCTCCCCCATTCTAGTGAGGGGTGTTCAAGACCCGTCCGTCCCTTTGACTCGTCCCAACCCGTCATACTCGGGCCGGGTATGTTCTTGTCCTACAAGAAATAATGGAACCAAATACTACTCTATCGGGTCCTATTTATAAGACAATTCAGACAAAAACACACATATTAAGAAAAGTAATTAATGCGTTAATTCTCGAGAAATCACTCTATAATATTACACGTTTACCCCTATTTAAAATTAAACTTCACTACCATGGTAATTATGTCACCTTGAAACCTTTAATGGTCAACAAGGGCAAATATGAGAAAAAAATAATAAATGCTTATAGATTTGTGCACTTTATCTTATAAACAGGGACAAATTCAAGGGGACAAGCATGGCCCTTGCCCCCTCCCCCATTGTAGTTAGGGGTGTCCAAGATCCGGTCCGTCCCTTTGACTCGTCCCAACCCGTCCTACTCGAGTCGGGTCTGTTTCTGTCCTACAAGAAAGAATGGAACCAAATCGGGTCTCATTTTTTGACCTGGTATCGGGTTGAGGCGGGTTCGAGTTAACCTTCAGGTACCCCGACCCGTCCTTTATATATAAATATAATATTTATTACTTATGATTTTCTATTATGTAAAGTCATAACCTTATTTTTCTCATTTTAAATGAGGTTTTTGAGTCTAAGTTTCCTCTATTTACCTTTAAAAATACATTCTATACATAAAAATATATAGTGATATAGTGTTATTCTTGGTTTAGTAATGTCTCAAACTTTAAAAAAGTAAAAAATATTGCATACATTAAGAGATATCCTATTTTATGCAATATATTTATTAATTGTATGAACTATTTTCTTTTGAACATTGTTATATGATTATTTCATGATTATATTCTGTTTACATATCGGGTCAACCCAGTCTTGTACTACTCAGACCCAATATTACTTAGACCCACACATCATTAGGTCTATGGACGGGCCCGAGTCCATAAAATTGGCTCGATCAAAAATTAGGGCCGGGTTAGGGACAGGTAAAACCCGTCCCAACCCGTCCCATGAACACCCCTAATTCTAGTATGCTACATATTACATAAAAAAAATATCATCAATATATATGTAATAAACGAAAAAAGATAAATAAAATGAGTGTGATACATTTAATTTTTATAACATAAATGTACTATATATATAACTTAAATAAATGATATCATGAATTTGATTAATATTTAATATCTATTATTAAAGAAAAAATTTCGGCCCCCCTTTCATATGAATCCTGAATCTGTCCCTACTTATAAATAGGACCATGGAAAAATTTCAAATGTTGTCTTATAAATAGGACCAGAGGGAGTACTAAATATTTGTGAAGTCGGAGAAAGAATGTGCCACTGCCACATATTACATATACCCTTTATATTTCCTGTCCCACCCGTTATCTTTCCACCTAGAGCAAGTCTGTTAGGGTGTTTATTGAGCATAATGCTCTATAAGAAATTATCACTAGAGTAAAAATTAGGGTTAATGCTTTACTAACACCAGTGTTTTAAATGTGTTTTGGGTACTCTTTAAATTGGGTATAACGCCACTGAAAAGCTACCGCACTTCAGCAATTTTTCAGGCACATAGCAACAACCAGTTTTTCAAAGTGTTACCGGGTATTTTTTTCCATTCCCGGGGTTCCAACCCCAGGTATTTTAAACTGTCGGAAAAAATATTTTTTTTAAAAAAATTAAATTTTATTATTTATTGATATTATTTTATTGTTTATTAATTAAAATATTTAAAAATAAAAAAATGGTTGATGTGTATTGGTCATTTAAGATTTGTGAATAATAAAAATGTAAAGTGTTAGGTTAGAAAAGAGAGGTGCTTAATAAAAACTTGCCAATATATATGAATGAAGGTGAAGGCTCACTATAACATTTTAGGCTTTAGGCAACGTTTTTTATACAACATTTAAAAAACCGCTGCTGAAACATGAAATAGGCAACAATTTTACACCTGTAGACCTCATTTATATTTGGCAACGGTTTTCAAGTTGTAGCCGTATTTTAGGCAGCACTTTTCTTGACAACGGTTGAAAAATCGTAGCCGAAACATGAAATAGGCAACAATTATTTAATTTTGTAGATCTTTCTTAGTCAACGGTTTTAAAATCGTTGTCACAACATAAAATAGGCAATGTTTTTTAAATTGTGGTGATTTTTCCTAATCAACGGTTATTAAATTGTTGCCAAAATATAGAATAGGCAACATTTTTTAAATTTTACGGATTTTTTAGTCAACAATTGTAAAACCGTTACCAAAACATAAAATAGGCAACATTTTTTCAATTGTGGAGATTTTTTAGTCAATGATTATAAAATTGTTGCCAAAACATGTAATAGGAAACGGTTTTTCAACAAGCAACAAGAAAAAACCGTTGTTTAAACTATTAAAAAAATATTGATTTAATGTTTAAGTTTTTCAAATTTTTGTTTTACTAAATTTTATTTGTCAAATCAATGACCTTTACATAAAAAAATTATATCTTTGATTTTAAAATAAGAGATTTTATAAGTTTATTTTAAAATTTGTGGTTCATATGATTTATATTAAAATTGGCAATTTATATAATAAATATATGTGTTAGCTTAGTGGATAGAACTTAGTGTTTAAAGATGAGGAGCTGTGTTCAAATCCTACCTTGGCCATTTTAAGAATTTATATTTTTCATGTGGTTTATTCCTTTATTTTAGGCAACGGTTAAAAATCGTAGCCTAAGCTAATAGACCTTGCCTAAGGTCTCTTCAAAACCGTACTCCAAATATACTTTAAGCAACGTTTACACTTTCCGTGACTGAAAACTCCAAAAAACCGTTGCCTAAGGGACTAGGAAACGACGGCTAATTCCACGCCTGCAAAACCGTTCCCTAAACTTTCAGCAACGATTTTTTTGCTTTCAGCAATGATTTTTTGTCGTTGCCACAGACCAAAAATGTTGTAGTGGCTACGGTGAGGCTGTGAGCCAAGTGGTACACCATGTGCCATGTCTTATAATGCAAATAATAATAAGTATGATAGTTTTCAAATTGCAAACAGGGTCCCTTTAGAGAAAAAATACCACCAACTTTGATAGTTAACTTTGACCTCCTCATTGTTGTGATTGACATCCTCCTTGCCAGTGAAGCTCAGATCAAGGAGCACCTCCACTGCTATGCCATCCTCCAAGTCATTCGTTACCCACAGAACATTGAGTACATCATTACATCGTCGCCCAGTACCACCATCTCACCCTCCTCCTTGACCCTCACCCCTTTGCTTGGTCCATGATGCTTTTGGTTGAACATTGAGTACCCTCTACCTTCACCTTCGTCCATGATGCTTGGTCCATTCTCTCCAACCTTACCAAGTGATAAGTGCATAAAATCAATAGTTTTTGGGTATAATTTAGCACTTTGAGATGATAATTGTTATTAATTTGATCCCTAATTGCTCATTTGTTGCTTGATTTTTAGTTTTATGTAGTTTCTAATCTAAATTGGAGTTTTGAAGTTATTTTGATGAGGAAATTAACTTTTTACAGGTTTTGGAAGAAGAAAAAGTAAAGTAAAGAAGTAATCAAAGAGGAGAATGCCCAAAACTCCACTTTCTGAAGGCGCGCTCAAGCGCACCTTTACTGCACTTGAGCGCACAAGACCTTGCTGAATCCCCCTTACTGTCTGAAGCGTGCCTCCTTGTCTGAAAAAGCGCGCTTGAGTGCACCTGTAGTGCGCTTGAGCGCACGCGTATCTTTCTCCAGACTCTTGCGCGCAATATAAAAGGGAAAAGAGGGATCTGAAGGGGGGGCATCTTGGGGGTAATCCTCTTCTCCAAGTTTCCTCTCCAGGAGCTCTGCTAGGGTTTCGTCTTCCATCTCTGCCTTGTGGGTTACCCTCCTCCATGAGTGGCTAACCTCCTTCTCCGGGATTGAACGAAGTCTTCGAACTCCGATGTATTCAGTTTAGGTTCTTGTATTTTACTTTCATTTGACATTGGTAGTTTCGTTTTGTATTAACTCTTGAATCTATTTTACGAGATAGTTCTTGATATCAAATCTTAGTCTTGACCGGGAGGTATTTCTTTGATTTTGAACTAAGCGTTTCTACTCGGTGGGTTTAATATGCTATGAATAGATATTGATTCATCGAATGCTTTTAAATACTTGTTTTTAAAGCTTGAATATATGTTTGAGTATGCGAGAGATCAATATTCAAGGGTATATTCTCAGGGTCTCTAGGTGCAAGGGATCGACCTAGGCGACTTTAGTCTATTGCATAAATGTCAATGGAATCGTAAATACAGGAACTAACGGAATACTGAGGAGGGAGAACGACGAGTTCAATCCCCATTTTATAAATTGTTTTTGAAACCATTTTACTGCAGTTGTTTAGTTTATGAATTTATTTTACAAAAACCTTCTCAAAACCAAATGCAAATTTCAGTGTTCTTGTGTAAATACTTAGTGAACTAAATTGTGTTGAGTTAATAGTAGTTCGAGTTCCTCGTGGGCACGACAACCCTTACTTATAAAACTATTATACTGTTGCGATATTGGTACGTTTGCCTATATCTCAACACCAAAAAGACTCTTTACGATGATGCTTTTGGTTGAACATTGAGTACCCTCAACCATAGCTTGATCTTATATAATACCTTTCCCTTTGAAAAAGGATTCTTCCAATAGAGGGTCGGAAGGGACCTCGGGTTTATTACGATGATGAGGCAGTTATGGTGTTTGTGGAGCTTTTCGACACAAGGGAGGAAGACTCTGATGACGAGGACTAGCTAGGCGGAGCTAATTGGAAGGGAGGATGAGAGGTAAGAGGAAAGAGTCTTGTACTGATGGAGGTGCTTTTCAGACCACTTGAGAGGCCTAAGAGGAGGGTTCATAACGGTGCGGGTGGGTAATGGTGAGATCGTTGATGTTGCTTCTGCTATTGCAAAGCTGGAATCTAGCAAGAAATCTGCTTTGAGTTGTTGTAGGAACGCAGGGATTTTTTTGCAAAAACCCTCATACCAGGGTCCCAAAATTTTTTTTATCCATCATCTCATCCTAACTATTCAATTATTATAATATCACATCAAATGGATAAAATTAAGTGGCACACCATATAACACTTAAGATAGAGGTATATAGTAGCCTTCACCATGAATGAAACCTATTTAAAATATGTGAATTGTGAAAAAATTGAATAGTGGATAAAAATATCCTTAACGACCAGGATCATTGCTCCTCTGAGATTGTAGCTTCCTTATCTGGGATTGGGTTGTTAATTTTTATTTTTTGTCGTGGTCTTAGCAAACCTACTCGGACCCGGGTCTTTTATCTGACAGCACTGTGGTAAAGTAAAGTAGCAATGTGAGTCACATTCCTATATGGTATGGCCCATAAATGTCTGGATACAGTACTCATTTTACCCCATATACTTTGACCAAATTTTTTTTTACCCAATATACTTTCCTTCACGTTTGTTGGAGAGGGTATAATTTGCTGTCGCAAAATTTACGAGTGGAGTTAAAATTTTAAAAATATTTTATTGACAAATACCATCCAAATAAATAACATATTGTTATGAATAATTAAATATAATGAATGTTTATTAAATTTAGTTTGATTTCATAAAGTTTTATTTATTTCTTTTAATAGAAGCAATAATCGTGAAAATATATTGTATAATCATATATTATTTAGTTTCTTTTATTAACTCTAGCTCATTTCACTTAGGGGGTGTATTGGTTTAGGATTTTAAAAACTTTTTTAGCTGAAAAAAGTCTGTAAATTTTTAAAAGACTTTATAGGATTTTCATGACTTTAAGGATTCTGCAAGAATTTCAAGAATTTTTAAGTCAGGATTTTACTGGATTTATATCATAGACTTTGCGGGACTTTGTGGACTCTATAGGACTTTATAGACACTGCAAGACTTCGTGAAGTTCTTACATATGATAAGAATTCAAGATTCTTTTGCATACATTCAAATTTAAAAAAGGGTCAAAGACACAGAAATAATTAAAAAAAGTTGGGATAAATAAAAGTAAAAATAATACAGTTATTAGTTAATTCACCATAATATTATGTCTTCCTAAATAGCGTTCATCCACATATTCATAGCTATACTAGTCCTCCAAGCATAGATATAAAATTAGTATAAAAAATGCGTATATATATAGCACAGATAATTTTTTTTTAAAAATATATATATAATTTAAATATCTTATTTACTATTATTATAAAATAATGAAAATTTGAGAAAAATAATTTAAATTTAAATATATTTTTATCATTAAAAATATTATTTCTTTTAAAAATAGTCTTTATAATTTTTTAACATGTAATTTTTATAAAACACAAAATTCATGTACTTTTAATTCTTAAAGACGTATTAAAATGAAACTATGAGAAAAATGAATTAAATTTAAATATATTTTTAGCTTTAAAAAATTGTCCTTTAAAATTGTCCTTTTTAATTTTTTTAACTTTAAATCTTTACAAAACATATAACTCATGTGTTTTAACTCTTTTACTTCACACGTCGTGTATTTTAAAAAACATATAAAACTCATGTACTTTTAGTTTTTAAATACATTTTGAAATGAAACTATGTGAAAAATGGATTAATTTTTATCTTTAAAAATAGTTTTTATTTTAAAAATAGTCTTTTTTTAATTTTTTAAAATTATTCTTTAAAATGCATAAAACTCATGTATCTTTGGCCCTTTTACTACACATCTTTGATCTCTCTTCATTTCCTATTATTTCAATTATAATTTATTTTACTTTCTTTCTCTTTATTATTCTTCTATATCTCTTTATCTTCATTTCCAGAAAAAATTATTGAAAACTTTGACTCTTTTTAAACTTTTGGCCCTTTTTAAACTTTTTTTTTTTGTTGGAAACTAACTAGTTATGTTATATAAAAAAGAAAATTTTTCTACATTCGGCATCTTCCCGAATGTAAACAACACTATTTGATGCAACTGAGATTAATCCAATGAATAATAGAAATTAATTTAAAAAAAATGGACATAAAATATGAAGGTACTATTTATAAACTTGAGTTATAAATTGTGAACATGTATCTATCATGTTTTAAAGCACACACTATGAACATGTTATATTTTCAAACACCCAATAGCTAAAGAAAAAAAAGATTTGAAAACAATACGGAGCCTATATAATGCAAAGGATTTGAAAAAGTTGCAGAGGATCTATATTCTCTTCCGCAAAAGTTGTAGCATCAGTATCATCAGGGTCTCCTGATATGGAAGCATTCCCACTAGCAGTTCCACCCCCAACAACAATATTCAATTCCTCATAGTCAACCATACTTTTTTTTTCTCGAAGATTTTTGTCACTTGGGTGGGACTAGCAAAAAAATCCATTATTAGTAAATTGAAAGTACTCTTTCCATATTTCATCACAAGCGGTGGATTGTTTTTAAATGATAGAAAATCCTGATTGAATACCAACAGACTTTTTTACTCAGGAAAAATCTTTTAAAATCCTAAACCAATAAACCAATCCACAAGATTTTTGTCACTTGGGTGGGACCAGCAAAAAAATCCATTATTAGTAAATTGAAAGTACTCTTTCCATATTTCATCACAAGCGGTGGATTGTTTTTAAATGATAGAAAATCCTGATTGAATACCAACGGACTTTTTTACTCAGGAAAAATCTTTTAAAATCCTAAACCAATAAACCAATCCACTCCCTTATATTTTTTTGGTACATTAAAATTTAGGGTGAGGGGATGGTGCCCCAATCCAAGGTAGGGAAAGCCGGAAAGCCTCCGAGCTCTTTGAGCACTTACAGAGGTACTTACATTTTACCCCACCCCAAGGGGACAATTGGAGGTTCGAACCTGCCACCTGTCAGATACGATACCTTATCTTGCTCCACTTGACCAATCCCTTAGGGTTGATTTCACTTATATAATTACATCCTTATGTGAATAAAGGGTGGGGATCAACTTACTCCAGGAGTAACTCTGGCAAAGTTACTCCGCTTAATAACTTCTTATAGAATATGAATTTAACAAATATAACCGTTGATTAATATGATGATTATGCATACCAAATTTTAGATTAATTGAACATTCATAGGTATGTAATTTTAGAGTGAACATTTACTTATATTTTAAAAAGTATATTGTACGTTCAATTGAAGTGATTTGATAAAACATCAAATGATTTTTAAATTTTATGAATTTTTGTAGGCTTGATCTACTTAATGAAAACTATTAATATGACGGTTGGATTGATGAAATTCAATGTTTATAAGAAGTTATTAAGCGGAGTAACTTTACCCAGAGTTACTCCTAGAGTAAGTTGATCTCCATCCATGTATATATATATATATATATTAACATTATTTTCATAACATACTATACTATATATTTTAACATGATTTCACTTATATAATTACATCCTAGAGTAAGTTGATCTCCATCCATCTCTTAACTTTATATATATATATATATATATATATATATTTTAACATTATTTTCATAACATACTATAAAAAATCTCACGTTCATGCAAAAATGGTATTACAAGAAATTATACGAGAAAATTCTATGCTTACAACTAATGCTTAAAAGTTATATACGTTTATTTCGAATTATTACGTTTATATTTTTTATTTTTTTTAAAAATTTGATATTCAGATGTTCTCTAACTTATTTTTATATTTTTTATATAATACTAAATATGTGAAATTTTGTAAAACTTGAGAATGAAAATTTGTCTTGACCTATAAATCGAGCCAATAGATTTCCTATAATTGATTGTAAAGTTTGAACTGAAATATTATAAGAAACCTATATGCTTCATCAATCAGCTGAGAGCCTGAGACATAATTTCATTCTTAAATTTTTGTAAAATGTAACGTATTTAGTACTATGTAAAAAATAAAAAAATAAATCAGAGAATGTCTCGGTATTTAATGATTAAGAAATAAAAGAAAAAATTATAAATATAATAATGTGAAATAAATGTACCGTTCCAACATTAGTTATAATATATATATATATATATATATATATTTGGATTTCTTGTAATAACAATATATAATACCTCTTATGCAATAACGTAGAATTTCTTATAATCATGCATAGAGCGTCATGTTGATATCGTGCTATAAAATGATGTAAGAATATATATATAAAGTATAGAGTAAAGAGAAAAATAAGAGAAGAAAAGACCAAAAATACTTAATTCATTGACATAAGAGGTATTCATATAAGTGAATGAAAGTTAATAAAGAAAACTAGGTAACTTGAAATTATATAATATTTTCTCAAAATCATTTTTTCCATTAAAGAAAACGGGTAAAGTCATATCAAATCAATCTAAGCCGTACATACACCCACCATATCTTAATTATTCATATCAAAACAAAAGTTTATGTGGGCTAAAAGTTAATTAAAAAATATAACATTTTAATCACTAAAAAATTTATTTTTTATTTGAAAAATAAAAGATTTAGAAAATATATAAATATTTTTTATAATTTTTTTATATCTATTAGTTATTTCATTAACTAATTTTATTTAATACTTCTAGTTCAATAAATCAATCTATTAATTAATCTTGTAACTAACAATTTTGACTGAAAAGTTTTCATAGCCACTAGTCCCAATCTCAGACACACAAATGACAAATATGGAAACTCCCATAAATACGGAATTGATATTGCTATAGCTATACGTTTTTATATCTGCTATTGCATGTTTGGAATTTCCTTTTGGGAAGGAAATTTCTGTAAAAAATGTCATTGGATACGTCTTCGGCAAAAATTATATTCACGTCTTCTTAAGAAAAAGAAATTTTATTGTTACACTGGAATTATGTCATTTCACTTCTTGTAAGCTTATATCTCTTTACCTGAATTTTACCAACTAATCCAATCACCTAAATTAGGGTACGAAATTTTAAAAAGAATATTTTTTATAAATATTTTTGTTAATCGTGACTGTTTTTATTTTGATCATATAAAAAAATACATCCAAACATGAATTTCATACATTTAAATATATCTTAATTTTTTAAATATTGAAAAAAAATTGAACCCAAATAATTGGCGTAGAGCATGCTTGTTTAAGCATGAAGTAATCTTTTGTAGTAAAAGCAAGTTTAGAAGCAACATAATTTAGACATACTTATCATCAGTATAAAGCATTTATCGTCTAAAAGATTTTGTTTTTGTACGAAATAGTTGTTGTGCAAAGTAAATATCACAATGACTTAGTTAGTTAGGTAACTTCTTAATTCTATGGAATTGATTGAATGGATTATGATAGAATCTCATATTTAATATATCACAAATTGGAGCTTCATTTGTTTTTTTTTTTCATGACTACAATTATGTTTTTTTTTTTCCTCGAATTTAAGATCACTTATTAAGTTATAATATTTCATCATTAACTAGTTTACGTGCTCGATAATATTCTATTTGTTTCTTAACAATAAGATAAATAAGTACTTGAGATTTTTTGAGTAATGTTAATCATATAATATTACACTATATAACTAAGCGAGAGAAATAGAAAAAAAAGAGTAAAAAAAGAAAAATGTGAGGTGCGATATGTGATGTAATGAAAATATATAAAGAAAAAAAATGTGTTGTATAAATTATTATATATTTTTTATTGTATGAATTTAATATTTTATATTTTTTTCTATCTTGAAAGTTTGATACTATCATTTCATCCTAAAATTTTGATATATAAAAAGGAAAAAGGTCAATTGGTTGAGTGGTGAGGAATTTAGATTTACAAGTGCATTGAGTGAGAAGGAGGCAGAAAAATTAGTGGCCGGCAACATTGAGGGATAACAATGTAACATAGTCCCATGTTGTGGGTACAAGAAGAAACGGCGCGTGGACTCAACACAAACCTATAAATAAAATAAAAGTGATTGAAGGAAAGAGGACATTTGTCCTAACTAAGCTGATTTTCTTGGACCAAACTCTCAAACCGCATGGACTACTTGCCAACCTTACCTCTTTGTCTCATTCCCTTTACAAACCTCCTTCTATCTTTGGTTTCTCTCTGAACTTGAACTTCTTTCTGAAAGGGAGAGATAGGTAAGATAGGTAAGAGATAGGTGGAATGATTAATTCAGGCACCGTTTGGAAATTAAGCTGAAAAAGAAAACATGGGTTCTGCTTCAAAAGTTGGGAATAGCAGCTATGATTACTCCTTTAAGATTTTGCTGATTGGTGATTCTGGTGTTGGCAAGAGCAGTCTTCTCCTCAGCTTCATCTCCAACTCTAACTCCATTCAGGATCTCTCCCCCACTATTGGTTCTTTTCTTTTCTTTTCCTTTTATTTAGTTTCTATTCTCAGTTGTGATTGGAAAGAAAAGAAGAATCTTTTATTTCTCCGTTCATTTTGAGATTTCTGAATTTGGATATATTGGAACCTGATTGTATAGTTGCCTGTGGCATAGGAAGGATGATACATATATTTGTTGGGTTTGGTTTGATACCAGATAACTTTCTTGCCATGTTCTTGTTTTCTTGCAAATTCAACACATTTATTAAGGTTTTCATTAAACAATAAGGGTGTCTCTGTTGAAAAGCTTTTTTTTTTTTTTTGGTTTTGGGGTTTAAAGTGAACAAGTGAAGTGTTTCATAGAGTCATGCATTCTTTCTGAAAATACTTACCAAGTCAGCTTTCTTCAAGTTTTCAGTTATACATGTACTTTTTGGTCCTTTAAATATTCTGTTCCAATTTTTGGCTTCATTTTGTATTAAATCTATATTTTCTTATTCAACCATATGCCAATCTTGATTCTATGGATCTGGTTTGACTTGAGCTCCCTAAACGGGATCAAACTCGCACCGCAAGAATGCTATGTTAAACCCATCTTGAAAGAAAAAACTTTTTGATGCTATTTGGACATGCTCTTACCTTAGAGAGTGTTTGTTTTGTTCTCTGTTTTATCTTCGGTTGATATCTTTTTAATGTTAATTATAAAAGTACCACATGGTTGTTATTATGCTTTCAAGATTTCGTGAAAGAAATTTCCTCTCTGGAATCTTGAAAACAAGAAACAAAATGAAAAATAATGCATCATTTTTTGTGTGTAGTTATTAGTAAAAAGATATCAGCTGAATATGGAAGTAGGAAACAAAACAAACTCGTAGTTTTTTTTTTTTTTTTTTTTTTTTTTGTGTTCAATTTTTATATTCATTGAAATTTTCCAATCACCCTGCATATTTTTTTGAGGAACTTTTGTTAAAATTCATTATCAGTATCTTATTTGAAACTTTAATCAATTGATTCAATACATACTGTGAAATTGCATGTTTGTCTTATAATTATGTGATATCTAGGCATTGGACCTTCTCTGTCCGTAGTTTTTATTTGTCTCTTACATTTGCTTCCTATGTGATTGAGTGTTTGTGTTTCATAGCCTAAGAAATTTTGGCACTGCAATTTTCTGTTTATATGATTTTTGTTACATACTGAAATGTTGGTATTCTTAAATCATTTACAGGAGTGGATTTCAAGATCAAGCTTTTCACAATTGCTGGTAAAAGATTGAAGCTTACTATTTGGGACACAGGTAGCTGTTTTTCTAGTTATTTGATCACATTTTTGCTTAATTTTTTGTAAAGAAATTTGTCACACACATATGTCCTCGGGTAATGTTAGAAGGAATAGGATATAAAACCAATGAAATTCTGTTTGATTACTAAATAATTCCTTCTCTTCTATATATCATTTGGATGGTTCAATGATGATTGAAGCAATTAAAGAGCCTTGCATCATAAGTGCACACTCATAATTTATTTTTATCTTACTTGGATTTGAATATGAATTGTTTCTTTAAAGTCACCGGAAATATGGTCTATGAACTATAATTGATGTAAACTAGTGATAACTGGTAAGTAATGATAAGAATTCATTATTCTCTTAAAATAACAAATTTTATAGGTCAAATCCCGTGTTTTTGTCTGTTCTCCCTCCCTACTCTCAAGTAGCAACTCTTTTGAAGTTAAATTTAGTGATGCAAAATTTTGATCTTTTAATATGAATACATTTTCAAGTCTGAAGTAAAGGGTATATACAGCTTGATTGTGGTAACATGAAAGTTACTAAAAATTCAGACCTGTTGGCGATGAGGAGTTGAAAGTTAGTTGAAATATTAGTCCCCACTCTGTCAAGATCTGTGGGGATACATGTTGACTGAAATTGCTTGTAGATTGAATTCTGATTATATGAAACCTTGCGAGGGTGACTTGATGCAATTAGATTATAATATTTAGTTTTTTTTTTTCTTTTGCAGCTGGACAAGAGAGGTTTGGAACAGTAATAAGCTCTTATTACAGAGGTGCACATGGAATCATTCTTGGTATGCTATTATGTATTTGGATTTTGAATTTGATTTTTTATTTATACTTAGATTTATGTCATTTAAAAATGTATTTTAAAATCTATTGCACTCATTTGAAGTTTGAACAGTAGAATGACCCCCCTCTTTAACTTCATATTTAATCATTTATATTAGTATGATGTTTATATATTGCTATTTATATATTTTGTAATTGAAATCAGAAATATACACCTATTTATAGGTTAATATTATGGAAAATAGTAAAAAAATAGCCTTTAATATACAATTGGATATATAATTAATTTATAACCAAGGATACCAAAATGTTAACCTAGTTAGAAATAAACATTAGTAGTCACTAGTCAACTATTCTTTTTGCAATTGAAATTCACAGTTTTCTTTTTTGTATTTTGGATTCATTGCAGAAATAATTTATCCAACTAAATTTTATAAATGTGAAAATTTCATTTTCTCCTTTGTTTTGTTCTTCCCACAAGTCTTGCTCTTGAAAATAAGCATGTATTGGCTCTTTCATTGACTATCATTTTTTTCTTTTATCTAATGTTTTGATAAACTGTACTGTAAGCTATTCACACTGCTCTTATTCATATTGTAATGCTCGGATGTACTAATGTGCCTTGGAAGGAACATTTGCTATAAATGTTAGTGATAAACCTATAATTCTCCTCTAAATAGCTTCTCCCTCATCCCTCCCCTTTTCCTGATTCACTACTTGTTCAGGTAGATTAGGATTTTGAATACTTGAAACTCCCCTTTTCCAGATTCATCCCAAGCTAGGAATCACTAATGCCTAAGTTTATCCATCAATATGATCAATACTGTTGTTGCAAGGGTAAAAAAACCTGACATGGTTTGTGCCCAAATGGTTGTACATTATGATCAATGTGGTGCTCACTGTTTATGCTTTTCAATATTGCCTTTAGTGTTTACATCTAACAGCTTTTTCTTCAAATTTCTAATTTAGTCTATGATGTGACACGGCGTGAGACATTTACAAATCTGATGGATACATGGGCAAAAGAGGTTGAACTTTACTCCACTAATCACGATTGTGTCAAAATTCTTGTTGGCAATAAGGTGGATAAGGTAAATTTTATGGTGAAAGGTCTTGCAGTCCTTTCCTTACACAGGAAAAGACAGAAAACCAAACAGATTATATTATTTTTTCTCACACTACCTGATAATTTATATTGGAATTTAAATAGAACTTCAATCTGTTCCTTAATATTATTTTCTTGCAATCCTTTAAGGATTTTGAAGAGCGTCCGTTATATTACTTTTCAGGAGAGTGAAAGAGCTGTAACCAAAGAAGAGGGCATGGCTCTTGCACAGAAACATAGATGCTTATTCCTAGAGTGTAGTGCTAAAACTAGAGAAAATGTTCAGCAATGCTTTAATGATCTCACATTGAAGGTATGATGATTTTAATTCATCTGTAGTGGCCTAGTTGCTTAGTTGCACTCTGCTTTAGCAATATTCCATTTATGATGCCGTTGGTTAAAAACCTTGTTCACTTCTCATTTATATAAAAGTTTTTCAGTCAGAAGCTTCTAGTGCCATTTTTTAGAGCATGCAATCTTCCAAATTTTACTTTTCTTCGAGCCATACTATAAAGAGCATGGTACAGGACCATACTTGGTATCATCTACACTAAAATAAAGGTCTGGCTAATTGACTTGAAGATACACTTGTAAATCAAATTTTGCATGCATATAGATACCACGATACTGTTTTGCAATTAAATGATCCATTATTTTATTTAAGCTAAAAGCTTCCATACTTCTATGATAATTGATAAAAAAACTGGATTTGCATTGAAGTTACATCCTCAGTGCCATTGCTGGTCAACATAGTTCTTTTGTCACCCTAACTTCAGCAAAGTAGTTAGAGTTATCTGCATGAAATTTGTAGGCGGAAAAAGCAATGGTTTGAATTCACTCTAATGTCTTGTTTTTATTTTATGATTTGGATTAAACATTTTGTAGTGCCACAGGAAGCTAATATAAACAACTTGGACAAAATGCACTGGCTTACATATTTCAAAGATTTATTTTCTTTAAAGTAAAGGAAGTAATCTGCCCTTATTATGAATCCTGACTTCTGATCATTGATGTTGTTGGCTATTAGAGCATATATGTGTTGAAATTTATGCTAAAGAAGGATAATTCTTGTTTGCAAGAGAGAGAGAGAGGAGGCAAGTCATCATGAAAATTTAACCAAATTGATAATAATATACTCTAATTTATTAATTTTAATTCAAATTCAAAACCTTATTAGAAAGTACTAAATGTCCAAATTAGTTAAAATCCCAATCCTGACCGTTTCAAATATGATAACTTGAGGAGGGGTTGTTGAGAAATATAATTTTTAGTCTTCTTGGTTAAGTTAGTAATTTCTTGCACTACGTGCAAAGTAAAGGAATGAGTGTCTTTTCATAGTTATAATTTTAGTACAAATTTAATTCTAAGTCAATGTTATGTAGCACAATTAATTGAGAGTCTTCTAGTGAAATACACAACTTTTTGTTTCCTCTGTCTCCATTTTCATCTAATCCCTAAAATTTTATCAGCTTGCCACTAGCTAAATTCAGTTGTTCTTCCATGTAACATTGATTTACAGATATTAGAGGTGCCAAGTTTACGTGAAAGGGGGTATGGAGTAGTGAAGAGACAAAAGCAAAAGAGCATATATGAGACATCTCAAAATGGTGGTTGCTGTTCTCAGTAAATATGTTGCAACATGAATGTGCAATAGATTTTACAGAAGGGATTCTACAGTTACTAGCTAGTCTTTATATCATGTCAAGAGTCACAATCAGATAGTTTGGGTGATCATATGCTCCACAAGAAGATGCTTGAGATGGATATTTCCCTCTGAATATCTTTTGGAGCCACAGTATAACTCAATTTACTGGTAGTCAAATCACATAGCTCTTTAATATATTGCACTTTTTCCTTTCTTCTGTTATGGTTTTGGAAACACCTATGGTCTTGTACAGCATATATGTAAATATGTCTCAAGTTCAAATGTTAGGGTTGGTTTGGGATTGTGTTTCGTTAGGATATGCAGCAAAATTACATGTATTATTTTTGTTTTTTGCTTCTCCCCACATTATAGCCTTGGATGAGAAAATATTTTACATTCATATCATATGTCTGTATTTTCTGTTTCTTCAAAATGTATGGGCACTGAATTTTGATGTTTTATAGCTTGTTCTATTGACAAATTTCTACTTAACTATGATCAAGCTTTCAACGTCTGATCAAATATGTCATGGCTCTAAATTTAAATCTTAATCAATGCATAGATTAAGAGAATCAATATGTAGATAATTTGGGCTTATACACCAACATATTTAATAAAAAAATTTTGTAGGAGAGAGAAAGAGAGAGTATGTGTAGGCCTCACTCCTATAGGATTTTTCAATTCCATCGGGTTGGAGGATCCTCAACTCCAATTATCGGAGAGATCTTGGAAAAATCCTGATCCAAATGTATGGATAAGGATATGATCTAAATGTATGGATAATGATACTAGAGGAGGGTCCTCTTTTGTTACAGGACCCTCCCATTACTTGATATGATTATGACCTTGAATGTATGACCAAATGTTAGATAACTAGTGATGACCTGGAAAAAAAAAAAGCAAACTCAACTCTATTTTAAAATGTCCATCACAAGTCATTCAATTTAGTCATTTTCAGTCTCTTTTTAACATCAAAGACAAAAGTGAATGACTTTTTCACCTTCACAGAATTTTTAATTAAAATAGCATTTTTCATCTTTTAAGAATTAATTTGACTGCATCAAAACTTTTAGGGATCAAAATGAGGGCTTATTTATTGGATTTTAATTTTCTTGACTTGATTCTCGATGAGCCTTCCCACCCTACTAGAATTGAATCGTTGATACAATCAAAACCCTTTTTTGACTTCAGATTAGGTATTGGGTTGATGAGTTTGGGTTAGATTGCCACTTCTATTTTGGGTCAGTTTGTATAAACTTATATGGGAGGAAAAAAATAGAATGAATGAAGAAAGTAAAATGAATTCAACTTCTCCCATAAATTGAAATTAGTTTTCGCAGCTCAACTTTTTGAGAAGCTCTCCCATTTAGCTTCTAACTAATTTCAACTTATAGGAGAAATTGAATTCATTTTACCTTCTTCGTTCATTTTATTTTATTCTTATTAAATAATTCTAGATAACATTATCCAACAAACTGCCCTTTATCCTCCATCTCTTATTGCATGCAAAATCTTTGACTCCTAGGGTCAACATCCTTCTTAATAATGATTGAATTTTGATTATGTAACAGACGTGTCCTTCTTGAATGCTGCTAACTCAAGGCCGTGTTTGGAAGGCAGTCATAAAAGCTAAGGGCATGTTTGGTTTGCATTTTCATTTCCCGTTTTCTGAAATTTTACAAAGAAAAAACCGGAAATGTTAGAAACAGAAAAATTTTGTTTCCAGCATTTCTAGTTTTTCCTTTGTAAAATTTCAGAAAACCCGAAATAAAATGAAAATAGAAAATGAAAACATAAAATGGAAACACAAACCAAGGCCCTAAAGATGGTCTTTCTCCAATCCAAGGATTTAGTTTCAACTTAGGAGATGGCTCCTGTTCGTTTTGGTATGACCCTTGGTTGCATGCACCTCGAGTTAACCTTTGTACTACTGTGAACAAATAGCATCATTCCTTGACTTAGGGTGAGGTTGCTGCTCTAATTATAACTAAAGGAAAAAATATGTATTCCGTTTTTAAAGCACTACAATATTTCCCATGTACTAACTATATTACATTTCATTAAACTTTTTGAATTTTCCGCCAGCTCATTATTTTGAACGTTCATGGTGTTGTTGAATCCGTTAGGATTTGTCTTAATGTTCTTGATAGTTCCGTTTGTCACAAACACAATACAATGAGAAAGCACACTTGTTGGCATAGCAGGCTGATTTTCAAATTGGAAAGATTGAAACATGCTTTAAACACAAAACAAAACACAGAGTTTATGACCTAGTTTTGTTCCCAACCTAGGAAGCTCCTTGCAATTAAAATATCAACTTTATAGTCCATTTCTATTTCCTTGTGGGAGCCTAAGGGGGAAAATAATAGCACTTTTGGTCTAAAATGGACTTTAGTGGCTGTTGCAGGGTCCTCTTCACCTATGCAGCATTGGTTGCAATATTTTTTGCTAGTACTAACGCCCTTGATGTTTTCCATGAATGGCATGTTACCTTTAATGCAACTGTCAAACCTTTGATTGTGAATCAACCTGTATGATAATCTACTTTAGTCTTTAGATGATAATTTGCTTGCAATTCTGCTTCCTAACAGTGTTAGTATTTATATTTTGTTGAGAAGGTTATTTCTATCAATGGGATGTTCCCGGGTCCCCTTATTAATGTCACAACCAATGACGTTGTCCATGTGAATGTCTTCAACAATTTGGATGAACCATTGCTCTTCACTTGGTATAGTATTTACAATTATACTCTTACTACCTTATTCTTTTCCCTTTTAATTTTGTATTTCCCCCCTACTTTATTTAAATTACAACAGTACTTCCTAGTGCTATGATCATATGGAGGAATTTAACAAAATGAGATGATGTTTGTGGTAAACTGGTAATGGTGCAGGCATGGCATACAACAAAGGCTTAACTCTTGGCAAGATGGAGTTTCTGGCACAAATTGCCCCATCCTACCTGGTACTAATTGGACTTATGTGTTCCAAACCAAGGATCAGATAGGCAGCTTCTTCTACTATCCTTCTATCAAATTTCAAAAGGCTGCAGGAGGATTTGGACCTATTCGTGTCAACAATCGTGATGTTATTGCTGTACCTTTCCCCAAACCAGAGGCTGAATTTGATCTTCTTATAGGTGATTGGTCCTATGATGACTATAAGGTGACTGACATAAATTATTAGCCACTGATTTCTGTTCCTTTGTAAAATTAATACTTAGTCAAGTGGTAAGCAATGGTATTTCTGTGATTTCAACAGACAAGTAGGTCTATGTTGGGGACCAAGGATATGGCCAATTATGCAATTCCTGATATCATTTTGATGAATGGCAAAGGTCCTTATGGACACTCCTTGTCAAAGGCCTTTGAGTCCTTCACTGTTACACAAGGTTTGTACTATGGATTGAAATTATCTCTTGATATGGTTCAAACTAAAGGGTTTCATTTGTTATCTTGATCACATAATTTTCACTGTTTGATAAAAATGGTGGAAACATAATTTTAATGCTAAAAAGAATTTTGAAAATAAACTGGTTTCAAAATTGAGAGGTTCATGTTTCCTTTTAAGAAATTTTGTCTATGATCCTGTTATTGAAGATGCAGACATTCTTGTATGCTTTGATAAAAAATGATATTGTTATCATCTAATCAAAGAAGGTTCATGTTAATTTTAAGCTGAAGTCTACTATGCTATCAATTATGCAGGAAAGACCTACAGGTTTAGAATATCAAATGTGGGGAATGCATTGAGTTTCAATTTTAGGATTCAGAACCATCAGATGGTATTAGTTGAGACAGAGGGGTCTTATACCAGTCAGATCACATTGGATTCTCTTGATGTGCATATTGGCCAGTCCTATTCTGTTCTCGTTACAATGAATCAAAATGAAGCTGATTATTACATTGTGGCAAGTCCTAAATTAACCAGCACAAATGATTCTAGATCCCTTATAGGCGTAGGAGTGCTACACTATTCCAATTCCAATGCAAAAGTAACTGGGCCTCTACCAAATGGACCAGACCACTTTGATGTAGAATTTTCACTGAACCAAGCTAAATCCATTAGGTAAATGAAAGTTTCATTTTACTCTATTTTGAAAAAGGTTCTTCTTTATCTTGAACTTTAAGTCTGATGACTTATATGTATTGTATCTGTTCTTTGAATATGTTCATGCTTGGTAAATCTGGAAACAAAGGGAAAATGATCAGTTTCACTTAACTAATTAGATTGTGTTTTTCAAATTAATCATGAGCATACTTCTTTCAAAGGCTTAAAGAACTTAACTTTGTTGCTTCAAATGTTATCCAAATTTTCTATTTACTGAGCAGGTGGAATTTGACCTCAGGAGCTGCAAGGCCTAATCCACAAGGAACCTTCAATGTTAGGAATGTGACTCTATCACAAATCTTTCTTCTTCAAGGATCCCTGGAAGAAATACGTGGCTTGCCACGCTTTACTGTCAATAATGTTTCTTATTACACTGTTGACACACCATTGAAACTTGCTGACTACTTCGTCAATGGCACTGGAGTGTATCAACTTGATGCATTTCCTCATCAATCTGTCAATGCCAATGCTTCATATGGCATTTCTGTGGTCTCTGGGACACACAAAGGATGGGCAGAAATTATCTTAAAAAGTAACCTGGATGTCATAGATAGTTGGCACTTGGATGGCTATGGTTTCTTTGTAGTGGGGTAAGTAACTTGTGAACTACAACCACCAAATTCTGGTCCTCATGATTTTTGTCATGTGTAAATAACTTTAAGGAAATAGTCCAAATAGAGGTAGTTTGAAAACAAGTGGCTTGGCAAAGGATCTTCGGGTGTTAATCAATGATTTGGTAAAAAATTTAAGAATGTTAATCACAATTCATTGAGCACATGATGTTGATCCATGGTTAAAACAAGTTTTAGGACAAATGGTTTGGTAAAAACTCTTCCAAGTATGATAACAGTCATGACAAATTCATTCTTTTTATCTTGATATGATGGGGGAAAGAACACATTTCTTACAGTAGGCTTAAATTTCTTTGGTGATTGCTGATTAGGTTTGGCATTGGAGACTGGATGCCTGAGTTGCGCAATACTTACAACCTTGTTGATCCAGTTGTTAGGTCTACTGTGCAAGTGTACCCTAGAGGATGGACAGCAGTTTATGCTTTCCTTGACAATCCTGGAATGTGGAACATAAGGTCACAAAATTTAAAACATTGGTACTTAGGACAAGAACTATATATAAGGGTTCATGATAATGATCCTGACCCTGCCAAGGAGAGGCCACCACCTGAAAACCTCCTTCTGTGTGGTTAGTTTTGTTTACATATATTATAATCTACATTCAACTAGGCAATCCATCAATGATTGTGCTTTTCTTTTCTATGATACATTGACACTGACAATGCCAACTGTAGGGATTTTCGAACATTCCAGAGCTCCAGCTCCAGCTAATGGAATGACATTGATTTGAGAACCAGTTTCAACTTGATTAAGAAATAATAAAATTCTGAGGTTAGAGGATTGTATTTTACCAGTGTACTGTCATGGTAATAAGTAAAAGGGAATGTGTGCTCCTTTCCACATGAGTTAGGAGTTCTGCAGTTTTTCACATTGAAGTGCAAAATACAATTAGTTTGATTTGTAATTTTTTCCAATATGATTTTATTGTGATTAAAATCTGTAAGTAGTTTGTCTATTTGTCAATGACAACAATCTGTTGAGAGGTTCAAAGAATAGCTACTATTACCATAATATATGTAGGGTGTTAAAAATAAGCAAAAATGAAAGTTAACCTTGTGAGATGCAGAATAGGCCTAAGTATTTCTCAGAACTTAAAAGTTTCTGTATATGACACTCAACTCAACTACTATTTTATGTGTCAATATGATTAGCATTAATCAAATTCTTGGACAAAACATTTTTACATCATAATCAGCAAGAGCATTTGTAGTTGTTGATTAACATGAACATTTGATGTTCCATGTTAGATCAATAAATCTTTAGACCGGTTGAGTCAATCTTTCATATGAAATAAAGCAAGTGAATGTTCCCCAAAAAAATGCAAAGGCCGAATGGAAGAAGCTAAAGCTCAATTGGATGGTAAGCTTTAGACTATAATGATAAAGCCTCCATCTTTCAAAGACAATAATTCTCTAAGTAATTGAAGCAGCTAATGATCTAGAGTACTCGGAGTACATTGAACAATATGAGATAATTTGAGACATTTCTTTCTATGATCGAAATATATAGTATAAACCAAACAAATGATAAATAACTTTTTGTAATTAATTGTTATGCCATTGGATAAGATGACATGACTACGCAACAAAGTGCAGAGTTGCTGACTGCTTTACTTGCACGTTGAGATGTTACCTCTACTTCTTTACCTGCACGTTGGGATGCTGTGATGGTACCTTTTGGATTTAGTAATCTATCAAAGGCAAATATATATATAAACTGAAAACAGATTATGTCATGAATATATTATGTATTTCCATAAGTTAAATTATCATATATTTTTTTAAATCAATTTTCAAAACTAACAAATGGTCGGTTCAAGTGGTACATGTTAGCCCAGGTCTCAGGTTTTGTTTATGGAAAGTAGGATTGTCTCCTATGAAAGATACATGTGATTTGAAAAAAAAAATCAATTTTCATCGATATTATATAAGAATGAACTGAAGGAATATTCTAAAATTTTCAAAATCTTAATTAAAAAGAGGAAATGGAAATATGATAAGGATCAAATGCATGGAAAAAAGGTGGTCACTGTGATACGAGCTATCAGATCATTGACTATTATAAAGAATTATTTTGGTATTTTAAATTCCAATTAGTGATTGGGGAAGTAGTTTCATACAAAATAAGAGTTAAACCCACTTCTTGACATAATTTTATACATGTTTGGTTTACACCAAAATCATATTTCAAACGTGGATCCGGAAAACACCACAGAGAGTAGCGTTGACTCGAATCCATGTTTGAAACGTGGTTTTTGTGTAAATCAAATAGAAGAGTTAAACGCACTTATTTGTTATTATACCCTAATTTTGCATAATTTTTTCTTGGGTGTATCACTCTCTGTCTAGGGTATATTGACTTGTTACATGATTTGGCACAAATTTTTAAGAAAAACCCATGTCTCTTTTTTCAATAAAAGAAATGCATGATATGCTATGCTAGAGAGTGAATTTTAATTGGGGGTAAATTAAAATGGAGGCAAAGTGGTCTCAGAATATTAGATCAAGGAGTGCCCAAACACACTTGGTGCCGTTTGAGATAAGGCTCTTGTAATATGCAGCATAAAATTAGTAATTTTCAATGAAAGAATAACAAAAAGCCAGCGTTAATCCAAATTTGAAGTCTTGCAGTATGGCCGGCTACTATTTGAATTTACCAGAACCTTTTGTACTTTTCTTCCTTGCATTTAGCAATTGAGAAATTCAAAGCTATTTAAACTGTTAAAATCTAGCCCTTGAATTGCAACAAGTAACAACTAAGAGGTGCTCATAACAAAAGCCAAAAGTTAAGGTCTTGTCTCAATGGCTGCAGGTTCTACTAATCCTCAACTGGAACTTTTTACATGTGCAACTGTGCTGCTAACACTCTTTGTCACAATAGCCACAAGTGCTGATATATTTCTTGATTGGCATGTTACTGCGGACTTTAATATAAAGCCAGTGTCTGCAGATCAACCGGTGGAGATTGTAGCTTTTGGTCTATTTATCTTTTTATTTGTCTGTCTCAAACACAATGTTGCCTAATCTCATTACTATATCATTGGCAGGTTATAGCAATCAATGGCATGTTCCCTGGACCCCTTGTAAATGCAACAACAAATGATAATATTCATGTCAATATTTTCAATGATTTAGATGAACCCTTGCTATTTACATGGTATATACTGCTCTCCTTCTTCCTATCTCAAAAATCTTCAGGCACTTTCTGGATTTAAAGTTTGTAAAACAAAATTCCCAATTGAAGCCAAAGAAAGCCTTGTAACATTCTTCTTGAGATGAACTAAATCAATGTTGCTGGCTATGGACAAATAATTTTGCTATGTAGAGAGGGATAAGAAAGCCAATGCTAATGGCAACTTCCAAGATTCATATATTTTTTGTTATTATTGAATTGCTTTAGTTTTAGGAATGAAGTTATGCATCACACACATAAAATTCTGGTTCTGATGTAGGAATGGCATACAACAAAGGCTTAATTCATGGCAAGATGGAGTGTCTGGTACAAACTGCCCCATCCAACCTGGCAGAAACTGGACTTATGTATTTGAAACCAAAGACCAGATTGGCACATTCTTCTACTTCCCTTCCATCAATTTCCTTAAAGCTGGTGGAGGGTTTGGTCCAATTCGAGTCAACAATCGCCCTATGATAAGTGTTCCTTTTCCAAAACCTGAAGCAGAGTTTGATGTTTTAATTGGTGACTGGTACAATAGTAGTTACAAGGTAGTTGACTGCTTCTAGCCATATTACCATTGGTTCTCACTTTTGAACATTGATAACATGGCACCACCAGTTCTTTAGAATGCCACTCCATTCTGATCTTCAATTATTATATCAGTTATTTATTTATATTCATTTTTTAATTTACTTATTTTTAATAGGTAATATATTTGATATAATTTCAACTAGGATATTAGGTCCAGGTTGGATACAATGGATGTTATTTCCCCTGGTTGGATGCTAATAAATGGCAAAGGACCATATATGAACTCTATTTCAAAATCATATGAGACCTTCAATGTTACACAAGGTAAGAAGTGAAAACAAATGTTGGTGACTCCCACTTTATGACATTTCTTCTATTAATATAACTCATTTATGATAATGTGTCAAAGGTAAAACATATTTGCTAAGGATATCAAATGTGGGGACAGCTTGGAGCTTTAACTTTAGGATTCAAAACCATCAAATGGTTTTGGTTGAAACTGAAGGATCTTATGTCAATCAGATACAGTTGGAGTCTCTTGATGTTCATGTAGGCCAATCCTACTCAGTTCTTGTCACAGCAAACCAAAATGCTTCTGATTACTACATAGTGGCCTCTCCTAAAATGAGTCATACCACAAATAACAACAGTCTTGTTGGCATTGCAGTGCTTCATTATGATAACTCTACTACACCTGCTAATGGATCCCTCCCTAGTGGTCCAGATCCATTTGATCTTCAATTCTCCATCAACCAAGAAAAATCCATTAGGTAATTGCATGTCACAAAATGGTGCTCTGAATACTCAAAAGAGCTTCTCCAATTTCCTATTTTTGTTTCTTTATCTAATGTCAGCAATGACTCAGCATACCATAGTGTTAGCAATATTAATTTCTCTAAACAGTTATGAAAATTTAAATATGATTTTGAGATCATATCTCATACCCATAACATAAACAAAATTACAAACATTCACATCTTGGGTCTATTTGAATTGAAGGTGGAACCTGACTGCTGGAGCTGCAAGGCCTAATCCTCAAGGAACCTTCAATGTAACAAATGTGACAATAGCTCAGACTTTCATTCTACAGGCATCAACAGAGATGATTGATAGATTATCTCGCTACACTGTCAACAATGTGTCTTACTTGACACCAGATACACCACTGAAGCTAGCTGATTACTTTTCAAATGGATCTGAAGTATATGAACTTGATGCTTATTCCAAGAACACCTCAAATGTTAAAGCCGTGCGTGGAGTTTTTGTAGCAAGTGCAATACATAAAGGGTGGGCAGAGATAGTGCTTAAGAACAATTTAGCCACCATTGATGCTTGGCATTTAGATGGATACAGCTTCTTTGTCGTTGGGTAAGTATAGAAAGCATATGAATATACTACATTCAAGTCCAAAATAAGGCAAGTGGTCAAGTAAATTTCTTAGCTTAACCTAGTTGTGTCACTATACAATAGGTTCATGTTAAGCTCCATACATGTAATTTAGGAGTATACCAGATGGCACATCAAGTCCAACAAAAGGCAAGTGATCAAGTAATCTGATTAAGGAGTTGTACACGTGACAACATTTGGATAATTTAAAAAGACAATTCAAAATTATAAGAAATGTACATATTATAACACATTGACATAGTGTGTGTTTGGTTTACCTCAAAATCACGTTTCAAACGTGGATCAGGTTAAACATTACTGAGAGTAGCTTCTGCTCGGATCCACGTTTAAAAACCAAACACACCAATATTAGGATTTACAATGAAACTTAACTGTATAGTAGCACAACTAAGTCAATTAGCAGTGGCTCTTTTCACCATTCACATTCTCTGTTCATGTAAAAATAACATTTTTTGTATATGAAATTTCCCAGTTGATAAATAACAAATGTTTGTTACCAATGTTTCTGTTTAGATTGGGGGAAGGAGAATGGAAACCAGAATCACGCTCAAGTTATAACCTTTTTGACCCTGTAGCTCGCTCTACTATGCAAGTGTTCCCTGGAGGGTGGAGTGCAGTGTATGTGTACCCTGACAACCCTGGAATGTGGAACTTGAGATCACAGAACTTGAAAAACTGGTATTTAGGAGAAGAGCTTTATGTGAGGGTTTATGATCCTGATCCAAACCCTGCCAAAGAGATGCCACCTCCAGAGAATGTCCTTTTATGTGGTTAGTTCATAAGAAAAGTTTCTTTTACTTGTTTCTCTCAATCTCTCCTTTTCAAACTTCCATTCTTGAACGATGATGGTGTATTTGGTTTACCCCAAAACCACATTTAAAACATGGATATGAACTAGTGTTACTGAGAGTAGCATTGGCCCACATCCATGTCTGAAACGTGGTTTTGTAGTAAATCAAACACGCTAACAAGGATAATGGTATTGATGCTTTTGAATGTTCATAGGGAAGTATCAACCTCCACCTCCTACCCCTGCTCCCTCAGTGTCACCACCACCACCCCCACCATCATCCAAGGCATACAGTATACATAGAACAAGGTATTAACATATTTTGAGTTGTGACATCATTCAGGTGAAATTCTTATAAGCTAATGCGGTTTTTTTTTTGTGTGTGTGTTGTCTTTGTAATACTAATAATAGGTCTCTAATTGCTATGATCACCACTGCCATATGTTTCCTCTATATTGGTCTCCATTGAGAGGGTGCATCCCTTTGCTAATGAAATTGGAGATATGAAGATTGGGACAAAGATCAATTTCCTATAATATTTTCTTGTTTTATAAGTTGTTACATCAAGAATGAAAGCAATTCACCATTTATTTTTCTTCTTCTGTAACAAGTTAATTACGTCAAGAATGAAAGGTACAGGTAACAATATTGATATTGGTTACTTGTTACTTCAATCATGTTACTAGTTTAATTTTCATTATATACAAGTTAAGGTTTGCAGTGTCATTCTTTGGCCACACTTGAGGGATGTTGCTTAATCTACACAAGAGTGGAAAATGATACATGTTTCAGGGTCAACATCATGCAAGTGCATCTTGATTGGCATATTAGTAGCAAACACTTTTCACAACTTAGTGTTAATTTCATCTGGTCCCTTTTCATTCCCATTCAACACTCTCAATTATATTATATAATGAAATCATGATGTTTCCATTTTCTTTGATAGATTCTCTTCTCTGAGTGTCCACTCTCACTAGACTGACCTATCAACTCACTACTATGCACAATAATAGGTAGTAATGTGGTTATAAACTATTGCTATTGCAACTGAGAGAAACAAGTAAAATTAAAATATTAGTGTATTTTATGAACCCACATGATGTATGGAAAATTAAATTAAAATATTTATAAATAAAGAGTTTAATGGATATATACGGTCAATGTAAAAAAAAATTCATTGTTATCCAATCATGTATCGTTACATCATTTAATGAACATAACACCTCAAGTATTATTAAACTCAATAAATAATATGATAATATATATGATTAGATAATAGTGTATTTTTTTGTACACTTGCAATATATAACTATTAAATCCATTATATACAGTTGGACACAACTAATAATTGTAAAGCTAAGAATTTTGTAAATAACATTAATAACTTTTTGATATATACAAATAGCACTTGAGTAATTTTAGCCAATTCCTAATAATTTTTACTAAAGATTTTGCAAACATTCAGCAAATTAAACAACAACTTTTATATTTACTATAGTTACTACTTACTAACATCCTCTGAAAAGGATAATGGTATTTACACATCAGATGTGTAAAGACGGAGCTTGTACTCAACTAACTGAAAATGATTAAGATCACGTGAAGCTCAAATATTGGCATTTTCTAAGAGATGCGTGTTAAAATAAAAAAGATAACATTTCTCTTTCAAAGAGTTAGCTATGTAGTTATTAAAAACTGTAGGATGAATAAAAAATATAGACACTAACACATAGCAAATTTGAAGTATCATGTTATACATGTAAACTTTAAAGTAACAGATAAAAGAGGTAGGTATAAAGAGTGGGGTAGAGGCAAAGTATATTGAAGACTGATGTATTCTGTATACTCTGCGTATAACCTACACTTTTGCCTCTAGAAATTGTTGAGTATACTCTTTTGTCTATAAAGCTTCCCTTTATTATGGAGCTGAACAAGCAAGCCCTGAAATAGCAGCATCACAAAGAGGTTCTCCAAGGAAATCAACATTGGAAAAGTGATGGTGTAAATCAAGTGTTAGCGTAATTAATACAGCTAATTAATGTTGTTAATTATTTTTATTAATTAATTACACTAACACCAAGAAAAATAGAATGTGTATAAATAAAAGGAAGGATTGCTTAAGCAGCAGTACACGTCTTCAGTACAAGAATCATCAAATATAGAGGAATAAAAGTATGTTTTGTTTAACGTTGAAACGTGTTAAACTCTCGTTTCCTGTGCTAGAAATAGTTGTATTGAGGAATTCAAACTCCAGTTTAATCAGTTTCAACGCTAAACCAAACAGACATTAAAGAGTGTTTGATACATTCATATATATGTCTAAGATGGATTCATGTTGTATCCATAATTTGTGAACCTCATAAGTAATTTGGGCTGAGTTCAATTGCTATGTCCTTGTTCGGATCTCATCGTATATTTGTCTAAACGATATCGTTTCGGATCAAGTATTGAGTATTCTACGTAGACGAGCTTGATGTATATATCAAAAGGACCACATGACACCAAATTAAACCTATCACAAAAAATTTAGACTTCAACTTTCATCCACAGTTAATAGTAACTTTTAGTTATCTGAATTATTTGATTTTAAAGAAAGAATTAATTAAACATATTTCTAATGGAAAAACAGAACCAAATTAATTTAATCATAATCCGTTTGATTCCATTTGGTTTTTACCAAACACTTTATGCTAAAAAAAAAATTGATCCAATTTCACTCTCTTCTTTTCATGACCATGTAACAATAAATTGGCAAGTGAACCCCCTAAATTAGCAACCTACTCAACTTGGTAAACTTTAGCTGCCTCACCCGTGCCCCCTTCTCTCTCTCTCTCTCTGCCCCCACCTTTTTAATCATATTTATTTTACTCTTTTTTTTTTTATTCATTGGAAACAAATATTTATTTTACTCTTTGAGTAATTAGATTTAGATACATCCACAACTTGTACTGACATAATCTCATGCAGCGTTTAGACTTTTGACTTCTTACCCAATAAAAAGGAAAAGAAAAAACTTTGGTTGTTAAATGTATGTATGTATGTGTATTAATCTTACAAAATAAAATGGCCCTACCAATAAAATTATAATAGGTTGAGTGTAAATCTATACTTTTGGAGGAACTCAGTTGTCTTCAACTCTTCTATCTTTTCACTTCATTGAAAAGAAAACTAAGAGAGACAATTCAAAGTCCTATCCTATGTAGTTTATTAATGTGTTAAATAGCTTAATTCAATAGAACTGCAATCTTTGTGGAATAGATCTGTTCTAATTTTGGCATTTATTAGCTGTAATCATGTAAGCCTAGCCAAGGTTGAGGATTCCAGTGGAGAAATTTGAGGGCTGTGAATTATGAAGTAGTGGATGGTTTGGTTTGATGAGTTGCTTAGGTGTAATGAGTAGGCAATTAACTAAACTAGTAAAGAAAATAACAAAATCAGGTGAACAGTAACATTTTTTTAATGTTAGCATATTGGTAAAGGAGAAAAAGGACACCATGAGGATTCATGTGGGCATAGCAGTTACTTACTGGCTTTCCATACTTTTATTCTATTTCCATGACCAATATGAGGGGACACACACACACACTGAGAGAAAGAGAGAGAGAGACAGAGACAGAACATGGAGAGGGAGAGAGAGAGAGGAGGCAGATTTTCTTGTGGACAAAACAATGAAACTTAAACAAAGATTTTTGGGATAGTACCAACACCCTCTCTGCCTATCTTTCTCTCTGCAGTCATAATACATCACATTCTCTGGCACAGAAAAAAGAGCCAAAAACCAATGAAAAATAAGATGGAAAAGATACCCCAACATGAGCTATCCATGAGTTGTGGAGCTCTTTTCACAGAACAAATTAAAACTTAATTCTTCAATAAACAACTGAATTCACCAAAAATCATCAGGTGTTTGATCAAGTTGATAAAGAATCAAAAGAATCATGTAAATTTTCAAGTGTGTAGAAAAAAAAAATCAGATAATAAATGTATTTCTAAAATTGCATATAAATCCAGTTTCATGATGATAATCTTTGTAGAATGTCAATCTAAAACCTTGTCAGTAATGACAATCCACCAAAGCTGGGGCGGAGAAGACAAGACTTGTTTGTTGTTGCTGCTGCTGTTGCTGTTGTTGTTTTTGGCCATGTTGTTGTTGCTTGGATGCAAAGGCAAACTTAGATTCTCTTTGATCATCTTCTGGTGCAGGAAGGTTGAGATCCAAATCCAAAGACAAGACATTTCTTTTTTTTCTGGGTTGATCTTCTTCAGGTTCCAAGGCCATTGGGGTCAAGGAAAGTGTGGTGTTGGTCCCTACCGGTGCCCTGTGGCGCCTCATATGGCCACCAAGTGCTTGTCCTGATGTGAATTCAGCACCACAAATAGAGCACTCATGAACCTTAGACTTGTTGTTATTGCTATACAAATTTCCCCTGCTATTCAATTGAAGGTTAAGTGATGATTTATTGGTCTTGAATTGAAACTCTTCCTCATCTGATGACAAAAAAGGTTGCTTTTTCTCTTGACCAATAGCCATTGCAGCCATGGCCTTAGGCTTCTTATGACTAGCCCTGTGTCCTCCAAGTGCTTGAAATGAAGGGAATGTTCTGTTACATGTCTTGCATTCATACACATAGTACCCTGCCCTTCCACTACCAGAACCCAAGGCTGCAGCTTCCAAGAATTTTCTACTGCTATACTTGGTGTAGTTCATGCCTCCATCTTCCTCAGTGTGTTTAGGGGATTCCTTGGATTGTCCTTGAGCCAAAAGGATCAAGCAATTTGCCATATCCTCTTCTTCTTCAGTGCTGTCTTGTAATCCTGCAGAAGAAGTGGTGGGGGAGCTGTTGTTATTGTTATTATCATCATCTTTGTTGTTGTCATCATCACCATTGTAGAAATCTTCTCTTTCTCCTTCACCGGTTGAAGAATTAGCAGTGATGGAGAAGGGAATTGGGGATTGAGGCCTTACCCTTTTGGTTCTTTTCCCTTTGACAATGTTGGTGTGCTCTTTGGACCCCAAAGAGAGTTCATCTGGTGCTTCCATGTTGGTTCTTACACCAAAGAGACAGCCTTTAACCTTAAAAGACAGAGAAAAAGAGATAGAAAGAGAGAGAGAGAGAGGATAGGAGGGTTGTGAGGAAGCAGAGAAAGGAGAGTAGGGGTTGGTTATTATATATAGATAGATAGTAAAGGATATAATAAGTTGGGGGAGTCAAAAGCCACCCAATACAACAGTAACTGTGATTCAGCCCTGCAATCCAAGTTTTGGAAGTGGTTAATTATAGGATAGTGGGGATTGGAAAAATTAGAAATTTAAAGAGAGAATATAGCACTCAAGAAAAAGATAGACCAAAAATAATGCAATTTAACAGAAAGGGGCCAAATTTGGAGAGTGTGATGCAGGGTAAACAGATTGGAAAAGAAAGGGAAGGAGTGGTTTGTTGAACACAGAGTCCGTCTCACACTCTCTTTCTCACACTTTGCCAACGCACTTCACCAAATGAAAAAAAAAAAAAACTACCCCAACAAAAGCTTGGTGGCACCATATTAGCATGCTCTTTATTAGTAACTCTCTTTATTCATTCATTCATTCATCATTAGACTTCAAGTCAGATCAGAGTAATTACTATTTACCACCCCTACTCTCACATTCATGGGGTGGATTCCCTATCTATGCCTCATTCTATATTTAGCTTCCATGTGACTCCAACCTCTCAATCCTTTCTCACTAAACCACACAAAGATTTTCTATGTTGTAATTTGCACCATTTAGCCTCAATTGTAACCATTAGAAAAATTAAAAAAAAAAATTTGAAATAATAAATTTTAAGCTTTCTTCAACTTCTCACTTACTTGGTGATCTAAACCACGGAAAAGGTTAGGCTTGTTCAATTGCAAACCATTAGAAAATGGAATCTAGAATCGCTAATGAAGAATAATACTTCTAAAAGTTTTTGACATCAATGTTTACAAAGTGATAACAATCATCTCACCATACCAACGAGAGTTGGTTTAAGTGATACATGTTTAAAATTGTTGTTGGAAGAGTTAGTCTCACCATTATGTGCATGTTCTCAGTTCAAACACCTGTGAAAAATACACGTGGTTAAACCAAAATTAACCATGTGACCATTTGTTGTTGTTGTTCTATTTTATTTTTTAAAAAAGTAAAATAAAAGTACTAATGTCCATCTAAAATTTATGCCCACAATTAATCTTGTTAGTTACTAGCAGTACTATAAGTTAAAGTCCTCATAAATCAACCTAATGATTGTTTGTTTCACTTTTATGGAATATTTTAATGAATGTGAGATGAGTTATGGCCTGAAATTTTGTTGTATTGAAGGCGCGTGAGGATCAATCAATGAATATCTTTGGTTTAGTTAGTAACTAACACGTCTTGCAGAAGAAAGACACAGAGAGAGTGCAAGATAGAGGGTGAGATACATGTGTATAGTGCTACTATGTTTAGAGAGAGAGACAGAGAGAGGGTGTGAGGGAAGGAAGCAATAGGTGATTACTTTGGGTGAACGATTTGTGCACGAGATGATTGGAGTGCAAGTCTGGAACCACGGAATCTGCGGTGCTCCCTTCACTTCTCTTAACTTTATTTATTTATATATATCCAATCCAAGTGAGTTCTTCCTTTCTTATTATGCTTTTGTGTTCTGTCATGCCTGCATGACCACACATTCCATGGGCTTCTTGTGCTTCCCACTCTCTCTTCTCTGCCCCAATTGTAGTAAAAGAACAACAAACAAACACTGTAACTCACACATTTCAGGCTTCATTTCCCCCATTTTGTTATTCACTTTCCAAAATTCGGTGCTAAAGTATTACTAAATCAGACAAAAACTTAGTTAAGATGTGTGGCATGCTCTAATCTTAGTAATATCAGACAAGATCCCGTACATGAATTTTCAAATAAAATTTTAAAAAAAAGAAAGAAATTTTCTAAATAATCACTGCCCAACAACATCTTGTCAATTTTGTTACTTGAGTTATAACATTCATATAATTCATACAGCAATTCATATAATATATTTTTTTAAAAGTGATAAAGCATGCTACCTGACCAGATTAAAATCGCCTGATTCGGGCTACAAGCTATAATTCACTGGCCAAAAAAGTTTAAAAATTTGTGATTTTTAGCTTTTTGTTTTGAATTTTAAAAATTTGGTTAAATTTTTTTTTTGGTTAAAATGTTTTGAAAACAAGAAACTACAAAATTTACAACATCCCAAATCGGCCCAAGCATATCCACGTGTTCTATGGTATAATTTTATTCATGATTCAACTCAAATTAATATTAATTTATAATATAATAAATTACAACTATCTTAATTCACATAAATGCATTTTTGTTCAAGTATTTATTAAAAAATCTATATTTACTCAGTTATATTTTTCATAAATAAGTTGTATGGTAATTTTATAAATATATAAGGATGAGTGGCATTAAAATTTTTTAAATAAAATTGTATATATATGAGATTTATTTAAATTGAATTGTTTTTAAAATCTGATATTATCAAATAAAAAAACCACTTTTCAAATTTCTATTTATTTGGTTTTCAACTTGTAATGTTGATTATTTTTATTTTCATTGATTTGGATTGGTTTATAAATATCTCTTATTTTAAAGTCTTCTCATATGTGTCAATAAACTCGTACTTGATGTGGCTCATCACTTTACTTTTTAAAAATAATATATATTCAATTATGAAATACTATTTTTTTTGCAAAAAAAGAAAAAGAAAAACAAATTATTGATGTGCATTTGATTTGAATCAACCTATTCTATATTCAAAATAATTTATTCCTCCTCCCCCAATTTTATTCCGTATACGAAATAAACATAGAATTCTTCATTCTTTAGTTTATTGAGGTAGAATTCAACTCATTGATTAGTGGAAAATGATTGTTTTAATCATCTGTTTGATAAAAGCAACGGATAAATTAGTTGAGAGTTGATAAAAAGTATATCAAATTTGAAGTTTGTTAAAATTAACTATTAAACTAGCTGATAAATATAAAATAATATATAAAAATATAATTAACTACTAGACTAAAACTTAAAATTTGCAACTATATTTTTAAATAATTCTTATATTTAAATTTATTTAAGCTTATTTATCATCTTAAAATTAGGATAATAATTTTTTATTTTCTTTTATAAATATTTTCATTAAATTAAATAAGATAATGCAATTGAATTTATACAAGTATAACAAACAATGTAAAAAATCTATGAGCTAAAATAAAAAAGATAAATAAGAGATTACGAAAAAAATTTAAGGATAAAAAAGTAAAAGGCAAAATAACATTTTAGTGCCTAAAAAATACCCGAATTTTGATTTTCGTCATGGAAAATTTTTCTTTTTTATTTGATACTTATAAAATGTTTAAACTATTTTTTTAGTTTCTGTTGTTGATTCTACTGTTTTTAATTATGAATGTGTCGAACGTCCATCACAACTAATAATCATATGATTGTACCCTGACACATTATACAACATTGTTAGCCTTCCTTAAACATATTCAAATACTATTTGTGATATATATGATGGAGGAAATGTACAAAGAATTTCAGTTCAAGTTGAGCATGAAATTTGACTCCTTAAATGAGTTTAAGGAGGCTTATATAAAGTGTTAGGGTACTTCTAAAGTATTGTTGACTATTATGGACGTTCGAAACATTCACAATTAATAGTATAATCAATATAAGGGACTAAAAAAATAGCTTAAATATTTTAGGATGATGAAATAAAAAAGAAAAATTTTCCACGGACAAAAATCAAAAGTTGAGTATTTTATACATTATACAATTTCACTATTTTTTAATAGCTAGTAGAGATAGTTACTAAAATGAGTCCCAATTTTTTGGATAAGGCTCCTCTAAAGCGAGGTTGTGTGTAAAGTGAGCAAGTAAGAACATATCTACCATTCATTTAATTTAAAATGCATCATAATCTCAACCCATAAAAATCTAAGGATGAATAATCCCTTACTCACTCATTTTATAAACAACCCTGCTTTAGAGGAGTGTTTTTTCCCAATTTTTTTTCTCTTTTGAAAAAAGGATTCACTGAAAATCTTTGATTCTCGAGTTAAAGTCAAGCACAATAAGGCAGCCAATACTTTTCTAATTGTCTTTTATAAATCTTTAATAGCCTTTCATTTTCAAGTTATTTCAGAAAGTGAAATTTGAACACGAGTTAACTGATGTACATGTTTCTTTCCATATTATGTTAAAGAAGTTTCTGGTAATGTGTATATGTGAGATATGATTTAGATCTCATCGTTCTCAAAAATTTAGAAAAGCATAGAGTTGCTTGATGTATACATGCTTTATCAGTTCAATGTTCCTTAATTTATATATACCAAAAGGCTAATGATTACCTTTCACTCCCATATTGCCTTTTATGTACGACTATGTGGAACATTTTTATGCAAACATTTTGTTTCCAATCATTGAGTTCATGTGAAGAAGTTCACTTACATGTAGATCTAATTTAATTTATGAACTAAAACCTGACACCTATTCTCGTATTGTATGATTAATGACCAAACACTACTCAATCATATCAGAGATTATCCAAACCATAAAATTATCCCCCAAATTAATCTATAAAGGGACCAATTTATTATTGTTGGATGAAAAGTTTGAGACTCGAAGTTGTCCTGCCATTTTCGTACCAGTAACTTAACTTGCTCAACACTTAGGTCCCTACTACAAACACAAATAAGTGCGTGAATCCGGCCAATTATGCAAGTAGCATTCACCTAAACCATTTTTTTTTTCTTTTTTGGTTTTTAAACAGGGAGCTCTTCTCCATAATTAATTGAAGATTTCTTTGTCTTGCTGGCATGAACCTTGTGTTAATAGCAATTTTTTTGTCAATAATATAATAATGATATTGACTTTATATATACACCGGGACCTTAAAGTGTAAGCATGAGAAACAATTTGATTATGAAATTAAAGTGAGGGATAACACGTGGATTTGAAAGAAAGTGACTAGCATTGTACATTAATTAGGGCAAAATCATTCTAAGAAACATAACAATATCTTAAAAAAGAATATTATCTCAAAAATGCATATTCTTAAAAGATGAATTTTTCTGTATTTTGGCTATTAAGGGATGTTTCAAACCCATATAGTTCCAACTCATCCCCGACTCAAACATGATTGATTCTTGTAAAGGATACATGTAATTTTACACAAAAAAATAATAATAAAAATAAAAATATAGGAAATAAAAAAATTTTAAAAAATGAAGTTTGAAGTATTATTCTCTCTTCTCTCAAAACAAAAATTAATACTGATAAGGTCATGTTTATTAGTGGTGCTTATTAAGATTTGCTTAATAAACACCACTGCCTAAGTGGAAATTACAACTAGAGCAATTCTTAGAACAATTGCTTTACGAGTGCTTTAATTATTTTTTTTTTTGGTGTTCCCGGAATTTAAATCGTGGGTAATTTTTTTTTTTTTTTTTTTTGCGTTTTGGAGGGTTTTAAACTACTGGAAACACTTCATTTTTTTATTAAAAAAAAGACTGTTGGATAATTTCTTAGTTTAATATTATTTTTTATAGATAATTTAATATTATTTTATTATTTATTAATTAATTTCATTTAATAATAAAATAAAAAATATGTAATGTGTAGTGGTGGGATCCATTTAGGATTTATGAATAATAAAAAAGTGAGATGCTAAGTTATAGATGGAAGGTACTTTATAAGAACTTTTCGTGTACTGATGCAATCCATTTAAGATCTATAAATAATAAAAAAGATAGATATTGAAATAAACACGGGCTAAGGTACATAGTGAGGCAAAGTGTTGAGAAGAGTATAGCAGCAATCAATGAGCGACTTTTACTGCATATATTAGGAGTGTTCAAGACTCGGTCCGTCCCTTTGACCAGTCCCAACCCGTCCTACTCGGGCTGAGTCTGTTCCTGTCCTACAAGAAAGAATAGAACCAAACCAAGTCTCATCGGGTCTCATTTTTTGACCCGGCATTGGGTTGAGGACGGGTTCGAGTTAACCTTCGGGTTACCCGGCCCGTCCTTTATATATAAATATAATATTTATTACTTATAATTTTCTATTATGTAAAGTCCTAACCTTATTTTTTTCATTTTAGATGGGGTTTTTTAGCCTAACTTTCCTCTATTTACCTTTAAAAAAACATTCTATACATACAATTATATATTGATATAATGTTATTCTTGGTTTAGTAATGTCCCAAACTTTAAAAAGTAAAAAAATATTACATACATTAAGAGATATTTTATTGTATGTAATATATTTATTAATTGTATGAACTATTTTCTTTTGAACATTGTTATATGATCATTTCATGATTATAATTAGCTTATATATCGGGCCAACCTGGTCCTGTCCTACTTAGACCCGATCTTACTTAGGTCCGCACATCATCAGGTTTCTTCGGGTCCATGGACAGGTTCGGGTCCATAGAATTGGCCTGGTCAAAAAATAGGGCCGGGTTAGGGACGAGTTAGCATATATGGGAGAAAAGCAGACAATATGTCTTATAAAATGTTCCACTTTAATTTCGTTGTATTTTAATATTTGTTTATTTATTGAAAGAAGGTGGTTAACATGTTTTTTAAGGGTTAAATATGTTTTTAGTCCCTACAATTTAAAATCGGTGGTTTTGGTTCTTCAAAAATTGAAAATATACCAATTTAGTCCTTATCGATAAAATTTCATAGCTAACCGATAGTAAAATATGTAGCAAAACTATGCAATAAGGATTAAATTGGTGTATTTTCAATTTTTGAAGGACCAAAACCACCGGTTTTAAATTGTAGGGACTAAAACCAAATCCTGACTATATTTCAGGGATTAAAAACATATTTAACTCTATTTTTTATGTGTAAAGGATAATTTCACTTTTAAAGATTTTCTTGTATGATAAATATTTGATGAGATTTTGATTAAATAATCCAATACCACTATAAGTGCAAATAAAGATCGGTTTAATTAATATTGTAATCCTCTAGAATTCAACAATTGAGACTATAAAGCCACCTCTTTCTGTAAAATTATTCTTTTATCCCTTAATTATCACTAATTTTCTTATATCATTTGTTTTTTTTTTTTTTTTGGAATTTCATGCTTATTTTCTAACATAATTTTTCTCACAATTGTACGCTTACGATCACTCTTGACATCATTCTTCAAATAGAAAATTTGGTTTTCTTTTTGTAATTTGGTTTTCTTCAAAAACCTTATTTTTATCATTTTTGTAAAATTACTCTTTTATCCCTTAGTTATCACTAATTTTCTTATATCATTTGGTTTTTTTTTGGAATTTCATACTTATTTTTTAACATAATTTTTCTCACAATTGTATGCTTACGATCGCTCTTGACATCATTCTTCAAATAGAAAATTTGGTATCCAAGTTGACCATTATATTCTGTTATGCATCACGATCTAAAAGTCCACTTACAACTAACTCGATCATCTTATTAATTTGAAAAATTCAATAACCTTTCAACTTGGATTTTTCTTTGATCAAGATGAATGATTTATTTGTTCTTTTTCCCGTGCACTTTATGAAAGTAATCAATGAAATCAACAAAAGGCCCGTCAAAAACGAAAAGTAAAGACATCATAAGAGTAATATATTAGTTTTAAGATTCCCCAACATGCATTGTATTGTATGTCACGAAGTTGGGTTTATAGTGTGAGAGATTATATCTTATCAACATGATGCTTGGATATCATGCTGCAGCATGCTATGACATCAAGTCATCACCATCGGGGACAGGGGCGGTGCCCATATATTTTTTTAATGTAAATAACTAAATTATTTACAAAAAAAAATCTCAACATTTATTTTGATTTAGATATTCTATAATTTTCATTTCTAACAAAATTTGAGAATGTTATAAAAGAATTACATATAATATATAGATTTATTATGACATTTTTAATTAAATAAGATTTTAAAAGGTTTTGAGTTAGTTTATTTAATATATAAATCTTTTTATAGTACATGGGAAAATAACCGGCACGTGAAGTTAAGAGGTAAAGTTTGGGCAGCTTATAAAGAAGAGCTTTGACCATACTTAATAGCTAAGTAATCCTTGGGTACACAAATGCAAAGAACTGTTTATGTGGTGATAACAAAAAAAGGAGGGTTTAGCCTAATCGAAAAAAGGGCAGCGCCGCCGGAGTGAGGGTTTGTCTGTAGTTGCGTAGCAAAGGAGGCGGAAAGAAAATGCATGAATAGGGGGAAGTGAACAGTCCGACCACAAAAAACTAACGGAGAAGATTTGCAATAATTTAATTAGGTGAGTCATTAGTAATAATTTAAAATAATTTTGTTAGATTGTTCACTCCTGAACATCAAACTAGGCAACTAAAATGGTGAAATAAATACAGTGTGCCCATACCCACGCTTGTTACCCGCAATTTAGTTAAGTGAAAAATTAATAACTCATTAAAAAATACTATTAATTAAAGAAAATTATAACTCAATTAAAAAATTACTCCAAAATCATCTAAACATATTATTAAATATTAATATCAATGACATAACAATTTAATTAAATTGAAACACAATACGTTAATATTCTAAAATACAATTAATGTTCAAAATTTTTATTAAATATTACAATATACTTTCACATTACACTATTTTATAAATTTGGATATCATGTGTTAGCATATTCCGTGATGTGCAAAAATGATTATTAACATTGATTAGTCATATATTATAAAGTTAAAAACACAAATAGGTGGTTTTAAAAATATATTTTTAATCTTGTCTCACACTCATAAGTGTTTAAAAGGCTGAAAATCGTACTTTTGTATTTCGTCACGAAAACTCTCCACGTGGTTTCTAATGGTTAGGAGTCATCAAAAACCAAATTTCGTGATTTTTACTATCATTTGCTATTTTTATTTATTCTTCCCATGTTTTTAGCTATTTAATTCATAGTAATTACAAAACCCTTAAAAAAATCATGAAAATTCACCACGCGGGTCCTCTCATGTCACCCTTACTGCATGTAAAATTTTAAATAAAAATTCAAACCACAAGTATGTATACATGATGTTTCTCCCCAAACAGTGGCGAACCTTCATTAGGACACGGGGGAGCCATGGCTCCCCTAAACCTTTTTCAATTTTTTTATATATATTACATACTTATCTAATTATTAAAAATATTTATAGTTTTAGTTTTTAATCATGTAATTTCTCATAATATATCAAGTAATTTTTAAAATTATTCTACATTAATATTTATTCAATTGGGGGGTAATTTTATCTATCTAAATATTATTTTAATTGTTAACTTTGTTTTAATATTACTCTATAAGACGTAATTTCAATTTCGATCTCTTTAGTTTGGACTACGTATATTTTTATCCCCACTCAAGTATATTTAAGCAAATTAAGTCCCACTATTTTAAAATTAGGTAAATTTGGCCTCTATAACAATTATTTTGTATCTAAAACCCTCAACTAATCACCTTATACTAATTAACATCTTCATAAATTGAATTGATTAAATCATTTTGAATATTATTAATTTCAAAACTCATCAATCAATATTTACCTAAATTAAAAAAATCTCAAATTTTTCCCTCTTTAAATCTTATAATTTTACCTACAAAGTTCTTCAAAATTTATTAAATTTCTTTTAAATTTTTTACTCGTGAACCTTTAAAATTATTTCAGATCTCAAATCTATCATGAACTATCAAATATTTGGATTGAAAATGAGAAATTGAGCAAAGGTTTTATAGAAGACAATTGACAAGAGACCAAATTTACTTAATTTTAAAAATTAATAGATCTAATTTATTAAAAAAATTGAAGAACCAAAATTACATATAATCTAAATTAGAGGGATAAAAATTATAAATAACCTGTGATATTATATATATGCATTAAAATTTTACTTTGGCTCTCTCTAGTATTTATTCCAAGTTCCGCCACTGTCCCCAAAATTAGCACATTGGTTTAGGGTTTTTGTCTCACACTCACAAGTGTTCAAAAGGCTGAAAATCGCACTTTTGTATTTCGTCACGAAAACTCTCCACGTGGTTTCTAATGGTTTGGAGCCATCAAAAACCAAATTTCGTAATTTTTTATTATCATTTGCTATTTTTATTTATTTTTCCCATGTTTTTAGCTATTTAATTCATAGTAACTACAAAAACCAAAAAATCATGAAAATTCACCACGCTGGTCCTCTCATGTCACCCTTACTGCATGCAAAATTTTAAATAAAAATTCAAACAACAAGTATGCATGCATGGGGCCTCTCCCGAAAGTTAGCACATTGGTTTAAGGTTCTTGTCTCACACTCACAAGTGTTCAAAAGGCTGAAAATCACACTTTTGTATTTCGTCACGAAAACTCTCCACGTGATTTCTAATGGTTAGGAGCCATCAAAAACAAAATTTCGTAATTTTTTACTATCATTTGCTATTTTTAATTATTTTTCCCTTGTTTTTACCTATTTAATTCACAATAATTACAAAACCCTTCAAAAAATCATGAAAATTCACCACACGGGTCCTCTCATGTCACCTTTGCTGCATGTGATATTTCAGATAAAATTTCAAACGACAAGTATGCATGCATGAGGCCTCCCCAAAACTTAGTACATTGGTTTAGGGTTATTGTCCAACACTCACAAGGCCGAAAATCGCACTTTTGAGTTTCGTCACGAAACTCTCCACATGGATTCTAATGGTCAGGAGCCATCAAAAACCAAATTTCGTAATTTTTTACTATCATTTGTTATTTTTAATTAGTTTTCCCTTATTTTTACCTATTTAATTCACAGTAATAACAAAACCATTCAAAAATCATGAAAATTCACCACGTGGATCCTCTCACGTAGGGTTGTAAATGAACTGAGCCAAGTCGAGTACTTGAAGCTCAGGCTTGGCTTGTGAAAAAAATGGGTGACTCAAGCTAGACTCATTTATGGGTTGGCTTATTTAACTCATTTTTTTACTTTTATGAAAATTTTCGTTAAATCAATTTTAAAATTTAATACATATTTTTCTATTAAATGATAATATAAAAATCAAAATATATTCCACAGGAAAAGACGTTTGTGCAAATTATATGCACAAGAAAAGACGCAAGCGTCTTTATATGATAAAAAAGCCGCATGCGTCTTTTTATGTACAAGAAAGGACGCATGCGTCTTTTATATGAACAAAAAAGACGCAGACATCTTTTATATGAACAAACAAAGACGCATGCTATTTTTATTTATTTTTTCTATATTTTTAGCTATTTAATTCATAGTAATTATAAAACCCTTAAAAAAATCATGAAAATTCACCACGCGGGTCCTCTCACGGGTCTCTCCCCAAAGTTAGCACATTGGTTTAGGGTTCTTGTAAGTGTTCAAAAGGCCGAAAATCGCACTTTTAAATTTCGCCACGAAAACTTTCCACGTTGTTTCTAATGGTTAGGAGCCATCAAAAACCAAATTTCATAATTTTTTACTATCGTTTGCTATTTTTATTTATTTTTCCTATGTTTTTAGCTATTTAATTCATAGTAATTAAAAAACCATTCAAAAAATCATGAAAATTCACCACGCGGGTCCTCTCACGTCACCCTTACTGCATGCAAAATTTTTAAATAAAAAATAAAACCACAAGTATGCATGCATGGGGCCTCTCCCCAAAGTTAGCACATTGGTTTAGGGTTCTCTTGTAAGTGTTCAAAAAGCCGAAAATCGCGCTTTTGAATTTCGTCACAAAAACTTTCCACGTGGTTTCTAATGGTTAGGAGCCATAAAAAATCAAATTTTGTAATTTTTTACTATCATTTGCTATTTTTATTTATTTTTCCCATGTTTTTAGCTATTTTAATTCATAGTAATTACAAAACCCTTCAAAAAATCATGAAAATTCACCACGCGGGTTCTCTCACGTCTCCCTTACTGCATGAAAAAATTTAAATAAAAAATAAAACCACAAGTATGCATACATGAGACCTCTCCCCAGAGTTAGCACATTGGTTTAGGGTTCTTGTAAGTGTTCAAAAGACCGAAAATCGCACTTTTTAAATTTCACCACGAAAACTTTTCACGTGGTTTCTAATGGTTAGGAGCCATCAAAAACCAAATTTCATATTTTTTTTACTATCATTTGCTATTTTCATTTATTTTTCCCATGTTTTTAGCTATTTAATTCATAGTAATTACAAAACCCTTCAAAAAATTATGAAAATTCACCACGTGGGTCCTCTCACATCACCCTTACTGCATGCAAAATTTTAAATAAAAATAAAACCACAAGTATGCATGCATGGGGCCTCTCCCCAAAGTTAGCACATTGGTTTAGGGTTCTTGTAAGTGTTCAAAAGGCCGAAAATCGCACTTTTGAATTTCGTCACGAAAACTCTCCACGTGGTTTCTAATGGTTAGGAGCCATAAAAAATCAAATTTTCTTAATTTTTTACTATCATTTGCTATTTTTAATTATTTTTCCCATGTTTTTAGTTATTGAGGATCCATTATCCGCTACGTCAAATCCATCCTGGCTTAGCTTGAATGGACCCGACCTTCTAACCCAAGGTTCTTGCACTCTCAAGGACACTAACTTGAATTTTCTGGATTTTTTTTTTGCAATGAAAACCTATTTTCCATGAATTTCCTTTCCTTTTTCACCATTTAATTCACCATAAATACATTTTAAGTCAAAAAATCTCCAAACTTGGTTTGCTAGCCTCTAACAACCCCCCCCCCCCCCACACTCCTTCCAAACACCATTCATAAATGTTTATCCTGGACATGGAAATATGCCATCCAAAATAAGCTATTGAGGATCCATTATCCGCTTCGTCAAATTCACTCCGGCTTAGCTTGAATGGACCCGAACTTCTAACCCAAGGTTCTTGCACGCTTAAGGACATTAACTTGAATTTTCTGAAATTTTTGACGATGAAAACCTATTTTTCGTGAATTTCCTTTCCTTATTCTCGAATAATAATTAAATAAAAATACTACAAAATTATTTTATAAACATAATACAAATACAATATGTAAAACCAATCAACTATTACCAACCATGTGTAATTATTTATGTGTATTTCTATTTTGCAATCATTATATAATTTTTCTTTAATTAAATAATATAGAATATATTATTCTTATTTTTGGTCAAAGAATAACACATGGCCACCAACGTAATGACCAACACCGTAACGGGCTAATGCCAATCAATTAGGGTCCGTTTGGTTTACAGTTGAGTAGAATTGATTCTAGAAATCAATGGTTGAAAATGAATGTGCACACTTTACGAAGCACGTTGGACGGAAGTGATTTAAAATCAATTTTGCAGAATTGATTCTGGATGGTTCAAAATTTAAACCAAACAGACACTATATTATTCTGGGACCAAAACCGTAATGACCACCACGCTACAACTCCATTCTTTTCGCATTTTATTTTTATTTTTGGTCAACCATCCTTCTCACGGTTGTCAATCATCATATACATGTTACTATACGAGCAATTACTCTCCTCTACAGGGACCTTTTATCAATTTATTTCAACTATCTAAACAACCGGTTTTCATTCAAACATCTCGTTCGCTCCTTTTCTTAACTATTATATCAACGATTGAAAAAACTCTTTTATCGGTACAAGTTTTTTTTTTCTCCATGTACCGTAAATTTAGCCGGTTGTTTTAGGTTGAAAATCATGTTAGAAATTCCATTAGCTAGAAGTTATTAAGAATTTTTTACTTTTCACAAAAGCCCTTTGAAACATGTGCTTCCATTCAATAAATTCATTCCGATCTTCTTTTATAAAAAATAAATAACTAAGTCATAAGATCAAGGAAAAAATATTGAAATAAGATAATTTTAATTAATTATATGTATATATTTAAATTTTATTTTAAAATACACATAATATTAAATGATTGAAATTGTGAATACTTTGTTAACATCAAATAATAAATTAAGGATATAAAAGTAACTTAATAATATTAATACAATTAAAAATAATATTATATTTCTTAAATTCCCCTCTAATCCTATTAAAAAGATAACATTAGAAATATTTTAATGATCCTATTATAAGATAAAACATAACTTTAAAAACATTAAATATTTTTTTTCACATTTACTATTCCTAAATATTAAAGGTTTTAAATTAACACGATTATTATGAAAGTAAAATTTTAAAAGTCAATACATTAATTACTTGTAGCATGTTATTTTTATATGTGTAGAGTATTTAAGATAAAAAATACAACTTTTTATTTTTTATAAACTTTTTATTTTTTATAATAAGAATCGGAGGGATTACAAAGACCACTAATAGGCCCTTGGCCTAATGTGTGTTAAGTTATAGACTTCCCATAGACGTGATATTGAACTTTATCTAAGAAACATCTTGTGTATAAATATAGTATTTTGACTAAATTTTCAAATTTTGATGCAGGGTATAAAACAAATTTAAGTTAATATTCAGTTAACATTAATTTGAGCGCCAGATTGATATATCATAGGATTAACCGATTAAGTTTGCATAATATACTTTTTAAGTTCAAAATCATATCAACTTTTTATTTAAACATTCGTTAACTTTTAATTTTGAAATTTTATTATACAATAATCTTTCTCCTTTTACAATTTTTATATAAAATTGTTTCAATGAACTTCACATAAATATATCTGCACTGCATAGAACATGCATGCATTGACAACATTGGAATTTTGTTTTCCATTTTAAAATTTTTGTGCCTTGCCAATCATTGAAATGACGAGGCCCAACATGAAGAATTATTTTTTTGCGGCTGGTTGTGTGTCGCACGCAAAACAAAAACCAAAACCAAAGAAATCATACTTCCACGGAAGAAATTATTCCCTCTTGATAATTAATTCCATAATGTCTTCTATTACTTATGTACCTCTACTACTTAGACTCTATCTTCACCAAGGGTGAAGCATATTATTGAGATGCGGAATCTTAATAAAGAAATAGTAGTTTCATATTCAATGATAAATAACTATGAGGAAACTAAGAACTACCTTCTAAGCTCTTGCTTGTGAAACATTGTGGAGTATACTACTCCAGTTAATGTCTGGCTTTCAAATATTTTTTTTTATAGTGTACTTGAGGAAGTCATCGATGAGAGAGATTCTTTGTAGCTTTTGAGACACTCAAAAAGGCACTAGCTCAACTAAGAAAACCAAACACAAATTACTAAAAAAATGAACTTCAGAATAGATTACAGAAGGGAAGGAAGCAAATAATTCCCAAGTCATGTACTACAATAATTCCCTCTTGTGTGTAAATTACTTGTTCATTGAACTTCAAATGGATAATTGGATTAGAACTTTTCCACTTGATTTCATTTAAGTGACAATAGCAGCCAAATTTGTTTGACTTCTAATATTAAGTCGGATAAAAACATAATAAATTCCTTTAAATTTATGTTTCTGTGGTGAATTACATGTACATCCAGCAAGCTTCTTACAAGTTTGAAGCATAACGTGGCAGGGGACCAAGGAATGGTTGGACCCATTTATGGATCTATTATAGATAGTCTTATCTTGCATTTGCAAGAGGCTTATTCCACGGCTCCAACATGTGACCTCTTAGTCACACCAAAACAACTTAACATCAAAATATGCAGCTTTAAAATGCACACATCATCTAAGAGCTAGGATCAATTTAAAGTTAGTTATAAATTGTAAGTTTAGAGATGCGGACATTAGCTTAGTTATACATCATGAAAAGGTTAGGTAATACTAGATAAAATAAAATAAAAACTCCATGCAGAGAAAGAAAATGTGCAAAGGTGAGGTAAACTTTAAAATGAACCATACTATAATAATTTTTTCAACTATCAATAGAAGGGAACAAAAAGAAAATGGTTAGAAGTAGAACCTCCACCCCAATGGCCCTTTGGAGATGCTAAAGTAGCCTAAAAAAATGAGAGTTTTAGCATAACTATATATTGTTAAATGGATAAAATGTCTCAACAAAGTAAGATAAACTCTAAATGATGCATACCAATCGTATTGAATTGAAGCAAGAAATTGCTGTTATTTTAAATCCAATACTTGATTATCCATGATGCTCTGTTCAAGAATTCCAACAATGAGATTGTTCAAAGGCTAGAGTGAATAATTCTTCAGACAAAGTCTAGCCAATGTATACCCAAGTCCTAGATTATATGATCATTTAGACTTCTTTCCTTGTTTTTTCTTGATAACTTCATCAACATACATTATGCCCTTGCCTTTGTAAACTTCAGGTGGCTTACAATTCCGAACAGTGGCTGCAAACTGGTGCACCCTTTGCTTGTCTATACCAGTACAGCAAATTGTATTGTTTTTGAAGCAGAAAACACGGACAGCAGGAGGCACAGATAATTCCACCTCATGACTGTACCCCAATTTGAGATACAATAGACGCCCAGCAGCTTCAGCTCTGGCTTTGTATCCAACACCAACAATCTTAAGAAAGCGAAAAAATTTGGCCTCCATCAATTTCAAAGCAAATCAGTCGCCTAAAATTGCCAGAGAATAAAAATTATGGAAAACTAAAAATTTAGATAAATGAATCAAGCTGGAGGGAAGAAAATACAAAAGAGTAAGGGCCTGCATCCTATCTAGCATAGAGAATGACATTGCCATACCTATTATAACATAAAAAAGCATTGCAGACAGGAGATGAGGAAAGAACAGGTAATGACCCATCGTACACAATAAGGAAAGTTGTATGCATACTGTGGGAATCAGGCAGTCAGGCTTTGCACAAACAGGCCTAGCCTGTTTCAAAATTTTTAAGCCTAAGCCTGGCCTGTTACCTGTGATAGGCTTTATTTAGTACTTTGGCGTGGTTGGTTACAAGGCCTGTTAAGCCTACAAGCCTACATAAAAGCCCGAATCTTATGAAAGCTAGTTAAAAGGCCTAAAGCCTATTTTCAACCTTCAATTTTTATTTATTTATTATTTTTTTTTTTTGCAAAATAGACACAGCAAGGAAAAAAATTGAATTTTAAACCTTCAATTGATTTATAAACAGAACTGAAATAAGAGTTTGACTATAAACCTGTGAAGCTTAAAACTATGAATAAAATTCTGCACCATAACATTTTCTCCTATGAAAGTGTGAAGGCTTAAAACTATGAATATAATTCTGCTTAAAACTATGAATAAAATTCTGCACAACATACTGTCCTGTGAAGAATAAAATTCAAAGTAAAACACCCACCACCAGAATGCTTAAAACTTTGGAAGACCTATTTCATTACAAATTAAAAAGAAATAACTAAACTATGCATTAAAACAGATTTGTTTAAATACAGAGCAATATTTCAAAAACAATAAATAAAGAGCAATATGCATATTTCACATTTCAAATACACAGACAGTTCCTATCATTCACAAATAAAACAGCAGTTCCTATCATTCATAAATACAGAGACAGCTGCTATAAATAAATGAGTAAAACTAGCAAGGTACTCTCTAATACATTATTACATTGTGAGCAAATACACAGACAGGCACATCAGTTCCTATCATTCATTTCAGCATTTTCAACAGCATAGTTTCATCCCTAATTCATATTTCAACAGCACATTACAATACTTGCTCACATCACATGCATCATTCATATTAAAAGAAATGCAACAATTGAAGAAACAGAAGATTCAGGAGATATTTGGTGAACAAAATGCAGCCATTGATGCTGATATGGTTCGTGTATTATTCACTGTTTGATGAACAAAATGCAGCCATTGTGAAATTTATTTACTACATGCAGCAATTTGTGAAAGCAAACTAGCATTAAGTTTTTTATGCATGGACAGAGTTTTTCTATTCCAAAGTGTTTCAGGTCGCCCCGTAGAAGCTATTGTCTCTTAATTTTTCATCACAGATAAATAATTTCTGCAAAAGCTTCCATTTCAAATTCAGTTTTATGTCATTCGCACAATCATTTTATGTCATCAAATGTTATTTGAATGTACAGAAGTGTTACAAAGTGACTGATAGATAAGAATCATAAAAAAGGTGAACTATTTATTTTTATCCCTCCAATTTCTACCTGTGGTTGGCCAATTTCATAAGAAAGGTGAACTATTTATTGATTAGGGATTTAGCTTAGCTCATACCTGAACAGGGAAGCAAATTCACACTGACGCGGGTAGTGATGCGAAGAACACAGATGCAGAGACGGAGAGCAGCGTCGCCGGAGACGGAGAGATGTCACGGAGGTGCGGAAGCGGTCACGAAGACAGAGAGCTGGTCGAGCAGTGATGTGAACAACACAGACGTGGAGACGGAGAGCTGCCACGGAGGCGGCGTTGCGTTGCTGTCACGGAGACAGAGAGCTGATCGAGCAACGTTGCACGGCCACGGAGACGGAGGCAGAGAGCTGAGCGGAGTGCGAGGCAGCGGCTAGGGTTCGTACTCTGAACTTCTGTGAAGGACGTTCTGTGTTTTTCAATTTCTAAATTCTAATTATGTTTATGAATTTTTAATTTGATAAATTGATAATTGATACTAGATAATTTTAGTTTGTTAAAAATGCTTAAAAGAAATGAAATTAAAATATGTTTTTATTATATGTATATATTAGAAAATTAAAAGTAATTTTATAAATAATTAATACATAAATATAAATATATAATTATATTAATTAATTTTTATTATATTTATACTGACCGCCTTATAGGCTAAATAGGTTTTTTTTATCACGGAGCCTAGTTTATTTATATAAATATAAACAAGCTTTATAAAAAATCTAAACCTATCTTTTTAATAAATAAAATAGACCGGTCAAGTTTTAATTAGAACAGATAATACGTCCTACCAGGTGACTATATGACTCCCACCCCACTGTATGAGTGGATGTAAATTACCATACAACGTGAAGCAATGTGTTATTAGAATTGCATAACCAAAGGCATATATATTATAGTAACCAAAATGTATGTACAATACAGTTCCACCATAATGCTCATTCTCAACCAGTTAATTCTCACCCAAGAAATAAAAAAATACGGATGCTTTTATTATTATTATTATTCTTTTTATAGGTAAAGATTGATGGTACAGAGAATGACACCATTCAGTGGCTTTACTTGAAGGAAGATCTTTCACAAATGAATGTTACTAATGCATAGTTATCAGTTTATTGCATAAGACATTCCATGGATGGAAGCAATGGTACTTTATTTCATAGTTCGTTGAAAAGCATTCACTATTCCTTCAAATGTTATACTTATACATGATCATAGACCTAAGATAAGAACTCACTCTTGAAATGAAAGAAATCCTCTACCCTGTAGTCAATCATATACTGAGAAATAGGAATTGCTGCAAACATCAATCTTAATGTGTCCCTTGAAGCCAATGAATGGAAATGAGATGATTAAAGGAAAGGAACGAAAAGGATTGTACACTTATTTGATAAGATAGAATGAAAATGAAGTTTGACACCAATAACATTTCACTCTTTTTTCTCATCTCAAATTTGGGATGTAAATAAGGTTTAAAAAAAATAGAGCAATAAAAAACCACAAAATTAAAATAAAATAATTCAAAATAATCTCAATGGCAACCCCTTGTCCATATTTATTCTATCCAATTTTTATTATCTCTTCAACAACGCAGCACACTCTTTGAATTCTCACAGGGAAAAGGAAGAAGAGGAGAGTCATGAATATTCGGAGCAGAGAAACAAATTATTAAACATGAAAAGAGAAACTTCAGAAAAGAATTAAACACAATTCTCAAAAACCTTTTGTTATATGCAGGCATAAGAGGCATTCATGTTTAACATTTCACATCAAACAAATAAAATAATCCCATCAAACAACCATTTCCATGTTGCATCTTAAACAACCCAAGAAAAAAAAACACTCTTTCAATCACCGCAAAGTTACACACAGAAAAATGGAAAAAAACACTCAACAGCACAGAGAATAGAGAGAGTGAAAAGTGATACCTCTGATTGTAGAAAGAGACCGAAGATCAGAGAAGAGAGTTGCAACTGAGAGCTGAGGAATCAGAAGCCACGGGACACCGCACCGCAGGAATTCGATGTCGTTTAGGGTTTAGCATTGGAGCCCATCAATGTATAATGGGCCTTTGTTCTAAGCCCACTTACCGCTTGAAAAGTGCTAGCAACACACCTTTTTTTAACACACTTTTTGTGATTAGTTAAAATTCACATGAGTCCCACCACATTGATAATAGGACCCATATAATTTGGTAGGACCCATGTGAATTTTAACAAATCACATGGAGTGTGTTGGAAAGAGTGTGTTGCTAACTCTACTCTTATCTTATTTTATTTGATAGAGAAAAATTTATTGTCATTTTGAGAATGATTAGCCTAAATAATTCACAGAAGAGGAAAAATCACCAGTTCTTCACGAAATAACATGTTATTTGGCTCGAAATTTTTTTATGAATACAAGTGCGAACAATTCCCAGCCAATGAAATTGGTGTTTGATAGAAATCATGGTGGGGGTAAGAAATAACTATCGCATGCCACTTGTATTATAACCATTTCGTATCACTCGGTAATCCTATTTTTTGTAAGCTTTAGCATTTCACTTTAGAAAATATACTAGACAACAAAATTATTTGGACAATCAAAAGCTAGACTGCATGAAATTGTTATCTATTGAATAAATGAATGGTATATACCTCTTTATATTAATAATTACACTTGAATGTGAATAGGTTTAGGATAAACCCTAATTGGGTAAATTTAAATTTTCAACCCAAAACCTTTACTTCCAAATTAGCATAAATAATGGATCTTACCCAGAATTTTTAGGGTGAAAATAGAATAAGGTAAAAGCCAAATTAAAAACTTCACCCGAAACTCATTTTGGGCATAAAAAAGTTATCAAACTGATGAGGTTTTTTTTTGTCAATAAACTGATGAGCTTTGAAGAAAAACTTATATAGCATATAAGGTTCTTTTGTCTGGATGTATTAGTTGCATTACTTGGTTGAGCCTCTAGTTTGAGGGCTTTGTTTGGTGTTTAGTGTCTTTTGCACCACATTCCTAGTCCTACTCACCAGAGAAAACGGGGGTCAAGTCAAGTCAAGGTGTTGTTACCGGTGCTTGATATTTTCAGATAAAGCACTAAAAACTTCCTTTCCAATATTTTCTTTGTAAAATGCTTAAAATAAAAATACAGTGACATGTTAATAATTATTACTATTAATTAACTGAAAATAAACTGAATTTTTTAAAAAAAAAAGACTCACTTTTAGAAAGGATAAAATAAATATAAGCTAAATATAGAAAAAAAAATTACATAGAAAATAGATAGATAACATCATTATTTTTTTATCATTTGTAGCTTATTTTTACAAAGACAAATGATATTAAAGGGGTGTAGTGTTATTTTAAAACCTTTTTTTTTTTTCCAAACTATGAAAATAAATTAATTTAAAAAAGTCCTTTATGTAATTTGTAAGACTTTCCAATACATTTTTTTTTACAATGAAGCACTAAGAACCTCATGCAAACAACACAAACCCTTGATCTCTACACCTTATTTCCCAATACACCTTTGAGACATCAAAGATTGTTTGAATTTGGCTATTAACGGCGTGTTTTAAGTTTTCTCCAATTCACCAACACATTTTTCTGCTTACATGCATTGGAAGTGTTTAACATTAGCATGTTTGGCACACAGTTTTCATCCTTGCAAATGTATACCCACACAAAAACAACAAGGTATTGCTTTGGTATTTTGTGCATTTGGATGAGAAATTGTGCATTGAAATTTGCAAACTTGCGTTTGTAACTTTAATCCAAACATAGGTGAATCTTTGAATTATCAAAACGCATTCAACAGGTACGTTACTCTGTGAGTTGTGACCGTGGGATGGATGATTCAAACACACTGTAAATCAATGTATAAGTAAATGAGCTTCACAGGCTATTTCTCTAAAAGCTACCATACTTGAGAGGCTGTCACTAGTGGGGTGCCACATTTGCTAACCCTTAAGATAAGACATGTGTGGAGATATGCCAATTCCACAACTTGAAGCTTTTTTTGTTCCAAAGTTGAAGCTTATTTCAAATTTCATTCGTTCCTTGTCCGCATACCCTTTCACATGGAAACCTTCAACTTAAATTTCTTTTTACATAGCAATGAGCCAATGAGTGAATATGTGTGTGAAAAATTCTACAACTAACCTAGCTTATTAGTATTTATCTCAAGCTCCATCTCTAGCTTAGGAGGAGGTTTAAAAACATGAAAGTCACAAAAGAACCCATCCTGATGCACCAAAACTAGACTAGCATCATAATCACCAGTAGTATACCGAGGCATTTTTTACATTATGGCCTTAACATCTATCTATATTTGACAGAAGCAGTGACTCACATTTTCCTTGGCTCCACAAACACAGCTGTTGTCCTTTGAGGCACCACAAAACAACCAGAAGATGCCTCGTATTTTGAGCTCTTAACAAGGTCATCAGATGAAATTACCTACAAGGCAATACACACAATGGAATTGATCAACACAACTAAAGACAGATCTAGCACAGTAAACCAAAGAAACATGACTCAATCTGCAGCACGATCTGTTCTCATGTCGTTGAAAACTAATTCAAGTGTTCTGTTGATTGTTGAGTCAAGAGGAAAAATCATTACATTACAACAATCATAACAACTCAATTTCATGCTTCTCACATATTGCACAACCTTATGCAACAGCATAGTTAAGGTAAAATTGTACTTTAACATATTAAACTATAGTAGTTTGTGAACTCAAAGAAAGGCCACTTGAAACTTCTACCAAAAGCTGGAAGTTTATTGAATTGAGGAATTTCTCTAACGGTGAAGTTGACTAATTCACCAAACTGGAACATTACATCAAAACATTATTTTTCCAAAAAGTAGTTGCTCTGCATATATTCCAATTTTCATCATTTAAATTCTCAAGCTTTATTGTACCTGAAGGGGATGCAATCGGAGACTTCTTGATTGCAGGGAAGGGCTAACAAATGATACTTCTTTTGGACTCACATTGACAACAACAACAATAAAAGAATATCTGCCAAACACAATTGTCAAAAAAACTGAAGGATGTTCAAGGGAAAACAAAAAATTGCCATATGTTTAAACATACATGGGATCCAGCTGAGACAACCCAGGAAAGCCATCGTGACCATCTTCAATGCTCATCACTATGACTCCATAAACCAATGATGGTCCAGTATTGTGAAAGCGTACTCGTTGCTGCAAATGACAGAAAATTTTATGTCTTGTATACCGCAAAATCTTAGGTCTTGGAACAGTAACTGTTTTATGCATTAATGTTTGCTCTGGCTGTTTTATCAGTTATCGGTAGGACCCAAGAACATTGAGAAAACAAACAAATCATGATCCAAATAAAAGAAAATCTTAGTCAAATTTCATAACAGGCTGGGGCTGCTGAGAAAAGGAAGTCATTTATGAGAGACAAAAGATATGTAAGGTTTTAAAATATCAAGATATTAAAGCTTGAAAAACTACTATGCATGCAGACTAATAATAATGACCATTCCAATAAAGATGATCATAATTACTATTTTAATTATTAACACTGCTGAATTTAATGTTTCAAAATTCAAGGGGCGGGATTATCATTCTGAAAAAATGTGCAACAGTCAAAATACCCATATGCCTTTTTACTACAACCACTAAAACTATCTATTTGAAACTAAGAAAATATGCTGAAAAACAGGCTGTTTGGCACCAGTATGGACATTTTAGTTCTGTGAAATATAAAAGGGCCTAAGGATATTATATAAAATATAAAATAAAATCAAGTAATATATTCTTTTAACGCCCACTTTTCATAAATTATTTGAATAGCGGTGTTTATTCCTATATACTCCTCTCATTATGGGATTGAACCAGATAAACGGTAGCATCCAAGAGTTTGAACAAGTTTAGCCATGTTAAATAACAAAAGTAGATAAAACATAATTTTCAGCTAATATCAGACATTGTCTAAGACAAAATGCAATCTGGTTTTACAAGAAAAATTATTAAAGGTGGAAAGTACCACTGGCTTGAGCTGAAAATCACACAAAAATCCAGAACAACAATTTTAAACCCACTTCACATCACTATTTAGTAGAAATACACTAATAACCAATGTTTGAAATTGGAACAATTTGAAATTAAAAGCAAATGATAAAAAATATCTTGGCTAGAACTAGATTTGAAAAAAGGATTAAAAATTCAATCCACCCTTCCTTCCACTTCTCTGAGCAAGAAGTAGCGTACAAAATAAAGAATTCACTGTTTAAGATGCAAATTAAATTAGGGTAAAATAACATGAAGTTTGGAAACTTGTGTGGGTTATGTCAACCATATGTTCAAACAAACTTCAAATTAGCTAGTTCAGAAACATTAACTATAAATCTGAAATAACAAAGAGTCAGAAACATAATGAAAACAATGAATTAATGGTGTTTAAGCTGTATGGTGAAAATAATTAGTTCCTAATATTCCTTAAGTTGGTTGAGCACTTCAGTATCCAGGTATTAATTAATGAAGTAATTTTACATAATGATGAAATTTAAAATGTCTCACCTGGATAGCATTTGCCGTCCTTAGGCGGAAAAGTGGTGAAGAATACCTTATACGCAACAGGTTTAAGAAATTGTCCACAGTAGCTAGGATGTCAATCTTCTGAGGCTTGAAGGATGGGTCTGCCAGTCTTGGTTTGATTCTGACAAGTCAAAGAGACTCAAGATCATTAAGTCGTAAAACAGATGCAATGCAAGTGGTAAACTAAGAATAGGATTGCTGTACATCACAATTTTAATAATCCAAATTCCAAAGATCATAGTTCTATGATCTATCATATAATGCTGGATAAGTTGTTCCAGACTTCCTGTAAGGTATATCTTATAAATGGTGGTAATGAAATAATTAAATGCTTACAGTGGCCAGTTCTTTTCATTTTTCTCCTGTGGAGGAAGTCCAACACCCCAATTATTAGAATTGTATGTAAAGTCAAGCCTGAAAATGAGAGAGTAGGAATGAAGTTAAGTGCGAAAGGAAACACATTATAAGTGACACTAAATCCATGGAAAACAACAGGATTGTTTGAACAACTATAAATATTAGAACATTATAATTAAGTAGATGATACACTAATTTTGGCCAAGTTAAAACAGAAATAGTGATAATTATTATCTACAAGACTACAACAGAAGTTGAATGTGTCAAGAATACCTGTTGAACCAATCACCAGAATTGTATGAATCTCGATCCAGTGATTTTGAGCGGAGTATCTCATCTCCAGAGTGAAAAAAGGGTATACCCTAAGAACAGAAATTCTTTCTTTAGTACCAAAAATACTCACTAAAAGAAATCCACCATTACAATCTAAGCAATAAGACTGGTTAATATAGTATAGGAAACTGCTAGGATTGAACTTATCAAAACACACTGGCTCTAGATCTGGTTTAACATTGAATAAAAGCATAAAATACAAATTCTACTAGATCCAAAAACTCCTAACTGACTGACGATATTAAAAGGATCAAAATATGTTCTACTTTGTGAAAGATTATCAGATGATTTTCATGTCTACTCCTGAGAGTTTGAAATTTCAGTTTTAGTTATAGGAGTCTAAATTATTATCCAATAATTGTGGCCTTTTTGTCTAAGTCAAGAGACTTGTCTGCACAAAAGTCAACATGCCATGACATCATGAGGAACTTGTTTATTGAGATAATACCATGCTCTCACCAATTAGAAGGATTGAAGTAGTTAATTTATATTACCTCCTCTGCTTTTTATACAAATTTGGCATCAATCTAAATCTTCCCCTCTAAACCTCAGTATCTTCATTTTTTTGGATAAAATGAGTAAATTTACTAGAGAGAAAAGAAGCATGCACACTCAGGGGAGGTTAGGTATCTTCCAGGAAAAAAAAAAGAGCCTAAGAGGCTAAAAAATGCAATGAACTGTATAATCTCTCTGCAACTCCATTAATCATATGATCCCCCCCCCCCCCACCACCTTTGGTGTAAATCGATAAAGAATAGAATTTTTGTCAGAGTAAATATTTCTCCATATTATCAGATGCGTATATTTTTGCAAGTTTATTTCTTATCCTACCCTTATCCTTTTTGGTGTGCTTATTGATGTCTTTCCAAGATAAGAATATAAATGCATCAGTATGAATAAGAGAAGGGAAATGCTAATGAGTACCCTAAGGGCACTAATTAAGGAATCAAAATTAGAAAGTTTTTATTGGATTGTGTTGCATTTAATACTATAAATACAATCAATGTCGAGATTTCCAATAAAAACCTATATATGGATTTCTTAACCAGTGCTCTTAGGGCACTCGTTAGCCGGACCCAATATAATAGAAATACAAAATTTCATGATTTTAACAGTGAATAAAATCATTTAACTTCTTTAACCTGCGACAATGCTATAACACTTGTTGCCAAATGGTTTATCCTGCATCTCTCAGCAACAGTGATATCCATTGGAGTCTGAAAGTAAGGAACAAAACTGTGCCAGAGACCAAAAAAAAAAAAATTGCATGAACAAAATAGAATGTTGAGAATATTTATGATACCTTTAAGCTCACAATGTCAAACAGGGTTTCATTGTCATGAGCAGAAACATAATTAATCTGCAAAACAACTAAAGATGCCCTTAGATGATCTGTAGTTCAAATTGCTTTTTATCCTCTGCCTCCTCCACATTGTTGAAAAATATACTTCAATACCGATAATTTAAAACTTTGCTAGTTTCTCAAAATACAGAGCATGTTTAGAGGAAGTTGAAAAGCCAGGGTATATATAGGGGAATACGCTTACAGTCTCTATGGGGCATGAAGCATATGCAACGGGTGTCCCATCATGTGTTAATACTTCTGACCCTTTTACCTGAGATCATCACAATGGAATTATTAGACAAGATTTCACATACAAAGAATTCTCATTCTGACAGCAGTTATCAATCTTTTGATGATACCATCTAGTAGAGAAAAGACACCTCCATTTTCATTATTGACTATTGTGCATATTACAGTTCACAAATGTGTTCACATGTGAATAAAAAACCAGCCAAAGGTGCAAGCAGGCAGGGACGGATCCAGGACTCATATGAAGGGGGGGCCGAAATTCTTTTTTAATAATAAATATTAAATAGTAATCAAATTCATCATATTTTTTATTTAAGTTATACATATAGTACATTCATGTTATAAAATTTATGAATAATAACATATGTATCAAATAATTTTTTTTATAGAAATCACTTAAAGAGAATAAATTTCAATAATGAATATTAAATAAAATTTATATTATAAAATTAAATGTATTTGTTGAATTTAGATATATTTATTTAGGGAACCATCAGGATTTTCTTTGACCCTAAATACCCACTTACAGCCAATAGCTTGTCTATGTGCAGGAAGAGTGACAAGAGACCAAGTTTTATTTCGCAAGAGAGCATCATATTCTTCTTTCATGGCTTGAAACCAATGGGGGCTGGCCAAGGCTTGTTTAACAGTAGAAGGTTCAATATGAGTGAGAAGAATTCTAGGTTCTAATCTTGGCTGAACAATCCCATTTTTGCTGCGGGTTTGCATGGGGTGAATATTAAGGGGATTGACAAAAGGAAGTATTTGAGAAGAGGGGGGGAGATTGGTAGAGGTAGGGAGGGAATTGTGAGGAGCAGGGGACAAGGATGGGATAGTAGAGGGAATTATTGGAGAAGGAGGTGCAGGAGAAGAGGGAATATAGGGAACAGGTTTGGAAGGAATGATGGGTGGAGCAGCTGGAATAGGTGTAGGTGCAATAGGTGAAATAGGTTTAGTTGGGAAAAGAGAAGAGTAGGGGAATCTTGACTCATGAAATACAACATCCTTGGAGATAAAAATTCTTCCATCTGCATCTAAGCATTTATAACCCTTGTGAGTGGTTGAGTATCCTAAGAAAATACATTCCTTAGAGTGATAGTCAAGTTTGGCAGAGTTGTAGGGTCTTAGAAATGGAAAACAGGCACAGCCAAAAACTTTTAGGAATTTGTAGTCAGGAGGCTGATTGTATAACATGAAATAAGGAGATTTAAATTGTAGGACAGAGGTGGGAAGTCTGTTGATCAAGTAGGTTGCTGTAAGGAAAGCATGATCCCAATATTGGAAGGGTAATTGAGCTTGAGCAAGGAGAGTTAGACCTATTTCGACAATATGTCTGTGTTTGTGCTCAACTGTACCATTTTGATGATGAGTGTGTGGACAGGCAAGTCTATGAACAATTCCCAGATCTGCAAAGTATGCAGAAAGAGACCTAAATTCACCCCCCCCCCCCCCCAAGTCTGTTTGGACAGATTTGATTCTAGAATTGAATTGCAATTCAACCATAGCTTTGAATTGAAGGAAAGTTTTGAGGGTGTTAGATTTAGCTTTTAAAGGGTAAACCCAAGTGTATCGGGAAAAGGCATCAACACAAGTGAGAAAGTATTTAAAACCACAAGAGGATTCAACAGGTGCTGGCCCCCATAGGTCACTGAAAATAAGCTGTAAAGGGACAGTGTAAACTGTAGTAGAGGGAGAAGAAGGCAATCTATGCGTTTTTCCATACAACAAGCAGTACAGAAAAATTCAGTGGAACTTTTATTAGGTAAGAGAATGTTACATTGTTGTAGTATTACATGCAAAACTTCATGGTGAGGATGTCCAAGCCTACAATGCCACATGGAATAGGCACTAGGAGTTATATCTGACTTAGATGCAGATGAAGAGGCTAAACTAGTTACATTTAATGAGTCAAGAACTGAGTTTTTAGTACAAGTATTAATGGAAGAATTAGAAAAGGGAAGATTCTGAAACTTGTAGAGCCCATCCTTGTCCAGCGTGCCATGAAGTAGGATCTCAGAAGTTGCCTGGGATTTAACAACACAAAATGATGGGTGAAATTCAAAGTAAACTGAATTGTGTTTAGCAAACTTGCTTACACTTACAAGGTTTTTAGTGATGGAAGGGACTAAGAGAAGATTTTTGAGATGAAGAGAAGAATTAGGATTGTAAGGAGAAGAAAAGGATTTTGAACCAACAGAAACAATGGACAAACCTTGGCCATTCCCCATGAGAACCTCATCTGAGCCAGTAAGGGCAACACTGTCTGATAGATTGGCAGCATTATGAGTCACATGGTGGGTTGCTCCTGAGTCAGGATACCATGATTGATTCTGTGTGCCATGAGTGATGTCAGGAGCAGTAAGATAAGCTTGAGCTTGTGGCTGAAAAGAACCAGCAGTGGCAGTAGGAGTAGATGGATGCCTCTGGTTGGAAACCTGTTGAAAGGAGGAAGTATTTCCAGGATAGTTGTATTGCATAGGAGCAGGTCTAGGAGAAGGATACCATGTATTGAAGCCTGGAGGTGGAGGATAATAACCAGAGGGAGAAAAATCAGAGAATCGGTGATAGCAAATGCTAGCATCGTGTCCAAATTTGTAACAAATTTGACATTGGACATTAGACCTTCCACCAAATCTACCTCCACGGCCTCTAGCTCGACCAAATCTTCCACCACGGCCACGAAAATTGCCACTGTATTGACTACCACGACCAAAACCACCAGAATCTTGATTAGAATTAAAATTCTGATTATCTTGAGGTGAAAGGGATACCTGATTTGCAACAGCAATATTAGGGGATGAAGAGGAAGGTACAGTAACTTGCACACCATTTACAGAGAGAGAGGTTGAATCAGCTAGGAGTTTCTTCTTGCTCTTTTCTAAGCGAACTTCATGACCCAACAGCATAGCTTCTACTTCAGCAATGGTACGAATATCTGTGCGATTCTGAATAACAGCAACAATGGAGTGATAATCTTCAGGAAGTCCGTCTAGGATAGCTTCTAAATGATCACGGAAAGAAACCGGGTCTCCAATAGAACACAGTGTATTGACAGTTACTTTAACTTTCTTGAGATACTCAATCATCGTGAGAGAATCTTTGGAAATAACCTTGAGTTCGGAACGAAGCTGGCTGGATTTTGCCTTGCTCTGCGCATGAAAGAAGTTGTGTAATTCCTCCCAAATTTGCCAAGAGTGCAGGCAGGTCATAACGTTTGGAAGAATGTCTGTAGAGAGAGAGGATAGAAGCCAAGTGAACAATAAAGAATCTTGCTGTTCCCATTCAGTATAGGCAGGATTCACATTCCCAAGATCTCTATCTGCTTCAGTGAGAAAACGTTGTGGAATTTGAGGACTAACTAGAAATCTTTGAAGCTTATAGCTGCGAATTACTCCTTCAATTTGCTGCTTCCAATGGTAGAAATTTGTTTCATCGAGTTTGATGGTGATGACATGTGAGAATGTTATAGGTGCAGAAGAGGCACAATGTAAATCAGAGGAAGGGGAAGACATGGTTACTGGATCGGGTAGAAGCTCATGATACCATGTTGAATTTAGAGAATTTGAGAGAGAGAAAGTTCAGAGAGAAATCTTAGAGAGTAATCTGATATCTGAATTGTATTAAATTGAAAAGTTGATAACAATGAGAGACTTAGCAACACTTATATAGTGTGCACTAGCTTCTAAGAGAAGCTGAACAACTAACAGATAACTGACACAAGTCAGTTATAACAGTTTCTAACTGCCTATCTTAAACAGAAAGTTAACTGGCACATTTAGCACATGTCAAAATACAAAGCACATGTCAATTACAGTTTACATTTAAATGATAAGCGCACAGGCTATATACTCTAACAGTATTACACTCATTTTATTTATTTATTTTTAATTATTACATATAGAGTTTAATATATGTACACTGTCAGTGTAAAGAAGTTTTACACATACATCCAATGATGTGTTGCCACATCATTTATTGAATTTAATAACACATTAGGTGTCATATTCATTAAATGATGTGGCGACACACCATTGGATGTCGGTGTAAAACTTCTTTACATTGACAGTGTATACTAATTAAATCCTTACATGTATATATATATTGTTAATATTTTATTTTTTTATATAATATATATGTAATGTATATAGTGAGGGAGGGGGAGGGCCAAGGCCATGCCTGCCCCCCTTTCAATCCGTCCCTGCAAGCAGGTATCTGCATGCTATTACCAAACAAAAAAAAAAGGTCCGTAATCTCTATACTTGTATGGATCCGAGCATGTATAATAACATCTTTAGTCCTGGCCCTAACTTGCCAGCTGGAAGTTGTCTTTTAAGTTCCTTGAAGCCACAAATGTTCTTGCTCTTCAAGTAACCCCACTGGAATTGGAACCAATACTGTCCTAGAATTGGATTTGGACCATCTAATTCCAAATGTCAACTTCGGTATGCTTTTTAGAATTAGAATCCTAATGACAGTCCAAGGAATTGAAGCATTGAACAATAACTAGATAAAGCCCTTCTCAACTCTTAACCTAGACCCTAAGAGTTCCAATTCCAAGAAGCAAGGATAAGTAAGCCACGCTCTTTAGCTTACATGCGTGTAATGGAACAACTCCAGCCACCTCAGTTTGATAATAGTATACAAGAACCATCTCTACTGCCACATCCATCACCGTTGCTGCCACCTGTATGTACACCCTTGTCACAGACGAAGTTGCCACATCTTCCTCCCACTGTCCATTACCGACATTGCTTCCACTCTTCACCAACACCACAACCAGCATTTTTGTTACCACTTACCACCACTACTGCCATAGCCACAGCCCACAGCTTCCACCATTGTTAGCACTAATCTTGTTACTGCCACAGCCATCACTGTTGCCACCAAACCTACCACTGCCACTCTCCAGTCTCCACCAACATCATTGTTTACCATTAGGCTTTAGTCCTACCGACTACCATTGACCCTGCCCCCACAACCACAGATCCCACAAGTACCAAGCTACTTCCCCAACGGGCATCCACTCCCACTAGAATAAAAAATAATAAACTATTCATACATCTAATTTTTTATGAGTACACCTTTTTTCTGAGACAAGAAAACACTAGAACATACATCCAAACAACAAAATAAGAATTAAATTATAATTTCAATATTATTTCACAATTCCTTGTGCAATTCAAACATTAAAACTTAAATTTGTGATTCAATTTCAAATAAAAAAATAGAGCCAGAGTGATATTTGTTCAAACAGTATGCAGAAAGTACAGTTGAACTTCACAAGACAAAGCAAATGGACCAATTTGAATACCTCTTCTCCTTTAGAATTGGTTAACACAAAATCCTGCAAATTTGCAGCCATTCCAATCTAGAAAACATGAAAGAATGAGTGACTAAAATATGCCAAAAAAAAAAATCATATGGAAGAATATTCAAATGACCTGAATAGTCAGAGCAGAATGTAACAGAACACCAGCACTGTAGCAGTCAATAATGCATGTGTCTGTGTATCTTTTTTGTATTGCATTGATACATTTACATACAACCAACATGCACACAAACTCACTAAGAGGGAGAGGGCAAAAGAGAGAGTAAGAGAATTACACATGATAAAATCAAAGTTTGTGGCTGCTCAAGTTACCAAGAAGCAATCTTTAAGTCAAAATTGTGTGCAAGTAAATAATAGTATAGGCAAAAAATTTGTTTGAAGTTCAGCAAATGAGAAGCTATAGAAAGAAACTTCACTTATCTAACATAATATTTAAAAAATAAGGTACATGGCTTTCAAATGATGCCATCTGCCAAAATTCTGTAAGCTAATTTCCATACAAAATTTTCTGTACAGAGCATTTTCTAACCACCTCCCTGTTCATAGTGTTATCTATTTGGATAAAACTATTTGACTATTCTAAAGCTGAAACAGACCAAAGAAAAAAAAAGACATGTTGTCAAACTTAAAACATCAAAATTTAAATACAATGGAACCAGGAAAATCCCTATCAAATTTGTCAGCAGGCACCGCAATATTCAATAATTCCGAAAGTATGTTCCAATATATTTAACTTGAAAAATAAGACAAAAATCAACCAAAACCTGGATGTTTTCCATTGATGCAGCAAGCATGGATTTTGCATTAGCTTCTGTTCCATGGTCATGGCCATTAGGCTGCACATAGAGTATGAATCACAACACTCAGAAGTTTTGAGATAAAAATTGCAGTCAAGCATTAAAAGGAATTTCTGTGCCATTTTTTTTCCAGATGTGAATTTGTAACAACAAACCACAGTAGAATTCTGCTAATAGAGCCAAAACTATTTATCATGCGGTTGTAAATGGACAAGTAATAGCAGGTAGGAATGGATCAGAGAAACATCTAGGGGACCAAAATTAAACAAAATTTAACATATATAATTATATCAGTAGGCCACAAGACTATATATTTTTTTAATAATGTTAGAATTAGAGAATAGGAAGAAGATGAAGAATTGAGAGGAGAGAATATTCTATTTCTGTAGGAAAGTGTTATTACAATTATACTGACTCTGTTGAAGAAACAGAGAATTTATACAATACAAGAAGCTTATGCTAGAAGCCAAGATGAAACAGTAAAGTGAATCTGTTAGATAACAGAAGATCCTAACAGAAACTAAAACTGACTAGCTAACTGACACATGTATACAGAATTAACACATGTGATCAATGAGGATCACATGCGCACAGCAAGCTTACACAATGCACAGAAATAACATGCAAAATACATCACTAACATTCCCCCCTCAAACTCAGGGTGGTTGGCACAAAGTAACCTTGTCAAATACCCTGAGTTTGTCTTAGGAACTGAAAACGTAAGGGTGAGAGAGCCTTGGTGAGAATATCTGCATATTGTAAGTCAGCCGGAACATGAGACACCACAAGACTCTTGTTGAGGACCTTTTCACGAACAAAAAATATATCCAACTCCATATGCTTGGTGCGAGCATGTAGAACAGGGTTATGAGATAGAGAGACAGTGCTTAAGTTGTCACAATATAATGTGGGGGTCCTGAATGGAACCTTTAGTTCTTTGAGAAGAGACTCAAGCCACAGAATTTCTGCTGCAGTTGCTGCCATACTGCGATACTCTGCTTCGGTACTGGAGCGAGTAACGAGGGACTGTTTCTTTGATCACCAGGAAACTAAGTTTGGACCCAAAAAGATGCAGGACCCAGAAGTAGACCTCCTATCATCTCTGTCAGAGGCCCAATCAGCATCAGAAAAAGCAGTGATGGTGAGAGGAGTAGTAGCAGCAGGTTGTATGAGGAGACCATTATGTAGAGTGCCCTTGAGATAGCGCAAAATGCGCTTAACAGCCTTCCAATGATCTTCCAAAGGTTGGGACATAAACTGGCAGACTTTATTGACAGAATAGCAAATTTCAGGCCTAGTAATCATTGCATATTGCAAAGCCCCCACAATGGACCTATAAAGAGAAGCATCTGAAACATAATCAGCAACAAATTTAGTAAGTTTGAGATTAGTAACCATGGGAGTAGAAATGCCCTTAGCTTCAACCATATTTGCCTTAGCCAAAAGATCTCTGAGATATTTTGTTTGAGAAAGAAGAAGTGAGCCATTAGACAGCTGCTGCACCTCAATACCAAGAAAATAATTGAGAGGGCCAAGGTCCTTGAGTGCAAATTCAGAGTTGAGAGATTGAGTAAGCTGCTGTATAAATGGAAGAGAATTTCCAGTAATTATTATATCATCCACATAAACCAGCAAATAGACACAGCAGGAAGAGGAGTTATAGATAAACAGTGAAGGGTCACACTTGCTGGAGAGAAAACCAAACTTGTGTAAGGTAGAAGCCAGTCTTTCAAACCAGGCCCTAGGTGCCTGTTTAAGGCCATAAATGGCTTTGTGGAGCTTGTAGACCAGATTAGTGTCCTGTGTTTCAAAACCAAGAGGTTGGGACATATAGACCTCTTCCAGTAAAATGCCATTGAGAAAGGCATTATTTACATCCAGTTGCTTGAGTGGCCAACCCTTAGACACAGCTAGTGTAAGTACAGCCCGAACAGTAACTGGTTTCACAACAGGGGAAAAAGTCTCTGTGTAGTCAAACCCTGGTTGTTGGTGAAATCCTTTGGCTACAAGTCTAGCTTTGTATTTATTGATAGTGCCATCAGAATTTTCCTTAACTTTAAAAACCCATTTGCAGCCAATTGCTTGACGATGAGAAGGGAGAGGAACCAAAGACCGAGTACCATTAAGAATTAAGGCATCAAATTCAGATTTCATGGCAGCATACCATTTAGGGTCCTTCAAAGCTTGTTCATGAGAAGATGGTTCCAAATGAGCCAAGAGCAAAGTGGGATTGAGCCTTGGTTTGACTATTCCTGCTTTGGATCTAGTGATCATAGGGTGAGTATTGGAGGGAGAGATAATAGATTGAGAGGCTGGTACAGATGTAGTGGACTGTACAGGGTCATTCTGTGTGGGTGACTGAGAGGGGCTCAAAAGAGAGGCTGGTACAGCAGTAGGGGACTGTGCAGGGGCTGGTACAGCAAGAGGAGACTGTACAGGGGCTGTAGGGGAAGAGATGGTAGGTAAGGGTGAAGGAGAAGAATGTATAGGTGCAGAATCTGATGTAGTGTGAGGAGCATTTGCCTTGGATAGGATGGGAATATCTGAGGAAGGTGTGTAGGAGGAAGACACTGAAGGAGCAGGAAGGGCATGAGAGAATAGATCTGGATAGGGAAATCTGTGTTCATTAAAAAGGACATCTTTGGAGATGTAAACTTTGCCATCAGAGGAAAGGCATTTATACCCTTTGTGATTGGTAGAGTATCCCAGGAAAACACACTCTTTGGAATGATATGACATTTTGTTGGTATTGTAGGCACGAAGGAAAGGGAAGCAGGCACATCCAAACACTTTTAGGAATTTATAATCTGGAGACTGACCAAATAACAGTTGAAAGGGAGATTTGAGATTTAGAATAGTAGTGGGTATTCTATTGATGAGATAAGTGGCTGTGAGAAATGCATGATCCCAAAATTGAAAGGGAAGATTAGCTTGAGCTAATAGGGTGAGACCAGTCTCAACAATGTGCCTATGCTTCCTTTCTACAGTTCCATTCTGATGATGTGTATGGGGACAGGTGACACGGTGAACAATGCCTAAATCACTGAAAAATTTGGATAAAGGTCTAAATTCCCCACCCCAATCAGTTTGGACAGATTAAAGTTTGGAGTTTAATTGAAGTTCAACCATATTTTTGAATTGAACAAACATTTGAAAGGCAGCAGATTTGCGTTTTAGAGGAAAAATCCAAGTATATTTGGAAAAGGTATCAACACAAGTTGGAAAGTAATGGTATCCCTGGGAAGATGTAATAGGGGCAGGACCCCATAGATCACTAAAGACAAGTTCAAGGGAAGTTGTATAAACAGTAGTGGAGAGATGAGATGGAAGTCTATGTGCTTTGCCCAAACAACAAGCTGAACAGAAATCAAATGTAGTTTTATTAGGTAAGGAAACATTACAAGAATTCAAAGCAATTTTGAGGGCCTCATGATGAGGGTGCCCCAATCTACAATGCCAAATATGATACAAAGTAGATCCTACAGAATTGACAGATTTTGAACTAGAAAGTGTATGAACAGAAGGTACAACAGAAGACATATTTTGTGAAGAAGCATTCCCTTGAACAGCAAGCATATTGGGGAAGGAATAGAGCCCATCCTTGCCAAGACTGCCTGTGAGAAGGACTTCAGAAGTGTCCTGTGATTTAACAACACAAAAAGAGGGATGAAATTCAAAGAAAACATTGTTATCCTTGGCAAACTTACTCACACTAACCAGATTCTTAGTGATGGAGGGGACTAATAAAAGATTGTTAAGGCTAAGTTGAGTGTGTGAATTATAGGGAGAAGGAAAAGATGTGGAACCAATTGCAGTTATAGGCAAACCTTGGCTGTTTCCCAAGAGAACATGATCTGTCCCAGGAAGGGAGATGCTGTCAGTGAAGGTCTCTCCATCTGCAGTGACATGGTGAGAAGCTCCTGAGTCCGGATACCAATTCATGTGAGAAGAATGGGAGGGTTCTGCACCAGCAACGTAAACCTGAGGGCTCACCCCTGGGACCTGACGAAGAGGATGGCAAAAAGTGTTGAGATGAATAGGAAGACTGCATGCAATGATGTGAAGGTGGAGGCCGAGGCTGAGAGTACTGTGGCCATCCACTCTGAAACCAGGGAGAAGGACAAGGTTGCTGAAAAGTATCAGGGACAGTGTGTCGATAGTAACAGATACTAGCATCATGACCAAATTTGAAGCAAATTTGGCATTGCACAGTGGAGCGACCACCATTGCGACAACCACGTCCGCGAAAACGACCACCAAAGCCCTCTGTAATTAGAATTTCTCCCAAAACCAGGCGGTGCATCAAGAACTGGAGCAGAGAGTTCAAAATCATTAGGAGGAGAAGGTGCAGGAGCGTTAGCTTGAGTGAGATTAACAGAGAGTGTCTCGGTAAGTGCAGATTTCTTGTTTTTCTCAAGACGACTTTCATGAGCTGTTAGTAAGGATTCAAGTTCGTCCATGGAACACATTTCAGATTTTCTGTTTATTGCAGCTATGACAGCATCGAATTCCTCCGGCAAAGCTTCAAGTATTATCTCAAATTGATCTCGATATGGCACAGGATCTCCAATAGAGAGTAATGCATCAGCAATGGCACGAACACGAGCCAGAAATTCAGCAATATTCCTATTTCCTTTTGTGATGGAACGCAATTCGGAGCGTAATTGTCTAGACTTGGTTTTGATCTGATTATCAAAAAAACTTATGAACCTCCTCCCATACCTGCCAAGAATGGCGGCAGATGATGACTTTTGAAAGTAAAGAATCAGAAATTGTTGACAATAACCATGTGCAGAGTAATGAATCCTGCTGTTCCCAATCAGAATAGAGAGGATTCTCAAGATTTGAGTCCCGATCAGATTCAGAAAGATAACGCAGAGGTATAACTGGATTGCAGACAAAAAGTTGCAGCTTGTGTCCTCGTAAAACTCCTTCTACTTGCTGACGCCACTGGAGAAAATTTTTCTCGTCCAATTTGACGGAAATGTTGTGCGAAAAGGTGGTGGGAGGGATGCGAACTCCATTTGATTTAAGTACTCTAGGTCCAGTAACAGGATTGGGTTCTTGTTCAGGTGCGGAAGCCATGGATCAAGCTCGTGATACCATGTTAGAATTAGAGAATAGGAAGAAGATGAAGAATTGAGAGGAGAGAATATTCTATTTCTGTAGGAAAGTGTTATTACAATTATACTGACTCTGTTGAAGAAACAGAGAATTTATACAATACAAGAAGCTTATGCTAGAAGCCAAGATGAAACAGTAAAGTGAATCTGTTAGATAACAGAAGATCCTAACAGAAACTGAAACTGACTAGCTAACTGACACATGTACACAGAATTAACACATGTGATCAATGAGGATCACATGCGCACAGCAAGCTTACACAAAGCACAGAAATAACATGCAAAATACATCACTAACAAATAAAAAATTTTAATTTGTATATATAATTTTTTTATTAAAGATTGAGGAGGGAGGGACCGGGACCCATGCTTGACTCTCTCTAAATCTGTCCCTGATAGCAGGACAGTCTGACCGCAAAGTAAAAAAAGAAAAAAAAAACATGTAGAAATTGAAAACAATGGCATTATCATTTGTGGACAAAATTAAACTTAATGCTTAGATTTCCAAACATTTTATGTAAAACATAATGTCTGGGAAGAAGCATTAATAATTTCAATTTTGATATAGTGACTTTCATACAGATCATTTTATATTCATAAAAGTAATAAATTTTGAATGTTGAACAGATAAAGTAAACTATCAACTATAAACTTTCCATAATTCAGATTTGTGTTTAGCCTTCATGGAAATGAGTTCAATCAAGACAAGAAAAAGAAGCAGGGAAAAATAAAGGAAGAAATATATCATAACCAGTACAAGATCTAAAGGTTGAACCATTGAAGGTCAAAGGTAATATGCCCATAGAGTCAAAGATAAGAGATCAAAGAAAGAAAGAAAATACCTGCAAGAGTAGACCCGTCAAAAAACCCTGTTGAAGAGGGTGGCCAAATGGAGATCCACCAAGTATGGCATCTCGAATTCGATCATTAAAGCTGAATATTATGTTCCAACATGACAAATCAACATAAAATATTTTATGTAGAGTATTTTGAATTTAACAGTTATAAGCTTAGCCAATGATGAGCAATTTTTGAAAATTAGAATGTAAACCATGATGAACTGACATGCTTGGATTAGCTTGTTTTGCACTAAAAAAAATTAAGCTAGAAGTTCTATATTTTGCATTTTGGGGGAAAAAACTTTGATAGATTATTAAGCATCATACAATGGAAATAGACAAATCCTACCTCCCAATTTGTGTTCCAGATAGATTGAACTGAGAAGCATTTATCCCATGTCCATTTTTAGCAACTTCACCAAAGTCCCATCCTTCACCATATCTTTTTCAATTAAATTGAAAAGAAAGAATATGTGCAAAAATCAAAACATGCAAATGAGAAAAAAGAAGAGGGATGCAGATAATAAAGAAATTCACCAATGGGTCTAATTCAAAAAAAAAAAAACACTGGGGAACAAGTACATGTAGATGCTTGAACCATCAACTCCATCCTTTTCTTTTGTCAAACAATGGAGAGCATTTTTTGCTTTCACCTGCATCCATATCATGAAATCAATCTTTCTTTCATGTATTTGCATACCACACATTGATATATGATGTCAGATACATTTTTTATAAACTATTCATATGGAGTCAACCCATAACCCAAAATCATGAGGGCCTGACATAGTTGAAGTTATATTCTGTTTGTCATCCCTATAATTTATCATTCAACTACTATTGTAGGCTGCATCATATAATCTGATATCTAAATTACAAGCTAACCTTACCAAGCAATTACATGAGCTTCCTTAATCAACAGAGTGAAACAACATTACAACATTTCATTAGCTCTTATTTATTGTCTATCCATATCTTGCACTCATTTGATAATATGTTTTCATATTAAGTTATTTTGTCACAGTAAAATGCCAAAGTGAGTTACATACCATTGTGCTTTTCATTATATGGCCCATAAGGTCAAATCTGAATCCATCAATCTGAAAAAAGAAAAAGCATCATATGGTCTATGACAATAATCAATTTATGGAACCTCATTAAAAAAAAATTATTTTAATTGGTAAGAAAATGTACAAATAAGGGGAGGATAAGAAATCCTTTAAAACAGGAGAACCTATACAACAAAGAACAATAAAACTACCACGGCTGCAGGCTGCTTAATCTCTATGCAAATTAGAGATAGCAACTCCCTTAAATCAGGTAAAAGTAGAAAATATGATTTCTATGAAAATTTGTAGATCATACCAATTCGCGATAGTAATGTACTATGAGGAAATTAGAAAGTAGATCCAATAAATAGAAAAACAAAAAATAAACAATATCTATATCATACAAATCCAAGAGGTAATGTGTGAATACCAATGAATGACATAAACAATTACCTTGTAATTGACTGCCCAGTGTACAAGATCATCAAGGATCAAACGCTCAACCATAAAGTGCTCACTGGCAGTATTATTCATACAAGTACTGTGCTCAATGAAACCATCAGCATTCCTTCTTAGATAGTAACCTGGAACAATCTATAAGATAAATTTTTTCAGACCACAAAAGCAGATAGAATTTACAAAATAATGAAGAAAAACACAACAGGGCAGCTATGCATATACATATCTAATCAATCACAGGTCAATCAAAGAAAAATTTGTGATATTTCATGACCTTATCAAGGACAGAATGTTCATCAAAGGGCCCACTTCCTTGCAAATGATTGTAGACAGTATCCAACACAATACGAAGACCAGTATGGTTAAGAGCCTGCAGTGAAAATATATTCCAAGAGAGAACAACAAAAAACTGATTTAACCAACAATAGACAATAATATTACTCTTCCATATTAAAAAATTAAACACAAAACTAGATCCGTGAATTTAACATCAGATTAAATCATACCTGAACCATCTTACGGAACTCAATTGTGCGGTATGGACCATTTGGATTAGTTGCATAACTGCCTTTAGGAACGCCCCAAATAACAGGGTTGTACCTTTTTCAGACAAAACACAAATAAGCAAACTGTACCATATACAATGTTCAGACTGCCAATCACTGTGCTGTGAGATTTAGGAACTTACCCCCAGTTATATCCATCAAAGTTTTGGACGGCTGTAATAAGAGCTTGTTGCTGATCTGAATCAGGTGGCAAACTTTCCAGTATTGAGGTATCTATCAGAGTGGTTATTTCAGATAAAACATAAGATAAATCAAATCAATATAAGCATTATCACATATTTTATCACAGATCCTAGTTATAACTTATAAGCTTCAAAACAAAAAGATCAGCAATCAAGTTTTCAAAAGTAACAAAAATAAGAGATATCATTTATGATAAGTCAATATACGAGAAGACAAACAGAAACACACAGATTCAGACACATACACATGGACAAGGACATGAGTATTATCATGCATGAGCAAAAAGGGGGGGAATTGCAGGAGCATATGTGTCTGTACGTATTGATATTTGTATAAATGAAAGATATATTAAACAGCAGATAGCAAGCAGCATGATAGAAGGATTGCATAAACATTAAATGGACCTTAGAAATGCCTGCATATATTCACATGTATGTATTTGAAGACAAAGTTGTCCTGAAGATGGAAACCATAGAGAGTGGGAAACACAGCTTAATATCTAACACTGGGTATTATATGAGATTCCTATTAACATTTTTTAATTGTGTTACCAATATTCATAATTTGCAAATGAGTTATAAATATTAAAAAAAAAAAATTCAGTGTATAACTTATAAGGATAGTAGCCCAAATATGACCCATTCAAAATCCATGAAGTATGCCGGAAGGGAGGGGGTGTAACCACAAAACAATGGTTTATTCAGAGGGTGACCTGTGACAAATCTTACCTACAAATCTCCAGTTCTCCTTTTGATCATCAACCCCAGCAAACTGAAACGTTGGCAATAAATGGACATGGGTGATACCAGCACTTGATAATTTCTTTAGATGAAGTACACCTGCTGAATCCTTTAAAAATGTGTTCATAGTTAATTCAAATTCCACCGTGGCAGTTAATAATGCACCGATTATTTCAGTCACATATTAATCTTGTATTACTTTACAATATATCATTATGTCTTGGACTTAGCCTCTTTTTGGACTTATCCTCTTCAATTTTAGTTCTTAAGCTGCATCAGCTATATTGAACAATAATCATTTTGTGAATGGTAGTCAAGGGGAATTTGAGAAAGCGTAACGGAGAGGGCGTGGAGAACAATTATCCAGCATTGACAGCGGCAGATGGAATGACACAACTAGGGGTATTTTATCCCAAGATCTCATGAGAGCTTCTGGTACCAAATTATACCATATTTTGTGAAAACCTTGAGAGTAATTCTATCAGCTTATTTGCAACATGAGCATTGAGCCATTTCATTTTTGCTGTAGTTGATGGGTTAGCCAACAAGGCCCATCCATGATGTCTGTTCATGCATGTTTTGTAGATGATAAATTATTGATTGATAGAACTAAGTTTAACATCAGTTCTAGTAGAAAATATATCAAAAAGAATCAATGTTGACTAAGTATCCAAGTTATTAATCTTTAGACAGAAGAAGAAATATTGAAATACAAGATCAGAGGATATCATCAAGTATTCTCCTAGACCAATAATTCAAGAAACAAAAACCAGACAATAAAGAAAGGAATATATTTTAGCAAAGCTAATCCATCCATTTAGCATGAACAACAAGTGAGCGTCAGCCTGATTGAACTGATGGAATTTGCAGTCAGAGATTTTATGAATTTAATATATCATTAGTTCTCTCTATGCAAGCAACTTGCTAAAGTGAATTTATGCCATCACATTTATGCTTGTAAATTTCTCTTCTAATGATTCCTATAACTTTTTTAAGGGTTCAACTTCCCATCACAAATATTATTCCATATTTCCATTTCTATTCATAAAAGATGAAAAGTCTTATTTTTATCAAACTCCACGAATAGAAAGACTTGGATATTAGAATTACCACCAAAGTAAAGGCCAGATAACCACCACGAAATTCAGGTTGCACAGAGATGTCATTGACACTGTATGGCAATAAGCAAAAGGTAACCGGAATTTAGAATACTAAGCAGCATTTCCAAGTGACACTTCTAAAACCTAAGCAGAAAGCACGATAATTTACTTTAAAGATTACAGAAATAGGCTAATGTGTACCGACAATTAGCAACAAACTAGGGAATATAAGCCTAAAGATAAATGGAGAAACCAGGAGAACCGAAAATCAGTAAAACTCAAGAGATAAACAACAAAAATTAACATATTATATTTAGAGAGAGAGAGAGAGCAAATAAGCAACCTAGGTTATTTATTTTGCCCTAAAAATGGTTTACTGTGGGTCAGGGAGCTGTACGACAGCAGAGCTTGCGTCTTTGTTCTTTTTACCTCTCTATCCTCTCATTATTTTCTCCCCTTTCTACAGAACCAAACCACAAAATCATGAGCATCCATTTTGGTATGTAGGAGTATTAGAATAAATTTTCGGGTATTTATACTAAAAAACAGAAATATAAGTTTCACAGAGATTTTCACATCACATAAGGAGAGAATACTAGGAAAAATCTATCTTCAGTCTTCACAACTAAGAAAATATAAAGCATAATTTTAATTTTAATTTGAGGGCCTGAGTCATGCACATATATTTTTCAAAGGACACCCAGATATCATGATTTCTGGATTTCATAAAACATCCCTTATAAAAGACAAAATTGATCTTTGAATAAAATTAAAGATATCATTAAATAGTTACCTGAAATCCCTTATATGCATTTCATATATGCTTATATCAGAGAAAGAATGTAAAATAGGTTTCTCATTTGCCAGATTATCCCATCCATCAGGTTTTAACTCATCAGAGTCAAGATTAAGCAGAAAAGTCCGCTTGCCATCTGATGAAAGTCTGCTTAAATACAGAAAAAGAAGGAATTACAACAAGAAATCATTCAGGAAATTGAATTTTATATTTAATTACTTCAACTATGTGCTACTAAATGGTACTCGTGAATTCTAGAATCTATAGTTTGCAAAAGACAATTGGTGGAAAATTGACATGAACAGAGCATACCCTCTAGCGTATGGATCATTTGCATAGCATTTTTCAACCCGTAAAGTGCTAGGGTGGTATACGCATACTTCATAAACATAATAACAACCCTCCCAACTTTTTGGTCCTTTTGTTCTCCAAACACCATGTTCCTCCTCAAGGGGAACAATTTCTATGGGTCCTTATAGATGTAAGCATGCACTGCCTGTTTTTATCAGAAAAATATGTGCAGAGATATATCTTAATATGCAGATAAGGTTGAAGAGAGCATTGAATCATTGATAGAAAAAATTCTCAATGAAAGAAAGTATACTTGAGCAGTAGGAGCCCACAGATAAAGTGACACAGAGTCCTCCAAGAAAAGTGCACCAAGGGGACCATTATATGAGAAAAGTTCATCTAAAACACCAGGTAACTGCAAACCAGTACAGTTCCTGCATTTCTCATCAGCTGTGCAAAATGAAGGAAATACTATTAGTGAACATTGGTGATTGCAAAGACACTTTTTCTTCCCGCATTTACATGAGATTACTCTATGATATGAACCTAATAATCAATAAATATACTGCAACGCACATGCTGCAAAGAGCTTTTACTTTACAATCTAGGGCAGCATAGGTCACAAACGAACTGAATTATGCTAATAAAGGGGTTGAGCATAAACTCATGCCATTCTATATCTATAAATTAAAAATATACTTCTATATATGTGCTACTGCAGACAGAAGAGGACTTACAATCATAAATAACAACCGCTAACTGGGATCTAAGAAGAGATTTAACATCCGAAGTGGGTGGCACATTGAAAGCTCTGTAACCTCGAATGTGCGGAAATTTCTCCACTACCTACAAACACAAAATAAGTAAATAGTCCTCATTCCACTGTGTATGTGAAAGCCACCACATTGTCAAAAATAATGGAACTATAAAGCAAGCAGCGGTAGTATTTAGCAGTGGTTGATATTTAGAAAAATCTTAAAGATGGGTTTATTACATTTGCAGGAAGGCCAGCCCTATCCTCTTCAAGCTTAATTTTCAAATCCTCGCCTGTTAATCAGCAATACAGTGAGTCAATGTCCACTTGTAATCAATTGTAAATAAGAAAAATGACATTTTTCTTTTTTTTTTTTTCACACTCTTGAATAACCAACCAGATGTCGAGAACAAAATAGAAAGACTTGTTAGAAAATTAAACCTTGAATTTCACAATTTGCAGTGCTCAAAGAAGCATCTTTGCTGGCAAGTAGGTAACAAGACCAGTTTCCAACATCCACGTTCCAAGCAATAACAGATTCACTAACCCAATAGGCTCTGGAATACAGCAAGCTATTTTGCATCTGGGTCATCATGTTTAAACCAACACAACAGTTATCAATTCTAATAAAAGGGTTTCAGCAATGAAATTGTGAATGCAACAATCTAAAATGCAAGTGCAAAGGGGTGTGTGGTTAACTGGAGTAAAACCTGAGAAAGTGAAGCAGATTGCTCCACAGAAGAAGAAGAAGAAAGGGAGCAAGAAAGGGGTGGTGGGGTATGATTATGAAGGCGAAGTGGGGCTGTATGAAATGTAGAAGAAGGAAGGGGAAATTGGAGTGGAGGGCGAGGGAAGAAGGAAGGAATGGGGAAGTGAAGGTTGGAAGGAGAAGGGAAAGAAAGAGAAAGGGGTGATGCTAACAGAAGCATTCTTCTTCCTCACAGACACGCACGATCACAGTGCCTCTGTGTAGTGTAGAGTCTCTAAACGAAAGATGTACATGCACGTGTCTAGTGTAAATATCAAACAAAAAGTTAAAAGCCTTTTCAATCGATGAATCGTTCTGATCCTGGAGGATGTTTATAAAGGTATTGTTATTAAATTTTAATGGCAGAATATAACTTTTTTTAGCTTTTCTTTTAATAATTTACAGCCGTTTGATATACATTATTTAAGTAAAAAATCACTTTTTAAAAATAATCAGTTTTAAAATTTTTAAAAATATTTAAGATTTTAGAATAAAATAGAATTTAAGATAAGTTGTTTTGAGTATTTTTTAAAATAACTAGTTGGGTACCGTGGGTTCGGTCCATACATTGACGTATTGGTCGTAAGAGAATTTTTTTAAAGTAAAATATAGACTTAAATATGTTTTTATCCCTCTAAAATACACGCATTTTCATTTTAGTCCCCCTAATTTTTTTTTATCTTTTAGTCCTCCTAAAATTTTTTCTTTTCAAAATGGTCCTCGCCGTTAGATAAGTTAACGGTGTGCTGATGTGTCAGTTAACATCTAGGCCAACTTGTCTTTCTTACTCATACATGGCATCCACTGTGTCAAAATTATTATTTTTATCCACTATGCTGATGCGTCCATGCTTCTCGACGGTACCCTCGGTGGTAACTGCCTCGACGTTGGATGCATCCCTTCCAAGGTTCCTCTCATATGTTTTATACAACTTAATACCATTGATTTTGCTCATTGTCTTTTCAATTTCAATGTTATTATTCCTTCTTTGTAGGGAGAAGCTCAGGACAATAGCAGAAATAAATACCTGCAACAATGAAGCTCGGGAGAAGACAACAATGGCAAAAATGGTTAAAGAAGGAAGAAGAAGGATTTTCTAGAGGAGTATCGAACAACAGAACCTCAATGTACTTCAAGAGAGCTTTTTTAATTTTAATTGTCATGCATTTATTTTTTAAAATCATTTAAAGTAATAAAAATTGATAAAAAAATAATAATTTTGACACAGTGGATGTCATGTATGAGTGAGAAAGACAGATCAGCATAGATGTTAACTGACACATCAGCACACCGTTAACTTTTTTAACGACGAGAACCATTTTGAAAAGGAAAAATTTTAGGAGGACTAAAAGATTAAAAAATTAGGGGGACTAAAATAAAAACGTGTGTATTTTAGAGGGACCAAAAACATATTTAAGCCTAAAATATATTTTATAATAAATATAGAAAAAACTGAATAAAATCAACGTAATCTTATTATGTCTTCGTATATTTTTACTTTTATGATGTAAATATAAATGTGTTTTCATTTAAAATTTTTAATCCCTAAATGATATAAATATTTGTTTTTATAATTTTAATTTAAATATGAATAGATTTTATGTAAAGTTTTCATTATTGGAAAAATTATATTTATCCCATTTTTTTGTCTAAATGCCAAGAAAAAAATCATACAATTACTATCTACTAAATTGAACAATAAACACATTTGCGTACAAATTATATTTACATTTTACAATATATTTACTAAATTAACATTTATATGTTAATAAATTTTATGTAAATATTTATTCTCCCGTGATGTAGGTAAAATATTATAAGAAAATGAAAAATAAATTTTCTATCAATAAATACACAATTTAAAAAAAGTGAGATATTTTTATTAATTATTTTTTAAAAACTTTTGACAACTAAAAATAACAAAACATAAATAGATTGTGGGAAGAGCTCTCGGGTTCGATCCCCACTAAACACATTCTTCGGAAGGGGTGAGGAGCCTTAATTGTGACTACGTCCCGAACAGGATTGTCCTGATAATAGGGGATACATGTGGTTTACACCAAAAAAAACATAAATAGATGCAATAAGTATTTACCCCCATAATTTTTTAAATATTAATAAATTTTAAGTAAATTATTCATCGTTGGGAAAATTAAATTGAGCTCTTATAATTTTTATACTAAATTAATAATTAGATTGTCAAAAAAAAATAACATTTAGATGTCAATAAATATTACTAAATATTTATGCCCTTTGATGCATTGAGGAAATTATAAGAAAAAATTAAAAATAAATTCTATAGCTAAAATTCAAATCAATTTGAAAAAGTGAATATTTTTATTTTTTTTTCTAAGATTTTTACATGTAAAAACACAAAAAAAATTCATTAATATCATTCATTAATTCATTAACATTCATTAATATCATTAGAAAAAAAAAACAGAATTTAAAGAGAAGTTGTTCTGAGTATTTTTTAAAAGAATAACAAGTTATAACTACTTTTTAAAATAAAAATGTTTTTTTTATAATTGTAAACAAATGAAACATGACTTCCACTTTTCACAATATATCTCTAAAAAAAAAGAGTAAAGCCCGCACAAAAACACAATGAGATACATTAGTCCCTAATATATAACTAAAATTGTGTTACGACATCCTTAACAATTATCTCCGTGAGACATGTTCGTCCTTCTGTTAATTTGTGTGTGTTATAATTAACAGATGTGCACATGTTGCATGTTATATAGTCTACGTGACAAAGACATTCACCACATGGTCATCCAACGTGGCATTTGTTATAACTAACGTCTATATTAGTCCTTGATAAAAAATTGTTGGGACATATTAGTCCTTACGCACAATGAAAATTTTTTAGAGGTCAGGATACCCACATTCACCTTCACTTATTTCCCTCTCATTCGACCCAATTACCCTTTCATTTTGTTTGTAATTAAAGAAATAAATGGAGTTGGAGTAAGAGGGTATTGAAGCAAGAGTCATTCCTTTTCTTATTTTAAGTTTTATTTTATTTTGAAGTTCTTTTTCACAGTGGAAAGAGAAAATGTGTCAAATCAACATATGACACGTACCATTTTAAAAGAGGATCTAATTGTAAAAAAATATTTTTAAAGGATGCTTTAATAAAAAAAGTTTATAAGGACTAAAAATAAAACCCAGTAATTCTTTACAAAAACTAAAATAATAGATCTATCTTTATGGACAACAAAAAAGTATCATCTATTTTTCTTCTTCGGTTCTTCCCCTTTCCACTGCTGCTCTCCCTATTCCAACAGCGCTCATCCTTTCAATTCTTTCCTTGCACTCCCTTATTATAATACCACATTGCCTCTTTCTCTTAGAACCAACTTTTGAATAGCTGCCTAACGTGCCGGTCACAATCTAATTTAAAAAAAAGCTAATAACACTAAGCAAATTTCAATAATTCATCATTCGATGAGTTGAACACAAAATGGAAATGCACACTCGAAATCTTTCATAAAGCAAGCACAATACGAACCATTAGAATTTAGAACACAAACTGATATGTTCTCCTATACATATTCAGATGTTCTGTGACACTGCAAATAAGAAACTCAAAAGCGAGCACAATAACAATGGAAGTAACAAGAACTTCAACTAGTAACTAACACATTTTTAGCTTAGCAACAACTTTGCCCTTGCGTGACCTCTTGAAATCTGAAATTGTTCTGTTATGCCTAAATGAGCCATTAAAAGCCAGACATGGGTTAGCAATTCTCCACCTTTGCTAAGTTGCTTAGCATGATGAAGTCCTCTACATTGGCTTGCTGCATGGCAGAGCATCTCCACCCAAACATGACTCATCATTTCCCATTTCTGTTCTTTCAACCAATTCTCCTCCGTTTCTAGAGACTGTAGGGATTTGGCAAGCCTGCATGCATCAAACAAGACAGACTTGCTTCTGTCTCCTTTAACTTCTGATGGTGGAATTTCTGTACTCACTCTAAGTATCATCTTACAAGCTTGATTACTTTCTGATATGTACTTTCTTTCTTTCAAAAGTTCATCAACCTCTGCACACGTGTCTTCAAATCTGATCTGCCCTATTCCATTGGGCAGCATAAAAGGACACATAACAAGAAGATATAGCATATAATTTGACAACAATTTGCTTATTTCACGACTTTGGAAGGAGACAGCAGGTTCATCTGAATAGTAACAAAGATCTGTAGCAATATGCCAGAGCAGAATGCTTTGATCAAACTCTACCTCCTTAATGCTCCTCTTAATATCACCATCATGACAGTTCCATTTTTCAAGAACTCTATCACCCCTGTATGCGCATAATTCTTTGCATGCTTCAATATTTATTGCTTCCTCAGACTTCACCTTAAGTTGGTCAAAAATGAGTTTTTTCATTTCCGGAGGTACATTTTTTGTGTGTTGGTAGTAAGACTTCTCGAAAAACTCATAGATGTGAAGGAATTTCTGGAATGTGATACATTTGACATACACATCTTTCAAGCAAAAACTTATGAGATTGAATTGGGACATGAGATTGGACCACCTCTTTGTGTGTGAGAGTTTAAAACATTTTTGAAACCATGAGATGGACTTGTAAAGATGATCCACTCCCCAACTCTTTTGCTTGCTCAACCAAAGCATAGCCCAACTTGAAGAAAGTAAAACAATGACCGCGTATATCTCAAGTAAAATAGCCCCAATGAAAAGTGCAAAAGTAATAATCAGGTCATAATTTATGTGTTTGTGTCCTTCAATTTTCTGGTGAAATTGTATGGGGCCTTTATTATGTATCAATATGAGACAAGAAAAGGCAATAAATGCAGAGAGTGTACAGAAAAAGCTCACAAATTTGAGGAAGATGCCAAGGTGGGAGTATGTTATCACTGCCTTTGTGTATAGCATATCATACATTAATCCAAGCTCAACCTCAACCACATCAAAAGCATGTTTCCAATCTGTGGTCTGAAAGAAAATTTGGCTGCTTTTATGGTCTTGTAAACTAAGGATGAGATCCGCAAATAAACACTCAAAAATTTGGAAGAAATAGAATCCATCATGCAAAGAGGAAGCATCAGGAATGTTGTCATTTGCTATTGCCCCTTGAGAATGACCCAATAGTATGGAAGGAGCTTCAATCACTTTCCCTAAGGTAACATTGTATCCCTCAGCTTTCTTTGCTGTGTAATGATCCATGAATTTTGCATAATTTGGTCCAGGGTCTGGAGGAGGGAGAATAGATTCTCTGAAGTTTTGGCTGCTTCCGGACCTCAATGACCAAGTCCTCTCACCATATTTGATTATTCCTGCAACCAAAACTGGAATGTTAACAAAATAAAGGTGGCTGCCCTTCCACTTCCATGACTTGTAAACCACATAAAGTGCTACTAATAGCTGGTAGATTAACCCAAGCAAGTGTCGTAGCCATAGTTCATTATCCTCAAGGGAATAGGCAGTGATAGTGTCAGGGCCACCAAGATGCACAAGAAGGAAGGGAGCCCAGATGGCCATAACAATGAAGTTGGGGTCTGTGGAAGGATCTTTGCTGTCTTCGGAAAGAATTCCCAAGGCAACAGTAGCAATCCAATCTGCTGAGAGATAGGTGAACCACACAATGAATTGTAGCCATCCATTGGCTATATACTTCCTTCGGTTGCCAAAAAGGATTAGGACTATTTGCAAGCAGAGGCTAATTAAAACCAGAATCCGAACTTCCAATACATTCCACACTTTTGCCAGAACCGGAATAATCTCATTTGACTTTATTTCTCTTGAGTAAATCGAAATACCGACCACTGAAAAACAAATCAAATCATGATTAATTTGTATAGAAAGAAAGAAAGAAATAATGGAGGGATTAATATTGACTGCTGAAACAAACATGAGTCTTACTTACTTCCGTATATCATAGTTTTTGTGTTTGGGTTTGATAGCTATTCTGTTTCGAGCAAAGCCACAACTTGCTTTTTGAGCATGGGGAGGCAAAAGTTGTCATAAGATAGTAATCCATAATAAGGAAAATTGGAAATGGAAAATCAATAGATGAGGTAGCTTCTTGTCGACTAGCGAAAATTGGAGGGATTGATTGACGCTAAGTGTATTTTTTTCTCGAATAATAACTATTTTTATTAATTATAAATAAAATTGCAAGAAAATTAGTCTAAAAATACAGAAATAATAAGTTAGAATTAATAGTAAGTGTATGGCGACTTTAAAAAAAAAATTAAGTGTGTGATGTTTTGGATGAAAATATAAAAATAATAGAAGTGAATAAATAAGGTTAAAAATAAAAATAAATTAGACTAAAAATCAGATTTAATGTTTTTCAGTTTTTTAAATATTAGTTACTGTCTTATATAATAAATATATTAAAATTAATATTAAAAAAAAATAATAATTATTAAAATATGTTCTAAAACACGTTAAAAAAATCCATTAAAATTATCTTATCTTATCTTAAAATTTTTCGTAGAAAATCCAAAGTTATCTTATCTTATCTTAAAAGTTATCACTCCTCTTTATTCCTAGGGGATTGTTGAGTCTTTTACAAGCTTGTCTCTATCCTTGGATGCATATGCAAACGACAATGGCAAAAGCAAAATTCGTAGATCAAGAAAAAAAAAAATTACCGGATAGCACATAAAAAAAATAGTAGTACTAATAAAGAACGTGATAGGATGAATGAAAAATAGGGTGTCATGCACTAACCTGTATTCTAATTAATGAATCGAGATTTTATTGAAACCATAATCTTTGAAATATTACACATGTTAATAAATTAAAAAATTAAAAATAAAAATATTTTATTAAAAATTATAACTATCACAACATTCAATTGATAAAATAAAATATTACATTTTTCAATAAAATTTTTCTACTTTTAATTTATTATTGTGTGAAATTTGCCCTTGTTAAAAAAATTGTTAATATAGTATTAAGGCGCTATTTGATTCAAACGAGGAGAGGAAAAGTGAGGGAAAATTATCATTTACTTGTTTAGTTCACAAAAAGAGATGAAGACAAAACTAATTTACTTAGATATCTTTTTTACTTTTATACTCCTCCGGCCTTTTTTTCCTTGTTGATCATTAAAGGTTTTAAATTGACACAATTACCATGGTAATAAAATTTAATTTTAAATTGGGGTAAACTTGTAATCTTGTAGAGAATTTTTTGAAATCCAATGCATTAATTATTTTTCTTAATATATGTGATTTGGTCTGAATTATCTCATAATTAGGACCAGAAGGAGTAACATTTAGTTTTATTAATATGAGTGTGAGAATTTTTAAGCCATTTTGATTATTTAATTTAAATCCCCCTCCTCCCTTCTTAATCCCCATTATTGGAGGGGAGCAAAAATAGGCTCAAAATGGATTTTGAACCCATTCCCTCGAACAAATTCAACTAAACATGAAAAGTTATTTAAAATTAGGGATGACAGTGTGGGTTAGGCCTGACAGACCTGCAAAAAAATGGTGGGGGTGGGTTAGGTCTCACCAACCCACCCAGCCCGCCCCGGCCACCGGGCCGCCCCACCAATTTTAATATTTTTTAAATAATTTGTTATTTATATTTAGTATTTAATTATAATTATTTTATGAAAATTAAGGAAAAAATTTATGTAAAGCTAAAAGATATAAATATTTTTTTATTTGATTTTATTACCATTCAAATTTATTATATATCATACTTTTTTTTACGAGCCAGGCGGGCCAACCTACCTTAAAATGGGGTGGGTTGTATATGTTAGCTCGCTTTATTTGACGGGCCAACCCATCACACCCCATTTTTTGATAGGCTGACCCGCTTTGTCATCCATATTTAATAGAGTTATAAAAATCGGTGAACCGGCCATGTGTCCGGTCCAACAGAACCACAGAACCGGCCTTGCACAAAATCGGAACACCGGTAAAAAACTGGTTGAACCGGTCTTTTTAAAAAAAATCAATTTTCAAATTTTTTATTTTTTATTTAATTTAAAATACTTTTAAGATAAATAAAAACATATGTTTGAGAATTGCACATAGATATTTATTATTTTACCAATTATTTTTATTTTTTTGTTTTATAAACCTTATAATAAGGTTATTTAAACAAATTTATAGCTTCATATATCTTAATTTATTATAATTTTGTGTTATTTTATTAAATAAAATATCATATAATATTTAAAATATATGTTTAATTAATATCGGTTCGACCACGGTTTAACCACGATTCAACCATTAAACCATAAACTAGTGTCTTCACCGATTCAATTACTGGTTCGATTTTTAAAACATTTTTAATAGATACTTTTAACTTTTAATTATTTATTTTTAAAGAAATAGATATCTCTTTATTCGACGGGGAAGTCTACATCACCTCCTAAATATCTTTTTATTATTCTTCCTAGCACTTTATAATGAAAAATATTAAATAGAAAAATAAATGTATTTAATATCACGAAGATATAAAAAAGATATTTTTTTTTAACATTTTAAAAAATTGTTATTTATACAATCATATAACATACAACATAGAGTAATAAAAAAAATAAAAGAAAGAGAAATATGAGATTTGATGAGTGATATAATAGAAAAATATAAAAAAAAAGTATATTATATAAGTTATTGTATATTTTTTTAAGGATATTACTAATTTGATTTAAAAAAAATATAACTAATTCAAAGCTCCCATATGCAATTTATTAGATTTTAAGTATTTTTTATACATATGAAAAGATAAATTAATTAAAAAATAGCCAAAATAATTAAATAACATTGATCTAGAAATCGAAAAACCAAAACTTTACAATCCCAAAACTATTCCAAAGACTAATAATTAAAAAGATCCTGATGCTGATAGTGATACAGGGACCAGGGCGACACCAAAGTAAAATAAAGACGAGCAATAATGAAACCGCTTTATAAAGGAAGGAGCAACATGTCAATCCGTCACATCCGTGGATTGAACACATAATAAACAATAAGGATCCTTGATTAAATACAAACAAATCTATCGACAAAGCATATATTTTTTTTTTCTCATATTAGTTATCCTATCTCATATTTTTATATTTTCTAAATTAATATAATAAAAAAAATATAACCACTCATACAAAACACTTTTTTTTTTATATTTTTCCCTCACATCATTCAATACATCTTTTTTTATTTTTTTCTTTCTGTATTATATGTTACACGTTACTCTAGTGAAAAAATCATTGAAAAAATAGAAAATGATAACAGTAACACTAACATAAGAACAGTGTGGGAGGCAAAAGAAGAGCAACTCCTCATCATTTGGAAACTCAACTCATACCTTGCATCATCAATTAAGCATGGCTGAAATTGCAATCAATTTCGTGGTATCAGCCGTTGCAAACAGACTATCAAAAGTCCTGATTCAAGAATCCGCAGAGTTGGGTGGGGTAGTAAGGGACGTCCAATGGATTGAAAGAGAACTGAGGTCAATGCAAGGATTCTTGGAACACGTTGAACAGCGCGGGTACGGTGAGGCAGCACAAGAGTTGAATGAGTGGGCAGAGAAGTTGAAGGTCATTGCTCGTGATGCAGAGGATGTCATAGAAACCTTCATCATCAAATCAGTCAAGAGAAGGAGGAGAGGTGTTTTGTATTGGTTAGACAAATACAAGGTTAGCAAAGAGCTGGACAAGATCCGAGAAAGAATGAGAGATATCTCTCAGGGTAGAGTGAACTTGAACTTGAACTTGAATGTCAGCGTCACCGTTGAAACTCCAAGAGGAAGAGAAACATCACGTGTATACGTAGTAGCCCCGGCAATGGAGAAGCTTCATCACATTGTGAGACAGAATTTAACAAGCCGTGATGTGGTGACGGAGATAGTAGAACAAGTAAAAGATGAACTCGGCCACTTGCAAAATGTTGTGACTAATTTAAAGTCAGCAAGTCGTCAAAGAGAAAATGTGTGGTTACAAGAGGTGAAGGAGGTTTGTAATGATACTGTAGCGGTTGCTGCAAATTTCATTGCAAAACGGTCTAAAATGGGTAGGCTTAGGAAGGTCCTTTATCTTTTCTCTGGATATGCTTCGGAAATGAAATTCAAGAAGCAGATGGAGTATATCAGGACTCAAATTGGAGATGCACTTCACAGAGGCTTCACTTACGGAGTGGGAGGGAAAGAGATGGGAGACAAACAAAAAGCCCCAAGATCAAGATCAAGGCCCATTCCAAGCTTGTCACTTGAACGCTTGATAATTGCAAAACTCCCAATCTTTGTTTATTACGTTACTATTGCTGTTTCACCCATCGGTTATGTTGGCGGGCCAGTGTTGTTCTTGTTTCTAGTTATCCTTGAAGGTGTCTTATTTGGTGTAGAACGAGCAAGAACAGAGCTTGCTAAACCTGATGATGAGTCCAATCCTCAGAACAAAAGATTAAGACTGGTTAGGAGCCTCTTGTCTTTCACTTTAATTGATTTTGGGATTGTCATCCTCACCTGGTTTCTCCCAGTCTGGGTGTTGATCCTTCTCGGATTGTGTTCTTTACTTTATACAGTTATTGCCTGGAATGTGTCTTTGTGGAGGTTCATGGACAAGAATTTGAAGTCCATACAAAGAGATTTAGCTTTAATGAGTGAGTTTTTGAGAGATACTGAAAATGCTGAAGGTCTTAATGAAAGACAGAAAGTGTGGATTGATCAATTAAGACTCGTGGCTCAAAATGGCCGGGCCCTCATAGCTGCATACCCAGAGGAGAAGGATGGGTATTTCGGAAGAATTAAATTTGCCAAGGACATTAACTGCTTGTTGAAAGAGATTCTCAATGTCTCTGACAGGAAGACCAGTTATGACATTGCAAATATAGAGGGGAAACAAAGGCTGGTCTCTTTTGGCTCAAACATACAAGAGAATGATGGTGGTGGTGATAGTTCACCACCAGCGCCAGCTTTCTCGTATCGGCCTATTACAGGTCTCAAAGAGAAAGTCCAATCAATCAGAGGGGAAAAGCAATTGATGGATGCATTGTTTCAAGATGTACAAGAGATTGGAGAAGTACAACTAGATGGAAGGTCAAGAATTTGGGTGCAGCAAATGAAAGGTATTGCTGATGAAACTGAATCTGTCATTCATCAATATGCTCATAGATTGGAGCATAAGCCAATTCTTGTTTACATTTTGAAATACTGGACCCGGCGTGTTATTAGTAGGAAGATAGATGATATCAGAAACAAAATTAAAGAATGCTCCAGAAGAAGAAAGACATATGGCTTGATGCAATTTCAAGCACACGCTGAGTCATTATACAAGGTTCAAGTATTACGTCGAAGGACGGTACCATCTCTAGTTGTCAAAGAATCCAGTATTGTTGGATTTGATGATGATGTGCAAGTCTTGATGACTCAGTTACTGTCAAAGGATGAACATCGGTGCATTATTTCAATTGTTGGAATTGGAGGCACAGGTAAGACAACACTAGCCAGGTTGATATTTGACGACAGAGATGTTGTAGATCACTTTGAGTGTCGAGTATGGGTGTCAATGGATTCAAATTCTACGGCTCAACAGGTTCTACAAGAAATTGCCAAGGAGGCTGCAAACCAAATCATGGGAGGAGACAGTTGGAGTACAACACAAGACTCATGGTGGACTCAAGTACTCCAAGCCTTGACACATACAAAGTATCTCATAGTCATTGATGGCATAACCATAGAAACTTGTCAATTATTGGATACCTTGCAAGAAACCATACCTGATATGTCAACAGCTTGCAGATTTGTTCTTACCAGCCGCAATGCTAATGTAGCGCAACATGCTGGTGGTACAACAACCTTTGTTCACCCACTCCAGTTATTAGATGATGAAAACAGTTGGGTGCTGTTTACTAGATATTTGAAGGTGGACATTCCCTCAGAGCTAATGCAGGTTGGAAAAGAAATTGTGGTAAAATGCGGGGGGCTGCCATCAGAAATATTAAAAATGAGTAATTTACTTTCAGAGAAAGATGTTACACATGAGGAATGGTCAAGTGTGCTAGTGCAGCTTAATCAAGATCAAAGACCTTGGTTTGAGACATTGAACACAGTCAATAGGGACTTACCTCAACATCTGAGAACATGTCTATTTTACTTTGTGCTATTCCCTGCTGAATTTGGGATTCCTGTCAGAAGATTGGTTGTTTTGTGGGTTGCAGAGAGTCTAGTGCTACAAGGGCAACACCAAGATCCCCCAGAGCAAGTTGCTGAAAGGTACTTGACAGAGTTAATAGATCTCAACATGGTTCAAATTGCTAAGAGAAAGCGCAATGGCAATGTGAAAACATGTCGTCTCCCTAATGCATTGCGAGAACTCTGGCTGAGAAAAGCTAATGAGTCTAGATTTCTTGGAGGAGACCATACTGCCACGGATTTGAATGCAGAACCAGAAAAGTCGATTATACGTCGGGTGGCAGATCATCTTAAAGAAAGTGATATCTGGCACAATCATATTCATGGGAACACTAGAAATGCTTCAACTTCCCTCAGAACCTGCTACAAGGATGTTCTTTCCCTTTTGTCCTTTGATACTCAAGAAGGAAGTAAACCTGGCCAAGACATAGGTAACTTTCTCTACGGCTGTATTTCAAGCAACTGTTTTTTACTGCTGCGTGTGCTTGATCTTGAACGTGTCTACAAGCCCAGATTGCCAGCAAACATAGCAAGGCTTTCTCGACTGAGATATCTTGGCTTAAGATGGACCTACTTAGAAACACTTCCATCTTCCATAGGCAGCTTGCTGAAACTGCAGACTCTTGATCTGAAACATACTTACATACATACTCTTCCTTGCTCCATCTGGATGATGCAACTGAGGCACTTGTACTTGTCTGAGACTTACCGCAGCAGATTTCCACCTCAACCAAAAGGTAATAACTCTCTATCTGACCTTCAGACATTGTTGGGACTTTTTGTAGATGAGGAGACTCCTGTGAAGGGTGGCTTGGATAGATTGGTCAATATCAGAAAATTGGGACTAGCATGCCAATCAATGTCATCACAGCAAGAAGCAATGATAGCACAACTTGATGCAGTAGCTGACTGGCTTCTCAAGCTAAAAGATCTTCAAACACTGAGACTAAAATCTAGAGATGAAGAAGGTCGACCTTGGAATTTACACTTGAAGTCTTTGAAAACTCACATAAATCTCACTGACATGTATTTGCTCGGAAGCTTGACCACTTCAACTATTCTGTCCCAATTTCCCCCAAGCCTTGTGGAACTTACCCTATCACATTCCAAACTAAAGGATGACCCCATGCAAATTTTGGAAGCTTTTCCACATCTTCAGTCATTGTGTTTACTTGCAGAGTCTTACGTGGGGAAAGTATTGGTTTGCAAATCTCAAAGCTTTCCTCAGCTTCATGTGTTAAAATTTTGGGGGCTGGAGCAATTAGAGGAATGGAATATAGAGGAAGGAGCACTCCCCTGTCTCAGACAATTGGAAATCAGATCATGTCGGTGCCTCAGAATGCTTCCTGAGGGACTAAAGCATGTAAACACTCTGCTTGAGTTGAAATTAACAAACATGCCACCGGAAATCAATGCTGACACGCATAACCTTCCACCCAATTGTAAAGTCGTCCGGGAATAGAAGTTCATTCATCATTGCATGGTGAGTTGCTTGCCTTATTTTTGTATGCTTATTTTCTTTCTTTCCTTTCAGCTAGTTGTTAATTAAATTACGCAAAATGTTATTGGCAGTGAGCAGCAATTTATCAGCAACAATAGCCTGTTCTGAAGGAAGCCTTACATGGATTCAACAACTTTATTGTTTAGCTAGCATGCAATTTGTACTGCACAGACAGACTTATTCTGGCTTTGAACTACTACTCTACTCACTCACATGTTGTTGTAGGAGAATAAAGGATGGTGAGTTTGGTTCTTCTTTGAAGGCTATGAAATTAAAAGTTTGTTTCTTGATAACATTTAAATAGACTTTCTAGACAAGATTTTGTATCAGGATATTTTATTTTCCTTGATTTTGTTGTGAACCCATATCCTGCGTGTGACTAGAATTTGTATTGGGACATAATATTTTCATCGATTGTGTTGTGTGGAAATCCAAATCCTGGATGATGGGTGAAGGAAGCCAACTTTGGGCTTATACTTATACTGCTTAATTACTTTTTCTTATTCCAGATTGAATTTCATTTGAAATAAAAAGTCTCATTAAATAATTTCAATTTGTATATTTAAAAATTAGATGGTATTTCATTGCATTACGTCATTTTTACATATACTTTATGTTTTTAATTTAAGTAAATATAAAATTATATATATTTTTAAATTTTAAGTTTGTATAATGTTAAGATAAGAGTTATTGTATTTATACAACATCAAAATTTACAACACCATACAACAACCATGTGTCATTCTTTTATAATAAAAAACATAAAAGAAACAAGTGAAAATTGTCACAATCACATCGCATGAACTTATTTAAAAAGTAAATGAAATAAATTTGAAATTGCTTCAATTTCTTTTTTATCACGCTCGCCTTCCCCTTTTTCTCCCTTAAGTTTTTATCTCTCATTTTCTCAACTTAAACTGCAGACCCTTTTCTTCTTGATTGAGTCCTTCAATCTCCACATCCATCTCTATGTTTCCTCTCTTCTTCAACAACGTGAAGATGGGATTTGAAATTTGGGAGAATCACAAAATCGATGATGGGGAAACTCTCTAGTTGTGGCTCCAAAAGTTGACGTTAGTTGTTGTTACTGTTGTAAATAGTTCTTACTTGCTCACACCATCACTAAGTTTATTACTTAAAAGAATAGAGAAGAAGAATATTTCTCTCTTATTACTAATTGAAAAATACAGCCACCAATTTAAAGGCAGGATTGGTCCTAAAAAAGGAAACCAATCTGCTGTAAATAAAACAGAATCAATCATAAATAACTATCCTATTTCCTAAGATCTGATCAGAAATCAGATTTGATTATAATCTGATATTGATACAGATTTTATTACAAATAAAATCAGAGCATTTACTACAAATAAAATCAAAGCAAATATTCTGTAATAATCACAACACCCCCCCCCCCTTAAGTTGGTACATAGATATCTATCATACCCAACTTGCTTACAAGAAATTCAAAGTTATTTCTGAAGAGTCTTTTAGTAAGAACATCCGCCACTTGCTGTGAAGTTGGGACAAAAGGCATGCAAACTGCCCCATTTTCCAACTTCTCTTTAATGAAATGCCTATCAATCTCCATATGTTTGTTTAGTCTTGTCATGTTGGACTGGATTTTGAGCAATGCTGATTGCAGCCTTGTTATCACAGAATAACTCATGGGTAGATTGATGGCCATTCCTAATTCTTCAAGAACTCCCTTTAGCCAAATCATTTCACAAATTCCTTGTGCCATTGCTCTGTACTCTGCTTCAGCACTACTCCTAGCAACCACACTTTGTTTTTTGCTTCGCCAAGTGACAAGGTTGCCCCATACAAAAGTGCAGTAGCCCGAAGTTGATATCCTATCAATGATTGAACCTGCCCAATCAGCGTCAGTATAGGCTTCAATTGATTGCTGAGTGGTTTTTGTGAATAACAGACCTTTACCCGATGTACTCTTCAAATACCTTAGGATTCTATAAACTGCATCAAGATGTTCCTCATGGGGAGAGTGCATAAACTGACTTACTAAACTTACAGACAAAGCAATATCAGGCCTTGTGTGAGACAAGTAAATCAGTTTCCCAACCAGTCTTTGGTAGCCTGAAGTGTCCACGGGATCCCCTTCCTAGCCATCTCCAAGTTTTTTATTTGGGTCAATGGGTGTGTAAGTCGGTCTACAACCACTCATACCGGTTTCTTTGAGAAGATCAAGTATATACTTCCTTTGTGAGAGAACAATTCCTTTCCCTGACCTTGCTATCTCCATCCCAAGAAAATATCTTAAGGATCCCAAATCCTTTATCTCAAATTCTGCAGAGAGAGTTTTTCAGCCGGCTCATTTCTTGTAAATCATCTCCGGTAAGGATGATGTCATCCACATAGACAATTAGTATAGCAATTTTCCCTTCAATTGAATGCCTCACAAACATAGTGTGGTCTGTTTGGCCTTGGGAATATCCTTGTTTCTTTACAAATTGAGTGAATCTTTCAAACCATGCTCTAGGAGACTGCTTTAGTCCATATAGAGCCTTTTTCAGCTTGCATACCTTTGGATAGTGCCCTTGTTCAAAGCCAGGTGGTGCATCCATGTATACTTCCTCTTCCAAATTCCCATTTAGGAAAGCATTTTTCACATCTAGCTGCTCTAAGGGCCAATCAAGATTTGCAGCTAGAGATAGGAGGACTCTAATAGTGTTCAGTTTTGCCACCGGTGCAAAAGTCTCCGAGTAGTCAATGTCGTAGGTTTGAGTGTAACCCTTGGCAACTAGGCGGGCTTTGTATCTTTCTAGAGTACCATCTGAATTGTACTTGATTGTAAACACTCACTTGCATCCCACTGTTTTCTTCCCCTTTGGCAGCTCCATCATTTCCCAAGTCTGATTCTTTTCAAGAGCTTTCATTTCTTCTAAAACAGCCCCCTTCCACTCGGGAACCCTTAGAGCATCATGTATATTATTTGGAATTTCCCTGCATGACAGCTGTGAGTTAAAGGCTCAAAAAGAGGGTGAGAGTTTATCATATGAAACAAAATTGGACAGAGGATGTTTGGTGCAAGACCTTACACCTTTTCGAATAGCAATGGGAAGATCATAATCATTTAGTATAGGAGACTCACTAACAGAATTTTGGTTGCCATTATGTATAGTTTCAGGAAGAGTATTACCTTGTGGTTCCTCGGATTCTTGGTAATGCAAAGGATGACCTTTGGAATCATCTTCTTGAGCTTTCTTCTTTCTTGAGTAGACAAAATCAATATGTTTTTTTGTCTCTTTGCTTCTTATTTCCACCTGTTCCTATGGCCTCACTGTCCTCATTATTTGGCACAATGATGTCATCACAATCTTTTGAACTTGGAACATCACAATCCTTGAAATTTTCAAATTCATTTTCAACTAAAATGCAGTCAAATGGTGAGTTATATGTAAGTTCAAAAAATTGTGTCGAATCTTCACACGTGTTCCCCTCCTGAAGATGAGTTGTAAAAAAAGGTTGACACTCAAAGAATGTGGCATCCATGGTGACAAATATTTTGTTAGAATTAGGGTCAAAGCATTTGTATCCCTTTTGTGTGGAAAAATAACCAATAAACACACATTTCTTTGCTCTAGGACTTAGTTTATTCCGATTTGGTTCATGATTATGAACGAAAACAGTGCAGCCAAAAACCTTTAGAGGTATGGTTGATAGCAACCTATTTTTTGGAAAGATGCTTAAGAAGACCTCCAAAGGAGTTTTAAAATCCAAAACTTTACTTGGCATCCTGTTGATCAAATAGGCTGATGTAAGTATAGCTTCACCCCAAAGGTATTGAGGTACAAAATTTTGAAATAGTAAAGCCCGAGCAATTTCAAACAATTGTTTGTTTTTCCTCTCTGCTACCCCATTTTGTTGGGGTGTATTCACACAAGAGCTTTGATCTACAATTCCATTCTCTATGAAGAAATTGTTTAAACTTTTGTTAAAAAACTCCTTACCATTATCACTTCTAAAAATCTGAACTGTTTTTTGAAATTGTGTTGTCACCATTTTGAAAAAAGTTTTGACAATAGATTCAACTTCAGATTTTTCCTTCATCAAATACACCCAAATTATCCTAGTATGATCATCAATAAAGGTGATGAACCAACGTTTACCCGAAGGTGTTGAATGCCTACTAGGGCCCCAAACATCACTGTGAATAAGAGTAAAGGGGCTGGATGATTTGTATGGTTGTGATAAATAAGAGGAACAATGATGTTTGGCCAATTAACAAGTTTCACAATTTGTTTGCAGACTATGGGTTGCATCCAGGATTCAATCAGCTCAGATTCGTTTGCAGGCACATTTAGATTATTTTATATGAAGTAGAACTGAATCTTGAGGAAGAGAACAAGAAGCTGAGGCATCAAGTGAAGAGCTTGGAGAAAAGAAATGCTACTCTTGTGGCTAAGCAAGATCAAATCCTTCAAGAGCAACAGCACATCAGAAATGGGCAAGAAGAATTGAAGACTGCTGTCATTTCTCAGATTGACAAGGCCAAGGAAGAATTGTTCTCCCTTCTGAAAGAAGTCTTTCTGAAGAAAGATTGATAGTCTATGATGTTTAGCCATGCTTAGTGTTAACTTCATTTTGAGTATTTAATTTTTGTTATGTGAACTTCGTGTTTGGTGTTTAACTTGAACTCTTTTTAATTGATACTTTATTCTGATTGTTCTCATGAATGCTGGTATCTCAATGTTGTGATTATATTACTATGATTGTTTTGTTGTTGTGCTCTGATATTCCCTTTTGATTGATGACAAAAGGGGGAGTATTAAAACTAACAAAATCTGAAGTAATTACAGGTCTCAGGAGGAATATTTGATAATAGTTTATATCCTGAGAGATCTTTATCTGAGGGGGAGTTATTTTTTTAAGTTTCAGATTTCTTTATTTTAAACAAATTTGTCATCATTAAAAAGGGGGAGAATGTTGAGTCTCAAAAATATCATAAGGGAAATTATGATGTTTTTAGATAGCTCACCTCTCAAGTTTTAATGTTTAACAAATTTGGGTTAAAATATTTATTATAGATACATAAATGTGTAATAACTTATCTATGATTTCAACAAGCCACTCTGAACTTATAAAGACTATCTAAAGTGCTTTCAACCTGTCTAAAGTGGAAAAGCCTTCTGAAGTGTTCAACCTGTCTGAAGTGTTAAAGTCGTCTGAAGTGTTCAACCTGTATGAAGTGTTTAAGTCGTCTGAAGTGCGCAACCCGTCTGAAGTGTTGAAGCCGTCTGAAGTCTCTTTAATGACGTGGCACTCTTTGCTGAAGTTTGTGAAGACATCTCTAAAATTCTGCTAAGTCAAGCGTTCTCTGCTGCACGTACCTTTTTCAAACATATTTATGGCAAGGAACACATAGACCTTTCCTGGTATATTTGAATTTCATACACCACTGAGGAAATCCCTGCAATGCAACCTTTGCAGCAACAACAGTGGCGGCTTTACGGCAGCAGCAACCTGGTACTTGTGTCAGAAATATTCAGAACTCTCAGAAGCATGTCTCACAACGGATTAAATAGCATTTAATGCTATCTCTAAACGGTGGTATTTCAACGGATTGAAGATTGGTTATAAATAGCCCTTCATGAAGACCATCAAAGTAGAAGAATATATAAGAAAGTCTAAGAGATATTACGCTGCAAGTTTTTCTCTGTAAAAACACTCTGATTTCACACTCTTTGTACATCATTTGTATATCCTGAGTATACCTCAGTTTTCATTGTACATTGTCTCTGTTTAAGCTTCTAACTTGTGTAGTTTAAAAGCTTAGACATATCTATCTTGTAAAAATTGTCTTTGAGCCTGGAGAGGCTTGTCTGTAAAAGAATACTTGGTTGTAGAGCCTGAAGAGGCTTGACTGTAAAAGAATACTTGTAATCTTGGACAAGATTAAGAGAAAATCCAAGTGCTAGTTGGCATTGGGACTGGACGTAGCTCACAGTAGTAGTGAGTGAACCAGGATAAATTCCTTGGCTAAGTTTTCTATCCCTTATCTCTTGTCAATTTATTTATACTAACCAAAGGGTGTTGAAAACTGTTCTGATAATTTTAAAAAGCAAGAAACCTTTTTAAAGATCTTTTCAGAAGCCTTCTTAAGAAACTTCAGACAACATCTTAAACCTGTCTGAAACTGTTGTAAACTTAACTGTTTGCGAAAAGCTTTCAAAAATTGTTAAGAAACACTATTCAACCCCCCTTCTAGTGTTTCCCTGTGTTTCTACATATAAATTCCTGTGGAATAAGTTTGGTCCTACTAAAGTTTCTGCATTCGCTTGGAGAACCATGTTGGATAAAATCCCCACAAAGACGAATCTAATTAGAAGGAAAGTTATAGTGTCTTCGGATAGTCTGTATATATGGTGTGGCATGGAACCAGAGACTACTTCCCATATCCTTTTTGATTTCAACTTTGCATATACTACTTGGATGCTTGTGATGGATTGGTTTGGATTTAAAACTGCTCTACACCAGTGTTTTTTTCCTCATATGGAGCAGTTTATCAACTTGCCTGTTTGTATCTTCGATAATAGGATTCGGTGGTCCTTGATTTGGCTGGCTGTTATATGGTCTCTCTGGTTAGCAAGAAATGATACAGTTTTTAATAACAATCCGATTGATAATGGTGAATTATTGGAGTTGATTAAGGTTCGATCTTGGAGGTGGCTCAAAGTTAAGGATTCTAATTTTTCCTATCCTTTTTCCTCTTGGGCTAATCATCCTTCCTCTTGTCTAAATTTTATTGGATGATTTTGCTTTGCTAGCTCCTGTATTGTTTCGTGGTTTACTGTTGTATTTTCTGTTATGCTGTATGTTGTAGATTTTGTTCTTGGTGTCTTGCGTTCATGTGGAGTTATTCCAAAGCTCCTAATATCTCCTCAAGTTTTGGTGTAATTTTTAATGTTTACTTGGTGCTTTTCTAGAAATTGACTAAGTTGTTGTGAAGGATCTATCATTCAGATTTTAGAGGTGTACTTTATGCGTGGCATTGATGTTTTGATATTAAATAATTGCCATGCTACTGGGAGTGGTTGTGCGGCCTAGGTTGATAAAAGTTTTAGCTATTCTTTTTGGTTTTGGCTTATTTGGTCACAGGAGTAGTTGAAATGGCATCCTAATGTTAGTTGATAGTCTTTTTGTATTTTATCTGGATTGTTTTTGTGTATGGGTTGGAGTACCTCTTATACTCCCTTTCAATATATTCTCTTTGTTTATAAAAAAAAAAAAAAAACTTTCTATTTCTTATTATTTAACTGGTGCCCTTAACACATACGTTAACATTTTCCTAATACTATAAAGAGGCTTTCAATAATGTCTTCATTCATTAATTAGAATACAGGTTAGTGGCACCCTATTTTTTATTCGTTTTATCACGTTCTTTATCATTATATTTTTATCAAATTTTTAATCTATGTAATATTGAATAGGATGATAAATTAAAAGTGGAAATTTTTTAGTGAAGAATGTAACATTTAATATCACCAATGCATTGAATGTTATGTAGTTATAATTTTCAATAAAAAATTCAACTTTTAATGTGTGGGTCCTGCTAACGGGTGCCCTAAGACACTGGTTAAGAATCCATATATAGAAGATTTTTATTGAAAATCACGGTATTGATTTAAATGCTACACTCTCTAATAAAAACTTTCAATTTTTGATTTTTTAGCATTTCTCTTAATTAATTTATTATCTTTATAACATTGTACATATTAAAAAAATCATTTTTTTATATGTGCTCTCCGGTAATTTTTTTGTTTTCGTCATCTACTTCTGATAGAATTTTGCTTTCGCCATTGTCTTTTGCACATTGTTGTTAAAATCGGACCGGGCCGGCCGGTTCGACCCGGAACCGGCCTGGTGACCGGTCCGTTCAACCCAAAAAATCGGAGGAGCTCAGAACCGGTAAAAATCGGTGAAAACCGGTATAAAATCGGTACCAGAAAACTGGTTGAACCGGTCATTTTAAAAAAAAATCAATTTTTTTGTTTTTTTTATTTAATCTAAAATATTTTTAAGATAAATAAAGACATATATTTAAGGATTACACATGGATATCTATTATTTTACTAATCACTAGTAGAGTACCCGTGCGTTCGCACGGGTCAATATGTTAGTGTCTTTGTTATAATAGGAATTTAAAAAATATATATATACATACTTCATAAAAATATATAAATAATTGAATAAAATCAACATAGTCATTATTTTCATACATTTATTATGAATTATAAAGGGAATACAACATTAAAAATAAGATTATTTAATAACATTTAAATATGTAACAAAAAATGCTGTAAAAATATTGACATGCTTTGTATTGAAATTAAAGCAAAAAAGTAAACTTGTTCATGTAGCTGAAAAATTTTATTAGTAAGGTTTTCCTATATTTTTATTCTATAATTTAAATGATTACCCTTTAATTTTTATTTATTACTATTGCAAATGAAATAACAAAGAGAAACAATTAATTTACATTGAAATTTAAAAATTGTCCATTTAACAAATGTAATTAGTGATAATTATATAATAAAGACTTCTTCTCCAACATTGCTTCTTGACATGAATGTTGCTTTCAAAACATAGATATTCATTTGAGTTATTATAAATTGAGTACCATTACTTTCATCTATAATAATCATCCCTATGTGGTGTTTTTTTACTCTTAAATTACTATGTCTTCATATACATTTACTTTTATTATCTAGATAGTAATGTGTTTTCATGCAATATTTTAATACCTACATGTAATAAGTATTCACCCCTATGGTTTAAATTTAAGTATTAATAAATTTTGTATAAATTTTTAACCGTTGAGAAAATTATATTTACATGTTACAATCTACGTACTAAAATAACTTTTAGATATTAATAAACGTTATACAAATATTTATTCCCCTTTGAAGCATAAAAAACATTATGGTGCTGTTTGGAAGAGTTTATTTGAGCTTATCTTATGGCATAAGCACTTATATAACTGTTTGGGTAAACTTATAAAAAAAGCTTATGACATGTTCATAAGCTGTTTTCAGCTTATTTCAATAAGCTCTTGAGAATAGCTTATAGAATAACTTATGGAGAATTTAAGTATACTACACCCTCTTCAATTTTCATCAATTTTTTAAAGAGCTTATTCATTAAGTGCTTATTAAATAAGAGTTTATGTTATAAGCACTTAAATAAGTTGTATTTCCAAACGGGGCCTATAAGGAAAATTAAAAAATCTATCAATAAAATAAAATTTAATTTAAAAAAGTGATTCATTTTTATTAATTGTTTTTTCTAATATTGTTACATCTAAAAACACAAAACATAAGTAAAACATGAATATTCAACATAAATTTAATATTCATATTTTAGTTAAATATCATTCATGCAACAATTTAAATATTAATACTTTTTTATAATTTTTTTTATCACATGTGATTTATTTTTATCCTATGATTATATTATTAATAAATTTTATTGTAATACTTCATTCAATTTTACCCTATAAATTAATTGTTATTAAGACTTTTCCTGTATTTTATGCTTGTAATGAAAATGATTGCCCCATAATTTTATTTACTGCCATGGCAAATAAAATAACAATAGGAAACAAATATAGGGAATAGTTAATTTAATTTAACATTTAAAAGATGTCATTTTATCATATGAAATTAATGATAAACCTTTATTTTTCATCTAGAACGGTCATTTTCATGTGGTGTATTTTTACTGTTAAATTATTAAGTCTTTCATATATTTTTACTTCTATGATCGAAATATGAATGCGTTTTCATGCAAACTTTTTTATTCCTGCATGATACAAATATATTCCCCTATAATTTAAATTTAAATATGGATTTAATGGGCATACACTGTCAGTGTAAAAAAAATTTACACAGACATCCAACAGTGTGTCGCCATATTATTTATTGAATATGACACATCATGTGTTATTAAATCAATAATTGATGTGGCAACACATCTTTGGATGTTTTCGTAAAATTTCTCTACACTGACAATGTACACATATTAAGCTCTTTAAATATTAACACTAAAAGTGTCTAAAGGAAGAAAAAACAATACAACTATTATCTACTAAATTGAATAACAAACACATATGCTAACAAATTATATTTACCTTTTATAATATATTTACTAAATTAACATTTTTTTTGGTATAAACCACAGGTATCCCCTATTACCATGGGCAATCCTGTTCGGAGCTTAGTCACAGTTTCTAAATTAACATTTATATAGTAATAAACTTCAAGTAAAGATGTATTCACCCATGATATGTAAAAAAAAAAACATTATAAGAAAATGAAAAATAAAATTTCTATCAATAAAATCATAATTCAATTTCAAAAAATTGAGCCATTTTTAGTAATTAATTTCAAAATTTTACAACTAAAAAAATAAAACATGAGTAGATGAAATAAGTATTTACCTCTATTATTTAAATTTAAATACTAATAAATTTAATGAAAAAAATTTCATTGTTTGGCAAATCATATTTTATGAAAATTATATTCCCCGTTATGTGTAAAAAAATTATAAGAAAATTTTAAATTAAATTTTTTATAAAAAATCATAATTTAATTTTGAAAAGTGACACATTTTTATTAATTGTTTTTAAAATTTACAACTTAAAACAACAAAACATAAGTAGATGTAATATGTTTTAACCCAGATACTAAATTTATATACTAATAAATTATATGAAATTTTATAATTTTTTGGAAAATTATATTTACCTCTTACAATTTATATAATAAATTAGCATTTAAATTGTCAAAAAAAATAACATTTAGATATTCATAGACATTTATGTAAATATTTATTCCCTTTGATATATAAAAAAATATTATAAGAAAATTTAAAAATAATTTTTTATCAATAAAAAATAATTCAATTTATAATGTGATTTATTTTTATTTATTATTTTTTCTAAGGCTTTTACATCTAAAAATGCAAAACATCGGTAAAATATTTATAATCAGCAAAATTTAATATCATTCACGAACAATTTATATATTGATAATATGTATAAGTTTTTAATTATATATGATTTATTTCTACCCTAAGAATCAATTGTTAATAAGGTTTATTGTAATACTACACTCAGTTTTACCTCATATTAATTATGATTAAGAATTTTCCTATATTATTAACCTATAATTAAAATAATTTCCCCATATTTTTATTTATTTCCATTGCAAATGAAACAGCAATAAAAAACAACAATAGGAAATAATTAATCTGAATTGAAATTTAAACAATGTCATTTTATCAGATACAATTATTGATATACAATTGTTTTCATCTAGAACGGTCATCTTCGTGTGGTGTATTTTCACTCTTAAATTATTGTGTCTGCATACATGTGATTTGATTTTATCCCATAAATTAATTATTTTTTTACGGAACCCATAAATTAATTATTAATATGACTTTTTTATATTTTAACATATAGTTTTAATAGTTGCCCCTTATTTTAATTTATTGTCATTGCAAATGAGAGACCATTTGAAAATAATTAATCTCTATTAAAATTTAAAAGGTCATTGATCTTGATATTAATGTGTTTTCATGCAACATTTTTTCCTACTTATTATAAGCATTTACCCCATATAATTTGAATTTAAATGTTCATACATATTTTATAATTTTTCCATCCTCGGCGAATTATAATTACCTCTTGAAATATATATATACTAAATTAATATTCAAATATTTATGAATTCTTACGTAAAGATGTATTCCTCCATGCTGTATAAAAAAATTATTAGATTTTTTAAAAAAAAATTATCAATATAATCAGAATTCAATTTAGAAAATTCATTCATTTTTATTAAAAATTTACTATTGTCTAAATAGCTTTTGACAATTTAAGTTTGAAACATACATAATATATCTGAATGGTATCCATACTTCATACAGGACTTTCTATGCTTCTTTAAATAAATGAGTATATTAAAATTATATAATTAATCTAATATGTATAAATAGATATTTATTTTTATATTTTATCATTTAGTTTAATAATTATATCTTACCTTTATGGCAGGAACAGCCAAATATTCTTCATATATGTGCGTTTAATTGGTTTAATTAACTGATGAGATAACGAAGGCAAATGAGGAAGATAATTTTTTATATTATCAAGCGGGACCATAAGTCAATCCAATGCTCTGAAGTTTAGCTTTTTTTTGGTCAAGTAGAAGTTTAACTTGACAATACAACAACTTTTGCAAAACGGGTTATATTATTTTGGTTGAACTTTTCTATACATACATGACAGAGGTAAGGTTGAATGAATTTCATTATTCACATAAGTGCTATAAAAGAATGGAATCTATATCTTTGTTTGGACCAGATTTTCGGTCCAGCATATGCAAATCTATGATTTATTTCTTTTCTTTTATTAGGGGAGGTCAATTTCAATTAAAATCCAACATTGGGGTTGTCTTTCTACAGCTACTCCCATCCCACCAAAACCATCCGAAGCAGCTGCTAAGTCTCATGGTCTCCTAATTGTTTAATCAAATTTCCGAAATTGATATGGTCATCTTGTATTATAGAGAAATTGGCAAAGATCAAACCTATTATATTCTGGTGAATAACTTGCAGGTTTTGTGAAGGATTGTGAACTTTCATGAGCTAATAAAAACATAAGAATAAGCCAAAATCCTTTGGGCATCAAGAGCTATCCAGCAGAATTAGCAATTGACTCAGCTAGACTCAATACTTCAAAAGGAGCTTTATCTGTTATAGCTTTGCGTTGAGTGGGCAAGAATTTGTTATCATCCAAAATAAGGCAAATGGCCAAATGCTTTCTCCAAGGCTTCTGCAAGTTATATCAATTATCAACAACGTTTAAATATATGAAAATATAGGAATATAGAAGTATCAAGTAGGTGACATTAGGCAAGGAAACAAACCATCTTTATGAGTGAAATCCCTTCCAAGATTGGTTAGGGAACACGCCATGGGTGACACAGGAACTAATCTTTATTGCATTATTGGCTGCTAGGAGAAACTAACAGAAGAAAGAGAGATGTTAAGTTTCATTTGGATGCAAACACATGCTAATAGGTAAAATACATGCATATGGAGACAGATTAAGGGTTGATTTGGAATAGTAAAATGAACAACCCAAGAAAACACATCATACCTCACTCGTGAGGGAATACTTGGAAGATTGCTAGAGAAATTTATCAAAGGCCAAAGATTTGGTAATGCTAGCTAGCTTGCATTCTTGACATCCCACGGCAGCTTATCTGTGTTGTTTTTATTGTATAACTCCAGTCCAGCAAGACTCAATTCTGCCCATGTCTTGAATAATTGCCTTAAGTGACATCATTGAAGGCACAATATTTCCATAAGTAATTTACTTATTGGAAGGCTTACCACTTGATATTAATTCAAACAAACAAAGGAGGAAAAAAATCTGAAATGATCAAGGCAGTCAGAAAGGGGGCATATGTTGGAAATCTCTGCACAATCACACACGGGAAGAAAAATAAAATGGAAACTAATAAGACGAATTCTCAAGGCATACTTTGATTACCATAAAAAAGTAAAATATCAAACTTTTACCAAGCAAGACCATATATTTCAAAATAATGTTTCTATGCATATTTTACAGATCTGACATGCATATCTTCTATATTATTACTTCTACTTTACTTCCTATATCACGATATGCTTTGAAGGGTGACGTAATTACTTGGTTAGTAGTGGCACTAATAGCTAGTAAAGCACATTTCTTTTAATCCAGCAAATCACACCACCCATAACCAAAAAGGTTAACAAAGAATGTGGATTAAAAGCGAAATGTTTACCCGTTTTGAAGAAGGAAACAGATGAGGAGAAGCATTTTCTACATGATGAAGCAGAACCAAGCCACATTAGACAAAAGACTGAGCGCTCGGCCAAATGATGACAATCCTGCATTATTTCTTCAAAATAAGAAATTAGTTATGTTGCCCAACAATGGTTGGACTAACATCAAAACAATCTAATTCAAACATCGTTATCATATAACCAAGATCATAAGCTATACCAATAGTCAGTAATGTAACGGTGAAATATAAAGTTATAAGAAAGAATGTCGCTAAAAAAATTATAATAGAAATCAATTACCTCTAAAGAGATGACAAATATAATTTACAAATGGATGATGAATTTCTTTGAGCCTATAGCTTCCAAATAACAAAGAAAAGAAATGCCCAATTTTTTTTTATATGTGTGTGTGTTTGAGTCACCAACCCACAAATGATACATTTCATTTCGGGTTTTAGTAATTTACACACTTGAGTAATCTGCTCGTCTCCAACAACCAAAACTCTCATACATGTGGAGAGCTAACATAAAGGCTACAATATATAATGACACAATTTTTAGCATAATAAACATGTATATGCTCATAACTTATTAAAAGAAATCACAGTCCCCACTCCACAAAACCATTGTTGTCAGGATCGCGATCTAGATCGTAAGATCGTACAATCTTACGATCTTGCTGAGCCTCTCCAAGTCAGATCGCAGGTAAGATCGCAAATAGGTAGGATCGTGTGGGATCGCTGAGTTAGATCGTACGATCGTGGATTGGTTTGATATGCAAATACAAAACATGTCTATTAAGTATTAACCCTTTCACTTCAACCTCGTATATATTTTTCAGACAAAAGAGCATAAGAATTGTGACCTTAAAGCATATACTTAATAAATACAAATATTATTGCCACAAAAAAATCACATTGACATCTTTAATCCAATTTTTCATGTCAAAATAAAACCATAAGTACAAATGTCAAAACTTGACAGAGTTAAACATAATGATGATTGTAAATTATAAACAGTGATCCAAAGGGGTGGCCAAATCATTCACTTAACTCTTATACAAAATTCACATATACTTGGATTCTTGAATTTATTGAGAATGATACAATCATAATTTTATGACTATTAAAACTATTCCACAAGGGCAGAAAGTATAAAAAATAGATATTATCAAACACATGACTAATCATTTGGAATTTCAATATCAAACATTACTAAATTCATTGAAAAAGCACAAGGTGATTGATGCTAGTTAAACCAAAAAATTTGGCAAAAGGTGACCTTAAACCAATCTAATAAATTGTATGATGTTTACATAGAACAAAAGTACATACAGGTGACCTCATTTCAGCAAAAAAAGAGAGAAGTTGAGAAACTAAACTCACCTACAGGAATCAACACTATGGCAACACCAATGTCCCCAATAAGATATTGAGCAATGTAGTAAATAGAAACTACTCAATGCATAACACAGAGCCAGAACTTATCACTTATCCCTCCAAAATGCTTGCTCAAAAATTTCACATGTTAAAAAAGGGGACTTGCAAAGGTGACAATTCACCAATATTTTCTAAAGTTCTACCATTAGAAGCCTCATTCACTATTATTATCAACAAAAGTTACCTAATAAAAAAAATAATCACAACAAAAAGAAAATCAGAAAGGAGATGTGGTCTAAAAATAAGAAATAAAATATATAATCAATTTTAATATTTTTAATAATTAGAAGTGGAATACAATATTTCTCTCTACATCAATTGATTTTAAAAAAATCAATTTGGAAATAAAAATCCTTCTTAGACATCATACACTAAATCAGTTAGGACAACTCATCCACTTGTCTATTGTGCTCAAGAGAAAACAAACAAAACAATGAAATAAGAAAACAATCTGAACTCATCATTGACAACTTAAATAAAACTCACCTATTAGATTGCAAAATTAGAATTCCGCTTCACGGTTGGGCCAGTGCTACCCCGCACTACGTTATGCAATCTATACTATACAAAACACTGAACATAAATGAGAATATAGTATTGCAAAAGTGGTAATAGCATCAGAATCTTATAGATTAAAATAGAATTTATATACACACAAATTAAAAGCAACCACACACACACACATATATATATATATTGAAATTAAATAATTGATTTCAATTTATTATACATTCACATTTAAACGTAACAATAAATCTAAACGAATTAATTATATAAAAAAGAAACGTAACATACAATTAATTTAAAAAAATAAAACTACAAATCCAAATCCTAACATAATCTTTTTATATATATATATATATATATATATAGAGGAGGGTTATAATTACACCGGTGTAAGTTACACCAAATGTTACACCGCTGAATAATTTTTTAACGGATCATTGTATTAAATAGTCTACCGTTGGATTGAAAGTTACTATCATATAGATCATACATATAAAATTTTACATTAATCCGAAATTATTTGATATGTCATTGAGATGTCTCAAGATTAACGTTATATATACATTTGAAATATATGAAAAATCCAACCATTTGATTATCAAGTTATTAGTGTCAAAATTTTACGAATTTTGGCACATATAATCATGATGATGAACAAACATAATTCAACGGTTGGATTACTAAAAAACATATTCGATTTGTAGTTATTAACGGTGTAACACTTGGTGTAACTTACACCGGTGTAATTATAACCCTCCTCATATATATATATAGCATAAGCTACATCGAGTTCCACATATTAAAAGGTTGACAACTTGCTACAACAAATAATATAAAACGTATATATTTGATTGATTTGTTATTTTTAACAAAAATTAGTTTAATAGAATTTTAACATTAAACATAAATATATTTACAAAACTTTGATGCTTATAGGTAACAACGGGCACAAATCATAAACAAACAAATTGTTATAGATTAAAATGAAATCCATGTGCGCACAAATTAAATGCAAACCTATATATATTCAAACCAAATAATTGACTTTACTAATTTATTATAATAGAAATTTAAAATTAATCGGATTTAGAATCAAATTTTGAACACCTAATTATATTCAAATCAAATCAGTTCTACAATCAAATCAAATTTAGAAAACCTATCTATCTATATTCAAATTAGAACCAAACCTATCTATTTTCAAATCCAATTACTGATTTTAATTTATTATAATATAAATTTAGAATCAAATCAGATTTATAATACCAATCAATATTCAAATCAAAACAAATTTAGAAAACCTATGTATTTATATTCAAATAAAATCAGATTAAGAATCAGAACAGGTCTATACGCATAAATTAAAAGCAAACCTACTATATTCAAATCAAGTAATTGATTTTAATTTATTTATTATAATACAAATTTAGAATCAAATTTAGAACACCCACCTATACTCAAATCAAATCAGCTTTACAATCAAATCAGATTTATAAAACCTATCTATCTATATTCACATAAAATCAAATTTAGAATCAGACCAGGTTTATACTCATAAATTAAAAGCAAACCTATCTATATTCAAATCAAATCATTGATTTTAATTTACTATAATACAAATTTAGAATCAAATCAGATTTAGAATCAAGTTTAGAACACCTATCTATATTAAAATCAAATTAACTTTAGAAACCCATCTATCTATCTATATTCAAATAAAATCAAATCAGAACATGTTTATACATATAAATTAAAACTAAATCTGTCTATATTCAAATCAAATCATTGATTTTAATTTTTTATAATACAAATTTAGAAGTAAATCAGATTTAGAACATCTATCTATATTAAAATCAAATCAACTTTAGAATCCCCTCAGATTTAGAAAATCTATCCATCTATATTCAAATCAAATCAGATTTAGAATAAGAATTAACATGTTTAGAGTTTCCAAAATTAAAAGGTTTATAATACAATCAATTCACATCAAGTTGCTGGATTCATGACAGAAACCATTTTCTCACAAACAGCGACATGGATTAGAGTCTCTTACCTGTATTTGCTTCGAATCAACTAATGAAGCCTCTTTTCCCCGTTGAAAGCTATTTCTCTCTAACGACCGATTGAATCCCCTGTAAAAAGAAGAAGAAATTAATTCCACCTGATCAAATTTTGATATGATTGTCCCAAATTAGCCAAGGAGAAGTTCTTTCTACCAGTACCGAATCAACCTAATTCTTTAGGTTTTGAAGTAAATTAGAACTGTAAATATACTAAAATCACACAAATAAAACACAAAATAAGAATCATATAATTTGAGAAGAAGAAACATGCAAATTAAAAAACGTAGCAATTTGAAGATTAGAAAATAGTTTCAGAATTAGAAAACATATAAACCCAGGAAAAAAAATAGATTGCATAGGATCCACAAAATATAAGGAAAAAAATGCACATTCAGATACAAATATTCACAAATCAGAATCATAGAACCATGCGAAAAAAACACAGAATTAAAATTTGAAAATATGGCGAAATAATCAGAATTATTCTCTTAAATTTCATGATATCTACCAATTTTCTTTCCCAAAATGATGGTGAACAAATAAAGACATTCAATAATTATAACCACAGAAGTGAACCTCTCACATAAACAGTAAAAAGCAATTGTAAAATCATTATTCAATCGGCAATAATCTCACACTAAACAAAGAACTATATGTCATGTACGTAAAAAGTAAAAAATGTCACCCAAATACGATGCTCAACGGTTGGCAGAAGCCTTGACTCCCAAATACCAAATGTCGCACACACCGATTGAATAATCTATGACAGGAAGAATAACAAACAGTAAGCATAAGAGTATATAACGATTATCAAATGCAGAAACAAAGAACAAAAATTTCGAAGAAGGGGGAAGAAAAGATTTGAAATCCCTAACCATTGCCATACTCAATAGAAGCAGAAACCTATTTCGTACAAAATAACCTTTAATTAGTACAATCTCTTACCCAAATTTGATGCTAATCGCCGAGTGAAGAACAAATTTCTGGTCCAATAACTTCACGGTCACAGGCCAAGCGAAACAAATACCTTGGTAATGTCCGGTTGAAGCTTCTATGAGAAGAAGAAAAAAAAGGGAAAAGCAGAAAAAAGAAAACGATGGTCAGATGCGGAAATGAAGAAGAAAAATTATAAAATACAAAAGGGAGAGAAGAAAGAAAAGGCCTACCCATTACCACCTTCAACAGACGAAACAATTGCATAGAAGAGAATGGGGAGAAGAGTGCCATAGCCACGGTGAAGAGAAGGGGGATAACATCTTTGAAGAAAAAAAGGTGGAGAAGATCATCGAAGAAGAAAAAAACCAAAAAAAGTATCAGTGAAGGAGAAATAGAAGTGTTGGGATTCAAATGTGAAAAAAAAAGGAGAAATAGAAGTGCTTTGATTCAAACGGACAGATGAAGGGTTTTTTTTTGGGTCGCAATTTGGTACCCTCCCGTTAGAGAGGGTTTTGGTACCTTCTTGTCATTTTTTTATTAAATATGCCAAAATTACGTAGGAACAAGTCGTGTACTCCATCCTAAATTATTTCAAAGACATAAAATAGATTTTAAATGAGACACATGTGTATTGCAAATGAAAATGTGAAAAAATGGGGGAATACAATAAAAAATACATGATAATAATTATTAGGGGTCAAAAAGTCTTTTCAAAAATTAAAAATACAAATTCTAATAGTTAAATATTATCCTATAAGTATAAAAATACTAAGATCATTTAAGAAAGTTGAGAGAAATTGATTAAATGATCAAAGAAGGTACCAAAACCCTCTCTCACGAGAGGGTACCCTAGAATTTCCCTTTTTTGTTTACAAAATTGTGGGAAAGAGTATCAGTAATTACTCTCAATTTAATTTTCTAATCTATTCACATTTTTCAAATCCATTACCTACTAATTTAAAATTTAAAAATTGATTTTTTAATTTAAAAAATAAATTAAATATGTAATTACAGTTTTAGTGTCAGATTTTACGCTTTCCAATCTCACTATTTCATTATTCCTTAATGGAAACTTGATTTTTTAAATTTTTAATTTAAAATTAAAAATGTAATTACTTAATTAGCTTCAATTCAGGATGTGAATTCCGAGAATTTTTAAAGCATGAATTGATGCTGATTATTTAGTGGATCTCTAAGTGGGTGAAAATGTGAAAGGTCTCAGCTTTCCAGTATTAATTTTCTACTATCCATGTTTTCCACTACTGAGTAAATAATTAATCAATGTGATTTTCGAAATTAAAATGCCCCACTATCTCTCCATATTTTGAGACTCATTAATGGTAAATGGTTGATTACTTTTTTAACCCCATTTATGCGGGAAAGTTGAATTTACACATCTAACCCTTATTCATTACTTTATATATATATATATATATATATAGATATAGATTATTAATTTTTTCTCTTATAATAAGGTCATTTATAATAATTTACAACTTTATATATTTTAATTTCTTATAATTTTGTGTTACTTTATTAATTAAAATATTATATAATATTAAAAAATATTTAATTAAAATTGGTTCAACCACGATTGAACCATTGAACCGTAAAACCGGTGCCTTCACCGGTTCAATTACCGGTCCGATTTTTAAAACATTAATTTTCCATATCCATCCAACGAAAGAGACAAGCGTCGTAGCTCGTAAGGCTCAACAATCCCCTAGGAATAAAAAGGAGTGATCATTAACAACAATAATAGTACTATTAAGATAAGATAACTTATTAATCAGTAATAATAGTTTACTTGGTATTTGCCTTGTTCTTGTTGAGTGCTTTTGGTCTGTGTTCCCTGAACGTGGGCATGTCACCTCGTTTCTCCAAACTCAAATAAAATGACAAAATGAGCTTCGTCGCTTGCTCACCAAAGCAAGTTGTTTATTTGTCCATGCGCAAAAATATGAGTTCTTCCAATTAAACAATATGTTACCAAAGGGCTAAGAGCCTAAGACGCTCTTATATCATCGTGATAGTCACTACTTTAATAGTTTCATCGTTGAATCACTTTGACCAATGTTTAAGGAGAATCTTACAAATTCCTTGGGAGACATTGGTGCAATAAATGAAATTGGAGATAAATAAAGCAGGAATAGTGAAAATTTTGGATTGTTTGACTAAATAGAAATAGAACTGAAATTGAGTAGAAATTTGATGTTAATTCGCTCTCATTTATTTAATAGAAGAGAAATAAAAAATAGAGTAAAATATAAAATAAATTAGATTTAGACCCGCGCTTTTACATGGCGGAAAAAAAATTCATTATTGTTAGATTATAATTTAATTAAGTTATTATTTGCCTAAATAGAACATTTATCTATGAGACATTTAGTGGTTATTGTTTTTGCTTTCATCATTTAACAATTATATTTGACATTATTATATTTGCTCAAAATAATATTAATATAACTTTCTCAACTATTTTTCATAAAGCTTATTATTACAATTGAATATATAAAAGATTATATGTGTAACATTTTAAGTGTGGAAAAAAATCATGTCAAAGAAAAAAACTATGAAAAAAAATAAAGAAGGGTAATTACAAAAAAGTAAAACCTCGTAGTAGAGAGTGAAATAATGACTTTACCAAATAGTTGAAAAGTAGTGTCATTTTTTATTTTATATTTGAATTTTGGTTATATGTCACACATATTTTGTTTAAGCAAAAGTTGTTTTATTAAATTGAAGCTATGGCAAAAATAATAGTTTTGTTAATAAGAATTAAATGCACTATAAAAATGTAAACGGATTAATATTATTATTAATTGAGTTTAATATATACACGGTTAATGTAAAAAAGTTTTATCCAGACATTCAATGATGGGTTATCATATCATTTATTGAAATTTAATAACACATGAGGTGTATATAATAAATGATGTAGCGACACACCATTGGATGTCTGTGTAAAACTTTTGTATAATGACAATGTATATCAATTAAATCCTAATTATAATTATAATATATCTATCTATTATCTATATTAAATATGAATCGCATGACTCAACATTGTCATATCACTTCTCATATTGCCACATATATCTATTTGTTCCACATCACTAAAAATCTGGTGTGTCATTCCTAGCCCACCTTTCATTCACATGTTTCTTTTTTATTTTTATTTGCTCATGGTTTTATATTTACATTGTTATATTATGAGCCATTATCATTTATTTGTGCATGAGAAAGACTTTTCAAACACCAAAACATCCATGTAAATGTAATTAAACATATTATATGATATTCATCATTAAAAAAATAACCAAAATTTTAATGCAAAATGCACACAAATCGTTATAACTTATATTGTATTAATTAATCTTTATCACTCAACCATCACTCCATATTATATATAACTAAAAATAACTCAAATAGAATTATTATATTTATCTATTATATGTCTAATTTTACTTAATAAAACTCAAATAGAGTTTTGAAACAAGAAATTATTTTTAGAATTGATTTTTCTTCACCTACAACTCACAATATTATCTCATGTTCATTAAAATCCTAATGTGAGACTACAAATTATTTTTTGTTTCTATTATCTCTTATTTTTTACATCTTATATTGTACTTTTCACTTCCTGTGCAATGTCACGTCTTAAAAATCCACACATTTGTTATTTTTTTCATCAATTTTAAATATATCTTTTATTACTAAAATTACACTAATTATTTTTCATGAAATTATATTATTAATTCCATAAATATATATTTAATTATCACATTTATTATTTTGAAACAAGTATCAATAATAATATTATTTACATATTATTTTATAAACAACTTTGTTATAAATAAATTCAAAATGAAAAATAACACTTCAAAATTTACATTTCAAGTCAACATATTAAAGCCAAAAACTTCAATTATCTATATCTTCAATTTCACATACATTGAAAACACAATCATTCCTATACTATTTTAATATCTCTTAATATTATTATTTTTAAAATAAAAAAACTTCAAGCCAACCGCGAGCGGTCCATATCTAATTATTATTATTAGGGTCGCAATTTGGTACCCTCCCGTTAAAGAGGGTTTTAGTACCTTCTTGTCATTTTTTTTGTTGAATAGACCAAAATTACATAGGAACAAGTCGTGTACTCTATCCTAAATTATTTCAAAGACATAAAATAGATTTTAAATGAGACACATGTGTATTGCAAATGAGAATGTGAAAAAATGGGGAAATACAATAAAAAATACATGATAATAGTTATTGGGGGTCAAAAAGTCTTTTTAAAAATTAAAAATACAAATTCTAATAGTTAAATATTGTCCTATAAGTATAAAAATACTAAGATCATTTAAGAAAGTTGAGAGAAATTGATTCAATGATCAAAGAAAGTACCAAAACCCTATCTCACGAGAGTGTACCCTAGAATTTCCCTTATTATTATTATCGCCATCTTCTATTTCCATTTCTTTCCAATTTGCATACATCAACTGCTTTTTACTTTCCTTATGGTTTAATCTGTTATGACTCCGGATGCTGAAAAAACAGCAAGTTGTGGCATTGCTTGAAAGTTGAAACAGAATAGTGATCAAAGAGAAGCACAAAAATTAACTATGTTACTCACTGGTAAGACTAACTATGGTGTAAATTTCACTGGTAAGCACTTTATGTCGTTTACAAGTCATTGAAGTGGAAGGGCAGCCACCTTCACTTTGTTACCATTCCGGTTGTTCTGGCAGGAATAATCAAATATGGTGAGAGGACTTGGTCATTGAAGTCCGGAAGCAGTGAAAACTTCAGAGAATCCATTCTCCCTCCTCCAGACCCTGGACCAAATTATGCAAAATTCATGGATCATTACACAGCAAAGAAAGCTGAGGGGTACAATGTTACCTTAGGGAAAGTGATTGAAGCTCCTTCCATACTATTGGGTCATTCTCAAGGGGCAATAGCAAACGACAACATTCCCGATGCTTCCTCTTTGCATGATGGATTCTATTTCTTCAAAATTTTTGTGTGCTTATTTGCGGATCTCATCCTTAGTTTACAAGACCATAAAAGCAGCCAAATTTTCTTTGAGACCACAGATTGGAAACATGCTTTTCAAGTGGTTGAGGTTGAGCTTGGATTAATGTATGATATGCTATACACAAAGGCAGTGCTAACTTACTCCCACCTTGGCATCTTCCTCAAATTTGTGAGCTTTTTCTGTACACTCTCTGCATTTATTGCCTTCTCTTGTCTCATATTGATACATAATAAAGCCCCCATACAATTTCACCAGATTATTGAAGGACACAAGCACATAAATTATGACCTGATTATTACTTTTGCACTTTTCATTGGGGCTATTTTACTTGAGATATACGCGGTCATTGTTTTACTTTCTTCAAGTTGGGCAATGCTTTGGTTGAGCAAGCACAAAAATTGGGGAGTGGATCGTCTCTATGAGTCCATCTCATGGTTTCAAAAATGTTTTAAGCTCTCACATACTAAGAGGTGGTCAAATCTGATGTCACAATTCAATCTCATAAGGTTTTGCTTGAAAGATGACTCTGTCAAATGTATCACAGTCCTGAAATTCATCTTTCACTTCTATCCGTCTTTGGAGAAGTCTTACTACCAAGACACAGAAATTGTCCCTCCGGAATTGAAAGAACTCATTTTTGACCAGCTTAAGGTGAAGTCTGAGGAAGCCATAAATATTGAAGCATGCAAACAGTTATGTGCAGACCGGGGTGATAGAGTTCTTGAAAAATGGAGGTGTCATGATGGTGATATTAAGAGGAGCATTAAAGAGGTAGAGTTTGATCAAAGCATTCTGCTCTGGCATATTGCTACAGATCTTTGTTACTATTCAGATGAACCTGCTGTCTCCTTCCAAAGTCGTGAAATGAGCAAATTGTTGTCAAATTATATGCTATATCTTCTTGTTATGTGTCCTTTTATGCTGCCCAATGGAATAGGGCAGATCAGATTTGAAGACACGTGTGCAGAAGTTGATGAGCTTTTGATAGAAAGAAAGTACATATCAGAAAGTGATCAAGCTTGTAAGATGATACTTAGAGTGAATACAGAAATTCCACCATCAGAAGTTAAAGGAGACAGAAGCAAGTCTGTGTTGTTTGATGCATGTATCCCTACAGTCTTTAGAAACGGAGGAGAATTGGTCAAAAGAACGGAAATGGGAAATGATGAGTCATGTTTGGGTGGAGATGCTCTGCCATGCAGCAAGCCAATGTAGAGGACTTCATCATGCTAAGCAACTTAGTAAAGGTGGAGAGTTGCTTACCCATGTCTGGCTTTTAATGGCTCATTTAGGCATAACAGAACAATTTCAGATTTCACAAGGTCACGCAAGGACAAAGTTGCTGCTGAGCTAAAATTGTTCTGTGAGTATAGTTGAACTATTATTGTGCTATCTTTTGATTTCTTATGCATTTCCTCTAATTCAAACATTTCTCATCTGCAGTGACAGAGAACATACAAGTGTACCATCCCATTTTGTGTTCTAATGGCTTAAAAATAAGAGTGTGCCTTCTCATTTTGTGTTCAACTAATTGAATGATGAAATATTGAAATTAGCTTGGTTCTGCACGACACTGTATAAATAATGATGATTTGTGACTGCAAGTTGTGAAATGAATGTTCACTCTGGCTTATTTCCCTTACCCATTTTGAGTTTATTAAATGTTTCTTCAACTGTTACATTTAAGATCTGGATTATGAACGATTTGTTTGCAAATGTTCAACAGGTACGTGCGATTTTCCCAAAATATTATTTGTTCATCATGTTGCATGTTTCATTCGCTGTTGTTTTCTTGTTCTTGGTTCAAATTGCACAGACATAGAAGCAATTTTAATGTCCTTCGGGAGCATAACGGTCACCGTCATTTTTTTTTCTTGTTTCCTTTCTTTTTACTTTTTTTGTAATAATTGATAAATGTTTTGATAAGTGTACCAAAATTGTACAAGTAGACATAAGGAAAAATATCGTCCCACCAGTATCAAGTATTGAACTACCAATTCATAAGAAGCTTTTCCAGTTGAACTAAGTTGAAAATTGATGTTGGAATGAATTAGAAACTGCAAGTGCAGAATTTAGTGTAAAAAAAAATTGAAAAGCAATGCCAATGGTAATGAGTAGTTACGGTTTGATTCTTTCACTCTCTAATTAATTATGGCATCCAATTTGGAATTTAAGATTCAATTGATGATTAATTTCACTAAAACAGTTGAATCCCAATCTCTTCATAGTTCGACCCTAAATTTCCAACAAAGCCCTAATTCATTATGTGCAAATGAGAGAAATTCATAGATGACACAATTGTTAAATTCCGATTCTTAGGTAATCAAGCAATGAGGTCACTACATATCTGAGTGGGATCCTCAATTTTGAAAAACCTCTACAATCATTCACTCGATTATACCTCACAAAACAGTTGAAAACAAGAAAAAGTAAGTCAGACTCAGTAAAAGGCTCCCTCAGGTCTCCAACTAGAATCAAAGAGAATCTCTAACTTAGAGTTCCCCACTCAAAAGATGTGAAGATTCAATTATGACCTCTATTTATAGCTGGTTTGTGCAGAATGGAACATGGGGACGTGCAACTTTTGAGCATTTAAAAACCAAAAATTTGTTCCCAAAGATCAGGAAGGATTGCACATTAGGATGTGTGGAATACAAATCAATGCAATACAATACAATCACGCTCACCTAGAAAAAAAAATCTCTAAATACGAAATAGAACTATATTATACAAGAACACAATAATTCTCAAAAAATTCGTAATGGTCAAGGGGGAAGGGGGAGGAGGAGCCACCAAAACCCTGAGACTCCTCGTTTAAAGCAGAGCAAGGTGGTCAGTGATTAAGGAACCAGTAAAAAACAGGGAAAAATTGTAAATGGTCAGTACCGACTTTTTCTAATGTTCAAATTAAGCCACATAGTATTTTCAATTTACAAAATGAGACAAGTTGATTCCAGCTCTGTTCCCACCAACTTCTTAGAGAAGAACAGATAAGAATTTCAGTACTTAATCCTACAATCTAGGAATGAGGCACAATGTCCTCTCTTTATAATGTCCTACCTACATGCCATACCTAGTAATTCCTTGAGGATTGATTTGGGCTAATTGGATGCCTTGAGTTCTCATGTTGGTTTCACTCCACATCAAAGGTGTTACCATTGAGTCCAAGCTCAGCATCCTCTTCTTTGTCCCACCTGGAGATCCTTCTAGTGTCAACCCTCCGAGACTCTCCAGTGATGTTAGGCAACTTTCAGTCGAACAGCCAGCCCCTTGAGGTTGGAGCATCTGTGGTACTTCTGAAACATGTATTCCGCCTACCTCAGTGCTCGGTATGGAGCAAAAGCCAAAGGGATCCACTAAGGAACTTCTAGATGCTTTACTTTCCAGTCCTTGGAATTTTTGGCTGTCTGTGTCTATAATTGTATCGCCAATAAATTGATCAGCCAACATCTTACATGCTCTCTCAAGCATGGCCATATATCTCCGCTCTGCGTCCTGGCGAATTTGCAAGTGCTTCTCTGCCTGCAGTACCATAATTCTTAAAACTAGTAAGTGTTAGGGTACTATTATAAGACATAAAGATAATTCCTTTGATTAAACTGTGAATGAAACATTCTCAGTTATCATTCAGTTGATTACATCTACCCGAAAAGGCAACTATGCACACAGTCTACTTCCTGCTCGTTTGGTTTACAGTTGAGTAGAATTTATTTTAGAATTAATGGTTAAAAATGAGTGATGCACACTTTATGAAACATACTGAATTGAAGTGATTTAAAATAAATTATGTGAAATTGATTTTATACTATTCAGAATTTAAACCAAACATACACTTCCAATACTTATCAAAATGGTTGAAAATTAATAATTTAATATTAACCCAAACAATAACACACCGTGCAGGCATGCACCATGGAAAGGAAATTTACCTCCACTAGTAAATGTAGTTTACTTTGCACTTCCATTTGTGCTCTTAATGCCTCCTTGACTTCATGACCCCTATACATGACATTGTGATTCTCAATTCAGTAATCAGGAAACATTCAGACATCCAGGGAGGAATGAATTGTTTCTAACAAAACCATGAAATTCTTACTCATTTGCATCAGAAGCTGGTAACTTTGGAGATGAGTTATCAGTACCAGGGCTTTCTAGAAGATATGAAGCTGATATTCCTTCCATGAATTTTCAATGAGTGAGCTAAAGTATAGAATATAACTGAAAAGTTCATAATATAAACAGTATTTGCTAATATACAATTTTGGCCTTGCTTCATACAGATGGAGGTTCCAGAGTCAACCTTTCTCTGAGCAAGGGAACAGAGAACAAACAGGTAACTGATCTATTGAAAAGGATACTGATACATAAATGGAAAAATTCATAGAAAAATATTCAGATGGGTAGCACAAAATTCAACAGTACAGAGAGACAAACATACCATCTTTGCCTCCCTCATCGGATTCTTTTCCTGATTGTTTACCAAGCCTGTACTTCTACAATGCAGCAAAGAATAGTATAAAATAGAAAAAAATTATTATAAAGTTTCACTTTCACAAAAAAAAAAAAAAAATCTATAATTGAGTGTTAAAACAATGGTTTGCAAATGAACCTGAAGATGGCTCTTTAAATGATAGAGTGTCAAACCCTTGACATTCATGGTCCTCATAATCGCTTTTGGTGTGGCTTCTGAAAATGATAAGTTTAGTAATACAATTGTGAAAAGACCAATAAAAGCCCCACTTAGAAAGGTTTATAATATGGAGGATAGCCCAATAGTTAGAGGCAGAGGTAGATATTACTCAAATAATGATATTGGTCATTTTATAAGAATTTCCAGGAAAATATTCACAAATCATAACATAACCCCACTGCAAAGTGAGAAAAGAATAAAAGCCAGTAAATATCTATTTTTTGGCTTTCTACTTACTTATGGTCTTTAATGCCTTCAAGCTGCTACACTCAAGATTGAAGTTTATACCCTCTTTAAAAGCATAAATTTACCGTTTAAGTCAAAAGCCAATGTTAAACACACAAAAAAAAAAGAGTCAATAAACATATGAAGTGGACTAAACCCCGTGATCAAATCCCATGATCTTTAGAAAGGTATGCACATGAAGAACTTTTCTCCCACAACAGAACTTAACAAAGTTTAGGTGCCAATTACTGTGACATAGTTGTCGATAGCGACTATAATGGCGTAGCGCCCTTGGCCGCTAAATGCACTAACATAGCGTCACACTTCATTGTAGCTAATGGCATCCAAAATCTTGAAAATGTCATCCAATATTATCGCTAGAGGGGCAATTTTATGGGGGTAATTTCAGGATTTTGGGTTAGAAAGGGGTTTCAACTTCTAGATAACACTTTCAAAGTTTAGAACTATCATGCCTCACTTGTATGTTTGCTTAAGACCTATGACTTTTTATGGTTAATTATAAATATGTCAAGATCTTTTTAGTATTTTTAATTTTTAAGCATTTATACGTATTTAGTATAAATTACATAAATTGTGTAAAAAAATTCAGAATAACGGTCATCCTGCTATGCACTATACCGCTACAGCATTTTTTGGGGTCAACCTATATCAAGGATTGATAACTATGTAGAGTAATAAATATTACACAAAGTACGCATTTACTGTAATAAACACAGAACTAGTATGGTGACAAACTACAAGAATGAAGCAAAGCAATAGACAAACATGAGATTGAAGAAAAAGCACAAGAACTTCATAATAAGTTTAATAGCCCTAGACCTTGGTGTTGCACATTCTAATCATGTTACGTCCTTCTAGATGCTGTATTGACTAGCAGTTTCTAATTTATTCACTATAAATGAAATTTACCTTGTTAAGATGAAATAAATAAAGAAAAAATTAGGGCTTGCTGATTATGGTGGACTAATATTAAGTGCTTATATTTTTTTTTTTGGATAAAACATTGAGTCCTTATAGTCCGCAGTCTAAGGCACACTGATCACAACCAGTCACTAGTAACATAAAATCATTTTTCTTTGACGCCGCAAGTCAACATATGCTTACAAATTACTTGGACATTAACCCCATGAATAATCCGGCCAAAGCTGCAATTCCCAAAAAAATTCAAACAGTTCAATAAGAACAGAAAGGCCCCTCCTTTCCTAGCTTCCATAGTATCTGGTCGTTAAACAAATACTAAGACTTTTGTAAGGAATCCCAACAGCACAGAACCATTCCCTATTAATATCTATAAATTATAGTAAATTTCACCAAATGGGGTGCATCACAACCACATCTAAGACATGATGCACCACCTACTTTACACCAAGAAAACACAATTGCATACACAAGAGTGCCAAATTTGAACGAATCAGACAAGAAGCAAAAGTGTGAAATAATGGCACAAGACACAAATTACTTACTACTGGCACCCCCAAGTTGAGTGACAGCATCAACAAACCGTTCGTGAAGGTCAGCAGTCCAACGAAGGCGAGGTTTGGGATCAGAAGTCAGAACAAGGCAGGGGTCTCCAAGGTGAGTGTGATTCGCACCACCTTGCATGTCTTCCTGCACAACAGTCCCCTCATGGGGGCGTATCAACCTAGAAAACATCCTCGTACTTCTATGGCGAAACTCCAGAAAACAGCACACCCCAGAGAACCCAACAAAAAACAAAAACTTGGTTATAGCAGAAATGGAAGGAGATGGAGATAACCCATTTGCTGAAAGAGGAAGAAGAAAGGGAGGGTGGGGCAAATGAGGAAATGGGTATGTGAAAAGCACAAGACTTTGGTTTAGGGGGAAGAGAGGGACAGAGGTAGCAAATGGAGCTGGCACTGTCACGCTTTACTGGGATTTTGTCACTTTCTGCTGCTTTTTTTTTCTTCTTAAAAATAGAAATAGAATAACAAAAAAATCAGTGGCATTGATTTGCCGCTCTGTGTTTCCCTCCAATCATTTTCCGTGGGGTTTAGGGTTCTCACATTATTATGAAGTGAAAATAAGATAACTAATGCCAATATTCAACTCAAGTCTTCTTCTTTGGATGGGACCAACATGTATTCGTACTAATTAATATTCATTATTATCTGCATGAAACATTTTTTTTGTGTGTGAATCAATAATAATCCAGTCTACGTTATGGGCTTATAAGCAACTTTGTAATTAGTCCAGTCCATAATTATTGTTCCTTTTTTATGGGCTAATCAAGGCTTGGTTTCTTCACATTGTGGGCTGTGCACTCACACGTTTTTTAAAACGCGAAAATACTGACCCCTTTTTGGATGCATGATATTGATCCCGTTTAGTTTGGACATGTTTGGTTGGCATTTTTTTTTTATTTTATGAAATTTTATAAAGGAAAAACTGAATTTACCCTTATCAATTTATATAGTCCATTACAAAGAAATTTGAATCACATTCACAAACAAAGTAACTATTAAATTTTGGACCTTGGTCTAACTCAATCCCAAAAAGCTAACCTGTAAGGTGAGGACTGCCCATGACTTATATACTTTAATTTGACCTTATCTCTAGGTAACGTGGGATTCTCCACCACACCCCCTCACACCAGGGTTGGACATCTAGAGCGTGGACATCTATACGGGTGGCGGCCCACTAATAACGGATCTAGATTTTGGACCTGAGCCTAACTCAACCCCAAAAAGCTAGCTTGTAGGGTGAGGACTGCCCATGACTTATATACTTTAATTTGGCCTTATCTCTAGGCAATGTGGGACTCTCCAACAGTAACGAAAGTAAAAAGGTAGGGTGGAGTTAGGAAAAACATTATTGTTTTTGTTTTTAAACATCATTATAAAGAAATTTGAATCACGTTCATAAACAAAGTAACGAAAGTAGAAGGGTAGGGTGGAGTTAAGAAAGACATTATTGTTCTTTTTTTTTTGTGAAAACATACATTATTGGTTTGATTTGATCTATATAAACCAAATCATCAAGTGATGAAAGCTCGAGGTTGGTCGAGTAGAGTATGATAGTATCTCGTATGAGTGACATGTTGTAGATTTGAATCCCCCAGTGAGTAAAATCCTTGAATTGAGGCGTCATTCTTTTAAAATTTTATGTAAAAGAACATTAAGTAGTGTTATTTAATTACTTAATGTTTTTTTACATAAAATTAAAATGGAGAAAATAACATGTAAAATAATAAGAAGATAATTTTTAAAAAATTAAAAAAAGATGGTCAAACCTTGGTTCATGAGTTAGGTGGATTTGACTCACTTTCACCTCGGGACGGATCTACGTTAAGAGCTTTGGAGCCAATCGCTCCACAAATTTATTTATTTTTTCTTAGTATTACATGTATTATATGTATTGATTGCCAACACCATTTTTTTGTATATATGTATATATAAGTGTTGAATTAAAATTTCTGGATTCGTCCCTGCTTTCACCTGTAAAAATATAAGCCTGGTTTTAACTAATCCAACCCACCGATCAACCGGATTAGCTTATTAGGTTGAGCCTATATTGACACCTCTAATTAGGGATTTGATTTTTACACATCCCATTTTTAATCCCACGCATCCCAACTCCCTATTTTCCCCTTTTATTTCTTAACCTACCTTTTTAAATTTAAAGTATCACATTACTTTTACCAGTCACTTATTACCGATAATATATTTTTCCCACACTGATAACAAGTTTCTGACACTAATAATAAATTACCGGAAGAGTCTGACAACAAGTTATGGATATATATTTGGAAATATATTACCAGCAACTAATTGTTGGCAAAAAGTTTTTTTCCACTCTGCCCTTTCCACAACGCAGCTTCATCAAATGGAACTGGGCATGCAACTTGAAGCTTGGGGTTGTAAAGTAGTTGTATTGTGTTTTAAGGTCCTCATTCAACATTTATATGTATTGATATAAAGGAGTGAATGCTTGATATTAATTTATACAAAATATTTTCCTCCTGACATAACTCTTGAAACAAATTTTAAAATTTATTGGCAATAAGTTGGCGGTAATATGTTCTCAAATATATACCAGTGACTTATTGCTAGTGTTTTCTGATAACTATTGTTCATGCCAAAAACTTGTTCTCAGTGTTGGAAAAATATATTACCGTAATAAGTTGTCAGTAAAAGAGGTTTATGCGATTCTTTAAAATAAAAAGAGTAACTTAGAAAATAAAAAGAAAAGAATAAGCAGTAGGAATATGTGGGATTAAAGATAAGATGTAAAATCAAATCCCCTCTAATTATTTATACCTTTTGTGTAAACATTTGAGTCACATAACAATTTGTTCACTAAAATAAGAAGGTCAAAATGTTATGTTATATAATTTTCTCTAGGTTTCAGTGGGAACATTTATTGGTAGATCATACTCCATTTGATCTATTTTATAAGATCCCATTGATAATTTTATTTTAGTCTTTTTTATAAAACCTTTTACAAAGTTTCAGAAATATTAATTTATTAGTTTTTCTATCTTTATTCTTTATAATTAATGAACCTTTATAGTTTTCAAGAATTGGTTAACGTGAAAAATTAAATGCAGTTTAATTTTAAATAAGGATAAATTTGGTAGTTAGAGGAGTTTATTAAAAAATCAATGTATTAAAATATGTTTTCTTAATATGCGTGTTTGGATAAAAGAGAGTCTTATAAATACAACCCGAGGAAATATTAAATATGATTTTTTTAAGGAATAATATATAGAATTTGAATATTTTTTATCATTTTTTTAATACTCATCGTTATTTTGAAAAAGTAAACCAAATAAGCGATTTAATAAAAAACAATAAATTGGTCAAGTGTTCAATTCATTGGCTCAAAAAATTGTGTCATTATAAAGGGAATTGATTTTTACCCATATTTTTTTAATTTCACCCATCCCATTTTTTTTCTCAAAATACTTCGTTTCATTTCAAAGAGTTAATTAAAATTAATTTCCAAAAAAGAACCGGAAAATTTTAAAAATTTTATATTAATTTATTACTTAATATATAATATAGTATTTAAAAATATATTTAATTATCACTAATTCTACTACAGTTAAACAAATAAATTATGTTTTTTATATGATTAATATTTTTAATAATTTTTTTTTTATAGTCTTCTCGGTGCGATGATATATCAAAAGTGATCATTTACTAATTCAATTTTCGGTGCGATTTTAAAACGTTGGTGTGCATGATTTGAGAGCAGTAAATTATATTAAATTAAAGTCAGCATGTTGCCCCTTAGATGGATTCTGGAATATGCTTTTATAACTTATAAAAGTCATTAAATTGACGCGTTTGGCAGGTGTTACAAAACAAAGGATCTTTATTTGCCCCTTTCAATTTCAAAATAAAATTAAAAAGGTCATAATCCACGTACGGACTTAATTAGAGGAAGTTGCATGGGCTAAAGCCCAGTTCTGCTATACAACTGGTTTTGAATGTTGTTTGGGGGACAACGGTGATTTGATCATCTCATTGAAGATTAAGCTTGAAATTATTGGAGCTACAAAGTTTAGGCTATGACTTAAGGCACACAGGTTTTTGTCTCTGGTTTGCATCTTGTGACACATGTAGACCCAACTCTCTCAAGTGCTATCTAGTTAATGCTTTCTATCTCATTGTCAAGCAGAGGTTATGTCAAAGATTTGCTTGGTCAAGTTGGTACCACCCATCTGATTTGTAGACTTTGTACTGATCATTTCATTTATGCAATCTCGATCAAATTACATAGGCAACAGCTTATATTATCTAATTTTATAAGCCAAACAATGTACTCATATATTTAATTATTTACGGTTGCACTTAATTTCCCTTGTTGTATATAATATATTTCATTTTTGGTTGGTGTACATCAAATTCTTAAGTAGTTGTTTATCTATTTGGACTTTTAGCATTAAAACTAGACTTTTCAAAGGATAAAGATATTGAAAATGTATATTTTTCCTTTTATCATTATCTTCCTTCTTAAAAAATATCAATTGTTTTAGATTTAAATTAACTCCATCATATTATATTACTCCCTCCGGACTTGAATATAAGCAAAAAAAAAAAAAACTCACATTTAGTAGACTAAAATATAAGCAAATCTTAACTAATTTTACCCTATTTAATGAGATAAACCCAAAATGCCCTTTATTTAATTTAGATTTTACTTTCCAACCACTCTATTTAATGAATCATGTGCCAATAGGAATAGAGTATGTCCATTTGAAACAATTTTCAATAAAATTGAATGTAGGGTAATTTAGGCAATGTAGGTACTTTTTACATGATATCAAGAAAATTTAATGAGTTTAACTAACTTTTTAATATGTGTGAATTTAGTTATTTTTGGTTATATTCAAATCCGGATCCAGAGTAGTACTTCTAATCATTACTCCCTCCGTTTCTTTTTACGTGTCGTTTTATAGTTTCAAATTTATTTATAAATAAGTGTCGTTTTCATATACCAATGCAATAATAAATACTATTTTTCTAATTTTACCCATTTCTTAATGTGATTCTTCTTATTTTAAATATTTATTATAAAACTATATAATAAATGTTCTAGGAGTTCAAAGTCTTATAAATGTATTCTTTATGTTTTCAACAAAAATTTTATGGTATAAAGGTAAAATAAGTTTGAAAATGAAATCCATACTATAAAAAGAGAGATATTAAATGCATTAATGAGAGACAGAGAAATGACATATTTAAAAAAAATAGGCTAAAAAAATATAGTTATTGTATTTCTTAATCGTTATAAAAAAGCCTTAAACTATAATTATATAGAAAAAGAGGGAGTGCATTACATGTGTGTGTGAGAGAGGGGCAAAGAAAGAGAAAGAGATAATCAATTGCTGAAAATTCCAAATATAATTTTAGCTCCAAACAATATGTATCAATTTTTTTTTTTAAAAAAAAAAACTCGCTAGTCTACTATGGGAAAAAAGAATTTTTTTAAGCGAAAAAAAAGAATATATATAGCTGGATAAGTAAATCTCAATGATTTTTTTAATATTTAATAGCAATTTATATATGAAAATTTTACTATATAAAGACAATGTTATTGTTATAACACTTATTCATAAAGAGAAATCATTACATATTTATATAAATTTCAGATACGTAGATGGATTAAAAACCAGTAAACAGTCTTTTTTTTTTAATAGAACACTCATTAAAAAACGTCCAGCGCGGATTACAAAGTTTTTTTTTTTGGTCAATAATCTAATCTGCTTAACCCAATATTTCATTATAGAACTGATAGAGAACCGGTCCAAATTAATTTTTGTTCCAAAACTAATTTGAACCTGCTGTTCTATTTTTCTATTGTTATTATTTTATTGCATGTCTTTAATTCAACAAAAATATTTGTTTTATCATAATAAAAAGTCTAGATACAATGAGTACTCATGTATAAGATCTATGTATAAATTGTTGTTATTTATTTTTGGGTTAAATATGTTTTAGTCCCTAAACAATAGTTAAAATTTGATTTTAATCTTTGTAATTTAAAATTGGTAGATTTAGTCCCTCAAAAAGTAAAAATACCCATTTTTAGTTCTTATTTATAAAAAATTGTAGCTAATCTGTAGCAAAACTATGCAATAAGGACTAAATCAGTGTATTTTCAATTTTTGAAAGACCAAAACCACTGATTTTAAATTATAGAGACTAAAACCAAATCTTAACTATTTTTCAGAGACTAAAAATATATTTAATCCATTATTCTTTTATTATTGATTTTTTGGATTTAATGTATATATATTGACATTGTAAAAAAGTTTTACACAATCATTCAATGATGTATTGTCACATCATTTAGTGAATTTAATAATATATGAGGTGTCATGCTCATTAAATGATGTGATAACACACCATTAAATGACAGTGTAAAACTTTTTTACACTGTCAGTGTATACTAATTAAACTCTTAATTTTTTATTTTGCAAGATACATGAAAAGATACATGAGGTATGGTCATTTTATGTTAATTTAAAATTTCACCTAAGTTGATTTCTTACAATTGAATGCTAGTCTATTGATTAGCATTTATCTATATATAATTAAGGCGGGGATCAATGAACTCCAATAATAAATCTTGTTAAATCCATTCCACTATTGACCAAAAAAAAAATCCATTCCACTTAACAATCATTTGTAAAATATAAATTTAATAAATTGAACCATTGAATTATACATGCAATTTTTTTTGACAATGAATTATATATGCAATATTAACACGATTTATAAATCATACATAAAATAATATTTATATGTTTTTAATCTTATATAATTAATATTTACTTATATTCTTAAATACATATTTTTGTGAACTATTTTTAAATACATATACACATTATACATTAAAATAAAGTTATTTAATAAAATATTAATCAATTTTAAATTATATAAAAAATTGTATATTTTATCTATTTGTTAGTAACTTTTAACTTTAACAGTTGGATTAATAAAATATAATACTTAATTATAAAAGTTATTAAATGGAAGTTTAAGGAGATAAAATAGATGGATCCCCATACACACACATAACCTTAAATTAATACCATACCTTAAGTAATTTAAATCGAGTAATGTAAACTCATTTAGTGGGATAATAAATATTTCTTAGTTTCTTTTTCTTTTCATTCACAGAATTTGGAACCCAAATTCTAGTCAAGGGGAAATGAAGGATTGACAATAGGTTCACCGATTTAGTATCCGTACCGTTCTAATAGTGTAAAATAATAGTTTCATAAAATGTGTATCATTCATCTCAACCATTAATTTATAGAATCAATTCTATTAACGGTAAATCAAACTATACGCTTAATAACCAACAACATTGCATATTTCACACAGAAACACATATCATGTTCATGTGGCCCTCCTAGTTACCAATATAATCCGCCACCATAAGCCAGTTGGTCACAACAATAACAAGCGTACGTGGAATTCCATGTTAATAACATGCTCTGCAGATTAAGCGGGACCATTTAGCCAAATCTTGTTCTGCTGCATGTGCAATCCATGATATTTGAAAAGCTTTGTTCCAAAACCTCTTATTAATTCCTCTGATTTTTCATTGACTATATGCATTTAGTGGTCCAGAGGCGCCCACATGAACACAGCCTCTCCATGTGAAATGAAATCTATCTGATGGTAACTTATCCATGTTTTGGATATGACTTAAAAGGAAAAAAATATAAAAATGTAGCTATGGATTAAAAAGTTAACAGATGGAATTTATATAATTTTATATATCATATATATATATATAATATTTATAATTAAAAAATTGATTATTCAATCAATGATTATACTTATTTTTTTAAAAATAAATCCCTTATTTTGTTTCCTAATATTTTGAAACAAGTGATTCTATTTATTTTTTATCTTTAGGTTTAAATATGTTTTTATTCCCTATAAATATGAGTCTTTTTGTTTATATTTTGTAGTCCCTACAATTTTTTTTTCATCTCTAGAAATTTTTTATTAGTCTCTTTGGTCCTCACAGTTAACTCCAAGCTGTTGTGACTAATAGTTTCACATCAATCTGTCATATGTATTAGTTATGCACTGACTTAAATTTAATTTTAGTACTTATAAATATGATATATTTTATTTTAGTTTCTACAATTTTATTTTATTTTATTTTTTTCACCTCAATCATATCCTCGTTGTCATGACCCCACTGCTTGGGCCACCATCAGCACCACCCTCAGTATATGTTTAACGACAACTACTGTTAGTATATACACCTTGTTAACTCATATTTGAATTATCATTAACTATTGTTTTATGATGCATGATAATTATAATAAGCTTGAATTTGTTACTTTATAGTATAATTTATCCAAAACTGTTATCACCAACTAACCCAAACCCAGTAGCTTACTAACTATTGTGTAAAAGATTTTTGTGTGCAAAAAATCATTTGTTTATTGGTAGTTATTTAGCTTGGTCTGGCCAACATGCATTCCTCATGATGGGGAGTCCAATTAGATGCCCTTTAATGGCAGACACTAACATTGAATGAAGTGTGCTTCATGGTAAAGAAAATCTCTTGAAAATATATGATTGCTTGCTGGTCCTGCTCATTCTCAAGTACCATTATTCTACAAAGCAGGGAAAGCAACAACTTTGAAAAGAAGAAAGAAAAAGACCACAAACACAACAATAGCCTTCAATTAAAACCATGCCATTAATTTGAAGCATGGTTACATTAACATCACCCCCTACCTAGCTACCAAATTACAAAATTGTGTCATAACTTAGATGAGGTTTCTCAATCCCTAACAATTTTGTGAGAATTTAACCTCAATTGACCTTATATACATATAATAAGATAAGATTAGGGAAACATTAATTAAACTGTAGCTAACAATTGAGTCTCTTTTCCAGCAGCATACAAAAGTAGGTCAGGGTTTGTTGACATGGGGACAAAGTTGAGGTGATGCACACTAGCCACCTGTTTCATGCTGATTTGCTTTGCAGATGAAACATTATGAAAATGATGGGTGTGGTAGGAAATGATGTGAAGCAGTGGTAGGTTTTGGTAAGTGCTGAATGACCTTTCTACACTTTGAAACAGGACAGTCAGTAGCTGAAGAGGGGACAAGATCCCTTTTCTTGCTGAAAGAGAGGCTTTTGTTAGACTTAGAGTCTTGAGATAGTAGGGAAGGAGTTGGAGATGAAATTGCCACTGGAGGAATCTCAATTGAATTGAGTTGTGGAGGTGGATGCTGCCACTGTGGGAGTGGTCCAGCCAAGAGAAGGGTCTGCAGCAGAGGTCCTGCTTCTACCACTGCCTTCAAGAGCTTCCCTTTCTCTGGCAATGGTTTCTTTTCTGCTAATTCAAGCACTGCTTGCAGTGCTGCTGGATGTGGGTTTGAATTGCTATCAGGAGAAGGCATGCTGTTTTCTTCACAATCAGAAGAAGCAGCTGGTACAGAATGCTTTTCAGAGAAGCCACCTTGTAGCTCATCTTCACTCTGTGATATAGTGTCTCTTTGAACAAGCTGTTGCTCCTCCTCCTGCTGTTGCTTTTGCTGAAGCTCTAGTTTTTCCAGCATTAGCTTCTGGCATTTTGCTTGGGCTTCATCTCTCTCTTTGATGACCCTGCTTAATAGCTCATTGGCATGGATCAATTCACATTCTCTTTTGGTAATCTCTTCCTTAGCTGACACAATTGTTGCCTCTAGCTCCAAGGTTGTGTAAAGAAGAGAATGCCTCAAGTCCTCTAACCCCTGCTAGTTCAAGAATGAAACAACAATACTAATTAAATAAATGAATTCAAGAGAAAAAAAAAGACTTAATTTAGCAAAGTAGATATGTCACACCTCTTCCTGGCAGTAGAATTCCCAGCTAGGAGGGCTACATTCATATTCCATTTGCTGCAATGGTCTCACTGAGAGATGGGAGGTAAGAGGGAAGGAGGGAGGGAGAATATCTGTCTTGGATCTTTAAGTCAGGAATATTGTAGTACTATCTTGGTGCCTACTTTCCTTTTATTCTTGCATTAACTTTATTTCATGGGACATGGGGTTGAAAAAAGGACAGAAAAGGCCAAAAATTTAAAGCACAAAGGCCAAATGGTAAGTGCATTAAGCTTTGTACAAATAGGCACTATGTCCACAAGGACTAGAATTCGGTGGGGGTAGAAAGAGGAAATATGATTTCATTTCAGTGGTCCAACTTGGACCCGAATCCTCTTCATATTAAGCCCTTTTAGGTAGCGGCGGATGGCACGTGTGTACATGTAAATCTGAAAGTAAATTTAAGTGCATCAATGAAAAGTAACTAGTTCCATTTCGTTTATTCAGTTTCTGTCATTGGATAGAGTTAACTACCTAGGTAAATTAAAAATTGTTGATGATATTGATAAGTCTAAATGCTATATATGAATGATTTTATGTTTTCAGAATTAAATTGGTGCTTATTATGCATGTTGGAATCCCTATAATCTTTCAATTTATCAGAAAGGAAAAAATATATTATCTTGATATGGGCAACTTGGAACCGAAAATGGCTTTATCAATCTGAGATTAATGTTAACCATTACTTTTCTGTTTGGAGGATATATTTGGTCAAGACTAAAATAGAAAAGCCTAGTTTGAGGAATGATTAAAGGTGCATAAGATTTTAATTCCTTTTCCTTTTTGTTTGTGTGTGTGTATGTGCTTTGGTTTTTCTTTTTGACTATAAAGAGGATTTTGTTATGGCTTTTTTAGTTATTATCACGCCATACCATACTATACTCTAAAGCATGTATTGTTGTTCCCTTTCCCTCCTCAGCAGCTCTCACTCCCTCCATCATTTCTGTTCTCACTCAAATGGTTATAATGCAATGTTGTATGCTCTTCTTGTCATGTGAAAATGACACATCAACTTTCAATTTTAACCCAAATCTCTAGCCAATTTTAGAGTTTACCTTTACTCATCTGCTGATTGGAAGTAAAGTGATGTAAATATCATTACACAATCTGAAAATGATATTAGGATCATCTGAGAAATTAACTCTCCTAACTCCTAAGTTTAGATATGAAAAGTGCAAATCACTTGCAATTATAAACTATCAACATATTCTATTAACAAATTCTAACATTGCATTGCATGATCTACTATGTTACATATGTATCTGTTAGTCAAATAAGGGAGCGGAGCAGAAATATGTTTTTACCAAAAACCAAAGGGGGCAATTGAGATAATGGTGGGTCCTTTCTGTTACTCTTTTGCACAATAAAGTTCAAACCCTTTTAGATCAAAAGAGGGGAAAAGAATAACGGCTTATGCAGCACCTAACTTACTGTTTTGGTAAGAAAATATTGCAATTGATCTCATTGCAACCGTGTGGGTCCTCATACATAACATACCCTTTTTCACACTGGTTTCCCAACTTCCTTGCACCAAACTAGTAGGATGGAGAATGTTACATATACAGACAAATTTTTATATACTTTGTAGAAAAATAAAATAAAAAACCCTTCACGTTTGTCTATGAATACATTGAATGGTATTTTCTGCCATTTGTGAAATTAAATACATATGGCTACTTTATGGGAACCAGTTCATAATTTTTATTCAAAAGCCACAATTTCTGCCATTTGCAAGAAAATTCTCAACATATATATATATAATCAACAATTGTATTTAATGGTATAGCATTCCACTTCAATTCCTTTGATTTGATTAGGTAAAAAAAAAAAACTAAAAACTCTCAAAAGAGAAACCTGCTTGGGTCTCTGTTGAAGTAATTTGAGTGCTTGTGAACAAATCTTGAAGTGGGAAAAAGTGATGGTGGCGCTCAGCGTGCATGGAACACTGCAATAATTGGCAAACATTATCTTTATCTTTGCATCTGATAAGATTCTTACAGATTATTTTATGTAATAATAATCAATTACTTGATGTAATCTAGAAGGCTTTTTTTTCTCCTTGAAGTAATATTTCATTGATGAGAAAGGAAGAACACAACCGATTCTTATACAAATAGGATTAATGCCTTTTACTCTTCAATCATTAAATCGCATTATATATCCTATATATTATATTTGAGTTCTCATTTACTATGGTGAGACTCAGAACTGAACTGAGAACCCTCCTAATCTAAAATTATTCTCAATGTGATCACTTTTATTATTAATTTTATATTGTTTTCCTTTTAAATCTAATTACTCAAATTTATTCCATCGTAAATTTTTGAATTATATCAATATCAGAATTTTGTATAATTATAAATTTAAATTTGGACACACCGTATCAAATTAATAGATACAAATATTATCAGGTCTTGATTCACACAATTTAAAATTTTCTATATTTCAAATACTTACTGTTAATATTATTTTCATTTTTAAGGTTTAAAAAACATAAGATACTTGTTAATTTAGTTGGAATACTTAAGCAAATTGATTAATACATTCAAATACTATTCATCAATTAAATTGTTTAATTTTAAATTTGACTCAAATACACCTTTGAAAGTGGTCTATATTTAAAAATACTTAAATTGTTGTTACAAAAAATATTTAAATTGCCAGGTCAAAAAATTGCAAAACAATGCTGTCATTATATAATTCTAAATTGATAATATTTTCTTTGTCATTAGTAGATGCTAGTGTTTTCTCTGTAAATGCCATGTCATAAGATAAGACCAAATCTGATTTCATTATTAAGTGTTTTTTTATCAACGCATATATATCATATTATATTTACATAATTTTTATTATTTGATTGATTGAGCTTAATAAGTATACTGTGTCCGTGTTAAGAAAATTACACTATTAATGATGTCTTACAATTACTTTATCAATATAACATTTCATATGTTATTAAATTTAATAAATAATATTTTTTGGTTTCCCAGAGTATCCTCCCACCCGGTAGATAAGAGACTAATCTTTCGGGGTACTGTCAGGCGCAAAGCGGGGACCCCTCCCAACAGTATTTTTTCCATACACATGAATCCAAGAATCGAACCCAGGACCACATGCTTAAGGGACCCGAGCCCCTTCCACTCGGACCAATACATGTTGGTAAATTTAATAAATAACATGATAATATATTATTGGATGAAAATATAAAAATATTTTTATATGAAAATGTATATCTATTAAATCCTAATTATAATATAATTATATCTCATTTTTATCTGTTTTTTTTTTTTTAATTCTACCATAGTTCATTCATATACCTTAAATGAAACGGTGATTTGTTCTATAAAAGTATACAAATAACGTTTTTTTTATTTGCATATGTAATTAAGTGTGTATTTGATTTAGGGTTGAAACTCGATAAATTTAAGTTTAGATTTTTCAACGTCATTATTTTTAACGTAGAAAACGTGAATTTACCATATTTCAACGTTAAACTACTATACATATTCTGAATGGTCCATTAAAAGTACATTAGATTTTCTTCCACAATTTTGAAAAATTTGCAAATCGAACCAAAATAATTTTCTTTAAAAATGAGGGAACCAAAATTTTATCAACGCGCATTTGAAAATGATTAAATTACATTACTAAATAGCTGTTAATTATTTATTCATTCGTGTAGTGACGCGGTTTTCAACTTTAGAATGTTGAGTAAATAAACCAGATACTTTATGTATCCTTTTGCATGTGATGAAGCTATAAGATGGCAGGCCCACACAACTAACAATGTGCCTTTAATATGTACTAATTATGGATGAGTTGGTTAATTAACACAATTGAAACCGATTGACTAAATTAACGAAAATGTCATTCAGCATGTGCATACCAGAACATTTTTTAATGAATAAATTAAAGGGCTTACAAAGCCAAAATCCAACTACAAAATAAAAGGACGTAAAAAAAATACAAAATAAAAGAGCTTACCAGAATTTATCTTTAGTTACGTTATCGATTTTAACAAGAATTACTGTATATAAAAATTTTATTGATAAATAATAAATGAAATACATTATATTACACAACTATATTATTTATTTAATAAATTTATTGTGAAAAACTACTAATAACTATATATTACTTTTTTTTGGTTAAATAACTATATATTACCAGGGCTTGACATGCCGCGAATCCTCTTGAAAGAGAGGCGTGCCTTCGAGAATGCGGACACAGGTGGTGCATGGCTGTCGTCAGCTAGTGCTATAAGGTGTTGGGTTAAGTCCCGCAATGAGCGCAACCCTCGTGTTTAGTTGCCAACGTTGAGTTTGGAACCCTAAGCAGACTGTTGGTGATAAGCCGGAGGAAGGTGAGGATGACGTCAAGTCATCATGCCCTTATGCCCCTGAGCGACACACGTGCTACAATGGCCGGGACAAAGGATCGCAATCCCGCGAGGGTAAGCTAACTCCAAAAACTCGTCCTCAGTTCGGATGATAGGCTGCAACTTGCCTGCATGAAGCTGGAATCACTAGTAATCGCCGGTCAGCCATACGGCGGTGAATTCATTCCCGGGCCTTGTACACACCGCCCGTCACACTATGGGAGCTGGCCATGCCCGAAGTCGTTACCTTAACCGCAAGGAGGGGGATGCCCAAGGCAGGGCTAGTGACTGGAGTGAAGTCGTGACAAGGTAGCCGTACTGAAAGGTTCGGCTGGATCACCTCCTTTTTCTGGGAGAACTAATGCTTTCTGGGTAGTTTGGTTTCACACTGCTTCACACCAAAAAAAAGTGAACTACGTCTGAGTAAAATTTGGAGATGGAAGTCTTCTTTCGTTTCTGGACAGTGAAGTAAGTGTAACATCCTAAATTTTATTAGGATAAATATTAATTAAATTAAATAGATTAATTAAGAAAATAATTAATTTAATGAGAAATAAATAATAGGAGTATTGCTATTATTAGTTTTATTTCGTAAAGATAATTTTAATTGAAAATAGAATAATGAGGGGTGAGAGTGGGCCTAAGCCCAATTAGTTATTTCAGTAAGGAGGGGTTAACAGAGCACCCTAATCCTTATTCGTATCATTCGTCAGTAAGCAAAACGCTAAGGAGGGGAGAAACGGAGTCTCAAGAGAGAGCTGCTGTGGAGTGAACGCCAAGAATCCCAGAAAGGACTTCCTTGTTGTGATCAAGCTTCGCTTAAGGTACGGTGACGGAGAGGGTATTGCCTGTATATGCATGTAGGGGGTACTTGGGTAGTAATCTAAGTTGTATAATTCGAAATTATGAATGAATAACTGAGAATGATGATATAATCTGATGATCGATGATTTGTTGTATGTGTATTGACGAATTATTGAATGAGAGTAAAGATGATATTGAAGATAATTGAAAAAGGGGTGATTAGGGATAGAGAAATTGGGGTTTTGATGAATTGATGGTGTAATCTGTAATAGATTGATGATTTATTGAGTATTTGATGTTAATAATGAGTATGAATGATGTTTAGACGAAAAAGACTGATTAGGGATTGATTGGATGGGTTTAGAGAGGTGAGAAATCGTGAAATCTGCGATCTGCGTCGCGGGTAATCGATTACCAGATGTGGTAATCGATTACCAGAGTGTTTTGGGCAACCCAGAAGCACTGTTTGCTTGCTGGTAATCGATTACAGGGGTGTTGTAATCGATTACCAGAGAGTTTGTCTGTGGGTAATCGATTACAGGGGTGCTGTAATCGATTACCACAGAGTTTGCTTGCGGGTAATCGATTACAAGGGGGTTGTAATCGATTACCAGAGACATTGTTTGCGGGTAATCGATTACTAGAGGTTGGTAATCGATTACCAGAGTGGATTTTGAGATCCTAACTGTTTGATGATGATTGATGTTGCTTGAGAGTACTTTATAATGAGTATTATGTTGATGATTAATGATGTTTGATGAGGATTACGATGCTTATGATGATGAATGATGATGATATTTGATGATGAGTGTGATGATGTATTATGATGATATTTGATGATGAGTGTGATGATGTATTATGATGATGATTGACGGTGAGTGTGATGATGATAATGATGTCGGTGTATATCACCTTATTATGATGATGTTTAATGATAAGCATATTGATGTATGATGATAAGTGTATATCACTTTATAATGATGATGTTTGATGATGAGCATGTTAATGCATGATAATGATGATTTATGATGATGGTGTATATCACCTTTTGATGATGATGTTATCTAAGTTGTGCGGGCCCATAGAAGGGGTACAACTTAGGAGAGATGCCTTGAGCATATGTGATGAGACCTGAATTGTGCGGGCCCATAAAAGGGGTACAATTCAGGAGGTGAACTGAGTTGTGCGGGCCCATAGAGGGGGTACAAGTCAGGGGATCAAGATGAGGCGTTCGATGCACGGGCCCATAGAGGGGGTGCAACCTAGGAGAGATTGTACGGGCCCATAGAGGGGGTACAACCTAGGGTCGAATGTCGTTGTGCGGGCCCATAGAGGGGGTACAACCTATCGGATAGTGTGTGGTAACACCGGTAGACCACCTTGGTACTAACTAGAGTGATTGACGAGATGCGCCCATTGTGTGGAGTTCCAAGTCATGATCTTTGGGTAGACGATGAGAGGAGTATTGATGTGTGATATTTCATGATGAAATGGTGTTATTAAATTATGTTATGAATATTGATGATGATGAGTATTATGTGTGAGAATATAATATATGATTATTTGAGTGAATGATGGTATGAGAGTTATATGATGATATATGAATGAGATTATGATGATGATGAGCTTGATGAATGTATAAAGGATATGTTTATGTGTTGTGAATAGGAATGATGGCATGACATGTATATGTTGATATAGATGATTGATTATATGTTGAGTTTTAGATGAATGTTATTCATTGGTGATTTAATGTATTGATGACATGATGTAATGATGTTGTGGGTGAGGATGGGTATTCTCTATGTGTATGCATGGGTAGTATTCTTTTCCTCACCGTATTCTGTGGATATATTTTACAGGTGTTGATGAGGACACAATTGGTGTCAATTATGAATAAAAGGGTATGCTCTGATAGATGTGACATCAGGGTGTGCTTGGGGGTTTTACCATGTTCCTAGATTAGGAGTATTTTTATGAACTTCTGGATGCCTTGTATGGTAGGAGATTATTAATTGTTTTTATTCCTATGGAGATTTCCGCTGTTTATAATTGATTTATATTTGGAGTTTGAGTTCATTTAATAAAGTCGTTTTCAAACTGTGAGATTTATTATAAGAGTGACTGTGAACCTTTTTACCTAACGTGGGACTTTCCCTTTTCTAAACTGCAATTTCTTTAATATATAAGAGTATGGGGTAGAAGAGTGTCACATTAGTTGGTATCAGAGCAGGTCGGTTCACCGACTTTGAGTTATGAGTTTACTATGCTTTTGATGTGCTAATCTGATTGATTGGTTGAGTAATTGATTGGTTGCTTGAGTGAATTGTCTGCTTGGTTGATTGTTGTTTGTTTGATTTCCTTGCTTTTCTGTTTTACTTGGTATGTTTGTTTACCCTTTCTTTAATAAGAAAGAGTAATGGTTTGGGGTAGGAACGATCGAGCGATGGCCGATGCCTTAATGGCTATGGCACAGGCTGTTGGCAACCTCAACCAACATCATGAGACGGATTGGCTTGCACGGTTCCAGAGGAACCATTCACCTACGTTCCGAGGGGGTTAAGACCTCGATGGTGCTGCCGACTGGATATACGAAATCGAGAAGATCTTCAGAGCGATGGACTGCCCTATGCTACAGAAGGTGATGTTAGCGACATTCATGTTGTCGGGAGATGCCAGTGGAAGCACCTGTAAACCTAAGGCTACTGGGAGAGTCTTTGCCTTGAGTGGTACTGAAGCCACTCAATCCGAAGATTTGATCCAAGGTACTAGTTTCATTGCCGGTAATCCTTGATGGTGTTGTTTAACTCTGGTGCGATTCACTCTTTTATATCACTTGCTTGGATGTCTAAATTGAACTTGCCTGTTTCTTCTTTGCCTTTTGTATTGTATGTGGAAACGCCAGCTAGTAGGCCAGTTTCTACTTCTGATGTTTGCTTAAACTGTTCTATATCTGTTAATGATAGAAACTTCCTAGTTGATTTGATTTGCTTACCTCTAAGTCAACTAGATATCATTCTTGGTATGGACTGGTTATCTTCCAATCATGTCCTTCTAAACTGTGCTGACAAGTCTGTTGTTTTTGGTCAACCTGTCGAGTGTAAGAGTAAGGATTTTATGACTGCCAATCAGGTAAAGACGTCTCTAAGGGAAGATGCCCAGGTTTACATGCTTTTAGCTTCTTTGAAATCTGATAGTAGCGCTGTGGTGAGTGAGATACCTGTAGTGTGTGAGTATCCCGAAGTATTTGCTGATAATGTGTCCAGTTTACCACCTGAGAGAGAGATAGAGTTTGCCATAGACTTAGTGTCAAGTACAGGACCGATTTCAGCTACACCTTATAGGATGGCACCTATAGAGCTAGTGGAACTTAAGAAGCAACTAGAAGACCTGTTAGAGAAGAAGTTCATTAGGCCTAGTGTGTCACCCTGGGGAGCGCCTGTATTGTTTGTTAAGAAGAAGGATGGTAGCATGAGGTTGTGTACTGATTACCGCCAGTTAAATAAGGTAACCATTAAGAATAGGTATCCTTTGCCTAGGATAGATGACTTGATGGATCAGTTAGTGGGGGCATGTGTGTTTAGTAAGATATATCTTAGATCAGGCTATCATCAGATTAGAGTTAAGGAAGAGGATATACCTAAGACCGCTTTTAGGACTAGGTATGGACATTATGAGTATCTGGTAATGCCTTTCGGTGTGACCAATGCTCCTGCCATTTTTATGGATTATATGAACAAGATTTTTCACCCTTATTTGGATAAATTCGTAGTTGTCTTTATAGATGATATACTAATTTATTCCAAAACTAAGGAGGAGCATGAGGAACATCTAAAGGTAGTGTTTCAGGTTCTTAAGGATAATCAGTTGTATGCTAAGATGTCCAAGTGTGAGTTCTGGTTAGAGCAAGTGAGTTTCTTGGGTCATGTAATTTCTAAGGGAGGCATAGGTGTAGATCCTTCTAAGGTAGAAGCTGTGCTTAAGTGAGAGTCCCCTAAGTCAGTGAGTGAGATTAGAAGTTTCCTTGGGTTGGTTGGGTACTTAGGAGGTTCATAGAAGGGTTCTCTAAGTTAGCTTTGCCTTTGACCGAGTTGACTAGGAAAGGAGTTGCCTATGTGTGGAATAGTAAGTGCGAGACTAGCTTCCAAACCCTTAAGGAGAAGTTGACTAGTGTACCAGTGTTAGTGTTGCTTGACCTTAGTAAATCCTTTGTGGTGTACTATGATGCCTCTAAGATGGGTTTAGGTGGGGTGTTGATGCAAGAGGGTAAAGTAGTAGCCTATGCTTCTAGGCAATTGAAAATCCATGAGAGGAACTACCCTACCCATGACCTAGAGTTAGCAGCTGTAGTGTTTGTGTTGAAGATTTGGAGACATTACCTGTATGGTTCCCGATTTGAGGTTTTTAATGACCATAAGAGCCTTAGGTATCTGTTTGACCAGAAAGAGCTGAACATGAGGCAGAGGAGGTGGTTAGAGTTTTATAAGGATTATGATTTCGAGTTAAGTTACCATCCCGGTAAGGCCAATGTAGTAGCTGATGCCTTGAGTAGGAAGTCTATCCATGTTAGTTCCCTGATGATTAGAGAGATAGATCTTTTAACCCAGTTTATAGATCTAAGTTTGGCTTGTGAAGTAACATCTTCCAGTGTGAGGTTAGGAATGACTAGAGTGAGTAATGATTTGCTGAAGGATATTAGTAAGGCCCAATTAGAGGATCCATTTTTTGTTAGTAGGCGAGAGGCTATAGAAGGGGGGTAGTGGTGGAGAGTTTACACTTGGTAGTGGTGGAGAGTTTACACTTGGTACCGATGGGGTAGTGAGATTTGGAGATCGAGTGTGTGTGCCTAGTGAACCTAGCATTAAGAGATTAGTACTAGAAGAAGGGCATAGAAGTAAGCTTAGTTTCCACCCAGGATCCACTAAGATGTATCAGGATTTGAAGAAAGTATTTTGGTGGCCTAGGATGAAGAGGGACGTAGAGGAGTTCGTGAGTGCTTGTTTAGTGTGCCAGAAGGCTAAGGTAGAGCATCAAAAACCTTCAGGATTGCTCCAACCCTTAAGTATACCTGAGTGGAAGTGGGATAGTATATCCATGGACTTTGTAGTTGCCTTGCCTAAGACTGTGAAGGGACATGACTCAATTTGGGTTATTGTTGATAGGTTAACTAAGAGTGCCCATTTCCTTCCCATCAACATTAAGTATTCTTTAGAGAAGTTGGCTCAGTTGTACATCAGTGAGATTGTGAGGTTGCATGGCGTACCATCTAGTATAGTCTCAGATAGGGATCCCACGTTTACCTCTAGATTTTGGGAGAGTTTACAGCAGGCCTTGGGGACCCAGCTTAGGCTTAGCTCAGCTTATCACCCTCAGACTGATGGTCAGACCGAGAGAACCATCCAATCCTTAGAGGATTTGCTTAGATAAAATTTTATAAACATAAATCACTAGATTCACTACTTACAAACTCACTTCTAAACAAAATTAGTTTTAGATAAATCAAGTTCAAGCAAAATAAAGTTTGCAAAATATAATCCAAATACCTTTTCTTTGTTTCCTGTGAATTCCTTTTTCATTTGAAAAACTAAGAACACACACCTGGCCACCATGGTTACTTGAATTCACAATGTGAGGGGGAGTGAGGGGAGGAGACACCTCTCTTGAGTGGATCACATATTATCATCTAAAAATTATTATAATAGAACGCACATCAGTTTTCAGTTATACAAAGTCCTAAACAAGAATCTATTCAGAAGATAAACAAAACTCTATCACCATGCACTACAGCATCAGGATGTAGGACATATCATGCTTTCAACTTTCAAGTTTCCACTTCATTCTTCTCTACAATGTTATTGAAAATTCAGCGAGAATCTGATATAAAATTGACTCATGTAGTTCTGCGCATCTTCACGTTAAGTGGAATTTCCTTGTAGGATTGAACCTTCTCAACTGTTCGACGCAAAGGCCTCCCTACAGATGATCTTCGATTTTCCTGAGGATCAAACATACAGGCATTGTTTTCTTGTCCAGAAGTTACACTTGATGCTGTTGGGCGACTTTTTTCTGACTTATCATCACATAAATGGGAGATTTCAAATTTTGAATCATCTATAACAAAGAAGTCTTCTGTTGGTTCTGGATTCTCAGGCCTGAACCTAGCAGATTGCCTTCTCAAACTATGCCTGCAAATAATTTTCGATGACATGTAACAGGCTTTTAAATCACAAATTCCAATTGCAGCCATTCAAATCCAGTCAGAAAGTGGAAGTATATACAAGCATACCTTTTCTTTTCAATATTCTTTTTGGCATGAATGTGTTCAGTGTTAGTTGGTCCTGAAGCTGCACACAAACATATGCATAAAGGACTGACAACATAAGAAAATAACAAAAGAGATAAATCTTGTACAATTACTTTCAGTATCGTCTCTGGCTTCTTCATGAACTTCGGATCCTAATGATGTTGGTCCATTTTCATTTGCCAAATTTTCTTGTAGATGCGAGACATCAAATTTGATTTCATCTACCTTAAAGATATCTTCTGTCAGTCCTGGTTTTTCAGCTTTCAACCCTGAAGATTGCCTTCTTAAAGAATACCTGTTTGCATATTCAAGGGAGACACATGGGTTGCCTTGTTCCTAAGTAGCCCAGACTCCGACTTTAGAGTTCAAATACTAGTTAAGTTTAGCAAGTAAACTCAAACTCATACCTCTGGCTGTCAACCTTTTCTGTGGGTTTGACTTGTTTAACGACAGCAGGCACAGAAGCTGCATGAGAAAAAGACCTATTAAAAGGATATTTACATTAAATTTCGTATATACATTTATACACACAAAGTGGGTCTGGTACACTAACTACATTGAGATTTGGACACTCTCCTCCTTTTTGCTTCTCCCCTGTTATCTTCTTGAAATGTTTGATCTGACTGCTTACTCTGAGATGCTGTGACCTAACAGTTGTTAAGAAAAGTGCAAAGTGTGCAAGTTCCAGTGAGCTTGGAGCAAAGACTGACCAGCACAAGAAAACCATATAGGAAAATTTATAAGGTACCTCATTTGCATCAATTTCATGCTTCAATTTTTCTGTATGCTCTTTTGCCTAGAAAAAGAAAAATGTAACAGTTAGAAACAAAAGCCTTTCAATTGCTCATTTGCAATTCATCAGTATAGAGATGAGTTAAACTGACCGTCAATTCTAATTTCATAGCTTTGAGTACACCATTTTTGCTTCCTAGTTCATGCTGAAGTTCCCTCATCTGGCCGGAAACAAAATCAATGTCACTCAATACAGCATAAAAGAAAAACTAAAAACAGCAGGTGTCATATGCACTAATGGTTTTCAAGGCTCACCTTCTGTCTATTAGAATTAAGCTCCTGCATCACATACAAAGATTAAAGCAATACAAATCAACAATTGTAGAATTTAATTTTAACAAGAGTAAAAAGATTCATTGTTAAAACATTTGATCAGTACCGCCATCATTTGACTATTTGTCAGGGCAAGTTCTGAATTTTGCTTTCGCAGTTTCTGGAAATTGCTTTGACACTTTTGTAGCTCTGCTCTACATGATTCTATTATCGCACTGTCCATACATGTTGACCAAACCCCAGTAAATTAAAACTATTACCATCATAATTACACTGACTGCATATACAAGATAGAAAAGTAGATCAAATTTACATAAAGGATTACTTTCTGTTAGCTAACAGCTTCATCAACATTGCATTTTCCTGGGAAACAGATTCAAAATATCATTCAGTCAAGTGATAAAGGATAGATCAAAACAAAATTGAAATGAATCATTAGAAGCCAAAAGATGCAATTAAGAATATATACCTTGAGAAGCTGGTCAGCAGGGACATCAGCTGCAGCAAGTGATGCAGACTGCTGCTTTGCTTGTTGGTTAAAGGGTTGTAGGCGCTGCTGCTGCTGCTGGTCCAGATTAGTTACATCAGCCAGCACTTTCTTCTGATCAGCTCCCACAGAAACAGAATCTCCCTTCACTTTTCCTCTCTTTGCTTTTTGACCTGCAACTGCAAACCCATTTCCAATTACTCCATGGAATGACATAGCTGAAGCTGACACTCTGAGACCTCAAAAAAGCCCCAAATTTGCAACTACAATTTCGTTTCGATTCCGGAGCCTCAGTAAGCAGATGAATCTACTAGATGGATAAAAGTAATAGCTATATAGCTATATAATCACAAATTAGAACTCAAATTATTAACTTTTCCCAAACAAACACTTTATTCACTGTCCCAGCAGAGCGAAATCCATTGCATGAGGCAGAAAACCCTAATCGGAGGAAACATTTCGTTGTGAAAGACAAGAGGGGAAGTGGTGAATGTGATGTCAGGGTTTCGCACAAAAAGTCAGAAAAGAAAACCCTAGGGGGTATAGCCACAGAAACGAAGAGTCGCGATTAAAGAGAGAAGAAGAATCAAGAAAGAGGGGAGACGATAGGGGAAAAATGTTGCTACCTCCAACAGCACCGCAAAGCTCCGAATCTGAGTCAAGGAAGATGCCACCACCTTCCATTTCCTCTCTTTCTCTCTTTCTCTCGATTCAAAGGAGGGAAACCCAGAAACGAGATCTTCAAGAGTGATAGTAACCAACGGCTGTCCGAACCTAATTCCAAGCCTCCATTTTGAACCCTTATCTCCGGTGAGTTTAATTACTTTTATGTTTTTTTCCCATTATTATCGTTAATATTATCATTATCACTACAGATATAATTTATATTTCAGATTTCAGTACTATACCCAAATGGCAATGGAATCAAATGTATGTGATTTGATTTTACTAATAATTCTTTATTAGTAAATTATCTATTATATACGGCTTGTGGCATGGGATAATTTAAGTGTGATAATTTTCGACTTTTTGATAAAATAGATATGAAAATCAATTTTCAAAGAATAATTATAAAATCAAATTAGTCTCAGTTAATTTGTGTTAGTTTTAAATATTTGAGTGTAACATTCTCAATTTTTATTTCTACTTGAAATAGACTTAACTTAATATTTATCTAGAAATTGGGTATTGTCAGGGTACTTAATGTTAAAATTGGATTTTATTTGGACCATTATTAATTTTATGAAGAATAATTTCCTCATCTCATTATAATTTGCTTAGAATTAATTAGTGAAGTTATTAAGCTTAAAAGTCTTTAAACTTTTGAAAAGCTAATATCTTGTTTGATAACTGTTTTCAAAAACAGTTTTTAATTTTTTAGATTTTAAAAATTAGAAAATTTGTTTGATTATTAGTTTTTAAAAATTATTTTTAAAACAGTTTTACAAAATCGGTTTTTTCGTGATTTTGGTCCTTTTAGCACATATTTGGGAGGGATAGGGGACCAAAATTTTGAAGTACATCACGAATTTGGAATAATAGGGGACCAAAATCGTGAAAAAAAAAAGTAGGGATCAAAATCGCGGATTAATGATAGTAGGGAGACCAAAAATGCAATTAAGTCTAATTTTAAGAAAAGAAAACACACGGAGAATTTGAATTTTCAGTAATGGCATATGGGTAATTTTAGTAAACTTTTTATTAGGGATTTGAAACCCAGACGATATGGTACCTGTTACAGCTGCAAGCCTTCATTTCTTACGTTCGATCGCGCATTCGCTTCATCACTGTGACGAGCTTTTTCTTCCCTCGGAGTGCAACAACCCAGCCACTCGTTTACTCTCCCTCAGCTTCCCTACTCAATCTCAGGTTTGTTTCCATTTTCTATTTGAGATGCATCTTCCTTGATTTCATTTTAGGGTTTATTATTATGATCTGTAAATCCCTTTCCTACTACCTGTTCACACTCCTTGAGCTTTGATCGGTTGGTTCTTCTAGTTGTGGCTTGTGGGTGACAAGCTTTTCCCAATTTGATTTTGATGATTTGCTCGGGAAGGATTGTATGGTTCCGTTGACAAGAAAGGAATTTTGTGAATGTGAGCTTTTTTGAAAGGGATGGATTAGTGGTGGGGAAGCTTATGTTGTATCTATACTATTATAATTGAGCAGTTTTTTTTTCACTGTTCATTCGAGTTCCTTATTTTATTTTTGGGTCAATCTACTTATTGGACAAGTTATTTGGTCTTTCTTGGTCACTTTTTTCTGACACTGTTTTTTCCTTTTAAAGTTTGATTGATTTTGTAGACTTCCTATACAATATATCATGTAGATATGTGTTTGAAAAGTGAAATGGGAGAAGCTTGGATACCATTATTGGATCATGTTTATTTTTGGGATGAGTTTCAATGAGCACTCTACCATGTCTATCTATATCTATATCTATATCTATACTATTACAATTGGCTAGATTTTTTGTCACTATTTATTGGGGGTTTTTTTTTTTAATTCATACAAATAGTAAAGTTAAGAGTTCTAAATCTAGCCCAACCTATAAGATACATAGATAGTAGGTAGATAAATATGGAAAGTTTAGGGAAGAGAAAAATAGAAAGAAAAAATAATAAAGAAAAAGAATGTGAAAAATGTGATATGAAATAAAGAGAAAAATGAAAAGAAAATTAAGGTGTTAAAGGAAGTGCGAAACAAAAAAATTGAAAAATTTATTATTCTTTTTTAAAAGTATTAAAACTTTGATAGTTAATTTTTGGGTGTTGAAAGTAGAAAAAAGAAAGAGAAAAAAAAACAAATCAAGAGAAAGTGTGAAATAAATGACAATTGATGTGATAGGAAAGAAAGAGAAATAAAAAGAAAAAAATTAAGCGTGAAAAAATCTTATATATTTTAAAATAAAACTATTAAATACTTAAATACATTACATGTTACAATCGAAAATATATATAAATAATAGGAATTTAAGTAAACACAAATGACAAGACAACACTAAATATTTTGAAATGAATACAATAGGAATTGAAATCAACTAAATACATACTCCCTCAATTCCTTTTTATAAGGTACCTTTTAGATTTTTTCGTGTTCCTTTTTATAAGCCACTTTACAATCTGAAGAAAATATTTATTATAATTTTCCTTATTTGCCCTTATTAACTTTAATGTTTTTCCAACTATCAAACGATAGTGGAGTTAATTAATAATACTAAATAATGGCAAAACTAGAAAGTAAAATATTTTTTAAAACTCAAATAAAATAATTAACTAGCTTTAATTACTTTTATTGGTCTTTGTGACTCAATATAATGTGTCTTATAAAAAGAAATGGAGGGAGTACATTATATTTGTTTATATTTAAATGTATATAAACTAGATTTTCATTTTTTCCAAAAAAAAAAAGAAATGCGGAACATATTTGGGGACACCTCGAATAAATTTAATTCTATTTGATCATCTCACTCCATTAAAATTTTAATGAAGATAATTTTTATTTTTCTTTGTTTTGTTGTGACCATTAATAAAAGTCAAAGCTAGACATTGTTACACGTTGGTGTTTATTTACCAAAATACGTTTTCTCTCATGGTAAATTATATGTTGCTTTAAGTCTTGACAGGGACTTAGAATTCTTATTACATGTGATTATATTTTTAAACGTTATAATTTGACGAAAAATATAGTGTATAAAAAAGATATTTCAAAAAATATAAATGATATGATATTGTATATTTTACATTTATAATTATTAATGTTTGAAATTTTTTGTTTCAAATAAATTTTCTTATGTTTTAATTTTTTTAATTATTTCTATATAAATAAGTATAAATTTTAATATGAAAAAAATTACTAATCATTATCATTTTCTAAAGTAGTATTTGGTATAAATAATCTATTTAAATAATAATATCCATGCATCGCATGACTGGTGAGTAGCAAATGAAAATGAAAGTGATGGGTTAGAATTTATACTGTATCAACGAATTTTGTTAATGGGATAGGTAAGAACTGAGATGGAATCACTAGGTCAGTAGGTAATGAGGTAATGATTGGTAATGCTATCACAGTTTAATAGTGATTTATAGAGTGGTGCAATCAAGGCCTGATATTGGGTTATAGGGCAAAGATCAGAGTCATATTTCTTGGATTTAGTTAGCTCCTCTAAAGTTTTAGAGAGAAGACTGCATAATAAAAAGCAGCATTTTTCTAGCCAGGTGAGTGATGGTGCTGGGGCTGTTCTGGAGTGGTTCAAAAGTGTGATTACATTCCTTATATTGGTGCACTTGACCTTCAAGGGCTAACTAAGCGCATGAAGGTAGTGCAAAAAATATTTGATGACTTCTTTGAGAAAATTATTGATGAGCATATGCAATCAGAGAACAAAGAAGATAAGATCAAGGATTTTGTGGATGTCATGTTGGGATTTATTGGTACTGAAGAATCTGAGTACAGGATTGAACGGCCTAATATCAAAGCCATATTGCTAAGTGTGTGTTATAACATATGAATTGAAAAACTTAATCATATTTCTTGCTGTGTTGGCAGTACACATTATTACTTGTGTATTGAAAAGAAAACTTGTGTTATAACATCATTACTTGCCACTGCTTACTCTGTTATAACTCATAGGACCCATGTTTAATTGGGGATATGCTACCACCAAGGGATTATTGTTGGCAGCAACCTAATTTGTATTCAAATATGAGGTTATTGGAGGGTGACTTTATGAATGGGGAGGGTAATGATGGTTATTATGGTGTGAAGAGAAGAGCAAAGCAAGGTGCTTAGGAATTTGAGGGTTTGAAGTGTTTTGGTCCTTTGGCGGTCTTGTGTGCTCTAAAGACAAAGGCATTTTAGGGTGTGAATGGTGGATATATATGACCAGGATTAGGCCTGAGAAATTTTGTATGTATATGTGTTCAAATATAGAAGGGAGCATAGACATCAAGGTGTTGAATCATTGAATGATGAGGTAGGGCCAGAGGGGACAAGGGGGAACAAAAGAAATGGAGAAAATGCCAATAATTCTTTTTCAAAGTAGGTGGCTAATGTGGCACAGTAATACTAGTATCAAATTAGTGAAATTTCGAAATTGGGTTGCTGAAACCTATATTTTAGTTATGATTATTAGTATATATTCATAGCCAAATATAAATATATTTCGAAAGGCCCCTGGAAACTTGGAACAATGGTTCCAACAGGGGAATTGATGGAGAAGGAGTTATTGCAGGAGATAATTTCCTTGTTAATTCAACAGGGGACAAAACTGCATCATATGATACTTTAATCAGAGAACTTTCTACTTTTATTATCTATAATAATAAATTATCAAATTAATCATCCAATAACTTGGATGATATGGTGGTTAAACGGCCTACAATTATGTGTTCAAGATTGTATTAATTTATTACGTGAAACAACATATATTATGTGATTCATATATACATATTTTTCTACATATAAAAGTGTTCTTCTATATATTCCAATCAAAAGTGATGATTTGTCTAAGATGACCATGCTGTTATATGATCTATTCTTAAAATTACCTTAACTTGTTCTGCTAGATTCGAGTGCCGTTAACAAACCAAACTAGTTTGGTATAAAGAACAAGTATTCATTAATTAACACGAACGCCACACCACTTAGCACCAAATTCTAATTTAATTGATCAAATGATAGATATTAATATTTAATACATCAAAGGGTGGTGTAGGAAACGTTCCAATTCCAATGCCTCTTTAGAACAGGGTAGTGTAGGAAAGTAGGAAATGTTTAAGACTAGATAGAGTAGGTGCCTGCCTCAATACCAAAGGAAAAGACAAGAGACAGTACTTATTTCGAATGAAAATGGTAGCAGGAAGGTGTTTGAGGAGGAATAAGGGGAATTGAGAAGGTGCTCACATTGTAATGAAAATGGCTTGATAAGATGCCCAGGTTGTTGTTCATGATTGCTATTAGTTTGATCAATTTAGTGACTGTATTTTCTTTTGTTAATCTGTCATAATAAGTTTTGACAGGTATTAGGAATGCCAATGCCAAATTCAATGCCCTTCTTGTTTTAGCCTTTTTTAGTTTTTAGTTGTTTATCTCAGGCTTCAGCTTTTAATTTTATAATGGTTCATTAACTCTTGAACTACACAAAATAAAATTGACTAGGTTATATGTATGTGCTTGGATCCAGATTTAAATTTTTGCTTACATTAAATGTTCATTTGTGATAGATGGCATCTAATGTTGACATTAGTGAGTCAAAGATTTGGCCTGAATTGGTAGTGAAAGCTTTCATAGATATTATGGTTGATGAAGCCACAAAAGGAAACATGTCAAATGGTGTGTTTCACAGTAGAGTATGGAACTCAATGACTATTAGGTTGAATTACCTAACTAATCGATTGGTATTGAGGCAGATGATGAGTTGACAGAGTTTCTCATAATTAACATGCTTTATGATTATCACCAGAAATATTTTAATAAAACAAAGGTTCGAACATCTGCATTGATTGGTCGAGATTTTGTTGCTGAAGTGTTAAATGGATCTGGAACGGTATGTTTTGAGTTATTTCGAATGCCTAAAGTATGTTTTGTTATGTTTTGTAATGAATTGAGGGGGAAGAACTACTTAAGTGACTCAAGAGATGTTCTTCTTGAAGAAAGAGTTGTGATATTTTTATTCATTATTGGTCATAATGTTCGTCATAGAGTTGTTGCAGACCGCTTTCAGTATTCCACAGAAACAATTTCTCATTTTTTTAAGGAAGTACTAAGGGCAATATGTCGATTGGGAAAAGAGTTGATAAAACAAGAGTCCACGGAGTTGCCGAATAGAATTTAAAACAACCCAAAATATTATCCTTGGTTCAAGGTATGTAGAGCTATTCATAATTTCATACGTAAGTGGAATTTGCATGATGATTTGTTTAGTATATGGGAAGAAATGGATCCTGTGGAACTTGAGAGTTTGAATGAAGGATCTAGCACAGTGGGAACAAGCTCTAATACAGACAACTTATCAAGGTTACCTGATGAAGGTGCAGTTGAGATGACAATTCGTAGGGATCATACTTTAAACACTGAAGTTATGTTAAAAAATTTATGATTATGATATGGTTCATTTTAATTTTACTCATACATTTTAAAATCATTGTATTTTTATTCTTACTCATTTCATGTAAGTACTAAAAATGATATAAGTTCTTTAATAAATTTAAAAAATACGTTTAATGTAAAAAAAATATAGACACTAAAAATACATTTAACGTAAAAAAAATATAAGAACTTCAATGAATTAAAAAATACATTAAAAAGTTCTTCAATCAATATTTTTAAATATTAAAATCACTTTAAAGTAAAAAAATATAAGTTCTTCATTAAATTAAAAAAATGCATAAAAAATTCTTCAATTAATATTTTTAGATACTAAAAACAGTTTTTAAAAAAATACAGTTTCAAACGAGTTTTTTACTTTTTAGTTTTCAAAAACAGTTTTTAAAACCAACTTTACCAAACAAGTTTTTTTGTTTTCTCATTTTAAAAACAGTTTTTAAAACAAAATTACCAAACCAATTTTTTTTAGTTTTCTTCTCAAAAACAGTTTTCAAAATGCATTTACAAAACTATTTTTAAAAACTAAAAAATAAAAGTCTTCCAAACAAGCCTTATATTGAGGTTTTCTATTTTTTAGGGACTAAACTGCATAACCCTAAAAAAGTCAGGGACCAATTTGCTAGTTTACTAAAAAAAAACCCACTTCAAAGCTATTTTTGGTAAAGACGAATGAAATTTTAGTCATTACTTTTCACACCGTTATTTTTGCTATTCCCACCCCCTACTTTTTTTCTTCCCCAAATTACCCTCCTCTACCCCCTCCCTCTCCCCCACTCCCCCATTCCCCGGCACCCGTCCCCCTCCCCTTCGCCCCCCTTCTCTAATCTATATTCCCCTCCCTTACGGACAACCATGTCCGTTGTCCGTAAGGTATATTTTTTTTGAAAAAAATATACTTTACGGACAGTGTTGTCTGAAAGTTTTTTTTTAAAATATAACTTCCGGACACAATTGTCCGGGAATGGTTCCCGGACAACTGTGTCCGGAGGACTGTTTGGAAGTTATATTTTTTTTTAAAAAAATATAACTTCGGAACACAATTGTCCGGGAAGCATTCCTGGACAACTGTGTTTTTATTAATATGTTTTATTATAAAAGATATTTTTTATGAACTGCAGATATTCTACACAGGAGACAGTCTTGTTCCTACCATTTTATTTTTTCTCACACATTAATTTTCTTTTTTTTATTATCCTTTTTACTTTCTTTTTATTTTTTTATCAAAATTATATCTCCATTTATTTAGCTTCAATTGCAGTGTTATTCATTGCATAAAAAATCATTACTAAATTGAGAATAAAAAAAACCAAAAAAAAAAGAAAATGGAGGTGAGATAAATAATAAAAGAAAATGATAGGATCAAGACTGTCTCCGGTGGAGAATTCCCGTGATTCATAAAAAAAACACTGCAATTGAAGCTAAATAAATGGAGATATAATTTTGATAAAAAATAAAAAGAAAGTAAAAAGGATAATAAAAAAAGAAAATAAATGTGTGAGAAAAAATAAAATGGTAGGAACAAGACTGTCTCCTGTGTAGAATACCCACAGTTCATAAAAAATATCTTTTATAATAAAATATATTAATAAAAACACAATTGTCCAGGAATGCTTCCCGGACAATTGTGTTTCCAAGTTATATTTTTCTTAAAAAAAATATACCTTTCAGGCACTCTTCCGGACAGTTGTCCGGGAACGGTTCCCGGACAATTGTGTCCGGAAGTTATATTTTTTCTAAAAAAAACACTTCCGAACAAAGTTGTCTGGGAATGGTTCCCGGACAATTATGTCTGGAAGTTATTTTTTTTTTTAAAAAAAAAACTTCCGGACAACACTGTCCGTAAGGGAGGGGAATAGAGATTAGAGAAAGGGGGGCAAAGGGGAGGGGGTGGACGGGTGCAGGGGAATGGCTAAAGGGATGGGGGGTGGGGTAGGGGGAGGGTAGTTTGGTGAAGAAAAAAAGTAGGGGGGTGAGAATAGCAAAAATAACGATGTGAAAAGTAATGACATGAAATTTTTGCAAGCCTAAACTAGTTGGACCTATATCTTATCTATGGATCTTGAACAAGCTCGAAACCTAAAGCCCCATGATCCAAATTCAATAAACTGGAATGCAAATTGCTGTCATCATTGCCGAGCCTGCCATGTAAACCACCCTAAGCCAAAATTTTGGATAGTTGGATCCTATAATTAAATAGGTACGTAGGAAAGTAGAAATATTAGAGATTTTATTAGGGTTGTGCAAAAAAAACCAATATCATTAGCCAACTCATTACTAAACCAGTACACACTACAAAAAAGCTACTAAAACTAATATTTAAACCAGCCTATTTGCGGCTAATACAAGATAATATTATAATAGCCCATGAGGTGTTCCATTTCCTCAAACAGAAGAACAAAAGGAATGCTAAATACCTGGCCCTGAAACTAGACATGAGTAAAGCTTATGACATATTAGAATGGGGTTTCCTAGAAAAAGCCCTCATTGCCTATGGGTTCAGTCAGTGGTGGGTTTCCCGGGTTATGCACTTAGTCTCCAACATCTCTTATAAGTTCAAGCTAAATGGTTATATCTCCCGTAAAGTTCTCCCCCAAAGAGGTCTCAGGCAAGGGGACCCACTGTCCCCTTACCTTTTCATTCTAGCCTCAGATGTCTTGTCTCATATCCTTAACAGGGCTGTCTTACTAAATGAACTCTCTGGACTAAGTTTCTCTGCAGGTAGGGGTGGGCAAGAAGTCCCGACCCGCACAGCAACCGAACTACCCGAAGCTGCAAAAATTAACACGGACGGTTAAAAGCGGGTCATGGGTTTAATCAGATATCTTTATCAGTTTATCTCGGATTGATACGGTCGGCTTTGGGTGGACTAAAAATTATCTGTCGAAATCTGAACCGAACCGATACATAGTAAATCAGTGTGCACGTTATATTTTTATTGTCCAAAACTTTTAAGGAAGCTACTGGAAGTGTGTTGAAAACCTTAAGCACAAGGTGTTATCTAGTCAGCAACCAAAAGTGGGAGAGTGAACAACACAACAAGAGGAACAAATTACAAAGCGAGAAGATAAGAACAGATATCTTAAGAACAATTCTTCTTGTCTCAATAAACGAGTCCCAGATCTCACCCTCTCAGATGACACTTGCACGACCCTGCCCACCCACCAACAAATTCGAGTTCCTTCCCTCCCTCCATTTTCTTCGTTTCTTGGCCTCTCCACTGAAATCCCCGTTCTTTTTTCTCATTTTTTATCTTTGTTTTGAGGGTCTCTACCTTGACTCCGGAGGATGTCCTTTTCTCCTTGCAGTGGTTGGAGTGTTTGGGTGAGCTTCTGTGGCCATTGCTTTCATGCAACAAGGATGAGATGATGGAGATAAAGACATGCGGCGGTAGAGACCGCACGACAGAGGCGGTGGCAACGCGACAAAGGTGGTGACCGCGGACAGAGGCGGTGGTCAGGCAACAGAGATGGTGGCCGCACAATAGAGGAGGAGACTGCGGTCACACGACGAGAGGCTTCTGGGAATGGGGTTGTTCAGAGAGAGGAGAATTGAAAAGACGGAGGCGGTGGCTATGCTTGGTTCTCGGCGGCGCAATCTGTGACTGAGTGTTTTAGGGTTTCTTTTGGTTTTTTTAGAGCTTTTCATTCATCCTTGCTTTGTTTCTGATTTTGTTTTGGGTCATTTTTAATTGGCCCAAAACTCCTGGTCCAGCCCATATCCGGATGTACCCGTCCGATCCACCCGGTGACCCGATGACCCGTCACCCGATGAACCCGTGAGAAGATGTGGTCGGAATCGGCTTGTTATATGCATGTTATTGGGCTGCAGCGGTTCAGGATTTTTGGGCCCGAACCCACCCAAATCCGACCGCTGCCCACCCTTATCTGCAGGGGTTCCTACACTAACCCATCTTTTTTTTTTGCAGATGACTCCTTGTTATTTCTTAAGGCATAGTCCCGAGAAGCTTTCACTTTAACAAGGATCCTCAATGAATATTCCTTAGCTTCAGGTCAAAGGATCAACCTCCTCAAGTCTGGCCTAATATGTGGAGCTGTATGCAACCACTTCTGAAGTCTCAAATGGAATCGATCCTCAATATTACCAGCTGGGACAGGCCAGGAAAGTACTTAGGTCTCCCAGCAGAGTGGGCTAGATCTAAGTCCAGGACTCTATCTTGGATCCTAGAGAAAGTACAAGCGAAAATGGAGGGTTGGAAGGAATCACTACAAAACCTAGCTGGCAAAGAGGTTCTTATTAAGGCTATTGTTCAAGCTATTCCAACCTTTGCAATGGCAGTCTTTAAGTTTCCTAGAGGTTTTTGCAAGAAGCTCAATTCTTTGGTAGCCCGATTCTAGTGGCAATGCAACAAAAAGGATCAAGGTGTTCACTGGCGTTTGTGGCATCAGCTGACCAGAAGCAAGAAGAATGGAGGTATGGGTTTTAAAGAATTTCAAAGTCTTAACATTGCTCACTTGGCCAAGCAAGCTTGGAGGCTTCTCCAAAATCCCGATTCTCTTTGGGCAAATGTGTTAAAAAGTATCTACTACCCTACCAAGTCATTTATAGAGGCACCCAAGGGACGTAGACCTTAATGGATTTGGAGTAGTTTACTGGAAGGGGGGACTTTACTTTAAAGAACAACCATTGGCAGATAGCAACAGGAAATGACATTAACATATGGTCAGACAGATGGCTCTGGACAGGGGAAGTCCTAGAGGAGGTTCACCAAGACCCCAACATAACGTTGGAATCCATGATAGACAAAAACAATAAATGCTGGAACCAGGGAGCTTTGAAACAAACACTTCCCCCCAACTTGCAATCAAGGCAATTCAAACCCCTTTTCGGCTGGTTCCAACAAGAAGATAAATTACTCTGGCCAGCATCCAAAGATGGGCAATAAAAGTAAGAACTGGGTATCACTTAGCCCATAAACAAATTCTTACCCCTCCCCCTTCTGAATCCTCATCCATTTCCCATCCATTTATAATTATTTTCCAGCACCACCTATTTAATAGAAACTGTCTGAATATATTTATTGGCTTGTTTTTTTACACCCTTTGGTTTCTTTTGTAGTACTTAAAACCGGTTTTTTTTTCATAAAACTGGAAAAAAATATGTTTTTTTTTCATTAAACTGGTTTAAAAAGGTTTTTTTTCTCCATAAACGGGTTTAAAAACCGATTTTTTTCATTAAACTGGTTTAGAACTGGTTTTTCCCCCATAAAACTGGTTTAAAACCAGTTTTCAAAACCGTTTTTTATCCACAAACCGGTTTATAACCAGTTTAAAACCAGTTCGATTTAAAAACCGGTTCAGTAAAAATCCAAATTGATTTGGCAAGTCAAACTGATTTAACATTAAAAATTTGACCCATATAATTGGTTTATATTTGGAAGAGGTTTGGATTTTAAAAAAAACTGCCCAGGCACACCCCTAGATTTTATGCACCAATACTTAGATGGTCAATTGGCTAAAACAAAACTTAGGCATCTCGAAATTAAACCCAAATTCAGATGTTAAACAATTGTCACAATTCCCCTTTGCAGCCGTAGGCAATTGATTTTGGCTACTTTAGTTCTTTGACATGGAAGATGAAATTCATACAAGTATATATACAAGAAACTAAATGGTAATTAACAGTAATTAATGTATGTCAATTATCCCGCGCATCACAATCATATAGGGAAAGGAATGATCTCCACAAGTTGGTTTCAGCTAAGTGCTTTGGAGCTTTCGTTGCTACTACACCATATGTAATTAACAAGGTTTTGTTTTAGTCTTATTTTACAGAGAAATTAAAAATGTCTCTAAATAAAAATGTGCGCAACAACCTGTACCAAGGAAAAGAATTTGGATTTTGAAATGCATGTAATGTATTGTCCATTCTATATCGAAGAGAGCAATTCACATTATTCTGTCCATGATAGAGTTAAGTCAAGTCAAGTCAAAGTCATGCAGTACAAAACTAAATTCTATCTTTAATTGATAAAAGAGTTTAATTTGATGGGAATATTAATAGATTGAACCATAGGCTGGGCTCCATGACTTGACCACAGGCCTCAGAGAATATTAATGCATCACTCAGGGAATCTCACTTAGTATTATAATGCAAAGGGTGTCACATACTTGGTGCTCAACCCACACATAGCAGGACAATCAGCACCTGGTCTTAGCTTGTAGCAACCAAAGTGTGGTGCTTTCTTTCAAATTTAAGGGTGAACCTTCAGAACATGATCCCACCCAGCTACCTATAACCAATCTAGGAGGCCTAGGGCTTGGAGATTGAAGTTCTCTTTGCTTTCTATGGTTGATAAGTTTTTTTACTTAATTTTTTCTTTTTTTGACAATGTTGTTTTTTTAATTTTGAGAAGTGTTGCTGACACACTCTCTAACACACTATTTCTAATACATTCTATGTGATTGATTAAAATTCAAATGAATCACACTAAATTGTGTGGGTCCCACTTCCAATGTGGTAAAACCCATATGAGTTGTGACTTTCAATCAATCATAGAGAATGTATTAAAAATAATGTGTTAAAGAGTGTGTTGCTAGCATTTTTCTTTAATTTTTAGTTGATGTTCTGTGTATATCTGTCCGGTTTTATCGTTGCTATCTTTTATTCTGGTCAGACGATGTTTTGTAATTTTCTTCAGGTCTACTTTCATAGCTTGTAGTACTGTTTGTATCGTGCAAAGAAAATCTCTCAACGTCAGTTTTCTGATCCTTCCTGTCTCTTTGCTCTTGTTCTCCTCTTAATATTATGAGTGGATTAGAATTCATAAATTTATTATCGCAATTATGAGATTTTAATTAATATAAAAGTGATTTATGTTGTTTGGACTTTGGATAATGCTATAGAACAATTAAGAGTCTTTAATATTTATATTTACTTTCTGATGCGTAAATTAAATGTGAATGAAATACAGAATTTGGTTTTGTATATTTGATTTAGACGGTAACACTAAACTCAAAAGGGTCTTTATTTAAGGTATACACCTAAATGTGATTTTCTATCTTACATGCAACAAAATATTTCTCCTCAATCTGTGCCCAAAATCACCCATGATGACGCACATTTTAAGGGAGAGGAGGATGATGACGCACATTTTAAGGGAGAGGAGGCCGATGCCTAGAGATTATTTCAGGCAGGCATATCACTTATAATGTGTTTGGTTTACCCTAAAATCACGTTTTAAACGTAAATCCGGACAAACGCTATTCTCTGTAATATTTTAGAGTTTGGACTCATGCTATCCTCATATAATGTCACTTGAGAATTGCTTCTATCTTTGTCTGTTCAGCATAGAGGCTCATGCTTCTTGCTTTCCCCCTTTTGTTGAACTGTTGTTTCTTTTGAAATTTGTTTGTCCTACTAATTGGGACCAACACTCTCCACAGACATTTTTTTAATACATAAAATCTTGTTTAAGGTGAATCTTGAAACTTATTTGAATAAAACTAATACATGTTGTTTATTTTTTAAAAAATAATTGCTGTTTATTTTTTTATGAAGCTGTAAAAATTTCTCTAAATAGTAAATAAGGTGATAACTGATAAGTAAATGCACTTGGTTTTTTTTTTTTTGGTCAATAGTAAATGCACTTGGTTGAAACCTTACGCTTGAACCAAGCCCTTTTTGGGTCCAAAACCAAGCCCTATGTTACTTAAGTGGACTGTGGGTTTGGAATTGATTAACTCACTAAAATGGGCCTTGTAGCTAATGCAGTCTGCGCAGGTATTAATCCCAAACATGGGTTGGGGTCTGACATTCATACTGCAGAATGTTTTCCCCCATATTACTTTGTACTTCATGAAAATTTGTTGACTCAAAGTGTGTGTGTGTGTGAGTGTGAGTATAATATGAGAGAGTATGTTGTCATGAAAGAAGCTAATCTCATCCTAAAATTATAATGGATGGTTAGGATTATTTTTAAGTAAAATAATTTTAACTATTTATATACAGTTGTATGATGGATCAATATTAATCCCCTCATAATTTAACTTGATATGTTTTCTGTATATTTAAGTCTCAATAAATTTATATTATTTAGTTTTTCAATATATTAAAATTTCAAGTTGAGAGTATTTTTGTTCAATAATAATATAGAACAAGGACCACTTGTGCATAACTTGTCTGAACCACATGTATATCTTCCATGAGTGACAATTCAACTCGAATTGGGTATATTTACGTCATGATGAGATTAGTTTTCCAAACAGAGTTTTTACCATGCACAAGACTCGAACGAATATTGGAATCAAGCATGTAACTATCGGTTAATAAAAACCATGATGCTTTGTTAATTAAGGATAGAGTTTAGTGTACATTTATGATTAATTAAAAAAATAAAAATTTAAAATTACTACTTATAAAAGAAAAATTCTATTACCAATCATGCTCTTAATTTTCTCTTGTTGTGCTGGTTTATGATATAAAAAAAGGAGGATGCCACAAAGACTTAATTTTTTGTTTATTATCATTATCTTCCCTTTACAGTTCTAAACTCCAAACAAGTTCCATGTATCATTGTTCTTCTATTATGTCATGTTATTTCTCAAAATGTGTCAGGCAACAGAAAACCATGATTTAGACTCATTAAAATGTTGAAGAAAGCCAACTTTTTGGAATGAATTAGAAGAAGAGAGACAAAGTGATGACATAGTATTTTTAAGAAGAATGGTTTGTTTTTCATGCAATCTAATCTATCTGTTGTTTATTTGGAGTTTGTGATTCATTATTCCATCAATCATTCAAGGCATTATTCCCTCTCCTCGAGAAAAGATAAAAGGTAAAGCCCACCACCATCAGTCCATCACCACTACCACTGTAGTTCCCTGTCCATTCAAACAGACAGACAGTCCTCTCTCTCTTTTTCCTCAGGTCCTCCTTGTTGGCTCAATACCCTCCCTTTTATCCACTTTCTCTTTTTCTCACTCATCAAGTTTTTTAGTTGAGCCTTATTCTTAACAAAAGTGATTTATTCCATTCATAATGTTCAAAGCTTGTTACTTTGTCACATATATTTTATGGTTCCCACAATATTGAGCAGAAGCTTTTGATAATCCACATACCTTTATAAAGAGAGAGAAAGTTGCATATCACAGCCAATCCACTTTCATATAAAAAGCCAAAATTTCCCTCACTGACAAGAAAGGCACAAAACTCACACAATATCTATCTTGCAGTGAAGTGTATGTACCAACTACCAAACCAAGCATATAGATATATATTGATATCCTTAGCCTTTGTTTTGTACTCTCTCATACACTTTCAAACCAAATGAAACCTTGTTGACCAGAAATTCCCTTAATAACCCTGCTCTAACTCTAACCTTTGTTCTGTATCTTAGAGGCAACAATAGTTGAGAAAGATGAGAGGAGGTATTTGCAGTATACAGCTTCAGGCTCTTACACCAGAAGCTGCAACTGTTGTTAAACAAGCTGTTAATCTTGCAACAAGAAGAGGTCATGCTCAAGTGACACCTCTTCATGTTGCTAGTGCCATGCTTGCAACTTCCACAGGACTTCTCCGAAAGGCTTGTCTTCAGTGTCACTCTCACCCTCTTCAATGCAAGGCTCTTGAGCTTTGCTTCAATGTTGCACTCAACCGTTTACCAGCTTCCACACCAAGCCCTCTTTTAGGTCCTCAATATTCCACTCCTTCACTTTCTAATGCTTTGGTTGCAGCTTTCAAACGTGCTCAGGCTCACCAACGCCGTGGATCAATTGAGAACCAGCAGCAACATATTTTAGCTTTGAAAATTGAGGTGGAACAGCTCATAATCTCCATTCTTGATGATCCAAGTGTTAGTAGGGTCATGAGAGAAGCTGGTTTCTCTAGCACCCTTGTGAAAAGCAGGGTTGAACAAGCTGTTCCAATGGAAGTTTGTTCACAAAAAGCTCCTGATAGGAGCCAGTCCAAAGAAAGCACTAAGCTTCAAGTTGTTGGCAGTGGGAATGTGTCTCCATCTAGACCTTTTGGTCAAGTTGGGGGTTCATTCATCAAACCTGTACATGTAGATCTTGTTAACAATGATGATGTGACTAGTGTGTTGAGTGAATTGGTGAAGAGGAGAAGAAACACAGTTATTGTGGGAGAGAGTTTGGCTAATGCTGAGGGAGTAGCTAGGGGAGTGATGGATAGGTTTGAGGTAGGGAATGTTCCTGGAGACTTGAGGTATGTGCAATTTGTGAGTCTTCCTCTTATCTGTTTCAGGAATATTAGCAAGGAGGAAGTTGAGCAAAAGCTTGTGGAGGTTAGAAGCCTTGTGAAAAGTTATGTGGGGAGAGGGGTTATTCTTTATTTGGGTGATCTGAAATGGTTGTTTGAATTCTGGTCAAATTATTGTGAGCAAAAATCAAACTACTACTGTTCTGTTGAGCATATGGTCATGGAGCTTAAAAAATTGGTAAGTGGAAATGGGGAGACAAATAGACTGTGGCTTATGGGGATTGCAAATTTTAAAACATACATGAAGTGTAAAATATCTCACCCTTCCCTAGAAACTATTTGGGAGCTTCATCCCTTCACAATTCCTGTTGGCAGCCTGAGCCTAAGTTTAAATTTTGACAGGTAACTCTTTATTCTTTTATATTTACCTATTGCTTGTTTCATTTTTTTTTAAATTCCTCTTTCCTTGTCCTTTTGTTGTAACCTCTCTGTTGTTTCACAATGTTTTAGTGATTTCCAAGCTCAGGAGAGAAGGAAGGTATTATTCAAGGACATGCCTTTTGAAGATAGAGTAGGAGTCCGAAAGCATCTCACTTGCTGCAAGGATTGCTCAATAAATTTTGAAAAAGAAGCTCAGAGCATAACTAATAACAGTATAAGCAAGAAAGTGTGCACTGCTAGCTTGCCAACATGGCTCCAAAATTGCAAGGAAGAGAGAAATCACATAATGGAAGATCAGGTTTGTATCATACATAAATAGTCACACTTGATTTAGAGAAAAAAAATAAATATAGGCAAAAAAAAAATTGAACCATTTCTGATTATTATTTTTTCTTTCTGAAACAGGAAAGTGCAAGGCTTAAGGACCTCTGCAAGAAATGGAACTCAATATGCAATTCAGTACACAGACCCCCTTCCATTCTTGAGAAAACAGTTTTGTTTGTTTCATCCACTCCTTCCTCTCCCACTTCTGTTTCCTCACTTGAAGGAAAGTCCAACTTGCATCATAGCCACCTAAATTGGCCAATCATTTCTGAACCAGAAAAAGTACCAAAAGAATGTGAGTTATACACTGAAGCTGGTGATGATTGTTATGATGGCAACTTAATAATGTTCATGCCAGATAGAAATGTTAATGTCCCTAAACCAGATCTTTTGTCAAATCCCAATTCTAGCCCCAACTCAGCCTCTTCAAGTGAAGCAGTGGATGGTTTAGAAAGCACTCAAATGTTCAAGGAACTTAATGCTGAGAATCTTAAGATTCTCTGTGATGCCTTGGAGAAGAAGGTTCCACAACATAAAGAAATTATTCCAGAAATTGCAAGTACTGTCCTCCTTTGTAGATCAGGAATGAGAAAAAGAGAGAACCATTGGATGAAGAGAGAAGACAAGCAAGAAACTTGCATGTTCTTTTTGGGTGTGCATTCTCAAGCCAAAGAGAGTATCTCAAGGGAGCTAGCTAAAGTTGTTTTTGGCTCTTATAGTAACTTTGTCACAATTGGTATGAACAGTTTCTCTTCCCTAGGAGATGATTCCACTGATGAGAAATCCAAGAGGAAAAGACCAAGAGATGAGCTGGGAAGCACTTATCTGCAGAGATTTGGGGAAGCAGCAAATGAAAACCCCCATAGGGTGTTCTTCCTGGAAGATTTTGAGCAAGTTGATTACTTTTCTCAAAAGGGCATCAAGAAAGCAATTGAAAGTGGAAGTATAACACTTCCATGTGGTGAATCTGTTCCTCTCAAAGATGCAATTGTCATTTTCAGTAGTGAAAGCTTTAGTTCAGTGTCAAGATCTCCTGCAAGAATGTCACCATCTGCTGAAAGCAAAGGGAAGGAGATTATGGATGATAAAAGTCCAAGCCTTTCTTTGGATCTGAATATAGCCATTGAAGATGATAGTAGAGGTATGACTTTAGGTGGAGACACTGGTATCCTAGAATTAGTTGATAAGCAAATTAGTTTTAACATACAAGAATTGTAATAGGGAAGGAGGGAGAAACAATCTTCCATGTTAAATTTGGGTGTTACTTTTTTTTTTTTTTTGTTTATAATTTTCTATAATTGTATTGTTTTATCAGCTACACTTAGTGTGGGGAAAGAAAGACATGAATGCAAAAGTTTAGATAGAGATCATACAGCTTGATTTGATATGCATTTTCCAAGCTTGGATGGGGATAGATGGTATATGATGAGTCTGTACATATGTTAATGTGCTCCAATCTTTTGCATGTAATTTGGTTCCTGTTCTAACTAATATATGTTTACTAGCTTTGAATTCTAGAACAAGAAAGTTTCTTAATCTTTCATCATGATCCGTTCACTATCCAAGCTAACTTATGTTTTGATACTCCATTTTGAGGCTGTAAAGTATAAACTCAAATTTCATTTACCAGAAAAAAAAAAAAAAAAGGCTCAGGCTTTTATCATAAGTTCATAACTATAAAAAAAAAAAAATTAATGATATATTATAACTTTAAAAAGGAGGGAAAAATGAGCCCAAAACAAGGAAAGCAGTACACATGTCTAGATCACTTCCTATCCTATATGCGATCTAATTTATTTTTTTCTGATTGTTTCAGAAAAGTAAATATAAAATTACAGTTCTGTTTCTGAAGAAATAGGACTTTCGCAGACACATATGCTTGGCATTCATACAAATTCTTTGTCAGGATATCGTACTATTGTTTCAACTTTAGCCTTAAGGTAAAGGTACATCTTCAGACTTCAAAGAAAAAAAAGGGTCTTCAACATTTCGTGTAAAGTTTTCATGATTAATGCATAAATTCTGCATTTATACAATTTTATAATGTAGCTTTTTTAAAAAAAATGAACAAATGGATAAATTGATTTTATACATTTTTTAATGACATAATAAAAATTTTCTACTTATTATTATAAATTCTACTTATATGAAATAAGATACATGATTTTATTTTTATAAGAAAACGAGAATGAAAAGTAATTAGGGTTTATTTGGTTTCTATTTTCATTTTTAATTAAAAATAATTGCCACCTTTATTTTTTGTTTTGTTTCACGTTTTCTTAATTTTATATAGGAAATAAGTAAAGTAATAAAAATTTGAGTAAACTAGCAAATCGGTCCCCGACTCTGCGGGGACCATGCAGTTTCGTCCCTTACTTTGCTAAAATAGCACTTCAGTCCGTACTTTTTTAAAAACACATGCACTTTAGTTCTTATTTCACTAAAAAACATGCACTTTAGTCCTTCACTTTATTACAAAATATATACTTTAGGGACTAAAATGCATGTGTTTTTAACAAGTATGGACTAAGGTGCTATTTTAGCAAAGTCAAGGACGAAACTGCATGGTCCCCGCAGAGTCAGGGACCGATTTGCTAGTTTACTCTAAAAATTTGTTTTCATTATTTTTTTGAAAAAAAATTAAAACATGAAATAAAACAAAATAATGTGATATTTTATAATCAAAATTAAAAATATTTTTATAACTAAAATTAAAAATAAGGGAAGAGACACACAACAAACGGGTTCGTACCAAAAAAAGTTCTTAATTTTATCAACTAAATACCAGCTGGTTCGAATAAACCATGTATAGGATGTGTGTAGTTGAATTTAGTCTTGTAGTATGTTTTATCAAAGGGACTGTTTTACTCCACTTTATTATAATTAATTGAGACAAATGTGTTTCTGTTAGGAAATATGACTCGAGAAAAAAAAAAAGTTAAAAGGTCTTGAAAAGGATGAAAGAATTATTCAATGCGTAGGCATTCTGCAAAGAAAATTAAAAGCAAGTTGTCAAAAGCTTTTCGACACAAAATCGTTTTATCATTAATAATAGATGTTAAAAAGCAAATCGTAAAATAATCAATTATATGAATATCATGGAAAATTAAAGAAGCATCATGATAGTTGGAATAGGCACATATATTCCGATGTCATGTTCGGAAATAAACTCTATCCATAATTCCACACATTTGGTGTCCTGTCTTATATGAGTTTCTTATGGCTTTAAAGAAATATTCTTTGATTCCTTTGTATTGTCACGGTCATAATTTACCTCAAAAATATGAAGGAGAAAATTTTTAATTCTCAAATAATATATGCCATTTGTTTCAAGTTGGTGGCGAAAATTTTCCACCTGCTAATTATTCCACGATTTAAAACATGGGAGTTTGTTTCAAAGTTTTAGATTATATTCCTGGGAATAATGTTCCTATGAATCATATTAACAGAAATGTTATTTGTAGATAAAATTTCTAAACATGTTAGTAGATATTTAATATTCCCAGGAATATTTTTAATATTTATTTATTTCAAATAAAAAATATAGTAGAATGAAAAAAAAGTGGGAAATTATTTTAAAAATAACTTTTATTCCCATGGGAATGTAAGATTCCCGCCGCTCACCATGGGAGTAAAATAAATCACTTTTTCAGGAATATGATTTTTAAAGCTTATATCAAACGTTGTAATTAACATTCACAAGTTCACTTTCCCATAAATTTCTATAACTTTAAACAATCACAACTCTCATTTAGCTCAATATATTAAATAATAATATTAATTATCAGTGATTGTTTAGCGTTTACTATCTAACTTATGCAATTAATTAATAGATCAAAAGTGTAAGGGTTTTATCAAAAAATATAACATTTCATATTATCAATACATTGAATATTGTAACCAATGGAGGTTGATTCAAATGGTACATGTTTGATTCCCCTTAAGCAAAGTCTCGGATTCAAGTCTTGTGGATGGAAATAAATCCCCGTGGAAGATACATGTGGTTAAAAAAAAATACATTGAATATTGTGATAGTTGTAATTTTCATTAAAATATTTTCACTTTTTATTAATATATATATATATATATATATAAAAGAGAGAGATTTTGATGTAATTAACAAAAAGTACTCCAAATTTTGAATTTTGAGAAATCAGGTTCGTCTGCGCCTGTATGATGCTAGCTTTGTTGCTGGACTAGCAGAATATATAAAACATGCCCCTTTTCTTAAACTCTCTTTTAAACATTATTAACATCCTTTAACTAATAATTACTAGCTAGCAAGTAAAAAAAATTCATTACTCTCTTTACTTTTTCTTTTTTTTTTTCTTTTTCTTAAAAGAAAGTGAGTAAAAGAAAGTTGTAACCAAACTGAAGTGACCCAAGTATTGCTAGCAAAGTGTCAAAGGCTTTTAAAGATGTGTATAAATTTATTCTTCATGCTCTAAAAGATGCAAAGAAGGGGACAAAAATTAAATTGACCTTTCTTTAGCAAAAAAAAAAATCAGTGAATTAATTCAAAGTTATGTGCCTTCCCTAACTTACAAGAAACCTACGGCCTCCTTTTTAAAAAGATTGTGTGCCTTTTCTTTTCAGTGTTTTCATCGAATATTAGCCGACTCTTAATATATATCATCAAATAGAAACTATTTTCCAAGATGCTAATTTACATTGCCTTTTCATTAATTCAGTTATACGTGGAGAGAGTTAAATACATTTTTGGTCTCTATATATATTTTTGTAAATGAGTGCATGATTTTGGTTCCCTAGTTTTAATTGTTCAATTTTGGTCTCTCTTTTTTAAAACTTGAACAAATCTAATCTCACTTTTAGCCTCCCATTAAATATATAACAGAGTTTGTTGACATGGATTTAATTTTGTGATGTGTAAACTATCACATGACAAAAATTATTATTTAATTTTATCTTTTAATTTTTTTTAAATGAAAAATCAGAAACCAAAATCACATTTTGCATAATTTAATACAATAAGAAAACAAAATCAAAAAACAAAATCTCACTACTACACTCCAATTTCCTCAAAAACAATAAAGCAAATACAACTCCCAAATTTAAAACACTTGCAGGTCTACTTCAAGTCATCAACCAAGCGAACTGAAATCTTATCGAAGGCAAACTGAAATCTGCAAGCTTCGAGTTCAATCAGGCATGAAAGCGAATTGGATATGGCGGACAAAGCATCGACTTCGTTGAGAGCTGAATATGGCATGAAGTGAAGTGAAAGAGTTGGGTCCAACAGGGCGGACAGAGGCGGCGACGGTTTGCGATGCAGGAGAGAGGACAACGTGGTTGGTGGAGATGCCACTGACGTCGTTGACGAGGCAAGAAGGGTTTATGTCGCCGGAGATAAAAGAGGAGGTGGTGAAATGAGATGAAACATTGAAGTGACCCTTGAGGAAATTGTTTTATTTTAATAATTTAATATTTTTTATTTCTCTATTTTCCTAGCTGGCATTGGGTCATGACAGATTGGATAATTGCAGTACAGGTCAGCAAACTCTGTTAAATATTTAATGAAAGGTTAATTGTGGGATTAGATTTGTTCAATTTTTAAAGAAGAGGGACCAAAATTGAGCAATTAAAACTAGGGGGACCAAAATCACTCATTTACAATTAATTTAGACAATCATTTTATTCAACCACAAGCGGAAGGCACGTGTGTTATTCCACATTTTTTATTTTTTAAACTCCCTAAAAAATAACTATGTACCCTCCAAATTCACTCTTAATTACCTCTGTTTGGTTTACAGTTGAGTAGAATTGATTTTGGAAATCAATGGTTGAGATGAGTGATGCACACTTTACGAAACATATTGGACAGAAGTGATTTAAAATCAATTCTGCAAAACCATGGTTTTGAGTTTTTCAACTCCAAACCAACAGGCTACTAATAAATGGTATCAAACTTATTTTTTTAATTTCACTCAAATAGTTGTTTTCTTTTAAACCTCTTCAAGAATAACTACCATCATCCATTTTTTGTATTTTTTTTAAATAAACTCAGGGGTATAATTAGAAAGAAGAAATTGACATCAAAAGAGGTATATTCCCACTATATATTTTTATAGATAATATTTTTTTATTTTGATATCCCTAAGATACTCTACTCATAAATGGTATTTTGCACACATGTCTTGTGTTATATGTTTCCTATTTGAACATTAGAGTACACATGATACTTAGGAGTTAATTAGGACCATCATTCTACCGCTGTTATACAAGGAATTAATGTTAGTGTTTTGGAGCCCATCCCAATTCAACTAGGCTCATTTATTCGGTTTAACCAATAATCAACCTAGCATGCAAGGAACAAACCTCTTGGAACTTGGGAGTTACGTGCAATGACTGCCACACTAAACAAGAAGGCGACTTAGAGCATCTCTAATGGAGTTTTATTGGGGTCTTAAAAATAAGATCTCAGAGAGATAACTCACACACCATTGGAGTATAATGAAGTGACAAAATTTTTATTTTTTAAGCACCCCAGTTGCATAAATAAGCAATTTACTATTGTGGTTTCTTATAGAAAAATAAGAGAAAATAATAAATATGAGATAGATTGTAATGTCTAAGAGTTCTTATTTGCTAACAATGGAGTCGAGGGTTACTTAAATTGTAGAAAGTAAAATAAGGTAATGAGTATGCGTAATACTCAAGAAAAAATTATTAAAATAAACAATAAGTAACTCTTGTGAAATCGCTCCATTGAAGATGGTCTAATACTACAAGCCTACGTAGCTAGTCATATGCAAAATAGTTGATAAAAGTGCCCCAAATAGCTAATATATATGGCCATGAAATTGATTGAGTTATGTTATCCGTACAATAAATTCATATAATAACAAATATAATACAATACACATCACATCTCATTGTTACGTTTCTTCCATTTCTACCTCTTTCTTTATTGTACATGATAGAAATATTAAATACAATACATACACATTCATTTCTACATTTCTCTTCATTATACATACAGAACTATTAAATGAACTCACATCATTACTTTTCATTCTCTCAAAAAATCACACTGAAACAATAGTATCTCTTTTGAATTAATCCACGTTGTCTTTATTATTGATTCATTTTATAAAAAGTTTACATATTTTTTAAAATAATATATTTATTAGGCAATTAAAAATATTTTTTTAAAAAAATTAATGATAAAAAGTGTGTTAAAGAATGAATAAACTAGCAAATCAGTTCCTGACTTTTTTAGGGTCGTGCAATTTAGTCCCTAAGAAATAGAAAACTCCAATATAGTCTCTGACTTCTTGCTTTTTCTGTCACTATAGTCCAACTATGTGTTTTCCATTAATTTTTTATGACGTGTCACGTTTTGTAACATTGTGTCACATCGAGGCATAAAAATAACGTCATTGAGGTTGAGACATTCCCATGAAGAAAGGGGAGAAGAGAGAAAATGGGGAATAGGGAAACACACGACTGTTGCAGTTAAAACCTTTCAAGCTATAAATTTAAAAAATTAACGAGAAACACACAGTTTTGGACTATAGTAAAAGAAAAAGTAAAAAGTCAGGGATTATATTGGGATTTTCTATTTCTTAGGGACTAAATTGCATGACCCTAAACAAGTCAAAGACTGATTTGCTAGTTTACTCATTAAAGAATATATATGTTAAAAATAGTGTATTTACTAAGTATCACATATCTCCTATTATCAGATAATTCCGCTCGGAGCTTATTCACAGTTAAGACTACTCTTCACTCTTTTCTAAGAATGTGTTTAGTGGAGATTAAATCGAATGGGAAGCTAAATATGTAAAAATGTTCGATATGCATTATATAAGCAATTTTTATAAAATTATAAAGGGCTGATTAAAATTAATTCTCTTGTTATCTTTTTAAATATCACCATACCTTGTTATACCTCATTTTTCATTCCTTCGACAAGAAAATGACAGTCAGGGTATATGAGTTATATACCGATTCTCATGCCGTCCACTATCTCACCATTAATTATTTTATATGAAAGTGCAACACCATAGTCTATATATAAGGCAAGTCCTCGAGCACTGTACCCATTTGAGCAAGATTACAGGATATCACACATATTCCTTTGTCAAATACCAAATCTTAATATTATATAGTTTTTAAACATGCAAAAATCATTTTCATACACCTTTAATTTGTCCATATCTACCTTAATTTTGTATACTAGCTAGACTATATACACCTCAAAAATAATATCAAATAAATATCTTTTCTGGTAGAAACTGTATTGATTTCTCTCCCTTCAGATTTTCTAGTTCTAACATTAATTGGTGCCATTATTTTATCATAAATTAATATATATTAATAATCCCATTACAAAGTTTGCTTTCCTGAATAGAGACAAGAGGGGCTGAATTAAACCTCTTGAGTTACATACAAGCCGACAAGAGAAAGGGGCTTTTCTAGACTAAATCTTTATAGGATCAAGCAAGTGAAATTAATTAAATTGAAAAAATGTGTACGTTGTTTTTATGAAGAAGCAGTCCACTATACAGGTAGCCGCTGCTATTTCATATAATATTGTATAAATCATCAAGAAGATGCTAGAACCAGAGAATTATCATAAAGCAAAACCCAATATATAGTGTCATTTGGCAGTGCTTATTATTAATTAGTATATACAGTAACAAAGGATTAATGATTGGCTAATACAAGGGGCGTGACTAGATAAGTTCATAGGTTATACAACATATATACTCATATGATTTATGAAGTTGAAACATGCATAAGAGGGGTGTGTTGGGCTCAAGGGAAACCTTTGTCTTCATTTAAGACATTCCCCAACCATTTTTTGTGCTGCTCTTCTTAATTAAGGAAACCACTTTAGAGTACTAATTAAAAGAGTTGTCAACCAATTAAGTCTTTTTAATGGTTTCACAACAGGGGCTGAGACTAAATCTGAACATTAATAATCATCTTCAAATAGGTAGATAGCGATTTATATCCATGACCAAATAACAAACTATAATAATTTGGATAAACTTTTTAAAAAGAGAAGAAAATAAATAAAATAAAAAAGGTAAAATGAAGTTAATTTTTAAGTCTATGTACCTCAACTTTTTTAGAGCTCAAATTCAAGTACTTATCTCTTCCGGTCTGTTTTTCTATTCGCAAAATTCAAAACATAAATCTTGTTTAAGGGAAATGAAGTAACTAATTTGATGATAACTAACTGATTAATATATTAAGAAAGATTAAGATTACTTGCACCAATATAAATTTATGGGTGTTTTTCATTAAATTTTACATGAGTTTATACAAATATTTTTTATTCAGCGAACAGTTAATCTTTATTTTTTTTAATATATGATATAATTACTATGCAAAAAAGTATCTGACAATATGTCCCGTCCTTATATTTTAAAAACAGAAAATAGAATAAAAATTTTAGTAGTGCATGTAATAAAACATGAATTTTCAAGCTAATGTTAAATTGAAAATAATTTATTTTATTCTACCAACTAGGGAGCATTTGATTTACTTCCAAATTTTATTTTAGTTGATATATTTTCATTGTCATTATAAAAACTTTACATTATTTTTATTCTATTTTCTGTTTTTAAAATATAAGGACGGGGCATATTGTTAGATACTTTTTGGCATAGTATTTATATCATATATTAAAAAAAATAAAGATTAATTGTTCACTGAATAAAAAATATTTGTATATATAAACTCATGTAAAATTTAACGAAAAACACCCATAAATTTATATTGGTGCAAGTAATCTTAATTTTTCTTAATATATTAATCAGTTAGTTATCATCGAATAATTAATTGCTTCATTTCCCTTAAACAATGTTTCACGTTGGTATCTTTGATTATGAGAGTGATGATTTATCCAGCATCAATTATTTGAACTTTTTCCATTAACTATAACATTATCATTTTATTTATTTTGTCATTCTTAATTTGCAGCTTATGATCATATATTGTACTACACATCCCAACGGCCAAAAGGCTCTTTAAATACCAAGATATTGCACCAGTCGTTTTGGACACTTTTTTTAAAAATCTTACAAACATGATCTAGAAATCATTACAAACGATAAAAGGTAAAGATAAAGAGAATTTGAAAAGCATGACCCCACTAATTGTATTCTTTTTAGGGGTCATTAACGCTCTAAAGTATTCAAAATGTTCATACTTTACAAAGGCAATGCAACTTTTGTTCTTTGCTTTGAATATTGCAGTTCTTTGTCACCCTAGACAACCCATGCCATAACATCCCAAACTTTTGAAGCAAGGGAGATAGTGGCATATGAGATTGGCATGGAGACAAAGTTTCCACACATTGGGCTTTTGCAGTCTTTAGGAAAGAGAGAAAACAAATAAAGCTTGATTAAATGGCTGGCTGTATTCCCTTTATATGTAGAAGGCCATTTCCTCTTTTCAGTTCTCTCTTCTTTCTATTACAAGTGATTTTTTTTGCATGAAAGTAAGGGATTTCTCGGATCTAGAACTCCCAATAATCAGTGTATAATTTTAATTTGAGTATCTCTATCTGTGCAGTGACCTTGGATCATTCAACTAGCTAAGGACAAACATAGATGGATGGATCCATAACATTATTAGTGGGAAGGAGGAATATTGGACTCTGTTCAAAAGGCTAAGAACATTAGAGATGACCAGTCAAAAAGGGACGAAGTTGCCATGGAAGTTAACGAGAATGGGTTGAAAAAGTTAACCATGATATGATACACTGCTTACCAAGATTTCTTCTCACTTTCTCAGTAAGGATAGAAAAACAACCTAGGTGATTTGCGAAAATAGAGGTAACAAGAATTAATGTATTTCATGCTGAAAATATTACTAGCATATCATGCACTTAATTAATTCAATCCTAGCATGTAGATATTAAAACGGACAAAATACGCGAAACTAAAAAATCAAATAATTTATGAATTATAAAAATAGTACTAGTGGCCAAAGCTATATGAGTAAATATAAATTAGATGCTTATGATTATTTAATCAATTTAGTGATTAGATTAATAAAACTTGCATCTACAAAAAGCATTCAATATATAGCAAAAGTCCTGTGCTGATTTTTTTTTAACTTGCAATGTGCTGTGTTAAATTATTCTTGAAAAATGAAAATGTAATTTAGCAGCTTACTTAATCCCTTTTTTTCTTCATGCACCTATCTAAATTTACCTAAATCGAGCAAACATATTAATCATGTAGCTGGAATATGCATGAAAACTTCAGTTTGCATCTCCATAATTACATTTAGTTCAACGAAGATGAAGGAGGCAACCAAATATGGTAATAATAAGTTAATATTGAGTGTTTTATTAAATCCATTTTCACAATCAAGAGACTGGTAAGCTTGTGTAGAAAATGATAATACGAATTAGAAATATACTTAAACACAATAAAGTTTACATTAAAAAATAAAAATAAAAATAACAATATCTCTCAACTCATTCAAATCAATATATATAGGGTCAGTTTTGGTTTGCATTTTCATTTCATATTTCCATTTTCTCTTTCCTATTTTCTAAAATTTTACAAAAGAAAAACTGGACATTCCAGTTTTTCCTTTGTAAAATATCAGAAAATAGGAATCAAAATAAAAACTGGAAATAGAAACCGGAAATGAAAATGTAAACCAAAAACCCCAAACCTCCTCATTTTCACCTGCTCAATCAAGAAGAACCTAAAACAAAGTCAAGATTTTGCCAAAGATGACGTAGACTATGCTTGTTTGAATAGGGGAAGATCATTGACAAAAAAATGAATAGGTGAAAATCATTTCACATTTGCTTGGTTAAAAAAATGTATGAAAATATTAAGTGTAGTGCAGTTCATTTATACTCCTTTCCACAACATCTTACCAATCCCTATAGCATTAAAGTAAATTGAAAGTGACATTTCACGCTTTAACATATATACAATATGATGATTGAATTTTTTTTTTCCTAATCCATTTTCCCTTCCGTCCTTAATGCTCATTATTTTCAACCTTCACAACTTCATCAAGTTTCAAGTGATTTCAAACGGTGGACTGGCGGAACACCACCAAACTAGTATCATCAAAAGTTAACGTACAACACAAACAAAAAGCATTTGACCAAAAAAAAATCACACACAGACAGAGTATGGTATTAATATGCTTCTTAATTTTAATTATAAAATACAAATAGGAGATAACTAGATCGATATTTATCTGGGATTTGGAACTACGAGTTCGACAAATTAAGTTCCCTACAAAAGTTCAGCATTCTAGTATTTATCAGAGCCACAAAAACTAATAAACATGATGATATATGAGTAAATATAAAATCTCATATCCAGGCCCATGTATAATACAGCTCAAACTATTTTCAACGAAGTCTTAGTTAGTTGGGTCCTTTCCGAACCTCATAAACAGATGCGTTGCCAGCATTGATCCCCTGCGAGTCATTTCTGCAACTCGGCCAAGCAATGGCAGCTTTACTGTTTCTCTATTAGAAATTGGTTTTTTGTCCCACCTATTTGATGTAAACTTAAAATTTAGTCACACAGAAGGAGTTATTATTGCTTACATTGTTTGTTTAAAGAATTGAAGAAGAAATTATTTTTCTGGTACCTAGACAATAAAGAATTATTTGTTCACAATTCAAAGAAAAACCCAAAACATTATCTTTAGTTTCCATGGCCCAAAATGATATATAATTCATATTGTATAGGAATCATTTACATTAGCATCAGAAGCTATGGTGAAATCCCAGCACAATAATTGATGCAAAAGATAGTGTCTCTACGCTAAAACATAATTTGCATGGCAAAAGGGGGAAATCTAAAATAGAATCCATCTTACATAAAACAGAAAATTCGATAGTACTATTATGTAAAAATTATAGGAAGCTAAGAGCATGGTTTGTTTGGCGTTAACGTGGTAAACTCACATTTCCAATGTTAAAAATAGTTGTCTTGGTGAATCCAAATTTAAGTTTGGTCTGTTTTAACGCGAAACCAAACACACACTAAATAGTGCTTTCATGAAGCTCTCATGTTAAAATGAGCATAACGGTAGTTTCATTTAGGTCTTGAACTCCTTTAAAAAAAAAAAAGCAAAGCCCATTTTGCAAATTGTAAATTCTCAAACACTATATTGGGGTCATAAACACCATAACTAGACCCTGGCTTAATACTCAAACACAAAGCTCAATGGCTCAAGATGGTATAAAGACTGAATTGGTCACAAGCTCAAAAGTTAGATCTCCACCACTCCTATTCTTATAATAAAAATTTGAGTAAATCCTCTATTTAGTTCCTAAAAGATTACTGTAGTCACCAAATAAGTCCTTAAAAATATCAGAAAGTCACCAAATAAGTTCAAAAAGTCACCAAATAAGTAATCGCGTCACTAATCAGGTCCCTAAAAAATTATCATCTCCAAATAAGTCTTTGAAAGTGTAAAAATATCACCATATTCTTCCATTACCCATAGCACATGAACTTATTTAATGACGAGATGAGGGTCCTAAATACAATTACTTATTTGATGATATTTTCATACTTATAGTGTATAATTTGGTGACTCTAATTTTTTAAGAACCCAATGGGTGACATAATAATCTTTCGGGGACTAAATTGAGAGTTAACTCTAAAAACTCTAAGAATTTACTATAAAGTATAGTTTTATTATTGTAAGCATTGATGTTACAAGATCTCATGTGATCCTTATTCCTTCCATTATATGTTGTTCCTCAATAAGGACAATGCTTGTAGTTTTATATTTCAGTTGTCTCCCTATTATGTCTCCCATTATAATCAAAATCCTTTCACACGGACTTCCCAAGTTAAATCCCTGGAAATAGGGCTTTTAATTATTTTTCCTTCGTTCTTACATTTAATCCCAAACCCCCTAAAAAAAACAAGAAAACAAAAAATCCTTTGTTTGGAAAGTTATGAAATAGGAATGATTTGATTTTGAAATCTTTCTACTTTTAATTGTGCACCACTGCACATATACAACCCGCTTCAATATATTTGAGTAGATTTTATTTCTAAATCAAATTAATTTCAGTTTTTTATTATTCAAAACATACTAACATAGTATTAAAGCATCTACAGAAATTTCGCTTTTCCATTTACTTTCTACTGTGGTAATCTTTCATTATTTCAGTTCCATGAGACGTTTTAATACGTCAAACTAGATGTGCCATCTAAATTAGAGTGAAGATACGCTTATAAATCTTATACTCTTCTACATTTTAATTTATAACTATACTCAAGTACTCGACTATAAATTCATCAACTTCTTAGTAAATGACTTTGTTGAATAATAACTTCGCATAAAAAGTTTACATATTAAGGCCCAAGATTGGTTTACACATTTGTAACAACCACCAAGTCAGAATGTTTTCCAGAGTTACTTTAAACCACCAATCATGAGTTTATGTGAAAGCATGGTTACTCTCTTCATGCACATGCAGGTGCAAGTATACATACGTGCACAGAGTAGTAGGAATGCAAGATTATGTATAAAACAATTTTAATTTCAACATTCATTCTATATATGTTCTCTTCAGTGACAAAAAATAAGATGCTAGGACCATATCGGAAAAATTGCGAATTGTTTCTTTCAGTACTGACAAAAGTAAAGAATCACAAAAGGTCAAATTGAATAGTTGAAAAAACTAAAGCAGAGAGCAGCTTGTTCAGGAGACTAATACATACCAGTCCTCATGGCGAACAACTTTACCCTCCTCAACATACAACTTGATTAGCGATACTATATCTATATTCTTCCCCAAGAATTTATAGTGTTGCTTGCTGTCAATTAATATCTGCATGCAACATCCATGAATTTGGATATTCCAGTAAGAGATCAAGCAAGCACTTGTACTTAGAGCACAACAAAAGATAGAGGTAGTACATACTACATTAAGTGGCAGCAGATTTACTAACCTCTCCTTTTCCTGGCGAGACCATATTTTCTTTAACACTGTATTCCACAATCTTGGACTCACTAAATACCTAGGATATATGGAGACAAAAAGAAGTGGGAAATTTGCTCAACATTCAGAAGAAAAAAGAAGACAATGATACAAGATAATTTTATCTAACATTAAATGAGTCATTATAGAAATAACTAATCTGCTAACTAACATTCAACAAAGATTTCTAATATTAAAAATTCTTCTATTTTAAAGAAAATAAAAATTGGTATTTCATAATGTTTAATTACTACTATCACATACTTGATGATCCACTAGCACAATACACGCTCAAGGTTCATCACTGCTACTTCAAATTTTGGTGACACAATACTAATTGAAAAAGAAAAATAACAGGGACACAACAACCTTGTAAGCAGGAAATATTCTATTATGCAACAACTTATAATTCTTTCCTTAGTTTGCATTATCAATGAGTACAAAAAGATCAAATAAAAAGCTTGAATGGACTCTAATTCATTGCTCACAGAAGTATTACAATCAACTATAAAGATGAATCTCAACTTTCTTATTTAAGGCAATCACCAATGTTTGGTTAAAACTACTTACATATCAAGACGAGTATATTTGACAAAATAAGCAGATAAGCTAGCTAAAAGCTAAAAAGTTAGCTGATTAAATTGAAAGTTTGGTAAAACTAGTTGATAATTGTAAAATGACAAATAAGGTCATCATTAATTATTGAATCAAAACTTTAAATTTGGTAATTATGAAAAAAACTATACTAAGAAATGCTACTTTATCAAACAAGGTTAAAATGGTTAAACAAGCTTTTCAGCTACCAATTTCAGACAACTAAAATGACATGCTAAACACACTTTTCAGTATATTATTCCTCGGGGAGGGATTTTATTTACATGCAGTTCAAAATCCAACAAGTTTGAAGCAAAATGAAGATCTACATGAACAAGAGACAAAATGGTGATCAACTTGAAGTAATGAAAACCTTGGGAACAGAATAGAATGCTGATTTGATTTGCTTCACCCTGCAGTATCAATATTTCAAATTATGTAAGAAAATTTGTCCATATATTTAGCAATTTTCATTGCTTTCTTGAATGGGTGAATACAGGAAAGTAAAGAACCAGGAAGTTCAACAGTTTATCCATAAGTAAAATAGAATTTGAATAATCTCACAGTAGGAACCATGCATGAAACAGTAATACAGAAGAGCTAACTGCTATTGGCCTATTGCACACCAGCAGGTTTAGATTATTGCAACAGGCCATAAATATGCTGGTATATGGATAAAACTAATGACAAAGTCTAAATGTCAATCAGGCAATATTTAACCAATATTAAACCACAGTTTCATGTGACAATCAAATACCAGGAAAAAGAATTCACCTGTATGTAATTTTTATTTTTTGGAGATAACACAGTAAATTTATTCACATGAATAGAAAATATTACAAAGAGAATAGAGGACAAGGAATCCTCCTAACCAAAAGAAGAAAATAGAAAATAACCAAGAAAAAATAGATTCAAAGGTACAAAACTGCCCAATCCCTCAACATATCTGTTAGTGAAATCCCATTTAAAAGGCCAAGTGCTTTATATCAAATAGACACCAAACGACTAATCTTGTCCCAAATAAAGAATTGTGCCAAAGAAACCTTTAAAATACAAGAGTTTCTTCCATCCAAATACACCTAAGTGTAGCATTGGTTGCAAATTTCCACATAAACTTAGGTTCTTTGCTTCTACCAAAACCATGAAAGCTAATCATCAAGAATTGGCCCAGGGACAAAGAATATACCTAACATTCACCAAAAATGCCGAATAAAGAGTTCCATAAAGAAACCACAGCTGAACAATGTAAGAGTTATGCTCCACTGTTTCTAAGAAAGCACAACACATTACACACATATAAGGTGAAAGTGTCATATGCAAAATATAGCCAAATAGTTTTAAGAAAGAAAAATAAAAAAATGGAGTTGAAGTTGTTCTTTCCTACTCTATGTCTATGTTATTCCATAGGGCCATTGTATGGACATTGAATTTTGGATTATTGCTCATTGTACCATAATAGTTCCTAGATTTGATTAGAGGCTGGGTTATAATCGTGGAAAGTCAGGTTGCAACAATAATACCATAACAAGGTCAATGTTGAACTACGATTGCAGACAGCATATAGCATCTCTTTGTGATAAAAACCATGGATGTTATTAATATTATAAAATATGGCTGCATTTATTCCAATTTCAGCATCAGGAAGAATAAACAACAAGCAAACCTCATTCTTTTTCTGATTGAGACATGAAAGTCTTTTAGGACAGTTATCACAATACAAGATCTTGACAATAATAAACCAGTTTGAAACCAATCATATTTTCAATGGAACACTTGAAACAAGGTTAATCCTTCCAATTGTATAATATCAAATCAAATCCAAGTGTATACCATCTTACAAGAATATTCAACCACTCCAATAAGACCCTCTATGGAGCATGTCATTTAGGCATTTAGCATGTCTATTTCAGGAAAATTGGAAAAATAAAAAAGCAATGATATAATGCATACCCATGTGCGGACATAAGTGGATCCTCAAAGGAAGCATTCGGGGCATAGATTTCAAAATCGTGAGATGTTGCACAGGATCCATACCTGAAATACCATACCAATGTCCAGACAGTTAGAATACAACGGTAGTTGAAAGAGAGCTGTTAAGCATTGATTTTGCTCCTTTGAAGTAAGGGATGCGCTTTAGAGAATAAAATGAGGAATTATACCGTGAGAAGAAAATCACTTTGAGATTTTAACAAATTCATAATTTATTATTTATGTATAAGTATTTTGTGACAGTTTTAACTAATAAATTTTAACAAATTCATAGTTTATTATAGATGAGGAGTCAAATACATTAAGCAATAAGCATAAATCATTTTCTCAAACTAGAAGGTGGTTTTACGATGCCAAAAAGTCTTGATAATCTATAACCTAGCATAAGCCAAACCAGAGCACACTAGGAATTTGATCCTTTCGAAAAATTAATCTATCACGAACTTCTTCATAAGAAACAGTAAAGATATATTTCATTCTTCTACTTAAAGCTCATCAATAATAGTTTTATATCCTTGCTGACAGAGAATTTATAACCAACAATGTGATCAAAGGCTTGAATATAATTACAATTCTGCTAGCTAGCTAGTATGAGTATGTTCTGAAGATTAGAGAGAGAGTGAGAAGGAGCTCACAGACGCAGAATGTGAGGAATTATGCTATCGGCAAAACGCTTCTTTTCACCGGAATTCCTTGCTTCTTGGTAACCGCTCTCCGCTCCTTCAACTTAACAAAGAGCACAAAAGATACGAACAAGTCAGTCAATAATAATTCAAAAAAATAAAAATAAAAAACTACAAAGAGCATTCCCGCTAATGAAATTACCAGAAGAGAAACTCTCCATTGCAAATTTCCTTGGAAGCCAAACAGAAGACTTGATCAAGTGATGCTGTGTCTGTGTATGTCTAAAATGTCTGACGTACATTTTTATATAGAGATTAAATATCTAAGTAACTACCGCTAGCGAGGCTCTAATCTTACATGAACGAATTCGAGATTTCATTAGTGGCGCCTTGGCCCTCAACGTGGCCATGCCTCTTCCTCTCTCAAAATTCAATTCAAATAAAACGGCACCTGTCAACTTCGTCGCTTACTCACCGTCACCGAGACAAAATTGCTTATTAGTCCCTCCACGGCCCCGCCCAAGAATTTGAGTATTTGACCCTTACATTACATTACAACTTCCAATTCGCTCACTGCTGAATCATTTTGACGAGTATTCCAGAAGAAGAATCTGACGATTACACGTACTAGGACGTTGATGAATAAATATAACAATCGCGATATACGTACCGTGTATAGTAATCCCGCGATTCTACCGCATTCAGTTTTACTCTTCGCACCCGCTTTTTGCTTTTCGCACCCCTTTCTATATTTTTTCAAACCTGCTAATTATTTTTTATTAAAAAAATAATTTTTATATTTTTATTTTATTTTATTTATTTATCTCATCAAATAAAAATATAGATCAAGAAAATACAATTAAATGATCATATAAAAATTATGTTAATTAACTTCATTTACAAATATGTTCACCGTTTCTGTTAAATTAACCAAATATCTCACTCTGTTAACCACCAATGTATACACCATTAACTTTATTTACAAATATATTCATCCTTTCTGTGCACACAATTAACCTCACAAATTCAATTAACCAAATATCTCACTCGGTTAACCATCAACGTATACATCATTAATCTACACAAAATTAACCCCGTGTTATACGTGAGTTGCAATAAACCAAAAATCATATTCTGTTAACCACAAACGGAAACGCCATTAACCTCACTTTTTTAAATAGTTTTTATTTATTTTTTAATTTGTTAACCAAATATACTACTGCATTCACCGTTTCTGTGCACACAATTAACCTCACAAATTCAATTAATCAAATATCTCACTCTAATCACCACTAATGTATACACCATTAACCTCATTTACAAATATATTTACCATTTCTGACCACATAATTAACCCCGTGTTAACAGAAGTTGCAATTAATCAAAAATCCTACTCTGTTAACCACAAACGGGAACACTGTTAACCTCATTTTTTAATATATTCACCGTTTCGGGTCACATAATTAACCTCATGTTAATTAACATAATTTTTATATGATCATTTAATTGTATTTTCTTGATCTATGTTTTTATTCGATTAGATAAATAAATAAAAATAATAATAATAATAAAATAAAAATATAAAAATTATTTTTAAATAAAAGAAAAAGGTAAAAAACAGTTTTTGGATGTAAAAGAATGTTAAAAGGGGTGTGAAAAGAAAAAAGGGGTGCAAAAAAAAAATGTGCGCGGGTTATACACGACATTACTGTTCACAGTACGGATAACATTATTGTAAATATAAATGTCCCGCAAACAGTAATCCTCCATTTGTAGCGGGGTACTGTTGTGTGGGACCCACTATTTTTTTTTTCCTGATTTTCTCCTTTTTCCTTTTTTTTTAAATTCGTTTTTTAATAATTTTTTTTTATTATTATAATTAGTTTTAGCTATATGTTAACATGAGGTTAATTATGTGTCCAAAAATGGTGTATATATTAAAAAATGAGGTTAATGGTGTTTTCATCTGTGGTTAACAAAATAAGATTTTTGGTTAATTACAACACTTGGTAACACGAGGTTAATTATGTGGCTGGAAACAGCGAACATATTTGAAAATGAGGTTAATGTTGTATACATTTCCGGTTAATAGATTGAGATATTTGGTTAATTGAATCTGTGAGGTTAATTATGTGCACAGAAATTGTGAATATAGTATTATATTTGGTTATTAACGTTAAAATAATACACATTTATTGTATTTTTTGGTCTATATTTTTATTTAATAAAATAAAAAAATAATAAATATAATAATAAATTAAAAACAAATAAAAACAATTTAAAAAAGGATGAAAATAAACTAAAAAAGAAAATGCCACCACGTACACTGTTAACATAGGGTTAGTTATGTGTCCAGAAACGGTGAACATGTTAGGAAATCTGGTTAATGATGTTTCCGTTTGTGGTTAACAGAATATTATTTTTGGTTAATTGTGTGCCAAAAAACGGTGAATGAAACAGTATATTTGGTTATTAGTATCAAAATAGAATAATGATGATAAGAATTTTTTGTCAACCCTTCCAAGAACACACATTTATTGTATTTCTTAATCTATATTTTTATTTAATGAGATAAATAAATAAAAATAAATATAATAATAAAATAAAAATAATTAAAAAATAATAAAAAGGGGGACGCTGAATTCCTACTTTCCAATTTTATTTTACAGTTTCTTTTTCCTTGCTTTCAGGTTTGCTAGCTTAAATTGTGACATGTCACTAGTGTACAATTGCGGGATTTACTGTTAACGGTACTTATATCGCGATTGGACATTGATACAACAACCGTGTTAAAGTGTTCAACTTATTTGGCTCAGCTGTGAGATAATAATAATAATAATAATAATAATAATAATAATAATAATAATAATAGTAGTAGTAGTAGTAGAGCAGCAAATGGCAGGTAATAATCTTAAGATTCATGTTTTGCTAACTTGGTTTTTCAGCACAAATCGGGCATCCTAACTACAGAAGAGATGAGAGATTTCAACATAAAGACTTGTTTTATTTTTTATTTAAAAACTGTTTTTAATTTTTGAAAATAGAAATTAAAACAATTTATTTAGGTGATTATTTTTTATTATCTATTTTTTAATGTGTAATATAAGCAATGAGCTTTAAATTTACTATCTCGCATATATTATCTAAAATCCTTACCATTGGGTTGGTGTTTGTGGATTTCTTGCTATTTATTTTAAAAAACATTAGTCTAAAAAATTAAAATAATTTCCAGTTTTCAATCTAAAAAATGTCTTCTATAATAAACAAAGCACAATACAAATTTTTTCAACGGTTTTCAAGCATGCCCTTGGAAGAAAAGAGATTATCATTTCACCTTTTTATTTAGTTTGAAGAAGAAAAAGAAAAAGGAAAGAAGCAAGAAAGCAACAAGAAAGTTATCAGTATGGATTGAGATGGCGTGATAGCTTAGAAGGTGGAAGTAGTCTTGCTAAGTAATGAGTAATGACAAATGATTACTATGGATAATAGACATAAAAATTGGTATTGTTTTAAAAATTAGACCCATAATTAAATCAAGGAAGACACTAATTCACGGTTCAGACACTAATTCACGATTGAATCGTATCCAAACAATAATAATTAAATATATATTTTTATATAATAAAATAATATAAAATCATTAAAAAATAAGTTATATAAGATTATAAGTAAATATAAAAAATTTTATTATATGTATTATAAGATTAAAAAAATTATTAATAATTAATTAAATGATACATATTTTTATAATCTTAAAATTCTATCTTTATTCATCTCAAAAATATTTTAGCTTAAATAAAAAAAATTGAGAATTTTTAAAACTGACCAATTTAATCAATTTTTTTATATCGATTCTCATTAATTCTGAAACCAACCAATTTTTTGGATGATATGAAATAGACACCAAACCAGTTCCCAATCAGACCGGTTGAACCGGCTAGTCCAGCTAGTCTGATTTTCATATCATTGAAAATTAGTTTTAAAATTAAAATAAAAATGATTGAACCAAGGATAATTTAGTTGAGATAGATATGTTTAAATTTTTCATTTTTTATCTTTGATCGTGAATTTCCACCAGCATAGTTACAAATTTAACCCCTCATGGATAATGGTCAGGTAAAGCCAGAGAAGTATTGCAAACTCTTTCACTCATTAATTTGGTCCTAACATGCGTATGCTAATTTATACTAGTTTTATTCAATTGAATAATCAATAATCATATAGAGAAAACAAAAATACATTAAAAACACGAGAGCGTACAGCAAGCCAAAATCACATGTGCAAATATTAACAGGTTAGGATGCAATCATGCAACACAAATTACTATAAATTAAATCTATAAAACCGCCATTTTGTAAAATTTTAAAATGGAAACTACAGATAAAGAATTACAAACTCCGGTTTGAAATTTGATGGGAGGGTATTATACACCAATCCCTTGTTACATATGCCATGGCCCTCAAGACTAGTAAAATTTCATATAATTACACAATCACTTGTATACATAGTTCTAAAAACCAAAGCTTGAGTTAGTAGACACTAGATACATGTGCTTTGGAGACTATCACCTCACCCAGGAAATCATATGCACTATACAAGCAATCTAACGAAGCAGAGACAATCACCCTCTTATTATTCAAGTTGGTGCAATACCCCAATAGACCAAATACAACCTGGAGAATTACCTCTGGAGTGAGAAAAGAAACCAATCCACAACAAAGGTATTAAGCACTAAGGTGCTGTTTGGAAAAACAGCTTATTTAAGTGCTTATAACATAAGCTCCTATTTGATAAACACTTAATGAATAAGCTCTTAAGAAAGTGAATGAAAATTGAAGAGGGAAAAGTGTACTTAAACTCTGCATAAGCTATTCCATAAGCTACTCTGAGGAGCTTATTGAAATAAGCTGAAAACAGCTTATGAGCGTGTCATAAGCTCTTTTCATAAGCTTACCCAAACACAAGTGCTTATATCATAAGATAAGCTTAAATAAGCTCTTTCAAATACCCCGTAAATAGTAAATACCATTAACAGGCCTACCTTATCAGCAATTCGTTTACCGCTTAGTTTCACTCATGTTTTTTCCTTCAAAAAATTCACCCAACATCCGATCTAGATCTTCTGCTGTGTATTTGATGTACTTCTGAGGAGTCTTTCCACTCTCCACTAGAGGCCTGTAACACAATAAAGGAAACAAACCTATTATAGATAGCAATGGCATAATGAAGTTTGAAGAGAATTAAAATGAGAACACACCCAAAACGTTTCACAAATGATCTGTAAGCAGGCAACAAGACTTCAGCAACTGCAAGCCTGAGAGACTCTCGCAACTCGCTGTCAGGAACTGTCCATTGAGATTGTTTCTGATGGAGTTCCTCAAACATAACATTGAATGACTTAAACCTGAAAACAAAATACACATTGACATGTATGTCAAAGGGACAGAAGATATTTTTCCTAACTGAAAGTCCATAAAGAAGCAACTGAACGGCTACCTGTCTTTAACAATTGCTCTTGAAGCACCACTACTACTTCCAGTTCCACCATCACCACCAGCAGTACTACTCCCACCACCTGATGAGGTAAGGCCCTGAATAGATAGGCACTGAAGAATCTGCCAAGGGAAAGAATCAAAATTAAGCAGTGGCACAGTACCTTATGAAATAGTTACAAATCACTAAAGGGCATGATTTCTGAGCTTTTAGCCAAATGTTTGCACAAAGATCAAAACAAAAAACACAAATGTGCAGCAACTTGTAAGAAGAAGGAAGACATTACTTCTCAAAAGAGAAATACAATGGCTCTCACTGTATAATTGTCATACACAGTCATGCATAAACGGAAAAGAAAAAAAAAACACAAATGCAGGTAGAAAACATGAAAGATAAGCTCCCTTGGCAGAACATTTCTACACCCAGATTAAAACCCCCTCTTTTTCTGAGGCCCGAAACAAATCTCTGAGCTGACCAAATGATTTCTTGCAGTATTTCCAACCCAGACCAATGGAAAACTCTAATAACTTTCTCAAAAAAGGGTCAACAGGCTTGGCAATGGCCTGACTGGCTTTAAATGGGCAGGATTGGGATGACTCGTTTAGAAAATGAGCTGTGAATTTGTCAACCCAGCTCTAAACCCCCCCCCCCCCCAGGGATGGTGGGTTAATCAGACTGGCCCATTTAGCTCATCAGAAATTAAACAGAAAAGGGAAGATCATACAATAAACAACTTTAACAAATATTAATGTTAGAACGAATAGATCATTCACATGAAACCAAAAGTCAGGTATAAAAACAATCTACTCAACCACCTGCGTTTACGACTAATAACAAAATAACCAAATAAATATATAAGAAGGCTGCAAGACATGTTGTAGTCAGTAAAGTTATTAGAACAACACCTTTGCCCAAGCATTCCTTTTGTATTGATTGGCATGCTGCTGCACAATCCTCCTATGTCGTTGTACCCAATCATCCCCAAGCAAATCCTTGGCTTCAGATCTAAAATAGAAGAGGATTAGGAGAATAATAACTTTGAACCACCAGAGCACACAATAAAACTATGATTCAAAGAAAATGAATAAACAATGTATGTTGAAGACATACCTCCGAACCGATCTGACAATATAATGAATATTGTTCATGAGAAAAAGGTGTGTCAATGCCTGGTCTCTATACTGCTTTGATTTACCATCTAGATTGGTTTGCAAAGCTTGCATTATTCGCATTGTTACAGATGCTAGCTGGGAAGAATCATCTCCACCTTCAAATTCTTGGAAAAGTTGCTTCAAGGTGGACCGGTAGCTGCAAAGATTTAAAGAATTCTGATTAGGTCAAATATGTGAGGATCTATGGCATGCTGCTGCACAATACCCATCACAGTCACAATTAATCTCATGGATGATCCAATTCAGTATTCTGGTTCAACATAAATTTAAAATGCACATATTGAGAACCCTGTCAAGGCACACAAGATCAAACTTCCTCTAGTCTCCACTAAACACTTTTCTTTATATTCCCTATTTTCTATTTCAGGCTAGTAATTAGTTTCCCAGCAAATCACTTTCAAGACATTTTTCCGCTAGCACAGCAAGTCCTAACATAAAAGGGAATTCCAAATGCCCCACTCCATCGACCATAGTTAAGAAAAGATGAGTACAAAGTTAGACGATAAGGCATCCTCTCAAGAAAATCAGAAAAAAGACACCTAGAAACTAAGAGGTTGATGATATGAAATAAGGCATGTCAATCCCTCTGCATGTCTATCGAAGAAACACCACTAAAAAGTTCGTGAGCAGAACACCAAAGAACTGTAAAATAAAATTAAAAAATCTAATTATTAAGAAAAAATAATAAATAATGACCAACATCTTTTTCATTACTCATTAGTCAACACAGCAAGGAATGCTAGAATTAATTTGATGATATGGCTATAAAACTGGGATCAGATGACAACCACAGACAAACTTACTCAAATAAAAACTTCACATAGTTAATAACGTAGCTCGTCAAAGGATGGACAGTTCCATCTGTTACTGCAGTCTTTGTAGCATCTTTCTCAACTGCTTCTTCAAAATCTCCAAAGGTCTCCTGAGCTGTTTGTGCAAGTCGTTTTGTCAAACTCATTGCAGCTTCTCTTATTTCAGTGCAAGCTTTGCCTTTAAAAAGTGTCTCAATCTGCAAATTGCCAGGTGAAAAGGTTCAGCACAAGATTATAATGCCATTGTATTATTGTAATATGCCTTGTGTTCGTTTTACATAAAAAAAAAACACCCAAACCTACTACACATCATGAATGTCATATATTCCATCTTTTCCTAATAACATTTACTAGAACTGTGGCTGATGTAAAATTCTATCAGCCGGAGGTTGAATGTAAAAACTGTTGCGGATGAACCTAACGACCCACTCTAATGAGAGAATCATAATGCTTTAATCGATCATAAAATAACCTCTAGACATGGGCTAAAATACCTGTCAGAGGCTTTCTATATTAATTAAATAGTTTTTTCTCACTTGTATGAATGTTGAATATTCAGAAAGTTCTCTCTCCAAATCATCCACATCTCCTAAAAAATAATGAAACTGGCAAATTTACAATTTAAAATTTTTACTTACGATTTTCAAGATAAAATGAATTCATATGTGAAAGACCACAATTTAAGTTCCATTTCACAGTAGTCCCAAATTATAGAAGGCCTATAAAAATGCTAAACATAAGGCAGAGTGCAAAGTTGAAGTACAGGAATGCAGTAATCATGACAAATATCATCATGATTACCATGACATGAAAGTTCAAAACTCACACAAAGAGGCATAGCTACCTGTCTATCCAACAATAAAACATTTTAAAAATAAATAAATAAGAAGCTTCTTACTAGTCTCATAGACAGCTGAAAAGAAAACTTCAGATAAGTTAGTAATCCAAGTGAAAAGTCTTAAGTCAGTGACATGATATGGCCAATACAGTGTTATGATAAATAAGGTTAAGTCGGGATTGGCTATTGAATATAAAATAAAAAATTGCATTGACCCCATAAGATTTATAAATCCACAGCACCAGAAAGATAGCAGCAAGATTTATTATTATAGATATCCAGAGACATACCTCTGAATGGAGCTCTTGCATTATTTCATACATGTCTAAAAGTACAAATAACTTTTCTGGGGATCTCTTGCTTTTCGCTATTGCTTCTCCAAAGCTAAGTAGCATAGAGACACTGTTTGTAGTCACCTCAGCAAAACACTGTTCACTGAGTGAATCGAAACCTTCAAATATCTGGTCACAAACTTTCCTCTCACCAGCAAACAACAATTTCACCTGTTCATGTATAATTACATATTTGAACGGAATAAAAAAATAATGAAAAAGAAACACGGCATAAATTGTACAATCTTCTTATTGTACAATCTTCTTATTGTACAATCTTCTTACTGCTATACGCATGAAATGAATCCAGTTTCCAATTTTGGCTTCCAAATCTCCCACTGTAGCTTTTGAACATCATCTTTGTTGAGTTTCTCAACTCCAAGTTTTTGGAGGCTTTCTTCCAATACAGTTGAACGAGCATCTCTACAAAATAATAATGATGATAATCATAATTAAATTGCAGCAGTTATATTAGTCATTGTTGGAACTTGTAACATGTATTATAAGTGCATTTTTATGTACTTAACTGTTAGGTGTCTAGGTTCATTAGTCAACCCAAACCAGGCAAAATGACCAGATTAGGGTCCTTTAAAAAAGTTACTAAATTGGGGCTGTTCTGAAATGATTTACTGGCATGGGATTGTTTTGTCCAATGTGGCACCCAGCTGGAACTCACTAATCCAACATGGCATGCCACACATGGGTTCTTTTTTATTTTACAAGTGCAGCGAGTCCATGTGGCAGGCATAGGACTCAATTTGTTTTTTTTTTTTAAGAAAAAGAGCTGCTATGTGGGACTCACTACACCACATGGCAGCTCTATCAATAATTTGTAAAAAAACAGGCACACACGGTAGTGCCACGTGTCTTGATGGTAAATATTAAAAAAAAAAAATTATAAATAACCCACACCCTCTCCCCTCAGTCTTTGACAGTCACATTCCGCACCCCTCACCTACCAAGCATTATGATAGTTTCTCCTACTACATTTGGTTATGTATGTGTATGTTTTCTTATTTTTATTTTTGCGTAGTTATTTTCTTTTTAATTAGTTATAGTCAGTGGTGATGTTTTTTTATTTATCTATGTTTATTAATTTTTCATTTAGGTATTTATTTATTTTGTTCTATTTTTTTAATTACCTTTATTATTCATTGTAATTTATTTGCGTATTTATTAATTTATTTTGTTGTTCTTTTTATAATGCGCTTTGGATTTATTTTATTAATTTGTATTGGTGTGTATATGGAGTTGTATATTTATTTAGTTATTTTATATTTTTATATATGTATATATTCATGTGTTTATTTATTAATTTATGTATACATACTAATCTTTTTATGGACAGTTTGAACAAATAGAGTCCAGCTCTTCGTCTAGTTCATACAGTATTTTCTTTAGTCCAAAATTGACAAAAAGCTGTATTATAGATGCAAGATGCACGTGTGTCCAAACAGTTTACAATAGAGTGCAGGATCTCAAACTGAAGATTGGACAAGCATTTTGGTCGCACAATGGCTTGAATGATATTTCAAATGCTATTATACCATCTCTAATTCAACGTTAGGAATGAAGAGCAGTTGCACCAATCTGCTCAGGCATACATATTAAGGCTTAATGTGTATGCCCGATAAGCCTTAACACATATGCTCGAACATATCGGCTTAGCTGCTCTTATACCCATTGTGGTCCAGGAATCTACCAAAATATTATCTAACCATTTCATTTGTAACAAACTTCCTTGTAAATGGACGTGTCCCAGTGTTGCACCAAGCAATTCATAGCATAGTTGCTCCCAGTTTCACTTAGGGTATGTTTGCGAGTTAGTAAATGAAGGGAAATGAAGTGAAGGGAAAGATTTATAGAGAAACCATTCCCTCCCTTGTGTTTGTGAGTGTAGTTAGATTAGAAAGCTCTCTCCCCTCCTCCCTTCCCCTCCCAACTTTTCCCTTCCCTTTCCTTTCCCCTTCCTTCAAACTCACAAACACACCTTTAGTAGGTCCTATGAATGACATGCCATCCATGAAAAATCCATACTGAATTGCTACATATAGGAGGGTAATTGTGCACTCTCCGATTGGCATGTGAAACATGCATTTTTGGTCTCTATCGCCCCACCAATATGCTTATCAGCGTGACATTTGTTTCAAAGTCATTTGAGCAACTCCAAGAAAACCACACTGAACTAGATAAGGTATAATAGCATCCGAAATATCATTTATGCCATTGTGTGATTGTCATCTGTTCCAAACATGTTACGACACATGCATCTTGCATCCACAATACAATTTTCAATTCTGAACGAGATAAAAGATCGTGTGAATGAGATGAAAAACTAGACTCCATTTATTCAAATTGTCCTTTAAAAAAAAGTTAGTATATGACTATATGTACATAAATTAATAAATAAACACATGACATATAAAATCAAATAATATATTCATTAATATATAAAATAACTAAATAAATTAATCAATAAATACACAACTTCATATACTTTAACGCAAATTAATAAATAATACAAAAAAACATTGTAAAAAACAACAAAATTAATTAAAAATAATAAATACACAAATTAATAAATAAATAAGAGAAATGTTAGGAACACACTCTTTCTAGCACATCCTCTATGATTGGTTGGAATTCACAAGAGTTCAACCAAATAGGGAGTGGGCCCACTACATTGGAAGTTGGCCCTACATAATTTGGTCATGTGGATTTCAACCAATCAAAGTGTGTTAGAAATAGCACTCCTCAATAAATAAAGAAATAAATAATAAAGACAATTAAAAAGATGAAACTAAATAAATAAATAACTAATTAAAAAAATAATAATAACATAAATAAATGAACAACACCACTAACAATAACATATTAAGAAAATTAACTACACAAACGTGTGTTTGGTTTCCATCAAAATCACGTTTCAAACGTGGATCCAAGCCAACGCTACTAAGAGTAGCGTCAGCCTGAATCCACGTTTGAAACGTGAATCCAGTGTAAACCAAACATGCTAGAAGCTACTTGAATACTTGCGGAAGGATGAAGGGTGCATAATACGGTTGCAACAGTCTAAAGGGGGAGGGTGTGGGTAAAGTATGGTGGGTGGGGGAAATTTATAAAGTTTTTCTATTTTTTTATTATTTTTCCACAGGACAAGTGGCATTCCTCTATGCGCCCATTTTTTTAAAAAATTGTTTATCCAGCTACCATGTGGTGTAGCGAGTCCCATGTGGCAGCTCTTTTTAAAAATCAAATACATGCAGTGAGTCCACGTGGAACTTGTTACACTTGTAAAAAAGATAATAAGATGTACGCATGGCATGCCACGTTGGACTTGCTAGTCCACGTGGTGAGTGTGATGAATTAAGACTCTCCACTTGGATTAGCTAGTTCCAATTGGGTGTCACGTTGGAGAAAACAACCAAATTTTGGTAATTTTTTAAAAAGAAATCCTACTTTGATCATTTTGCCACGTGAACCATCTAATTATTGAGACTAGGGAAATCTGGATCCATGAATTTATAAACAAAGTATTATATATGTAGTTCCTTGTGTGTAGTTGAAACATGTGGGTCAACATATGCCTCTCAGGTTTTCTTACTCCTAACATGATATGAGAATTTCTACAATCAAGTGGTCAAGAGTTCTATCATGAACCAACTACCCCAAAAACTTATTTAAATAGATGAAGACACATGAATGGTTTTTAAGTTATATCTCTAACACACACCCTCATGCTAGCTCTCTTTGGGATTGAAGCATGAACAATGCACAAGCACACCCATCTTGTGCTGAAGTCCAGTTTCTTTTATTAAAATAAGGGCAGCAAGAATCAAGCTCTAGACCACCTGGTCATAAAGACATCGATACCATGTTGAAGGAAGAGAGAAACAATAGACATGTGATGAAATCCATGTGTCTAAACTACACATTAGAGCTGGATTATTAGACCAGAAATAATAAATACATAGATTACAATTACCCTAATTAAAGTAATTACATGACTCCTATTCAATGTACCGCGACATATTTACATACTTCCTAATAGAGACAATATAAAATATTGTAGGTTGAAACACATATTGTGTTTGGCCCACACCAATATTCATTCTAGAGAGTAAGAGTATTAAACTTATAGCTAAAATCAATCACTCCCTCAATTTAGTTTGTCAAAGACAACTCTCCCAAAAAATTTAGTTGTTAGGCCCATAAACAATTGTATACCTCATTACCTCTAACAGGCTCATATCAAATATTCACTTGGAATCAATCCCCAATTAATCACCCTTGATTTTAGGGTTGACACTTCCTTAATTCACAAGACTTTTCTTAATAGTTTCCTACACTCTTAACGTCCTTGAACATGGTAAACTTTTATTTTTCATGCTCATTACTTTTACAATTTTTCAAATGTAGAGTTCCACAGCAAGGCAATTTCTCTTTTTCCTTCTGCAATGTAACAGTAAACTAAACAAAGAGCATTTACCTGTATATTTTGAGTAACTGTTGCCGGTGACCAGCTTCAATCATTTGCTGAGCTAAATCATGTAGCAGGGGCAAAATTCTTGGTGGTATAAGAGCAGGAGGTGTGTACACAACAGCGTCAGCATTATTGTTCTGAGACTCGGAATGGTGATGAGCAGGATTCTTGCCACTGTGATCACCCTCATGGCCAGGTGATCCTGACGAAGGTCGCATAGAGTTTGGAAGGCAATCAAAGAGGCGCTCAGGCTCCACGGGTTTGCTGTAATCACACAGAATACAAGAAAAATTCATAGTAACATGAATAGAATTTTCACAAAGCGCGGGGGGGGGGGATTATCACATGTTCACTAGAAAACCATATATGGGCAAAATGTCAAAGATACCTCAAGGAAACCATTATCCTTTTATTGGGAAAACAATCTCCCTAGATAATTTGAAGATATTTCCATGATAAATAATATCAAGGATACCATCATCATGCAACTAACGTTCTAAAAACAATGGACAACCAACATACTTCAAAATGCATTTGACTTAGAGAAGTTTTTTCAACATCATATCTAAATAAACCAAAAATGATGAGAAACATGTCCAATGATGGCAGATGTTCACAGCAAGAAGTTGGAGGAACCAATTGTTATACAGGTTGCTATTTTGGTTTAGCATTAGATTGATTTATCTGATGAAATGTCATTTTCCTGACAGTCTGACACAGAACCATCAATGTTTTTTAGTTCATGCAAGCAAATGAACTTTACATCAAACACACCAAAAGATGAACAACATTAAGCACAAAAATACAAACCTGTAAGATGATAATAGCTGCTTAAACTCATCCTCTAGTTTAGAAATAGCTTTAGCTAGCAAATTATTAGCATGGCCAACGACGCCATCAGTACTCTTAAAACTCTTCTTACTACTAAAAAATTGAATGTTGCTTCTCAACTTATCAATTGCTTCAAGATAGTTTTCCAGGTCTTCATGTGGCCCTTTAAGTATTTTTGCCTCTGCCTGTATGATGGATCAATGAGAATATAAAACTATGTAATGGTAAGATGAGGAAACAAATTGTGAAAACAACATACATCTATACGACATACAATACAAAAAGAAGAAAAATCATGAAGTTGTTGGCCAGTAACTTTTTAAGTATATGAATATGAAAAAATTTCTATCCCTCCTCTTCCAAACTTACAAAAGTACAGAATTTAGCTCAACAAAATCATTTGGAGCACTTCACAGTTACAAATTAAAAAGGTATGAAAGAAGGTACATGACTTGGGAGGACAGACGGAAAAGACAAAAAGTAATTTAATAAAAACGAAGGTAAATAATACATCAATGCAATAAACAAAAGGACCAAAGAACAATAAATATAATTATATGCCAACCATAGTTGTCAATAGCGCGCTATAGCGGCGCGGAGCGGCCCCCTGCCGCTATACAAACCAGGATAGTATAGCGGCGCTATAGCAGCGTAGCGGCCCCCTGCCGCTACGCACCGCTATCCGGGATTGATAACTCTGATGCCAACAACCAAATCCCATTTTACGGAGTTAGCTACATAATCAAACGACATCATTGGACCTAAACCTATGTTTATTGCAGGCTGAACCACATGAAATTTTGTGTCTACTTGTTTTCTGCTATTCATCTGGTTATAACAAATACTTTGTTTAATGATTCTTGAACTTGTATCAGATTGCTATGCATAAATTTTGCCTTTAATTTTCAATTTTCCTATGTCTGGAGGGATGTTCTAGGCTATCTATGTGTAGGTTTCTAATGTAAAAAGAGACGAGACTTGTGGAGTAATTAGTGAGGAACTTAAAGAGCCTTTATGCTTTCTTCTATCCCTATGGTGGATTCAATACAGTGGTGAGTGCATCTTGCTCTCTATTGAGCCAAATAAAATTTTCAATTTTTGTTGCTCCAGACACCTAACAATTTCACTTCAAGGTATTTTCTTGGTCATTCCATTGAGAATTGCATGCGATCTTCATAGTTCAACGGCTCTCCTCTTTATTTTTCCATGTATATAAATATCAATTTGCTGAGTGCAAAACACTTAAGCAATTCACAGAAACCTCTCTTGAAATTTATTCTCGAGTCTCTTCATCAGCAAAGTTAAATTCATACGTTTCTTATTGTTGCCATAGTTAGAGATCAAAGTGCAGTGCATTTTGTGATTAACACCATACATGGAATTTGATTTTGTACTTTCAATTTATCAACACGGACTAATTTAATTTAAATTAACAAACACAAACAGCTAACTTGGGAGAAATAGATCATGGCGGTTGAACCGTTGAATCAAATAGCATAAAAGCTAGTAAAACCATGGTTACTACAAAACTAACCTGGCGATATTGATCAAAGTGAGCCAATATAACCTCTGCAGCCTTCAAAGTCTTGTCAATATTTTCATGAGCTTTCCTAATAGAATGAGTTCTAATCTGCAAACCCAAATGAAAAGATCCAACATTCAACAACCACATAGCAACACAACAGCCATAAATCCACAAAACTCCCTCTAGATCCCCGCATGGGTTGCTTGAAAAATGAACAAAAAAGAACAACCCAGATGGTCAAACCCAAAATTTCATAGCAACCAAGTCAAAGACAGGTCAATCCGACAAAACCCAAATCCCAAAACTCCATCTTGAAACCAACTAAAGCAAATCTGCTACCAAAATTTCTCATAATTTTTGTGGGGAAGCAGATTGAGATGTGAAGAAAAAAGGACCTGAGTAGGACGCATGGCGGTTTCAAGGGCAGAGAGACGGTGGTCAAAGGAACCAAGAATGGTGACAACGTTGTCCGTGATGGTCTGGCTCTTCTGCAGAGACTCTCTCATCATGGCTGCTTTTTCACTGAGCAAATCATCATCTCCCACTGCCATTCCCATCTTCTTCTTCTTCCTTTGCAATGCCTTAGATAGAACCGCAACACAGAGAAGATGGACGAAAGCAGAAGTTATTGTTGGCAGAGGTTTTCAATTGAGATGTTAGAATGGTCCCACAGTGCCAGTTTGGGCACCACAATGGTTTTGGTAGACACAATCAAACTTCATGTCTTTCGTTTGACAGAGTGTCTCTCCTTCTGTTTTGTTCTTTTCTTCCCGTCATTAGGATTTTATTTAATACTCAATTTGGTGTCTTTTTTTTTACTCTTTAGTTCTAAAAAATCCCAAAAAGTTTGGTTGTCTATAAAATAATAATTGAATTAACAATTTCGTGTAATTTTACATATTTTTTTATCTTTATTTTTATATTTATATTTATAATATTATTTAATACTATAAATATCAACGGGATTGGTTAATTAGTTCACTAGAATGTGTGAAAGATACATGTGATTCACACTAAAAATTTAATATTATAAATATTAAAATAAATAAGAGTGATCAGAATACTTATTACCATAAATGTTATTTTTTTAATATCGTGATGAGAAAAAAAGGAAAAAATAGAGAGAAATTGATTGATTACCTTATCTGTTATAATAATTTAATAAATAATTTTCAATTAAAAAAATTAAAGATTAAATTTCAAATAAAATTGCAATAACATTAATAAACTACTTAATTAGTTTTTTTTGTTAGAAATTGTTCAAATTAGTTCAATTCAATTTTAAAATTCACTCTAGGCCTAATATATGAATGGTCACCCTTAATTTGGTGAAATAGAAAACAACTATAAAATATCTGTGATAAGATGTTTGTAATGTAGAAATTCAAAATCATACTTTTTTTTATTCTGATCTTGAATGCATTTGAGCATTGTGATTTACTGATTAATGATGGAAACTCTTTGCCTTAGCCTTGTGCTATAACGATGACATTGTATTAAAAAGAAATGGCCTATCATGAAAATAAGTTAATATCAACAAGTAAGGCTCCCTGGGTATTATTATAAAATAAAATAAACCAAAAGTACACCACAATAATAAGTTCACATCCTTATTTCATAACACATTATTGTCCAGCCACAGTTTCACTTAAACATACTAATAAAATCACCCCTTAGGTTACACCTCACTTTGGGATTGAGATTCCCTTTACTTCTGCATGGTTTCATCTCCAAAGGAATTTTGATAACCCTGCTCATTATTTCCATCTACAACAAAATAAATAACACAGAATTAAAATTAGAATTCAAACAGTGTATATAAATGCAGTATAGTATTTATTCCAATAATTGTACTTTGCATGTGTAGTGCAAAGTGCTTATTGTTTATATCCTCTAATACCGTACATATCCACAATACAACATATTAGGTATAATAATCTCACAAATTCTGGTTAGGACTTAGGATCACGGTGCTGATTAAGTAAAATTCTCCAAAAACGACAATTATAAGATTCAAACAGCTAAACTTATAGATAAAGTCCTTTTGGGATTACATTACATTTTCACTGTGACCGACCAATGCACTCCATGTAACAAAAGAGACCAAGAACAACTAATAAAAATTCTCAGTATTTTGGAAAAAAAATTAAAAGTTAGATAAACAACTCATCAAAAGTCATGTGCTTGAACTAATTTATACTCACTCAATTTTCTTTCATCACCCGTTTATTGTGATTTCATTTTAATTTACTGATTAGAGATGTTTCCTTACATTTACCTTCACCTTTAGGCTTCTGAAACTCTACACAGGACTCCCCTGCTTGAGGGAAGAAGACCCCATGCCCAGTTCCACTAGAATTATCATTGAAGTCGCTAGGACCCCCTTTGACAATTTCGGCCCAAGTGTATAGTTGTTGAGCTGGTAAAACATGTTGCACATTTTCAGGGCCGGCCCGAGGGGAGGCCGGTAAAACAATCGCTTTAGGCCTCCCCTGTAAGGCCTCAAATTTTTTATATATATTTAATATATTAAAATTAAGGGTAAAACATATTTGTAGTTTATGTGAAATTGAATAATTAAAATTAGTGTGTTGAGTCTTTCTCTTAAATCATCTCAAATTAGTTTTTATTAGGTATATTTTTAGTTTTTAGTATTTTTTATCATGTGTATTTTTAGTCCGTAGAGAGAGGAGTGATAAAGATTAATTTGAGGTGATTTTAAGAAAAGAGAAACTCAACACATTGATTTTAAATTATGAGAAACAAACCCAAATATGCTTAAATTTATAAGGATTAAAAACATATTTTACCCAAAAATTAATAAAATCTTTATATCAAATATAAAAATATTACTGATTATTAATTAGTTAATAGATAATAATTGAAAATAAGCTTTTCTTATAAAAAATTAAAATTTCAATTTAATATAAGTTTCTTTTCTTAAAAATAGATTCATAGTTTTTTATTAAAAAAATATGACATTTCTGATCTTTTATCTTTTAAATTTAGGCCTTCATCTTATAATTTGCTTTAGGCCTACATATATGTTGGGTCGGCCCTGCACATAAATATATAACCTCAACTGACTAACCAGAAGTTGACCAAAAAATAAAAAAAAAAAACTGACTAACAAGAACTATATATTATAACAATATATTAATTGCAATAAAACTTTGGTTTAGATTAAAAAAATATTGGAAGTGTTTAATAGATTGTTTTGATTAATGTGTATCAAAAGTAGCAATTTAATTTTTGAAGCACATTTGACATTCAAGTATTGTGAATAAAAATAGAGACAATGGAAAAATGGTCTCTTTAAATAAATCCATCTAACCCAAAGGGATTGGTTAAGCAAGACGGGTCTCATGAGCTCAAAAAGCCTGAAGGTTTTTCGTGCTTTGAACTAGGATACAATTCCCTCACCCTAAATTTGTTTTTTAAAAAAAAAAATCATCTGACTTCACTCAAATTAATTGAGATTCGTTTGGACTATAAAATACTGAAATAAAAATTAGAAGCAACTTTTTTTTTTGCCTTCTTTAATTTCCTAATAAGCGTTACACATGTAGTGATGTTTAGCTTGTATAAGGATATAAGGTATTTATAATTTGGTCCACATGACACGGGTTTTCATACAAATCTCACATTATCATATTTGTCCAAAACAATTTATATATTTTCTTATCTCTTTTTTTTATATTTTTTTTAATTATTTCTTCATACTTATCATCTTTTTTTTTCATTACATCACTTATCACATCTCCATTTTTTTTTCTTTCTTTCTATCTCCATCTTTTTACACCTACCCCATGCCTTATTTTGGGATGGAACCAAATATTTGTTATAAAAAAACTAAAAAAAAAAAGAGTATTTGAAAAGACTAACTTTGACACCATATCTAATATCACCGTATATTTTGCCAAAAGCCAAAATGATACTCAACTGCCAACAAATTTAGATCCATTTACAATTTTTTTTCTTTTGTAATTTTTATTAAAGTGTATTTAATAAGTCATTTTAATTAGTTGAAAGCTGAAATTAGTAGCCGAAATCATTTCAACTGTGTTTGGCAATGTAGCATTTGTTGGGTAGCTACTAGTTTTTCTTGAAAAGCTACTTGAGGTAGCTTTTTTAAAAAAAAAAAAAACTCTCATTTTCAGCTTCTAGGTGAAAATTAATTATAAGTTTATCTCTCAATCACCTTCACTTATCATTATTTAATAATTAATGATGTTCTTGTATGTCATTTTACCATTTCAACTAATTTTACCAAACACCTCCAATCAAATCAGTTATTTTTAAATTTTCAGCTAATTTTATTAAACACACTCTTAGTCTTACAAAATTAAAAAAAAAACTCATAATCCCAGTTCAAACAATAAATTTTAGGAAACGCTTTAAATTTCATTTATATTACAAGAACTTTCAATATAATTTAGCCCCAAAAATTGTTTATCATAGTTAAAAAAAACATAAAAATCCACATGACTCTGACTCCAGTAGGGTGAAAATTAATAAACAATCGGGGAGAATAATTACAAGAAGAAAAAAATATTCCCATTCTTATAAATGACACAAATTCCAATTGATATGATAGACAATTTTTCCAATTACTAATAAAAAAGAGCTTTGCTATTGTAAATGAAAACTAGCATGGTGACCCGTGAATGCACGGGTAAATTTTGATCTTTTGGGTTTATATAGAAATAAATTACATAATATTATAGTTGAAATATTGAAGAATCAATTTTATATTTATAATAATAGTTTAAGAAATGAATACAAATTAGTGAAAATAAAGTTCATATTTGCAAAAGTAAAAACCTCAAAATTAAAACCAACCAATTTATAGTCATTCAAAATTTCATCATTGCCTACAAAAATACAAAACTGCTTGAAATAAATTAAACATCACAAAAAACCTCTTTATAAACCACATTTTTCTGTAGAAGAACAAGTATTTCCATCTTCATCTAAGATTAATATTTTCAGACTTTTTCTTAACCTCACTCTAGAGACCGTAGCATATAATTGCCCATGTGTAAACAGTGGTTTTGGAAGAAAAAAGCCAACATATGACAAAGACTGTCCATAACTTTTATTAACGGTCATTCCAAAACACAATGATATTGGAAATTGCCTTCTTTCAAATCTAAATGGAAATTTTGGATCAGAAGGAACCATATTCATTCTTGGAATATATATATATATATATATATATATATATATTGTCTCCAATATTATTTCCAGTGATAACTTTTGCACCAATAATATTCTTTCCTAATTCATTAACTATTATCCTTGTACCATACAAAAACACATGAAATGTGATATCCACGTATTACTTATTAAAAAATCATAGATATAAAATATATCACTTAATAGTATAAAAAAACATTTAGATTAAAACAAAACACACACATACAAATGTACCCCGCCTTATTTAGAAATTAAGATAAATTAATAGAAATTCAATTTTCGTATAATTAGTTTTTTCTTTGGCAATCTCAAATCAATAGTCACAAACCAAGATTCTTGCTCATATCTGAATTCCATCTTTTCTAAATCAACTACTACGAGATGATGAATAAGCACCAAATTCGCCACACCTGCGGACTCTCACCATAACTTTTGTATTTCCATTAGATTCACAATTTGAACAATATCCTTTTATTAAATGGAATTAATTATAGTTCTAAAATAAAGACTTTTCATATACCAACCAACGGGATTGGTTCATGTGGTACATACTTAATTCCCCTTAAGCAAGCTCTCGGGTTCGAGCTTTGTGGATGGAAAAAATCTCCGCTGGGAGAGTTAGCCCCACCAGGCTCGAACATGATTGCTCCCGTGGAGGATATCTGTGGTTCACACACACAAAAAAAAAGACATTTCATACAACATTGTTTCTTGATATGAATCAGGCTTCCAAAACCTATGTATTCATATGAGTTATTAAAAGTTGATTATCTTTATTTTCATAAAAATGGTTATCCCTGTGTGATATATTTTTGCTCTTAAATTATTATATTTTCATAAAGAATGAACATCCTCCTATGTGATATATTTTCAATTTTAATAAGTCGTTCATTTTATTTTATCAAAATTTACTTAATTCTTTATAATTTTTACATTTAATAAATATTTTTTTCAATAAATTTAATTTGTTTAGTAATTAATAATTTTAGTGTTACAGTATTTAGCGAACTTTTAAAGTTTGATATTTAATTATTATTTTTAGGTTAACTTAAAATTTAGTAAATTTGTCTAAATTGTTTATTAAGTGGTTTCCCAATTTATGATTAATTAAATATAATTATTTATTAAGTTCTTCATTTTTTCAATTTTCTAAAAAAACTTATCATATTACTTCCTTCAATATATTTCTTAAAAAATGATAATTGTCTAAATAAAATCACTCTATTCGAAAATATATTCAGCAATTATATAATCAATTAAAAGTTGATTATCGTTATTTTCATAAAGAATAGTCATCCTCGTGTGATTTATTTTTGCTCTAAAATTATTATAAACTATAATCAAATTGTGAATAAACCGTTTGGTCATCCCCGTACAATTTCTAAGTAAATCATCAGAAACTATAATCAAATATTTATAGCAATAAATCATTTGAAATTTGAAACTAATATCATATCAATATTAAATGAGTTTGAATTAGAAACATAAATTTACATTTAGCAATTATTGAAATCAATCTCAATAATATATATGAATCTGGTTGCATTCATATTGATAGCAATTAATAATCTAAATCATCGTAATAATAAATTATTATAGTATCCATAAATCAATTATAGTAACAATAATGAATTTGAATTTGAAATCGACAAAAGATCAACACAATTAAAGTAATAAATCTCGGTAACTAAAATCAAATTATACTTCCAAAATATATAAAATAAAGCATTAGAAATAGGAAAAATATATGTGAAATCATTTCTCGATAAAAGCACTTTTTTATATTTAAAAATTAGAATCAAATAAAATCAAAACAAATTTTAAATTTAAAAATTAGAATCAAATAAATATATGTTTAGAAAATCAAATTTTACTTTCAAAATATATAAATAAAAGCATGAGAAATAGGAAAAAAATATGGGAAATCATTTCTCGGTAAAAGTACTCTTTTGAAATTTAAAAATTAGAATCAAATCAAATCTATACAAACTTTAAATTTAAAAATTGATTATAGTAACAATAATATATTTGAATTTGAAACCGACACGCTCGAGAGAGTTAGCCCCACCACCTATGTATTCATATGAGTTATTAAAAGTTGATTATCGTTATTTTCATAAAGAATGGTCATCTTGGTGTGATATATTTTTGTAGTAGAGACAACAAAAAAGAGTTAAAAAAGTAGATTTCAGAACTCACTAAAATAACAGAGTCAGAATGGAGGACTTCACCTGCCAGTCACGACCACTACCGATGGCGACCACACGATCACCGCACTACTATGACACTGCCGCTCTACATCCTGCACCCAATTGCACCATATAAATGAAGAGAAAGAAGCTTTTTTTTTTCTAAAACAACAAAAATCAGAGAAAAAATAGAGAAGGGAGAGGGTATAACTCATTGTCGCGGCTAGAACTGCTTAGAGAAGTTTGTGCTTCCAATGTTCCGAATAAATTATAAGCATGTGAAATGGAATTTAAGTGGAAAATTTTGAATTTGAATCTAAATTATTAATCTAGAATGATTTGAATTTGAGTCTTGAGTTTTTAAAGTAGGTGAATAAATATTGACATAAATCTAAATTTTAATTGGCTTTCTTTCTTTCCATAATAGGCTCCACAATTATAACAATTGCTAATTACATTATTAACCTCCATTTAGGCGAGAAAAAATACCCCTAGACCCCGTTCCTTTATATATATATATATATATTTTGACACTACAATTGAGCTCGTTTATTTGTTTTTTTAATTTTTTTATTAGTTATGCTAAGTGAAAATTATGCATATATAATCTAGAAATAAAACAACAAAGCTCGACATAGTTGACAAATAGTTGGATCTTTTAATTAAACATCTTGATAGGATTTTGATCTGTGACGGTATAAATGTAAAGGACTTTATTGAGAAAGGCAAAACCCACTTTAGTAATTTCCACACCTTGAAAGAGATTGGTCTAGCTATCAGCTGACGATACTATTGGTTCACACAAAAAAATATTATATAATTAAGATATAAGTAATGATTTCTATATATTACTCCCTCCATTCCATTTTGACAATCGTTTAAGGTTTCTACACACAAATTAAGAACAATAATAAATGACTTAAAAGACATAGTAATCTTACTAACTTACCCTTATTAATTTACTACACACTTTTTTTCATTTTACCTAAATATATTAATGAGTAGTGTGGTGCACAGTTTTTTAAGTTTCTTTTCCTATAAAAGTGGGAGGGTAAAAATGGAAAACTAACATTAATACTCACATAGAAACTAGAGAACGACTCATATTATGAAAAAAATTTATTTTCCTAAAACGACTATCAATATAAAATGGAGGGAGTACAATATTTATTGCACGTGATATTGATTAAATTTAAATTAGTCAATCTTTTATTTAATTTTGATTCATTATGGTTAAATGTGAGGATTTCTCCTCATTTATTTTTCCGCAATATGTTGTTTGACTTCTTTTCAAGGTTGACTCTAATTCTCGTAAACGGTTTTATTTAAAAATTTTAGGAGTAATATCCTTCTAAATTAATTAAAATAACAGTAAGAGAACCTTTTTAGGAGATGGAATATCTATACTATATCTACTGGTGGGGTACCCGTGAGATGCACAGAGCAAAAATATGAAAGAAATAATAGAGAGTTGAGTATTAAATTTAGATAAGAATACATGTAAAACTAATTATACAATAATTATTAAATAATATTAAAAATGAAAAAAATACTTAAACAATAATTATTATGATAAACTTCATACTAAAGATGTCTTAATAGAAATTTACTTGAAGCATTGATGATTTAGTAAACATTTCTTGATAAAAGTTGTTCATACATAACGGTATTGGTCCGGAAATATGAAGTGAAATCACTATATCAAAAATTATAAGCAGACATTGAAAGAAGTTTCCTGAAAGTCCTGCAAAAAAAAGTTGAAAAGTCATAAAAAATATAAGTATATGATATTCATTGATTGAAAAAGATTTGAACAATAAAAATAATAATAATAATAACAAATAATAATAATAATTTCTTATTAAAAGAATTGAGGAGCGACCTAATATAAATTTTGGAAGACTTTTTTTATATACAACATTTGAAATTGTATTTGAAATATGTCCTTCATCGTCAGTTATGAGTAATTTCAATCCTCCTCTGTTCGTGACTCTGGATACTGCAACATATAATTGCCCATGGGAAAAGACGGACTTTGGCAAGTATTGTAACATCCTAAATTTTATTAAGTAAAATATTAATTAAATTAAATAAATAAGTAAAGGATATAATTAATTAAATAGATGAATAAATAATAGGATCCATATTATTATTAGTTTTATCCATAAAGTTAGCTTAAATTTAAAAAGAGGAGAAGGGGTTGAGAGTGGGCCCAAGCCCAATTAGGCATTCTAGTAAGGAGGGGTTATCGGTCACCCTAATCCTTATTCGTATTATCGTCAGAAAGCGAAACGCTAAGGAGGGGAGAAAACGAGTCTCAAGAGAGGATTGCTGCAGAGTGAGCATCAAGAACCAAGAAAGGGACTTCCTTGCTGTAATCAATCTTCGCTTAAGGTACGGTGGGAGAAAGGGTGCTGCTTGTATATGCATGTAGGGGTGCTTGGGTAGTGAGGGCAACCATAAGACCCTTTAAGACTCTAAATCTGAAATTGATATATATATATATATATATATATATATATATTGAGTGTTGGATGATGAAAACATGTTGATTGATGATTAATTCTGAGAATCTTTGTGAATCGTGATTGGATTGAATGAGAATAAAGAGAATAGTGAAAAGGGGTTAATGAAGGTTTAATGATTTGGGGTTTTGATGGGAAAACCATGTAAAACTGTTAAAGATTGATGAGTTTGATGAATATTAATGATTATGAATGGTGTTTGATCGAAAAGGATTGAATAGAGGTTGAATAGAGTGGTGTAGAAGTGTTAGAAATCATGAAAACTGCGATTTGCGTCGCGGGTAATCGATTACTAGGAGTGGTAATCGATTACCAGGGTGTTCTGGGCAGCCTGGAGTGTTGTTTGCTTGCAGGTAATCGATTACAATCGATTACAGGGATGTTGTAATCGATTACCAGGTTGATTGCTTGCAGGTAATCGATTACAGGGAGGCTGTAATCGATTACCAGGGTGTTTGCTTGCAGGTAATCGATTACCGGGATGTTGTAATCGATTACCAGAGTGTTTGGTTGGAGGTAATCGATTACAAGGTGGTTGTAATCGATTACCATAGTGGATTTTGAAATCCTGATTGTTTAATGGTATTGATGGTGTGTGATAATGCTTGATGATATTTGGTATGCATAATGATTGGTGTTTATGCAATATAATTGATGTTGTTTGGTGTGCATAATGATTGGTGCTTATGCAATATATTGATGATATTTGGTGTGCATGATTGTTGCTTATGCAATATAATTGATGTTATCTTGGCATGCATATAGTTGGTGATTATGCAATGTATGGATGTTATTTTGGTATGCATATGGTTGGTGAATATGCAATGTAATTGATGTTATATTGGCATGAATATAGTTGGTGATTCTGCAATGTATGGATGTTATTTTGGTATGCATATGGTTGGTGAATATGCAATGTAATTGATGTTATCTTGGAATGCATATGGTTGGTGAATATGCAATGTATGGATGTTATTTTGGTATGCATATGGTTGGTGAATATGCAAAATATTTAATGATGATGTTACCTAAGTTGTGCAGGCCCATAGAGGGGGTACAACTTAGAAGAGATGCCTTGGGCATATGTGATGAGACCTGAATTGTGCGGGCCCATAGAGGGGGTACAATTCGGGAGGTGAACTGCGTTGTGCGGGCCCATAGAGGGGGTACAACCCAGGGGATCAAGATGGGGCGTTCGATGCACGAGCTCATAAAGGGGGTGCAACCTAGGGGTGATTGTACTGACCCATAGAGGGGGTGCAACCTAGGGTCGAATGTCGTTGTGTGGGCCCATAGAGGGGGTACAACCTATCAGATTGTGTGTGGTGACACCGGTAGACTATCTTGGCACTAACTAGAGTGATTGACGAGGTGCACCCATTGTGCGGAGTTCCAACTCATGATCTTTGGGTAGGTGAAGTGATGAGTTTGGATGCATATGATAATGTGTTATACTCGATTATGGTATTGAGTTATATAATGTTGGTGATGAGTTTGGATGCATATGATGTGTTATACTCAATGAGGGTATTGAGTTATATAATGATGTTGATGAGTTTTGGTGCATGCGATGATGATTTACATTTAATGATGAATTGAGTTATATTATGATGATGATGAGTTTGGATGCATGCATGATGGATGTATATTTGTGATATATTTGATGATGAAACTGAGTAAATAATGATGTTATGAGTATTAATTATGATTGAGTATTATGTGTGAAAATAGAGTATGTGATTCCATTGGTGAATGATGGTAAGAGACTTATATGATGATATGGATGAATAGTTATATGTTGAGTTATAGATGATTATTATCTCATGGATTATTTGATGTTTGGGTATGTGGTATGATTGACGATGATGTTGTTATATGTGGGTGAGGATAGGGTAGCCTCCTATGTGTATGTATGAGTGGTATTCTTTTCCTCATCGTTATACTGTGGATATTTTTTATAGGTATTGATGATGACACGACTGGTGTCGAGTTTTGATTAAAGGGAGTGTGCTCTGGTATATGTGACATCAGGGTATAATTTTGTGGGTTCTTTCTTTAGGTTTCTAGTTAGGAAGGTTTTTGTAAACTGTTCTGGATTCCTTGCACAGCAAGTAGGATGTTTAGTTACTTTTATATATTTTTTTTGGAGATTCCACTGCATGAGTATTTGAATACATTTGAGTTTGTTTTATTTTAATTAAGTTGTTTTCGAACTAATGAGGTTTTTAATAAGAGAGTTATGTGAACCTTTTACCCACTGTGGGACGTTACCTTTTCTACACTTCAATTTATTAAACGTATAAGATTTTGTGGTAGAAGGGTGTGACATAAATTCCAACATGTTTCAAATATTGACCTTTGCTTTTGTTGATAGTCATTGCAAATGATACAACGATTGCTTTGGAATTGCCTTCTCTAGAAATTAAAAGGAATTTTATTATCTAAAGGAATCAATGTTAATCTAGGAATGAATACTTTGTCCCCCGTATCCACTCTAGAAATGACTTTTGCTTCTAATGCATAGGTATCTAACTGAGTAATAATGAGCCTAATACTATTACAGAGACGTGAAGACTGATCAAATTTTCTAAACAACGTTACTGGTACACCAATTTTCAACTTTAAGACATGATTTGGAAGCCCAGATGAATTAATTATATTTAAAAATTCTGGAGTGTGAATATCATCAGTACGTAGTATTAAAATCAACACTCTTTGTACACGGACTGTCAAAACTTAGGCATGTTCTTTCTTCTCCAGGAAAGCAATGACAACATATTTTCATTCAAGTTGAACACAATGTCATTTGTTGGAGCTAAAATAGCTCGATGTTGAAAGAATGATGGATCATGCATGTTTTCTAATGATGAGGGATAAATATTGTCCACAATTGAAGCGATAGGATCAACAATATTTGATATCAGCAAATCATTTGGAATTTCATTACTAACCTATTCATCATTTGGTTCCCCAATGGTTCATCTCCAATGCTTAGCACCCATATTCTGAGAATAACTTTATTTCTTCTACATCCAACTTAGAGCAGCCAATTTGAAGCCTCATATTTTTTGTTAAAGTCAAGATTTGACAATGCCTCCAAAGGTAAGATGCATTAATGCTAGCATGAACAACATATTGTTTTGATCCTTTAGGAATTACAGGAAGTATTTGTCTAAAATCTCCACCAAATACTATCACTTTCCCTCCAAAAGGTCTATTTTCTTTATTATTGCTGGAAAAACGCATCATGTCTCGAAATGTTTTGTCTACCGCCTTAAGACAATGCTTGTGCGTCATTGATGTTTCATCCCAAATAATTAATTTTGATTTAACAATCAACCCTGCCAAACAACTTCCTTGCTTTATATTGCAAGTAGAATTCTTATCCACATTAATCGGAATAGAAAATCTTGAATGAGTTGTCCTACCTACTGAGATATTATATCCATTCATTCCCGTATGATTTAATTTTACTCCATGAATTAATTATTATTAATATTTTTGTCGTATTTATTCCTCATTGGTGCATGAGAAAAAATTATTAAAAATGAAATTTCTTTCAATAAAATAGAATTCAATTTTAAAAAGTGTTTCACTTCTATTAGTAGCTTTTTCCAAGGTTTTTACATAAAAAATAACAAAACATGAGTAAAATATTTATAATCAATATAAATTTAATATTCATATTTTCTTTTAATATTATTCAACCAAAAATTAAAATATTAATTTTTTATGTAGATTTTTCATCACGCATTATTTATTTTTATGCTATGATTCAATTATTAATGAGTTTTATTGTAATGCTTCATTTAGTTTTACCTCATTAATTAATTATTAATAATACCATCTTTATGTTATAGAAATAAAATTTGAGGTAATAAAATATTATGATAACAACTATATTTTTTAATAAAATATATTATATAATAATTATATAAAGCTTTTTCTCATTAAAATAAACATTTTAGAGAAATCAATATATTGAAATAAAAACTATTTATGGAAATTAATAATCTAATTTTAATAATAAAATACCTCTTTAATTTATTCACAACAATGTCATTTTTAAATGGAAATTAATTAAGAAACTTCCAACTTTCTAATATATTTACACACACACACATATATATATATATATATATATATTCCCAAAAGGTTTCCAATGAATTTACTATAAATATAATAAATGTACACCAATAAAGTTTTGATGGCAGTAGTAAGGCATTGGACATTTCTTATGAGAATGTCACTTCAATCTCTAAAATTTGATTAGAGATGTGGAGCAAATCTACCCACAATTGCCAATGTCTGGAACCCCGTGATGTAGCTAACTATAAACTATATTTTCCTTCTAAAAAATTAAGGATATGATTATGATGTGAAGAAAACAACAAATTACAGGTTTCGTACCTTCATTGAAGAAATGAACTGCAGTAAAAATCTGATAAGTACATAAGAGCAAGGCAGGTGCAAAATTCTCATTTAAAGGGAAAACATGTAGAAAAGAGATTTGAAAAAGTTGGAAGGAATGAAGGAGACATAACTTAACATTCAAGTGCATTATAGATTAAATACAAAAGCAGCCAAAATGTCCCAAAGAACATGAAGTTCATAAACCTACCTTCCTTAATCTTATTTCACACAATTCATTCATTATAGAATGTAGGTATCTCAGAATGTCTCATATCTTCCATTTAAGATTCAAAAATCTCATTAAATGGTGTTGATTCAAAGGCCATAAATATAATTATGCAACATACAACATTACTTATATTCTCCATAGTTGAGTTTTTATTAGATGCCTTTGCTTTAAATGAGAGCTTTGTTTTACAGAATAGACCCTCCTTCCATTTTATCTTCCTCTGCCAGTTCAAATCATTAAATCCAAGTGGTCCTTTTATCAAAGTGATATTTTGAACGCACATCCTTACGGTTGATATATCCATATCCATATATGTATAAAAGTGCACTAACCACTTTTAACCATATTTTGGCTATTTCAATTCTAATGTGTATGTCTGATTAATAAATATTCTAGCAGAGATCATAGATGCCAAGTGCTTTATTATAATGGTGACCAATTATTTTGATTATATTCCGAAAAGTACAAATAGACCTCCGGGACATAGTTGTACTGGAGCAAATTTTTGTTTCCACAAAGCATTATGACATAAGCTTCATTCTTTTTTTCACTGCTCAAAAGAATATGACAGAAGTTTCTGTAATAATAATAAAAAAGATTCAAGGAATAGCTAATGATCATGTTTTCATCCATACTACCAGAAAGCGGTTTAAATTTAAGGAAACCTGCCAAATTTTTTTATGCAAACAATAACCTCTCTCTTGATATGCTTTTTCATTCTTGGGGGAGGGATTAAGGAATACAAATAATAGTGAGTAATACAAAAAAAATTAAAGTGCAAATGTAATTTAGATTGAAAAATCCCATTGACTCAACAAAAGCTCAATGTTTTTCAAAATATTAGTAGATATTTTAAATATCCAATTGGCTAGAGAGGAGGTTACATCTTGCGATTTGAAGTGATGAAATTGATTTAGTAACTGCACCAGTTATAATTTTCAACAGCAATAAATATTTCAAAACTCTCATAAAATCATCTTTATTTTAGGCAGAGCAGGTCTTAAGTAAACACTTGAAAATCAATAAGAGAAGCAAGTTATAATCATGCTTGCATGACGCATCAGAATCAAACATATGCACCCTAGTAATTCTGTCAAATTAACATTGCAAAAGAAATTTTGCAAGCCATGAAATAAAAAAATAAATAAATACCGCTCGCATCAGCAACATAGCTGCTAACATCATTTCCTTTACCAAACAAACTCTGATGAAATTGAAAATCCCCTCCTTGCTTCCCATAACCCACCTCATTCCCGTTACTTATCCCATAACCTAAACCAGGAACGCATGGTGAGTTAGTGGGCAACGAAACATCAAAATGTGAAACATTAAGCCCATCAAAGTCACCATTTTTTGACAATTCCAGAGAAGGGTGCTATTCAAAAAGGGTCTTTTTTTTGGGTCTGAGAAGAAGCAGTTTCAATAGGCAAAGTTACTCAACATGTGTCATCATAATGAATAAAAGTTGATGAATTTATATAAAAGTAACAGATTCAGATTATCAAACTATTCAGCAAGTAATAATAATTGAGATCAAGCAAGTGGAAAGGGAAAAATTTAAAAAGTTATTCAATCTAACAGTAAAAAACACAAATATGTTAGAAAAAGCCAAAATAGAGAGTCATGAGTGAAATTAATAGAGAAAGGAAAGGTCATTAATTTTTTATAGCAAAAGAAACTGAATAAATCATTTTAACCAACAATTCACTTAAAAAGTAGTTAGGCATAGAAAAACTTTTATTAATAGACATAGAATGCAGTGTAAAAGAGGTTATTTTGGAGTTTTAAGCATTCATAAGAGGAACAATAAAAAGCTAAATGTAAGAGAACAATTAAAAGTACAAATGAAGAACCACACATGAAAAGGTTAGAAATGTTATTTAATCTTGACTTCACACCATCTCTTACTCTAAATATATATAAATTATAAGTTGGATTTCAATTTCCCATAGCAGTAGATCTCCCACTTTTATCTGTAAAACAAATCAGTACCAAGGAGGAGAAGACGAATTAATTCAAAGAAACCAACCTGTAAAATGGAAGCATCAACTGAAACAAAAATTATGATTTACAACCATCAAATTAAATATAACAACTCTATACTAAATGACCTGATCTTTTTTCTTCCTTCATTTAACAATATTAGCTTGAGTCAGAATAAGCTAAATAAGCAAAGGTCATCAATCTTTAAGAACAAAATAAGCTAAATTAGAAAGAAAGTAGATATGGGGATCTTATTGAGAAAGCAAAGATCATCAAATTTAAAGAACAATCAGGAACTTTATAAAATCAGAAAAAGATATAGATGAACTTTGTAAAGAATAACACCAAATACAGCTATAAATCTATTTAAAAGCTAACGGATTTTCAATCATTATCCATGATGCTACAAAAACATATTTTACATTGCAAGTTATATCAAGTAACATGATATCCTAAAACCATTCAATTACATAATATACTAATATATCAACTAATATATCAATCTATATAATCTATACAATAATATAATATGAATCTATGAACTCAAAGAACTTTGTCACATTATAAATCTGATTCAAAAGGGATCAAAGAAGCCTAAACACTAAGAAGTAAATTGCCTCATGTATAACAAAACAAGATATGCAACTTGAAAGAAGTGAATTACAAAGAATAAAAATGGAGCAATATGTGAAGGTTAATTTATCTTATTTCCAGAGCCTACAAATCAAGCATAAAGGTTAGAAGCACAAACTGAACGTTTGATACTGCCACCTAGTTTTTAAAATCTACTCTTAACTACTTATCTACCAACTTAAGCTTTCAAGACAATGAATAACACAATATCGCAAGAAAGTGTGTTTAACATACATATCTAACCATAAATTGTCATCATTCTATTTGATTTGAATCCCACCTAACTTCAATTTTATTTTAGCAAGAATGTAGAATGGTATCAATTAATTAATCTAATTAGTGAAGAACCTAACCTAATGTTTAAATAGGCTTTGTTTGCAATAGATGTTAGCTGAATAAGGTTAATATTCTCCCAATAAAACTCAACCAAAATGGAAAAGTAAAAAAAAATCCCAATAAAAGTATCCTTTTTTGGAAAGCTTGATGATCACTATATTGGATTAGCACCGGGGTGGTCTGCCTCCTAATAGATTTTTAGCCAAATCATTCAAATTTGTCTTTCTTGGAAAATTCTTTTACCCATATCAGCACCGGGTCATGTTGGCAATTTTGTGATACTCAGATGAGAAATGCTAATTTGAACGTAAAGGATTTTGTGAAAATCGTAAGAATTGATTTGATTGGTTAGATACATGTGATGAGTGTAGGTAATTACTTCCAATAATTTAAATGATTTCAGAATCAGAATATAACTGAATTTGTTAAATCAGAACACCAATTCAAAGAATAAAAGAATATAAATTCAAAAAACAAAGCACAATCTATAATCCAGAAAAAAGAATTTAAAAACAGGGAAAAAACAAAGGAAGTGGGGCGTATCAAGTTGGCAATATTGAAATTGGAATGCGTGTTTAAATTGGCTGCACATTTCAAAATTCAAATCTTTATTTTAAAAAATTAAAAAGAAAAAAAACATATTTACTTAAATAGTCCCAATTTTAACTGGAAAGTCTTGTTTCAGACTCTCTTCCATTTATATATATAAAAATTAACTGCGCAAAATCGATACACGATCAAGATGGGTCATTGTTTTACGATTTTAAAACAAACGGAATATTACAACCAAATCTCAAATCAACTATTGGTAATATTCATCATTTTTTGTTTAAAAAAGTTCTACGTACATTATCATCTTCATAAAAAAAAAATCTTAGAAGGAAATTCTCCCTAAAATTATTTCATTTTCAACTTTCAATGCAAGTAGCTAGAAATTATGTCAAGAAGAAATGGAACTAGAAAGAAATAAAAATCTCATGATTAGGAATGAAACTGAGAGTTGGTGGCTGGTGAGCATAATTAACAGCTTGAACAGTGTTTTCATCCATTAAGCCATTGATGACATTGTCATCGTCTGACTCTGATCCATTTTTATTTTCTTCCAGTGAAGGGTTTTCAGTGAACAATTCATTAAAATTATCAGGAGTCAACAAATATTCCACACTCTCTAGCTTCAGAGGAATGTCATTCATGTCATCCATAACAAAGAAAGCAATACACAATCTGAGAAATCCGAGATCATAACATGTACACTAAGAAATAGATGTGGTAATTGTAATTTTAATACACTTGTGCGTATGCGCGTATGGATATATACTAGGTCTTTAAAAGCCCACCATAAATTAAAAAAAAATACTATTGTGAATAAATTATTAATCTTGGAGTGATATGTTAAATGGATAATAAATATATTTAAAATAATAAAAACTTTTAAATTATATTATTAATATACATTTTCATTATTAAAAATATACATTGACATACAATAATAATTTGTCATGTAATTATTTATTATGTTTTCTTTTACTGCTAGAATGCTGAAAAAAATATATAATATCGTGTTAAAATATCAATAAATGTTACTATAAAACTCTTTTAGAAAACACATTAAATATACTTTTAAAATAAATTCCTTTGCAAAAAAGGCTTTTAGTAAAGGGCATGTAGGTCACTTTTAGGAAAAAAATTATAAAATTAGTTTCTCGTGACCACGTATCTAATATTAGCTTCCATCCATCATCATCGAACTCCAATTTTTAGCCAACATAATTTTTTATTTTTCCTTTTGTTTCGCCGCTCAAATTGCATCGAAGTTCATAAGGCAATCGTAGATCCCATTTGCACCTTCTCAGTCATTTGAAACCATTATCAAAACTCACTGGATAGTGTACCAAAGGGGGAGAGAAATGGAAAGAGAAAAAAAATGGGGAGGGGGAAGGGTTTACGGATAGGGTAATTCATGAATGGTGTAAAATGAAAAGGTGGTGTGAATAATAAAAATGAGTGATGTCAATAGCAACTCCTGAGGATCAAACATTAGAAGCCCCACCCAAATGAGTTGTGGAATATGATATTACGCTAAGCCCAATTGTCCGAACCATAATCTTGCTACAAAGTAAGTGGCGGTGGCAATATGGGTTAGGCCCACCAGGTTGGCCCGCACAACTCGCATTTTTTTGCGAGGCGGGCTAGGATTTTGAGCCCATAATCCACTTTGGTTCGTCCCACTTAACCCGCTAATTTTGCGGAGCAGAAGTGGGGCAGGGCGGGCCTAGCCCGCATGCCAATTTTTTAAATTAAAATAATCAAAATAATATTAAAGTAACTATAATTGAAAATTTATTTGGGTTTTTCATACTTCACAGCGATTAGTAAAGTATTGAATCAATTTTCATGTGATTATATCATGTTATAATTGTCATATCATGTAGGTTTATTTTTGTATATATAAGAATCACGTTTAACTCATAGTCTTATGTCCTCCGTGTAAATATATTTACATTAGGATTGTGAAATAAATTTAAAAAAGTGACATTATAATTAATTTTTGATATAAAAATGATTTGTAAGAAACAATTATAAAATTAATTATAAATTATTTCAATTTTTTTAAAATTTTCTGCGGGCCAGCCTGCGAGCCCCCCACATATGCGAGACGGGCTGCAATTTCTAGCCCATATTCTAAAAGCGGGTCAGCCCGCCCCACACTATTTTTGCGGGGCGATGCGAGCCGGGACGGGCCTGCCCGCATTGCCATCTATACAAGTAAGTAACCAACTCATTTATTTATGGATTAGATTTTTTTTTTTAAAAAAAATCTCACTGAAGTTTTGAATTTTGATATATATATATATATATAATTTAAAAACAATAATGGATGTATGGAATTAGCCCTATTTTTTTTGTATAAATCATAGGTATCCCTTATTACCAAGGGGCAATAACACCCAAATATAAGTTTTGATATAAAAAATGTTTTATAAAAAAAAACAGTTGTAAAATAAATTATAAATTATTTCAATTTTTAAATTTTTTTTTGCGGGTCAGCTCGCAAGCCGCGAGCCCCCACATATGTGGGACAGGTTGCAACTTCCAGCCATATTCTAAAAGTGGGCCAGCCCGCCCCACACTATTTTTTGCGGGCCGATACGAGCTGGGGCGGGTTGGCCCGCATTGCCATCCATACAAGTAAGTAATCAACTCATTTATTTCTGGATTATATTTCTTTTTTGTTAAAGAAAAATCTCACTGAAGTTTTGAATTTTGATATATATATATGTGGGTGTGTGTGTGTATGATATAAAAACAATAATGGATGTATGGAATTAGCCCTATTTTAACAATTTCTTTTATATTTACAATTATTTTTTATTGATGGCGTGCATAGGTTTGATAATTTTTATGTTTTCCAACTTTTTAAATAAATGAAATATTTTCAAATATAAATATACGTTTTCTTAAAAAAAATTATCTACGTTGATATTTATTTAAATTTACTTTTTACATATTTATATAGATGGATTGAAAAAGATTTTTGATAAAACTAATAACTGATAACATTTGCAATAACATATGAAAAGAATATTTCAAATAAAAAAGTTAGAAAAAAGTTGACGTCAAATAGAAATAACCAGAAAGTTTTCTTAGTGTGTGTTTGGTTTAATGTTTAAATTGATCTAACTCAAATTTGAATTTTTCAATGCAACTATTTATAGCACTGGAAACATGAGTTTATCATGTTTTAACGCTAAACCAAACATGCTTTTAATGTAAAACTAATAAACATCAGCATTTTCTAAAGACAGAGACTCTGAATTGGACTATTTTGGACGAATATATATACACACCAGGTGTCAAACTTCAAGACTTACATCAATTAATAAATCTTTGTAGAATGTGAAATTGATTAATCACATTGGTTCTAATGTTTTATTTTGAGTTATAAAAAATTAATTTAAAATTTTTAAAAATCAATTATTTAAAACTCATAACCACTTGAATGAGGAGTTAAATATTTAAAATAAACTAAACAATGAAAACACTGAATCACTGTCACTGACGTTTGCTTCCAGTTCTACCTATAAAAGTGGTAAATCGTTATTTTGACTTTGTTTTGAAGAAGGAGCTGCTGCTATTTGACCTGAATAAGGGAAGAACACAATACTGAGAACACGAGAAATGAATATTCAAAGTTCAAACATTGACATTCTTAGCGAGAAGCCTTTTTTGACAGCTTGTGTGGCGGATAACATTAGCATAGCACAGGGCCCATTATTTTCAATCATCATCAATGAAGCTCGAAAATGACAGAAAAAGTGGCCTTTTTTTTTAAAAAAAATTGAAATCAAGAAATGCCGTCTTTGAAGTGCCCATACTGAAGTTCTTGCAAGTTGCAACCCCTAGGTGTGTAAACAGAACTCTACTTTTAAATGATAAAAAACATAGTGGCCAAGTGGGAGTGAAGTGGAAGTGTGGAACCAATGTGAACTGTGAAGTAGTCATAAGTGGCACGGTACCAGAATTTTTCATGCCACTATTTATAGAACAGCAAAAAAGCTTCATCACTTTCAAGTTTCAAGCTTTTACCTGTTTTTCTCTTATCCTTTCTTTCTTCTTTCTTTCTATCGATAACTGTTTCCATGGAAATTCAGCTCCTCCATAACAGAGTCTGAAGCCCAAAACAGCACCTTGCTTTGGTCTTCTTGCAAACTGCAAGAAGGTAAGTGGTTTTTTACTCTTAAAACCTTGCTACCTTAGCATCATCTTTCTTTGTGATACCTTGTTGTGGTTCCTTCTTCTTTTTCTTTCTATGGGGTATCTCTTGTTGCTTTCATGCTTTTCTACCTTGTTATATGCTGCTTCTGCCTTGAGTTCTGATGGGTTGACACTGTTGTCACTCTTAAGGCACTGGACTGTTGTTCCTAGTGACATAAACTCTACCTGGAAGGCCTCTGATTCCACTCCATGCTCATGGGCAGGAGTGGGTTGTGATCTTGCCTACAATGTAATATCTCTAGAGCTCAGCAACTATTCGATTTCTGGTCAATTAGCACCTGAAATTGGAGATTTGATTCACTTGCAAACCTTAAACTTGTCACATAATGATCTCTCAGGAAAAATTCCACCACAATTAAGCAATTGTAGCATACTTGAGTCCTTGAAGCTTTATGCAAACAACTTTAGTGGAGGAATACCTGAGAGCTTCAAGGACTTGCAAAATCTGAACTACATGGACCTTTCTTCTAATCTACTGATTGGTGAAATTCCTGAATCCTTGTTTGAAATTCCTCTCCTGAAAGTATTGTTTCTTAACAATAATGGTTTAAGTGGTGCCATTCCTGCAAGTATTGGGAACAGCACTAAACTTGTCTCACTGGATCTTCAGAGTAATCAATTGTCTGGGACAATTCCCATTTCCATTGGAAACTGTAGTGAATTAAGCCATCTGTATTTGGACTCAAATAAATTGCAGGGAGTTATTCCTGAGAGTCTAAACAATCTAAAAAATCTTCAAGTATTAAGCCTCAATAGAAATGAGCTTGGAGGTACCATCAAGTTGGGATCTGGAAATTGCAAGAAGTTATCTTATGTGAGTCTTTCTTACAATGAATTTAGTGGGGGCATTCCACCATCTTTGGGGAATTGCAGTGGTCTAACTGAGTTTTATGCTGCAGTGAATAACTTAGTTGGCAGTATACCATCAACCTTGGGTCTGCTGCACAAGCTTTCTAATCTAATGATTCCAGTGAACCATTTTTCTGGGAAAATACCTCCACAGATTGGTAATTGCAAGTCATTGGATCAGTTACATTTGTATTCCAACGCACTTGAGGGAGAAATTCCTAGTGAATTGGGAAACTTGACTAAATTACGTGATCTTAGATTGTATGATAACCATCTGATAGGGGAAATTCCACTTAGCATATGGAAAATCCAAAGCCTTGAGCATGTCCTTGTGTACAATAACAGCCTTTCAGGAGAGCTACCTTTAGAGATGACAGAGCTCAAACATCTCATTGTATAACAACCAGTTCTCTGGAGTCATACCTCAAAGCTTAGGAATTAATAGCAGTTTGGTGCAGTTGGACTTTATGTTTAATAAGTTCAATGGTACCCTCCCACCAAATCTTTGTTTTGGAAAGCAATTAGTCAAGCTGAATATGGGTGGCAATCAATTTCATGGTAGCATACCTTCTGATGTAGGAAGATGTACAACTCTTACAAGGGTAAGACTTGAAGACAATAATTTTACTGGTCCTCTTCCTGATTTTGAAACCAATCCAAATGTCATGTACATGAGTGTCAGCAACAATAAAATCAGTGGAGCAATTCCATCAAGTTTGGGAAACTGCACAAATCTCTCCTTTTTAAATTTGTCCATGAACAGCTTTACAGGTATTGTACCCTCAGAGCTAGGAAACCTTGTGAATCTCCAGACTTTGGATCTCTCTCACAATAAATTGGAAGGTCCTTTGCCACATCAGCTGTCAAACTGTACCAAAATGCACAGGTTTGATGTGGGATTCAATTTCCTGAATGGCACATTTCCATCAAGTTTGCTGAGCTGGACTACATTAACCACTTTAATTCTCAGAGAGAATCATTTTAGTGGGGGTATCCCAGCTTTCTTGTCAGAATTTCAAGCACTTATTGAGTTACAGCTTGGTGGAAATATGTTTGGAGGGACAAATTCCCGGATCAATTGGAAAATTGCAGAATTTGTTATATGGGTTAAATCTAAGTGCTAATGGGCTGATAGGTGAGCTTCCTGAGGAGATTGGAAACCTGAAGAGTTTGCTAAGACTGGATCTATCTTGGAACAATTTGACAGGAAGCATACAAGTTCTTCATGAGCTCAGTTCATTATCTGAACTCAACATTTCATACAATTCTTTTGAAGGTCCTGTACCACAACAGCTGATGACATTACCAAATTCTTTATCATTTTTGGGCAATCCTGGCCTATGTGTCAGTTTTTCATTGTCACGTGGCTTGAATTTCACTCAAAGCAGCTATTTAAAGCCATGTGACACAAAATCAAAAGACTCAAAAAGCCTCAGTAAAGTTGCAATTGTGATGATAGCACTTGGATCCTCAATATTTGCTGTTCTGCTGGTGGGACTAATTTATATATCTTTTGTCAGAAAAACTAAGCAGGAAGCAATAATCACTGAGAAAGATGATTCTTCAGCTCTTCTCAGTAAAGTGATGGAAGCTACAGAAAACCTAAATGATAAATATATCATTGGCAGAGGAGCTCAAGGAGTTGTTTATAAAGCTGTAATAGGCCCAGACAAAATTTTGGCTGTCAAGAAGCTTGTATTTGCTCAGAATGAAGGGAAAAACTTAAGCATGACCACAGAAATTCAAACCCTTGGAAAGATTAGGCATAGAAATTTGGTCAAATTGGAAAACTGCTGGTTGAGAGAAAACTATGGTCTAATCTCATACAGATACATGCCAAATGGAAGCCTTTATGATGCTTTGCATGAGAGGAATCCACCACAATCCATAGAATGGAATGTCCGCAATAAGATAGCTATTGGAATTGCTCATGGATTGGCTTATCTTCATTATGATTGTGATCCTGTCATAGTGCACCGAGACATCAAAACAAACAACATACTTCTAGATTCTGAAATGGAGCCTCATATTTCAGATTTTGGTGTTGCTAAGCTTTTGGATCAGGCTTCTACCTCAACACAGTCAATATTTGTTACTGGTACAATTGGTTATATTTCACCAGGTAATTCTTCTATTCTACTACACTGTCAATAAGATAACTGCATCTTTTGTTTCCAAATTCTCCTATTATTATCTGGATTAACATGTTTAAGTACTGGTCTTTGACAGAGAATGCTTATACAAGAGCTAAGGGTAAGGAGTCTGATGTATACAGTTATGGGGTAGTTTTGCTGGAGCTGATATCCAGAAAGAAGCCATTAGATCCATTATTTATGGAAGGAGCAGATATAGTTAATTGGGTTAGTTCTGTCTGGGAGGAAACATGAGCTATTGATGAAATTGTTGATTCAGAGCTTGCTGATGAAATTTCAAATTCTGATGTAAGGAAACAAGTAACCAAGGTGCTTTTGGTGGCATTGAGATGTACAGAAAGGGATCCACGTAAGAGACTCACAATGAGAGATGTTATCAAACATTTGTAGATGTCAAACCCCACATCAGAAAGATCTAGTTTCCTATGATTGTTTAATTGTTCTGCCTCAGTGTATTTATATGTTATATTCTATCATGCATTTGTTTATATATTGAAAGGAAAAGATGACACATAAGAGTGAGCCTCAATCTTAAATTGTCTGACTCTGCTTCTGACTAAGGGTAATTAATTTAATTTTACTCTAAAACTGGTTATACTTTTGGGAGATTTACTAAAACAGAACTCCAAATAAAGGTATAAAGTAAAATGTAATGATTTGGTAAGAAATACTCCCTCACATCACCAACCTTCTTTCATGTTATTATTGGGTCTTTCTTTTCATCCCCAGAACCAGTTTCTTTGCCCTCACATTGTGTGTTATGGATGGCTCCCTTTCTTTCAAGTGGTGGGTATAGCAAGGTTGGTCGTATATTTTGTCCCTTCATAGACACAGAAAAATGCATGCTTTTAGGTTGGCAATTGAGCACCATGGAGATCAAGAATCTCTGGATTTTTGGGAGGGTTTGCCACAAGAAATGAAGAACTTGGCTCGTGAGTTGTACCAAACACAGTGTAGAATGAATGAGACCATTGTAGTATGCCACAGTGAACCCGGTGCTTGGTATCCTCCATTGTTTCAAACCTTTCCATGCCCACCATCTTTTTACCATGATTTCAAGTCTGTGATTGGCAGGACTATGTTTGAGACTGATAGAGTGAATGGTGAACATGTAGAGCACTGTAATAGAATGGATTATGTTTGGGTTCCTACAGAGTTTCACAAATCTACATTTATAGAAAGTGGGGTTGATCCTTCCAAGGTGGTGAAGATTGTTCAACCTATTGATGTGAAGTTCTTTGATCCTGTCAAGTACAAGCCATTGGATCTTGCTTCTAGAGCAAAACTGGTTTTAGGTTCTGGCGTGAGGAAAAGTTTTGTATTTTTAAGTATCTTCAAGTGGGAGTATAGGAAAGGGTGGGATGTGTTGTTAAAATCATACTTGAAAGAATTCTCAAAAGATGATAGGGTTGCTTTATACTTGTTAACAAATCCATATGATACTGACAGGGATTTTGGGAACAAAATATTGGATTTTGTGGAGAATTCTGATGTAGTAGAACCAGTTAGTGGTTGGGCTCCTGTCTATGTTATTGATACCCACATAGCACAAAGTGACTTGCCAAGAGTTTACAAGGCAGCTGATGCTTTTGTTCTTCCTTCCAGAGGAGAAGGATGGGGGAGACCTCTGGTGGAAGCCATGTCAATGTCATTGCCAGTGATTGCTATAAATTGGTCTGGACCAACTGAATATTTGACTGAGGATAATAGCTATCCATTATTTGTGGATAGAATGAGTGAAGTAATGGAAGGTCCATTCAGGGGACATCTTTGGGCTGAACCTTCTGATTATAAACTTCAGATTCTTATGAGGCAGGTGAAGGATAATCACACTGAGGCTACAGCTAAAGGCAGAAAAGCAAGGGAGGACATGATAAGACGGTTCTCACCTGGGATTGTGGCAGGCATTGTTACAGATCACATACAAAACATACTAGGGGGGTAAGAACTAAAGAGTTTGTGAGGATAATACCCACATGTTTTCATGTCGTTTGTGAGAAACAAAACTACTGAATTAAATGTATTCTCTGTCTGGGAGCTTGTGACTTCCTGTTACTAGACAGCTAGTTTCAGCTTATTATCAAGGTGGCTTCTGAAAGTGGTTCATATTCACCTTCAGATAGAGCATTCTTAATTTAAAGCTCATCTGTAGCAGCTTAGATTTCTTCGTGAATAAGTTTCTTTTGCAAACCATATGGGGTGTCTACTTCTGCAGTTTGAGGCTCTCAGCATATAGAAGATTTTGAGCTCGCGCTTCATTTTCTTATGTAACACATAACATCTTTAACTTTAAATATGATATGATTTGTTGGATCAGTTGTAAGATGGAGCTTCCACTCAGAAATCATAAGTGTTATTTGATTTGTTGAATAAATGAAAGTTTCAATTAAATCTTCACCGTTTAGTGTGTCTGGATGAATTAATTTTGACAGTGTGTTATATAAGCAATTAATGTGAGATATTGCTGTTTTAGGGTGATATTACTCTTTTTACTTCATTGGTAATCCTCTCTGAAAAGCCAGTTCTGTTTACAACTTCTAACTTTGGCCCATATGCATATTAGATTATTGAAAATGTGCAAATGATTTCACTGAACTTCACACTATGTATTTAAAAAGAAAAGAAAAAGAAAAAAATCCGCTGGGTAATTGTCAGTAAAGAAATTAGTGTAATTTTTCATGGTCATTTTACACCTTTTTAAACCCCAATGTGTAATTGGTACACAGCCAAAACTGATGTGTGTACTGTGTAGGCTAAAATTTACTACTTTAAAATTAAAATACTAGCTTTTAAAGAGGATCATATTTAAGTGTTAAGTTCAAGGTTTCTAACTTGGTCCATGCTTGAGTTTGATAGTTTCACCTTGTTTCAAATAAACTTAAATATCATTTTGGTCCCTACATTTTCATGTTTTTTGTTTTAGTTTCTGCCAATTTTTTTTTTTAAATTTAGTCCCCACTTTTTCAAATGTATGTTATTTTAGTCCCTGCCAACTTTTCGTGTTTTTTAATTTTAGTCCCTGTCAATTTTTTTAAAATTTAGTCCCCATTTTTTCAAATGTATGTTATTTTAGTCCTTGTCAACTTTTGGTTTTAGTCCCTGTCAACTTTTCGTGTTTTTTGTTTTAGTCCTTACCAACTTTTCGTGTTTTTGGTTTTAGTCCCTGCCAACTTTTTTTTTTTAAATTTAGTCCCTGTCAAAAACACTAAAAGTTGGCAGGGACTAAAACCAAAAGTTAGCAAGGACTAAGATAACATACATTTAAAAAAGTGGGGACTAAATTAAAAAAAAAACGTTGACAGGGATTAAAATAAAAAAACACGAAAAAATGTATGGACCAAAATGATATCCAAGTCTTTCAAATAAACACGATCATAAACTACACATTGAAGAACTTTATATCGCATACTCTCATTACAAAATTGTGTTGCAAGTGTAGTTTGCAAGAAGCTTTTTGGGTAAAGACTTGATTTAAACCCCTTCTCAAGTAATCTTTTATCCATTCATGAACAGATGGGAAGCTGAGATCTCAATGCATAGTGACAAATTTCAGAACTAGCTTTAACTGATGCAATGGGGCACACAATGTAAACAACTCTAACCAATCAATCCAGATTTATGGCTGCCTTCAATTGGAAACACATCAAAGTTGTTCAGCACCGCTTAAATAAATTTCTCCCAAGAAAATCTGCGTATAAAGAAAACAAAAAAAATTCATGTATGTGTGTGTATATCAAAATCGTTTGTTAATGTGTCCCCAAAGTCGTCACAAAATTCATTCTCATACACTTTATGATACATAGCAATCATGTATCGTATTTCATCATGCCAACAAAAATGAACAGGTGCATAGAATACAGTAAGTGCACTGGCCCTCCGCCTGTCCCTATGGCCAAGAGGAGAAAAAAAGAGAATAACTGTCTTGGTAGTTCTTTGTAATAAATTATTTTTAAAGCAACCCACAGAATTATCCGCGGTAATTGTCATTTGGAAGCCATAACAATTTCAACAGAGTGAGATTATTGGAAATATGGAGCAAACACTGCTAGGACTTCCTTGTAGACAGGCTTCTTGAAATCCACTGCCTGCACAGGAAAGATAAGCCAAGTCATATGTGGTTTACGGCACCATATCTTAACTGGTTTTGGACAGGTATGAAAGGAGTTATCATGATCATGTATACTCACAAGCTCAATTACTTGTTCTGGTGATATCCATGACCATTCCCCAAACTCAGCTTTCTCAGTACCATCACCCAAAAGATTGATTTCTTGATCTTGCCCAGTAAACTTAAAAAGAAACCTGTGTATATCAAAGTGTTAAAAGCACTATTTTGTTGAGCCAAAGTGAAATATCCCTTTTTCCATGCCTTCCCATTTTCCCCAAATTTATACTCAACTACACAAGTATACATATAAGCTCTAACTCTATAGACTCGTCGTTGAAAAAGGACCAAAAGAAAGCACTCAGATAAAATATTCATTGGCTAAATGGCTATAAAAAATATACATAGAGCTAGGTACAAGTTCTTGATTGTTAAACTTTTAATATTATATAATTTGGTTGTGTGCTGTTTTGATGAGTTTTATTCCATCCAGACTGAGCATATCCAAATGTTTACCATTTTTGTGCCTGACCCTTCCAATCAGATCCCCACTGAATATTTAATTTCTCCCTGACTTTTGGTGGGAAGTCATAAGTTAACCAATAAGGTACCTACAACAGAAAGCCACAAAGATCAACATTTATAAATACAGCAAAAAAGGAAAATTACTTTATTTGGATTTTGTGCTAGATGATTAATTGACATTGATAGGTCAGACTATAATGATATTTAGATGTAACTGGAGCATGATCAGCAACATGGAAAAGAAGGAGATTTTTTTTTTTACACACTTCAAAGGCTATGAAACCTGGGGTTTAATGAGGTTGCATAGTTATAACTTAGTTTTGAGATACTGCACAGAGATTTTATAGTTTTATTAGGACATTATATAGAGCAGCAGTCTTCTTTCTTGGAAGCATAATTGGAGTTATAAACCATTCATAGGCCTCCACTGAGCAAATAAGTTTTTGGAGTAAATGTCTATAATCCATTTTGGTCCTCAAAAGATAAATGCGATATCACACCGGTCCTACATTTATAAATACATCAAATCAGTTCTACAAAAATATGCAAGACATTAAATCAGTCCTTGAAGGACAGAATTTAAGGCATTAATTATCATTGACGGACCAATTTGATGTTGCTGATAAATGGAGGAACAATACATTTCTTGACATTTTATCATAGTCTCCATGATAATCTAGAAGTTAGGGGTTTGATCCTTGTTGTCCTAGTTCTTCTAATGAAACTGTATTTCATCACAAAAATTGAGCAGGCTTGTGGTTTGCCTTTGTTTCAAAGTCCAAAGGGTTGTTATGCGAAAGGGTGTGTTAAAAATACAAAACAATCCATAGGCCTCTGCCTACGTGATTCAGAATGTTCCATATTGGAAGACTTGGCCTAGGTAGAAAAAAGAAATAAAAGTCTGTCCGGCACCTGTTATTAGAAGGAAAACTACAATATCTAGGCATTTATGAACTCAACAAAATTCAAAAGTCAAGAGTTTTAAAGTTTTGATTATTAGGCTTGTTGTTCATGCTTGTGAATTTCAGATTCCTTTCAACTTGCTACCTTAAGAATTGCTCCATCCTTTAACCAAATTAAAAGGCTACCAATTTATGAAAATTCCTTTCCTTTCCCTCCAGCAGAAATCAACTTCTTATCTATCTAAAACCTTAGTTTTAGGCTGTCAGAACAGTTCTTGTTTGTTCAAATTAGTTGCTCATTCCCTTCAAAATTCAAATATTCTCTAACTACAAGTGTATTTCTAGATCCTGAACTTATTATTAAAATCTAAGAGTAAACTAGCACTCAGGTCCCTGACTTTTGGGGCGTTGTGCAGTTAGGTCCCTGACTTTACTAAATTGCTCCCGTAGTCCCTGACTTTAACCTCTGTCATGCACTTTAGTCCAAACGTTAAATTTCTGTTAATTCCTGCCGTTAAACTGCTGACTAGGCTTCCAAGCTGGCACAAACGCTGTCGTTTTGCATGTAAACCCCTGTATTAGAGACATTGAGTAACGGTCAAAGCTGAACTTACATTCCCTTTCTTCCTCGTTCCTCTTTCTTCTTCGTTCCTCTTTCTCTCCGCCATTGATGAGGTGTTGAACGTTGCTTCTGCATGCGCTGTTATTTCTTCATCTTCTATTAATTTCTGTGATCTGCAAACCATTCATAAGCCACGAACAGCGATGGATCCAAATGGTCTCTTTTGTTGCTGAAGATATCACATATAATTGGTATTGCGCTCTGTCATCAGTTCATTGCTTCAATGCTTACTCATTTCTCACTTGAAGGTGGGCATGGTATCTCTCACTTTCTCTATGAAATCCATTTAGCTTCCTCACCAACTTCAAACTATCTCACTGATTTTAGTAACCCATCAACGACGTTATAATAGGGGAGACGTAAAGCAAAGTCGCTTTAGGCACCTCCCCTTGGGCCGACCCTGAGCTACACGTACAAGAGGCCATTAAAAAAAGAGAGCAACGAGAACAGAGAAGCATTCGACCAAAAAAAAAAGAACAGAGCACCATGACGAAGAAGCTGCACAAACAAGTGTCAAGCAGAAAACGGAGCAATACGGGAGAGGGATTGTGAGGTAAACAGGATTCTTGAATTACAGAATGGTGAATTGCAAGTAAATCAAATGTAGATTGTGAGCTAAACAAAACTGTAATTAAATCAAAGAATAATTGTGAAACAAGATACGGTAGTTATGTACGATAAAGGATGCACTGCTAATCGGGATATCATTATGCATTAATGACGTTAATTTGAAGGTGGGCATGGTATCTCTCACTTTCTCTATGAAATCCATTTAGCTTCCTCACCAACTTCAAACTATCTCACTGATTTTAGTAACCCATCAACCCTTTATGGAGGCTTTTACAAATTAGTTCTTTTTTTTCTCTCTAATTACCATTGAGAAGCCTACAATAAACTCTGTTTTAGACTCTGAGATTATGTCAATAGTAATGATTTTTTGGGATGATTATATCATTCCCTATGCAGTGCACACTGATTTCACATGATGAAAATTCAATGTATATGATAAGCATTTGATTATAATTATAGCTAGTAACGTTTCTTGTGTAGCACTTAAGGAGGTAATAAATTCATAATTTTGCATAACAGAAGGGTTGTGAAAAGGAATTCCATGATCCTAATAATGATTATCCATTAAAGAGTAATAATAAATCAATTCATAAAAGGAGGTGATGACTTTGTCTTATTGGCATTTGGTCCCCCACCTCATTTCTTTGCCAGTCTATCTCTCTTTTTCAATGTAATAAATCAGAATTTGATTCCCCTTTCTTTTTTGCTTTTCAAGAATTTTTAAAGTGTGGAAAGAACAATCTAAACCACTTACAGGGGTTTACATGCAAAACGACAACGTTTGTGCCAGCTTAGAAGCCTAGTCAGCAGTTTAACAGCAGGAATTAACAGAAGTTTAACGTTTGGACTAAAGTGCATGACGGAGGTTAAAGTCAGGGACTATGGGAGCAATTTAGTAAAGTCGGGGACCTAACTGCACGATGCCCCAAAAGTCAGGGACCTAAGTGCTAGTTTACTCTAAAATCTAACCATGGAACTGCAGTTATAGTAGGAAGTTTTCTTAAATACATATTAATGCTGTGAGCATAATTTTGAGAAATTATCAGGGGGGGAAAACTGGTAGCGAGCAGAAGACCAGGGCAAAATACACCTGCATGACACAGCATGTCCATTAGGTTTGTGGCTGAAGTGTCATTGCCCATTACACTAGGGAAGGAAGGAAAAAGATCAATAAAAAATGGAACAAATTTCAAATGATCAAAGATTCAATTTAATTAAAAACATATGTTTGATTGCCAGATTCAATTTAATGGAAGATTCAAACTCATACATATAACACCTTCAAAAGGCCTTGCCTACTTCACTCATTCCAAATCATCTAAAACTAATCAATAATGCTAATAGCTATCAAACAGAGTGTTCATATTATGTTATGAGCAGATATGGGTATCCTAAAAGGGATGGGACAAAACAGTTTAACAATTACAGTTACGTTAACCAATTATTAGAATGATGAAATGTGATTTGGCACTTACAAATTACAACAACCAGGATAGAGTATGTATGCAATTTGTAGGGAGAACACAAATAAAAAAAAAGTATAATGTGCACCTCTGTGATCACTTCTGCTGAATTAACTCCTGTCTCTTCTCTTAATTCCCTGATAGCTGCATTTCTTGGATCCTCACCTTCATCAATACCACCCTAAGAGATGCCACGTAAATATGATTAGAGACTTACAACATATCATTGTTTTTTAAAAAATAATACATTGCGAGAAAAATAAAAGCATGAGCTCTTCATTTTTTCTTTCTTTGTTTGTTTATCTAGGATCGGTTTGCTTCCCAGTTAACAAGGCCTGAAAATCGATTTTCACAGATCTCAAGGCATGTTGTGCCGCTGTGATTTATTTTCAATCTAATAAAATCGATTCTTTCAACTGCCAACTAATGTACAAACATGCTCTTAGTTACCATCCATACCTTATTTACAATTTCCATGCTTGTACAGCATTATGCTATTGCTTCAGCCATCCAATGCATGCAAGCTTTTACTCAAATACTAAAATCTTAGTCGATGTTAAATCATTGTTGTTGCTCCCAAACCCCCACCCCAAACTGGTTGTCTCATATACTATGTTTATTTTTTTTCCAATGTATCAAAAATATACTATGTTTATTTAACTGTATAAAATGACAAATAAGAAACACTGTATCCACATACTGGTAACACCTGTGAAGTATTAAATATGTTCATGGTGAAGTCTAAAGCAATAGAAAAATATTTGTTATTATTATTGCTTTTTCATCTTGCAGAATATAGAATAGGATTGTTTTACATTAATTTGAAATTTTTGTCTAACTTATTTTTCATGATTTTATATTAGTATATTACTTAAAGTATTTTATAACATTAAAAATACACATCTATGTATTACTGATTCCACCACAATTCATTTAAAGTTAGACTAATCGAGCTTATCAATCTGGTTTTTAATTAAAGAAAATGGCATAGCTTAGTAACACCCTGAAATTATAGAGATGGTACGAAAAGAAGGATTGTAATTTGAAAGGATGAATGACCTGTGGCATTTGCCAAGCATTGCGTATGTCCAGCCTTGAAGCCGCGAAAATCTGCAAAACAGAAAAGAAATGCCCAGTTATTAATGCTAAGCTTTGGTGAAAAACTGTGCAAATCAAACCTATGAGAACGAAGAGATATAGAGAGAGAGAGATTGGACCTTTTTGTCATTATTCATGAGACAGATACCAACGTTCCTGCGGTAACCTTCTGGAGGAGTTTCCATCGTTGAACGCAAGGATGCAGAGCGTGGCAGCGAAGAGAATCTGAGGAATTCAGAAGGGTATTTCGGGAAACCAAAAGTGGTGCCAGGAACGTAGGCGAATCGGCATAAAGCCATCACAGGAAAGAAGGAACGCACGCACCAAACTGAAACGATGCCTTTGTTATGGGCCACTCGCTCTTCTTTTCTATCAAGCCCAAAAGATGAAGCCGAATCGGGAGTTGCTTTTAGCACCCATTTCTATATTCACACCCCTTTTTTTAAAAAAAAAATATCTTTCCCAAACCACCCACCTGATCACCCCTCCCTCACCCCATTCTACATCCACCTCTCGCAATCCCGGAAGCCACTCCACTCTACTCCACCCTATTAATTTTGGGAAGTGAATTTTATTACTCCTTCCCGTCCCATGTATAAGATAAAGTTTGACACTTTTTAATGGTCATATTTATAAGACAAAGTATACAAATCTAGAAACATTTATTATTTTTTCTCATTTTTGCCCTTGTTGACAATTAAATGTTTCAAGGTGACACAATTATCATGCTAGTGACATTTAATTTTAAATAGAGGTAAACTTGTAATCTTATAGACTAATTTCTTGAAAATCAACACATTGATTACATTTTTTAATATGTGTGTTTTTGTCTGAATTGTCTTATAAATAGGACCGGAGGGAGTAGTATACAATGAACTTTCAATTTTAGAGATAGAAGATGGAAAATTTGTCTTTTGAACTTGTTAGAGACAAAAAAACTGTCACTTATTTGAAATAGATCTCTAATAGTTTTCGGAAGTGAGCTATAAAGTTTCAGTTTTTAGAAACGGAAATTTTTACGTTCCTAACTAGTCTCTAATAAGTTTAGAGCCGGTAAAATGGAACAATTAACATGCAAAAATGTACGGTTTGAGTATTTATTTTAGAAGCCCGAATAACTCATGAGTTTTTTAGTCCGGTTTGATAAATCCTGCTACTCGAAAAACCGACAAAAATATAAGGATCGAGTCTTTATTTTAGAAGCTCAAATAATTCCCGGATTTTTTAACACGAACTGCGAAAAACCGTTACACACATCAGGTTGTGTTAGGCCGAGTATCCCGAATTGCCAATTCTATCACTAAAGACTTAAACTTAAAAAAATCACTTTCAAAAAATAATTTTTAAAAGTCTATTTTTATAATTTAACTTCCAAAAATTAGTTTTCAAAAACTTCCGAAAGTTAATTTTCGAAAATAATTGGAGGGTGATTTTGGAAAATGACTTTCTACAAAAAGTAAGGGGTGCGAAAAGCATAGCCAATATCTCGTCACGCCTTGGCTTTTTTTCTTCTTATTTTATTGTGGAATTTAAATTTACTAAAAAATTATGAAATTTGAAAATTTAAGTGCATGGAAAGTAACTTAAAATGAATAGTAGGATGTAAAATTTAAAAATAGGAAATGGATTAAGACAATGGGTTTCATAAATATTATGAAATCAAGTTAGTTTATATTTTATTCAGAAAAAAACGAAGGTTAAGTTTGGTTAAAAGTTAAAACTTTCTTTTTATAAAAAAGCTAACTCAATTATAATATTTTTCCTAAAAGTGGCTTAAATTCCCTTTACTAAAAGCCTTTTTTCTGGGCATTTATTATAAAGTATATTTAATATGTTATCTAAAAGAGTTTTATAGTAATATTTATTAATATTTTAACACAATATTATATAATATATTTTTTTCAGCATTCTAGCAATAAAAGAAAACATAATATAATTACATGATAAAATATTAATGTATGTCAATGTACTTTTCAATAATGAAACGTATATTAATTAAATTAATATTATAATTTAAAAGTTTTTTATTATTTTTTAAATATATTTGTTATTCATTTAATACATCACTCAAAAATTAATAATTTATTCAAAATAATAAGTTTTTAATAATTTATGGTGGGCTTTTAAAAGTCCTAGTATATATCCATACGTGCATATGCACAAGTATATTAAAATCACAATGTCATTGCTAATCATGAGTTTTTTTTTTTTCCCCTCTAATTCCATTTCTTCTTGACAAAACTTCTAGTTACTTGCATTGAAAGTTGGAAATGAAATAATCTTAGGGATAAGGAGAATTTCCTTCTAAGGTTTTTTTTTCATGAAAATGATAATGTACGTAGAACTTTTTTTAAACAAAAAAATGATGAATATGTACCAACCGTTGATGTTAGATTTGGTTTTAATTTTCTATTTGTGTTAAAATAGTAAAACAATGAACCATTCGGATCCTGTATCTATTTTGCGATTAATTTTCATTATATACATTTAAAATTTGAATGTATCATTTTGTAATATAACATTTTATAGCTTTGAATTCATATACTATCATCTTGAATATTTTGTGTTTTCATTGTCGACTTATGCGGATAAATAGAACTCAGTTATAGAATTAAAGTCGATATTAGAAAAGTGGTAACGAGATACTGATTTTATAATTTTTTTCTTAAAGTGACTTAAATGCCCTTTTATTAAAAGCCTTTTTTCCAAGGAATTTATTATAAAGGCATATTTAATACGTTATTTAAAAGAGTTTTAAAGTAATATTTATTAATATTTTAACACAATATTATATAATATTTTTTCAGCGTTCTAGCAATAAAAGAAAATATAAAAATAATTACATGACAAATTATTATTGTATGTCAATGTATTTTTTAGTGAAAATGTATGTTAATTATATTAATATTGTAATTGAAAAGTTTTTATTATTTTTTAAATATATTTATTATCCATTTAATATATCATGCAAAAATTAATGATTCATTTATAATAATATATTTTTTGTAATTTATGGTGGGTTTTTAAAGACCTAGTATATATGCATACGTGCATACGTACAAGCATATTAAAATCACAATTGCCACACATGTTTCCTCCTGTATATATATTTTTTCTTATGATCTTGAATTTCTCAGACTTTCGTGTACTGCTTTCTTTGCTACGGATGACATGAATGACGTTCCTATGAAGCCAGAGAATGGAACATTTGTTGCCTCCTGATATTTTTAATGAGTTGTTCTCTTAAAACCCTTAACTGGAGGAAAATGAGAACGAATCAGAGTTAGACGATGACAATGTCATCAATGGCCTAGGAGATGGAAACATTGTTCAAGCTACTAATTATGCTGAAGGGTCACCAACTCACAATGTCATTCCTAATCACGAGGTTTTTATCTCTCTCTAATTCCATTTCTTCTTGACATAACTTCTAGCTACTTGCATTGAAAGTTGAAAATGAAATAATTTTAGGGATAAAGAGATTTTCCTTCATAGATTTGGTTTTAATTTTTCTATTTGCTTTAAAATCATAAAACAATGACCCATCCGGATCCTGTATCTATTTTGCGATTAATTTCCATTATATGCATTTGAAATCTGAATGTATCATTTTGTAATATAACATTTTATAGCTTTGAATTCATATATTATCATCTTTAATATTTTGTGTGCTTTTTTTCGACTTGTGCAGATAAATGGGACATAGTTATAGAATTAAAGCCAATGGTAACGAGGGATCGTGGTTACAGAGCGAAGAAGATAAGAGGAGGTAAAACATGAGTGAGGACAATGTGGGACTGTGGTGGTTTTCAGTGGAGATTGTGACAAGGTGCATGGAGAATGATACGATATGATACAAAACACCTTAGTGATTTATCAATGGAGAAGAATCATGGTGGTTTGTTATGTAAAGAGGTCTTGCTGGCCGGAAGAAATTGAAAGCAGAGTGGGACAAACATGGCATGTGTGTTGAAGAGTGATAAAAAATGGATAGTAGAAACCAGAGAGAAATTTCCTCCATCAACTATACATTGCCTCTACAATACAATGAACACATATCCTAAAAATGTGAGTACATGTTAAAGATTATGCTGCAGAAATTAAGTTTTCGATATAAAATTCTATTACAGAGATTAATAGTGTGTTTGGATTGAGAATTTTAATTGAGTAATGTATTTTAAGTGAGGATTTAAAATAATTTAAGTTAAAATTTTTTGTTTGGATATTAAATACAAATCATTTTAAAATTCAAAGAATTTTAATGGGGTATTTTATCTTAACAAAACAGAGAATTTCAAATAACAGCAAAAAAGAAGGAATTTCGAATTCCTTTTCTCTCTCGGTCTCAGCTCGAGCTCGTCTCTCTCGAGCTTTTCTCTCTGGACTTTGCTCTCGCATAAACTCGTCTCTCTCGAACCTTTCTCTCGGTTTCGCACAGGCTCCTCTCGTCTCTCTCGTTTTCGGAATCACGCTTTTCTCTTCTCTCAATCTAGGTAAATTTTCTTTCTCTCTCAATTTTCTCCAATCTTTCCCTCCCATGGCTTCTTGGTTCCGATTTGTGGATTTGTTGCTTATTATTCTCGCTCCCATGGCAATCTTTGATTCAGTATCCTCCGTATTTCCTTCTCTGAACTCCTCACATTTTTGAGTTGCCCCTGATCTGCGACTTCTTCTAAGGAGCTATTGCAGTCCTGGTTTGTTCGAGTTCATTCACTTGTTTGCTGGAAAGTATACTAACATAACGCATGGTCTTGGAAACTAACGATTAGTTTTTTCATTCATTCCTCTGTTGCTTGCTACGACTAGTTTTCCATTTTCTGTGGCGGCAAAAATTACTTCAGCTTTTGATTGTACAATGTACATTACACATTTCTAGGAATTGGAAGGGATGAAACTCTTTTTATGCTTAGCTTGGCTGTAGAAGTGTAATGGATGTATTTGCCTTTAAATTTCATAAAAAATATTCAGAAATGCAATTTTATTTCCAAACACAGAATAAAATTCTAAATATTATCTTCCATTTTGTACTCAGTTCTTTAACTTTTGTACCCACAGATAAACTCTTTCAATGTTGAATAATATAGCTGATTCGGTTAGAACTAATGCAATTATGGTTAGTGTTGTTCTTGCTATGCTAACTCTTCCATAATATGCTGTTGAATGTTGATTGAATGTGTGCAACAAACAAATTATTGTTTCTGGAGTTTCTACATTCTGCATCTTAAGCACATCCATATATCACTTTCCTACTTTACTCCACCTAATTTATTCAATTTACATCACTTGTCTGTTCAGGCTCAAACTCATGAGGGTAAAGAGCCAGCTCAATTTTTGTCAATACTCCAGAGAGTCATCATATTCAAGGTATGTACCCACTATAATATCATTTTAAGGTTTGTATGTAATATTTAGAAAAAATCCAGAGACTCGTCATATTGTTGGTTGCTCTGTTTCGAGTTCAAGTTACAAGTCCAAACAATATGCATGTCATCCAACTTGATCAAGTATGTTTCATTATCTTGTTTTTATTTAATGTTGAATAATGAAGTGCAACCTATCATGTGTTATTGTGCTCTATTACTGCAGGTCTATTGACTGTGATATATTTTTCTAAATCCTTAGTAACTTTCATCTATTGGCTAGAACAAAAAAATGATAATTAGAATAATCTCTTTGGAACTAGTATTTTTCCCATCTATTTTACTTGAAACAGTTGGTTAATAATAAAAATAATTATATGACACGACATTACTACTGCTTTTTATTTCAGATATTTCTTCAAATGGTTTTAACTTGTATATTATTTCTTGTTGCTTGCGGCCAACATGACTAACCTGTGTCTGTGAGGGAAGGGAATGAACCTGATATTTTCTGGGATGCTCTTGCTGGAAAGGCAGAATATCCAATAGGGAAAAGATTCAAGGATTCATGGGTGATCCACATTTGTTTGCATTAAAAATAACCAGAGGTAACAAAAACACCCTTATGAGAAAAATAATCTAGATCTCACTTGGTTTAGAATCATCCTTTGTGAAATGACAGCGAAAACATGTCTAATTGATGGTTCTGTTTCTCACGAAAATTTATTGGAATTTCAACTCAGGAGACTTCAAGGTATATTGCTTCTACAGATTTATTGTCAATGTACAATACTCCTTGCATGTAATGATTTATCTATACTACATTCTACTAACCTTGTGAGAGTCTGTAAACAAAAGAACTATTACTGAAGATGTTTTAGTGCTACATTACCAAAGAGAGATTTATGTTTGGGTTGGCTTGCATTCGATTGTCAAATCAAAACAAGAAGCTCTCAATCTTGGCTTGGTAAATTGTCTGCTTTCCCACCTAAATTGATCTCATTGTTAGCCTTCATACTAACTGCCACACCATGATGTCATGACATGGTAACGATTAATTCAATAAGTCATTTCACTTATACAATCTTATTCATTTTTCTTTTTTATTCTTTGGTTCTATATTGTTCTAGTTTATTAGTTTATATGAGACAGCAGAGTACATACAAGAACAAAATGAAGAAAAAAATTTGACTCACTTTTCTATAACTATCTTTTCAAGTACTATTTTCTCATTACAAGGAAAGTTGTTTGAATTTTCTTGTGTACACGACAAATGAGTCAAACCATGTTGTGCATATTTCTATAAATAATACCTTCTAGTTAACTAACACCAATTAAGGCATTATTAACCTGTAGCATTTGCTGCATAGCCTCAATCAAATAGATTAGTATTAATATGTTGATTTCTCTAGTTCAACCATAATGACAAGTTTGCCTTTGCTGCTCTTCTATTAGTATTAGCATTAATATCGTTTGACTTATTAATTGTTGGTTGGTTTGGGATAGAGTATTAGCTGGAGGCTGGAGCCAAATCATCACTTAGTTGATTGCAGAATGAGCAAAACGAACTTGGAAAAGATCTAATTTGCAAACATTAGCTGACTATGTTCTAATTTTTGTACTTAGGTTTGACTTTAATCATACAGTCATTGGATTCAATGACCACTATTTGTTTACATCTTTGATACTATAGGCTTAATTGCAACTTTGAAAGACTAGCTGATCCATACAAAAGTGAGTATACTTTTGAGAGATATTGTTGACTTCTCAATGGAAAGTTCAAATTCTTGTTTACATTGTGCTTGAATGAAAATGACAGGTTTGATTTTCATGATTTTAATTTATTAGTTATTACTAATTTTTTTATAGAAAAAGGTTATCGTGTTTTTTTATACATATTTATAAGTATGAAAAAAATGATATTAGTTATGACATATAATGATGAATATGTGTTAATAAATTTATCATCATTGTTTGAGGAATTTATTTACTTTATTTAAAAATAATAGGTTTTTTTGTTACAATAAAAAAAAATAGTTTGTTAATTCTATTATTCAATCACTCATTTAAAATAATAAAAACAAAGCATTTTGGAAATAGAGGAATTTGATTTCTTCATACAAACAAAGAATTTTAAAAATGAAGAAATTTGATTTCTTCATCCAAACAACAAATTTTAAAAATGAAGGAATTTCAATTAAAGCAATTGAAATTCCTAGAAATTTAAATTCTCTAGAATTCTCAATTGCTCCATCCAAACGCAAGGTAAGTTTCTTGGGTCTGTCTATTATTGTTGAGATATTGGCAAGCATACCAATATCGCAGTAGTATAATAGTAGAAGAATAGGGTTGTCGTACCCACGAGGAACGGTGCAAAATAAATTCTTAGAACTCACACTTACTGAGTAAGAAAACTTGTGAATGATTGGATTTGTTTGTAAAAAGTAAATTAAAAGATGAAATAAAAGAATTCGAGACAAAGAGAAATATGGATCGAAATTGCAATAGAGAAACTAGGATTGAACTTCGTCTATCGCACCCCTCTTGTATTTTGGGAACTCGATAATATTTAGGAATTTGTAATTAACAATACTGAAGCACAAATAGAATTCATTCACATTGATTCCCCAAATATGAAATTCTTAGAACAATTTCCTAAACACCAATCCCTTGGATGTTTAACAAATTGTCTGACTTTAAGAAAAGTTGTTAAAAGCTATCAATAAATTGAACCATATCCCTAGATATTCAACCTATTGAGTGTTTTTACCCAAATCGTATTTAGAAAACAGCTTCTCAGCCAATTCAATAAATCAAATCATAACTCCGTTACAAGAAGGAAGTTAAGCATTAAGAATAGAAATAAAAACACCAGTTTATTGATAAAACAGTGATTCCTAAATATTAATGATCCAAAATACAATCAGGGATTGAATCAACTACGTTCAATCCTAAAGAGAAATTTAGCTACTCATGGTAACCATTACAACTAACAAGGATTAAGAAGAAGATTAGCAGCGAAGCCTTCCAGCTCTGTTGTAGTCTCCCTATTGCTCTAGAATGGCCTCTAGAAATTGTCAAACTCTTCTCCAAAGCTTCCTTTCTGCCAAAACTCCAAGTCTCCTTCAAAAGTTGTCTGGCGGCTCATTAAAACGCAAGGGTTACGTCTCCTGCGCTCAGCGCAGGTGAAGCGCAGGAAACAGTGATAAATTTCCCAACTTGCCCTTCCTTTGAGTCTTGTTCTACACAGCTTCTGTCTCTTCTACTGTCCACTTGATGCTTCATTTGTACCTTAGCTTCTCATCTGTAAAAATCAACAGTTTCTTCATCAAAATAGCATCAAATTCAAATGAGACTCCATTAATTACATTTATCACAAACTAAGCAAAGAAGGGTGGTTTTGGATTATAAATTCAGTAATTCATAGTCAATAAGTGTTGTAATTACATAGAAATTTACTAAATTCTAACACTTATCAACTCCCCCCAACTTAGCTTCTTGCTTGCCCTTAAGCAAAAAAAATCATATATGAACAGTTAATTACAATCCCTAACTGTGAATTTGACTAACAGGAATACAATATCAACATCTCTTGCTAGACAACTATCACTTTCCAAATTTCAAATTAAAAATTAGAACCAGATGGTGACTCCAATCATCAATTAAAATAAGATAAAAGTGCATTCAATCTCTCAAGAATAGCAATTGTAACAACAAATGATAAAATCAAGGAAATTCTCTCAATTCTCACAGTTGAGTGTTTCCCTCAATTTTTCCACTGCAGTTGAACAATTAAAATTGCTAGTCGTTTTCAGTTAACATACAACACATAATCAGCATGGATCATAAGGTCTTTCTTGGGTTGTAATGAGGTCTGGCTATCAAGAAATCATGGTATTTCAGGATAAAATAATAAGCACAACTTCAGATAAAAGAGAGCATAACTACAATTTAAACAATTTTCTCAAATGACTCTCAATTCACCACTCTTTCATGAATTCAAACATTTTAGCACAAATTTTTGCCTCTTTTGGCAATTCACTCCTTTATACTTTACAGTTTTATTTTTAATAATAAGAAGGAGTGAATTCCATTACTCATTATGCCCCTTTTCAATTACAATCAACCAACCAATACCCATTCTTATTGAATAAAATGCACCTATGCTCTTTATCTCTAAGTGTGTAAAGGGAAAGGATTATAATGAATAACAAGGCTAGGGTGAAAAATCCAAGAAATTTCAAGCTCAAATGGGCAATCAAAAATAGGAAATATTATTCACAGGTTGGCTATTTGGCACTGAGTAATATACATTTTTACAAGTTGCCCTAGTCACTTCCATGCTTTTCATGTGCAGTAATAAAACCAAAAACTCAAGCAATAACAATTGACAATCAACAATGAAAAACTCTCAAAGTGTTTGGTCACACAAACTCACAAACTTATTCTTGTTTTCCTTGAGTAAATCACCTATTGAACAATTAACTACCTTAATTAATTTTCTTGCACAAAATCTTAATCCCAATTGATTATGAATTCAACCACTTAATTCCTTTTTCTTCTCTTAATTCAATTAGTTTGGCTGACTAACTTTGAGACATTGAATTAAATTCCTTGATTCCTAATTCCTAAATCCTAACCTAACTGAAATAAAGAAAATAATCCTAACGAGAATTAAAATAGACAAATGAAATCCTAACTCAATTGAAATAAAGAAATCCTAATATCCATACTGCATAATACTGGTCACTGACGTGGTAATCACAGTACAAAAGTATCAAATAAAAGAAAAGAATAGAAAAGATAAAAAAATAGAAAAGGAAAGAAAAACACCGTAAAAGAAAAAAAATATCAATTATCCTCATTTGCATCCCGTAGCTCCTCATCCTGTGCTCCATCTCCATCAGCTGCTGCTCCACCTCCCCCCGGAACAATAGGCATGTCCCTAGGCCACTGCAAATACTCCTGAAACTGCTCTGGTGGCATGCTTGGGTGGGGTCCTTGCACATTATGGTACAGAAAGTCCTGCAGGTGCAGCATCCCTCTGTGGACAGCTATGTTCTGACGACACAGATGCTCCATGAAAAGGTGGGGTGGTATGTCAGCTGGTGGTGGCTGCTTTGGTGGTGGAGAGTGGTGGTCTGCATGGGGTTATGGAGGTGGCTCCAGCTCCTCATCTGGTATGCAATAAGTCTCAATATACCGCTGGGTGATAGCGGCCTTGATGGGAGCGGTAGGGTGGACAACAACTCCCTGGGACTGGCACAAGGCTGTGATGAAGGCGGGGAATCCCAAACTGATTTTGGAGCGTTCACTCTGACGCTCCACTGTAGTCCTAACCATGAGATGCATATTCTCTGAAATGACTCTGTCCATGTCAACATGCGCACTAGAGAGAATGCAGTACATGAGATGCGCCGTCTCAATGGTAATGTGAGAAACATGGTTGGTTGGCCTAATGTTGGCAAACACCAAGACCATCCATATCTGAGATATGCTCCGCAGATCCTTCCTCATAATCCTGGCCGCCTCCGCATTGGTATTAACTTCATAAGTACGCCTAGGCAAACATAACTATCGGGTTGTCCTGGTATCCAACTCATCATGCCCATAGGTCCCAACCTTTCTCAGCAACTGGTGGTACTGGCAGGGCAAGTCTTCAGCATCATCAGGGGATGGGCGGCCTAAGAAGTCATTGATCGTATCACGATCGTAGGCCACCCACCTGCCCCTCACATAAGATCTCTTGTCAATCACTCCACCTGGCTCGCCCATAGCATTGGAGTAGAACTCCCGGACCAACTCAGGATCAAAGTACCTATCCGGCTCAGCCACCCTCCTCCATCTCCTCCGGGTGATCTCCATGTTGAACTCATCGAACTCCCCTTCATAGAGTTCTACTGGCCTCTCCAAGATGAAATTACAATTCTGAATGAAACTGTATTTCTCTTGGGCTTGGGCATCCTTGAATCGCCCTACATCAAAGGGAGGGTCATTGCGTGCCCTCTTGCCTTTGCTTCCTCTGGAACTGGATGCATTACTGACATTGGTTACCTTGGTGCAAACCATCTGCAAAAGTTGAACAGTACATAGAATCAGTTCAAGGCAGGTAAAATGGATTTCACAGTCCAATTATCAGCGGTGTATGAACAACAACCAATGAACCAATTTTGAATCAGTGTAGCACTAGGTAAAATCAACAACCAACTTGCACTTCATGAATAAGCAATGAAATCATGTTCCTCATTGGAACCAACAAAACTCAAAACAGAGCATTCATTTGGAAAGTGTCATCCGGCTAAGATAAACATCATTATTCAATCATTCAGCATGAAATACTCCTAAACACATTTAGAATGGTCAAAACAAATATTAAAGCAAAAACAGAGCATCACTACATTTGACCATTTCAAATTGCAAAAATCACTGAGCACACCAACAATCATCAGTTTAAACAATCAACCACAGCCAGAATATCAACCAAGATTGTAGTATTTGAGTAAAAGCTTGCATGCATTGGATGGCTGAAGCAATAGCATCATTCTGTACAAGCATGGAAATTGTAAATAAGGTATTGATGGTAACTAAGAGCATGTTTGTACATTAGTTGGAAGTTGAAAGAATCGATTTTATTAGATTGAAAATGTAAATCACAGCGGCACAACATGCCTTGAGATCTGTGAAAATCGATTTTCAGGCCTTGTTAACTGGGAAGCAAACCGATCCTAGATAAACAAACAAAGAAAGAAAAATGAAGAGCTTATGCTTTTATTTTTCTCTCAATGTATTATTTTTTAAAAAACAATGATATGTTGCAAGTCTCTAATCATATTTACATGGAATCTTTTAGGGTGGTATTGATGAAGGTGAGGATCCAAGAAATGCAGCTATCAGGGAATTAAGAGAAGAGACAGGAGTTAATTCAGCAGAAGTGATCGCAGAGGTGCACATCATAAATTTCTTTATTTGTGTTCTCCCTACATATTGCATGCTTACTCTATCCTGGTTGTTGTAATTTGTAAGTGCCAAATCACATTTCATCATTCTAATAATTGGTTAACGTAACTGTAATTGTTAAACTGTTTTGTCCCATCCCTTTTAGGATGCCCATATCAGCTCATAACATGATATGAACACTGTGTTTGATAGCTATTAGAATTATTGATTAGTTTTAGATGCTTTGGAATGAGTGAAGTAGGCAAGGCCTTTTGAAGGTGTTATATGTATGAGTTTGAATCTGTATTCTGGGTGCTTTTAGGGTGTTTCACCTTTATGAATGTAACACCGGTGTTTCATCCTTTTGACCTGTTATAACAGGTTTTGTCACCTGTTAATTAAAAAAAGATAATTTTTAAAATTGCAAAGAAGGGCTTGAATAAAAAAGGATTTAAACACATTTGCATTTGGTTTATTTTTTTTACATTCCTATTGCTTTTTTTTTATTATTATTAAAAGTTTATTTATTTATTTTCCTTGAACACAACCAAAATATGTCCTAGGATTTTAATTGTAGCTTGAGAATAATTTTTAATTAGGTCTGTGATGCTCTTAATTCACCTTCTTTATATAGAGAATAAAATTAATACTGTTAATCCATATAATTTCAACCATTAATTTGAATTGATTTCAAATAAAAATAAACGTATAAATTTCTAATTAAATTGGCACGACACAAAATTTATGATTAATTGCTAAAGAAGAAATTTAAATGATTAATAAAATAAAGTGAATAACATAAACATAAGTTGATAAGTTTATGTCGTAGAACATTTGAAACTTTCCTATTAATTAATCAAATGAAGTTTTCAAAATTTGAAAAGCTATTTAACGTATTAGTCGAATTAAATTTATTAAAATAAAATTTTAACGATTAAAAAAATAAATTTGATGCCATTAATTATTCCAACAAAAAGTGTTTCATAACAGAAGATCTTCAGTATCATAGGTAATCCTTTACCCGATAACCCGTTCAAAAAAGCTTGCAATAAGTAATTATTTGACTAAAATATGAGTTATTAGATGGGTCTTCAATTTATGCAGCCATCTTTACAGATGCCATGATGCATTTCGAATCCAAAGCTTACAGCCTGGGGTTTACACTTTCACCTGTTGTATGCAGCAGTGCAACACCCAAGCGGCTACACTACACCCCTGTCTCATATTTCCCAGCGTCTATAGCCACTGCTGCATAATCCATGTTGCAACTCACCTTTCCCACACCCACCACCTCTTACAAACATAGATATTCCAAAACAAATATTGATATTAAGAAATCAGAAGAGGAAAACCAGAGGGAGATCTATGAAAAACAGGAGAAATAAAAAATCAACAAAGACTAGAGAGAGGGAGAGATCTAGTTTCTCCGTTGCGTCGTTCAGTCCTGTGACCACCGAGGTCATCGCCTCTAACTTATTTTGCTCTTTGTTTTCCTCAAAATACCAGAACCCCTTGTTTTCGTCACACCACTGTCTCCCCATCCCCACATTCTCGTCAACCAGTAGCTGTAGTTGGCACAGCCATGCGCACAAAGTGCCCTCCCGCAACCATTGCACATCATCATCGAAGTCACCTTCTCCATCACCCTGATCGCGTGACTCTGGATTGTCGTGCGCCGTTCAGCCATAGGGCGCCTCTTTGGCCGCAGCCACATGTCGCTCCTTTGCGGCGTCATCTCCCACACACAGGATTCATCTTCGTTGCAGTGTGCCACGGTGCAGCCATCACCATTTTTCTGTCTCCCTCCTCCCATGGAATGAAACACAAAACAGGACTTTCTACATTACTTTCCCAAGAAATATTAACGAACAAAAACAATAAAATAAATTTCATTGACTTACTAGACACGGGGGGACATTTTTTAAAATTATATAAAGTTCACTCAACCAGTTGCCGGTCATGAATCACAATCATTGATTACAAAAGTTACAAATCCTACTGTTATAAGGGGGTGAGTCACCGGTGTTTCACCCACGCGGTGACTCACCCTAGACACACCCCTTATTCTATGCACCTGTTCATTTTGGTTGGCATGATGAAATACGATACATGATTGCTATGTATCAGAAAGTGTATGAGAATGAATTTTGTCACGACTTTGGGGACACACTAACAAACGATTTTGATATACACACACATACCGGAAATTTTTTGTTCTTTTTATACGCAGATTTTCTTTGGAGAAATTTATTTAAGTGGTGCTGAACAACTTTGATGTGTTTTCAATTGAAGGCAGCCATAAATCTGGATTGATTGGTTCGAGTTGTTAATATTGTGTGCCTCATTGCATCAATTAAAGCTAGTTCTGAAATTTGTCACTATGCATTGAGATCTCAGCTTCCCATCTGTTCATGAATAAAGTCTTTACCCAAAAAAGCTACTTGCAAACTACACTTACAATACAATTTTGTAATGAGAGTAAGCAAGTCTTTATTTGAAATAAGGTGAAACTATCAAACTCAAGCATGGACCAAGTTAGAAACCTTGAACTTAACACTTAAATGTGATCCTCTTTAAAAGCTAGTATTTTAATTTTAAAGTAGTAAATTTTAGCCTACACACACATCAGTTTTGGCTGTGTACCAATTACACATTAGGGTTTAAAAAGGTGTAAAATGACCCATGAAACATTACACTAATTTCTTTACTGATAATTACCCAGCGGATTTTTTTTTTCTTTTTAAATACAATGTGTGAAGTTCAGAGAAATCATTTGCACATTTTCAATAATCAAATATGCATATGGGCCAAAGCTAGAAGTTGTAAACAGAACTGGCTCTTCAGAGAGGATTACCAATGAAGTAAAAAGAGTAATATCACCCTAAAACAGCAATATCTCACATTAATTGCTTATATCACACACTGTCAAAATTAATTAATCCAGACACAATAAACGAAGAAGATTTAATTGAGACTTTCATTTATTCAACAGATCAAATAACACTTCTGAATTCTGAGTGGAAGCTCCATCTTACAACTGATCCAACAAATCATATCATATTTAAAGTTAATGATGTTATGTGTTACATAAGAAAATGAAGTGCGAGCTCTAACTCTTCTATATGCTCAGCCTCAAACTGCAGAAGTAGACACCCCCATATGGTTTGCAAAAGAAACTTATTTACGAAGAAATCTATCTGAAGGTGAATATGAACCACTTTCAGAAGCTGCTACAGATGAGTTTTCAATTAAGAATGCTCTATCTGAAGGTGAATATGAACCACTTTCAGAAGCCACCTTGATAATAAGCTGAAACTAGCTTTCTAGTAACAGGAAGTCACAAGCTCCCAGACAGAGAATACATTTAATTCAGATGTTTTGTTTCTCACAAACGACATGAAAACATGTCCATGCTTTGGATGAGCATGTATGCAATGGCCTATTTGTCCTGTACTTACCAAGTAAGCATAAATCATAAATCTATCAATATTACAACTAGAACTTATCCAGAAATAATGGCTCAAGCAGAATCTTGCAAGCTCAAACAAGCACAAGAACATGCAAGATCCTCAGAGCTATGATCTTTTATTGAGTTAGAAACCATGGCTCATGAACGCATCTTAATGTTCTCTATCAGAACAAGCAACCAGTCAGTCACGAAATGATCATATTCAACAATGTCAACATGAAACAGGCACATTCCAAAAATAAGGTCCCAATAACATCTTGGAGGCTACTGTTCCAATGAGTATGCGATTTAATCTACATCAACTGGGATATATCCACAATTGCTTGGTTCAGATCAAATAAATATATACTCAAGTCATAAAAGCTGCAAACTCAGATTAAATGGCAACATTTCTAATCTCATAGAGATATTCCTACATTTAGACTGATAAAAGAGGAATTGGGTGCATTACCTGAGAGCTTTTAGAGAAGCGGCTACAATAGATGGGTCTCTGGATCAATTTCAACCCTTAAGACAGAATGAAGACATGGATGATGGGTTGCTGCATAATTGTGTCACCTTTACACAGAATTGTCCACACCATACAATCATTAATCAGGAAGGCTGTACCATAGATCAATGATTGTGAGACAGTTTGCATTCTTTTATTTATTTTTTGTTGTCAGTCCTTGTGTTTCACTAGCATTACTCTTTAGTCTTCAGTATACCAGATAGTTTGTACAAGGAAGGAATTATATTTTTCTTTCATGTTGATCAAATCAGGAAACATAAATGATGTCGTTTATCTGGTCAAAATCCCTTCTAAACAGCCAGACATTGTTCAAAATGATGGATACTTTACATTGCAAACAGTTTTGTGTTCATGCGCCTTTTAATTAAAATTCTCAGGGAAGAAAAAAAACTATTGAAGAAATTACTTTCCAGTGATTAAGTTGTTGTGGCTCAATAAATTCCTGAAAAGTCTACAATATGTCCACTTACAAGCTGAGTGAATCACAAAGAAGGTTTGGAGCATAACAGCCGGGGAGAAGCAGGACCAAAAACTCTTTAGTTCTTACCCCCCTAGTATGTTTTGTATATGATCTGTAACAATGCCTGCCACAATCTCAGGTGAGAACCGTCTTATCATGTCCTCCCTTGCTTTTCTGCCTTTAGCTGTAGCCTCAGTGTGATTATCCTTCACCTGCCTCATAAGAATCTGAAGTTTATACTCAGAAGGTTCAGCCCAAAGATGTCCCTTGAATGGACCTTCCATTACTTCACTCATTCTATCCACAGATAATGGATAGCTATTATCCTCAGTCAAATATTCAGTTGGTCCAGACCAATTTGTAGCAATCACTGGCAATGACATTGACATGGCTTCCACCAGAGGTCTCCCCCATCCTTCTCCTCTGGAAGGAAGAACAAAAGCATCAGCTGCCTTGTAAACTCTTGGCAAGTCACTTTGTGCTATGTGGGTATCAATAACATAGACAGGAGCCCAACCACTAACTGGTTCTACTATATCAGAGTTCTCCACAAAATCCAATATTTTGTTTCCAAAATCCTTGTCAGTATGATATGGATTGTTAACAGGTATAAAGCAACCCTATCATCTTTTGAGAATTCTCTCAAGTATGATTTTAACAACACATCCCACCCTTTCCTATACTCCCACTTGAAGATACTTAAAAATACAAAACTCTTCCTCACGCCAGAACCTAAAACCAGTTTTGCTCTAGAAGCAAGATCCAATGGCTTGTACTTGACAGGATCAAAGAACTTCACATCAATAGGTTGAACAATCTTCACCACCTTGGAAGGATCAACCCCACTTTCTATAAATGTAGATTTGTGAAACTCTGTAGGAACCCAAACATAATCCATTCTATTACAGCGCTCTACATGTTCACCATTCACTCTATCAGTCTCAAACATAGTCCTGCCAATCACAGACTTGAAATCATGGTAAAAAGATGGTGGGCATGGAAAGGTTTGAAACAATGGAGGGTACCAAGCACCAGGTTCACTATGGCAAACCACAATGGTCTCATTCATTCTACACTGTGTTTGGTACAACTCACGAGCCAGGTTCTTCATATCTTGTGGCAAACCCTCCCAAAAATCCAGAGATTCTTGATCTCCATGGTGCTCAATTGCCAACCTAAAAGCATGCATTTTTCTGTGTCTATGAAGGGACAAAATATATGACCAACCTTCTGAACTATACCCACCACCTGAAAGAAGGGAGCCATCCATAGCACGCAATGGGAGGGCAAAGAAACTGGTTTTGGGGATGAAAAGAAAGACCCAATAATAGCATGAAAGAAGGTTGGTGATGTGAGGGAGTATTTCAAGTAGTGAACTTTATAGTAGTTTGTTCTTGTGAAACCCAAGAAGATTGCTGTAAAGAGGACCAATAAGGACACTGAGGGAAATGCAAATTTTTTGAATTTTGATATGAAGGAGTGAGTTGTTGGATTGGGAAGAACATGTTGGTGATTTGATTCAACGGAATTCATGACAATATATATGAATGTAGAAATCACATTAAAATTGTAGAGGGAGAAAATGAGAGAAATGAAATGACATCATATCTAGAGAGAGAAGGAGAATGGTAAACCTGCTGGGACAACTCCAAAGAAGCAGACTCTGGAAACAAGGGAAGAGTGTTGCATTCTTCGCTTTTGCTCTTTTTTGCCCACCAAACGCAAAACCATTTTGTTTTTGCTTTTGGATCCAAAACAATTATTCCCTCGTTTTAAAAAAGTTGTAATTGTTTTTCATTTTTTAGAATCAATATGATCAACCCTAAATTTAAAATGAGGGTTTACACGGGTGAAATTTGTGATTTATGTTGTTAGGCTATTTGTATGGACAACTTTACTATTTTGGTAAAAAAAAATTAATTATTTGGTGTAAAATGTTTTGCTCCATTGAGGCCATCGACATTATAATTGGATAGCTCTTGAACTCAAGATCTTGCTTCGAGGAAATGAACATGCACTACTTGAACCAATCACCCTTTAATAAAAAATAATTACTATTTTAATATTTAAAAATGTATTTAACTAGTCATTTAAGTTTTACTTCATATTAATGTATAGTTCATTTTTCAAATTATGGGCATTACATTTAACTTTATTTTCTTTTTATTTTGGTTATTTGAGTTAAATATGTTTTTTATTTCTTAAAATACTGTGATTTTTTATTTGATCCCCATGTTTACTTTTTTCCCCCAAAGCTCTTTTTTTTTTTTTCATTATAAAATAGTCCACCCATTTCTCTTACATTTGTTTTCTCATTTACATTCCTATGCGGTGTTTTACTTGGATAAATTAATCTTATACGACAATATTATGTGATAGATGATATCATCTAATTGAAACTTAGTATAATTTCAACACAATTCTTTAATAATGTATGGTTTAAAAGATTGAACACTAAGAAAAGAACAAGAATATGTACTACCACAGGAATATCTCCTGTTCAACCTAGAAGTAATTATTAAGTGTATGATTTAATGCATGATAATTCAGTTGGTTGATTATTTGAATACTATAAGTAATAATTAAGTGTATAATTCAATTCATATTCAACTATTTACTTTGCTTCAAAGGTAGGCCGGCTCAAACACATCTAAGGCCTTAAACAAGGTTCTGCCTTTTTTGACCAAAACAAAAGAATGGTTCTGCCTTTGAATGTTCAGATGGAAAGTTTGATAAAGAGAAGATTAGCAACGGGATATTTGAGAAAAGAACCAAAGCTATGCATTTAAAGGACCAAGCTAAAGAAAGTTTTGAGGTAGAGAAGATTAAAAGAGTTTGAGCTTTTATAATGTATTTAATCATAGAGACTTTGATACTATATTAAGAATCAATCTCTTTTTAAGTTTAGGTTGTCAAATGAAGACTTATAATATTTTTACATCCTAACATTTTTACACAGCACTACCTTTTTTTATTTCTTACCAAATCATCACATTTTTACTTTTATACCTTTATTTGGAGTTCTGTTTTAGTAAATCTCCCAAAAGTATAACCAGATTTAGAGTAAAATTAAATTAATTACCCTTAGTCAGTAGCAGAGCCAGACAATTTAAGATTGAGGTTCACTCTTATGTGTCATCTTTTCCTTTCCATATATAAACAAATACATGATAGAATATAACATATAAGTACACTGAGGCGAAACAATTAAACAATCATATATAAGCCTCAAGGAAACTAGATCTTTCTGATGTGGGGTTTGACATCTACAAATGCTTGATAACATCTCTCATTGTGAGTCTCTTACGTGGATCCCTTTCTGTACATCTCAATGCCACCAAAAGCACCTTGGTTACTTGTTTCCTCACATCAGAATTTGAAATTTCATCAGCAAGCTCTGAATCAACAATTTCATCAATAGCTCCTGTTCTCCTCCCAGACAGAACTAACCCAATTAACAATATCTGTTCCTTCCATAAATGATGGATCTAATGGCTTCTTTCTGGATATCAGCTCCAGCAAAACTACCCCATAACTGTATACATCAGACTCCTTACCCTTAGCTCTTGTATAAGCATTCTCTGTCAAAGACCAATACTTAAACATGTTAATCCACATAATAATAGGAGAATTTGGAAACAAAAGATGCAGTTATCTTATTGACAGTGTAGTAGAAGAATTACCTGGTGAAATATAACCAATTGTACCAGTAACAAATATTGACTGTGTTGAGGTAGAAGCCTGATCCAAAAGCTTAGCAACACCAAAATCTGAAATATGAGGCTCCATTTCAGAATCTAGAAGTATGTTGCTTGTTTTGATGTCTCGGTGCACTATGACAGGATCACAGTAATAATGAAGATAAGCCAATCCATGAGCAATTCCAATAGCTATCTTATTGCGGACATTCCATTCTATGGATTGTGGTGGATTCATCTCATGCAAAGCATCATAAAGGCTTCCATTTGGCATGTATCTGTATGAGATTAGACCATAGTTTTCTCTCAACCAGCAGTTTTCCAATTTGACCAAATTTCTATGCCTAATCTTTCCAAGGGTTTTGAATTTCTGTGGTCATGCTTAAGTTTTTCCCTTCATTCTGAGCAAATACAAGCTTCTTGACAGCCAAAATTTTGTCTGGGCCTATTACAGCTTTATAAACAACTCCTTGAGCTCCTCTGCCAATGATATATTATCATTAGGTTTTCTGTAGCTTCCATCACTTTACTGAGAAGAGCTGAAGAATCATCTTTCTCAGTGATTATTGCTTCCTGCTTAGTTTTTCTGACAAAAGATATATAAATTAGTCCCACCAGCAGAACAACAAATATTGAGGATCCAAGTGCTATCATCACAATTGCAACTTTACTGAGGCTTTTTGAGTCTTTTGATTTGTGTCACATGGCTTTTAAATAGCTGTTTTGAGTGAAATTCAAGCCACGTGACAATGAAAAACTGACACATAGGACAGGATTGCCCCAAAAATGATAAAGAATTTGGTAATGTCATCAGCTGTTGTGGTACAGGACCTTCAAAAGAATTGTATGAAATGTTGAGTTCAGATAATGAACTGAGCTCATGAAGAACTTGTATGCTTCCTGTCAAATTGTTCCAAGATAGATCCAGTTTTAGCAAACTCTTCAGGTTTCCAATCTCCTCAGGAAGCTCACCTATCAGCCCATTAGCACTTAGATTTAACCCATATAACAAATTCTGCAATTTCCAATTGATCTGGGAATTGTCCCTCCAAACATATTTCCACCAAGCTGTAGTTCAATAAGCGCTTGAAATTCCGACAAGAAAGCTGGGATACCCCCACTAAAATGATTCTCTCTGAGAATTAAAGTGGTTAATGTAGTCCAGCTCTGCAAACTTGATGGAAATGTGCCATTCAGGAAATTGAATCCCACATCAAACCTGTTCATTTTGGTACAGTTTGACAGCTGATGTGGCAAAGGACCTTCCAATTTATTGAGAGAGAGATCCAAAGTCTGGAGATTCACAAGGTTTCCTAGCTCTGAGGGTACAATACCTGTAAAGCTGTTCATGGACAAAATCTAAAAAGGAGAGATTTGTGCAGTTTCCCAAACGTGATGGAATTGCTCCACTGATTTTAATTGTTGCTGACACTCATGTACAAGACATTTGGATTGGTTTCAAAATCAGGAAGAGGACCAGTAAAATTATTGTCTTCAAGTCTTACCCTTGTAAGAGTTGTACATCTTCCTACATCAGAAGGGTATGCTACCATGAAATTGATTGCCACCCATATTCAGCTTGACTAATTGCTTTCCAAACAAAGATTTGGTGGGAGGGTACCATTGAACTTATTAAACATAAAGTCCAACTGCACCAAACTGCTATTAATTCCTAAGCTTTGAGGTATTACTCCAGAGAGACTGGTTGTTAAACAATGATGTTCTTGAGGTGTTTGAGCTCTGTCATCTCTAAAGGTAGCTCTCCTGAGAGGCTGTTATTGTACCAAGGACATGCTCAAGGCTTTGGATTTTCCATATGCTAAGTGGAATTTCCCCTATCAGATGGTTTTCATACAATCTAAGATCACTTAATTTAGTCAAGTTTCCCAATTCACTAGGAATTTCTCCCTCAAGTGCGTTGGAATACAAATGTAACTGATCCAATGACTTGCAATTACCAATCTGTGGAGGTATTTTCCCAGAAAAATGGTTCACTGGAATCATTAGATTAGAAAGCTTGTGCAGCAGACCCAAGGTTGATGGTATACTGCCAACTAAGTTATTCACTGCAGCATAAAACTCAGTTAGACCACTGCAATTCCCCAAAGATGGTGGAATGCCCCCACTAAATTCATTGTAAGAAAGACTCACATAAGATAACTTCTTGCAATTTCCAGATCCCAACTTGATGGTACCTCCAAGCTCATTTCTATTGAGGCTTAATACTTGAAGATTTTTTAGATTGTTTAGACTCTCAGGAATAACTCCCTGCAATTTATTTGAGTCCAAATACAGATGGCTTAATTCACTACAGTTTCCAATGGAAATGGGAATTGTCCCAGACAATTGATTACTCTGAAGATCCAGTGAGACAAGTTTAGTGCTGTTCCCAATACTTGCAGGAATGGCACCACTTAAACCATTATTGTTAAGAAACAATACTTTCAGGAGAGGAATTTCAAACAAGGATTCAGGAATTTCACCAATCAGTAGATTAGAAGAAAGGTCCATGTAGTTCAGATTTTGCAAGTCCTTGAAGCTCTCAGGTATTCCTCCACTAAAGTTGTTTGCATAAAGCTTCAAGGACTCAAGTATGCTACAATTGCTTAATTGTGGTGGAATTTTTCCTGAGAGATCATTATGTGACAAGTTTAAGGTTTGCAAGTGAATCAAATCTCCAATTTCAGGTGCTAATTGACCAGAAATCGAATAGTTGCTGAGCTCTAGAGATATTACATTGTAGGCAAGATCACAACCCACTCCTGCCCATGAGCATGGAGTGGAATCAGAGGCCTTCCAGGTAGAGTTTATGTCACTAGGAACAACAGTCCAGTGCCTTAAGAGTGACAACAGTGTCAACCCATCAGAACTCAAGGCAGAAGCAGCATATAACAAGGTAGAAAAGCATGAAAGCAACAAGAGATACCCCATAGAAAGAAAAAGAAGAAGGAACCACAACAAGGTATCACAAAGAAAGATGATGCTAAGGTAGCAAGGTTTTAAGAGTAAAAAACCACTTACCTTCTTGCAGTTTGCAAGAAGACCAAAGCAAGGTGCTGTTTTGGGCTTCAGACTCTGTTATGGAGGAGCTGAATTTCCATGGAAACAGTTATCGATAGAAAGAAAGAAGAAAGAAAGGATAAGAGAAAAACAGGTAAAAGCTTGAAACTTGAAAGTGATGAAGCTTTTTTTGCTGTTCTATAAAATAGTGGCATGAAAAATTCTGGTACCGTGCCACTTATGACTACTTCACAGTTCACATTGGTTCCACACTTCCACTTCACTCCCACTTGGCCACTATGTTTTTTATCATTTAAAAGTAGAGTTCTGTTTACACACCTAGGGGTTTGCAACTTGCAAGAACTTCAGTATGGGCACTTCAAAGACGGCATTTCTTGATTTCAATTTTTTTTAAAAAAAAAAGGCCACTTTTTCTGTCATTTTCGAGCTTCATTGATGATGATTGAAAATAATGGGCCCTGTGCTATGCTAATGTTATCCGCCACACAAGCTGTCAAAAAAGGCTTCTCGCTAAGAATGTCAATGTTTGAACTTTGAATATTCATTTCTCGTGTTCTCAGTATTGTGTTCTTCCCTTATTCAGGTCAAATAGCAGCAGCTCCTTCTTCAAAACAAAGTCAAAATAACGATTTACCACTTTTATAGGTAGAACTGGAAGCAAACGTCAGTGACAGTGATTCAGTGTTTTCATTGTTTAGTTTATTTTAAATATTTAACTCCTCATTCAAGTGGTTATGAGTTTTAAATAATTGATTTTTAAAAATTTTAAATTAATTTTTATAACTCAAAATAAAACATTAGAACCAATGTGATTAATCAATTTCACATTCTACAAAGATTTATTAATTGATGTAAGTCTTGAAGTTTGACACCTGGTGTGTATATATATTCGTCCAAAATAGTCCAATTCAGAGTCTCTGTCTTTAGAAAATGCTGATGTTTATTAGTTTTACATTAAAAGCATGTTTGGTTTAGCGTTAAAACATGATAAACTCATGTTTCCAGTGCTATAAATAGTTGCATTGAAAAATTCAAATTTGAGTTAGATCAATTTAAACATTAAACCAAACACACACTAAGAAAACTTTCTGGTTATTTCTATTTGACGTCAACTTTTTCTAACTTTTTTATTTGAAATATTCTTTTCATATGTTATTGCAAATGTTATCAGTTATTAGTTTTATCAAAAATCTTTTTCAATCCATCTATATAAATATGTAAAAAGTAAATTTAAATAAATATCAACGTAGATAATTTTTTTTAAGAAAACGTATATTTATATTTGAAAATATTTCATTTATTTAAAAGTTGGAAAACATAAAAATTATCAAACCTATGCACGCCATCAATAAAAAATAATGGTAAATATAAAAGAAATTGTTAAAATAGGGCTAATTCCATACATCCATTATTGTTTTTATATCATACACACACACACCCACATATATATATATCAAAATTCAAACTTCAGTGAGATTTTTCTTAACAAAAAGAATATAATCCAGAAATAAATGAGTTGATTACTTACTTGTATGGATGGCAATGCGGGCCAACCCGCCCCAGCTCGTATCGGCCCGCAAAAAATAGTGTGGGGGCGGGCTGGCCCACTTTTAGAATATGGCTGGAAGTTGCAACCTGTCCCAGCATATGTGGGGGCTCGCGGCTTGCGAGCTGACCCGCAAAAAAAATTTTAAAAATTGAAATAATTTATAATTTATTTTACAACTGTTTTTTTTTTATAAAACATTTTTTATATCAAAACTTAGTTATAATGTCACTGTTTAAAATTTATTCACAATCCTAATGTAAATAGATTTACGCGGAGGACATATACGATGATTTAAACGTGATTCTTATATTTAAAAATATAAACCTACATGATATGACAATTATAACACGATATAGTCACATGAAAAGCGATTCAATATTTACTAATCACTATGAAGTATAAAAAACCCAAATAAATTTCAATTATAGTTACTTTAATATTATTTGATTATTTTAATTTAAAAATTTGGGCCTGTGGGCCCGCCCCGCCCTACTTCTGCCCGCAAAATTAGCGTGTTAAAGGGGGACGGGCCAAAGTGGGTTATAAGTTCAAAATCCTACCCCGCCTCGCAAGAAAATGTGATTGTGTGGGCCAACCCAGCGGGCCTAGCCCATATTTGCCGCCACCACTTACTTGTAGCAAAATTATGTTCGGACAATTGGGCTTAGCCTAATATCATATTCCACAACTCATTTGGGTGGGGCCTCCAATGTTTGCTCCTCGAGAGTTGCTATTGACACTACTCATTTTATTATTCACACCACCTTTTAGTTTACATCATTCATGAATTACCCTATTCCGTAAACCCCTCCTCTTCCCCATTTTCTCTCTCTTTCCATTCCCCTCCCCCTTTGGTACACTATCTGATGAGTTTTGGTGGTGGTTTCAAATGACCGAGAAGGTGCGAATGAGATCTACAATTGCCTTATGAAATTGGATGCAACTTGAGTGGAAAAGCAAGAGGAAAAACAAAAAACTGTGTTGGCTAAAAATTGGAGTTCGATGATGATGGATGGAAGCTAATGATGGTGACGAGGGATCGTGGTTATAAAGTGGAGAAGATAAAAGGAGGTGATACATGAGTGAAGACAATGTGGGACTGTGGTGGTTTTCAGTGGAGATTGTGACAAGGTACATGGAGAATGGTACAATATGATACATAACATCTAAGTGATTATCAATGGAGAAGAATCATGGTGGTTTGTTATGTGAAGAGATCTTGCTGGCCGGAAGAAATTGAAAGCACAGTGGGACAAGCATGATGTGTGTTGATGAGTGATAACAAATGAATAGTGGAACTGGAGAGAAAGAGTGAGATCATATATTCCTCATGAATGAATTTTCCTCCATCAACCATACATTGGCTCTACAATACAATGAACACATATCTTAAAAATATGAGTACATGTTAATGATTATGTTGCAGAAATTAAGTTTCCGATATAAATTCTATTACAAAGATTAAGTTTCTAGGGTCTGTCTATTATACACAAGTTTGAAACTTGTGTAATGGTACACAAGTAAATCTCACCGGGAGTAATAGGTTTACTGGTTCTTAGTTTTTTTTTTTTTTACACTTTCTGAAATAATAGATCCACCCATTATTGATATTATTTGCTACTGAATACCTGTAAAGACACTTTATGAAATAATAAAATATGTGTTCCCATTTACTCTTGCTATGCAATGGTGGTACTTGCCCTTCTCACTCCCATTTCCTAATGCAACGACAAAGGGCATATCCATCATTTCAGACATGTATAATCTATTGGAGCAACACTAGCAATACCACTTGGGACCCCATTCTAACATGGGAATTTTGCTAGGGAGAAAAATAAAAGAAGAAGAAGAGAGAGGGAAAGAAGATAACTTTTTTGTGTGTGTTTCAAAGAAAAAAAATAACATGGTATACTGAAAAAGAAGATGGAGAATAAGCAAGATTAAGAATTGGCGTTGAAGGTGGTGGTGGTTGGTGTTGGGAGTTTCTGAAAAATCCAAAAAACTTGACCTTTTTAGCACCATCCGTCGAGGGAGAAGAGTTGCAGATTCAACTACAGAAAGCAAAGCTATTAGAAACCTCGATAAAGGAAACACGATTTCACGGCGTCCGGAAGTGTCGTGGGGACGATTCGCAGTAGATACGGAGATTTGTGAACGATTTTGTGGGTTCCTGTATTTTACAAGAAAAAACATTTACTATGACTATTGTCCATATTGCAAAATAATGCCTTTCTTTTAAATGCTATAAGGCAACCAGATACCAGATTTAAATCATAACCATTTAATAAAAATAATATAATCAATGATTATAATTAACTTGTGTATCATTACACAAGTTTTTACTTGTGTATATTGGAAATTCGTTAAGTTTCTATACTTAAAGGGTTAGTCTAAGGTGCAAAAGTTTTAAATTTGTGCACCGCTACACAAATTAATTTAGCCGATTTTACTGGGTTTCAACAAGTTTTAGTTTGGACAAAAAAAACAAGTTTTAGTTTTTTTTTCGAGGCTTTTTAAAATGAGATAACATATTCATACAACAACTTATACAACACACATTTTCTCTTTATATCTCTCCATCACATCACCCATCGCATCCTAAATTTCTCTCTTTTCTCTCCTTTGTCTCCACCTCTCTCTTTGTTGTAAATGTTGTTGTTGTACATCTCTCTTTTAAAATTTACACACTACCTGTTGAAACTTCATCTCCCAGAGAGCTTGGTATAAGACCACCGCCAAGCACTATAGGAAACTCTATCTCCCAAAAAAGGCCATACAAAGGAATTCTTCAATCATGTTGGTTGAATCCACGGTTTACCTCACTCAATTTTATGGAATGCATCTTCAGAAACGACTTAACCATTTCTAAAATTATTATTATTATTACTATTATCAACATCATAGATTTTGGCCTCATGGAACTCTTTCATTGAGGTGGCAAGTCCCCCACCATTGCCCTGCTCCATACCCATAATGGGAGCAAACCCGTCGAGTTTTCACCTTCCCAGTTCTCTTCATCTTAACTATGAAAACGCAAAATGGAAGATGAGAAATGCTCATCTCGGGTTTAAAAGGTGGCGCTTGTGGTGGTTGAAGATAATTCTGAGAAGTCTCATGATGATTTATATTTGATATAAGAGGAAGAAATCCTTTGCACAAAATGTTGCAGAATGCATAAACCATCTTCTCCTTATTTCCAGGGTTTATGCTATGTGAAATAACTGGGACAAAATTACTAGCAAGCCCAAATTGAAGTTGGTATTTTTTCTTAGCTCAGATAACGTTTTGAAAAAAAAAGAATTTTTTTTTTGGTGTTTCAAGGGAGAAGTGTAAGGAATGGCGCAAGAGAAGTGAAAAAGGAAATTGAAGATATGGAAAGAATGACTCATCCAGAGAAGCGAAATAGTTGACTCATAAGTTTTTCGAACCCATTCTATAATACTGACAACCGTTTCATTCCAATTGATCTCCGCCGTTCAATTAAAAAATAATATACCCAATGATTATAAATAACTTGTGTAAATGTGCACAAGTTTTTTATTTGTGCATCTTAGACAACTCCATACTTAAAATTAAGTTTGGAAAGTAAAAAAAAAAAAAAAATCACCGGAGGTGAACAAAGAGCTTATTAATGAGAATGATGAAGTAAGCGTCACTTGCTCCGATGCGGCGAGGTATAAGAATAGGAAGACCGAAAGGGAGAAGAAGGAAAAATGAGTACGAATGTCCCGAAGGGCAATTTAGGAAAATTGTAATATAAAATGGGTGGTGTTGATATTAATAAAGGTGGTGTGAATAGAAACACCATTGCTCGTAAAAAATGCACCTTAACGGAGGCTTTTGCTTTTTCCATTGGCATTTTTGCTATTCCCACCCCCACCAATTTTGTCTTCCATCCTGCCCCACCCGCCCCCTTTCCCCCTCCCTTACCCCACCCCCTCCCCCCCTTTACCCCCATTTTTTTCCCCTACGGACACAACTGTCCTAGAATGGTTCTCGAACAACTGTATCCGTAAGCACATATTTACGGATTGTCCGGAAATTATTTCGAACACTTGTGTCCGTAAGTTCATCTTTTTTGTAAAAAAAAATGCTTACGAACATCGTTATCCGGGATTAGTTCCCAGACAATGTTGTCCGTAAATCAATTAATTGCAGAATAGTTTAGGATTTTATAATTTTCCAAAAATAAAGGTAGGTGGAAATAGCAAAAAACCACGGTGGGTGGGAAAAGCAAAGCCCTTGATGAAAAAAACCTTCAGCTGAAAAAGAAAATCCCAAACCTTCCATCGATAATAACAAACAGGAATTTGGTGGAAGTTTCTTGTGTACTTTGTACGCACGATTCCCAAATTCTGTGGTTTATTGCGTTAAGCTACACCCAAATTCAAAGTCTTTACGTTGTCTCGGTCATTCTTCTCTCTCGTGCTTGTGCTCACAACTCGATACATTATACAACTTTCATTCAATTTCAATTTTCAAACGTCGAGTGGAGTGAGATCAGGAGGATGAAGAGGGTCTTCGGTGTCAAGAAGAACAGGATCCCCCTCCTTCCGTTCAGGATGCCTCCGATAGGGTTCATCTCTCTCTCAATTATCGAATTCATTCAACTGGATTGCATATTTATTTCATGCATCAGCTCTAGGGTTGTTCTTTCATACTCTTGCAGATCTGTTCATACTCTAGTTTTGTATTTGGCTAGGTTGAATCGCCAGGAGAAATTTAAATTTTAGCTAGCTTTTTAGTTGTGATGCTTGTAGGTCACTACAATATGTTTGGGTTTTGGAATTCATATTTTTTCCCTTCATAATTCTGTCGGATAAAAACTTATTTTGATTCGAGCACGGTGCTGTCAATTTAAAGATTTGTTTTTACTTCCTCTCCTCTATTTCTTTTCACCATTTTTACATAATTTTGTCTTGCAAGTTTTTAATTGTTTTTACATACATTCCTGTTATCTTCCTATATTTACTCAATTGACTTAATTTCTATAGTTGCTAAACAATTTGGTCTCTGGTGGTTGCCTGGTTGGTAATTTCGATTTGGTGAAGTATAACTGTTACATATATTCCAGATTACTAAACGAGGTGATTCAGTGGAGGAGAAGATTAAGAAGCTTGATGCTGAACTTAGTAGATATAAAGAACAGATCAAGAAAACAAGACCTGGTCCTGCCCAGGAAGCTGTTAAAGCTAGAGCCATGAGAGTTCTCAAGCAAAAGCGAATGTAAGTCGCACATTCTTTGTTTGTTTAGTTCATTGTCATAATGTATCATCATTTGATTAAGCCAAAGTTATAGATCAAAGATGGGAATTTATTGCATGGTTTGAATGTGTTGCCATCTATCAGAAGGATAGCTGTGTTGAAGATTTGGATACTGATCTGAAGTTTGCTAAAACATAGCTACTATTCCAACAGAATCTTTGCATAGGGTTTATTTTGTCAGATGCTCACTGTCATTTCACTTGGCATAGTGCATAGTATCTTCACTATAAATTTCAAGATCAATTGTGTGTTATTGTTTGTTCATTTTTCATTCTAGTCTCTCTGGTTCCTCTAACTTTTGTACTTTGTACCTTTTATAGATTGTCTTTTCTTTAGTGCAATAGCTGGTCTCAGGTTTTCATCTGGATTTTTGTCTGCTCTTTAATTGGTTCTACCTCTTCATTTCAATGGATATATTTTGGATTGTCCAGTGCTTTATGTTTATCTCTAGTACATTGGGATACTGTTTCTGATATCTTGTCATTTTATACACCTTTTTTTAAAAGAGGTTAGGAAAAATAGTGTCAAACAACCTTTACGACAACATTATTTGTTGACTGCCATTTGTTATTAATTCACTTATCAGAGCATTTATTTATTTATGAAACCTCTCCACATTTTCCCTCCCTAACCCAGAATACTACTTGGTTTGTCTATGGGCCTGGCTGTCAAAATCTGAATTGATTTCATTTGGCTTTAAAAGTTCATGTGTTGCATATGTTTCTATATTGTTATATATGCTTATGTAGAACATACAAGTATGATGTTTATGTATCACTTTGATTTTTGCATTAAAATTTACAGTCAATTCTCACTTGATTATCTTACAGTTACTGAACATTGCTAAGTTTATTCTTTCCTCTGTAGGAAGTTATCTTATTTTATTTCAATCAGTCATATTATAGTTAGAACCTCATTTCTTGTTATGCTCCTGTTAGTTGTGCCAGATGTTTGATAGCTATTTTGGATTTGGGTCTTCTAAAGTGAGGGGGGTGGCACTGTGGGTAAAGTGTAGGATAACTGATGATTGAAAAATCAACAGTTAAGATAATAAAATACATGCATATTTTTAACAAATTATAATTTTGTTTTAGTCTCAATTGTTGATTTTTCAATCAACAATTATAATTCCACACTTTACCGTCTAAAGTGCACCTCTCATTTTAGAGGAGCTAAATCCAGCTATTTTGATATGTGGGATTCTAAATTCCCTATTTTGGATTAATTTGTCAAATTGAAGAAGTTTTGTTTTACTTCCTTGAACACATGTGATTGCTATATATTCATGAAGTTAATAGTTTTTCTGAACTGAGAGGCATGATCTATAATCTGTAGATGCTCATGCAATTGGTAACTAAGACTAAGAGTACATGAAATTTAATACTTATAATACATGTGATTGCTATATATTCATGAGGTTAATAGTTTTTTCTTAACTCAAAGGCACGGGATTTAGTCTATAGATGATCATGCAATTAGTAATTAAGACCAAGAGTACTGGGATTTTAATACATGTGATTGCTATATCTTCATGCGGCTAATAATTTCCCTCAACCCAAAAGGCTGTTGGTAACTAAGAGTAAGAATGAGAGTACTTGGCATTTTTACTTTCAATGTGTTTGAAGTTGGACTTGAGCAAAGGGAATAATTTATTACTGTATTCATATAGCAGTAAACTACACTTATAGCTGTATTCTTATTAGCAATACACTACGCCTTTGGTCAGGTATGAAGGCCAACGAGACATGCTGTATAATCAGACATTCAATCTTGATCAAGTTCAATTTGCTGCTGAGGGCATTAAAGATGCTCAACAAACTGTATGTATCCAAGAGCCTAGAGTTTTCTCTGTGATCCTTGTATTGAACATTTTTTTCCTGTATCGGTCTGTATAACATACTTATTTGATCTGTACAAGAATATTTGGATGGTTTAATTCATAATAGAAGACATATAAAAGGGAAATGTAGTGCTATAAAACTCCTGCATGGCACTGAGGTTGCATTATTGCAGTTGTGCCTAAAAATTATTATTAGGCATTGAGGTTTGTTAGTAGAGCGGTAGTTGAAAGGGGAAACTAATTCAATTTATGGTTCTTTATTTACACTTCTATAATTTGTCCTGAGGGTGAGCCCTGATGCAAAGGTACTGCTGCCTTGGTACCTAGTGGTCACAGATCGGGAAAACAGCCTCTCCACTAACGGGGTATGGCTGCATTAGTTTGACCTTTTCTGGACCTGTTGATGGTGGAAGCCTTGTTCAGTACTGGGCTACCCTTTGTTTATGATTAATCCTATGGAGTTTATCCTTTTTTTTTAAGTAGTTATTTGGATGTCGGTAACTGTTTGTAAATTTCTATAAATTTGACAATGCCAATTGTATGCTATATTAAGTGTAGTTGACTGGGGTAATCATATTCACTATAAAAACATTCGTTTGTCTTGGTAGCGCTTTAAGGGACATGGTTCGAGGCGGAGCTTTGTCTGTACCCTATTTGGAACCTGCTGCCTACCTCATGAGAGGTAGGGGATGAATTGTTTGTCATTCGGGAGGGGTCTCTTCATAAAGATGTTATTTGTTATGCATTGTATTCTGTTATAACTAATTCTAGTTTGCATTTAGGTTTTCAGAAATCAGATGACCTCAGAACCTTTTGCGAGGGTAGATATATGAATTCAATTGCTCACATCTTTCTCTTTCTCTCTCCCCCTCCCCCCTCTCTTCAGATGTCAGCTTTGAAGTCTGCCAACAAGGAATTGAAGGGAATGATGAAAACTGTGAAGATTCAAGACATTGATGTGTGTATTCTCTTCCTTTTCTTATAGATTCTATCTAGTTAACAATGAGAATTTTAGGTCTCAACTTTTGATCCATTTTGTAGAACTTGCAAGATGAGATGATGGACCTGATGGATGTAAGTAATGAAATCCAAGAATCTTTGGGTAGAAGCTATAGTGTGCCTGATGACATTGACGAGGATGAACTTATGGGTGGTAAGTTAAGAATTCTTTTAGGCTTTTGAGATGCATGTGGGACACCTTTTAAAAAACTCCTAATAACATGGCTATGCAGTTGGGTAGGGCCGTAGGGCAGTGGATTTTGTGCTGATTAATGAAAAATGGTTTGCTATTGTACATGTTTCGCTTGCTTGTTTAAATGAAAAGATGTACGATGTTTTAAGAAATATAGTTTCAGCTTGTAAAAAGTGTTGTCAGCTGCATTTTGTTGGTTGGATGCTTTGTAATATACAATACTCTTTTGGGGAATGTGCACTCCATTAAGGGAGAGAATTTCCCTTTGTCATGGAGTGTCCTAAATTATCTGTTTCCTTTTTCTTTTTTGGTAAAACAGAACTTGATGCGCTTGAGTTAGACATGGGAAATGAGACTGAAGCTGATGGAGTCCCCTCTTACCTCCAACCTGATAAAGAACCTGATTTGGATGCAGAGCTTAACTTACCTCCAGCTCCAACAGGACAAGCAGCAGTGCCGCATGGCAGATCCAATGCCCAAGTATAGTTTTTTGCACTCATTTATTTTTTATTGAAAGAAAATTCTTTTGTCCTTTTGTTTATTAAAACTATACTTTAAATGAGGCTCTAAAGAGGGGGAATACTTGGTAAGTCTCATTGCAAAATATTGGTGTTAAAATTAGTGAGTTCAGAATTGTGTCTTTTACAAGATATCTGACTGCAACTTGGTCAAAGCATGTATGTTGGTTATGATGGACACTGACTCTCTTAGAAGAGATTAACTTAGTGGAATGATGAGAGCATGAAATAATTTATAAAATGTTGGGAAATCTATAGAAAAATGGTTGCTATTCAATACAATCTCAGTTGAAGGATGTCTAGACAAGATGTTTTTCTTTTATAATAATAAATAATGTAGCCTAAGTAGATCGTGGAGCAGTGTTGATAGATGGATGGGGATTAGGGTCTACGGAAGGTAAGGAAAAGATGATAGCTAAGGTTTAAATTGGTTGCCAATACTGTCCAAGATAATTGAACCTGGTTATTATGTCAAATTGAAGGTTGAAAGACAAGCAGGAATCGGAATTTTGAGAATTAGCATGCAATAGTTACTAGAAAATTGGTATTTAAGCACTTAAACTGGTTATAGTTGAATGAAACCAATAAAAAAGTGTAAAGTAGTAGGCCTGTTCCATGTATTATCTACTGTTTTCTTCGTTATACAACCATCAATGAAGAAGAAGCCTATGCTGGTTCCATTGTTTTGCAACAACTGTATTGCATAGTTAACCTATGGATGTTTGAGATTTTACTCTTATGTTTGATGATGTAACTTGTTAGGATGTTCCTAATTTCCTATGTTTCATACACTTGAATTATGTTTATTTGATTATTGAAAGGATTCATCATCGTTTATCAGTGTCAACCTAAGTATATTATGCAGAGCCTCTGTTCTCTGGTCTACTGCTTATTGACAATTGATTCTCGATGCTGTTTAATACAAGAATCTGAACTATATAATAAATTGCTCTATCATTTGTTTATGTTTTGATGTTATGTTAGCTCTAATTCCTGATTGATTTATTTTGTTGCTGACAGACTGAGGACGAACTGGGTTTACCTGCTGTCCCTCGGGCATCCGTACGCAGCTAAAGAATGCTTTTTATGACATTGGCGTAGCTGGTGCAGACACGAGCAAGGTCCTGTAAGATGTGCAGAACTTGAGAATGTTGATTAATACAGTGATTTAATTGGTCTGGTATTGGCATTATTTGACTTAGTACCTTTTCTACCCCTTGTAATAAACTTTGTGAAAGCATGTTTGATATATTGTATAAAACGAAAAGACTATGACACGGAAGAAAAAAAAAGGAAAAAATATTATCGGAGTTTTGCAAAAGCTTGGAACTTGGTTGTTATGTGTCGAGTAAATATGCATACACCTTCATTATCCCAATTTTATTGTCTCCGTCGAAATAATTTATTAGATTTCTTAATTTATTTAATATTACCTAAACCGTGGATGTGAAAAATCGTCATAAAATTGTGACAGTATGATGACAGTTTGTATTGGAAGCATGCTTAATTTTCAGTTAATTATTTTGATCCTGAATGATTATCAATATGATGTTAACGTTTATTTCAAGTCTAAACGAAATGAAGTTCAATTAGTTTAGTCAAGTGGGCTTAAAATTTTGCTGGGTGATGTTCCCTTATCTTTTTATATATGTTAACAGTAGTAGGTATTTCGTGCATTGAATGAGTATTTTTGTTACATGTTAAAAAAGTAAATTTAAACATAAAATTTTAAAATATTTGAAATCTTTTAATTTTAAATTTTTTCAAAAGTTAACTTAATGATAGTGTATAAATATCATATTTTGTTTAATGTTGATTGGTTAAAGAGATTTTAAATATTGATTTAATAATCAACAGAGGTTTAAGTTTTGTGTATAGAAGAAAAAAAGCCCATCGAGAAGATTGTCTTTTGTAGAGAACGCATGTTGTTTAACAAAAAAATATTAATATAATAATTTAAGAAAATAAACTATCTTAAAAGGTTATTATTTATAAAAGTAATTGATGCTGATTTAATATGAAAGCATAACATTTATATGATAAGCTGATAGAGATATGGTTTAGAGACAGAAGGAAATCAAGGGATTAAATTGTTGAATTTAATATATATACGAGTGGATATTTGGAAAATCTTAATTGGGTGTTATTAGTTGAAACTTGAAACAGTTATTGATATTATAGCGCCATAGAGAAGAGAAAACAACTCCTTTACTCCTTGAGCAGTTGCAGTTCAAGAATTTATTTTATTGGAGCAGGAATTTTGACCCTGAAATAGTGTGCAAATAAATGGGTCAACGCCATAACTTTTCTGCAACTTGAGGCTAGTAACAACCATACCAGTAAAATCATCAAAATGAATGTAGCTCTATCTAGGGGAGGGAAGTTTATATGGGTTGACCGATATTCTTATCCTCAGCTCCTTGTTTTACATTTTATAATCATGATGTAAAATCACTGGACTATGTCAAAATTTGCATTCATCCACAAACTAGTGGAGCATGGAAACTTACTTTAATTCGTCGAATTTCTAAAATCTTATTAGCCACACAAAACTTCATGATAATTCTTAATATGGGTTGGTGAGTGAGATTGTTGAGAAATGTCAAATCTAATGACATAAATAGAAACTGTTGTTTTGCCAAAGTAATAATAGAACCTGTTTTCTTCCCCTTCCTTTCAAGCATGACTCATCTCTGTTTAAGTAGCTTTATTAGGCTAAAAATTATTGTTAATACTGAGGTGCAATTTTCTATTTAAATGCATGATCAGAAAGTAACAATTCAATTAGAATCCGACCCACTTAAACTTGTTTAGAATTTAGATATATGTTACTGACCCAGGACCATAAGACATTGGCTTAAATAGACAATTGAAGTTAAAATATGACAGAGCATAAACCATGAGGTGTACTACCACCACCACCACATATTAACTCCCCATGAGTTGACCTTTTATTCCTTTTGTATTAGCTAGTTGTAATCAATCCTCTTACGCAATATAACCCTGTTTCTTTAATCCAAAGGAAAATAAACTAGGCTTTTCTATCCTCTCTTATAGAGCAGAACTACAGCCTTTTGGTAATGCCCTCTTCTCAAAATCTAGCCTCCTTGATAAACCAAGACTTCAAATTTTTCCCACAGGTTAGGGACATTTCTAATTCTAAAGTATGGCTGCCAAAAAGTATGCTTTTGTATCCTTCCTTTCCCATGGAAATTGAACTCCTCAACACATAGAAGATCATGAACAGCACTTCCAATTCTGGTAACCCTTCAGGGGACTCAAATGTATATGCTTATTATTCTGTTGGATTATCTCTTGGCTTTCTCCTCCTGATGATGTTCATAGCTCTCATTACATATTTCTGTAGCAGTAGAAATTTGCAAAACAGGCAATCTAGAGGCAGTGTCAGTAGCAACAACAGTTCTCACAGGACCATGGTCATGGAGAGAGACACTGCTGTGAATGTGATTATTCAAATTTATGGGGAAGAACAAGATGCCATCCTGAACAGTTACCCCATGATGTTATACTCTCAAGTCAAGCACCATAAGCCTGATTCAACATCACTCAGCTGCTCAATATGCTTGGCAGATTACAGGGATTCAGATTGGTTGCGCCTATTACCTGATTGTGGTCACTTTTTTCATAAAGAGTGTATTGACATGTGGTTTAGGCTGAATTTCTCATGTCCAATGTGTCGGAATTCGCCATTGCCAACTCCTCTTTCAACTCCCCTTGCTGAAGTTACTCCCTTGGCAACAAGACATGATTGAGTAGCAGAATGTGGTGTCCTTTATGTGTTAGAAAACAATAGGGTAGGTAGAATAAAATGGAATGTGAGTCTTGTATTGTATGTTCAGAAAATGAGCAGAACATTGTCTTGAAGCTGTCATTGTCCTCATCAGTTGTAACAAAATGTTTTTAAAAACCGTACCAACCGATAATGGAATTGTTGAACACATCGGTTCATGGTTTATTGGTTCAATCGTCGTTGAACCGTGCTCAGATCGTAATAGTTAAATATGTACTTTTAATATTATATGATATTTTTAAGTAAGGCTTAAATATGTTTTTAGTCTCTATAAATATGAGACATTTTATTTTTAGTCCTGTAAATTTTTTTTGGTTTTTCATACCTAAAATATTTTCCGTTAGCCTTTTTGACCCCTATTTTTTACTTTAAGCTGATGTGGCTAATGAAGTGTCACGTTCCACATGTGTTGTTTATGCCTAACTTAAATTTGTTTTTAGTCCCTATAATTTTTTTTTCACCTCAATCTTATCCCCATTTAACATCATAAGTCCTTTTGCTTCTACTATAATATTACACTTAAAATTCTTGAACTCCCGGTGAGTTTAATAAAATAAATTATTTATATATTCAATTATTTGAAATTTCACTGTATAAAGGGGGGAAAAACATGTAATAATATTTTTTTCTCTGCAATTCTTTTTTTTTTCCTGTCTATTGACTAACATAATTTTTATTTGATTTATAATTATAAACTTTTTTGTTAGTTAGCACAAATCTCATCAAGTTAAATGTCTTTTTTTGTTAGTTAACACAAATCCCATCAAGTTAAAGGTCAATAGACATATAGCAATTGAAAATTTTGTTAGTCAATAGACAGAAAAAAAAGAATTACAGAGAAAAAAATGTCGTTACATGTTTTCCCCCTTTATACAGTGAATTCAAGTGTGTCGAAATTTTAAATAATTAAATACATAAAGAATTTATTTTATTAAATCTACGAGGAGTACCAGAATTTCAAGTATAACAATGTAGTAGAAGCAAAAGAACATTGTGATGTTGGATGGAGACGGGATTGAGGTGAAAAAACAAAAAAAAAATATAGGGACTAAAAAAAATCATATTTACAGGGACTAAATAATTTTAAAATAGGTAAAAACAATACATGTGATATTGATTTGACATTCTGTTTGCTACATCAGCTTAAAGTTAACAGCAGGGACCCAAAAGACTAGCGAAAAATTTTTTAGGGACGAAAAACAAAAAAAAAATTTACAAAGACTAAAAACAAAATGACCCATATTAATAGGAACTAAAAACATATTTAAGCCTTTAAGTAATAAAATAATATAAAATCATAAGAAATCAATATTTATAAAATTATAAATTATTTTAAGTGATATTTTTATGTGTTATAAGATAAAAATTAATAATAATTAATTAAATAATATATATTTATGTGTAATTCTTGAAAATGTATCTTTATTTATATTAAAATAAATAAATAATAATAATAAACACTAACTGGTTCTTAATTGAGTCGATAGATCCGGTCGAGTTTTAACAATTAATTATGAAGACATGTATGCCCCTAGAATTTAACTAGGCAACAAGAGAACTACATAGGCTAACTAACAATTTATATTTTCCCTCTCTATATATAGAAAGTTATCTTTGAAATAATTCATGTTTGTCAAGCATACCACCCCATGTAATTGCAATCATATATAATCACGACAAAATTTTCTATATATGAATATACACTAGACCTACCTAATAAAAAAGGTTTTAGTTGTTGTTGCAATAATTGTTGTATATTAATACACACTTGCATGGCTTCCTTTTTTATACGTAAAATCATCTAATCCATACAATGAGTACAATTCATGAAAATGATCTTGATGATAATAATGGGAAGGAATACTACAAAATCATCACGGGTTCATCAAATATTTACTATCTAGGCCTTAAAGCGATGCAATAATGGGATGCTTTTAAATTAAATAAAATAAGATGAAAGACATACAAATATTTTTAAGGAGATGAATATGATCTATTTTTCTGAGAGAAAGTCATACTACACGAGAACTCTATATTTTGAGGGGATTATTTACTCTTAATTACCGTATATCAATTAATTTAATATATTACTAACTTCTTTTTAATATTTTAAGAAGAAAATATATTAATAATATTTTTTGGACTCAGTAAAAATTTTATCAATCTTATATTTAGACTACATTATATATAACATATAAATAAAAATTGAGGCCTATTGAAGAATGAGCCTAAAACATATGTGTTTAGGGGTGAACTCGTTTCAGATATTAATCCGACTCCTAGATACTCTCGTCCTGATTGCTCTGTGAGGATTGGGCTGAGTTGGGTTGGTACCTGTAGAAGACACTCGGATGCTCAAGTAAGTCCGAGTTATGACAGGTAAGTAGTAATTACGAGGAAGTTAATGCGTCCATGTCCCGTTACCAACAATGAGCTTTATAGGCTTAGGTGGCATGTGGGCCTGTAGAAAATCCTTCTGCCCCGTCCATATGGCCTAACGTGGGTTGACTCGAATGCACTCAATTAGAGGTTCGTCCGGGTTGTACGGACGTTCCTCTGGTCAACCCGGGTCGGGGCATCTGACTCGGTTTCCTTTGGGCTCGCTGGTCGAATTGGGCCCTGGGGGTGACGACCCAATATCACCACCAAAACAGTTGCCCCTCCGAGATGGGGGCTTGGATCATGTCGGTCCACGCTCAGATTGGTTTTTGCGCCGGTCTAATTTGCTTATTGTAGTTCATGCTGGGAGTCGTGTTCGAAACGTGCGACGCTTCGAATCTAAGGGTTCTGACGCTCCAGTTCCTAGGGTTCTGACGCTCCCAACATCTAAGGTTTGCGTCTGTTGGTGTTGGTGTCGATTCGTATCCCATACGCCCGTTTGCGTTTTGGGATGCCTCTTCCTATTCGAAATTCCCTTTCGCCTTGGGTCGAGCTGAGGAAGGCCCGAGATAATCTTGCTTTGAGGACCGCTGAGCCAGAGTCGGCCAAGAAGGAGGTCGAGGATTTGAGAGCCGAGAAGGAACAGGCCGGGAAGTCCGGTAGTGAGTCGGTCGGTATGGAAAAAGAGGCGGTGACTACTTTCATTCGGAAGAATTTGGCCCAACATCAGGCGAAGTGGGATGATTGGCTTGCGGAATAACTTGGTTAAAGAATCCTTTGAAAATTCCTTGGCTCAACTCGTCCTCAGGAATCCGACTCTGGTCTGGGAAGGGGTGTCCCATGAGTATGAAGTCTTTCGCGGTTAGGTTTGCAAGGTCGATACATCAATCCGCAAGCTAATTAGCGTGGACACGGGCGAGGAGCTCGAGGATCTGCTAGGTGAAGCTGTTGTGAAGATCTTAGCCTTTTTTGTCTTAGATTTTATTTACATTGTTGTATCAAGCGCACACACTATTTTTGTAATGGATATTTTACTTTCAACCAGTTTAATTTGCTCGATCCTGACTTGCCTAATTCGCCTATTCTTTTATATTTGCGTTAATGTTTCCAATGAGTTTAATTTGTCCGATCTCGACTTGTTTGATTCGTTTCTTCTTCCCTTGTATTTACGCTTATGTTTTTACTTTGTTGGTCATTTGGAGGCTGAGTAAAGCCAAGTGCATTGGGTTGGGGCTGTCGCCGGTGCATGCGCTAGGTTAGGGGCTACCTAAACCCGATTTGTAACGGGAGGCTGCACTCTTCACGCGGGCCAATATTGCCACGATCCCTGCACTCTTCGTGTGAAGGACCCGGGGCGAAACACGGGGTATTCCTCGTCTCGAGCTTGTGTCCATCCTTTTCCTCATTTTAAGGTTTTAAGGTTCCATTCTTAGATGAAAAAAAAGAAGCAAAAGTTAATATAAAAATAATACAAAAAAACAGATGTATGGCAACTTTGAATTGATAAATTCGGCTTCGGGGTCGATTTCATTAATATCATGGTAAACCTGGGTCGAGGCATCTGACCTGATTTCCTTTGGGCCTTGGGGGTGATGGCCCAATATCACCACTAAAACAATATGTTTCAATGACCTAATCCTCCAGCTCGTTGTGTATAAGACAAATTTAAGGATTATAGAATGTAGTTAATATTCGATTTCTATTGTAAGGGGAAAATGTATTTACCTTCATAAGGTAAAAAAATCAAAATAAAGTATTAATATTTGCCTTATGTATTTACCTTATGTGTATACCTTAGTATTGGAGATATAGCATTGGTATAAATAAAAAAAAAAACTCATGTTAATGAAGAATATTGAGTTGATATACAATTTGGTCGCTAAAAGTGACACATTGTTTATCTTTGGTCCCTAAAAGTGTCGCTGTATACAATTTAGTCCCTAAATGCATTAACTCGCTTACAGTTTTGTTCTTTTGGAGACAGATTAATCCCTAAAAGTGTCAATATATTATAATTTAATTCCTAAATGTGTTAATTTTGCTCACAATTTACTTACATTTTACACACACACATATATGAAGAACGACCAAAAATGTGTAAGTTAATACATTCAGGGGCCAAATTGTACATATTTTCGAAGATCAAAGATAAATACAATGCCACTTTTAAGGATCAAATTGTATATTAACTCAAAATATATATTTATTAACTTTATTTAATTTTTTACAATCATCTAAAAAAATTAATTATATTTTCCAAATTACCCTTTATAAAAAACTTTAATTTTATTTGAACTTATTTCAAAAGGGAATACACTCTCTCTATTGGTACGTGATTTATTCTCTTCATTCAATTACTTCTTTCTTATTTTTCTAGCCATCAATTAAAGGCATATGAAAAACAAAGACTGGGATTGCAATGTCATAAATAAGGATAAAATAGAAGTCAAATTAACTCAAGTTCAGCTTGAAAATTTTGAAATTAGCTTGTTGAAAAGATAAATGAATTCCTTAGCTTGATAAAAAAAATGTCAATGATAAAAAAACAGTAAATTAAATGCATAAGTATAATGTTCTTAAATAAAAAAGATTATATGTTAATTATGAGGAAATGAAATAAATACATAAAATTCCAATTCGGTTTATTAATTTGTAAGTCTAATTTATTTAACTACTACCTTATATCCTATTTATAAGAAACATACGACTAATTATCAAGATCAAGAAAATATATTGAAATATATTAATAGTGATTAATAATGTCATAGATTTAAGTTTTATTCAAAAAATACCCTTATAGAGATGATGCACACGGGGTGGAGAGTGAGCCCTTGCCCCTCGTCCCCGAATTTCTCCCTCATTCCCTGTCCTCGTTCCTAACTCCCTGCGAATACCCGCAGGGATCCCTAATTGATATTGAAAAAATTCAAAAAAAAAAAAGAAAATTTAACAAATTACTCATTAGCATTTTCATTATTTATAAAATATATATTATTTATTTATGAAATTATTGAAATGTATATTATATATAAATATACATTAATTTATTTATGAAATGACTAAAATGTACACTACAAATATATATGTTCACATATTATTCTTTATATATATTATAGGGGTGGGGTTAGGAGTATGATTCCCATCCTCGATCCCCGAATTTATCTCGAGGGGATTTCGATCTTCGTTCTCGTTCCCACGGAAAAAAAATCCTCATTCTTGGGACCCTAAAGTGGGGCAATTCCAACGGGGATCCTCTAATACGGTAGCAAATTGTGTCCTCCCTATTTCTATACATATTAAATGATTAAATGAATAAATATCTCATTGTACCACTTATAATAAATTATACATTATAAGGCATTTAATAATTAATACAACTAAATATAGTAATGTATTTTTTATATATAGGACGAAGCTAGAAAAACTCTTTTATATTTTTTATAAATAGGATGAGAGATAGTGTTGCATTATATTAATTAGCACTAGAGACTATTGTCTCCCAAAATTTTCTCAAGAGAGTAAAGAAAACATCTTTTCATGTAATCAAATCTTTACACACTCTTAAGCCTTAATTAAGTGAGGACTTTCTTTTGAACATATCATGGCTTTCTTTTAGATTAAACACACACTTTTCTATTAAATTTAGATTTCATAAATTTAAATTTTGACACACTATATTAGTTTAATAGACAAATAATAATAATAATAATAATATATCTTTATTTACATAATCTATTTTCATAATTTTTACAATTTTTTATAATTCATACATATATCTTACTTATAAATCAAAATATAATTTCTCATAAATATTTTTAATAGTATTTTAAAACTTTTAAAAATATTATACAATACATGAAATATTTATCATTTTTTTTTAAAATGAAGCAAATTTTTGTTTTAACTCGACCTTCTCTAGTGTTCCTCCCCTCCCTGACCCTGTTTGTTACTTAAGAAGATATTGTGAATTGCTCTGGACCGGACTGGTTCAAAACTATATGGCAGTAGTGAGAATCAAACACAGTTTAGATTTAGAAGTGTCACGCTCCTTACCACTGAGGCCACAATGCCTCTTTAATTATATATATGATAAATGATATAAAATTCGTATTTGACCACAAACCTGAAATATCTCAAGGTTATATATATATATATATATATATATATATATATATATGATATGCAACTCTTATTTTACCACACCTGAAAAATCTCAAAATTTCCTGTGGGCTTCAAACTCAGTTTCTCTAAAATAAACAAACGTTCAAACCATTACACCAACATTATATATTAGTACAAGTTCGCCTATTTATATATATATATATATATATATATATATACTTATTCATTTTATAATTACATATATTTTTTAAATATGTTTCCGGTTAAAGCAGTTCAATCTTAGATTCATTAGTTAAATCACTGACATAATAACTCATTGTCTCAACCAAGTCGATAAACCTTTTTAAAAGAGGATATGAAGAATGGGTCGCAATTCGGTACCCTCCCGTTAGAGAGGGTTTTGGTACCTTCTTGTCATTTTTTTTTATTGAATAGGCCCAAATTACGTAGGAACAAGTCGTGTACTCTGTCCTAAATTATTTCGAAGACATAAATAGATTTTAAATGAGACACATGTGTATTGCAAATGAGAATGTGAAAAAATGGGGGAATACAATAAAAAATACATGATAATAGTTATAGAGGGTCAAAAAGTCTTTTCAAAAATTAAAAATACAAATTCTAGTAATTAAATATTGTCTTATAAGTATAAAAATACTAAGATCATTTAAGAAAATTGAGAGAAATTGATTAAATGATCAAAGAAGGTACCAAAACCCTTTCTCACGAGAGGGTACCCTAGAATTTCCCATGAAGAATATGCGAAGATTTTCATCACAAATTCATGCAATAAGTAATTAATTGAATTAAATATAATTTGCAATTATTAACATTCGTGTGGTGGGACATTAATTGAAAGGACACTAAAAATAATATATAATCATCTTATGATTCTAGATAAATAATTTCAATAATATGTGGTGGAGTCTCCCCATTGCTTTCGAGATTGAAAAATATTTGTGTACGTAATTATATATATATATATATATATATATATATATATATATAGAATCAGATCCGTTGACAACATGTGTCAAACTTTAAAAGTTACATCACTTAATAATTTTTTGTGAAATGTGAATTTGATCAATCCAACCGATTGAATCACATTATATTATCTTCATAATCATGTATATCAAATTTAAGATAATTTGGACATTCATTGGTATGTTATCTAATAGTGAACTTTTACTTATATTTTAAAAACATATTATACGTTAAAATAAATTAGTTTGATGAAATATTAACTAGATTTCAATTTTTATGAAATTTTATATGCTTGATTTACTTTATAAGAACTTTCAATTCAATGGTTGGATTGGTTAAATTCACATTTCACAAAAAGTTATTAAATAGTGTGTAACTCTTAAAGTTTGACACCTGATGTGAACGGATCCTGACTTATATATATATATATATATATATTTAATATGTGTGTATCCTAAATAGACTAAATTAAATAATAATAAATATATTATTATTTTATATTAAATTATTATGACATTTAATAATAGAGTAAACTAGCACTTAGGTCCTTGACTTTGTGGGCGTCGTGCAATTAGGTCCCTGACTTTGCTAAATTGATCCCGTAGTCCCTGACTTAACCTCCGTCATGCACTTTAGTCCAAACGTTAAGTTTCTGTTAAATCCTTGCTGAGGTGTCACTCAATAAGGACTAAAGTGCAATATTTTTGACAATGTCAGGGACCAAACTGCATGGTGGTCCCTTATCTTCTTCTTCCCTCTTCTCTGCAGAATTCTCATTCTTCTTCGCTTTTCTCTTCATTTGCTTCAATCTCGGAGTTTCATAATTGTGTGGTTTTAACCTCAAGCAAATCTGCAAATATTTTGAGTCTTTGATTATGATGAAAATTTATTGAATAAACAAACTAGTATCAAAAGTTTGAATTTTTTTAAGACATATTATCTTACGCTAAGACATGGAAAGCAAAAGGTTCCTCAACACTAAATCTGGCTTTAATTTCTCATATGGTAATCTTCCATGCGCATAAGCATGAAACTCATCATTGTCAAACTCATAATCAAGGGTCTGATAGGAAATTAAGATAAAAACTTATTGATATTACATTAGTGAATCAGTGTTTCAGAAGAAAGTATGATGAAGACAAAACTGAGGGCAATGCCAAATGTTTATACCTTCAATCCTGCCATAGTTGTCTCATATTCAATATACAAATCCAGGCACATCTTTGACACTTCACTTTCTTCAACATGCAAGCGTTCCAACATATACTCTGTAAACAAGATTGGTTAATTACAGCACTTTTGCCACATATAAAATAATCTAAACATTAGAGTATCATATGTTCTTGCGACATGCCAAATTGAGAACTATGCTTAATGGGTAGAGTGTCATCCATATCTGTATCAAACATTTTGAACCAGAAATTAATATCACTTCCCTCTTTCCTACCATATCAATAACGTCATATATCTGATTCTTATATGTGAAAAAGAAAAATGCCTATTGAGAGAGTTAATTAATTAACATATATTGTTGATTTTTTTACAGGATTATTTAGGATACATGTGCTCCAATACACAAAAGTATTTTTTTTTCCGATGGATCTCGCGCATAATGTTATTTGATTTTAGTATCAGTATGTAAAAAATAATCAAATCAAGTTAATGAGTTGTATTCAAATTAAAATTAAGACTATACTAGCAAATTAGTCTCTAGAGATTCCTGATAGTGCAGTTTATTCTCTGAGGGAGTCAAAATTTCAAAATGGTCCCCCTGAGAGATTGCTTCGTCATGCAAAATGGTCAAAAGATCATTTTTCAAGGACTAATTTACATGATTTTTTAATATCTCAGAGACTAATTTGCTTGTTTTTCAGGGACTATTTTGTACAACAATGACCATTTTGTATGACGGAGCTATCTCTCAGGGACCATTTTGAAATTTTGACTCTTTCAGGGACTAAACTGCACGATTAGGAATCTCACAAGGACTAATTTGCTAATATAGTCTAAAATTAATGTACAATCAAAATATTATCAAGCGGTGCATGCATCAAGAGCTTAATTATTTTGAATGTTTCAAGTTGGAACCCGCAGTCCCGTACACGCAATGCACGTTGGTATTTTTAAATATACGTATGGTTTAACTTCCACTAGTTGTTAGTGATCAGTTTATGTTTTTAGTTTCGAAAATTGGCTGCTACTATACGATGTCTTACTCTTCAAATTTCCTCAATATATATAATAAAAATTCAGAAACAATTAAATACACAGTTGTCACAATATACATATAGATATTATATACACAGAGGGAGAATTAAGCTTTGCATAAAGTCATTGTCATATCCTTAGCTTGGTCCTTACGCCACATGGAAAGTCCTCGCAGAAATGAAGATAAGCCAACGCAGAAAATAGCATTAAATTAAATTAAAAGAACAAGATTAGTGTATATATGAATTAATTTTGAAAAGGACATAAACGTTGACTTCAACTATGACAAATTGTTAAACCTTGTCACCTAGTTAATGAGCAAGCATAATTAAGGTTGCATAATCCCACACCAAATTTAATTTGCAGTACTGATCAAGATGAACAATAGTAGCAACTCGGAACCGAGCCATGGTGGGAGTGGTGGTTTTGACACTAGTGGGTTCACATATGGCCTAGCATTTATAATTGGCCTTGTCTTCGTAGTTGTCACTATAGCTGTTGCCTGTATACGCCTTCACATGTCTCGCACTCCTAATATACTCCATATTGTGGCTGGTTTTCCACCTCCTCAACACTCAATTGAGGTCATGGAACAAGGCCACAGTAGTGACACCAGTTTTGAAGGCTACCCGAAACTGCTATACTCAGAAGTAGTAGAGAATAAAGGTGGTTCAAGCATTAGCATTTCTTCTAGCTGCTCCATCTGCTTAGGGGACTATAAAGAAAGTGACATGTTGAGGTTACTTCCTGATTGTGGCCATCTCTACCACCTCGCTTGTGTTGATCCATGGCTCAGGTTACATTCCACTTGTCCTATATGTCGAAAATCATCTCTTCAACCTCCACACTCTACCTCCAATTAGTATTGGGGAATTAAAGAGATTGTATTGTAAATCAAATCACTGTTAATTTTCTGTATATATACATGTTTTTTAAATTAGTGTATATTTCGTAAAACGTGCATAATTTATGAATCAAATTTTACTCATGGTAAACAGATTATATACATATATATGTTGATAGATATTTTTACAAACAGGTGTAGAGCGTTATTGTAAGGAACAGAGCACAACACAGATATAATACCATTGCTAGGTCTAAATTAAGGATCTTTCATTCGTATATATGTGTCAATCATAATCTTGCTTGAATATTTCAGATTGCAAAATTAAATAGCTCTCGTACCTCAGATCAGATTGGTCCGAACGAACGAACGGTCTCCAAGGAGTCTATGGTACCAATCTCTGTTATTTACCTACATTGAAATTTTGCAACTTGTGAGATATTCAAGGAAGATTATGATTGGCGCACACACATGAGTATTCTACTTTGGTGAAAGATTATGGCTGGTTCAAGTATACTTGCAAGTTCCGAAAATTCAATTTAGTTAAATAACAGAGAAGAGATGAAATGAAGTGTTCCTTTCCTTTGCGTGTTTTGGTAGCCAAGCCAAGAGCTGTGATTACTGATTAGTTAGTTACGATATTCATGACTTCAGGTTCAAGGACGTAACTGTAAATGTGTGTGACCCGGGTTAAAGGTTAATTATGTGTTATTGGGCTTGGGCTGGAAGGCCCAGACACACTATATACTGTTTAACATTATTGCACCAGGCAGGCAAGGAAGTGTTGATAAAGGCTGTTATTCAAGCACTACCAACTTATACTATGACCATAGTTAAATTCCCGGTTTCTTTTTGCCAAAAGCTCTCTGGGCTCGTAGCTAGATTTTGGTGGAGAGGGAGTAAAAGGGAGCGGGGTATACACTGGAAGAGTTGGAAGTGCATCTCAATTAGCAAAAAGAGGGGTGGAATGGGGTTCAAAGATTTCTCATGTATGAACCAAGCTTTGCTTGCAAAACAAGCTTGGAGGCTCCTACACAACCCAGATGCCTTATGGGTCAAAACCCTTAAGGCTATTTATTTCCCTAACTCTGAGTTTTTGCAGGTACCCAGGAGACGTAATGCCTCCTGGATTTGGGCTAGTTTACTGCAGGGAAGGCATGTCCTTAAATCTGAAGGGAGATGGATGGTGGCCAATGGAAACGGAATTGATATATTCAATGATAAATGGCTAGCTACTGGGGCGGCCCTTCCAAGTTTTAGCCACTCAAATTCAGACAAGGTTCGACTCCTAATTCAAGACACAAATAGGGCTTGGAATACTCAGGAAGTGGGGGCCAGGTTTCCATCCTTTTGGGCTAAGCAAATTCTCCAGACTCCTATTAGCCTAACTGCTATAGAGGACACTCTATATTGGCCACATACCACGGATGGGGTGTACTCTGTTAATTCAGGTTACCATAAACTCAAAGAATTAGAAGAGGGTCCTTCATTTAACCCATCTTCTTCTACCCCCCCAAGCTACAACATTTGGTCAGAGATATGGAAAGCTAAAGTGCCTCAGAAGATCAAATTGTTTATGTGGAAGGCTTGTCATAATGCTATCCCAGTTCTAGATAATCTAAAGAAGAGAAAGATTGTTCAACTTTCAAGATGCCCCTTATGTAATGAAGGTCCAGAAACAACTGAACATATGTTGTTCTTATGCCCCTGGACCCATCCAGTATGGTTTGGTTGTTAGTTCATAACCCCCCCCATTTCAAGCCCAGGTGACCACAGTTCAAGAATGGCCCATTTCGAAAGTTACAGAGTTTAAAAAATCTCCCCAGATTTATGAGCTTGCACTAGCAAAATTTTTCATTACTTGCTGGATAATCTGGAAAGACAGGTATAACCATGTTTACACTCAAAGTGCCCCTAATCCCTTGGGATCCCTTCTCAAGATTAAAAACCTTAGAGTTAAGTATGCCACAGTGTTTACAGAACCAATCAATCATCAAGCTTTACAAGGTGGTCAGAATATAAGCAATACTTGTTGGCGCCCACCTCCCCAAGGGTTAGTGAAATGTAATTCCGATGCATCCTTTCTTCCGGATCGAGGTGTAGGAGCAGCAGGCCTAATCTTCAGAGATTGTCTTGGGCTAGTGGAGTTCTCATCGACCAAGAAGTTTGCAGCCCCTTCGTCCTTAGTCGCTGAAGCTCTAGCCCTGCGCGAAGGGATGGTTATTGCTCAAAATTTGGGTTGGAGGAAATTGATCTTTGAATCGGATTCCCTTGAATTAATTCAAGCCTGCAGAGGAGAATCGAAACAGGGGGAGATTATGGCGATTGTGAAAGATATCCTAGTCTGGAAGAATGGTTTTGACCATTGTGGCTTTACCTGGACAAGGCGTGAAGGTAACTTGGTAGCTCATTCCTTGGCTTCTCTCGCAGTGAGCGACTCTCTCAACCCACATTGGTCATCGTCTTGGCCTCGTCACTTGGCGGATCTCATTCGCAGGGAGAAAGATAATGCTGCGTCCTATTTCTACTCCATGGAGCGTCCTAGAGTTGCCACATCAGGTCTGCCTTAGGGGTTCCGTGTCTGGATGCTGAGTTCCCTAGATTTTAGGTGTTATGTTTAAGATTCTACACGTCTTCTAGAATGAGCGTACTTGCTTATTTGTTTATCTGCTGTACTGCTGTTTCATTCTTTGTAGGCCTTGGGCCTTAAGGGCTTTGTTCCCTGTTGCTTGTGTTTTGTGGCCTTTGGCCGTGAATCAATGACCAAAAAAAACAACATTATATTCCTCTTTCGACCAAAAAAATGTTAACCACATGTATCCCCTATTATCAGGGGCAATCTTGTTCGGGGTTTAGTCATAGTTAAGACTCCTCACCCCTCCCGAAAAGGGTGTTTAGTGGGGATCGAACCCGAGAACTCTTCCCACAATCTCAGCCTGTGTTGCCAACTGAGCCACAACTCTTTTAATTAATAATATTTAAAATTAATTTTTAATAATGTGTTATTTTTTTATTTGAAAAATTAATGGAACATATGATACGAGTCAGGTTAGAAGTTAGATGATTAACAACATCAATATATTATTATTACGTCTCGGTGGGTGTAATATATATATGATCAAATCATAATTGTTCTCTTAATTTCACATAATTCGTTGTTGCACTGACATCTCACTTCACTGGTGCCCTGCGCGCACAATTTGATTCTTTAGACACATATATTGGATAAACAATTGAAAAGACAGGGAAAGGAATAAGATTTAAGAGATAGCTAAACCAATTATTCGGCATATATAGACTTGGGTAAAGAAGGCGAATTCAAGCATCAACTCCTATATTTGAAATTTGCGGTGATTTTTATTATAAATAATATAAATTTAATAGTATATTTTATTAATTTAAATTTATTTTTTATAATAATAAAGTGTGAAATTTATGATTGATTTAAATTTAAAGGATCTATCCTAAAAGTACAATAATAAAAAATACAGTCAAAATTGAAGTTAAAATGATCAGCTAATTACTTGCCATGAAGATTGTATGGTAACTCATATTTGCAACAATATTGTGAAAAAGAAACTATGCATAAAGAAATGAAAACTTGAAAAAAGAATCAAAATTTCAAAACTAACCTCCCGGTTGCCATGCCGCCATACACGAATTTTTATATGATCATCCCACCCTAAACTTTGACTTGGATTGTTATGGAATATATTTAGAATTATAGATGTCACGATCATAAGATGCAATGAAAATCAGCTAGACTGTGATGCATATATATATATAACGGTACGCAACAGCCTGCATATATAGAATTTTGCTACAAGAGGACAAAGCTCAAACATAAGATAATATTGGACACTACAGATTTCCCATTACGGAAAACATCAAATACAAGAAAATGTAACGTTACTTCATATAATAGATTTTCCATTACGGAAAGCATCAACAAAATCATATTTACATATATTAGTTAAAGCACATACATGAGTCTTATGTGATATATCTTTAATTCTAGCTAATTGAAGACATGAACATGAACAGTCATGATGATGAAGAAGTGTTAAGAAGAGTAGGCTATTTCCTAGTATTTGTTTTCTGCCTAATTATGGTAACCCTTTTGGTAACATTTGCCTCTTATCTTTGCTCTATTCGGCGTCCAATTCCTTCTTCCACTCCGTCGCCTGCGCCTGTTGGTGACACTGACATAGACTCCAACAGGACCACAGTCATCAGTGTGGAAGCTGAACAGCCACGCTCAGAACAGAGTGCAACAGTGCGCAATTATCCAAGTCTCCAATTCTCTAGAGGCAACAAATTGTGTAATGGCAGTTCAAGCTGTTCCATATGCTTGATGGATTACAAGGAATCTGATTTGTTGAGAGTGCTGCCTGGTTGTGATCATTTCTTCCATATCAAGTGTGTTGATCCTTGGTTGAGAATGAATTTGACCTGCCCTGTTTGTAGGAGGACACCAATTTGTTTGAGTAGTAGCCCAAGAATTGGGATGTAAAATATATCTCCAATAGACCTGTTTGATTTAGTGTTGAAAAAATGATCAAAATTAACTTTAAATTTCTCAACACAACTATTTTAGTGTTGGAAACGTGAATTTATCACATTCCAATGATAAATTAAACATGTTCTTTACTAGTTTCTCATTTAGAAGAGTCTAATAAGAGTGACATGAAAAAATATTGTAACAAATTTTAGTTGAGTAGAAGTGTTCACGGGTCGGTTTGGTTCGGTTCTGTAAGAAAAACAAATCCTAACCATATAAAACTGTTTGGTTCGGTTCGGATTTTTCAATTTTTCTGTAAGTGACCTGAACCAAACCGAACCGATCAAAAACGGGTTGGTTCGGTTCGATTCAAACGGATCATAAAATTTTATCATGTCAATATAGTCACAATTATTTTTCAAAATTTTTTTAGTAAATAATAAAAAGATTCATTTAAGAAAAAAATAATTTATGATAAAACCTCTTATTGATGTTTCTCTATGATAAAAATTCATGTTGATATTTAATCTCGCATTTTTTTCAATTTTTTAGTATAATTTTTTTTTTAATTAGGGGTGATTCGGTTCGGTTCGGGTAACGGGTCTAGTGTTTTTAATCCATTACCTAAATAATTTATTAACAATTTTGATAGGTTCGGTTCGATTCCAACTCAATTGAGCTAAAAAATTTAATCCAATTAGATTGGTTCGGTTCATATTGAACCGAAATAATAAACACCGTAGTATTGAGTTTACACAAAGCTACTTCACTTGATAGAAGAGGCAAGTTAACTAATTAAAAGGTGAAAGAAGTTAATTTAATCATTCATCTCACGTAAAAACATAATTATACCACAGTTGAATAAAAATAATATATAATTATGCTCTGATATAGAAAATATTAAAGTTTAAAAATTCGTATTTTCAATTGAATCTTGAAATGTTGATTTAGGTCTCTAAATATCAATTGCTTCGATATGGATGGAGAAGGTTAGACACTTGAAGAAACACTCCCAAATTTAGGGAACTCCCCTTATGTAAAATGTGGCTAGGTGCGTTTATTTATGCTATCTTGATTTGTAGCGAGCAAAATATCTTAGACTAGTTTGGGTGGTTGCTATTTTTCATTTTTGATTTTTTTAAAAATATTCAACAAAAATTTTACAATTAAAAATTAAAAATTAAAAATTATTTTTTGTGATTTTTAAAATGATCGTTTTAAAAATAAAAAAATAATTTTAATTTTCAATTTAAATTGTTAAAATTTGGTATAAATATTTTAAAAATAAAAAACTAAAAACTCACAATCACTCCAAACCCTATAATAAACATCTAAACAAGTTGATTATGGCTTTGCTTAGATTGTTAGCACTTATCCAAACTAAAGATACAAAACAATTATTTTTGTAAGACTTATTTGATACACTTTATGCATACACACATCTTTTGATCTCTTTGTATGTATGTACATATATAAGTCATAGACATGACAATTAATTTTTTTTATGTCTCTTATAAAAAAACCAGAGAGAGTATTTTATTACGTAAAATGTATTGATTATATTTAAGTTAAAATAACTTTATTATTTGTCACAAATTATAAAAAAAGTAATTATTTTTTAGTGATATATGACAACGGATCAAATTAGTTTAATCTAAAATATAATATATTATATCTATATTAAAATTGATCGGGTGCTATGAAGTTGTCATGTAAACTTTTTTATTAATCTTATTTTTAAATTCATTGAGAAAGTATTATACCATCTCTAATGGAACAACTCATAAGAGTTTCTTGTTATTCATTTTAATAATTTTTCTTTGAGTCTCACACATATATATCATCTTATTACTTTTTACAATTTAAGCAATTTTTCACTCTCGTGCTAGCAACTTTATAAGAGCTCTTGAATGGACCTCACAATCTACCATGCATTCATTATTTTTTCCCATTTCCCCTAAAAGAACCCATAATAGTGAGTTGCTTATTTAAGCATTTGATGTTTCAAAGCTTACCATTAGGGGCGGAAATAGGTCAGACTGCTCGTCGGGGGCCTTTAGGGGTGTTCGTATCCAATCCAATCCAATGCAAACCGCATAAACCAAATCGACAAAATCGAAAACCGAATCAAACCAAAATCCAAAAAACCGAAAATCGCAAAAATCAAATTTTTTTATTGGATTAGATTGGTTTTGGGATCCTACGTTGAAAACCAATCCAATCTAAACTTAGAGTCAGGATCCGTTGACACCAGGTGTCAAACTTCAAGACTTACACCTCTTGGTAACTTTTTATAGAATGTGAATTTGACCAATCCAACCATTGAATCATATTATATTACCTTCATGATTATGTATATCAAATTTCAAATAATTTGGACATTCGTAGGTATGTTATCTAATATTGGACTTTTACTTATATTTTTAAAACATATTATACGTTAAAATAAATTAGTTTGATGGAGTATCAATTAGTTTTCGATTTTTATGAAATTTTATAAGCTTGATCTACTTTATAATTACTTTCAATTCAACGGTTGGATTGGTCAAATTCACATTCTACAAAAAGTTATCAAGAGGTGTAAGTCTTGAAGTTTGACATCTGGTGTCAACGGATCCTGAGTCCTAAACTTATATATAAATATATTATTACTTATAAAATAATCATATATTTATTCTTGTATACATATATATTTATAAAATTACTTATACTAATATACTTGTTATGATTTATTATCTGATATCATGTTAATATTTCTATAAATATATCAATTTAAAACTAGTTTTAAATTAATTTTCGTGTCTTGTGTCATTCTTTTTAATATAATTTTATATTTATTTTAATAAGTATAAGGTCCAGTTTGGATACAACTTCTGCAGAAGAACTTCTAGAGAAAAAAAAATAGAATGAATTAATGAGATAAGATGAATTTAACTTCTCCATAAGTTGAAATTAGTTACTTATGGAGAAGTTAAATGGGAGAACTTATAGAGAAGGTGGACTACAAAGACTAGTTTTTACTTATGGAGAAGTTAAATTCATTTGAACTCTTTGATTTATTATTTTTTTTCCTCTAGAAGTTCTTGTCCAAAAGTTGTATCCAAACAGGACCTATGTATAAAATTTTTTTACTATTATTTCATCATTTTATCACTTTTAACTAATATTTATTGTCTCTTTAAAAAAGAAAATCGATCCAATCCAATTTAAATTGGATCGGATTGCATCGAATTTGAAAAAATATCAAAACCGATCGGATGATAAAATAATAAAATCGCAATGATTGGATCGGATGATTTTTACCTCAAAACCAATCCAAATTAAACCGCGAACACCCCTACAACCTACTTAGGTGTTGTTTGGTTTAAGGGATTTGGAGGGAAGGGGAGGGGGGGGGGGATTTTAAAAGGGTTGTTATGTTTGGTTCAATTTTTTAGGAGGAGTGGGGAGGGGAGGTGAGGAGAGGGGGCCAAAATCCCCCTTAATAGCATTTTGTCTCCCCTCTAAAAGTGGGGGGATTTTGAGGGGAGGGAAAGAGGTTTTAAATAAAACAATCAAAATTACTTAAATATCTCTCCACTCAAATTAATAAAGTTGGATGTTATAAAAGTATAAGGATATAAAAGTAAATTAGTTTTATTTTCCCTCCCCCTTGTGAACCAAACAAAAAATGTCTCCCCTCACCTCACCTCCCCTGCTCTAACCAAACAAGATAAAATATCATCTCACCCTCCTTCATTAAAATCTCTCCCCTCTCTCCCCTCCCCTCGTTTGAACCAAAACAGGGCCTAATGTCTAATTTGCCTCGACTGGTTTAATAAAAAGGCCAAGTTTAGGTTTTTTGAAAAAACTTTTTTTAATTAAATAGGTTAGGCTTAGACTTTTTAAAAAGCTTATTAGGCTTGACAAGCTAACCTATTTATAAATAATATTATTTTTAATAAACATATAAATATATTATTTATAATAAATAGTATAATAATATTTTTTTTTTTAATTTCTCCGGTTGACATATTTAGACATAAGCTTATTGTCCTATCTAAACGTATATGTCAGTGACATATTTATATTATAATAAAAAAAGTAAGTTTATTAGTTTGTAAATGTATTGGCCTATTTAGAGATAGATTTATTGACCTATTTAAATGTCATAATATGAAATAGGATAATAGGCCAAACCAGACTTTGAAACAAATCAGGCCAGACCTAAAAAAATGGCCTATAACACGTAACAGACCAGATTTTGGCCATAAAAATATAATGCAGGCCAGGTTTAGACACTGCAAAACTTAACTTGGCTCGATGAGGTGTGAGTTACTTCCTTAAGATCTTATTTTTAAGACTTCAATAAAAAATTCCCATTAGAAATGCTCTTAGTTTCTTTTTCATTGTCTCGTGAGAACTTTTCTTCACCATGTTTATGTTACTAAAATTTAAAGTTACATTAATTAAACTTAAAAAGCTTATACTCACATTCGCAATGTTTTTTTTAAAAAAATTATGCAACTTCTATAAATTTATGGTCCTGCACATACATGTTTGTAAGGATAGTTCATCAAAGTATATTTATCACAAATTCATGCAGTTATGATTTCTCATATTTCTAGTGTAGTTAATAAGGACATATATTCGTCTATTAGATAGTAACACTAGACACTACAGATCCTTTATCAACGGGGTTGGTTCAAGTGGTGCATGTTTGATTCCCCTTAAGCAAAGTCTCGGGTTTGAGTCTTGTGGATGGAAAAAATCCCTGTTGAGAGAGCTAGCCCCACCATGATGTGGATGTTCCCCGGCTCGAACAAGATTGCCTCTCGTGGAGGATACCTGTGGTTAAAAAAAAAAACACTTCAGATACTTCTAACACGTTACATGGTTTTTCATTGCTCACTCGCCTATACTACAAGGTAGGTTTAATTAAACCTCATTACATTCTTGTACATAAAAAAAATTAGAGAAATGTTAGATGTACATCTATGATATATAACATAGAGAGAGGAAGAGATAAAAGAGAGTAAGGAGAAAAAAATATGGGATGCGACTTCAGATACTTCTAGCACGTTACATGGTTTTTCATTGCTCACTCGCCTATACTACAAGGTAGGTTTAATTAAACCTCATTACATTCTTTACATAAAAAAATTAGAGAAATGTTAGATGTACATCTATGATATATAACATAGAGAGAGGAAGAGAGAAAAGAGAGTAAGGAGAAAGAAATATGAGATGCGATAGGTGATGTGATGGAAAAAAATAGAAGAAAAGTGTGTTGTATGAGTTGTTGTATGAATTTTATATCTCAAAAAATTAAAATGAAACTCCATTAATTACTAGGCCTTAAAAAGCTGTAACTGTTTCTTAATTCTTATCCATATATAAGTGCCACATAAATATTACTAATAATCTGTTTTTTTATTGGAAATAAGTTCATAACATATTGCAGTTTGGCTATATATGTGTTATAACTTATAACGCTTAAAATACAAAATAAAAGGAAACAGAAGCCTGAGTAAAGTGGCACTTTTAAAACATCTTTGAAAGCTCTAGAGCTTTATGGCCGTTATATATATATAGCCATTAATCTTTCTTTATTTTCTTTTATCAATTTAATTTATTTAACTTTGTAAAAATACTCTGCCCGTAGTCTGTTTATTTTATTTAAGTGTATAAATATTTTATAAAAAATGGGCATGTAGTATAAATTATGAAATTAGTAAAATCCAATTATTTAATTTTTTTTAATCAACAATTATAAGTTCTTAATTTTTTATGACATAATCTTTATTCTAGAAGAATCAAATCTCTACATTAATTATTCTTTTCCCTTTTTTTCTTTTTGTACGTTTCTAAATTTTCATTCTAGTCGAATAAAATATATCAAAATTAATACATCTCAGACAAGTTTAAAATTATATCATCATAGTACGAATTGAAACAAAATATGACCTATAACGTCGGAAATTAATAGTATTACTAAAATACTAATTACTAATTAATATCAATTTCATTAAATGTTAGTTTATACTCCCTTATCTTTTTTTTACTGTTTTGAGTCTAGCTAGTCAATAAGTATTCACACAGGTTAACTTTAGAGTATTTAGTTTATTTTATTAAATACTTTTAACTGTTTTAAAAAGTAAGTATTGAATATTTTTACTTTTAATGCAGTGTGTTTTTTAATTATATATACAGTGCACATTGTAAGTATCCTTTATTAGAGATGACAATTGAGTTCAAGCCTATGTGTACCCGCAAAATTTACTTAGAATGAACAGTGTAAAAACCCGCAAATCGGGTATGGACGCGGGTACGAGTAATAGCCTATATTTTTTCATGGAGATGGACGCGGGTACGGGCACTATGATGCCCAACCCGCCCCATACTCGCACTCATGTATATATACAATTATTTAATAAATAATAATATATATAATTATATAAAGGGATATATTAATTTTATTAAAATATCAAATATATTTATACATATTATTAAAATTTATATATAATATATTATAAATTAAAAAATATTTTAAAACTATCTATTTGTGTGTTTTTTACTTTATAATATATGACTAATTAGTGTTAATAATCATTTTTTAGAGATTTTGAAGAATTCTAACATATGATATCCAAGTTTATAAAATAGTGTAACATAAAAGTATATTGTAATATTTAATAAAAAAAACGTTAGATCATGTGTTGTTTTTAGAACATTAACGTGTTGTGTTTCAATTTAATTAAATTATTGTGTCACTGATATTTAAAAATTATGTTTGGACGATCTTCAAGTAATTTTTCAATTGAGATATAGTTTTTTAAATTAATATTTTTTTAGTGAGTTATTAATTTTTTACTTAATAAAAGTGCGGGTAACGGCATATATAGGTGCCTAGCGGGTATGAAGATGAACTAAAATTGTTATCTATGCGGGTACGAGTTTTTTTTAAAACATGAGTACGGGAACGAACATTTTGGTATCTGCCCAGGGGTACCATTGCCATCCATATTCTCTATTTTCTTTACGTATTGGTTCAGTTTTGTTTAATTAATTGTTTATTTGATTTACAATTGATTTTAAAAATTAATTATGTAAAGTTACGAATAATTTTATTTCAGTTTTATAGAAGCAATAACAAGCATTAAATAAGTGCTTTCAGTAAGGAGATGATTCAATTACGAGTAAACTAGCGAATCCGTTCCTCATTTTTTTAGGGTCATATAGTTTAATCTCTAATAAATAAAAAACTCTAATATACTTACTTTTTCAGGGTCATATAGTTTAGTCTCTAATAAATAAAAAACTCTAATATAGTCATTGATTTCTTATTTTTCTGTTTCGTATGACTGTATGTTTCCCGTTAATTTTTTTACGACATCCCTAATAAATAAAAAATCCCCTCACTTTTTCAGGGTCATATAGTTTAGTCTCTAATAAATAAAAAACTCTAATATAGTCATTGATTTCTTATTTTTCTGTTACGTACGACTATATGTTTCCTGTTATTTTTTTTACGATATCTCTAATAAAAAAATTCCACTATAAAACCCCAATATAGTCATTGACTACTTGTTTTTTCTATCACTATATATAGTAGTGTTCCCCGTTAATTTTTTAACGACGTGTCACCCTACTCTCCTTTCTGCTTATGTCAAATTTAAACGTGTCACCCTATTCTCCCTTCTGCTTATGTCAAATTTAGACTTCAATTCGTGTTTCCCTATTCTTCCCCTTCTTTCCCTCTTTCTCCCTTTTGAGCTCTCGTTATTTTTACACCCCAATGGTAAATAATATGACACAATATCACTAATTGTAACACGTTATAAAAAAAAAAAAGTTAATGAGAATCACAAAATTAGATTATGGTGACGAAAAAATAAAAAGTCAAAGACTATATTAAAAAATTTATATTTCTTAAAGATTAAATTATATAATCCTAAAAAAGTCAGGGAAAAATTTGCTAGTTTACTCATTCCATAGTCTTTTGTTCATATTGAGAAAATAACCAAGTTGAATTTCATCAATCCTTCACATCTTGTATTTATCTATAAACCGATAAAAAAACATACGGTAATTACAGTGGAGAGATTCATATTTTATAAAACGTTAAATAAATGTAATTTAAAATTAATTTTATGAAATTGATTCAGTTACCAACATACACATATATATGTCTGAACAAAAAAGCTATTGCAGGAATCCAAACGCAAGATCGTACAAGTCTTCTCAAATAATAAAAATAACAAACTAGAAAATCCAAATACCCCATTACAAAGCAACTAAATGAGAATGACAATCACAATTTAATTTAAAGCAAAACCCAAACCAAATCACTATAGAATCGAATCAAATCTAATCTAAATTGCCCCCAGCCACTACATCACCCAAAATCCCAAGAAAGTACCAAGCATAGATAAGAGTCCCTTCAGAGACACTGCATTAGACTTGTCCACTTGAGTAGAAGATGGCACAGGAGAATTCCCTCCTGCAGGAGCAGGGGGGTTAATGCTTGTGGTGGGTGCTGGAGGGTTACTCATGTTACCAGTCCCATGAGGTTGAGGAGCAGAACCATTTGGTGATAATTGTGGTGCTTGTGAAGGTGATGGTGATGGTGGATTTTGAGGGGAACGTTCATGGACAGAAATGGCAATCTTCTGACCTAGACAACAGTAATTTGAGATGCTGCATATGAAGAAGTAGACACCACTTTCCTTCAATGGAAAAATTACAGGGCTACTATTGAACACCTTTAGAGGTTCAAGTGCTGTGCAATGATCATACTCAGACTGTGATACCTGAATTAGGTTGTAGAATTTGGCATCGAAGTCGAATTCTGTATGTAGCATTTCAAAATTCATGAGAATTAGCAGGCTAATTTTGCAATAAAAGTTAATTGTCATTCATTAAATATAAAATACAAATTTTTAGAAGGAGGTGAAATATATCATATATTTTTTTGGTTAAAAAAATTAAGGTAAGGGGATGGTGTCCCAGTTCAAGGTAGAGAAAGCCTCCGGCTCAAAGAGTAATTATTGAGGAACTAACATTTACCTTACCCCAAGCAAACCGGTGGAGTTCAAACCTACCGTCTGTTACCAGACCTGTTTTGTTCCACTCCACTAAGCCCTTGAGGTTTATATCATATATGCTTGTTAATGGAATGATGATCTCTTTAAATTGGATATCTCATGGAATGTTACGTTCCTAGGCAGTATAATATATCTATCAAAGCAAAATAAACAGGCAAAATATATCCTCCAAATTTAAGAATATTGCTTGTGAGGCTTTTGATTACCTAGAGAATCGCCTGCTCTTATGAAATGGGACCGTGACCAATTACTGTAGTAAGATGGATATGGTGGAATAACCCAACCTGCTGAATCTCCCACTAAGAATTGTGTAGCAGAACAGTGACAAAAGAATGTTAATAAAAACAATGCTGAAAATGAGAGAACAAAAGGGCTTTGATGCTGCAACATGTTGTTGAGCTTTTGAGCAAAGAGGAAGAGATAACACAGGGTAAAAATTGAGGAGCAGGGGAAATAGATAGGTTTAAAATGTATGCATGCTAATTAAACCATCCTGCACAAATGTAACCGTATATTTAATATTAATTGATGATTTTTTGACGTTATAGACCAGTGAACAGTGACAAAATTAATATATATAAGAATAAAATAAAAATAAAAAACAAAAACCCTTACATTTTATAGTATTTGATTAAAATACTTTTGGTAAAGATTAATTCATTTTAAAGCTGTGTCTGTGCATATGCTATAGGGATGGCAATGGGTAGGGTACTATAGTACCCGTCCCCATACCCGCGTTTTAAAAAAAATATCCGTATCCGGACCAATACCCGCGTGGGTAGTGGTTCTAATACCCGTACCCTTACCCGTTGGGTACTCAAGTACCCGTACCCGTACCCATTACCCGCATTTTTATTAACTATAAAATAATAAATTGATTACAAAATAAAAATTAATTAAAAAATAAATAAAAAATAATCTATAGATCATCCAAGTTTAACCTATAAAACAACTATGGTATGTGGAAGTGGATGAGAGATTAAAACAATGGAAAGGGAAATGAAAATTAGTTCATGTTTTGCTATTTTATTGTTTAGGATAAAATTATAACATTTAAATTAATTAAATTAGTAATATATATTAATGTTTTTTTGTGACTATAAAATATATTAACATTAATTTTTTTGGGAAAAATAATAATTAATAATATAAACATATATATATACATATTAAATTAATCATACATTAATTATATATATATTATATAAGTGCGGGTATGGGTAGGGTAGGGTACCATAGTACCCGTACCCATTAAAAAGTGCGGGTAATTACTCATACTCAGATCCAAACCCATTTGGTGGGTAATTACCCTACCCGTTGTGGGTAATTTTTGCGGGTACCCACTGGGTATTGATCCAATTGCCATCCCTAATATGCTGAGTTTTGGTTAGGATCACACGTTAAAATTGAGCCTAATTTTATGCCATTGAATTCAATTTTTTAAATACAGAAGTTTAAGAGATGAGAAATTATCATATTCTAAAGCCACGTGGTAAGCCTTAAAAACTTTTAAAAAATTATCATACCGTGAGTTCAAATTTTAGAAGATCCCTTAAGCATAAAAGTCCAATTTATCAATTTCTGTACACAAAATCTTATACAAAATAATTATGCTCCTGTTTCTTTCCACATTTTTCCTGTCTTTTGTTACATTTTTCACTTTTTTGTTTAAACCTGATTTTATAAAATTAAACACGGGAACTGTGTAATCGCCAAAACATTCTTAGGCAATGCAAAAGCGATACTAAATTAGCTTTCTGACTCATATCTTTAAAACAAAAATAACTTTTTATGTAGACAACTTATGCAAAATTTACTTAAGTTATGCGAGAATATTTCTTTGAAAAAATAGAATGAAAACTATTCATAAAAATTATAAATTTTGAGTTTAAATGACAAATAATAATAATTCTAGCACAATATTTCATTCGTTTTGGGTCTTTAATGCAGAGGTTTACTATGTAACTGTTGCTGTGTTTGATGAATTAATGCCTCTAGTATGTTCAAAACGAATTATGAATTTATTTATGGTGATTAAATTACTAAAGATAAAACCATGGAAGTGCAACGCATATTAGAAAACTCAACTATCAAAAAATAATGAAACCAGGGATAGAGTGCTGTAAATTTTTTGTTACAGTTTTTAATATGGTAATTAGTATTCAACATGCAACTGTTTCAATGACCAATTGACAAGGTGTAAGAGTTCTCAGACTTCTCATTTTTTTAGCAGGAGCAAAATGCTGATATAATCTTACCTATTATTTGAAGGACTTGTTGCCTCCTTGGTGATTATGCTATATAGTAATTTTCGGTTCATATATTCGTTATGCATAGCATATCTATACAGCAGATACCAAATAATGGTTGGTCACTATAATCTCAGATTGACTTTATCTACAAAGTGGTTCAAATCCAGGAGTCGCAATTGAGATGAACTAGAAAAAGAAAATGACAGTCAATTGGCTTCTTCTGATTCTTGCAGTCTAGAATATTCATGCCTTTCAAAGTTTGAACTGGTAGAATCCTTTTATTTTTAAGGTATAAAAATAGATATACTGAAAAAGCACACTGAATCTGAAATTTGAACAACTTTAGATTTAGTCCAACAACCAGTACAAACAGCCAATGCAAGTAAGTGGCTAGCACCAGCCAAAAAATATTTAAAGAATGATCCTTACCCAAAAAAGAAAAGAAAAAAGAACCCAGTTCCCACAAATTCAATTACATACAAGATCTATTAATTTTGACAGAATACAGAAGTATAAACTCTATAGCTGTAAATAGAACATAGAAATATGAACTGATATTTCTTTAGCTAGCAGCAATAGGGACATACAATTAAGCCATTCTCATTACACTGTGTGCACTGGTTGGTCTCTTCATTTTCTGCAATAACCTTGTGGCTGCCATTACACTTGAAGCACAGCACAAACCTTATCCCACCACATGCATCACATGGACCATCAGACCAATCCATTGGAACCCCTTCAAAGAGTTTCCTCAACTTTCCCTGCTCATGCAAGCTCAGAACTTCTTCTGCTCCACCTATGTATCTTCCCTTAACAAAAAGGCTTGGAGGCACTATTTTCCCATCCAAAATGCCCCACAACTCATCCCTAAACCCCTTGTGCATTGATATGTCCCTCTCAAAATACAGAACCTTGAAACTCTGAAGAAGGAAGCGAATCTTGTTGCAGTCTTCAAACGTCTTCCTGATTCCCCTAAGTGTTGTTGTGTAGAAAATCACATTGCCGTCACCCCCTGGTGGACACTTCTCTTCAAACAACAACAAAGGGTCATCATCATCAATATTATCTTCCTCTTTCTGTGAAGGCTCTTCTTCAATTCTGACTCTTCTCTGTTCTTCTGTTATTCTTGTGTGTTCCTTCACAGCTTCCTCGAATGCAGCTAGTAGATTTGGATCAAATAGGCTGCCGGAATTCAAGTCCGGTCGCCGGAACGACGAAATGTTTGTTTCCGATAAAGGGTTTTTCTTCTTTTTGCTATCATCATCAGCTCTTGATGATAGTGGTGACTTTTTCTCTTTCAAAACCCCACTCTGTTTTGACTCTGTTTCTTCTCTGACCCCATTCTGTGAAATGCTTTTGTTGCCAAATTGGGTTTTGGATTTCTGTGAACATGGACCTATGTTCTCTTTGTTGTCATTGTAATCATCCAAACCCATTTCCTCTTCTTCTTCTTCTTCTTCCTCCTCTTCGAGGTCTCTCATGAGCTCTGATACGTCAATGACTTCGGGTTCCTCCTGCACCTTCTCGCAGCTCAGGGCAATTTTCTTGGACTCATTTTCTCGGGAAACAAACGGAGTCGGAAGACTGAAAGATGGAATCTTGGGGAGAAAATCAACATACCCATCTGAGGCCTTCACCTGAAGAATTCGATCATGCTTCAGATACCCGATCGGTTTGATTGATTTGAGCTTCTTCAGCAATTTTCCTTTCATCCCCTTCATTTTCTTCTTTTTTTTTTTTTCTGTGAGCTCTTCCAAAAAAATTATCTGCCAAACAAAGAAAATTGAGATTATCTAAATTGGGTTGAAACTTGAAACTATGAAAACCAAGAGTATGATCTTCTTCTTCTTGGATTCCTCTGTGAGAGAGAGAGAGAGTGAGTGATGGGACAGAGTTCTAACGGCTAGAAAATTTGCTGGGTGCATTCTGAATTTCAAAGTGGGGTAAGCAACAGTTGTTTTAAGTCAATGACAAAATGTATCTTAGGAAAAACGTCCCACCAATGAGTGCGTGCCACGTGTCCTATCAATGAAGAGAGAGACCTATGCATTTTATTTTTCTTTTTTGTCTTTTCTCTTTAAATATAAAAAGTGAGGACAGAAAAGAGTGAGCAACTGTTACTGGAGTTGTTTTGTTTTATGAACAAGTGAACAACGTTCCTGGTTGTTGAGAGCATACCGTTTCCAATTCCATGAATGATTCCCTTTGTTGCTTTTTCACTTTTTAGGTTCCTTTTCTTGTATTCCTGTAAACTTTTGGCTGAACTTTCAAATTTATCTTCTGAGAATTTAGCGTTACATGCATTAATCACATACAAAAATGTTTGAATATTTTTAAAAAAAAATTCTAAAAACTAATATAAGTGGTAAACTAATATAATTCGTCATTACCAAAAAAAACTAATATATTGGATGAAAGGTTGTGTGTTGGTCTATTTCACATGCCACGTGATATTTAACATGTCATGTAAGCACGTGCATTAGCCTTAACGAATGCCAAATTACAAGCGCTGTCAATTGGGAATATCACCGTGTTTAATAAAATTAACTGAAACTTTAAAAGTTAACATATTTGATTAAATGCGTTTGATAAAATTAATTAAAAATGGTAAAATGATATATAAGGATATCATTATTAAATAATGATAAGTGAAAGCGGTTGAGGGATATACTTATAATTAATTTTTAGCTACTAGCTAAAAATTGAAGTTTGAAATGGTTTCATCTACTAATTTCAGCTTACCAAACAAACTCTATATATGAGTTAATAATCAATGATGTATTGTCGCATCAATTAATAAATATGACACATTGTGTATTATTAAACTCATTAAATAATGTAACAATGCATAATTGGATGACCATATAAAATTTTCAATGTATACTTATTAAATTCTCTCTCTCTCTCTCTCTCTATATATATATATATGAGGAGTGATCAACTTCATAGACGGATCCGAAAATGATTTAAATGGGAGGGCGAAATTGTTTATAAGTTACTAGTTTAAGGAATTTCATTAAAAAAATTTTATAATATATATTAGTTGTAGATAATTTTTTTCATAGTATTCTTATATTCTTATAGTATGATATCAATATTAAAATAAAAATTGATATTTGTTATCAAATGTGTATGAATTAATAGTTAAACATAATTCTTACATAACAATACATTTAATCTTTTTTATGTTAATAATTACTAAAGACTAAGGAGGAAGGGGGGCCAAGGCCCCTGACTGCCCCCTTCTGGATCCATCTCTGATCAACTTACACTCGTGTGAATTAGTATTAAGTAATCCACCGTTGGATTGAAAGTTATTATCATATGGATCATACATAAAAAAATTTACGTTAATCCGAAATAATTTTATATGTTATTGAGATGTCTCAATATTAACGTCATATATACATTTAAAATATATGAAAAAATCAACCATTTGATTATCAAGTTATTAGTGTCAAAATTTTGAGAAATTTGGCACAAATAATCATGATGGTGAATAGACATAATTCAACGGTTGAATTACTAAAAAAACATATTTGATTTGTAATTATCAGCAGTGTAATACTTAGTGTAACTTAAACCGGTGTAAGTTGAACTCTCCTCTATATGTATACATATATTGTTTGAACCACATGTATCCTCGCAAATATTACAGTTTAAATTTATTATTTTTCATAATTTTTATGTTTGAATTCATAATTTCTTTATTAATTTTTACTTTTTCTAACTCTTGTTTTCTACACATCACATACATATAATATTTTTAAACAAATACATAAATCAAATTCTTTATTTACCTCAATGTCATCTACAAAAACTTTTATAATTCGGTGTATGTGGCCCTCCTAAAGATCCACAAACTCAAACCCTATATCAGAAACCAAATATTAGTTAAAATCCAACAAGATTTGTACCATTATATATAAATAAAAAATGATTCACCTATTTCTTGGCAGAAAACTGCAAGTAAGTCAGCTAAAGTAGTGAAATCTAAAAGAATTTGGAGTGTTTCAAGGTTAAGAATTTGGAGTGTTTCAAGGTTGAGAATGTGTCTTAAAGTTAGACCTGGCAATTCGAGCCTGACCGCGTGTCTGTTGAAGAATGAGCCGGCGACTCATAGGTAGTGGCTTGGTTAAGGGAAACCATCGGAGCCGTAGCGAAAGCGAGTCTTCATAGGGCAATTGTCACTGCTTATGGACCCGAACCTGGGTGATCTATCCATGACCAGGATGAAGCTTGGGTGAAACTAAGTGGAGGTTCGAACCGACTGATGTTGAAGAATCAACAGATGAGTTGTGGTTAGGGGTGAAATGCCACTCGAACCCAGAGCTAGCTAATTCTCCCCGAAGGGCTATCTGGCTTAATGCGAGTAGCGGATCTTATCGGGTTGGATTAAAAAGCCCGGAAGCTATTCAGGTTTCTAAAATAAGTGCGCGAGCACTACATTTTTGTAGGTAGCTCATTTTTTCTGCGGATTTTTGTGGGCAACCCGACCTTTATGTGGTTTTTTTTTAAGGTAGCAAACTTTATTGAGCTAGGCTAAAAAGCTTGTGAGTTATTCGGGCTTCTAAAATAATTGTTCAGTTGAGCTAGCCCATTTTGCCGGCTCTACTTAAAAGGTTTCACAGGATTCGAGGATTAAAATCGTGAGAAGGGCTAATGGCCTATTTCATGAACTTATAGGTCAACTATTTCTAACCACCTTTGTTGTTAGTACAAGCAAATGTGCTCATACCAACAACTTAATTTATAATCGCGCTAGAAATTTCAGTCATGTATTATTAACAATTTGCTCATCGGTAATGTGACCATTCATATCTTTTTTAGCAACAAAAAAATATTCTATGAAAAAAATTAAATTCATTTTTGACGTATTATCGTTGGTTGAGTCGTCGATATGACCATCCATGATCAATGACCTAATTGTCAGTAATAATCGGCCTGATGTGGGTAGCGTATTTTATTGGGTTGGCCTAAAAATCCCAAAGTATTTGGGTTTGTAAAATAAGTGCCCGAGCCTTACGTTTTTGCGGGCTACCCGGCCCTTTTGCAAGTTTTTGTGGGTAACAGACTTTATCAAGCTGAGCTATAAAGCCCCGAAGTTATTTGGACTTCTAAAATAAGTGCTCGAACCGTACATTTTTACGGGTCGGCCCGGCCGGGCTAGCCTATTTTGCCAACTCTAGTAACAACAAACCCATAAAAAAATAGATGAGTCAACACTTTTCGGGCCCGCCAATCAGGCTTACATGTAACTGTTGTTAGCCACATCACCATGTTAACAAATCTCACTAACAACATAGACCACAGTTTGGGGGTTTAGAAAGGTTAGGGACAAATAATAAAGAGGCGCCTTGTACCATGGTCTCTTAAGAAAAGTCCCTGTTCATGGTACCCATTTTTTACCTGGTACAATGGGTATTACCTATTAGCCATTTAAATATTAATATTTTCTACTTTATCTGTTTTTTTTTTTTTTGCAAACGTGCCCTTGTACTAGGATTTTAGATTTATTTTGTGACTGCTTGTATTACCGAACTACCTATCACACTATTTTAATTACAACCGTTGATCATGTAATATCGTAATCCAATGTCCATAAAAGTGGGCACCATCAATGGTCCTTAAATTAACGGGACCACGGTAAAAGGCACCATATTAGGCGTGAGCAAAACCCGACCCGTTCCACTGACCCATCACAACCCAAGCTATTCGGGGCAGGTTAGACCTTGTCCCACATGAAATATTAGGGTTAAATCGGGTCTCATTCAATAATCCAGTAGCGGGTTGGGGACGGTTTCAGGTTAATATCCGGGTTACCCAACCCGTCCCATATATATATATATATACGGTTTTTCTAACATGTGCAACCTTGCACATGATAACAAATCAAAAGTGGAAAGGTTTTATTGGAAATTGCAACTTTTAATATCACCAATGCATTGAATATTGTGGTAGTTGCAATTTCCAATAAAACATTTCCATTTTTAATTTATTATCTTGTGCAATGGTTGCACATGTTAGAAAAACCGATATATATATATATAATTTAATATTTATAATTTTATATTACTCCAAGGCTTGACATCATTTTAACTTTCTGGGGATTTTTTAATTCAACTTTTCTCTATGATAGAGGCTCTATCTACTTTGAAAACACATTCCATACATAAAGTTGTGTAATGATATAGTGATATTTTCGTCTTAACAATATTTGAAAGTTAATAAAAAAGTAAAAGATTATGATTTAGGGTTTGTGGATGGGTTTCTTCGGGTTGTGGACGAGTTCGGGTTTTAATTAGTCCGGTACGTTTTCGGGTTTGTGGACGAGTTCGGGTCTGAAAATTTGGCCCGATGAAAAAATCGGGTCGGGTACAGGACGGACAAAACCCGTCCCAATTCGTCCCACGCTCACCCCTGCACCGTATTAAAGAATTTAAAGTATAGGGACCAAGACTAAAGTTGACCAAAACTATAGGAATGAAAGACATATTTTTCAACTTTTTTTTATCTAAAACTGGGTTTGTATTAGAGCTGTCAATTCGGGTGGCCTGACTCGATGTGAGTAGCGGATTTTATCGGGTTGGCCTGAAAATCCCGAAAGTTATTCGGGCTTTTAAAATAGGTGTCTGGGCCCTACCTTTTGCGGGTAGCCCGATTTTTATGGGCTACTTGGCATTTTTGCGGGTAGCAGACTTTATCGGGCTGGACTAAAAATCCTGGGAGTTATTCGGGCTTCTAAAATAGGTGCCCGAGCCTTACACTTTTGCGGGTCGGCATGGTCGGGCTAACCCATTTTACCGACTCTAGTTTGTATATATATTTATCATAGGTATCATAACCGAACCGAACCAGCCGGTTCTATCAGTCCGACAGGGAACCGATATGATGACCGGTCCATATGATGTTAAAAACCGGTTGGTTTTAGAACCAGTGGGAACCGATCAAGAACTGGTGAAAATCAGTAAAAAAACCGATGTCATAAAACCGGTTGAACCGACCAGTTTTCAAATTTTCAAGTCTTTTTTTTATTTAATCAAAAACATTTATGTGATAAATAAAAATGAATTTTTAACGATCACACAAAATATTTATTATTTAGTCAATTATTATTAATTTTTTATCCTATGATACATACAATAAGTTTTTTTTTTTTTTTTATGATTATATATATCTTAATTTCTTTATAATTTTATGTTATTTTATTACTTAAAATATTATATAATATTAAAAATATATATTTAATTATTACCGGTTCAATCATAATTGAACCATTGAAGCAGTTCCTTCATCGGTTCAATCACCGATTTGATTTGAAAAACATTGATATTTATAATTGAATTTAACTGGTTGATATAATTAAACCAATATATTATTATTATTAAAATATTTATTATATTTTTAAAAATGCCCAATCTAATCTAATATCTAATAATTAAAAAGACTTGGGTCAATTAATGAGGGGAGGATCAGGAGAAAACAACAGAATAATTAATCCTAATTAATAAATATGTGATGTTCCACGCTGGAATAAATAACATCCGTTCAGTTGTAAGGTGTTGTCATTCATGCAGAGAGGGAGCACATTGAACTGAATTGAAAATCCATTCTTTTCGTAACAGCATTCAGAAATCTGTGTTCAAGAGATGAGATCCACGCCAACAAGGGTTCAATTGAGTTATGTTATTATGTGGCCATTAAACTAGCACTACTGTGTAGATTAGAAAGAAGAAGTTCTACTATTCATTATTCAACAACTTCTCACACTCAAATGACTTATTATCGCCTCCAACTCCAAGCCATCGTCAGCACAACCTTTCGCCCACGTCACTTTCCCTCTCCTTGCTTTTCCCATTACACCTCAACAAGGTTCTTTTCTTTTTCTCCACACCCCATTTCTCTTTAGGATCATCTTCTCCTTTTTTCCCCCTTCATACCCCATTTTTCTTGTCTTGCATCATATCTTCGTGTTGAAGTTTATATTTTTCTTTTTCTTTTCAGTTTGTTAAAATTAATTATCGTGTATTTCTTTAAAGGGTATCATATTCTAGGTTTAGTTCTGGGAAATATTTGGAAATGGAGGATGTGAAAGTAGCTTCAGAATTGTTGGTGGGCGATCCTGTTTTGCTGGAAAAGAAAATTGATGCAATTCGTTTGGCCGGTCCCCAGAAGCTTCAGGTTTCTGCATTCTTTTTATTGTTAAATATGATTCAGTAGACCAATGAGTCACATATTGATGATATTGTATTTGGTATTCCATAGTTAATTTTTTTGTGTGCTCATTGAATTGGCTCATTGTAGTGGTATTAAAAATAAATGGGTACCGTTCAAAAACAAATCTTTTTAGTTTTTCAGATTTTCCTAGCACAATATGTTTCTACTTTTATGATTAACAGATTCCTGGTGACAGGTGATTGCTGATTTTGATGCCACATTAACGAAGTTTTGGGTTAATGGAACTCGTGGCCAAAGTATTTTTACTCAACATTTTATTTTTCCCCTTTTCATGCTAAAAAAATGTCATTAGGAATTTTGCTATGTATTATATTATATCTAATAGGATTATTTGTAGGCAGTCATGGCCTTTTGCAACAAGGAAATCCAGAATATGATGCCAAAAGGCAGCAGTTATATGAATATTACCATCCATTAGAATTTTCACCAACTATTGGACTTGAAGAGAAAACGAAGCTCATGGAAGAGTGGTATGTAACTCAGTTTCTCAATGGTGGAGATATAGGCTCTAAGTTGAATAGTGACATTCTGTATTGACATTAATTCTTGTTGCTGAAACTCGAAATTTGGTGTATCAGGTGGGGAAAAACGCATGCTCTTCTTATTGAGGGAGGACTTACATATGAATCAATAAGACAGTCAGTTGCTAATGCCAACATAGCATTCAGGGAAGGTGTTTCTGAGCTTTTTGAGTTTTTGGAGGTACATTTAATCCTTCTTTTGCAAATATTTCCTTCATCTTGACATGTTCATTCTATATCAAGTGAATTCATGAAATGTAATATATGTATGTGAAAATTCAATTGCTGACACTGGTTCCCATTTCCCAATTTGTAATTTTCAGGAAAGAGACATTCCTGTGTTGATATTCTCTGCAGGGCTTGCTGATATCATTGAAGAGGTATGAAAAGTTAATTTTGTTTTATGATGAAAAGGTTACTAAAGAATGCTCTTCATTTTCTTCCCTGTTATTGTTTGTGCCTCTCAATTGCAATATATTACTTTTGATGAGAATAACAGGTTCTAAGGCAGAAACTTCACAGATCCTTCAAAAATGTGAAGATAGTATCCAACAGGATGGTATTTGATGATGATGGTCACCTTGTATCTTTTAAAGGTGATTATATCTTGCCCACATTCATTGGTTGGCTTTTCATCTCGGTTTTCATAGCCAAATGCATCTTTCTGAGGCCAAGGCATTACACAATTGCTTTTGGTTTCACTGTCAATAGAGAAAACCTTGGTGAGTGAGCCAATTAAAACGATGTGGCAAGATCTATATAATGTCTTTCACTATGACTTCCTAACAAGCAAGAAGCTCATTGGATGAAATGTCACTTAGGGTTGGGTGGAAATTGTTTAAAACATACAAGGTTTATTCCATACTCTGATAAAGGGTCCCTTGCCTGGGAGAACAGACAGCTAAAGAAATTTATCATATTTCAGTACCTTAATACAGCCAATATCATCTATGGAGTACAACATTGTGGAGTAACAGAAAATTTGGGTGAGCAAGCTCATATATTGTTGCATGGCAACTTGCTTAAATAATGTAACTACGGTCTTGAGTGTGATCCAGATAGGATCCTTGCCAATACCAATCTCAACTAAAGATTGGAAAGCACACTTTAACCTACTTGAAATCCCTTGATTCCTGAAATATAGAATCTTCGGATACACATATTGCTGGTCTGGCAGCAGCAATCAACATTCTGCAATCTCTAACACCAATGATACAGCTAGTTACTAATGGGCCCCAAGAAATGTACTAAAAGTAAGTGACTCGATTGTCAGTTGACACTTACCATTAGTAAGTGTCAAGAAATTGACACTTACTAAAAATGTCTATATTCACTTTAGAATTGAATAACATATTGCTTTTGCAAGTTGCAACAGGTGAATTTCTTTCTGGTGTAAATAAATCTTTCTTATACAAATCCAACCCTTATTCCCAGAAGTTAACAAGAAATTCAGCTACAGTGACCTGAAAAAAACTTGCGGAAGTATAGACACTTTGTCATTACTCCTAGAGTCTTTGAACATTCTATTTTTTTCCTTAAACATGTTTCAATGCTTTGCCATACTGGACATAAAATCTAAAATAAATACTTAAGTTAACTGTAACCCTGTAAATTGATATCGACCTTCATGTATGGTGGTGTTTTCTTATATACTAATATTCTGAATTGGAACTTTGCAACTTATGGCTTAGTTGAAAAGCAACATTTTATATACATGTGCTTCTTGATCATTGGAATTGGAGTATATTGGATAAAATACAATTTTTTTGGGGGGCTTTTAAACATTTTTGCTTGATATTTCTTACTTCTTACTTGTAAATTTCAACCACAGGAAAATTGATTCATAGCTTGAATAAAAATGAGCATGCTATTGATATGGCTGCACCTGTTCATGAGAAATTGGGTGATATCGATGATCCGATTGATGACAATGCCTTATTCAAGGAGAGAACCAATGTTCTCCTTCTCGGTGATCACACTGGAGACTTGGGAATGTCTGATGGTTTGAATTACGAGACTCGCATTTCTGTAGGATTCTTGTAAGTTAAATATTTGCTTTGCCAAATTTCATATTATTCTAATTGCCACGGTAACAATTGAAGCTCATTTAATGTCTATAAGGTACTTATGAATGTTATGTGATCCCTGCTATATTTGTTGTGGCATTTTGAGTAGTTGGTATCATGCCCTAGATAAAGCCAGTTAGCCAGGGAACCATGGTAGATAGACAATTTTATCAAATTTCATGAACATGTATATCAAAATTCTTATCAAACAGTTGTGGTTTCTTTGTTTATTGAATGCTGAACTTCTAGGCTTGTGCCTGTTGTAGAAGGAGTTCTCCATTTTTATTTTCTGCATCTTGAGCAAAGTTCGATATCATGCAAAAGATCTTTTGTATTGATTATTTTGTTCAACATGTTTTTTGTTGTGCCTTGTTTAAAGTGGATAAGTTATCTTCTTCCTATTTTGCAATCCATATTCTGATCTTCTATAAAATTCATTCTTTTATCAAAATTTTTTCATAGATTATAGAGGAGGAGCCACCATTTCTGTTACCAGTCGCATATCATCGAATACAAAGAACTTTCCTGTATGAAACTGCATTCAAATATCTTGTATGAAACATGAATACATTCCAGGGGAAGAAAAATGGAACTCCATTCCCCCGTAAAGTTTGGAGATATGTGTACTAATCTGCTATCCTGGGAATTGGATGCACACTGTTTTGCTTTCTCATTTTTGTTCATTTTTTCATCTGAAATCTTCATCTCTGAAGTAGGTTAATGTTTAACAATTTATTCCCATTTTGATTTTTTTTGTTACAAGGTTTGCTTTTGTTAATTTTAATAAAGTATATAACTCAGATTTAGCATTAATTGTTCTACTTAACATTATTAGTTTTGAAGACAATTGTATGGTGATTACTTTTAGAATCTTCCCTCACTTCATCTTAAATTTCTAGTTTCGTGTAAAAATAATTAGAATTGCTCTTTTGCCATTAATCTTTAGTTCTTTATATTATTCTGAATAAGATGAATTAAAGTTAATTAAATAAAAAATACATTAAACTTTTGATCAAAAGAAGAAAATTGCAAATTTAGATCTTGGTTATTGGATGAAAATGCATGAGAGAGAGACTAGCGAATAAACTGATAATTGATGCAGCTGCTCAACCTCATCATTTTTTTGTTGCAGGAACCACAACATTGAGAACTCACTTAAATGCTATCGAGAAGCTTTTGATGTTGTTTTAGTGGTAAGTGGATTGGATGAATGATAAAATATACTTAGATTCCTGGTTCCTAGTTCCTTCCAATATGTGTAAGAATAATCCTGGTATTGACTTATAAGTGCCTCTGCAGTAATGAAAAATAAGTATAACATCATATTAAACTACATTAATATGCATAGATACATCTTCACATGTGATTTGATTTAAGGACTGCTTTTTACTAGTATAACTGTGTTTGATTTTGTTTGCTGATGCTATATTTTTTACTAGTATAAATGATGTTATATTTCTAACAATGTATGTTAAATTAAAGTGAAAATACCAGGAGAAGGGATTACTATGTAGCTAATTGTAAATTGCAAATTTTTCTGCAGAATGATGCACCCATGTGGGGAGTTATCAAACTGGTCTCTCATATGTGTTCAAGTGGGAGGTGATTATTTCCAGTGATCATATATTCCTCAACAGTCACATTCTTTTTTATCTGACACATCCAAGGGTGTATCCTCTAGTTAATCCATGGTTACAGCTGTCAGTTTTTCCTTCCTAGACATGACTGGAGATTAGTTATGCTAGGCCATAGTTAATTTACTAAATATGTTTACAGTGATTCTGTAGCATCCACAAGGCACACAAACTGCTTATTATGTGGTCAAGGGTTTGTCCAATCTTTATGCCATGATTTTCTTTGCTTTTGTGTACATAACCCTTTGGCCTTTGACAGGTTTCATAAAAAATTAGAGCACCAAAATATTAATTGTATTTAATCTGAGACTAGGAATTTGAAGTTTGATCTTAGTACCTGTGCTTTATAATAAGCATGGACGATAATTTAAGCTGTTATGGGTATTTGAAATTTGAATTGTTTGACTGAGGTGAAAAACTAATTCAAATTTATAGTAATCATAATATCTTCAATTTGAGATGGTTGACCTAGACAACTTAACACTTTTAAGAGAAGCATTGATAGTGTGTTCTTTGCTATCGGGGGTAATTTTTGTGGGTACCTATTAGGCTTTGGCCAATTGTCATTCCTAGGTCCCACATAGGAGAAGAAAATGATGTTGGCTGAGTGGGGTGAGATGCGCCAAAATCATTAAAAGTGTGTTTGGTAAAACTAGCTGATAAGCTAACTGCTAGCTGATAAGTTCCGAGCTTATAAGATACCTTATTAAATTAAAAATGTTTGGTAAAACTAGCTGATGAGTTAGATAATAAATGTAAAATGACATAAAAGGACATAAAGTAGCTTGTAACTTATAAGTTAGAGACTCGTGTCTTACCAAATATTTGGTAGTAATAGTATGTTTGGTAAACCTAACTGATACGCTAGCTGGTAGTTTATAAGCTAGCTTCTACTCTCTCTGGTCTTATTTATAAGAATCTTTTAACTACTTCACACGGATTAAGGAAGTTGGTTAATTTAGTTGATTACAATAAATTTGTCATGATTGTGTATCATATTTCCTGAACTACCCTTGAATTTATTGTGACCCATTATCTTTCTCTTTCTATTTAACTACTCAATTGTGTCACACTCTCTCTACTAATTAATTACTCACCTACCTCTACTAATGGGGTACTTTTGTCAAAGAATAATTAATGTATGAAACAATCTGAAAAAGTTCTTATAAAAAGAACAAAGACTCACCTTAAAAAAGGTTCTTATAAATAGGACCGGAGGGAGTATCTTATAAGCTAGCTACTAGCTGATAAACTCCTAGCTGATAAGTCCCGAGCTTATATGCTAGCTTATTGAATTAAAAGTGTTTGGTAAAATTAACTTGATAAATTAGGTAATAAATGTAAAATGACATAAAAAGATGTAAAAAGAAGACAATAGGAAAGTGTATTAAAATATGAGGGATAAAAATGAAAGAAAAATAAATAAGCTACAAGCTATAGGTTATAAGCTAGCTAAAGTCTAGTCTCTTCAACTAAACATGTCTTTTAAAAAGTCTTTTTTTTTTTTTGTCAAATCTTTTAAAAAGTCTTAATTTGACCTTTTTAGTAAGAGTCAGTCTAGGCCAGATGATAAAGCCACAAACCCCTATAAGGTCGAGTGGCCTATTTCCATCCCTAAAGTTCACAATCATATCAAAGCTCAAATAATCAATCATAGGCAAGGCAAGGCAAGTGAGTACAAAGACTAAAGGTGACCGCGTGACTGCTACATAAACACATGGTCTCAAGTTTAGAGAACGGGTCATGTAAGAAAGTAAGCCTAACAGAGGACATGGAAAATCTGCTTGCGGCCTTGCCTAGCTATAAACAAAGTTTAGGACATATCCCAGTTGAAGTTCGGATGGTCCCCCAACCAAAAAGTAATTATGTATGAGGCAACAAAAAATAAAACAAAAAGAAAACTGTGAGACACACGTGCGAGAAATAGAGAACGTTGGATGTGCATGTGCTAGGATCCATTGGCTCCTTTTTGTTTGGGGAGTTGCTTTCAGAACCCTCCTTTTTGCTATTCACACCCCCCATAATATACCCCTCCCCCAACGCCCCAATCCTGTTCCCCAAACCCCCTCCCCTTTAATTTTTTTTAAAGCTTTGAGTTTAGAGACGGAATTTTTCCGTCTGTCCTTTTGTCTGTCCTTGGTGCGAATAGCAAAAAGGGGTTCTAAAAACAACTCCCTTTTGTCTGTCCTTTTGTTTAAGGGGATTTGAGCCCAGAAGCAAATCCAAGCCCAACGCTTCAAACGGCATGTCCAAAGCCCAAATCTTCAAGTCATATGTGAACTCAAAATTTTTTAACATCTAACCCCTATATATTGAATTTAAGTATTGAATGTGAGAATCTCTCTTAATTTATTCTCCTTCTCAATAACCATGTGACTTTTTTATACTAGAAATCTCATTTTTTTATTGGGTTGAGATTTACTTATTCAAAAAACAACTCTTATAAAAATTACTCCACTTAATAACTTTTTTATAAAATATAAATTTAACAACTATTAAATAGCGTGACATTAATATATTGATCATGTAAACTTTATAGTTAATATTTACTTATATTTTACAGGGAATATTATATGCTAAAATAAAAATAATTTGATGAAGATTACTCTTGAATTATAAAATTTTTTGTAGCCATACAATGGTTGAATTAATTAAACTCAATATTTATAAAGAGTAATTAAGTAAAGTAACTTTGGAAATTGTTTCTTTAAGGGAATCCCTACCTTTTATATATAAATATATATATATATATATTTATTTCTATTAAATAGTATTACTTAAATTTAGTCAATCAAATGAGATTTTTATTGTTGATAAAAAAAATCTATATAATCATAATTTAAGTGGTACATGCTTGATTCCCCTTAGGCAAGGTTTCGGGTTCGAGCCTTGTGGATGAAAAAAATTCCCGCTGGGAGAGCTAGTTCCACCATGATGTGGATGTTCCCGGCTCGAACAGGATTGCCTCCCATGGAGGATACCTGTGGTTCAAACAAAAAAAAATATATAAAGTTCATAAATATAAATTTTGACATGCCTTATTAAAATTAATAAATAAAATAATAGTTTTTATCTTGATTTACATAATTTATATAGATTTATTTCATATTTTTAAATATTTTATTTTTAAAATATTTTTATTTCAATATTATTTTTAATGTTAATAGTACTGTGAAATGCAAGAAAAAATCTTGCTAGTTATTATTATTTGGCTGGCCTTGAGCCTCTTGGCAGAATAAGTTGAATCCATATCTTCGAGACTCAATTGCCATAATGGGCCCATTCTATTTACACCCTCCTTTTAAATACACCACCCCTTCCCCTTTCCCTAGAATACAATTATAAAATACTCTCACCTCTATACATACCAATGTTTTAAAAATCGGATCGATAATTCAACCGTGGTTGGACCGGTTTTAATTAAATATATTTTTTTAATATTATATAATATTTTAATTAATAAAGTAACACAAAATTATAAGAAATTAAAATATATAAAGTTGTAAATAAGTATATATGACCTTATTATAAGAGAAAAAATTAATAATGATTAGTAAAATAATAGATATCTATGTGTAATCCTTAAATATATGTCTTTATTTATCTTAAAAATATTTTAGATTAAATAAAAAACAAAAAAATAAAAAAATTTGAAATTTTTGAAAAGGACCGGTTCAACCGGTTTCTGGTACCGATTTTTGACCGGTTCTGAGCTCCTTTGGTTTTTTGGGTTGAACGGACCGGTCACCAGGCCGGTTCCCAGTCTGACCGGTCGAACAGGCCGGTCCGATTTTAACAACAATGATATATACCATTTTCTCTCTCCTCATTCTCACACTACCCTTTTTATTTTAGTTTTTTGCCTTCCAAGTTTTAATTTTGAGTATACACTTTTGAAAAATTATATCCCGGAATACAATTTAAAATTCTATACTAAAAATTAAATTTTGAAATATAATTTTAAATTATATATTAAAAATTAAATTTTTAAAATATATTTTTTAATTTGTTCTAGAAACTAATTTTTATGTAAAATACAACAAAAAAAATTGCATAGAGAAAGAGAGGTACTTTTTATATTAATTTATTTTAGGAAAAAAGTGGGGCGGTGTACTTAGCGATTTTGGATGGGGTAAATAGCAATTCCCCAAAAATCTAAGTGCGACCAAAGATTGTGGGCCCTACATGACCCCCTTTCGTCCTCTTTAGGGCCAGTTTTGTCAACTTCTCCATGCACATGCACTTACCCACACGTGCTACTGCTATCATATTCATCCCCAACTTTTGTCTTCTTCTGCCAAAGCATGTTTTCCATCTCAATCTCAAGTCCACCGTGTCATGATGTCGTTTGTAATTGTAACTGCTACAAGGAAAAATCCAATCCCAAAATGGTTAGGGTTAGTTTGGATACATTTATAAATAATAGAATGAATTAAATAGGTGAAATAAATTTAATTTTTTTATAAATTGAAATTGGTTACTTATGGAGAAATTAAATGAGAGAACTTTTGGAAAATGTGGGCTACACATACTAATTTCAACTTATGTAGAAGTTAAATTCATTTGTCCTCTTTGATTTTTTTTTCACCTAGAAGTTCTTGCGCAAAAAGTGCATCCAAATTGGCCCTTAGTATATTACTAGCTTCGTTCTTATTCAACTGTCCATTTGGATAAAAACACACATATTAAGGAATGTAATTATTACTCTAATTTTCATGAAATTAAATTTCAAACTTTCAGTTTTACCCTTTATCTTGCTTAGTACTGTTGAGTCTTATTAATTTTCAATAGTGGGTCTTTAATTAACATAAGGGTAAAATAAAGAAATATGTAATTATTATTGCACTGAGTTTGTAAATGGACAGTTAAATAGATATAAAATTTTTCTCTCAAAATGGACAGTTAAATAGGAACGGAGGTAATAATTAATATGATTAGCCTATTAACGTGAAATTAAAATAGAAATAATCGTGCCATTAATGATTATTGAAAGTTTTTTTGGAACTCTACTATATTTTTTTTGTGTGAACCACTTATATTCATCACGGGAGGCAATGTGCTCGAGGCGGGAACAATCACATTGTTGTGGAGTTAGCTCTCCCGGCATATTTTTTTCATACATAAGACCTGAGATCTTATTTAGGGAAAAATGAGGAATCAAGCATATACCACTTGAACTAAACCACCTAGTGGAACTCAGTACTTTAAGAATACTTGCTTTGGCTCTCATGCCTATGTCAATGGCCAATAGTGTCGGCACAAGCTGTTTATTTTATAATTATAATTTTTTCACAAATTTTACTTTTATATTCCTTTTAATATTTTTTTTATTTTTTTTTTGACTTATCATATTTTTTATTTTTGTTTCTATCTTTTCCTACATCTCTTACGTCTTATTTAGAGGTGTGAGAAGATAATCACCTGTATTTTATGAAAGGTAGTATAGTTCCTTTATCTTTTTTTAATAATTGTAATTTAGGGTGATAGGATGGTGTCATAATCCAAGACAAGGAAAACATTTGGGTTCAAAAAACACTTATAAAGAAACTTGCATTTACCTCATGAGATGAATGGAGGCTCGAACCTGTAACCTGTTATATGCGAAACTCTATCTTACTCCATTCGACCCAATGTTATTAAACACAGACCGGTCATTGGCTCGGTCTCGATACTGGGTTAATGGGTCACTGGTTCAACCAGCGAGTGGTTGAACCGGAAATATATTATATATGAAATATACATTTATATATTCAAAAGCTATAGCAGTTCAAGTGGCAATGCTGCGCGTGTTGCTCGCGAGGAAGCTGAGTTCGATTCCTGCAGACGCACATTATTAATTTTTTTAGTAAGGAGGTTGTTTCCCGGGCGCTGTTCAACCCAAACCGGGCCGGTTTACACCGATTCTGCCGGTTCACGACCGGTTCGTGGCCGGTTCTACTACTGAAATGATTTGTACCACTGACCGGTCCTGGGTCCGGTTGCCGGTTCAACCGGCCGGACCGGTCCGGTTTTAATAACACTGATTCGACCAACCCTTTGGGGTTTTATAGTTCCTATATCTAAATGCATCTCTAACTTAGAAATATAAAATAAACTACTCATATCACTTGGTAAGCTAATATTGAATAAATTTCATAAGAACAACTATGTAATTAGACCGATATTTATTTTTATAGAATTAATATATAATTGAATTAAATGTGTTTTTAGTCCCTCTAAGATACCCTCGTTTTTCATTTTAGTCCTCTTATTTTTTTTTAGTTTTTTCTTCCTCATAAAATCATTTTTTTCAAAATAATTCTCATTGTTAGAATTGTTGTTAGTCTTGTTGATGTGTCCGTCAGTGCAAAAGCTAATGTGGCATACTCCTTCAACCTTTTTTTCGTGAGATAAGGTCATGAGGCCGCCATTTTTTAGGATCAACCCCTTCTTAACTTCTTCATTCTCCTTT